>CM077116.1:231678274-234168523 GCA_039619475.1 Icerya purchasi
ACATAGGATCCAGCACAGGGGGGATTCGCCCGATAAAATCTTTAATCCAAGTTGGTTCCTTGTGCGATACGAAAAGTCTCCCGAATCCTTTTAATTTTTTTCGACATTTCACCTATTTTCATTCTGGATCGTAAGATAATTTAGAATTTAGGCCATTCAAACCGCTTCGTTTATTTAAATCAACGTTTCCTCCTTGTTCCTTTTTATACTTTAAAAATAATTTTCCACATACCGATTTCTATTAAAAGAGCTTAAAGCTATTTTCCTTTTTCTGCAATCATTAGACTACATGTTTCGCCTTGTTACGGATGTTGAGCTGTTCTCAAATTCCCAGTGGTATGACAACCGGTTTCTTTTTTAATTTGATTATTAGCTTACAAACTCTGTAACAATGTTGAATTGGAGAACGGTGATGTGCATCCTTATATTTTTGTGACAATTGTTATCGCCGTCATCTTTCGAAAACCAACGTTGACAATGTAGCATTTCTGTAGAACCCGGCTACACTCAGTTTTATTTTATTAACATTGCTTCATGCGCGAATTACAAGGATATACTAGCACAGGGAAATTATCACTTCCCATAATATCGTTATGCACTTTGATTTCTAAATATGGCACAACGTCTGCAGTATGGGGGTTATTTTTGTGATTGCTGAAGGACGACTGATGTGTTGCAATAGAACAATGGATATAGCAACAAATGTGTTATTTTCATTCATAAATTTCAATAATTCTCTCCTTTCTTTGTTTGTGGCATTATAAATTGTGAGATTTCTCGTATAATTTAAAAGTTTTTTAATCCGGCTGTATTCGTGGTGTTACGGAACAAAACCTTATCGTATCCAATATTTTAGCATTTTCTCAGAGAGTAGCTGCTTGGATTTCCAGTCAATAAGAATAGTCTCATCTGTAGCTAATTTCAATTCTTATTTTCTAGTAGAATACCACCTTATATAATAATCCGTTGTGGTCCTCGAAATTTAATAGTGGAAACTTTTTGATTAATTTAAAAAAAAAAAAAAATATATATATATATATAAATATATAGATAGATAGATAATAAGACTGATCTCTATTGCGCAAAAGTAACAAACGGAAAATCCGCATCTACATAAATTATAAAAAAAGTTACAAACGTGAATTCGGCTCGTTATCTTTTACTAGGAGTATGGAAAATATCACGAAACTACTCGAATAAATGAATAATTACGATATAATAAGAAATCAACTCCTTATACTATGTGTTTGAATTTTTATTACATTACTTTCGTTATTGCCTTTGTTACTACTTTTACTATAAGGATTCTGTTTTAATCCTTCATTGGTAAAGTTTTTTGCTTGTTATTTAGCCGCGTTTAGTTTATATTGTTTGTGTTATATATCGTCCTAGGTTCGGTGTATTGACTTTCCTATTAACTTTTCTATTAATTTTCTTATTAAGTGTACTAATCGATTTTCAAAAATTTACTAATAGATTTTTTGCAACTGTTTGACTTTTTTCTCGTCGGAAGCGACAATTGATGTCCTATGTTTTAATGTAATAGTTGATTGAAATCTTAAAAATATGTTTTTGTTTCCCTTGAAGTTTGAACTTGAATAGTGTGTTATACTGCTCCTCATTGGTTTAAGCCAAAGATTTCTAACTATCTTCCGAAAGCAGCGAGAATCTATATCGGATTACTGTATTGGAATAAACATTAACGATACCGCGGTGATATTTCTAATGCGGTCCTTTGGAATTATGATTATGCATTATCTTAAAATTTCATCCTTTCAGCTCTGTAAGGGAACTGCAGGCAGCTTTATGCTTTTGTAATAGACACACGTCGAAGGTGGACTCCTAATGATGTTCAATTTCACCATATTTAATTAAGGCATTAATATTGTTTTGCAAAGTACGCATTTTTCAAGCACCTGCAGCATTAGTGCCGAACGAACGGTTTCCATACGAATTTTATACTTTTCATAAGTAAATGCGGTTCGGTAAAGTCTGCCCTTTCAAAAAAATAAGAATCTTCATTATTATACAATATATATATATATATATTAATTACAACGTAATTCTTAGGCTACCCCCCATTCGAAAAAATGTTCCAATTTTATGTAACGCTAAATGTCCCAAAAAAATGTCCCAAAAAATGTCCCAAAAAATGTCCCAAAAAAATGTCCCAGAAAAATGTCCCAATTTTATGTAACGTTTGTTATATTTTGTCGGATTTTTGTTATTGTTATTTAAAAAATGTCATAATTTTATGTAATGAAATATGTAACGAAAAATGTAACGAAAAAATGTCTTAATTTTATATAACGGAAGTTAAATGTTAGAATAGGATTTTTGTGGTTATGTTATTTTTTGTGTGTGTTGATGCCAGTAAGAATTACGTTGTAAATTTTGATCATTTTATACAAAGTATAGAAGAGAAACAGACAGAAATGAAAGCAAGAGGGGACAAGGGGCACAGCCCCTTGCGAGGCCAAAATGGCCGAGTTATATATATATATATAACACGTCCATTTAATCTAGTCGACGCATATTTCATTCACAAATCGAAAAATTGAACGCCTACCAATCAAAATAAATAACGTAGTAATACCAAATGCCAATAACGTAAAATATTTAAGCATTCACTTGAACGTTAGGTTGACCTAGAGTACTCACATTCAGAAAAAAATCGAGCATTCAAATTATATCCTCCATAATGACTTAAATGCCATGTTTGTGGAGGATTAAATCAAAAAACAAGCAAATAAACATGTCGTCCGACTTAGCATTCATATGAATTCACTTGCTACCAATTTTCTGGATAACTCCGGTGAAATACGCAGACTGTGGCGAAATAAGCCTTTAGACCTTGTCTAGCCATTATAAAGATCAGAGGGAGTACATCTAAGTATTACCCCTCTACAAAACATTCTTCATCACATTAAATTAATCGCTAAATGACCACTAAAGTTGGTCAGTTGTGATGGAAAAAAAATTTAATCTTTTAACTCGATTGATGGTAATGTTCTATCATTTTTAATTTCGGCGCATTGGACATTATTTCCTTGAAGGGCGATAAGATGAGTCTGGACGTATGTAGGATACCCATTCGATGTAAAAACGGGGCTATTATTTACTTTTTTTTTTTTTTTTTTTCCTACCCTGGGCGCGCCAGCGGCCTTGACCCAACAACATGAAAAATTAACAGTTATAACTAAATAACCAGGCGGTCAGAAATGGAGAGGACAAAGGACAGTAGTAATGGGATAACTGAAGGCAATGGGAAAGAAAGAATATAGGTAGCGTTAAAGGGCGTAGGAAGACCCAAAACTAAAAGTTGGGTGTAAAGAATAGAGCGTTCGTTAGAGACTGCTGAACATTCGAATAGGATG
This sequence comes from Icerya purchasi, assembly GCA_039619475.1. Taxonomy (NCBI): domain Eukaryota; kingdom Metazoa; phylum Arthropoda; class Insecta; order Hemiptera; family Monophlebidae; genus Icerya; species Icerya purchasi. The sequence continues at coordinate 231,681,652 of CM077116.1, forward strand.
TGATTTGAATCACAAATACAAGAAGGCTCAGAAGCGTGAAGAGAGCAGAAAGGAGAAGGGGACAAAGCGAATCGAAAGCGAGAAGAGGGGAGAAGAGAATGATTGATTCTAAGCCTAATTAAGGAAACAACAGTGGAACGACGACAGATAGGAATAGATTGAAACCAAGGCAGGAAACTAGGAACCGGTTGAATAAGACGGTACTGAGAAAAGCGATTTGAGAATATAGATGGATACATGTCAGACCAAAGTCTGGAATGATTAGAGCGTGATAGAGAAAGAATGTCTGAGGAAGGGAAAGAGTCGAGGAAAGGACCAGTGCGGGCGGCTGAGCGAGCTAAAGAGTCAGCTGAGTCATTTCCCACAATATTGGAATGACTAGGGACCCATAGAAAGTCTACGGAAATGGAGCGGAACGAGAACAAAGAGGAGACAAGAGATCGGATAGAGAGGATGATACCGTCAGAAGTATAAGAAGGAGGAGAGGAGATGGCTTGAAGAACGCCTTTGGAATCAGAGACAATCAGGAATTTGTGAACTCCACTCGTAGAGGATATGAAATGAATTGCACGAAGAATTGAGATCGACTCGGCCGAGAAGATAGAGCAGAAGGAAGGAAGTCTGAAAGACTCAGAGTGTAGGAACGTAGGAGACGTATACGCACCACCTACGCCCCCATCACTCTTGGAGCCATCCGAGAAGATTAAGGCATGGGAAGGAAAAGAAGAGTTCAGCAGCTGAAAGAATTCGAAGTTGACTACATTGTGAGAGGAACAATTAGCTCGGACTGGAAGAGAGGAGAAATTGATGGGGTGCCATATGCTATTAAAGTCGAAAGAAAAGTAAGGAAGACTATTATAAGAGGAAACGTAGGGAGAAAAATTGGAAACACGAGCAGCTATATGCGATAAAATCGGAATTCTATGAGGCGCCAAGCGCCAGTGATTTTTGATATAAAGATAGGAAGGGATAATATTGGATGACAAAATGGGGAGGCGTTTTATTAAAAATCGATAACCGAGGAGTGAACGACGAATGGAAAGAGGTTGAGTGGAAGATTCGGATAGAATCGCAGGAATAGGAGAAGATCTTAAAGCGCCAATGCATAGGCGAAGGCAGGAATTCTGAATTGCGTCAAGTTTCGAAAGGAGAGACTTGGAGGCACTGCCATAAATGAAGGAACAATAGTCGAGTTTGGACCGAATAATCGATTTATATAGAATTAATAGAATGCACGGGTCTCCACCCCATCTGAGCGGTGATAAAGATTTGAGGAGATTAAGTCTTTTGATCGAGGAATTATAGATATAATTAATATGTTCATGAAATGTAAGGCGACTATTTAAGAAAATACCTAGATAACATATGGAATTAACAGTGGGAATAGGTGTACCAGATACACTGATGTTTATAAAAGCACGATTAAAGGGGCGGAGAGCAAAAATTATACAGGAAGACTTGGAAGGGGAAAGAGAGGAGGTGGAGTGTAGATAGAGCATTGCTAAGATGGGACAATGAATGGTTTAACTCGTTGGTGGCAGAGGACAGATCATCTGAGGTGGAATAAACTAAAATGTCATCAGCAAAAAGGAGAGAGAAAGAGGGAATAGGAAGCGAAGCAATATCGAAAGAGTAAATATTAAAAAGAGTGGGGCTAAGGCAGGATCCCTGGGGAAGCCCACGATAGACGCATCTAGAGGTGGAAAGAGAAGGAGAAGATAGATAAAGAGTTCTATGTTGAAAGAGGTTGAGTATAAGAGAGATAAAAACCGGTGGAAGATTAAGAGAGAGAAGTTTGGAGTCCAGAGAAGGAAGATGCACATTGTCGAATGCAGAGCAGACATCGACAAAAGAAGCGACAGTAAATTTCTTAGAAAGGAATGATTTATAGATATCTGCAAGGAAGGTACTGATGCAATCTACCAGGCCAAGCCCGGGGCGAAAACCGAACATATTAGAAGGAACTAGATTATTATGCTCAAGCCACCAAACAAGACGGTTGTTTATTAAACCTTCAAAGAGTTTGCGCAGACATGAGGCTAGGGAGACAGGACGGAAGGAACACTGACTTTTTTTCGGAATTGGAATGACGATGAAGTCATTCCAAGACTCAGGAGTAAATCCAGAGAGTAGGAAAGAGTTGAAGATATTCAGAAGGGAGAGCAGCGAGGAAGGAGAAAGTTTTTTAAGAATAGGGAAAGAAAGACCGTCCAAGCCAGGAGCAGAAGGAGAGGTTTTGTTAAGAACGGACAAGAGTTCCTCGTAGCGGAAAGGGGACGATAGGAAATGAGGTTCTGAGGAATTTGGGAGCGAAGGAATGATCGATTCCTCGAAAGTGGGGACATACGAAGGAGCAATAGAGTCCAAGAAAGAGTGAAGTTCAGGCAAAAAAGGATGGGAGAAGTGGGGACGCTCAGAAAGAGGAGATCTGAACGCTTTTGCTATTTTCCATATCTTAGAGAGAGGCGTATCTCTAGAGAAAGATGAACAAAATGATTTCCAAGAGTTCCTCTTGGCAGATTTTGAAATGTACCGAGCTTTTGCGTTGGCTTCTTTGTGAGCTAAAAAGTTGGATATTGAGGAACAAGAACGAAAGGCTTTGAAGGTAGCGGTGATTCTTTGGAAGGCAACTTTACACTCTTCATTCCACCAAAGAGAGGAGGCACAAGAGGAAGAACGACCGCGCGAAAAGGAAGAAGGAGGGGAGGAAGCGGAATGAGCAGAATATAGAGATTGAATGAAGAAGTTGTACTGGGATGACGGGTCGAGAAAATCCAGAATAAGGGGGAGTGAGGAATCCACCAAAGATCGGAATTTAGTCCAATCTGTTTTGGAGAGAAGCCAGTGAGGAGCGTGCAAGGGCCTGAAAGGTTTAGAAGGAAGAGCGTTGTTGAGAGTTAGGAGAATGGGGAGATGATCACTACCAAAAGTGCCGTCGAGAGTTCTCCAGGAGCTTACAAGACCAAGATTCGGAGATGAAAACGAGAGGTCGATTGCACTAGAAGAAGATGGATGTTTGAAGAAAGTAGGAGAACGATCGTTGTGGAGAAAAAGATTATGGTTTAGGATGAGATTTTCCAGAGTCACACCGTTAGGATTGCGCCCTGTGCAGCCCCACATAGGAGAGTGCGCATTCCAGTCTCCATCAATAATAAATGGATCAGATAGGGATGAAAGGAAAGAAGACAAAGGAAGACTAGAGACGCTGGAGTTGGGAGGGATGTACACGCAAGCAATATGTAAAGGATTCGGGAGAAGATTTTCAAGTGAAATGTGAATCATGTTAGGGTGGTTGGGAAGGGGCGGAGGAAGAAATGGGATATTGTGGGTGTGATAGGATAGATCGTGTCTAATTAAAATCACAACGCCACCATACCCATCCATACGGTCAGATCGAACTAGAGAATAACCTTTGAAATCAAGAGATGAGGAGGATTTAAGCCAAGTTTCAGATAACAGCGCTACATGGATATTGTAGAAGTCTAATAGACATTCTACACTTAGTTTATTAGCTCGTAAGCTGCGGCAATTCCATTGAAGGATGTTTAAGGCGCAAGACCGCGACATTCTAGTTAAAAGGAGAAGAGGAATTAAAAGAATGAGAAAAAGTAGCGGGAGAAGATAGAGCTGAAATTGAAGTAAAAGAAAGGAGGGCAAGGGTAATAGGAAGGGTGTAATAAATGAGAGGAGATCGCTTGTAGACGATCTTCCAACTTAAAGGAGAAGTTGACAATGGAAAAAAGAGTAGAAGAGAGAAGACGTGTCCGAAATTGGATACAGGCAAAATTGAAGATATTTCACCATTAGCGGTACCGTCAGTAATTAAAAATAAACCGGAGAAGTACCTGCACGAACTGGGTTGATGCCCAGTTTGTAGGCTTCTTTCCGACATAGTGTTGAAAAAGAGACGAGAGAAATACCTGCACGAACTGGGTTGATGACCAGTTTGTAGGCTTCCTTCCATAATGATATAGCTATGTAGCATGAAGGAAAAATGGAATAAAATTCGAACTGAGGAAAGTTTTGAGTTGATGATTCCTGAGCGAACAGTTATCCTTGGCGAAACGGACGCAAAAGAAAAAAGGAGAAATAAGAGTAACAAGTATAGAATGGGATGCTGGAAGATGGTCAAAAAGGAGAAAGAAAGAACAAAGGATGAAAGAGGTGGTCTAGTTGAAATGAACGTGATTGGATAGGAAGGCTGAAAGATTATCAAGGAAAGAGGAGGAGGAGGATATGTTAAAGGAGGCAAGGAGTTCCATGATAGCTGCGGAAATATGGGAGACAACAAAGGAAGAATCGTTTAGAGAGGAATTAGGAGAAAGAATAGGAGGAACTGGTAAGGGACTGGAAGATATGGGGGGGTTGGATTGGGGGGAGTCGTTGTGATTCAGTGCACAACCATTTAGTGGTAAATGAGAGTAAAGGGATGGAACGAAAGGAAATTGAGGAGAAGGCTTTGAGTAGGATTTGGGTTTGGAAGTTTTGTGGAAAGTGGGGGATTTGGGACGTGGAAGAGAGGGGAATTTAGAAGTTTTTGGGGAGACGTTTAGAGAGGAAATAGGGGCTGCGGCGCGATTAGCATAGGAGAAGGCTGGAGAGGCGGAACTGGAGGATTTAATTTTAACGGCTTCGTGAAAGGAGATGTTCTCGAAAGCCATGATTCTTTTTATGTCCTTCTGCCGCTGCCATTCGGGACAGGCTCGATCGGAAGCGCTGTGACTACCTTTGCAGTTGCGACAAAAAGGAGGCTCCTGGAGATTTGTACAATCAGAGAAAGAATGTTTAGAGGAACAATGGGAACATGAGGGAAGAGAGCTGCGGCAATGACGTGCAATATGCCCGAAAAGGAAACAATTAGAGCACTGAGTGGGAGAACGGATACTTGGGGACACTGTAAAACGAAGTTTGTAAATGGATACAAACTCAGGGAGAGAGGATTTGGCAAATTTTAATTCGACACTTCTGGTGGGAACTTTGGTTCCATCGGAAGAGCGAAGGATGCGACGAATAGATACTATAGGGATAGACGTAACAAGCCCTTCTTTAATTTCCTCAACAGAGAAAAAAGGATGAACTCCAGAAATAACACCAATTCTGTATAGAGTATTGTGGGGAATGAAAGCTTTCAGGTCGTTAGAATTGAAGAAGGAGCGATTGTTTAGAAAGTCGTTGGCGGTGGAAATGGAGGGGAAGATAACAGAGATACGCCCTCTACCCTGAGGGGTAATGTCGGAGAAGGAGGTGGAAATTTTGCTGATGAGCCTGGCCAGCGCAAGCGGGTGGAAATTTCCAATGTTTTTATTGTCAGAGGTGTTCTCAACGAAAACTTTGAATGGTCCTGGGTATTTGGACGGAAAAGTGTTTTCAAAAGTATCGTGAATATGATCGGAGTTAATAGTGTTGCTGTTATTATTAGTGTTACTGTTATTATCGTTATTGTTACTACTATTATAACTGCTGTTATTATTAATATTATTATTATCATTATTGTTATTGTTATTGTCATTACTATTATTATTATTATTAATATTAATAATATTATTATTGTTATTATTAATATTATTATTATTATTAATATTAATATTATTATTATTGTTATTATTAATATTATTATTATTATTATTTTTACTATTATTATCGATAATATAATTCTCGACAGCTGTATTAGGACTGTTGTTAGGATTATTTAAAGTGGCAAGATTAGGTGAATCGGGTCGGGATAGCCGCAGATCCTTGCTTGGCAAAACCGCGGACGGCGAGAGAGGGCCGGACGGTTTGCGCTTGCGACAGCGTCAACCTCCATCAAGTTTAGCGAAACATTCGGTTTCGCTTTTAAATCTTTGGAGGAGGCCGCTGGGCGGCCCCCACTAGACGAGCTCATCGATCAACTGGCTTAAAAAGAGAGAGGAAAATAAATAATAATAATAAAAAAAAAAAATAAAAAAAAAAAATAAAAACGAAGTGAATTTAAACGAACTGAATTATTAAAATGTAGAAGCAAAAAAGAAACGTAACATAAAACGATATTGGTTACTAAGTAAAAGTTAAATGCGGCAGCGAAGAAACCGAAATTATTTGTCTAAATAGATAACAATGAAGCGATCTCACCGGTCTGCCGAAACAACTGATTACCGAGCTGATAACGGGAACGCGAACGCACACGAGATAACGATTGGTTTACGAAGAACTATTTACTATAGAGGACGGACGAATAACAACCTGATTCTGGTCGATCTTTTCAATTTCTCTGATAACTTTCGGGCAACTGTTTAGCGCGCTGATCGAGACTTTCCTACCGCATATTGCCTTTTTTTCTACAAGTATTTCAAAACGTTCATTGCTATTATATTTGTTCTTAGTCGGATGAAGATTAATTATTTCTCTACCAGAATTGGTAAATATTATTCTAATGATATTATTCTAATGATATTATTATTATCAGCTTCCGATGTGGTGACACAACTAATAAAAGGGACAATGTGGCCAATTTTAAAAGCAGTTTTTCAAATTGCACACAATGAAATTTCGCGTAAACCGGGATAGAAATCGATCATCGATTGCATCGCCTGTAAATCGAAAGCCGGAGGGATGTAGGTGATATCGATTTTTATCGTAAAAACTAGCAACAGGTATAACGTAGATACACCGCAACACTATGACTGCGAAATAAGGACACCCCGCTAACGGCCGAAACTTTATTAATAATGAAAACACCGGCCGAGAACGGAACCGTGAAATTGATTTAGCGAAACGGCGACTGTTGGTTTCCCGGTGGGGCAATATTATCGTGAGAAAAAGTTGCAAGTTTTCTTTGTTTACCAGAGCTTAACGATATACGCTGCAAAGTAGATTAAGAAGTTTATGCATCTTCCGCAATGTAACGATGACGCAACGGGAACGTAACGAAGACCTAACGGAGACGTAACGAAAACGTCACGAAAATGTAATGAAAATGGAACGAAAAAAAATAACAGCTTACGGTGAGCTGGTTTTTCTGTTAATATGATTGGACGAGAGTTTAATATTTGATTATTAGCTCGTTTCGCGCTTTCTGGAAGATGGAAATCCCAACCTAGCCGACGATATTTCGCCGGATTTTTCAGCGTAATTACACGATAGAACGACCGCGTTTATCGCGGTAGCCCACGCTATTCCCGCGTGTATAGGGGATATAATCAGTTAAATTTTCGAACTGAGATTTTTTATCGTGTTACGTCACTGGTGTGTAATTTAGTTTGAAAAAAGGCGTCGTCGGTAACAATCGCGGCAATCTTTACCCGCGGTCTGGTAAAAGTGACTTGATCCTTTTGACCAGACTAAGTTCGGCCAGAACGAGCTAATCGATTGGGTCACAACAATTTTCTCAAAGAAGCCGAGCTTGATTCCTTTATAGGCCGGGGTTGTTGTCCTATTGTTGCAAAATAAGATGATTCGGAAATACAGAATTACGTACGAGTTAGTCCAACGAGTCCAGCAAATACCTAACTCGGATTGCTGGACGAGGAAATTTTAAAAACTAAACTTTTCTCAGATAGTACCTTCCCATTATACGGCGTCACTCTGCTGAATTTCATTTGTCGGCTATTTAAATAACCGATTGCTCTTAGCTCATTCGCGCGATCCCCGTATATGTCATATCGTTTTAGTAGTTAGCGAGTTCTGCACTCAGATTTCTCCCCGAATATCATTTTTTTCTCTTTTTTTTTCTTTTTTTTTACCCCCCCTTGGGTTTGCTACCAAAGAGCATTAGCCCAGCAAAAAGGAATATAGATACATGGAATAGAATAGAAATTATATTTTTATTCTGTCGACAATGGAATCAAGGAACACCCCTAGGACAGGAACAACAGAGAGAATAGGTAGAGAAAGAACATAAGAGGCGTTGAAAGGAGCAGGAAGACCAAGCTTTAAAAGATGATAATAAAGTAACTCACGCTCGCGAGATAAACCGGAGCACTCAAAGAGCACGTGATTCGCATCACAAACATACTGGGAACCTTCAGGATCTAATGGATAATTATGAGATGCAGCCAAAGAAAATCGATTTAGAGAAGAAGGAAGGAGACTATGCGAGAAACGGAGGCGAGATAATTTAGTAATTATGGACCGACGCAAACTGGGAAACTCATAAAACCAAGGACGCGGAGGAGGAACAGGATTTTAATCAAGAGATAAAAGGAATTAGGATTAGCGAAAAGAGATACATAAACAGAATTTCAAAGTCTAAGATGGCAGGGTTTAGTTGGAAGAAGAATATTGTGTGCTGGAACCCTACCAATAAAATTTCCATCGGAAACAGCAGCTTTAGCAAGGAAGTCGATGTTTTTTTTCTCTTATTCGACTTAACCCGGAGACTTGAGGTGAATGCAGCCTCGTGGAACGAAAGCATCTCTGTTCTTTTACGATTGCTTCGCAATCGTTGTACTTATCTTTCGCGGAATTATTCAGTCCCGTTAAAAGCTAATCGTTCCAGAATAAAAAAGGAACTATAAGTTTGTTATTACGAGTCACGCAGACTGGGAACAAGTTATAAATATCGCGTACAATAGATTAAGCAGGCTGCAAAAACACTACCTATCATTGCTTTCTCCTCGCAATCCTTATTTTCTGTTTGAAGAAGGGAAAAATATTCAGTTGATTTGAAGATTATTATTGGGCAGTCTGTGGTTGGGGATGCAAAACAGCAGCGCATGTGACACTTCTTGGCTAAAGCACTGCCGCTAAAAGCCGTATCGATTATTGTAATTCGGAGGGGGAGGGAGCGAGCTGTATCATGTGGTGCCGAAATTTTCTGAACAATTTTCTCTGACACTTGAAGCGAGAGCTGGAATTTGCATTTGGAAGTTGAACGTCTTCAGTGTTTCCATTTTGTTCATTTTTCTTTAGCTTAATTTTTACTTGCACAAATTTCTTCCTTTTTTTTTAATCGATCCGGTTTGTTTATAAAGCTTTTATACGCATTCTTTGTTGACCCATCTCTTCTCTGCCTTAACTTATTCTTCTTTCCTCGCACCCGATCCACTCTTCTCGAAAAAAACTCAGAACACTCTCCTCATTGTGGTGGAATGCTGTTAAGCGGCCTTTAATTTAAATATATCCACTTGTAGAACTTTTCGCTCTTGTTCTTTTCTTGCTAACATTTTCTAATGCGATAGCCAGATTTGTTTTTAAAACAGCAACGGAAAACTCACAGAATAGCTTCTGCTTCTCTTTTTCTCGATCCCCTCCTATTTTTCATGTATGGAAAATAGTTAAGGTCTTTATATCCTCTCTTCCACTCAACATCCTTTCAGCCATAATTTTCCTCCTGAAGAATTAATCTCGTTTATTGCTTTTATATCTCCTTGCTATGCTCCTACCTTCCAGGAATCCTGCTATTTCACGTCTTAGTTCACATTTTCTTACCTCTCCGTTTACTTTATCAGAACGTTGTTAGTCTTTAATCAGTTTCTTTAATTTCTTTGCGAGCTTAGACCTAAAACTCTTTCTGATTTTTCTCATTCGGTTCTTTTAAATAATTTCAAATTCCTTTCTTGCCTTCTTCCTGGAACAGTTTTATTATTTTTCTTATCTTAAAAGTTTGTTCTTCTTCGTTTCGTTCTATTTTTCTCGCATCGTGTGTTAGGAAACTTTTTTCGAAAGTTTAATAAACAAACGTCTCATTGGCTTGGGCACAACAATCTGTTATCTAACTGTATGTTTGGTTTTTGTCTTGGACGTGGTCCTCCAAATTGTATCTTCTATCGGAAGTTTATGTGTCATTTATTAATAAAAAGTTCTTCATTAAATGTTTAAAAATGTAATATTGTTTTCTTCTTTTCCACATTCAACGCGCTAATGTTCTTACTGATGGACCTATTAAAAAAAAAAAATAGTTTCCGCGTTATGATAATTTAAGAAGAATATTCACTGGCTTCGTATTGAAATAAGGAAGCAGAAAATAAAAGCTTATAAGAACTTTAATAGATAGACGAATTGTGCTCACGTGTTGTTGTCAATTTTGAATGAAGACATTAAGAATGAAATGTGTTGTTCACCGAGATTGATAATTTCTGAACTCTGCATTTAAATTATCGATTTTTAGGATTCCGTATACATATAATGTACGGAATCCTTATAAGATGGTACACAAATGACAAAAATATCAAATAAAAATCAATAATTCACGAACGGCTTGACTTATAAACTTCAAATTTGGAACATAAATTACAATTAAAATTATCTTTAAAACGATCTATAACTTGAAGATGACCGATTACCCTGGGCGGCAAAAAACCCAAAAAACCGTCAAGAATATATAATATGGTACATAAAACGACCTCAAAAATCACTTAAAAAATCATAACTCGTCACTAAATAAACTTATAACGCTGAAATTCAAAATATAAACTACAATGTAGGAGTACTTTCATAAAATCAAAAAATTACGTTACAAAAGCTATGTAAAGTTGCCCAAAAGTTCAAAAAACAGCAAAAAATGACGTGTCCCCCCCCCTTAGCGCCGCGAGTATTGTAGTTAAAAATTTTGAATGGGGCTAAAAATACGCACATACCCGTATATTTCTCTAGTTTGGAACATCCGGATTTCCAACTTTAAAACAGGACCCTCGAAGCGACAAAAGCTCAAAAGTTTGTAAAAAAATATTTTTTTTTATAGGCATGCGATATATCGATGGAAAGATCGCTATTTGTCGGGAACGAAACCGAATTTCATTTCCTTAACGAAACTTTCAAAGTTGCCGTAAAGTTCAAAAAAGCGCGAAAAATGACGTGTCCCCCCCCCCTAGCGCCGCGAATATTACCGATAAAAATTTTGAACACGGTTAAAAATATGCGCTTCCACGTATATTTCTCTAGTTTGGAACATCCGAGTTTCCAGCTTTAAAATTGGACCCTCGGGGCACCGAAAGCTCGAGATTTTGGAAAAAAATATTTTTTTTCTTGGGCTTGTGATATATCATTAGAAAGATCTCTAGTAGTCGGGAACGAAACCGAATTTCATTTTCTTAACCAAACTTTCAAAGTTGCGATAAAGCTCGAAAAAGCTCAAAAAATTGCGCGTCCCCTAGCGCTGCGAGTATTATAGCTAAAAATTTAAAACATGGTTAAAAATATGTACTTCCACGTATATTTCTGTAATTTGGTACGTCCGGGTCTCGAGCTTTAAAAATAAAACTCCAGGGCTTCGAAAGCTCAAAATTTTGTAAAAAAATATTTTTTTTCCCGGTAATGTAATATATCGTTTGAAAGATCGCTATTTATCAGGAACAAAACCTTATATCATTTTCCTTACCAAAAAATTCAAAGTTGCCGTAAAGTTCAAAAAAGCGCGAAAAATGACGTGTCCCCCCCCCCCTAGCGCCGCGAATATTACCGATAAAAATTTTGAACACGGTTAAAAATATGCGCTTCCACGTATATTTCTCTAGTTTGGAACATCCGAGTTTCCAGCTTTAAAATTGGACCCTCGGGGCACCGAAAGCTCGAGATTTTGGAAAAAAATATTTTTTTTCTTGGGCTTGTGATATATCATTAGAAAGATCTCTAGTAGTCGGGAACGAAACCGAATTTCATTTTCTTAACCAAACTTTCAAAGTTGCGATAAAGCTCAAAAAAGCTCAAAAAATTGCGCGTCCCCTAGCGCTGCGAGTATTATAGCTAAAAATTTAAAACATGGTTAAAAATATGTACTTCCACGTATATTTCTGTAATTTGGTACGTCCGGGTCTCGAGCTTTAAAAATAAAACTCCAGGGCTTCGAAAGCTCAAAATTTTGTAAAAAAATATTTTTTTTCCCGGTAATGTAATATATCGTTTGAAAGATCGCTATTTATCAGGAACAAAACCTTATATCATTTTCCTTACCAAAAAATTCAAAGTTGCCGTAAAGTTCAAAAAAGCGCGAAAAATGACGTGTCCCCCCCCCCTAGCGCCGCGAATATTACCGATAAAAATTTTGAACACGGTTAAAAATATGCGCTTCCACGTATATTTCTCTAGTTTGGAACATCCGAGTTTCCAGCTTTAAAATTGGACCCTCGGGGCACCGAAAGCTCGAGATTTTGGAAAAAAATATTTTTTTTCTTGGGCTTGTGATATATCATTAGAAAGATCTCTAGTAGTCGGGAACGAAACCGAATTTCATTTTCTTAACCAAACTTTCAAAGTTGCGATAAAGCTCGAAAAAGCTCAAAAAATTGCGCGTCCCCTAGCGCTGCGAGTATTATAGCTAAAAATTTAAAACATGGTTAAAAATATGTACTTCCACGTATATTTCTGTAATTTGGTACGTCCGGGTCTCGAGCTTTAAAAATAAAACTCCAGGGCTTCGAAAGCTCAAAATTTTGTAAAAAAATATTTTTTTTCCCGGTAATGTAATATATCGTTTGAAAGATCGCTATTTATCAGGAACAAAACCTTATATCATTTTCCTTACCAAAAAATTCAAAGTTGCCGTAAAGTTCAAAAAAGCGCGAAAAATGACGTGTCCCCCACCCCTAGCGCCGCGAATATTACCGATAAAAATTTTGAACACGGTTAAAAATATGCGCTTCCACGTATATTTCTCTAGTTTGGAACATCCGGATTTCCAACTTTAAAACTGGACCCTCGGGGCACCGAAAGCTCGAGATTTTGGAAAAAAATATTTTTTTTCTTGGGCTTGTGATATATCATTAGAAAGATCTCTAGTAGTCGGGAACGAAACCGAATTTCATTTTCTTAACCAAACTTTCAAAGTTGCGATAAAGCTCGAAAAAGCTCAAAAAATTGCGCGTCCCCTAGCGCTGCGAGTATTATAGCTAAAAATTTAAAACATGGTTAAAAATATGTACTTCCACGTATATTTCTGTAATTTGGTACGTCCGGGTCTCGAGCTTTAAAAATAAAACTCCGGGGCTTCGAAAGCTCAAAATTTTGTAAAAAAATATTTTTTTTCCCGGTAATGTAATATATCGTTTGAAAGATCGCTATTTATCAGGAACAAAACCTTATATCATTTTCCTTACCAAAAAATTCAAAGTTGCCGTAAAGTTCAAAAAAGCGCGAAAAATGACGTGTCCCCCCCCCTAGCGCCGCGAATATTACCGATAAAAATTTTGAACACGGTTAAAAATATGCGCTTCCACGTATATTTCTCTAGTTTGGAACATCCGAGTTTCCAGCTTTAAAATTGGACCCTCGGGGCACCGAAAGCTCGAGATTTTGGAAAAAAATATTTTTTTTCTTGGGCTTGTGATATATCATTAGAAAGATCTCTAGTAGCCGGGAGCGAAACCAAATTTCATTTTCTTAACCAAACTTTCAAAGTTGACGTAAAGTTCAAAAAAGCGTCAGCTCCAATTACCGGCCCCCTTCTTGCGACGCGAGTATTACAGCTATAAATTTGGAACATGGTAGAAAACACGCGACTCTACGTATATTTCTCTGATTTAAGACAATCGGACCCCAACTTTAGACTGAGACCTGTGGGGCACCAAAAATTCAAAATTTTGAAAAAAAATTTTTTTTTTTTAGGTTTGTGATATATCATTAGAAATATCGCTATTCGTCGGGAACGAAACCGTATTTCATTTTTTTAAAGAAATTTTCAAAGTTCTGAAAAGTTCAAAAAAAAATAAATAATTATGTGTCTCTCCACTAGCTCCACGAATATTACAGCTGAAAATTTTGAACGCGGCTAAAAACGTGCTGATCCCCTTATATTTCTCAAGTTTATAACATTTGGATTTTCAGTTTTAAAATTGGACCCTTAAGGCGCCGAAAGTTCGAAATTTTGAAGAAAATTTTTTATTTTTCTGACGCATGTTATATACCGTTTGAAGGATCGCTATCTGTCGGGAAAGAAACCGTATTTCATTTTCTTAATTGAACTTTCAAAGTTTGCTGAAAAGTTTAAAAAATCGAGAGAATTGATTTGTGACGCGAGTATTATAGCTAAAAATTTTGAGGAAAGTAGTAAATATGGGCATCCATGTATATTTCTCTGGTTTGGAACATCTAAGTTTCCAATTTTAAAATTAGTGGCTTGGTGCTCTGAAAGCTCGAAATTTTGTAAAAAGAAATTTTTTTCAAGTGTATTATTATTGGAAAGAGCGCTATTTTTTGGGAACGGACCCGTATTTCGTTTTCTTAACGAAACTGTTTGAAATTTACTAAAAGTTCATAAAATTCTGAAAAATTACGTGTAGCCCCGCTTGTAATTTATGTATTGTAGTTCAAGATTTTGAACAATGTTAAAAAAATGTGCGTCCCTGTTTATTTATTTACTTTATAACATCTAGGTTTCCATCTTAAAATTCAGAACCTTAAGCGCCGAAAGCTCGAAAGTTTCAAAAATAATATTTTTTTTCCGGTCATGATCGATGGAAAGATCGTTATTTGTCAAGAACGAAACCATAAGTTATTTCCTTAACGAAACTTTCAAACCTTGATGTTCCAAACTTGAGAAATATATGTCGAAGCGCATATGTTTAACCCTGTTCAAAATTTTTAGCTGTAATACTCGCGGCGCTAGAGGGGAGGAACTGTTTGAAGTTTTTGGCAACTTTAAAAGTTTCTAAATACGGTTCGGAATTATGTTTAGAGACTCCCGTGGAACTGGCTTACGAATTTCGACTGTTACTGGTTGAATGTCGGATGGTAACATTATCTGTTGAAAGTTAATATCCGCACGAACGGATAATATTATTCCACCACGCGCACAACTAGCAAGCACCGGATTTGATTCGAGAACTTTATAGTTTTTTAGTTTTAAATGTTGGTTTTGTTTTAAGTGGGTTTTTTGAATGCACGAAATAAACAGGTTTGTTAATCGGGGTTATTTTTCTTTTGGCTTTATCGGAATACGAGATTGCAGCGGTTTTTAGAATTTGGTTCGGATTGTTATAATTTTCGTTAGTAGTGTTAGTACGAGGGATAAGAAACGAAACAGGATCGCAGGTTTTGGTTTGGTTATTTTCATTACGAGGTGTGTTAGTGTTGTTATGAACTGTAATGAAAGGAACGGACTCACCGCATCATTGTTTAGGTGGTACGTCCGCCTGATGAAAAACAGATGCGAATAGTATTTCGATTTGTTAAACAATTTAACGACCTATGCTAGTAAATAAATAAAAAAAAAAATATTTAATAATGGTCTAACATACTGAGAGAGTCGAAAGAAAATACCGAATTGTTAAAAAATCATCACAGTAGAACGACAGTCTTTTTCACATCGCGGAACTATATCGACCTTTTCTGGTAAAGTAACCAGTTCGTCTTGCAACCGAAAAAAGTTTAATAACAAAGTAACCAAATTGCCTCGAAATTCGGTTTTCCAATTAGTGACATTTACAAAATTCGTAAACTATAATTTCGATTACCGTGTCTCTCCCTCCCATTCGCCGAGAATCCAGGATGCAATCACCAACGTACACCAACCTGCCAGCAGGGAACACCAACATTCTAGCAGCCGCAGCAGAGTGATACGTAGCATCAATATTATTTCTAATTAATATTTTTTGCGTGTTTTCGTTTATATATTTATTAAATATCTTTGACGGTCGGCTATTCAAGAAAGATAGGTGTAGGAATTAACAAAATTACACATTTTAAAAAATCATAAAACCTTAATATTAGTTATTAAATCTAAACCAATAATTTAAAAAAATAAATAAAAAAAGGATTTAATTAATTTTTCTTCATAACCGTTACATTTCACTTCAAATTAGTCTAAGTCTTCGATTCAAATTAGTATTTTGCTTTACTGTTTTAAATTATTATTAGAAAAGATCTCTGAAATTTATTAAGATATTAAATTAAAATAGTAAAATAAAAATAGAAATTTATTCAAACAAATTTTCTTACATACTAAATAATTATAGTTATTGTTAACTTTCATACGGAATCCTCAGCGCATGAAACCTCATGCTTGACTGAACTTGTTTGTAATGTTTCTTGTTACTTTCGTTTACCTTATCATCTAATGTATAACGGTATTTTTATTTCGTTTTTGATGGATTGCGTGCTAATCACTGCAGTTTTAGAGTGAAAACGTGTAAAATTTTTTTTCACTTTTTCGACCTGGTTAAATCGTGAACAAATACCGGAGATGCGGCAACAGTGAAATAAAGAACACACCGAAGGAGATCAGGGGAAAATTAGAAGAAAGATTAGCTGGAAAAACGGAACGAAAGAAAGATAAATATTAAGGAGTTTAAGAAAAGTCGCGAGAATGGGCGACAAAAAAAATAGGCTGGAGTTTGAAAATAAGTGAATAAGTGAGAAAAAAAGCGATTAGAAGAAAATAAAATAACGGAGTGTATGCCGGGCTGATTGTGAAGTTTGAAAAGGAAACGGAATCCTGAAAAGGGAAGACAAAAAAATTCGGCAAAGTTCTTCATAAAGGAAGCTACAACATGGACCCCCTTAAAACGTCAGTAAAAATAATTACGTAAAGAGGAAACAGGAAGTTGATGAAGAATTCAAGTTTTATTTCAGCTCCCATAAAGGATTTCGAAAGACAGAGATGGAAAAAGAACTTAAAAAGTATATGACCAAATGAGATGGAGACGGTCATAGTTTAAAGGAGAAAGTGCATGTTATTATGGAAAATTGTATAAGGCGAGAACGAACTATGGCGAAAGGAAATGCAGAGTAGAACATCGGTTTTTTTCTAAAACGAACGGATCGGTGTAGAGAGCGCGGACAGAGATTTAGCGAGAGAAAGAAATATCCTGCAAGAGCTGACGTATATGCGCGAATAGTCAAAGATGGCGTATTGGATTCTCTAAGATCAATAAATCACAGTTGATCGAAAAAATCTAGGCTTGAATCTGGTTTGGAAAAATAAGGTTTCTAGAAGTACCGTAACTGCGTCTTGCGTTAGTTTGACAAGCGCTGACGATTATCATGGCTGAATTGTTAGACAGTAAAACAAAGTGCACGTTTTCCCGCAGTTAGACTCAGTTCAGCGAGATCAAAAATATTAGACTAAATAATAAAGATGTTTTCGAGTCACGATAGAGATTTGCGGCTAATTTGCCTTCCTTCCCCATATTTTCTCCCTAATCCAGATGTAAGATGATATTTTTCGCTGCCTAAGATGTTTCCAAGATAGCTCGTTTTCCCGTTTCTTTAAGGTTCCCTCAACAACAACCATTTTGAGAATCGTTGAATTTCTCAGTTCTTATAAATTTTCAGCAATCAAGAGCTGCCCACATCTTGAAGATTTTTAAATAATTTATCGACAGTAGTTGTAAATATTATTTAATAACGAACAAAAGCGAAGAGCTACATTTATTTCTAATAATTCCTGTTAAATTTTGTATACATTTCAGAACAAGAAAGGGATGAATTTTTTTTGTCTAATGTTATAATATTTCATATACTATCCAATATCATAATTTGAATATAAAGTAAATAAAACAAATGAAATTATTTTCACGGGAAAACTTTTAATAAATAAATGAATACATTTTGATAACACCGATTAGTTTCCGATACATGAATCCACATTCAGAGTGTATCGTATAAAGTATAAGTGATTATATTCAATTGTATTTATATTTTTCAATAATTGCGAGTTCTGTTTAATGGAACCCCGTGAATGTGGGAAATATATATATATATACATATACACATACGCACACATGTATATATATATATATATTATATCCAAAACCAGTGTTATTAAAATTTATTCTTTTATTTATTAAAAATTTTCCTGTTTATTCATTTGAATTTTCTTGTCTATATCAATTCAGTCATTTTTCGATTTTCGTTATTATTCGATTATTGCTTTTGTTCATTCGCACTAATTCACTGCAATGCAGAAACCCCCATATGTTTTCTTTGTTTGTAATGTTTGTAATGTTAGAATTAATTTAAGGTAATTTAATTTGGTTAAATGCAGCAATCTACCATGTCCTGAATGGTAGAAAATAAAATTTGAAGTATCAAGCGTTCATTTTTAATATACGCCGTGAAATGTATTAAGTAAATAAAAATTTCGCGCTTTAAATATTTCGAAATAAAATTGGCAACTTTTTCTTACGGAAAAAGTAAATAGAAAGTTTATAACCGGACAACGAGATTTATGCGTGCAAAGAGGGTTTTACGTAATATATAGAAGTAAAAAAAAGTACAAAAACAGATGATTTATAAATAATTAAAAATAAAAGGGTGCCGGTGCGAGGAAATTGTTTTACGCGGAGAACAAAACAATTTACTGGCTACACTGACATTGGCAGTAATTTAAAATGTCATTTAGGTAAAACTCCGAATTTGAGTAATTTCAATGCGCAGTGGAAGTTAACGACTTACAAATATGGCGATTTTTAAACAGACCGGCGCATTTCGATACTGGATTAAAAAATTAAGATTAGCCGAAGATCCGGATGAAATGAACGAGTATGAAACAACATGGCTGTTAAGGGCTTTCAAACGGTGTCGCGAAAGTATAATACATTATTATTAATTATAACAGCTGTAATAATATAAATTAGAATAAGATTTTTCTTTTCTTTTTAGCAAAAAAAAATGTAAACAGTAATTTTAAAGAAGCATCTAGCATATTCTTGATAGTCCACGAAACTGATTGCTTTTGGTTGTTCTAATGCAATATGTAAAACCTCTCTTTTTACGAGCCACATACACGTGGTTTATTTTCGAAGACTGTGTTTCTGCAAAAAACCAATATTAATTTGTCCTTGTTCAGCTCTCTGTTTTGTTCTCACTTTCGACTTTGATTACAACTCTATTCCTTTTTCCAATAATGTCAAATTATATAGGGTACACGAACTGGAAATTTTTTATTGGCCGTTGTGGACATTTAGACCTTATGCATATCGAAATATTAATTCTCCTTATGTGTAAAAAGCTATATGACACACCGTGACCCTATTCCGTTGCTTGTGAAAGGTAACATTTTCAAAGTTACGCGATACAAACAAAAATGGTTGAAGCTGTCATTGAGTAACATATGTGGATCACCGTGTGGCTTAGCGGTGATTTGCATGCTACAACAAGTCGTACTGATTAAACATATCAATGTTCCATTGTAGAGTTTCGATTCCTGTGTCGTCAGTCTTGTTCATTGCGCTTGTGACCCATTCGAATTTTCCTCACCTGTCGATTTATTTATTTTTTTTTGTTCATTTCTTGTATTTCTTACCAACCTCGAGTTATTTATTTAATTACGAATTAAATATAACGCATTAGATTGTGTTTCGCAGCAGTGTTTCATAATCATCGTGTACTATTGGAGAGTACGAGTTAAACTTTATTCTTCGTTACATTAGTCGAATGTACGATTAGCCCTTTTTCGTTCTTTTCCTGTTTCGTATTCGGTATAGGTGGAACGTATAAAGTCTATTCTGAAACAAAAAGGCCGATACACATTTGGCCTGTTGCAGGGAGTTTCAAATGTCGAAAACTGCCTTTTGGAATCAAGAAACAAAATTTGTGTTTTCAAATTACCGTATGCACGTTTCTGTTTACTTTTCAGTCACTTGGTTTTTTCATGTTGCGGATAGACGTTTTATTAAAGGAAAAATAAAAAAAGTAAATGATAGAAATCAAACGAAATTAAATAAATCTCGCCCGAAAGTACAAATTTACTAAATATCGTTTACCGAGGAACAGTCTGATCGCGGCGTCTGTTACAAAAGTATGGCGAATTTTAAATTACGTAAACTATAATTTTTTCTTATTAACTCATTCTTCGTCACGTTCTATTAGCTTTCAGATATTTGCTGATAGTGAGAATGCCGATGTTATACGCGACATTTACGAATCCTAACTATAGACAAACGAAGATGATGGTTCAGTTTGCTTTTGGCTTTTTCCTCGGTCTCGGTAATGATTAAATTTTGTATATAGCGTCGAATAATTAATAGTTATTACGAATTTTTACAAAACTGTAAGCCGTTGTAATTGCTTCAAAAAATGAAATTAAAAAATTTTATATTTACATCTCTAAGATCAACAAAAACAACACATTTTAAATAGGACACGAGTGTCTGGAAGGAAAAAAATTGTTAAGAAATATAATCGTTAAAGTCTTAAAGATGATGACAAACGTACATACGGACATATCATTAGAAACATAAGCACATTTGAGTTGTCGTTTTATAATGATAAAAAACGAATGCTTCTAGTCAGTGTATTGCATGTACAAAAATGGACACAAACAGTCACAACGCATCACATAAAGTTAAGTAGCGCAACTATTAAGAATGAAAAGTTTCATGTATGTCCCCATATGTATGCTGCATGTGGATGTGATTGTGTTTTATTTATGTATGCATGAAGGCATGCACATGCCTCTGTGTATATATGTGTCTGTATGTACATTTAAGCTATAAACATGATCGAGTTCTTCGTGTTGTGAGAATTAGCTGAAGAATCTGTGTCTTCTCGGGGAAGTACAATTAAGTCGCTGTTTCCAGGGGCACCACGTGGAGGTTCCTTACTTGAAAGGTGCTCAAGAAGCAAATGGTCGGCATAGTCGGATGCATTCGGCAGCGACGGAAATATAAATCATAGAGGGATTATTTCATGGCTGTAACAAATCCACTCGGTGCCAAGCCTGAAGAGGTACGCTTAGCGGCTTGGAAACAGGAACGTAATAAAATTATACAGAGTATCCAGATTGAACCATCAGGGGAGTTTTTCGAAATAGGCTTAACTTTAAAGATAGAAAAATTTACAGAATAAAGTAACTCGTCCCTGTTGTGGAGTCTAGTTCGATGTTATGATGGGGTCAAACATGTGTCGGACGGTTTAAACGGTGTGTACGCTCACTATTAAGAGTGATCTGTTTAAATAAGAAACAGCGAAGTGTACACGAATAGTTGTTAGATATGCGCTCGAGTGAGACCTAGTTTCTAGACGATGAAGATGAAGGAAATGCGCGTTCTAACATACTTCACCTTGTTTGACCGAAATTACAACATTAGAGTCATCTGAAGTTGTTCCTGAATAATTGAATGGCTGAAAATATACATTTCATCGGGATGGATTGTAAGAATGAAAAAAACAATGAAAAACTCCGCAGCACTGAAATCCTATTCTATATTACAGTATTTCGCAGCGATGAAAGAATGCTTAATGATTGTGAAGTGACGCGGGTGTTAGAATGGATGGAACTTGTCATCGTTAGAAATGAAAATCATTAAGGCCGAGTGTATAATCACAGGCGATGTCTCGGATAATGCTGGAACGATCCCCCGAAATTCCTGTAAAAATATTTATACAAATTATGTCAAGTTTGTAGACCGCGACTTGGGGCCTTCTAGAGATACCGGTGACTGTTGAACCGGTTCGCAAAAAACGATTTACGATTTACGACAACGGCGTCTGCGAATCACGACGCGACATCGGAACTACCTTGTGAGTAAAACTATCGAAATATAATAAGGCTAATCAATTTGTTAGCGTGCGAAAGCGCCGTAGTTGAAATTAAGTTGAAAAACCCTTTCGTTCTCTGCAATAAAGGGTAGTTCGTTTGTCTTCCGCCGGCGACACTTACACGCTTCGACGAAGAAAACAGTTTGCCTGAAGAAATGTACGTTCGCTCTGCGCTGACAAGTAGCGAATAAATCGGTCTGGATGTGTGCAGTTTACAGGCGTAATCATTTGCAAATTGACAGAGTCATATATTTGTCTTCTGCGAGTACGCTGTGCTTAAAAACGAAAATGAAAACACCGGTCGCACCCATTTTAGTGGCTTTTCCCTTTTTCCTGAATAAATCAAATGCGCAATTCGATCTTTTTGATTTTCAAAATATACGAAAAATTTACGCCATAGTATTTTTAATGTGTTTGAAATATATATATGTATATATATATATATATATATATATATATATATATATATATATATATATATATACTAGCTGTGCCCGCGGCGTTGCTCGCGTGAATTATGATTCTAAAAAATTATTTTATTTATTAAATTACACCCGCGCGGAATTCAGTTCATGACTGTGTAAGAGTATCAGTAAATGATTATTTGTCAAAAGATTTATTATTGACCGTGGCGGCTCGTGAATATTGGGGAGACTAACTTTTCCAGAAGCACAGCATATACCATTAGGTTCATTGGCCCATTTTTTGGCAGAACACTTGGAGCAGATCTTATTCATGGCTCCGATTTGGACGGAAGACTGTTGAGCATAATCAATCTGTGGATCGTATCTGAAAGCCGATCTGTTACTGTGAGCTAAAACTCGATTACGAATTCTAGTCGTTGACGTCTGTTGTCTTTCTCTCTGATCTCGAAGGCGTTGGGAACGCTCAGAGCTCGATTCCCTAGTGCGAGCTTGTATATTTGTAATATTTTGCTCTTCAAGCCGCTGCGAACGTTTGATACTCGAATCTGGCATGCGATTGCGACGCGTATTCTCTCTGACTTGCAAGACGATTTTCAGTTTCTGATGAAGATTCTCCATTACGACGTATCTTTGATGCCCTCGCCTGGGGAACTATTTCTAGAAAGTTGAGATCTTAATCTTTTGGGCATTTTGTACCTTTTACAAAAGATAACGGTAACGCTCGAAAATTTTCATTCCTTACGTTAACACACTATTTCCATTGGTGATGAGCTTGTAAACGATGCTAAGGCGATCTTTATCCGAATTTCCATTTCCCCGTGGTAATTAACATTGATATTTTAACGTTTCATAAAAAAAGTTTTTGCAGCGCACGCGATGTAAGGAATTGTTTAGGTCATTTTTTTACACCTTGAGTTACATTATTGGAGTTTTAGTAAGGATCCCTAATTTTTTTGAAAATATAAGATAGCCTATGTCACCCGGAGATAGTTTAGCTTCCCAACGGTGAAAGAATTTTTCAAATCGGTCCAGTAGTTTCGGAGCCTATTCAATGTAAACAAACAAACAAACAATCAAATCTTTCCTCTTTATAATATTAGTATAGATATAAAAAGAAAAAAAGGTAAAATTTTATATCTGTTAATTACACATATTGTTTGTTTACGTTTATTGTACGGTAAGTAAAATTTTAAATACTCCACTATAAACAATTATTTAATTAGGATTCCCCGTATACATATAATGTACGGAATCCTAATAAGATGGTTCGCAAATGACAAAACTATTCAATTAAAATTAATAACTTCATGATTAGATTGACTTTTTTTTTTTTTTTTTAACCCCCCTTTGGGCATGTCATAAACTTCACATTTTATTAAATACCCGACGCGTTTCGAAGACAGCTTCATAATGACGGTTTCGAGACGCGTCGGGTATTTAATAAAAAAATGAAAGAATTGTTTATAGTGGCGTATTTAAAATTTCACTTACTGTATAATAAAATTTTATTATCCGACATATTTCGGAGTATTTATTAAATCGTTACACTGGCACTGAATGAAAGAAGCAGATAAATAAAAAATGGAGGTCAAAAAAAAATAAACATATATATATATATATATATATATATATATATATATATATATATTGAGACGGATTCGGTATCCGTAGAACGATGAGTTATAAAAATATTTTTTGATAAAGTCGTTAAATCGTGATATCTAGCGCACGCCGGTTTTATTTGTTTCGGAGATGATCAAAATTTCCGCGCGCGGTTGAACAGACGGATGTGTCGGAGTTGAGAGTGTGTGCATGTGTATTGCTGGTAGCAGCCGATAGCGGAGATAATTGTATATGAGTTCGGGGCGACTGCGCGTCATTTAAAAGCTATGCCAGGTAGCATCGAGCCGAGGGAAGTTTTATAAACCGCGTAAGAATCAGGCAGGGTAGCTGGTGCAATACCGGTTAAAAAGCATTTTCGGAGACGTTCTAGAAACATCGATGTACTGTTATTACTTATATTAATTGTTCTTTCGATAATTATTCAGTAAGGTGAGATAGTCGAACACATTGTTCTCTAGTCGTTCAAAAATCCTTATCGTAGAGATATCTAGTCGCATATCGGCATTTTACGCAAAATTCGATCAAAATCATAACGTTTTTTTTTTTTGTTTTTTTTTCACTTTTAGTCATTTTTTCCGTTTGATCGTTGTCAATAAATAAGTATAAATAAGTAAACTTTGTGTTATTTTTGTGCGCACTCGTGAATATTCGTGTAAAAATATCGCGAATTTCCTTTTTTTTTTTTTTTTTGGAAAATATAAAAATGGATAATTTTAAATTCAAAAGCTTAATGCTCCGCCGTGTAGGAGCTGTCTTTGTGGCACGGTCAGTGTCACTGACGCTCGTTAATTTGTTTTCGAGAATTAAGTTTTTTTGGTTTTCCGCATTTGCTGGTTCTCTTTAAAAGAAAAACCAAATTCAACCTCCGAGAGCCGCGAGTGTATTACAAGTGGCTTCCGTAATCAGCTAAGCGAAGAGGTACAGTTTATAACAATATCACTACGAATAGGGGCTTGCGGCACTATCTTCTGTATTACAACCTGTAAATTAAATTAAGTAGAATATTTCACTGTCGTCATATCGAGACAGACGACCAAGCGGTTTGATATAGATTTCGTCCGGAATTTTTAAGTTCTTGTTTGACGAAGTTGAAATTGCAGGTATGTGTGCCAAATGATACCGTCGCAAACTTCTGTGCACTACTTAAAGGGCTATATTATTATACGTGTGCGTGTATATATGTGAAAAGAGACAGATAAATATTAGAGCCTATGGGTAGGTAGGCATAGTAGCGCAAATAACGGTAAAATTAGAAAAATGTATTTTTTTATTTCCGCTGCCAAATCTTTTACAGTTGTGTTTTTACACTGCACTTTTTTGATCCTTTTTTAATTAATCTTATGCCAAATAAGGGGGCCTAATTCTTCATACTTCTTCCTTCTCTTATTTGAGTCGTCTTCCATTCCATAACCACATCGGCTATCTCTATGCTTTTCATGCTTCAAAAGGCTCAGAAGTCTCTTTTCCACACTAACTGGGGGGGGGGGGGATCTCTTCATACTTTATTCAAATCTTCTGTCGTTCTATCCTTGATTACTATTGTTTTATCTACAGAAATTCTTCCAGGTCCTTTCATCCAAGCTTAACCGTGTCCCTTAAAAATTTACTCCGATCCCTGCTCTACAAGCGAAATCCCACATTCCTCCTCTTTTCATTCAAACGGTTTGTCCGGGCTACTGTTTTCTTATTAAACGTTTACCTATACTTCCTCGTCTACTCTTAGATTTCTTAATATTTTTGATTCCGGCCGCATCTCATTTTTCCCTCGTTCTCATTCTAAATTACAGAGTAACTCTATTATTCCTTTTCATTTTCTAATTGTGACACACTCCTTTTACTCGTCGAATGTCTCATCTTTGCTTTCCCAACTTTCCTTCTCTGCAGCGTTTACCTCTTATTTCCATCCGGCGCTTTAGACACCGTTTGCTTCGGTCATGGTTTTTGCGTTTCTCACTTGTATCTTCTCTTTCAACTGCTTCTCTACTTCTTTTTTGAATGCTTGTCTCTATCACCGCTGAAAGTTCCTTTTTCTATTCGGACCCGCTAACTCTCCTTATAGCGCGCTTCTCATCCTTTCTCTTCTTTTTCGCTCTGTTATACCAAATCTTGTATCCTTTTCGTCCGCGGTTTTTTTGATTACTTTGCATTTCCTTCTTCAGTTCTCGGACCAATGTTTATATCGAGAACGCCCAAAAAAATCAGTCCTATTTACAGAAGTAACTTTAATAAAAATGTATACTATAATTATATCGACGGATAGTTTTCGAAAATTACGTAAGGAGAGTTATATTATGCCGGATGCTCGAGAGAATAAACACACTTTTGCTTTCGACTGTAATCAGAAATACGTGAAATTTTCGATTTGTGTGATGTGCGCAGATACCTTAAGCAATGATAATGCCCTGAAAATGGTGTAAAATGAAATAAATTTCAACAAATTGTCCGGTCATTTTATATGGCGTCAAAAAAACGGCCAGGGATCTCTCTTTGTATTTCTGAATTAATGTATAACCGAACTAGCATAACAACTTTTAAGAAGCGAAATTTTAAAGGAAGAAGAAAATATTAACTTTTTTTTTCTTACATTATTAAAATCTATTCGTCGGTATTATTACGATGTTCGAGCATTGTAATGTCATTAACTATGTAAGATATAAATATAGTGTGAACTGGAGCAAGTACAGCATGTTCAGGATAATTCAAACTATAGCACGAATCTGTTTTAATTGAATTATTTACGTATGAAAATTGGTGTTAAGGAAATTTCGGATCTCCCTAAGTTTCATTTCACAGTGAATGTAACGAAACGCTCCGAAACCTTATAGAGAATCAAATGAATAAACAAGCCGACAACAGATAATTAAACCGTTTTGTGGCTTGCATAATTATATCAAGTTCTTAATAAAGACGCAACCGTTTAGAAGTATCATCGTAAACAACATATTCTCCCACGTTGAATGTCTTTTCCGATTGTTATTCGTCTAGCATAAAAAAATAGACAGGAATTGAAGACGGTAATTGATGAAATTCACAGTCGAATGCAGTGTGCATGGTTGAAACGAAAGGGAACATTTCAGATCGTAAAAAGGTCTGACGGATGAACTAGCAGTGTCAACGAGGCAGCCGAAAAATTCGGCGGAGGCGCAATGAACGCAGTTCGCGGTGCACTGACGAAATGAACGAGAGGCAGCGGAAAATTATATGCTACGGTAAAGTCGCGGGCAGGGTTAATTTGATGTATGTAAGTCATCAAATCGTTACGGTAACGCCATCGTTCCGACGGTTTCAACGAAACAGAACGGGAAGAATTTTGTTCATTCTCGTTTTTTCGAAACATAACGCACTTTTTGTTCTGCTTCGGGGGGGGGGGGGGTGCTTTTCCCGGTATAATTTATTTAAATTATTATATTATACGGGGCATATTTAATAAGTTCCGAATAAAATTACTTCTTATAAAGATAAACAGTCCCACTGAAAATACAGCAGTTACTTCGGATGTTACTCGAAAAATCGTCGAGTCAGATTGGCCGGCATCAAGGTGACGCGGCGTCAGACTGTCCCCGATATCACAGACCCCGCCTGCCTTCTTTTATACCGCACCGCTGTGGAATTGAGCGAAATCGCGTGCAACTACCGCGAAGTAGTGCAGAGATTTTCCTAATAATCCGCCCAAAGCTCGGAGAGTCGTTTTCGTTTCTTTCGGGCGTGTCACACCGCGTGAGTCGAACTGACCGCTTAAAAATCTTGCCTGGTTTTCGTTTCGCGGGAATTCCGGATCCCCTCACTTTATCCGGTTGTGGACAAGTAGGATTTTTGTCTGTTGCGTCATTGGAGCTTTTCCGGTATGTAATACCAGCTCGTCGGATAAACGCGTCGCTGAGCGAACGTATTTTCTCGCTGGAAGCGGTCCCATTAATTTTAATTAAAGCGCGCGGTTTCGCCAATGGTTACTAACGGCTTTATTAGCAGGCACAAACTTCATTACGAAGCTTTCTCGTTCTAATTACCGGTCAGATTAACTATAATCTCAAACTGAACTAGCAGAGCCGCATGTACTCGTGTAAATTATCTCTCGTCACACTATTAAATCGTCAGTCACGCGTCTAGAGGGTTTTATTTAGCTTCTCTTTTGGTTTTTTTCGATTCTACTCATATTAATTCATAGTACGCTTTGTTTGCTTACAATTTTTTTGCGCCGTTTCACGCAACTTGGACAATAGCCTCTTCTTCCCCTCGATATTTATTTATTTAATAGACTCCTAATGATTATGTTCCTCTTTTCACCGGGTGTTTATGTTTTCCGGGGTAAAACAATTAAACGGACAGCAAAACTTTTGCTGTTCAAAGTAGTGGGTTCGTTTTCAGATGACGGAGTTCACACAAAGCGAAACTCACGGATGCCGGTGTACGGAAAAAATGTTGGAAGTTAGACTGACTGTCTCTATCAGACGCTACCGCGACGAGGCGACCTTCGAAGGCGCAGCATGCATTTTTAAATAGAGAACATATAAGCGATACGCGACCACTATGCGATATCGGAACGTAGACCGACGGTAATAGTCTGTGGACGACCGTGGCCTCCGACTTTGTAAAGTGGTTGAAAAAGAAAATAATATTAAACTTATTCATTCGACTGTGAATTATCCTTGCTCGTGTGATTAAAATTTTCGATTGTAGTCTACACTCTCTCGGGTGAAATGAGTGAAGAATAAAATTATTTGATTCGAAAGTTTCCTGGCGCGTGCAATTATAATTTAGATGAGTTCCGTAGACGGGACGTTAATAACTTAGAAATTTCCTTTGACATAACGATTGTAATTTTTCAATCGCCAAATAATAATTATGGATAAAAATTCTTCGAAGTACGATCAATACATCGGTGAATTAAAATGTCGCTTCCTTATTCGATAATAGCAGAAACCCATCGCGGTATCTGTACTAATATGTTGTATAGTACAAAAATCCGCAAATGAAATGAATAAATACGATAGTGGTCGCGTCGCACAGCCTCGGTGGATAGACAAGTGAAAAAGGTCGTCAACAGGTCACAGGTCGCTCACTTTCAGTAGGTCACGTAACACCGGTGAACAGTCAGCTTTAATAAAATGAAACATTTAACCTAAGAGCCGCAAGAGTTAGCCTATAAAAATAATTCCTACCTATACCACCCCCCCCCCAACTCTTTTGTTTTTGATTCTATTTAGCCGAAATTTGTTTGTTATTATCGTAAGAAATCAAATCTCTCACGAAATATATTTTACACATATTCATAATAAGTGGAAATTAATGCTGGTACGGAGTTCAAATAATTCCCCATAATCTAGGAGAATGGTAAACTTACTTTTTTTTTTTCTTTTTTTGATTTCTTTGACACCATTATAATTGGTTTTTAAACAGACTTATTATTTTTTTTCGGCGAAAATCGATCAAGCTGTCTTTAGAGCTTTTAGATGTTGATATTAAAATAAAAAGTACAATGTCTGTACTAGCGCTTTACGAAATATTAACTAAACGTACAATTTTCGGAGTCACCTATTTATTACTAATAATGTTAAAATTAAAATGAAAGCAACATATATAAGAACAAGGCCAGTCAAGCATGATGTTTCGTGCGCTTAAGATTCCGTATGTTCAGTTAAACATAACCATAATTTACATTTTCATAATACGAAATTATTTTGGTGTCGCAAAGAAATATGTCGCTTTTCGTGCTTTTTTGAACTATTTGCAAAAACAACCTTTTTTTTTTTGCTGTTTTTTAGTCCAAAACGGGGGTGAGGGATAAATTTTTGAACATATTTTTTCTGATTTCACGAAAGAGCTTCTGCGTTTTATTTTATATTTTGAATTTCATTTTTAAAGGGTTATCCGGTGATGAATTATGAATTTTTACGTCATTTTTGATGTTGTTTTAAATTCTATATTATGTGTTCTTGACGGTTATTATATTTTATTATTTTTAATCGAAACTGTTTCTTTTTCTTATTACGATTATTATTGTTATCATCATTATTACTACTATGAAACTTTTAAAATTTGGATTAAAAAGAAACAACAATGAAAACTTTCGGTGTCAATTGACCCCTTTAAAAACATAACACTTGCAAATACATATATATATATATCACTGTTGCAATTGAGGCCTCGCATATACAGCGAGTAATTGGATCGTAATTCTGCTGCGAAAGAACAAGGGGGCCTGGACAATCGAATTTATTTAGTTTGCAGTTGATGTTTACTTTTTTACCTGACTTTTACAACAAATTGCATATAAAAAAGAAGCGAGTTCGACATCCTTGCTATTGGGAAGTTGCGATTGATAACTGAAAAAGCTTTTTGAATACTAACTGTAGTCGACTAATGTTCTCGAACGCGATCTTTCTTCTGTCTTTTCTGTTATCCAGGTTGTTCCTGAGAACTCTGTCTCGTGCGTGACTTTCGCTATGGCTGAATCCGTAAATCAGTTCGTAAGCGTACTAAGCGTACACAATCGTAATTTTATTTAATATTTTTCATTTATTTATTCTTATTAAAGCTTACAAGGAAACCCTACGGCCTTGGGGAAACGAATTTCAATGATTTTGAATGTGTAGTATGCCATGTGGGTATCTTCTTCTTCTTCTTCTTCATGCGCCATCTCCGCTGTGAAGGTCGCCGATCCACCTGGCTACAACTTCTTTTGAAACAGTTGTCGTCGGGCAATCAAACCATCAATGAATTTTGCGGACAGCCCACTGATCTCTTGCCAACAATTTTGCCTTCTATGATAATCCGCAGAAAGTCGTACTTAGGACTTCTCAGAATGTGACCTTAGTATCGTAACTTCCTTCCTTTGATACAGAGTTTAATAGTTCTGGACGCTTCCCCACTCTGTTTAGAATTTCTTCGTTGCTGACTTTTTGCGTCCAAGGAATTTTTAGTATCCTCCTATATAGATACATCTCGAAAGCTTTAATGCACTTTTGAAGACTAGCATCTAGCGTCCAACTTTCGCAGCCATATGACAGGACCGAAAAGACGTAGCATCTTGAAATTCTTAACCGTAAATCCAGCTTGAGTTCTTTCCTGGTAAGCACGTTCCTGATTTTAGTAATAACTGATCTTTCCTGCTCTATTCTCGATCGTGTATACTACGTGTAAAATATTAAGGTACAATACTCAAATATAATCGAGAAAAATGAATTAAAAATTTCTCCATATTTTATGTATATAGGTTATATATAAGTTATAGAATATTTTGCTTGAAATTGCTGTAGCCTAATAGTGATGATAACGTTCGTGATGCGTACACTTGACACATGGGTTCGAATCCAGCTGTGTGCGTTTATTTTTCTTTCTTTTTTTTCTTATTTATATATTATAACAAAATAATTTATTAGAAAAGTAAATTAATAATTTATTTATTTACTCATTCATTTATTTTTTTATTACTTATTGTTTTTTTAAATTCTTTTTTATTATTTAATTCATTAATTTAATTTCTACTATTCCAATAGAAATTAAACTTGAATGCATAAAAAGACAGCATTGAAAAGATCAATAAGTTATTAAAAAATAAATGAATGAGTAAATAAATAAATTATAAGAATTTATGTATAAATAAAAAAAAAAAGGTGTTCACAGCTAGATTGACTTTTAGATATCGTAAATAATATTTAAATTACAATTTTTTTTTATTATATTCAAGTAGTAATAACTTCATTAAAAAATAAAATTATAAAAACATTAGACGTGGAATGGTAGAATGAAAGAGTATTTTTTGTACTGAGCTGTGATACTAATTTCAAAAATCTCTTTTTAACAGGCCCAAAATAAATATTTACGTAAACCCATCCTCTGCCTTAGTTTGCACAATACATATAGAGTTGAAAGTAATCTTAAAATCATATTTAGCAAAAAAAAAAACAACTTCCGAGAGGGCTATTCGGCGATTTGTGATAACAAGCAATTTTTATTTTTAAATTGGACAAAACTTTTTGTATTTAGAATACATTAGTAAAATTTTTTTCAATTAGTTTTGTTCAATTCAGAGATAGAAATATCTTGTTCTCGTAAATTGCAGAATAACTTTCTAAATACTACAGTTTAGTCGGTTTATTGCCCCAATGGGGGATCTAGAGTATGTTATTTCGATTTTCTGTTATTATTTCTTTAAAAAAATTTAGTCGAAAAAAAGTGGCGTATTTTAAAAAAGAAAGTTATGCGGCCGCACTCTATATAACCTATGCATAAAGTGTGGAGAATTTTTAAATTGATTATATTTCAGTATTGAGCTTAATATTTTACAGATACTATAACCAACATGGAATACTACCAGTACACCAAAAATCATTGAAATTCGTTTGCCGAGGCCGTGCGGTCTTCTTGTAAGTAACTCGCATATTAAAGTATGAAACAACGGTAAATGTTAATCGTTAATTTTAAATAGCCAATTATTATTTATAATGAGATTTGAATCGGGAAATTTTAAAGTCTGTCACTATAGCCTTAATTAAATGTAGTTTATGGCTGATACACTGACCCGCGAGGAAGTGTATGCTACTTTTTCTCACTCTAATAAGCGTTGCACTTAGCATTCTTTGCTACCCCGGCTGCTCGATTGTCTGGGCCGAAACCGTTGTGATGCCTAATCGTCTTTTATTAATCTCAGTCGAACTAGGTGCTGCGTGAAATCAGCGGCGCTCTGACTGTTAATTCGGCTGTATAATTTGATTTCGACATTCTGCCGAGTTCTTATCCACCTCCGTGACAAAGTACATATTTCTCCGTTGTACCATTGTCCGCTTACGAGAGGTACCGGTTGTTCGAAAGATTCGTCGAAGACGTAACAATAATGGTATCACGCGATTCTTGTTTTTTTAAATCATTTTTAATTACTACATTTTATTCAATTTAACAGTGATAAGAATTACTTTGTTTTCCTTTAATTTTATCGTTCGTAACAATTGCAGCTGATGCATGGGATAAATTTGGGTGTAGTTATGATGGTACCTTTTTAACGATATCGAATGTTTACAAAAATGAAATAAAACGAAAACCCGTTCGCAGTTAGGTTGCACTTGATTAAACTATGTGAGAATATAAACGAGGCAGTTGGTTGTTTATTCTTCCAATTGAAATCACGTATATTCGCTACAAATTGCCGGTAATTTAATTTTAATGTTAAATTTTTTGCTGATTTCTGTGCCGGCTTAAATTTTGCAGCGAAATTTAAAATTCAATATATAAGGCCGCCCCTATTGGAATATCCTTGAACACGACCGGCATCTTCTGTTGCACAGTTTCGGTTTACTGACAACGAATGGCAAACATTCCGCACGCGTTCTTTTAGCCATTTTATCGAGCGTATTTTGTTTATTTCAGTGCGTTTCGAACGTTCTTACACAAGTGGTCACATGACTTGCGCGGCCAAATGGCTTACGCTAGGCCAAAAGAAAAACAAAACAAGGACAGCTGAAAGGCCAGTGCTCCCTGTAGCTAAATATCTCGCTGCTTCCAGAAATTTAGAAACGGTACCCCATTAAAAACTGTTCTAAGCGTGATTAATGAATTTTCCGTTTAATTAGAACGTTAATTAATAGCCGATCCGAATAGAGCAGAATTGTCCGTATTCTTCCGATGTAAGTTGAAAAAATAAAGGTAACGTGTTTTCTAATTGATGTTGAATAAATGGCGGAATAGAGTGAATTTGTTTATTGACGGAGATTGCGACGAAGAGTTGAAAAAAGTGAAAATAATGACATTTAAGAGAAAAAATAATATATCAGTTATAAAGTAGCGGGTACAGGCAGAACAAGTTTTCGAATGAAGGATGGAACACGATTAGAATCACAGCGGAGAAAATTGTTTACAGACTAAAAACGCATCATCTATGTTAAATTCGTTCGAAAGCACCATTTCAAATTATCCGTAAAACGGAGAACTTTTAATAACTACGATATTATTACCAGATCGATAAAAAAAAACTCGCAAAAGTAGAAAGTTCATGATACCAATTGCCGCCAATAAAAAGGTTAATTGTTTAAATGCTAATAAACCTCAATCACTGATGTATGCGTAATCGTAACAACGTTTTTGACGCATACGACAAAGTCGAAGGTCTCGTATCTGAAATTAAAATTCATCTTAAAATTGCAGTGTCCGCCTATCTCAGTGTCCACAAAAAGAATATCTATTAGATGATCGTCGTATTGACATAGACATGTCTTATGACGGGTCGTTTCGTAAAATTCGTACGTAATACGAAAGTGTCACTTTTACTTGTATTTACACCATAGTGTAATGATTCAATTTATAATTAACAGTTTGAGTTCCCTGTCCTTAGTAAAATGAAGGAGTCGTATTTCACGAACCATCCAAAAGACATTGTCACGATGTACGTCTGCACAAAAAGTGTAACTATATACTCGTTTAATTGTGTTATATATATATATATATATATATATATATATATATATATATATATATATATGTATATATACATGGGCGTTGCCAGCGGGGGCAGGGCAAGCTGCCCCCCCCCCGGAGCTTTGAAACATTTTAAT
This sequence comes from Icerya purchasi, assembly GCA_039619475.1. Classification (NCBI taxonomy): domain Eukaryota; kingdom Metazoa; phylum Arthropoda; class Insecta; order Hemiptera; family Monophlebidae; genus Icerya; species Icerya purchasi. The sequence continues at coordinate 231,715,637 of CM077116.1, forward strand.
CAACTAGCCATGATGAATATTCATAGGCGCGTAATCATGAACAATTTGCCAGAAACCCGTGAAAATTATGTTTTAATTAAGATTTTATTCTTGTTTAATAAAATATTAAGCTTTTACAACTTATAAATTTCATTTTTCCTATAATTCATATCCTCTTTCTATCATATCCCCTCCCCCTCTCGGCTCATCGGCTGGTGACGCCCTTGTATATAAATATATACATATATGTATGTATGTACATATGTATGTATGCATGTATGTACATTTTTTTTTTTCATTTTTCTCTTTATTAGTTACAATATTTCCATAATAGTTAATTAATAAGTCCATCCAATTAAGTTCTGGTGGCACGTTAATCTCATTTTACATTATTACGTTATATTATTATTATACTTATCTATTTAAAATATGTACCTAATACTAGAAGATCTTTTAATACAAATGCGTAATATACTATTTTCACGATATTTCATTAAATGTAAATTTATTAAATTCCTTAAAAAATTTATTTGCGAGTTCATCCATCCTACTATTAAATATTTTTTTTGTTTTTGTTTTTTTTTTTATTATTAAATAACATATGGAGAACCCACAAGGCAACCGCCCGTCTGTAGGTTCTCATCACAGTTACAACGTTTATTTGTAATAAAGTTACAATCGATCATATACAATTAACCACTTAACTAACAAATGTGTTACAAAACAAAGTAAAAACCAACGTAATATAAATTTCCACTAAAAATAACAGCATAACGCATAATTCAAAATCTAAACTAAACAAGACAAAAATATAATAGCAATAGTTTGTACACAAGTTGGCGTACTTGCATAAATTTCCACTAGGACGCATCAAAATCGACAAAAGCAAAAAGCTGAAGCTTTTATTGTTTTAAAGTATACGGATTATAAATATAATATGAATATATTGAGGGATTTATTTAATAAATATTTTAAAATTTGATGACGGTTTTTATAATGGCCATACAAAGGGTAAAGAAAATTATGAAAATTTCATTATAGCTATGAAATTAATAAGAATTTCTATTATTATAAGAACAAATGTATATTATAAAGGTACCTTTTTTTTCTGTTTTTTTGTATGTTTCTATATATCGCAGTAACTTTTAGAAAAATAAAACTATTCCGTTTAAATTTAAAAAAAATATAGTTCTATATAAAATTATTACATAAGTTTTGATATGCGCTTTGGTTCTAGTCCAAGAACACCTGAATAAAATTCAGAACTGGGCGAGTAAATGAAAAATTAAAATTAATCATTTAAAAAGTCAGCAGGTCACCTTCACGCTGAATAGAGGGAACTGTCTTCCCTTATACTTAAATGGGCAAACGCTGGTTAATTACAACACCGTTAAATACCTAGGATTGGTACTGGATCGTCGACTTACTTGGGGAGCTCAAGTTGCAAACTGTAGACAAAAAGTCATTGCCTGAATCAATGCGCTAGGGTGTATTTTTAATAGAACTACTGGAGGATATGGGCTTGAAGTATACGGAACTTCAGCAGTGAGCAACATCAGAAGACTACAGCAACTGCAGTCACGAATATTAAGGCAGATGGTTAAAGCTCCGTATTACGTGTCAAATAAAACCCTCCATGAGGATCTAAATGTTCCGTATGTCAAAGATGTGCACAAAGAACTATATATCAAGTTCTACAATAAGTTGGCAGTTAACGATAACCCGAATATAGCCAGCATGAGGTGGATGAGCCTTCCGGGTTGCAAACACCGGAGACTGAGAAGGACATGGTGTAGAGACGTTTTGGCAAACGGATGGCTAGGATAATCGTTTAGCGTTACGTATTAATCTATATAAATTTTTCTTATGCGTTTATTTATATAAGACAGCATTGGTTAATAGTTATTGTAAGTCTCGCTGTAGTTATTGTATGTTTCGCTGTTGTCTCTGATTCGCTGGGAGAAGAGATAATATTCTTAAATTTCTGTTTTTCTTTTTAGTATACGGTCAGCCATCTTCGACTGGCGTTGCAAAAAAAAAAAAAAATAAAAAAGTTTCGATAAAACATTATAGCTAAGAAATATACATTTTTTTTAACACTACTATAAATGTTTGCTTTGTATAAATGTATAAAATTTACAATGAAATTTGTTTAGGTAAAAGTTAAGATTTCACTTTTAAACAAACAACTTGTAGGGCCATAATACTTATCCACTTATATACACATTTATCGAAAAATTCTTTTTACTTTGTATATACATACATAATTATTTTCTAAATCTTTTTCTGAATTTCTACTGAATAATATAACCATAAATTTTCAAATTTAATGTGTCAAATGATTAGAATTTCCACTATCCGGAAATTAATAATTAACATTTTTCTTATAAACTTCTTATTGGGTTCTACATATTCGAAAACACACTGATATAATTAAATATTAATTTATTCGTGACTCGACTTCTTTATTTTTAATATAAAAGTATATAAATTTCTCGCAGTTTCTATAAACATAAGTAAGATCTATTATAGAAAAAAGTAGAATTAGTTAGGTCAGAGTTATAATAATCATGTTTCATGGACTCTTTTCTCGTAATATCAGTCTTGAAAATCTACAATTAGACGTCATTTAGTCTACAACTTAAAAGTTTTATACAATATAAACTTTTGATTAGAGTATTTTTCATAATTGTAAATATTACGATCTGGAAACTTTTAAGAAATTTTCACTATAAGGTAATGAACAATGCAAATTATCACTGAATTTTCTTTTGATATTTCATTTAAAACATGTATGTAGGTATTACAATGTTCTCCGATAGATACAATGTTTCTTTAAAGAATATTTGTACGGCCGCGTTTCTGAATGTCCAGCAGGCTTTCGATAGTGTATGGCATCATGGATTATTGTATAAAATTAAACTTCTGCTTCCTCATTCCTATCTACTGTTGAAATCGTATATACAAGAAAGATATTTTCGAGTGAAAATAGCCGATGAATACTCAGATATTTTTCCGGTAAGGGCCGGGGTCCCGCAGGGGAGCGTTCTGGGTCCAATATTGTACTTAATCTACACGTCAGACTTCCCCATGCTGGATAATACAGAAGTAGCTTTGTACGCGGATGACGCGTATCAGCTCCTATGTTCCAACTTGCCTAACTGTACCGTCCCATTTTCTGTCATATCATTTACTCTTTTCCTTCTGGATGGTACTCCTTACTCGGATATCGAGTGGATAAATAATGATAAATGATGATGATGGCATTATATCGTACGTTACTTATCAGTTCATCGAACTGTGTAGACCTGCTTACTCGGTTGTTCGTTGTACAGGTTCACACTGATATTCATTGTTCGGATCATTAAGTGGTTAAAAATGATTTTTATCGGATTAGACTTGATGTAGTTGTGAATATCAGAATGAATTTCATTGTTTGCTTACTAGTTGGAAAACTTATTCGGGAGGTGTCATTTTTGATTATCTGCAGTATCGGAACTATAACTGTGCTAATTCTTGAACCTTATTTTGCGTACTTTATTACTTAAATTAGTCACTTTTACTGCACACTGATTAGGAATTCCATATAATATAGTGATCCAAATGTAATAAGTATTAATAATTGATTATATTACGACTAAATGAAGCGGTCTTCGATTAGGTATTTCACTTCCCTTCGGTCTGATTTACATTTTAATCGAAGACAACTAGCTCCATAAATTTTTGTATTCGTGAACTGTTTAATAGCCGAATATCCCTTATATTTCTGTCTACGACTCAAGGATGTTTTAAAATATCTCAAATATTTTATTTTTAGCGTTCACTTTTGTTGTAAATTTTAATTCCCGGCGACCAGTGCTTTCTTGAAGTGAAAATTTCTTTAGGTGTGTTTAGCGATTTTTTGTAGGAGAAAAACTTATGATTTCGCGTGACGTGCGTTACGCGCGTCACGGACATGCTAATGTTAACAGTATCGATTAGTGCGAGAAATAAAACCGCTGACGCTTCTCCTCTACCTGCCGCTTTTTGTTAGTGATGGCATAACGCCTCTCCTCTACCCCTCGCTTCTCCAAGGACCGTGTAATTAGTAATAAACTATAAAAGGACAGACATAAAAGTTTAATTAATTATATTAGGACTACTAATAGGGAATAATAAAAGTTTATGATGCCAGTAAATTATCATGAACATTATTTAACAATGAAATATTGTAAAAATTCGATAACTACCATATTACACTAATTCCATAAAATAATAAATACTGTTGACATTGTCGTCTCCGTTTTTGTTGATATTTTGTTATTATTAAAGTGTGGTTGTGCAGTAGTGAAAGTATTTATTATTTTAATTATTTGTTAAAATTAATGATGATAATGATACAAACAATGAAAACAATGTTGAAAATTAAGTTCATTTAAATTTAAACTTATGTAAATATAATTACTATGTACAAATAATATAAGTGTATAATAATTATTATTTTAATTAAATTGTATTTACGTTTTTTATTACGTTTGCATAGGCCATCATATGTTTTGACTAATAATTAAATCATATAAAAATATATATATATAATTGTTGCTTAGAGTGAGATGTGAAAACCAGACTAATGCCAATAATTTTAAGTTACAAATTATGAAATTAAAATTTTTGATGCTACAATTTAATCTGGAAATTCAAAAAAAAAAAAAAATGTTATTTCATGGTCTTAAGTTTTTACTTTTGTCGGCAGCCCCTATAACTGCACCTTTTTTTTTTTCGTTATTATAGTAGAGACTTGTAATTATATTTCTATATTATTTTGAGTACTGCGTCGAAGGTTTTTTAAATAATATTTTCGTGTTTTTCGTTTGAACTGAAATTCATTAACCCGTTCAGTCACAGCGTCCATTGTAATGAACACCAACTTTACATTGGTTTTATGTAAAAATTATACGTTTTAACTACGTTAAGAAATCATGTACATTATAATGGACGCCTCCAGAAATCGATAAATATCATACACAACGATAAAATATTCCAAAAAAAATAAATCGCGGAATTTCTGAGAGTATTTTGCAGTTGCCGGTGTATAGTTTAGCATTTTTCATTTTTTTTTTAAATTACATTGACGAATATTTTACGTTAGAAAAGTTATTATTCGGTAAGTATAAACCTTATACTTTTTATTCACATTAAAATTTAAAATTATACGTGTAGGAGCTACAGAATTCTTTTAAAAATGCGCGTCCATTATAATGGACTTTGTGACGCAGCGTCTTTTTTCCTTTGAAATTGTAAGAAGTATTTTTATTTTAATAGAAAATGAATGAAGATCATATTTTATCATTATTAATTTGTTTCCGGTATAGCAGGAATCAGTAACGACGAAGATACCTTACCAAATGAAGATATTTAACATAATATCTGGTATGTTTACATTACATTGCTCTCATTTTAGTATAACATTGTCCGAGTATAATATAAGTGCATTTTTAAAGTTTTTTTATTTTACACATTTGTAGTGCGGGACTATGAAGTTGATGATGATGATGTGCATTATGAAGATTTAGAACCAGAAGATGAAAATGTACATATACATATATATATATATATATATATATATATATATATATATATATATATATATAACTCGGCCATTTTGCCCTCGCAAGGAGCTGTGCCCCTTGACCCCTTGGTTTCATTTCTGTCTCTTTCTCTTCTATACTTTGTATAAAATTATCAAAATTTATAACGTAATTCTTACTGGCATCAACACAAAAATAACGTAATCACAAGAATCCTATCCTAACATTTAACTTTACATTTTTCGTTACATAAAATTGTGATATTTTGTAAATAACAATCACAAAAATCCTATATTAATTACAACGTAATTCTTAGGCTACCCCTCATTAGAAAAAATGTCCCAATTTTATGTAACGAAAAATGTTCCATGTTTACGTAATGTTTGTTATATTTTATAGGATTTTTGTGATTGTTGTTTACAAAATATCACAAGTTTATGTAACGAAAAATGTAAAGTTAAATGTTAGGATAGGATTCTTGTGATTACGTTATTTTTGTGTTGATGCCAGCAAGAATTACGTTATAAATTTTGATAATTTTATACAAAGTATAGAAGAGAAATATTAACTGGCTGACCCGGTAAATATCGTACCGCCTCAGAATCAATAAATGTTGTGTTAACTTATTAGCCGAATTAATTCAGTTTTTTATTAAAATAAAATTAATACTCAAAATGAATTGAGTTCAATAAATGTACAAAAATCAAAATGAAAAGTATTTTAATTACATTGAAATGAATGTAATTCACGTGGCAGAAAGGCATTATTCTCCTTAATAACAAAAATCAGTATAAATTTACTAAAAAAAATTAAAGTCAATTACTTTGGAAACATATTTTTCGGGCTATATCATCAGCTAACAACACATAGTACACACTCAATTTATACACTTTTTAATAGAGTGTGTACTCTGTACTGTTAGCTGATGATGGGCTATATACGAAAAAACGTATTTCTAGTATAATTTGATTTCTTAAAGTAAATTTATACCGATTTTTACGATTTCGTACACATATAATGTACGGAATTCCAATAAGATGGTTCAGAAACGATAAAAATATTCAATTATACAATAGTTCGGAAACGATTTGACTTATCAGAATTCGATCATAAATTACAATTGAACTTCCTGTCTGTGACAATTTACAACTTTAGCTGAGCGATTACCCTGGGCAGCAAGAAATCGTCCAGAATATATAATATAGAATTTAGAACGACCTCAGAAATCACCCTTAAAAAATTCATAACTCATCACCAAATAACCCTTTAAAAGCGAAATTCAAAATGCAAAACAAAACACAGAAGCCTTTTCATAAAATGTAAAAATTACAGTTAAAAAATGATTTAAACACCTCTTTTAGAACAAAAACAGCTACAAAAAAAAATTAATTTTCTGCATAAATTTTTATTTAATTTCGTATTCGGCTATTCGGGGCGGAGACAAATCCAACAAATCAAAGATCATAAAAATCGGTCCAGCCGTTCTTGTAACTAACCCGACTTTGTTTTATATATATATATATATATATAGATTACAACGTAATAGGCCGGCTCCCATTAGAAAAAATGTCCCAATTTTATATAACGAAAGAATATCTCAAAAAATGTCTCAATTTTATGTAACGTTTGTTACATTTTAATTTTTACCGACTTCCAAAAAGAAAGAGGTTCTATAAATTCGTCACGTATGTTTTCTTTTGTTTTTTTTGTTTGTTCGCGCATAACTCATATTTATATAGACCGATTTTATTGATTCTTTGTCCATTAGAAAGAGTACCACTTAAGTACCATGTGAGTAATGATGAAAATCGGTGAACGTAAATTGAGTATTCGTTAAAAAACGTGAAAAAATGTAGTCCCTTTGAATAATTTTTTTTTTTTATTATTTTTCATTAGTATAACGGAGGCAATGGAGACTTAAAATACTATCAATTTGCAAAATTATTATGGAAATGTAACTTTTGATGTTTTTACTGTGAATATGCAGTTCAAAATAAAGAAATCGATTTTTTTTCTTTAAACGTAAAATATGGAGAATAACGTGACAAAAAAGTTGATTTTTAGCGGTTGTTTTTTTTGTTTTTATTATATAAAATTGGGACATTTTTTCGTTATAAAATCTAACGCGGACCGTCCTAATAATTACGTTGTAAACTTTGATCATTTTATACAAAGTATAGAAGAGAAAGAGAAAGAAATGTAAGTAAGTGGGGTCAAGGAGCATAACTCGCGAGATCAAAATGGCCTAGTTATATATGTATATATATATATATGTATATATACATATATATTTGATATAGAGTTTTTACAGTAATTCGAGTTATACAACGTTTTTAATTTTAAATATTTCATCAATGATATTATGGAAAAATTACTGATGTTTATGCCGTGCAAAAAAATTTTGGACACTGGACGCTAACAAGTATTCGAGAAATAAAATCACTTTTCGCAATATTATTGATAATGTGGAATTTAAAATTTCCTTGCATGAAAAAGTAGTGGATAATTCCGATTACAGTAAATAATAATACTGTAAATGGGTGAAGAAATAAATATTTGACTTAAATACAAATCGCGCATGTACTAGGAAAAACAAACAATACGAGTATATTTTTGATATATTATTCATTTCAGATTTTACAAATTGGGAAACGCGTTACATATTGTATATATTACAGCACGTCCGGAAGGAAACACTGGCAGATTTTGGAAAGTCCGTCCACTTTATGATGCAATAAAAAATAGATGCCGGCAACTACAGTTGGAATCTATACTCTGCACAGATGAACAGAGGATCCCTTTTAGTGGTAGCTTAGATGTACGCCAATACATTAAAGGAAAACGAAAACCCTGGGGGGGAAGCAAAATATTTGCCTTAGCTGGAAATAGTGGTATTATACACGATTTCATTATTTATCAGGGGCGGCGTACAGAACTAAAGCAAGAGTATAAACGATTCAGTCAGGGTGCAGCTATAGTTATGCAATTTATTGATAGTAGGATAAATATAGGAAATGTAAAGTTATTATTTGATAATTATTTTCCAAATGAAATTATAAGATTTTAAAAAATTTTTAAAAACTTTTAAAAACCTGTTAAATTCAGTTACATACGTTATATTTTTTTAATATTACACGAACATAAATATGTTCAATTTACACAAAATATATAACGTCATTTATAAAACATATTACACGTAATAAAAAATTTAAAATTTAAAAAGTTTTTAAAAGTTATTTAAAATCTTATAATTTCATTTAAAAGTGCGATTACGGAAAGAAAAAACAAATATAATTACTTTCCAACTTATGATTTATTTTATAATTAATTTGAATGGTTGTACGAACGCAATATTTATGCAATCGGTACTGTTTGAATAAACGGATTTAAACATCCTCCATTCGAAAGTGACAAAGAGTTAAAAAAAGACGTAGGAGATCTACCAATACCGCTATTATTCGAGATGGTAATTAAATGATTCGAAAATAAAGGCGTTTTATTTGGTTCCGATTATTGTGGTGTTGGCGGTCAAGGCACTTGTCGCAGGTGGGATAGATGTTCCAGCAACTATATCAATGTTCTCTGTTTTGAAGTAGTTAGTATATATAATAATGGGATGGGTGAGGTGGATAAGATGGATTTCTTACCTTCCACTAATCGATCTCTCATACGTTCTTGAAAGTGGACTGTTCGTATGTTTAGTCATACACTCGATCTTGCTGCAGCTAATAATTGGTTACATTATAAGCAAGTTGCTATTAATACAGCTGTTCAAAAAAATAGATTTATATAATTCTAGAGAATCTGTTGCAACATCATTATTACATTCCCAGCACATTATATATTGGCTTCAGGAGAATGTCTACCCACTGAATTGCGCTATATAACCGTTATAATCATTTTCCTGCATTTGACGATAAGTCTCACAGTACCAAATGTAAGTATGAAAAGCGTCAATAAAAAAAATAATAAAAATAAAAAATATTTCTGCATCGAATTTAACGCTGTTCTATGCATTTAAAAAAATAGAAACTGTTTCATAAGCATTCAAAATAAGTATTTTAAATTGTAAAATCATTTCTATTAATATTTATATGTACATATGCTTGTATCTGCTTAAATCTTGCACTAAAGATATGTAAATAATTACATGAATATTAAAATAAAGGTAATTTTTTCTTTTAAATGTGTTTTATTTTACTATATTAAGTCGCAATGTCCATTATAATGGATATGCTGCAACTTTTAATTGGAAGGAGGGAGTACATTGATAAAGAAAATCGGAAAACGATCACTTGATTATAATTAGGTTACATGCTAAAATTCAGATTTTCAGTTTTGAAATTGATAAAGCGTGACTGAACGGGTTAAAAAATAATAAAGGTTCCGATTTTTCATTTAACTCATCTGAAAGTTTTTGTGAAACGGCTGTTATAGCGCATGTCTCATATTCCCCCGTTCAAATTGTTAAAAATACCTTAGACTGAGACTAACCCGTATTCGAAGAGAACCTCAAATCAAATCGAGTAAAAAATATCATTTCGGTTACGCTCCTGTACATGTGGTAATGAAAAAATTTTGGCTTATACAGACTTACTCCTTAACATCTTCTTGTGCTGATGTTCAGGTCTAGCAAATGAAAGCACTATTGAAACCACCAGTTTTCGTAGCAGTGGCGGCAAAATTTATTTCTCTTTTTTTTTTTTACGGTGAGGGGAGGGGGGGGGGTTAAAATTTTCTTAATTTTCAGTTCGAATTGACAACCCATTTTTAATCTTTATAACAATTTTTCTTCCTTTTTTTTAGTGACTCAAAATTTATGGCGGTAATACTTTCTTATTTTAAAACGAAAAGGTTCACTAGCTTTCAGAGAGGATATTAACAAGCTTCCAGAATTATTACTTATTTAATTACCTGAAGAAAAAAAAAAAAAATCGAGATCACTATTTTCGCGCGTGTTTTAAAGAATTCCGGTTAATTTTATGAGACACATTTCCTCCTTTTCCGAATCAGTTCCGCTTCGTGCGACTACCATGTAATTTGCTGTGGTTTTCTGCCGATGCAGCTCCTAGATGGCTTTTGTTTTGTGTTCCTCGGTACTGTAATAAAATGCTCAGCCGAGCTTGCTTGCCTTTCATCGTGCACGGGTACTAATTTACACGTTTACTTCGTTCAAAATCGATTTATTCCTGCGGGAGACATTTTTAAAATACGTCAATCGACTTTATCCGCTTTCTACTTGTTTCTTCCAATATCCTAGTTTTGACGGATGATGATATTTAAAAATAAACGAAGAAAGAGGAAAAGCTAGAAAAAACGGATTATTCGTAATTGAATTTCCAAACTGAATGTGACATACAGAATTACGCCCTTGTGAAACTTGGCCTACTATTTTGTTGAACTATCGTTAGTTTAATTAATTTCTAGCTGAGACTTTTTTCGTAAAGTCAATAAAATAGAAACAAAAAAAAAAAAGGCCCTTTAAACCAACTAATCGAATATTTGAATTTCATCGAAAAGTTTAGATTTCGTTTATATTTTCATGTTTGATAATTTAGGGAATTTCGTTTTTCACAACATTTTTAGCACTAACGTAAAATAAGTTCGATCAATGTAATATGCCTGCAAAAATTGTTCGGAAGCGACAGAGAAAAATCAAAGCGATATCGCCCATATCTAGAGACCTACAAAGTTAAATTTAGTTGCGCAATCTTTTAAATACTATATAAAAAATTTTTCGAAATAAAAAAGGAAACGTGTAAGAGAAGATTAAAAAAACTTTCACGTAAGATATTTTCAATGAAATACTTTAAATTAAACATACGAAAACGGTAATTTTCGACCGCCAATTCAATCAACTGGTGCAAAGGAATTATCCGAAATTAAGAAAACCATTAATGTTTCTAGATAAAATTAGGCCGGAATTTAATTTAGTTAAATTGATTTTTTAATGCTTACGCAGATTTTAAAGTATTACTGCTTGAAGGCAGTATAGTGTTCCGAGTAAAACGTAAAAATATACACTCCTCATTCTTGCGACGACTCGTAATGAATATATGTGGATTCTGAACTATATAGAACCGTAATAAAAAGGTTTTTATTCTTTTTTGTTGATATTTCTCCTGTTTGACCCGCTGGATCTTTTATGTACCGCTAACCGTAGTTCAAAAACACACTGGCATAGTCATATTTATTCGATTTACGTTTCTAAAAAAAAAAAAAAAAAAAAAAAAAAGAAAAAGAATCAATACAGAAAGGGTACACGAAAATTTCAGACTACCGGCACGTAAAAGTAACACTGATACACACATATTGTATACGTATGTATAGAATAATCTTTGTAAAACTGAAAAATAATAAACGAAAAATAATTTTAAAAAAGTACCAGCAACTTGAACATTTATTCTAAAAATGAATAAAGATGCGCTAAGAAATACAAAAATCACTAAAAGGTGATATATTTTACAATGAACTAATTACGATTATTTCTAAACAACGCTAATACAAATTCAAATTTTAATGGTAATTAGAAATCACATTAAATAGATAATACGGTCACTCGTTTATCTGTAAGCCGGGAATTGGAAACATCAGCAATATTTAATGCGATTTTTAATTATCATTGTAATTTGAATCTGATGAGCCTCTAATAGGTGTCAATGTCGTTTAAGAATAATCGTAATATTCCTTTAAGGTATATTTTACTGTAAAATATAGTAAAGTAAAGTGAGTTCCGTACCCTTGATAAGGTGTCGGAGTAATGAGCTTGTAAAAGGGGCGCTACGGAGGTTTTAAATTGGTTTTTTTTATACGGATTTACAACGAATCTACATTTTCAATGTAAACTAACACTGATAATATTTTAATTCTTTGCATTATTGTATTACTAAAAATTTTTTTAAAAATACTTATTTTCTTTTAATATCTATTTTAACGACTGCTGAGTGTCTTTTTTTGTCGCTAATACTCAAACTAAAAGGTAGCTCAAGGTGGAGTACTACTAGCCATTCGATCAGATATTTATTTTCAAAGACTTAATCTTCTAACAAATCTATAAATAGTAGCCGCAAAACTCTTCATAAAAAACCCTGTAACAATCTGCACCGTCTATCTACCGCCTGGGGAAAGCACTTCGGAAGATCAGCTTACAAGCCTAATTCAGTTCCTACTAAAGCCAATTATTTTTTGTGAAGACTTCAACGCTCATAGTCCGTCCTGGGAAAGTTCGAAATAGAATAAAAATGGCAAGATCGTCGAATCGGTCATTGCGAATCAGAACTTGACCATTTTAAAATGTAACACAGTCACACACTATAACTTTTCGTACCCAAAAATGGTCGAACTTCGATTTGGTAATCACTTCTCCTCACCTTAGCAGTTCCACGTTAGTACACACCCACTCAGATCTGGCCGGCAGTGATCATTCCCCAGTAATTATTCAACACCAATTTCACACTTAGAAATATCCTTCATCTCAAAAAAAGATAAACTATAAAAAAACCGATTGGAACTCGTATAAATTATACTGTGATAGATATTTCGAAAGCAAAATTATCGGTCATATAAATGAGACAGTGAACTCATTTACTGAATTACTCACTTCTACGGCTGAAAAATTTTCACCGCCTACAAAAATAACTAACAACACTAATTTCAAACTCCGTCACGTCCCCTGGTGGACGGATGAATGCTCTAAAGCAATTAGAAACAGACGCAAGGCCCTAAAAAATTTGAAAGCATTTCCTTCTATAGAAAACCATCTCGACTACAGGAAAAAACGAGCCAAAGCTAAGTGGATCCTAAAACAATCAAAGCGTCAATCTTGGTTGAAGTATATTTCTTCGATCAATGCTGATACGCAAACAAAACAAGTATGGCAAACAATCAGATCGATAGAAAAATCCTCAGCTTTCCATGTTCCAACAGCCATTCTAACCAGAGATCAAATAACAACCGATCAAGACAAAATCCTCAGTTGTTTCGCTTCCCATTTTGCGAACATGTCTAGTGATTCAAACTGTAACCCAGCATTTATCGCCATAAAAGAGAATAAATACCTATCGGATTTCGACTTTGAAAGCCTAAATTCAGAGACATATAATCAAAACATTTCACTTCAGGAACTAGAAAATGCCATAAGAACCACAAAACCGGCCACAGTAGGATCTGACCATTTTCACATTTTTCTACTGCAAAAAGCGCCAGACAAAGTCATAATTCAGTTATTACAAATCTTCAACTATATCTGGGCTACCAATGCTTTTCCAGACAAATGGAGATCTGCAATTATTATCCCTGTGCTAAAACCAAACAAAAACCCCACTCTTGTGGACAGCTATCGCCCAATATCACTAACATCAGTTCTCTGCAAAGTATTTGAACGAATAGTGAAAAATCGGCTCTGTTGGGAGCTCGAATCCAACAACCTTCTTACTAGTAAACAGTGTGGTTTTCGAGCAGGAAGATGCACGCAAGATCAATTGCTACTACTTCAAAATTCCATCATCAACGCTTTTGCCACAAAAAGACATTTACTGGCTATATTTTTCGATATGTCAAAGGCATTCGATACAGTATGGCGCAATAAAATCCTTCAGACTCTACATGGCTTCAATTCCCGAGGAAATTTACCTAAAATTATTCGGGAATTTCTCACTAAACGATACTTTACTGTCCAAATTGGTGGAGCAACTTTAAAAAGATTCGAATTACAGAACGGTGTTCCTCAGGGATCGGTACTTAGTCCCACACTTTTCAACTTAATTATAAACGATATAGTTAAAGAAATTGAAGCACCAGTCAACTATACCGTGTTTGCGGATGACTTCACGATATTCACATCTTGCACAGACCCAGCAATAGGTCAACAAATTTTACAAAAAAACAGTGGACAAATTACAAACATGGGCATTGCACAAAGGACTGAAATTTTCCGACTCTAAAACGACCAGTATCCATTTTTGTAAAATCAGAAATTGCCAACACGACATCTGTATTCAACTAAATGGAAAAAAGATTTCGAAAGTAGATGAAGTCAAATACCTCGGTCTAATTTTTGATAATTAACTGACGTGGTCTTCCCACATCAACACTCTTAAAAGATCTGGATTAAAAAAACTTAATTTGATGAAGAAGCTTGCCCATACTTGCTATGGTTCAGATAGAACGTCATTATTAAGAATCTACCGCACTCTAATTCGTTCAAAATGGGATTATGGCGCAGGAATCTACTTTTCCGCTAAAAACCATATTTTAAACAGACTAAACACGATCCAAAATTCAGCCGTCCGGCTGGCACTCGGCGCTTTTCGTACCTCACCAATAATCAGCATGTTATACGAGTCCAACGAAAAACCACTCTCCTTGCGTAGAGAACAACTCCTGCTGAATCTGTATACACATATTAAGGCTTCATCTTACTCTCCAGCCCACGAAACTATTACAGTTGCCAGATCTTCGCTTACAGATATGCATTTCTTGACTCAGATATCGAAACTGCTCCACTCGCTTAATATAGTTCAACCAAATTTATACAGCAACCTAAATCAAGTGCTACCACCTTGGTCAGATCTTCAAATCCAATGTGATTTAACCTTAATAGAATTAGGAAAAGATCTCACCAAGAATGCTGCATGCGCCTTCCAGCAACTACTTTCAAAATATCCAGATTACAAAATAATGTTCACTGATGGATCCAAAATGGAAAATCGCACCGGCTGCGCAATAATATCAGATCAGCTCGATACAATACGATGCTCGCTACCTGCACTCTATTCCATCCAGTCGGCTGAACTTTATGCTATTCTCATGGCTGTGCTTAATATTTCTTCAGACAAAAATTTAATTTGTACAGATTCCTTAGGAGCACTACAAAGCTTACTTAAGTACCATGATCGTCAACAACATCCCATAGCAAAAGAAATTATCTCGGCCCTACAAAAAACTCGCTTCCAAATAGTCTTCGTATGGACTCCAAGTCATAGAGGAATTCCAGGCAACGAATTAGTGGACCAAGCTGCCAAAGAAGCAACCTATTTCAACCCTGTTCCAGACATTCCAATACCGACGGCGGATTTTAAGAAACATGTTACTCGTTGTCTAGATAAAAAATTCCATGCCACGTGGCTGGAAGTTCCATCAACAAATAAATTAAAAAGAATTAAACATCGTTCAGTGCCATGGTTAACCTCAACTAGATGCAGCCGAAGAGAGGAAACGGCCCTTTGTCGGGTTCGCATTGGCCATACTGCTGTCACACATTCATTCCTTCTAAATGTGATTACTGCACTCTGTTCCGCTGACCGTTCAACACCTGCTTATCGATTGTACGAAATTCAAAACGGCACGAGGGAAATTCGCTCTGCCTTCATCACTTACAGAACTTCTTGGTGACGATGAAAGGATAATTTCCAGGCTTTTCGGATTTCTTAAAGAATCAGATCTGCTACAGTTACTATAATACATCTTTACCGTGCCTCTAGCCTAGTCGCTGTATATGGCACGTTAAATTAAAATAAAAAAAAGGTACCAAATGAAAAGTTATGCACGAACAAACCTAAAAAAAAACCCTCTTTTTAAATCGACAAAAATAACTGCTTACTTTTTACAAAGTACAGATTGATATAAATTTAATTCATTTTTTGAATTGCGACCGATGTGAGGGATTTTTGGTTATTTTAATATACAGCTCACTCTATAAATGTCTTTGCTGACGAACACTATGCGCACTAATATGCTTCCAAAACTACGGGGTATCATTATTTTTTAATATTAACAAAGATGAATATTCTAGACGTGTTAGATTATTTTTAGGGAAGGCGGGCTGAAATTTCTCAAGTACGCAATCTTGTCTAACCATTTTCACCACGTCAGACGATTCGTATTTGAGACTTGTTCCAATTTTGCTGTCAAAAAAAATTCTACAAGAAGCAATAGCAAAATTTAGTTCTTTTTGCAAAAACATTAATCGCTACATTATCCAAAGCGGAATTTGTAAGATTAATAAGCGCACTGTTTATATACTTTTTCAAATTTTTATTTTATGTTTTCGTATAAAATTTCCACATCCAAATTATCCGATTTTCCTTCCCACTTAATGAGTTTTAATTTGCTTTTTTACTTTATTTTCCATAAAAAAACTTCTGTTTAATTCCGTCTGTTTTCTTCCGATTTTTCCCATCTCCATAGTTGATACGCATGTATAAAGATTCGGTAGATCGATCGAAGGAATGAAAATGGAAAATGAAAAAGAATCGTTGTTAATGAGCATTAAAGATGGGATTCCTATAACGCGTCAGACGCATGCTGTCAAACGCAAAGCGGTTGACGCACGAGTGCATTATTTGTATTATGCCTGCAACAGCCGCAAATGGCTCAGTTGTAAAGTCAATGACCGGTTGATTTGTGTATTCGAAATGTTTGAGCACAATTTTACATTAGAATTATTTTTAGGAGAAAATGAAGATAAAGAAATTTTGCTGCGGAATTATTAGAAGAGCGGAACGTTGAGATTCATTCGGTGTTTATATTAATAAGAGACTGTTCCGAAGTCATTTAATACCGGATGACAACAAATTTCGTCAGTTTTTCCGGTTAAATATTAAACAATTTAATCATGCGTATAATTTAATGTAAAAAGAGATGTCAGAAATAATTCGTCATCAGGAAATAGTGGTGGAGCAAAAATTAACCATAAAGCCAAAGTAAATATGTTAAAAAAAATTTTTTAAATGTATTTTATAAATTCAAAAATTCAAATTTCATATAAAGTCAGGCGACACTGCAATAGTAATGTAATCGTATGCATCGCAAACTGACGAATTATTTATACAATCCAGTTAATCATTTTCTTCAATCGCAACCATTACTCTTCAAAATACTATGTAAACAAAATAAAGTTTCCTTCACGGATTACTTATTGCTCTTTGAGCAGTACAACCGTGCGGCTATTCTCACTCAGTGGGTCACGCAAACTGTTGACGCAGATAAGAATCAGTTCCATTACTTTTCACTAAAAGTGTCTTGCGTCGGCCGAATAACATCCGGCTGGTATTTAGAACACGTGGAAAAATTAATAATAAATTTGGAAATACTTAAGTTCCATACCTTCGGTGTACATGCAGTTCTCTGCTTGTATGGCTTACCTTGCATAGACTGATCGAACGGTTGATATTCGAATTAAGCGGCATGTAAGTACAATGGAGTTGAAAAATTTTCACTATCTAAACCCCAGGAGAAAGCTAAATTTTCGATAGAAGTGTAGTTCCGGTTAAGGAGATCCGCGATAGAAAAAGAGGGAAGCATTTTACCATAGAGAAATGGTCTAGTTTTAACGGTTTCGTATTACCACTTGATAATATCGTTATCAGTTTGTACCTTGATTAGTTTTTTGTTTGCGACTATTCTCTATTTTGTATAATCTCATTTGCATATTCGATTTCCTTTGTATTTTCAGCTTGTTGTTTATTCGGTTTCTATGAAATATTCGGCGTTTGATTTATTTCTAAAATAAGTTTATTGCGTTGTTAGTTTAGTTTGTTTCTCTGTTAATGGTGATTGTAAACTTGACGAAACATTAAATACCAAAATTTTTAAACATGGCGTCTACCATAAATTTTATTTCTAATTAGACGCACCGCGGAAGTTTTAATTAATATCGTTTTTATTCTTTCGTGCTTTTTTATGTTATTTTTAACTTCTCAAAGGCGCAGAATGTGCGGCAATGGGTTTCGAACCCGGTTCCACCCGAACGAAACACAATTAATCAACTACGCGCTACGCTAGTTAGCTATTGCAATTACTTCAACAATCGGAATTGATAATTTTATCGACGTTTTTGATTATGAAGAATTCAAAAAAAGTTCCTCAGGCCAAAAGTGTGTGTATGTATGTGATGTAATTATGCGTAAACCGTGAGTCAGAATTTTGTGATACATTTAAACTTGAATAAATTATATTATTTACTTCCGGTTCGTCAGACAAATCAGATGATGATCCTACCGGCTCATTTGTTTACTTCCGGTCATCTCGAAACTATCGGAAAAGCTGCCGTTAAAACGGCTCTTATCTGTAGTTAAAGATAGCCTATCTGTACATCAGTTTGGTTTCCGTCAACAGTATTCAATAATTGACCGAGTCCATAGAGTTGCATCGCACATTCAACAATCGTTCGAATCGAAAAAATATTGTCCCGCAGTGTTTCTCGATGTTTCGCAAGCATTTGATAAAGTTTGACACGCGAAGGTCTCGTCTTCAAATTGAGTAACCTTCTGCCTGGCAACTTTTGTCGACTGCTGCAGTCATACTTAGCAAATTATCAATTTATAGGATACAGGCTGATCGCAGGGCAGTGTCCTAGGACCTAGTTTGTATCTTTTATACATAAATGATTTGCTGACCTTTGACGAAACTATTATAGCCACTTTTGCCGATGACACTGCAATTTTGTCTGTACATGATAATCAGAATGAGGCCACATCACAATTCAAGTAGCAGTCAATCGGATTACTCTCTGGATGCGAAATTGGGAAATTAAGCTTAATCAAGCAATATATCAGTTTGTGTTAACTTTGCGTTGATACCAGTCAAAGATGGGTACGAAGTGTATTTGGACAGTCTACAAATTACACAGGCAGATTCGGCCAGATATTATCTTTCGGAATGCACCTTGACTCCAGAATGTCTCGGAAAGTGAAAATGAAAGCTGCTCAAATCAAGCTGATGACACGGCAGTTATATTGATTGCTAGGAAGACAATCTGCGCTAGATGTATCTTGTAAGCTGTGTTTATACCAACAAATCATCAAGCCAATATGGACATATGAAATTGCCTCCTTGTGGAGATGTACAGCCAGTTCTAATAGGAATATTATGCGACGCTGCCAAAACGTCATTCTGCATGCAATTGTTGATGCTAATACTCGCGAAATGATGGCATAACAATTTGCAAAAGCACACGCGGAGCGGCTGAAATCGCACATTAGTGCAGAGAACCATCCAACCAATGTATACCCGTCATAGTAACATTAGGCGACTTAAACGCCGACAACTCCCGATAGACGTAATATAGTTCAGTGCAGTTAAGTACTTTTTTTGGAATATGTAACCCCACTGGGCTACATATTCCATACATTTGTATATCTAATATTGCAATAAATTAATATTACTTATCATTATATGAAATGCTTATTTAGCTACAGTAGACCTAAGATTGCGTCGTAAAATAAAAAAAAATAAAAATAATATTGACGGGCCCCGGACGTGGCCGACAAATTTTGAGAAAATATAATCCGGCGGTTCTTGAGAAGTTCAAGGAAAATTTTAAAAAATAATAATTTACTTATTACTGTGGTTATCTTATCATTTATTGATATTGATTTTTTTATTGTATTTATTTTACATTGACTGGAACGTGACACTTTCATTTTTTAACTCTCATTTTAAGGGCATATCTAAACCACATCGTTCAATTATTTTACAGAAGTATCTAAATTTCGTAGTTCTTTTTATTTTTCTACATCTTGTACATCCTGGCCAAATCTGTAATATTTGTTATAAATGCATCTGGAATAATAGTTCTACTTGACTTTCCATCGGATTTTACAAGCCGATGTTTGATGTTAATATATTTTTGTGCGAGATGAATGTTGCAAAATTAAAATTCGAATTACGACGTGTGACAAATGTGTTCGTCGAATTTTGCTTTGGAGAGAGGGGAGAGGGAAACTTACTCTAAACACCTTTACAGTAGTCTCCTCCAAGATTAGTGCACCGTCGGCAATGTTCGACCCACTTTTGAAAGCATCCCCCCCACCATAGGTCCACCAGGACGCTCGTCGTGACACTTTGGATTTCGGTAATGCAGTCGTATCGGTTTCCTTTCAAGTAACTTTTGAGTTGAGGGAACAAATGAAAGTCGCACGGAGCCAGATCCGGGCTGTAGTGGAGGGGAGTGTGGAGGTGCTGTGGAGCGTCAAAAACTGGCTTACTGCGAAGGACAAGTGTGCTGGAGCGTTGTCGTCATGCAGCACCAAACCCGTCTCGGCCAATTCGAGTCGTATGCGGTACACGCGGCTTGTAGCCGTTTCAAAACTTCGCTGTAGAATGCTGCATTGACTGTCTGGCCTGCGGAAACGTATTCGTGATGAACAACGCCGTTGATGTCGAAGAAAGTGATCAGTAGAGACTTGACTCTTGATTTGGACATGCGAGCTTTTTTCAGACGCTCCCCGCCCTTTTGCACCTACTGCATGCTCTCTCTCTCTCTTGGTCTCAGGGTCATATTCGAACGCCTAAGACTCGTCCCCTCTGGTAATGGACGACATCCACTGGTTTCTTTCAGCGTTAATTCGATCAATCATGTCCTGACAGATGGATCTCCGGTGCTCTTTTTGCTCAGCTGTGAGCAGTTTTGGAACCATCTTGGCGCACAGTTTGCGCATCCCTAGATCGTTATTTAAAATCTGCCGCATGGTCTCGCGGTTGATCTTTAACTCTTCTTCGAACATTTGGCAACTCACACGACGGTCTTGGAGCACGCGCATGCGTACACGTTCAACATTTGCCGGATCGTACTCAACTGATTCATGGCCGTCTTTAAACCGCTTAGTCCGCTTGAAAACAGTCGGTTGTTTCATATGGGGTCTTCCTTAAAGCACGTGTCTTGTTATTATACGAGGATTTCCGATGGCGGTTTTACTCCGTGTTTGACCAAGAATTTGAACACAAGATACGTTGCTCAGTATTTACATCGCACATTTTCACGTGTAAAAATCTTATTTTGTTTAAACGACCACAGCAGAACGCGAGATATACCTGCTATCGTTATAAAAACTGGATATACTAACTCAGAAATGTCCCCTCTTTTCAACGAGACCACGAGCACCATCCGATAGTGTTACCACAAGTCGCGTTATGAATTAATTCTACGAATACAATTGTACATGTCGGATTGAATTTTACATTCAAATTCTAAACTACCATTTTTTAGATGTAATTTTATAATTTCGTTTTATTTTTTACCTTTAAAATTAATAGAAAATTTAAATAAGAAATTGTAATAATTATGTATTCTTAAAACGCATTTTTAAATTTCTAAAGAGGTGTGATTTTCTTTGTGAAACAAGGGGTATTTCTCAAATCTATTGTTTACCGTATAAGATATTACGCAATTATACAATTTCCCTCCCCAAAATGTTTCTCTGGATCCGCCCCCGATAAATATTTCTTCTTCTTTGCGTGCTACTCGATTCGGGTATTGCTTAATCATCATGTGTGGACTGGATTATCTGATGCAATCGATTGCGATCTCTTGCTGTTCTGATTAAATCTTCTGTTCTCCTAATTCCGGTCCATTTCTTTATATTATCTAGCCAAGAGGTTTTTCTTCTTTCCGGATTTCTTCTTTCTTCTATCATACCCATTATTATTATCTGCAGTAACTTGTATTTTTCATCTCTCAAAATTTTATCTTCCTTCTTTTCATTATTGTCGTTAATATACAGGTCAGTTCCCATTTTTTTTTTTTTTTTTTTTTTTTTTTTTTGTCCCCAATTCGTAATACGATGGGGTAAATATATTTAGAAAATTTATATAAATAACAGGTCTGTCCTGAGTCCTTCCATTTAAGTTTATGGAACCCTGACAGACTGTTTTACAATGTTAATAATAATTAGTATACATAAATTTAATATTAATACAGGTGTAACTCTTTACGGTGATTTATTATTTCGGCTATCGTAAAACTACTGAACATAGTTTAAATAGCTTAGTTACTAATTGATCAGGGCTAATATTGCTAAAATCCGTATTACTAACAGCCGGAAAGGATATGCTTAATATTATCAGGAAAGTTACACGTTACACGCAGTTATTTGAGTGTGCAATTTTATGTTTACGTAAATAATCTTTAAATAGGCCGTGTCTAATTAGAAATTTTAGATTAAAATAATTTGGCGTAAAAACTTTATTATGTAGTCTATCATCTATGTTTGGAAAACATTTTTTAGCTATAGCGTTATTATATTGGTCCCACTGCGCCTGAAATTTATTATTATAATACTTATCTAATATTATAAGTTTTTAAACTGTTTAAGCGTTAATTGTTCGTGTATGAAGTGAGGTCGATGATTCTGTACGTTATGGAATTCATGATTTTTGATATTATTTTTTATTAAAAATATGTTAATATGTTTCTGTATTTCGTAAGTTAATGGTTTAATACCTGCAATGACAGCGCTTGCCATGTAGCTGGTAGTTCGATAAGCTTTAATCATTTTTATTGCAACAGTTCTCTGAAAACTATTTAATATATTTCGAAATCGTTTAACTTTTAAAATGTCTATATATATATTACACTACCATAAAAAGTATGCTAGGCAATATTACGCTTTTATATAAGGTTAGTCCCTTCTTGTAATTTAATCGGTTATTATTATTGTATAATTTGTTAAATATAATTAAAAATGCATTTATTTTTTTAGTGATATAGTGAAAATGATTATAAAATTTTAAGTTATTGTCTATTATTATACCTAAGATTTTTTGGTTTGACTAACCATGCTGATATTTAATCCGTATTGGAGCAAATTTAATCTTTTATCCTTTAAGTTTTTGTTAAACAACATGTAAGTTGACTTAGATTTAGAATTAAATTGTTCTAACCATTTCGCGATTTCTGTATAAACCTGGTAAACTTTATTTTCCAATACATTTTCATTCTTATCGGCTATTACTATTGCAATATCATCTACGAAAGTGAAAATGTTTACATTAGTGGGTAATCTAATGTTATACATTTGAGAGAAAACTATGTTCCACAAGTACGGTCCTAAAACAGACCCTTGCGGTACTCCCATAACGGTTTCTTGTTTTTTTGAATAATTACCGATTTGTAATACAGTGTAGCGGTTTTCGAAATATCGATTTACAATGTTCAACATGCCATTATGTAATCCTAGTTCCTTTAATAATGCAAGTAATCTATTTAAATCTGAACTGTCGAAAGCCTTTGTTATATCAAGAGTAAGTAAGCATGTACGGTAATTTTTATTTTTGTATATTCTTATTGTTTGTAAAATATTGTGAATAGCCAATTCAGACGATCTACCCGGTAATGTGCCATACTGGTTATCATTTATTATTCCGTTATTTTCTACAAATTCTTTTAATTTATGAAGAATACATTTTTCATAAATTTTACTGAAATTAGATAACAAAGATATAGAGCTCTATATGAAGTAGACGAGTTTGGATTTTTATTAATTTTAGGTATTATAACTGTTTTACTTAATTTCCATTCTTGAGGATAATAACTATATTTAAATAGTACGTTAATAACTTTCGGTATTACATCTGATAACAAATTATGAAATCTTTTAATAAATCCATTTGATATACCATCAAGTAGTCCTGCTGACACTTTATTTTTAACTTGTTTAATAATTACGTTAACTTCTTCTTTAGTAATCGATATGATCACGTTAGGTTCATGTACTTCTGCTTTAAATGGTTTTACGTTAAGGTTTGACATCAATAAGTCAACTTTATCCTTTTCTGTACATGCGTAATTATCTAATGTTGGTATATTAATACTTTTTTTTTTTATTAGTTAATAGTCTGTATTTTAATCCGAAGACATTTTTGTCTTCCAGTTTAATGTTTTCCAGGCTTTCAACTTAGCGTTTTTAATCGTAAACTTACATTCCTTAAAATTTACTTTATAATTACTGTGTAATGGTTATGTTTAACATGTATGTTTTTACAGTTTCGATACTTTTTGTATAAATTATTTACCAGTAATTTCTTTATTTGTAATTCAGTATTCCACCAATAGAGACAGTTGACCGGATGATAAAATATGAACTACATATTTAGAACTGTGTTGACATAGTCTTGAAAACTATTCAACCAACTTTTAATTTGTTGTATATCATTGCAGATAACATGTACATCAATCATATAACTGTATTTTCTTAAGTTAACTGCTAACTTATTGTAGTTAATAACTTTAATAACACTTTCTTCTGTCTTGCTCGTCGCCGAAATTACGTTAAAAGTAATATAAAAATGATCACTGGCATTTAATTCCCGTGACTAACTTCCCAATTTTGAACTCGATTTATTAAATTTCTAGTTACCAAAGTTAAGTCTATTACACTTTTTTGCTTGCTTCTCTTAAAAGTATATTTATTTTTGATATTTAAAATATGTAAGTCATGTAATTCTATTATATTTAATAATTTCTTTCCTCTCGTATTATTATTCGCTGTATCATCCCATAGTAAATTTCGAGAATTCAGGTCTCCCAACCATATAAATTTCGTTAATTTATTATTCTTTAAATACATATCGATAAACTGAAAATATTGAGTAGATACGCCATTTGGCGGTATGTACGTTAAAATAAAAGTAATATCCTGTGAATCTCAACAATAATAATGTTAAAATTGTTATGTATAAATGTTAGTTTTTAAAGATATTCCTAATCGATAGATTATCATAAGCTTGTTGTGTGCTATGTTCTTAAAATTTGTGGCTACATAATTACTTCTACACTTATCACAAATAAATATAATATCTATATTTTTAGTTATCACTTAGTAAAATATCTCTAGCTAGGCTAGAGTGATTTTCATTGTACTGTAAGATCTTGACCATTGCTTATAATATGAGGTCTAATTAGGGTATACATTTATTATAAAAATATATGGAAATACTGGTATTATTAATAATATATATTTCTTAATTTCGTATATAGAAATTTATTCTTCAGTTTCAGAATCACTGTCATGTGACTCGTCAGTTGATTTATTGAGGTTTTTTAGTAGTCTTTTAAATCGACCTTTCACTTCTCTATTCTGCAACAATCCGTAGTTTTCCGCTAACATTCTTTTTAATCCTTCGATGTCATCTGTGAAAGTTTGTATGATATCTAATGGTTCATGTTGGCCTTTAACCATATCCATTAGAATAGTGAAATTAGTGAAGGATAATGGATAACTTTTTTGTCCTGTTATATTTTCGGCTATTGGTGTTAACATCTCTTTTGTTGACAGTTTAATTTTTTTTTTTTTTGAATTTTATGTGATTCTTTTTCCTTATTCCTGTTTGTTTTGTTGGTGTTTGATAAACTAGTTTCGGTATTACTTTGTTCAGAAGGTTTATTTTGCATGTCTGTGAAAGTAAACTCCATTGTAGTTTGTCGTTCTGGTGTTACGGGATGTACACTCGTTTAGCGACTGTTTGTTGTTGCTCACTTTTTTCCTTTGATACAGGAGTTTTGGAAGTATTTAATTTAACATGAGGTTTAATCAGTTTGCTAGGGTTTTCAGTTCCCATTAGTTTCGATACTTTTTCATTTTTCAACTTCTTCGTCTACGGTGTATCCTATTTCAAACTTTCTCATTTATCGTAATTCGGGTTGATGAAAACGATACGTTAACGTCAGTCATAGCGTGTCGCCACGAGCTGATGAAGTAACTATATTGACCTGTAGCGGCTGATTGGAGTTTACGCATCCTACATCGTTCTACTGCAAAAATGATGTTATTGTTATTATTACAATATATTTTTATTTTTGGAATATTTACTCTTATCGACTAAAATTTGTTCATGATATAATGCAGCAATCGTACTATATACACACATGCACAGTACAGCCGTTTACATATTTTTCATTGATTTATCTTCGGTTCCGTACGAATATTCGCCCAAAAGCCGATTAAACGTGAAATGTTCAAATAACGAATAAGTGTTATCCGGAAAGGAGGGCAGTCGCCTCGTCGCAGATGATAGCAATAACACGTCGCGTTACGTTATCATACATTCGCTTCACTATTCTTTCATTTTCATTCTTATTCCGTTATTCGACTCTGTTTACACGCAATCGTACGCGCCTAAGTCAATTTTATCGCAAGACGAATTTTAAACATTTTACAAAAAGAAGCACAGACGGACGTCTAGAACTATGCCGGGCTAACCTTGTAAAATGTCGAACATTAAGCACGACCGGTACATTCTTATTGCAAAAATATAACATCCCTGAAAATTCGTTGTCGAAATATTGGAACGAAATTTGCATGCGTCTATGTGTGCGTATGGAGATGTGTGAACTGGTCAGAGTCGTAAGCGTCGTCGACGGCGAGTATAATTAATTATCCGTGAAAATGTGTCGACCTTCGGCGTACAATTAATGTTCGGCAAAGCTGACAGACCGAAATAGAGCGCCCTGTCTTGAAGACTTCGCTTTTGGCTCAGCGAGGAAATAATTCGTTTTAACTTAGTTTTCGTTTATTTCGAATTTTTCCGCTTTCGAGAGGGAAAACAAACTAATATCGAGTCCACGTGCAACGATGGCTAATCTGGTACATGAACATTTCGCAGAATTAACCGTTTGATTTTTACGAATGAACAAATATCCGATAATCGGCAAATCCGAAAATTTCTACAGTCAATACCTGCGCTTAAGTACATACCGCCCATTCGGAACCTGAAATACAATTTCACTTCAACTTTTTCGTCTACTTTCAAACTTCGTATTTCTTTGTACTATTTTAAAAACCAAGAGATACGTCTTTATATACATACATGTATATATATATATATATATATATATGTATATATGTATATGTATATATGTATGTATGTACGTTGCATGCGTGTATATATAATTTATTCGTTTATAAATTTACTCGCTCGCTCACGACCCATTCAAAATAACACAACCAGCACAGGTTATTTTTTAACGAGTTACCACTAGCTAAACAAAGCGAGAAACTAGGACGCAAAAGCCGAGTTGAAAGTTATGGTCCGTATACATCATGCAGCCTGCTATTCGGAATATGCTGGCGAGCGCTGTTTATCTTTACGCGTGCATTTCTATTATTTCGCGCCGATTTTTTAAAGGGTAATTTGCATAACACGCGGGTGTTACGCGCGGAAATTTATTATCATGTAAACTTCTGCATTACAATGTTGGAGCGCTGTTTTCGTTAGCATAACCGATCCCGTACTTTACCTTTTACTGATAGTGTGTGCGGTTCCTCTAATTAACAATTCCGGCCCTATTATCGGACGACATACATACATATGTTACATTCGGTGTATTCGCATGAGATTTTAAAGAACAAAAAGGGAAAAAAAAAGCAAAAAAATTATAGGCCGCATATAATTCGAGAACTATTGTTCGTGGGTTTCATCACTTGTATAGCGAAAATTGTACCGCAAGTTCCGAATTGATCAATTTGAAATTTTCATTAATATGTATATATGCGACTCGACTATTTAAGCGGATAATGAAAATTTCCTTTTCTTTTTTCATTTACGTGGGAAATTAGGCATGTATTTTTCTCGGAATAAACAAAGTTCTGTAAATTTTCGATTGGTTTAAAAATTTGAAAATAATTTCATTATCAGTCGGATAGCTGAAAATAATTAAAAATCAGGAACACGCAAACAATATTTGAATTCGCGTCCCGTCCTAGTGACGTCAGCTAATAAATGAAAATCGTGAAATAATTTAAATTAAGTAGCTCTGGAAATGAGTAAAAGTTGAGAATTTAACTGAATCGAACATCAGAAAGCATCACGATACACGATGAACACGGTAACGGACAATAGTAGCAGTGTCAGGTTAACCTCCCCTATGACGGAATTTCAAAAGAAAAAATTTAACTAAACAAATTGTGCTCATTATGTAATTATGCTCATTATGTAATTGTGCTCATTATGTAATTGTGCTCATTATGTAATTATGCTCATTATGTAATTGTGCTCATTATGTAATTGTGTTCATTATGTAATTGTGCTGGTAATTAAAAATGTTGTGCCGCTCTATAACACGGAGTATTAGCAAAAAATGTAGGCCTAATTTGATGAATAATCCCTTTCAAAATTTTAAAAAAAACGATTATATCCATAAATAGCAATAGTTTTGAGTCGAATTGTGCCGATAATAAAAATGATCAGCGACTAACTTGACAAATAGTTCCAAAAAAAAAAAAGAAAAAAAAAAAAACGGATTTAAAAGTCCAATAGAAGCATAATCAAAAAACTTAACTAAATAAAGACTTAAGTTATAACGGATAAGAATAAATTCGTTGTTGGGTCAAAGCCGCTAGCGTTCCTACCGCTCCACAAAAAAAAAGAAATTATAAACTATTTAATCATTCATTTAAAAAAAAAAAAAAATACCCCCACTAATACCGGAACTGGTGGAAATTATCGACCGATCACAATCAAAATCATCGTGAATTATGCAACCCTAGATATCTGAAAAGCTATTTGGAAGAAAATAATTTAATGCATTTATCGAATCGTCTCACCCCACGTCATGGGTATCGTAATCATGATCTGTCACCCGGTTGATCAGACTGCGCCAACAATTCCGATCCCATAATGCGTAATATAAATGTAAATAATTGAAAATGACTGTTAATATGTGGTTACTTATGTTGTTACATTTTTTATATTACTCGAACGACGTTCGCAATTCGAAAAAAACATATTAAATTGTACTTAAAATTGTTCAAAACACGTAAAAACGAATGACTTTAATGTATATACATATATATAAAAAAACACAATAAATACAATAAAATAGTCCGACCGGTTTCCTCATCCGAATATGTCGCATAAATGACGAAACCGGTCGGATTATTTTATTGTATTTATTGTGTTTTTTATATATATATATATATACATTAAAGTCATTCGTTTTTACGTTTTTTGAACAATTTTAAGTACAATTTAATATGTTTTTTTCGAATTGCGAACGTCGTTCGAGTAATATAAAAAATGTAACAACATAAGTAACCACATATTAACAGTCATTTTCAATTATTTACATTTATAATATATTTTACGGAAGGAAAACATCTATAATTAATACATAATAATCAGTTTGGGTTCGGGGAAGAAAAATTAACTACAGTAATTTGATAATTTAATTATCCGAGAATAACAGCTAATAAAACGCTATCGCGGAGGAGTCCCATGTTTACGCTATTGTATCAAAAATAATCAGATAAACTGTTTTCTTTTTCCCTTTGTTCTGTCAGCTAGGAAGTCCAAAAGATGAGCCATCATATATACATTAAAACAAACCATAATATAAAAAAGTTCCAAGGCCTACCAAGAATTAATCACAACCCACACATAACCTATGCGGATTTTGGTTTAAATTTTACAGTTTGTAACAAAACATTTTTGCTTTTTGTTTCAAATTTATATCTTATTAAATATAAAATAAAATATGATTTTTAAAATGAAATTAAGTTGGTTGCTTCACCGTTAGCAATGATGTTACAAAATGCGTAGCACGTATTATGTCCTGCATGGCGTAAAAAATTTAGAAATATACAAAACTAACATTAAAAAGTCATGCGAATCCTGATTATTCACTACGTAAAGGTATTTTTCACCAACGAGAAGGAGAAAAAGTTATTTCCTTCTTGGAAAATTGCTTGAGGAAAACGAATTTTTTTTTTCGAATTTGTAAAATCGTAAATAGCAAAGTAAATGGTTAAAAAAATATATCGTTACCTTTCGCAAATCATAGGCTAGTATACTGTGATCGCAATACTAGGCAATTTAACGCAATTAAATATTTGCTTCGGAATAGAATTGCTTATTAGTGTACATTTCGACGTTATTTTATTCAGTTTTTTTTTTTTTTTGTCCATTACTATATGATATGGTAGCGTTTGTGTCGCCAAAGACACACGTACAATATAAATGATGTATAACTGGAAAGCGCTCGGTGAATAACGGGTGAAGGTTATCGAGTTAAAGGCATCGCTCCGACGTCTGTGCGATTAGATAAAGTATGTTCCTCTATGGCAGTTGTGAAACTTGTAAGTCGAAACGATCCACCTGAGGAAAAAGAAAAAAAAAGAAGGAAAATAGAAACAATATTTATTAAATTTACAGCGAACAATCTTTCAAATAAATAAAATAACTGCAAAAAATTTCAGAAACAATACAAGATACAGTCAACATACATAAAACTATTAGTGGAAATCTGGTGTTTTTAACGATGCCACTAAGCCTTAATCATTTTGTCTTAAAATAAAGTGGACGCTATCGACAATCTACTTAATTGTTATTTCACGATAGCTTTATGTAAAAAAAATTTTAATGGACTTTTACTATTTTCAAGTAAATCAGAAAACTTGGGCAGACGAGGCATAATATGAACGGAACAATTCAACAGGAAACGTATAATTCTATTATTAAACATTTTGTTGTTTTGCAAAAAAGAAAAAAAAAATCGACCACAATCGCGAACCCCGATTTAGAATTTTGATCTCAATCTGAACTTCAACAATTATACCTCGTTGTTGCTGTAACGAAAACATCCGTACGCGTGTCTGTCTTTTCTTTTTTTCTTATCTGCTGAATAAATGAAATCCTAAATTAGACGAAATGGAACCGAACCGTGTAATCTGTGTGTAATTGATTTCGAGTACTTTGGTCTCGTGTTAAAAGGATAGGCCATCACCAAAGCTCAGACCTGGTTTGATTGTTTAGAATTGTTTTGATGTGCTAATCGAAAAGATGAAATTCTCCGTGTTTTCTAGAAGGGAAATTTCACAAAAAATACCTAACTTGTAGAAAAACTGTTTTTTTTTTTTTACACCAAGTAAAAGCTACACATGTCGAAACTTCCCTGTCGAAGAATATTTACGTATATACACGGTCTACCATGTGGAATTATCGTCGTAAATGAACGAATCAGTAGAAAGAGATTATTGTGCAAACTGATTTTTGTTTCTCAAATGATGAATGCGGGTTGAATCTAATGTTTTGCAGTGTTCTCTTCGAATAATTAGTTGACTGTCTTCTTGAACGGTAATTTCGCTTGCTTTAAAAAACAAGATCAAGGATTGGTCAATTTATTCGATAGAGCTTGTTGTCTTTATTTCAATCGGCAATTTCACAAGTTTTGAGCAGTAAAAAGCATAACTCTCTTTCTCTTTCCCGCTCAGATACAATTTTTCAAAGTTGTATCCGAATTTTTGGATAACTTCTCGATCGGTCTAAGGTTCATATATCTTTTGTTTTTTTGTTTTTTTTTGCAATTGGGTTCATCGACATATTGGCTTTAGGAACTGGAGAAAAGAGGAAAAAGAAGATCAGATTTTTATGAGATGTAAGATGGCCAACAAAAATGTATCAATCGCTCGGATGACAGAAGGAGAAGGAAGGAAAAGAATGAATGAAGCGCTGTAGGGAGTGGGAACACTTTTTGATAAAAGAAAGAAGATCGATTGAAAGCGAATAGTATTCAAAAACATTATGTTATCAGGCTTACATATAAAGTGACTGTTGGAGGGATGTAGAAGACAATATGGAGATGGCAAGAAAGAGAACCGGAAAAGCGACAAAGAGAGCAAATCGTGTCCAAAGTGCAGTCGAAATATCGTAGAAATATCACAGCGACGCATAGAAGGAAAATCAAGAAACCAGTAGGTAGAGGGGAAGGAAAGGTTGAATAGACAAGTGAAAAGAATCCGGGTTAGATAATGAGAAGGAGTAAGAGTTGAACTAGAATTTGTAACGTGCAGCAGTAGACAAAAGAATGATATTGATGGATGGAAATGTAATAAGAAACCTGCCGAAATAAGAAGAAGACACCCAAGCTAATGAGTCAACTGGCTCATTTTTATCGATTTCGGAGTGACCAGGAAATCCATAAGAAATCAATCTGAATTAAACGGGAAAGGAAGATGTCTTGAATCAAGGAATGTATAAGAAAGACTACGTAATTGGTAGAGTGGGAAGGTAGAGGAGATACAATACACGCTCTAAGAATCTGGCAGAATATCGATATTGTGAGAGACACGTGAAGATCTAAGGACATGCAGGATAGACTCGGCGCAGAAGATTGAACAGAAGGGAAGAGAAGTTTAAAGGTCTTAAGATGATTTAAAGAAGGACAAACAAAGGCTGCGCCAACTCCACTTGGATTCTTGAAACCGCCGGCGTAAACCGTAACGTGGTTAGAAAAACGAAAATTTAGATTTTGTAAAAATTTCGATCTAAAGACAGGATGTAGAATAGGTTTAGGACAAACAGGAACATAAAAGCATTTAACTGAATGAACGAAGTAGGATAAATTGAAGAAAAAATATGGAAGCTTTTCGTGAGCACATATATATCTATATATATATATATATATATCTTGTATATGGTGAAAATTCAAGGAGCTGGACAGGGATAAAAGACGGAACGCCAATTATGTAAGATGAAAGAATAAGAAGAAATAAGTGAGGAGGAAGAGGAGATAGGCAAACGTTTAATAATAGGAATGCCGAATAAAAATAGAAGGAATACGAGTTTCAGCTTGAATAGCGGGGACAGAGAAAAATTCCCGAGCTCTAAGATAAGGGCGGAGATAAGTATTTTGAACACAATCGAGCTTAGGAAGCAAAAATCTGAAAGAGTTGCCATAAATGTAACAGCAGTAATCCAGAATAGAACAGATACAAGTTTTATAGAACATGAGCAAGTCCCCAATCCATATGTGAAAATGACTTAATAATAATAAGGTTAAGCCTTTTAAGTGATACGTATATATGGTTAATGTGCTTGTGGAATGAAAGACGACTATCTGAAAATACTCCCAAGTAACGTGATTGGGCCATCATTTAAGGAGAAACTAATTAAGGAAAGATCAAAAGGACAACGAGTAAAGACAGCAGTAGAGGATTTGTTTTGGGGGGATGGAATGATGAATATTGGATAAATCGTTTTTTAAAATTTGTTAAGGAATTTCGAAGCTAAGAATTATCGGTAGGGATATTGCGATAGATGGAGTGAATAAGGATGTCGTCGGAGAAAAATAGGGAAGAAGATTTTAGCGGCAGAAAAGTAATTTTAATCAGATAGATGTTGAACAGAATTGAGCAAAGGCAAGAGTTCTGCGGCAATTCAGAAAAGTCGAATCCAGAGACGGAATAGAGAGGAGAAGAAAGAATGATATTTCTAGATTAGAGAGGCTAATGATAAACGGAGAAAAGAAGGCTGGAATATTCAAAGAGAGCATGAAATTAAACAAGGTGGGAGGGGTGGACATTATCAAAGGCAGCAGAAACGTCGACGAAGGAAGCGATAAGGAATTTTTTATTCTGACAAAAATGTACTGATATAATCGGGAGGTCTGCGTCTAGGGCGGAAACCAAACATATTATTGGACAACAGATTATTATGTTTAAGCCACCAAACCAGACGTCTGTTGATTAGACTTTCAGAAAGTAGTTTTTCTGACGCAGACAGCAAGACAGATTAGGCGAGGTGAGGAAGAGTTCGGTTTCAGGATTGGGGCAATAATGAAATTATTCCAAGCAGATGGAGTAGAACACCGGGTAGTAAGAAGAAATTGAATATATTAAAGAGAAACCGGAAAGCAGAGTCGAAGAGACATTTTAGAACGAAGAAGGGGATTTCATTTATACCAGGAGAAGAATTGGAAGAATTGTGTAGGGTTGCCTTTCAGTTCAGTATAGGTAAAAGGAGTGAGCAGGAAATATGAGGAGGTGAAGGAAGCCAAGATGTGACAGGATTCTCGGAAGTTGGGGGCATAACTAGAAGCTAATGAGTTAACAAACATAATTAATTTGTTAGAGGGTAGGTCACGATTTGAAGGATTTTGCACTAAGGGGAATTCGAAGGCCTATTATTAAGGCTTTATTTGATAAAGAGGGGAAATAAAATAAGAAATTCTTTTTTTTTATTATTATTTTTTAATCTAAGCTGTCAATAGAAGTAGAACTAAGAACTGTAGGTTCTTCATTAAATGATCAAGTGTCATTATTCGTTAATAAATCAAGCTACATCTTATGACTTGGTCGATTTTTAATCTGCATATCTATCCGTGAAATTACGCAATAAGCTAACCGTCATCTGGTTTGTGTGATCATAAAAGTGCTCTTGATGTTTTGTCATACATTGTTTAATTGTATGTCGCATAATCCATGCTCTGGAAGTAGTATGTATTGTTTTGTTGTTAACGTACCATCAAGCTACTCGATCAGAGGTGAAATTGTCTCTCTGTTAACCGATGAGTTATTTTTTTGTTTCAGTGTGTTTTCACCAAGTCCGGTGTGTTTTTATATTGCTACCATTCTTTTTTTTTTTTTTTTTTTTGAGACTTCCGCCTTAATAGACCATACTCCATATTTTTGTTAATTATAGTCTACGTGTATAAATATATACACCTATAGCTAATTATAATTTATTTATAAGATTACTGGATCTGAAGAATTGTAATATATTGGTGTATTCCGATTCTTTAGCGATTCTGGGAGGCCGCTACGATATGTGGCATAACTCCAACATTCTTCCAAAATGTGTGGTACCGATAGTAAGGTATCGCATAAGGACCTGCACTATTATTCAGCAGATAACTATGTGTGTAAGGTTTGTATGGCCAATCCTTAATCTGTTTATGACCATCTCCTCCTTTTGTGAAACTGCAATATTGCACATTGAACCATGGCCAGGCACATTGTCGATCCAATTTTTTAATACTATTTGTTTGATATTTTCTTTTAAATTCTCATGTGAAATTAACGGATGGAATGAATCTGATAGCTGTCTTACGAGTTGATGAACTCTGTCATGTTCGTAAATGTCCATGTGAACCGGGATCCAGATAAACGACACCTTGACGCTTTTTATATCTAACTGTATTAGAAGGTGGGTGACGTGAGCAACGAGTAGAAGGAAGGAATTATGACTCAAGGAGTTGGAATGACTGCTGGTAATCTGTTAAAACCAGGATGTTTTTCAAAGAGTTACTTTCGTGGATGTGCAGAAAAAAGAGAAGGATAGCGATTAACTCTGAGGTCAATGGAGAAGAGAAGCTTTGTAGAGAAAAGTATTTTAGGCAATTATTTATAGAAAAGGCCCCTTCTGCTCTATCTCTATATGCAGATCCGTCTGTGTGGCAGATATCGTGATGATGGAATCGAGCCAAGATATCTTTAAGGCATTTTGTAATTGTTTCCCGACATCAGTCTTCTTTCTGAAATTCCTGTAAGGTCCCGGCTTATGTGTACTTTATACATTCAGAAGCCATATATCAAAGTACTTCTGAGGATGATGTTCTTATGGGCAATGTCGATGTTGTACGATTAGACGATGTTGAGAATTCTAGATGCTATGATGTTATTTAATATGGCCGGTGAATATAATTCAGCTTTAGGGTGGGTAAGATTTACTAATACTGACACACTGTAATTCAATATCAGGAGCTTTTGGTGAATAGAAGATGGTGGTTCTCCACTAACACGGTGTAACTTCGAGCATGGGCTCGTAGAGCATACTCCTAGTGCAATATGCAGTGCTCAATGATGTACTGAATCTATCATCTTTAGTCGGCTAGGTGACGCTGAAGAATATACAATACCACCATAATCGATCTTGGATCTAATGAGTGAGTGGTATAATTTGATGAGAGTGCTGCTACGCGGTTCAAAACATTTATTGTTCATCATCTTTAGCAAATTTAGTGACAATGCACATTTAGTTTTAATATCTTTTAGCTGACGGATCCAGGTAAGATTGTTGTCAAATGTGACGCCTAAGAATGTTATTTTTTGTACAAACTTAAGTTTGACTTTATCCAAATATAAATGGAGGCCTGTTACTTGTTTTGTTTTTTTCAATTAAAAATTATGTATATGGATTTCGCTGCTGAAAATTTAAATCCCGTGGTTTTTACACAATTTTGTAAGCTGTCCTGATTGTAATATATATTACGCATATAGAACGGGTTCGAAGTGTTCAGAGATATAATCAAATCATCAGCAAACAGGGCCGTATCTGGGGGGGGGGGTCCGGATTCAACCCCCCTTCAAATGTCTGCGAAATAATAACTGCCCGAATTAAATGGACCGAAATTCAGATTAAATTTATTTCTTTTCAATTTTTGACAAAAGAAATGAAAATTAAAATTTTTATGAACTCTATGGAAACGACTATTTTTCATTTGTTTTTATTGTCGTGTTCAAATATTGCATATACAATAATTAACTACAAGGTTTTAGTGTACCATATATAAATAAATATATTTCATGATAGCACACGTACACATTTAAAAAATATTTTCGTACCCCCCCCCCATTTTAGTCTAGATACGGTTTTGTCAGCGAATAATCTGTAGGCATGGGTTCAGGTAATCATTTATTGCAAGCAGAAAGCATAGAACGCTCAGTACGCTTCCTTAAGGGGCGCCATTTACTATGGTGTATTCTTCAAATAGTATATTTTCAACCATCACTTGAATAGTTCAGTCGTACAAGAAGGTTTTGATAAAATGAATCATGTGTCCTCGTATTCCAACAATAGAAAGTTTTTTTTATTATATAGTATTAACATGTTGTGTCATACGCTTTTTTATGGAATACAGGGATACTGGAGGACCTAGTTTCTTTCTCTCAGCCGCCTTAACTTTCCCAGATTTCTCTGGTATTCAATTATTTCAGGCTGGATAAACCTGGAAGCCATTCGGATCCGGAACGACGTAAGTCTTGAACCCATGTCCTCTGATTTAGTAGCCAAGCACCTTAACCACTAGGTCACCGCGCTACCCTAAAGCGATATTAAGGATGTAAATATTAAAAAGACTGGGACTAAAACAAGAGCCCTGAGAAAGACCATAAAATATTTTTCTAGAGATAACAAAATAAAGAGTGGATAGATGAATAATTCTGTTTACAAAGAGGTTCAGAATGAGAGAAGTAAAAAAAAAACAGGAATATTGAGCGAAAGCATACTGTTTTGGAGAGTCAAATGGACATTATTGAATCAGTGAATGAAGCAATAATTATCAATGAAAGATTTACAGATATCAGCTAGGAAAACGCTAACTGCATCAGGAGGGCTAGACCCGAACAAACACCAAACATTTCTAGGAAGAAGATTGTTGTGCTCAAATCACCAAACAAGACGACTGTTCAACATGCTTTTAAATAGTTTCCTTAAGCAAGA
Source organism: Icerya purchasi (assembly GCA_039619475.1). Classification (NCBI taxonomy): domain Eukaryota; kingdom Metazoa; phylum Arthropoda; class Insecta; order Hemiptera; family Monophlebidae; genus Icerya; species Icerya purchasi. The sequence continues at coordinate 231,753,175 of CM077116.1, forward strand.
AGCTACGGAAATTGCACGAAAAGAGGATAAATCCGTTTTAGAAATCGGAACGGTAATAAAGGAATTCCAAGAAGATGGAAAAAAATCAGCGGAAGAGAAAAGAATTATAGATATTGAGGAGAAAGTTGAAAGAGATATGAGAGAGGTTTTCAAGTATGGGAGAAAGGACATACTATCAATGCCAGGAGAAGAGATAGAAGACTTGTTTAATGAGAAAAGAAGTTCTCGGCAGATGTCAAAATGTAGGAAGTATGAATAGGAGAAAAAAAGGGTGGAAAGGTTTCTTCGGGAAAAGGGATGTAAGCAGGAGCAATCGAGTTGATAAAAGAAATAAGATTTTCAATAGGTATATTGAGATTGGAAGGACGAGCGGAAGAGAGATTCCTAAAGGCTCTTACCAACTTTTAGATGTGTGATATAGGAGTGCAACGCGAGTAAGATGTACAACAATTTTTCCAAGAGTTTTTCTCGGAGCACTGAAAAATATATCTGATTTTAGTATTTGCTATTTTGTGAGAAAGGAAGTTAGAAAAAAAAAAGGAAAAGGACAAAAAAGCTTAAGGGTAGCAATACTATAATCAAAAGCAGCTTTGCAAATCCACATTCTACCAAAGGGAAGATGCAGAAGTCTGTTTCCTCTTCGTGAAAGGAAGCGCAGGAGGAGCTGAATAGGAGGGAGGTGAATAAATTGAATTAATGAAAGATTTGTAACGGGAGATGGGATTAGGATTAGTCTGAATATGTGAAAAAGAAGAATTAAAGATGTCACAGAATTCTGACTTAAAAATTCTTTTACAGAATATAATTATGTTGTTGAAAAAAACTCCGATAACGCCATAGTTCTAACATATGTAATGCAAACCACATCTTCTTTGAATGCTCTGCCCTTGATTCTGAGCGCTCTGTTTTGTACTCTAAAATCTTAACACTGGGTCTTCCTGCTCCTTATAGTTCTTCCTTTGTCCTTTCTTTTCCATCTCCAAATATAATCCCTGTACTTCAATCTTTTCCTAAGCTCTATTTCTAATCGTCTCTCTATTTAACCTTTTCCATGATTTCTCTAGTAGTTAGGTCAATGCCGCCGGCATTCCCAAAAGATAATATATAAAATAATATTATTATTTTATATTTACAAAAAAAAAAGAAAAAAAGTTCTTAATGTGTTTTTTTAAATTCGTTTTTTCGTTTCATTGAATATTTTAATGATCAAACAAATAAGGTGAACCCGTTTTTTTTTTTTACGGCAGCAGAATGTGTAATACGCGTCGTGTTATTTTTTACAGTATTTTACGAGATCGTTTTACATGATATCGAATTTCACTGGCTATCGAGGCTTATTGTCGGATTAGGAATATGCTTGTTTTTAGCTGTGGGAAACGTTATTTCTAGGCAGGTAAGAATTCATGTTTTTCCCCATTCAATAATAATGTAAAGGATTTTTGAATGACACTTATCAATCTTTTATTGACAAGGAATTCCTTCTGGCATCCTTTTTAGATATTGATGTGGATATTACTCTGGGTCCCTGATTTCGGACGCCATTTGATGTGAACCAGTTTATGTAAATCGACTTACTTCGCAAGTACGAGAAAAATAAATAAAAAATGTAATAAAAAACTATTGCACGAGCGCCAATAGCAAAATACGGTTTGCCACTACCGGAAAACTCTACGTGAGCAGAGCTTTAGGCTTTTTGAAAAAAAAAAAAGTATATAAAAATATAAAACTCGCGAAATCCGCCGTTCGATGGCGGTATTTTCTCCCGGTGGAGATATCACGGGATTACCACGTGTCCAATAACGAAGCCTTCTAAAAAAAAACGTATATATTTCAAAAAAATTTACACAAGAGAAAAAAAAACACAAGGGAAACAAATTCCAAAAGTGACAATAAACAAACAAAAAAAAAAAACGAAATTTCGGTCCAAATTACGGATGACTAGGGTAATACAGATGCACGCGACGGCGTGATCTTACGACAACAATTACAAACGAAAGTTCATTACTCTCTCGCGAAATGAACCGACTCGCGTGGACAGCAAAATTAATCCGACTATCGATTTATAGTGCCTAGCACGAACGAAGATTTTTCGGTACACGATGGGCTATTCCAAACGATATAGTCGAATCGCTGAAAATTACCCCGTACCTTATCAATTAATTCTAACGCCGTCGAATTTTCTAGAATATCTTATATTATACTATATTTATAAAACGGCTGCTACCCTGCCTTTCCGGGATTTTGTAAATTCTCTCGCGATTCTCGTAGCTACACGCTCCGTACTTATACGTTTCGACGGTAAACGCGAACGCGATTTCCCCCGCGCAACCAGTTCACCGCCGCAACACAGCCGACAGAACGGCTGCGTTCGGGATAACCAGGCTTCTCGGGTGGCGAAATATCTTCTCCGATCACAATTCACCGTCATCTCTGCTGCCCGAGAAAAACCCGAAATATAAAATGAATTAAAATCGAAATAATAATTTCTACCTCGGACAGCATTATCAGAAACCGTATAAAACGTAATAAAACCGCTACAACTGCCGAATCCGTCTCCATATAAAGGGAGAATTTGATAATATTTCTATTCCTATCTTGTTTAAGCAATTAATTAGGATGGGAATTTTACACCCTTTAACTAATCTTTTATGTAGTTTATTTATAAGGAGATCATTCCACTTTCTAAATCCGATTTCTAAAAAGACTGAGGTTCGTACAGCTTATAAGGGGGGCTTGCTCAGGGATCGGTACTAAGGCCGCTATTATTCAATATCTATACTTTAACAATCTTTTCTACTCGCTTATTTACAGCATCATATATTTTATCGTATACTGATGACTTTGTTCTATATACCAGATATAAGAATCTTTCCACATGTATTCAAGATAATCAATTTTCTGTTAACGCTTCTCAAGACGCTTTTCTAAAAATTGGTTTAGACCCGTCTCCACCTAAATCATACGTAATTGTATTTACTCTGAGACCTTATTCTCAACAGAGCATTGAAATTAAAATCTATAATCAAAACATTACATTTTCCCAGCAGGTTAAATATTTGGGTATATATTTGGATTCCAGATTAACTTGGAAGTTCCATTTACAATCATTAATAGAACTGGTAGCCAGGGCATTTAATCCGCTGAAAGCTATTAGTAATACCATTTGGGGAGGAGATCGGGCAACTTTAAGTCTTCTTTATAAAACTTTCATTAGGTCTAGACTCGATTATAGTTTTTTATTGATCGGCCTCAAAATCCTCTTGAGAAGAGTAGATACTTTGCGAAATCTCGGACTAAGACTTATAACTGGAAATATTAGGTCGGCTCCTTCTATAAGTCTCCAAATGGAGACTAAGATCCCTCCCCTTCGTATAAGAAGATCACTTATGACAGACAGATTTTTAAATAAATATTGCAATTACCAACTTCCGTCAATATTAGATAAAATAAGTAAAATATCCAATGAATGGAGGTTTGTTCAACAGAAGAAGCCGCTTTTAGTCATAAGAGCCAATATATCTACATTCATTCCTACGCTGCCGTCTGGTTATTTTAGTCTACCCTATGGTACCAATCTATGCAGCATTGATATAAATATAAATCTTTTCAATAACTTAAATAGAGATCTTATTCCAAACCAAGCAATCAACTCCTATTTTTTACAAACAACAGAATCTCAATATATTCTTCCTTTTTAAAAATATTCACAGACGGCGCTAAGTTCCGGGGTGCTAACAGTGGAGTGGGCGCTGCATTTATTATGGATAATAACTTAATATTTAAATTTAAACTCTCTCCTGAGGCGTCTATTTTTACAGCCGAACTGCTTGCTATTGATAAAGCTTGTAACTTTATACTGGCGTCATTAGATGTTGGGAGAAAAACCTTAATATGCTCAGACAGTCTTAGCAGCCTCTTAGCGCTCAGTTATAGTAGTTTTAATTATCGCTGTCACTCACTGATCTACCATATTAAGTTTAAATACACACAAATTATAAATAAAGGAAATACTGTAAAGTTCTGTTGGGATCCTAGCCATCGCGGAATCATTTTCAATGATGTAGCTGATCAAGCAGCTACGGAAGCGGCCTTAAACGGAGGGTAGTATACCTCTTTATACCGTCTACGGATCTTTTGGACATGATTAAAAAGAACAGCTGTACTGATTGGAAGAACTTCGTTAATAGGTCGCCTAGTTTAGACAAGACATACGAAATTATCCAATTGTCTCTACCAAGTATGCCTTGGTATAATAATATTACTTCTATCCCGGCTAACTTAATTCGGCGTTATGTTACTACTATCTGCAGGCTTCGTTCAGGTCATACTAAAGTGCGGCTTAATGTTTTCAATGGAAACCATTTAAATTCAAATTGTAGCGATCATGTAAGCACAGCGTATCGCGAGGATATTAACCAGTTGTTATTCAGTTGCGAGGCCCCATCTATGGATAGAGTCCTCCTTTTTTAACAGCTGATGTCCTGCGATTTATATCCTCCATTCTGCATTTTTCAACTACTTCATACGTTGTTTATCCTATTTTCATTTATCAAAAGAAATGGAATTGTAATTTAAAAAATCCAATCAATGTCCGGATTAATGAACTTTTTTTTTTTTTTATTTGTCTACTCCGAGCGGAGTAATTATTCCCTTTCACATGGTGTTATTATTGATTAAAGAAAAACCACTTAGTGTTGAAAAATTAGGTTTTAGGAATATGGTTTTATGATAGACTAAGGGGAAGAGACATTGTGTTTCTTCTTAATAATAACGGATATATTCGTTACAGTTTAAGGAGGAGCATACACACACAAATTAAAAGAATTTACATTTGCGCATTTCAAAAGGCATTATAGCGAGAGACAACTTCGCATAGGATTTGCTATGACACGACTAAATTTAGTTCAAGAGACGATTAGGACAAAATCTTGCAACATGTCTTTCGCTGCAACAAATTGTTTAAACGTGTCTGATACGTGCCACTTTTTATTATCTTTCACGCATTCTGAATTTTAGTTCAATTTTATTTATCGCTAATAGTACACACATGCACACATACACGAGTTTTTTAAATTTTATCTGGGGCAAAATACCGCAACGTCGCGTCGTGTTTCAGGCATTTTATCCCGTAAGTGTGTAGTACTCGTATTTATTTAAAACGTCTCTGCTTGCGACATTTTGTCGCATAAGCGTGCAGCGACCCTTAAAATTAGTTAGTCAACAATAAAACGTTGTACAAACTTGAATAAACAATTTCGGAAAGGTTAGCAAATGATTAAACTAGCTAGTTAGAATTTACATTAACATGTGCTGATACTGGGAGAAGTATGTGATTACGAAGAGATTTGTTGCATGCTGAGGTAACTGTTTTTTGGTTTATAACACGTTAGTAGAGTGCATGTCAGCATGCTGGTCGAGCTTTTCTAGACGGTCTGGAGTAAAGGAAACATGTGACTGAATACTGGCTGCTGATTAGTTAATTTCCTAAAATATATTGTACATTCTCTCGCTACACAACTAAAGCAACGTGCAAAGAAGTAAGAAATAACAGCCAGCAAATAAATGAAATCACAACGTTAAACATTTCGCTAAAATTATCATTAAAATGCCGACGTGATCTTTTACCGCCATCATGATGAATCTAGTTATCCGAAACTGAAATGTACAATGTTTACAGCATGGATCATGTTTGATGTTTGTGATTTCATTTATTTCTCTGATCATACTGCTAATCTTCAGTGCAAATCATTACGGGGGTTGTTACAATAAAATAAAAAGCCGTAAATACGTATTTTTAGATCTTCGTTTTTGATATTTAAACATAAATAGGGAAACAATCAATGTGCAACATTCCGCACAAAAAGAACAAAACATAAAGAGTCAATTTAAATACAATTTTTAGTCGCTTTAGTAAACAGGCCTGAATAGCAAAATAATTTCAATGTTCACCCACCGCCTTCTCCTTAAATCCGGGATTGATCTAAAGAATATTGTAATGAAATCGAGTGATATAACTTAAGGTGATATCGTAATTCTTGTACAACATTAACTTTTTGGAGTTGGCATTAAATTCATGTTACTATATCTAGGAACAATTTAATGAATATTTAATGCAGTTTTTAATTATTCTTTTAATATGAATTTGACGCCAATTCTAATAAGTATTAATGTTGTATAAGAATTACAATATCATCTTAAGTTATATCACTCTGATATATATTTTTTATCGGGAGTAATTATTTTTTACTTTTTAGTGCATTTTTAAATTTTTATAATAAACCTTGAAGTCGGTATTTATTTTTTGTAAAAGAGCATTTTATTTAGTTTTATGATAATCGCAAAAAATAATCTTTCTCACTTTTAAAAACAAACAAAGAAAAATATAAACATTAGCCCGGACTTCACAGGAGGTCTCTTAGATTGCTTTATTAGTTTGCCGATGAAAAATTAAGATCCGTAAGTAACCTCTGATAGCCTAATTGCTGGAACATTTGGCTTCTGTATGGAAGTGGCGGCGACAGAAATAATTTCAAAACTAAATAAATAAATAACCGCTAATAATCACTTAAAGGCAACGGCAAACCATCGCATATGTGTGTGCGCTAGTTGATTGTAGTTTTGCATCTACAGTAACGTTGCATATTACAATTGCCTTGAAAGGCAGCGCATGTATTGCCGCAAGGACAAAGTTCTCGGCAAGTCACGTTGCCCACCAACAACCTAATGTTTGAGAAGAAATGATAATAATAGTAGGTAAAATTTAAAAAAAGTGGTACACTACACGAAAGAGTAGTATATAAAAATAAATACGAAAGAGCGCTCCACATAATAAACAGACACTCCACTTTCATAGTACAATCAATCGAATGAATTATTTTTATTTACTTTTTTTTTTTTTTTTTTCAATTTAAATAGAAATTATGAAATTTGATAATTATTTGTATTTAACTATACGCTTTAATTGGAATTAACCGACCCACGTGTAGATTTATGTTTGGCTTTCCACGCAAAGCTATGAATGTGCTCGCTTCGCTCTACACCATGTTAGAGCTCCGTTAAAATGTTCGTTCCGATATCTTCAAAAGAAGCGACATTTATGGTTGCGAAATAGAAGATTAAAATTAACTGTATTTTTTCAGGTGCGCTGTTTATCGATACTGGCAATCCCTATGTTCAGTGGGCGAACTGGTCAGACTTTCCTTAAGGCGCTTTTATTTGCTTATTTACTAGCCGGTCCGATGAATAACATAATCATTAATGGCCAGGAAGCGCTTCGCGTGCTGACGTGTCACACAGTGCTGACTTACAATATGACCAAAACTCGCGTAACTTATTTATTTAAACCGTTCCACGAAGCATTTGTACAAATGAAGGTAGGTAAGCGAACGGAATTTATCATTAAATATTTAGTACTGTTATAGAACTTAGAAAAATATTTTTCTGGCCAAATGAAAGAATCGATAAAAATACCGAATTAATAAAAAGATTAATCACGTCTTCTGACAAAATTACAATATCTTTTTATCGATACTGTTTTGAATTTACGCATTCTTAAATTAAACACCTCTTCAACCAACGGATAAAATTCACGAATATAATAATACCATCAAAGATATCGTCTAATGCACAATTAGTAGTTAAATTACAAGTATATACCATAAAAATAAAATCCGTATGTAAATAACCCCAAATGTAAATAACAATAATAATGAAAAATCGTGGCGTGTTGTCACTTTTACAAATCCATATGCTTAACAATATTACTAAATTATTTAATAGTAACTGAAAATCAACAACAGCCCACGTACGAAATGAATACTAACAAATTTTTAATTGAATAATAATATCTGTACAAAGAGTCATGTGTGGAATAATTCGTTCGTCTTCTGATGGAATTCAAACAGGCGGTACTTTCATAATACGTTATAAAGAGCCTACTGCTGCGACAATGCATAATTGTGTAAGTTGATGATCATCAGTAGCTAAACAACACCGTTATACTTAAACATTTTATTTAATATTGAAATTTAGCGCAATCGTTTTAAATATGGAACACAACAGATATCTGAATTATTCTACATCAATGAACTAGCATCCGCTGTTCTTGAGCCAATGTCCATGTTGACGAACCCATTTAAAAAAAAAAACCTAACAGAGAACTTCGAAAAACTCATAAAAACTAATCAAATGTACACTTCAAGATTAAAAATATTAAATATTCGGATACTTGAAAAAAAATTGCAATTAAAAAGATTTTAAATATATTTATTTTTATTTGTTAAAGAAAAATTTATGGCTAAAAATAAATACGCTGTGATTGGTGAAATTAAAAAAAAAAATTAAGTAAAGAAATCATGATTAAGATTTAATTTCATATATACAAGTGTTTACGTTAAAATATAAACTCTCAAAATTAATCGTGGATAAAACCGAATGAGATCGATGAATAACACGATTAGGGATGCAAGAATAAGAAAAAAACAAAAAAAAAAAAAAAACATATTCTGCAAGACTAAAAAGTGCGGCAAATAAAAAAAAAATGAATAAATCGAAAACAGGAAAGAAACTTTTAAAAGCTGAAAAAGATAGAAAACAAAAGAATCAGTTTGATAATTCCAATATGACACCGAAATTCGATGCTACGACACAAAATTAGTCCAAGTACACTATCCCGATACCAAAAAAAAAAAAAAAAAAAAAAAAATGACCTCCCCTATCTGCTTCCCATCCTTTTTTATAATATTTTTTTTTGATTACGTATAAGTTTTTACATTTCGCCAATAGATTAAAAAAATTTGATGAAAGCGCACATTAGCTCCCATACACATCGTATACCTGGGCATTTGGATACTTTCTATTCTATCATCATAGCACCATACCGCTAACGCTTTAAAAACCACTATGATCATTTCAGATGCGGATATACAAACAAATTTCACCGGAAGAGAGTAGCTCTGTGCTACAGTATCGATCGAATACACCCTGTTGTGTTCCTCTATTCCGGATCGAACGAAAACAGATTAAAATTAACAAATTGAAACTAACCCTTTTTATTTTTTTTTATTTATTTATTTTTTTTTTTGGCGCTGATTCAAACGGGAAAACGGCCCGTAATCTATTTTATTATGAAATTAACGATATTATTAACGATTCGTTCTACGAGACGAAAATTAGCCGGCTTATCGCTCGGTTAGAATTACAATTTCGAACTATCGAACGTGGCAGAAAGACCGAAATTAATAGTCGAGAAGATCGGACCGGACGTCAATAGACCCGAGTTCCAGGCTAGGATTCAAGCTAAGCTGGACTGCCGAATTGAAACTGATTCGGAAAAGGAAAATACAGATTCCTCCACGAGTTGCAGGCGAAGTTATCAAAAGGAGACTGCTTAAAATAAAGAACAGGATGTAACCACCTCAGCAATAAAGCAGATTAACCTTTTAAAAGAAGTAGCAGAAAAAACTGGTTTACAGATTTCCTTCGAGAAAACAGAATATATGACAAACGTTAGAACCTCACCCCGATCGATATGTGTACAAAATATGGAAAAATCAAAAAAGTTAAAAATTTCAGATACCCTAAGTATGGTTATTGAGCAAAACATGGGGAAGCACTGAAAATAAGGGCAAGAAAAATGGAAACGGCTTTCCAATTAACAAAAAATATATACAACAAAAAATCAATGTCGATAAATACCAAGATAAGACACTACAACACAGTCATTAAACCGGAGTGCCTATATGCAGCTGAGTGCTTAGAGAGCTAAATAATATAGGAAAAATTGAAATATTAGAGAAAAAGGAAAGGAAGATCATAAGAAAAATTCTTGGCCCTCAAAAAGTAGGAGAAACATTCAGGAACAGGTCAAATGAGGAAATATATAAGAAAGTAGAAAAACTATCCGACGTAATGAGGAAAAGAAGGTTGGCATTTTATGCGCATATCCAGAGAATGGATGATAACTAAAAGAATCTTTCAACATTTTGATAGATTGAAGTCCAGGCCGAGGTGGTTCTCTAACACTAAAAAAGATCTCTTAATGAAGCGCAAATAGAGATATCAACTATTGAAAACAGAACAGAATTTAGGAAAAAAATTAAAAAACTCAATGGCTTCAATAAAATCAAAAGGAAGAAAACAGGGCAGAAATGGACAGATGATTGGGAGAAAAAGCACAGTGAAATAATGAAGAAATATCGAGAAGAACGAAAAAGGAAAAGTTTGCTGTTTTCACACGGTCCATAGATGGCCAAATTCGAAGAGAAGAAGAAGAAGAAAGGCGTGATAAAAATGACTCCGAACGGCAACGAAGATCAAACAATCGGATGAATGGAGGAACCCTAGGGCTATAAAAATAATAGATGCGCGTTATCTAAATCATTTAACGACGGACGGAAAAGCCTTTAGGATACCGGCGCAACGGCCCTTATACAAAAAGAATATTGCTATAATCGTAAACTGAATAAACGGAAGCGCGCTAAACAGAAATTAAGACCGGAAATGTGACTTCGGCAAGAGTAAACAGTTAGGCGGCGGACAACGTTAAAACCGTTAATGAGATGAACAATAAAGATAAAATTGTCGGGATTGTTAATAAAAAATTAAGAAATTATATGAATTCCATTCGGACATCCCTTAATATAATAATAATAATAATAATAATAATAATAATAATAATAATAAACAACATAAAGTTAAACGCCTTTTGCAAACAAAAAAATTAAATTGGGAAGATTTTTACACATCCAAAAATGTGTAAAACATTTTTTCTCTTTATTAAATACATTATCATGTGTGTATATAACACGCGATCATCCTTTTCCATCGTACACGGTTGATATTTTTCCGTCCCAATTACCATTCCCAAACTACATACACCATCGTGGACTTATCGCTCGTTCGTCGCATGTTAACACATTTTAGGAAAACGCCAACGATAAACTCGGGAAATAAACGTTCACATTTTTAAGTACCAGAGTATTATATCCAATACTGGTATTTTACTTACTTTTCTCTATTTTATACAAACAATGGATCGTACACGCATCATATTAACACACAGGTAAAATCTCGGAGCAATACATTATTTTTATTATTTTTCATTAATTTCAATATTGAACGCGTGCCCACACCGTTCTTTAATTTAAAAGATATTATGTAATTAAATCTACATCGCATTAAAAGTGCGTGATGTAAATTTTTTTCGCCCACCCAACATTCGTGCAAGTAACCACGCATATAATTATGTGTATGTTTTTTTTTCTATTTATTTTTTATATACTCGGTGAAAATCATCGATTGTACGCGTACAAGAAATGTTTGAAAGTAACACAAATTTATTTACATGCTTACATGAAAAAATTTCATTTCTCGCTTTTAATTTTATTTATTTATTTATTTCAAATCAAACCGCGCAACTTATCAAAAAGAAATAAATCTCGCTCTGTATTGCGTTTACAAGTGTGAAGATAACCGAATTTGATTATACTGGAGAATAAGCTCGACGCTAGATTCCGAATTTCGATGAAAATGTTCGTACCATGTTCCGATCGTGGTACACTTTATTTTTAAACATTTTTTTCATTTTTAATCTCACCGTTTCAATAGACTCTGTTGTCACACAGTGCGGAAGCGGTAAAGCCTTGATTTTACACACGACGGAGGGACGAAATAGCCGGAGACCGATGAAAACGTACGAGTAGCACTTGAAATAGAAATTTTGAATGAAATTTTCGTACCGCGTGTTTCGTTCTTACATTTTTTAAATTTTCAACGTATGAATATTGCAAAATATACGATGCCGTCTATGAGTATTCTTCGTCATTGTGCGGAGGTCAAAGAGAGGGTGTGTGAGTATGTGTGAGCAAGCATGCTTGATAATAAAAAAAGTTGCGTGCTCGTAGCAACCGAAGAAGATAAAAAAGTTGTATACCGTAGCGAGAGGTATTGTTTGATTTAAAAAAAAAAAAAAAAAACGAAAAAAGAAGTAGAACAAGTCTTGTTTACCTGAAAAGGTAACCAGCGTTTTTACGTGTTTTATAGATGAATGACTCTATTTTCGTTTCATGCAGCTGCTGAACTAGATTCAGTTTCTTATTAACTTCATTTCGGCGCGGTATTCATTTTGACTCGTTTGCGCATTTTTTAATTCAACTAAAAACTGTTTTCTTTTCCATAAAAGTTTTCGTCCTAACGGCTAGAGTACTCTGTATTATTTAAACCGCACTTTGTTTTATTTATTTATTTTTTCCCCTCCCTTTTTAAACTATAAATATGATTTTTCCGGAGGAAGCATGCTTTATTGAGAAAAATAAGCAAACTTTGTTTCGCTCTCGATGGACACGTGTACAGGATTCATCGGCAATTATCGAATGAAATATCCTGCATATGTATTGAGTACTCGTAGTAGGGACGGTATAAAGACTGTGTCCTGTATTGCGATAGTATTTCTGGCACGTTTCAAAAGCATTCCTGTATTTCAGACATGGCTGAAGTAGAGATTATAACTGTTTCGAAAAATTGCAGGAAATAGGTGGAAAAAGAAATTTCTGTTCCGGTAAATGTAACGCATAGCGAGGAGTCTACTAATCGGCGATAAAAAATTTTGTTGCGGAAGTTCCAAAATACTGTAATATAAAAATTAAACACTGCGCACTATACGAAGAGTACACTAGAAAAAAGTTGACCGTGTTTCAAATAATTTCTCAAAGGATTTATTTAAATTACCGGGAAATTTCAGCTTTTTGAAGATCGACCGATTATATTTGAGCCGGGGGAAAAACTGCAGTGTTTTTGCCGAAGAGGACTTGCAGATGTTAACCGAATGAACGGGTTTTTTTTTCGAACGGCACATTTTAAAGCTACTCAAGATACAGTGTTTTCTTAAGTATTTAAAGTATTTATTATGCTTTGATCCGTTCGAAATTTCGAGCGATCCGAATGTAATAGAATGTCGTAGCTAACCTTATAAGAGAAATCCTAAACTGATTAAAAGAACTAAAAATAATTACACAAAATTATGGTTTAAATGAATTTTTGTTAGATTTTTATTGAACAGAGAAGTTGATTAAATAAGTAAAACATCAAATGAACTAAAACGGAAAAAAAAAAGAAAAATTATACACGAACGAAATGAAAGAAAGTAGAAACAAACATAATAATTATCCCCTTTATGTTTCTGTTCGTCTTTTTCAATTTTCGTCATTTATTTACAGTCATCATTAACTTCCTTATTTCTCTTTTCTCTTTCCGTTTTTCTAATTATCTTCTTGCTATTAAATGTCTTTACCATTCTGTTCTAAATCCATCCCTGAACAGGTTGCCGAAATTGAATTTTCCAATGCTTTAGATTCTCTTTTTTCTACACACACCACTATCTATTCGGACGGTTCCAAAAAAGGATCAAATGGAGTTGGTTCTGTTTTTTTCTTTTTTTTTTTTTTTTGTCCCGCCATAAACTGCTTTGAATCTTTTATACTTTCATCCTTTTGCTCAATTTTCTATGCGGAATCTATTGCTGTCCTCTTCGTTTCCTCATTAATTATTTTCCCATAATGGGCTCATAAGCTCGGATTCTAAAAGTGTTTTGTAGGCCATCACACCTAACCTTCCTTCTCCCTCTTCCGATTATATAATACTTCTCTCATACGTTCCTTCATTCATGATCTTTTTCTTCATTTGATCGAGATTGATCTTTTGTGGATTTTTCAGTGTTTAGTTATTAAGTGTGATGAATTAGCGGATATTTATTAACCCGTTTTTCTATTTCCAGCGGCAGATTTTTAGGCATCTTTTCTGCTCATAATATTGTTCTTCTTTCCTCAATTGACTCATTCCAGACTATGGCTCAACTCTTATTCTTCCTCATTTTCTAATCCTGCCTCCTTTCATCTCTCTATTCAGCCGTCTCTTCCTCTTCGCCAAAAGTTCTCTTGTTACTTGCCTTCACTTAAACGCTCTACAATCTCTGCAATTTGTCGCCTTCGCTTTAACCACAGTTTCCTTCCGGCATCATTTTCACAGTTTTCATATACTTCTACTCCATTCTGTCCTTTTCATCCCTCTTCTGATTACCTTCTTTTGACCTTTATATCATGTTTTGTTTGAATGCTCGACCTTTTCTATTGAGCAATCGTCCTTTTACTCTTTTTTTATTAAAACTCGATATTCCTACTCACCTTAAGAGTAGTTCTTCTTACATTCTCCCATTTCCTTTTGCTTCTGTTATTCCTGTCCTTGAATAACGTTATACTCTTCTTCTTCCCATTTTTTGGGCTAATGTCCTCGGCGACAAACCCATTTGGGGGATAAAAAAAACAAAAAAACACTTTACTGATTCAATTCTAAAGAAATAATCACCTTCATTCTATGTTAAAACTATTTTTTCCCTCCTATAAATAAAAAAACAATAAAAGAAAAAAAAAATCCACAAGTAAAACAAAAAAGAACGGTTTTTTTGAATGAGCCATAAATGGCTTTTTTTCTTTTACTACACTGGTACTAAGAAAATAATCTCAGCGTCCTTGCCACGTGGTCGGGCTGGCTAAGGGATTGAAGGGGATGGCTAGAGGTGGTTGTGTATATGATTGAATGTATTAGTGTCTATAGCATCATTTGTGTCTTTGTAGTGTGTTTGGGCTAGCTGTAGATGGCAAGAGGTGGCTGGGACACAACCGGATGGATAGTTACAAAGTTCAAAGTGGCGAAATAACGGCGTGGGCATGAATAACGTCATAGGATAGCTAGCTGGTATAGTGCTCGCTTACGCTCCCTTCCTAACATTATCCCGTTCACTGTGCCAGAATCTCCATTTTCCTCCTACTATCTCTTTCTGACATAGGAGCCATAGCATGTTTAAAAGTTGTAAAAAAACTAGTCCAGAACTAAAGGAACGAGTTGGTTACTGATATGGATATTTACATGTCCGATATATGTATGGTGGAAAAGCGGTTAATGAAAATTATTCACTAGATATGCATTATTACATATCCTTGCAGCGATTTAAACGTGGAAACTGTAATGTTCCGAATGTTTTTTTTTTTTAAGGTTTTGGGAGATTTTCTTCTTGCTGGTTCCAGAAGTATTGGTAAACTCTCTTTCAACTCATTATGTAAAACTGTATTATTAAAAAATAATATATTGTTCGTGAAAAAAAAAAAAAATGATACAAAAATTTACAGCAACCATAAGAACCAGAATTGCCATGCGCATTTCTTCATAGGTTAGGACATTTAACGAGCTCGGAAAAAGAAGTTATGTATAATAGACAAAATGGGAGAATGAGAGGCATGAAGTCAGTTTTTAGTATCAGCATACTTGGATTTATTTTGTAATACTTTCGTCTCTGAAATCGGGACTTACATCTGGAAAAATGCTGTTCTATCGATGAACATTGGTTGTGTCCACATACAAATGAAGTTGTCAAGTACTCGGATGTGTTTGTGATACCGCGCGTACTTGTACATGCGTGGTGTGGTCCAAAGAAAGGTGTGTAAGTTGGAATATGCAAGCGCCAAGATCCAGTTTCAACTTCGACGAGTGACGGATGAGACTATTAAATGCATAGATTGAACGCTACGGCGTACACGGAGAAAAAAATAAAAAAGGGAATATTAGGAAAAATCGGGAAGTTGAGCTGTGAGGAGGGAGGCATAATTTTTGGAATTTTGAATATATGCACGGTATTTTGAAAATTTTCCAGCGGAAAATGGGAGGTCAGTTTGTACGGGGCATTCTTCTGGAATTTGCATTTGGATTTTTCGTTACATATAATGAAAGGTGCAGTGGATTTACTGATAGTTTCGGGCTTGAGGATAGTATACCTGGGCTAATTTTAAAAATGTAGTTCGGATTACCAGGCGAGAGCGGTAAGAGTTGAGATTTTACCCAGGACGAATGTTTATTGATCCGGTGTGCCGCTAGTGTTTCGGACAGAGGCGAATTTTGAGCCCCTGGACAGGAAATTCGGGTTAGATTTTGCTTTAGGTGCCGAATCTCAGCTGCGGTTGGTATTCCTTGGCACAATATCTGTTCGTTAAATACCTTATTTTTAAGTGTAGTTCACGACAAAGTAGAGGGTATACAGCCGTTTTGGCAACTCTAGTCTATTAAAAAGAAGCGCAATTGATAATGAAAAGGAGAAAATACTATAAAAAATACAAAGGTGTCTGAAACCTCGCGGGAATTTATAACTACCGTAATCATGAAGCTCTGTATTCGAAACGCGTCGGGCGAAATAAATATTATTTAATGGTTTATAATGGCGAGTTTTTACATATTACAAGTATTATTCGGTCCCGCTTGTTTCGAAAAAATCGGCAAAAAATTGACGTTGAGGCCAGTGACAGTAATTTTTTTAATCGTCGAAATCAGCAAGTTAGTTTTAGTTTATCGGATGATGGCCCGTGTAATCGCGTTCGGAACGTTGAGTAGTGTTTTTAATTTCTACCGGAAATTTCAATTTTTAACCGTTTTCATAACAAATATTATCATAAAAAATTACGTATATAAAACCGCTTTTTACATAATTAACATTTACAATTGCATACTAATTGGACACTACGTTTATGTTGCAAAGTCGATGTAAATTTTTACATATTTTTTCGAAAGATTTATTAGGTTCGATTGGGTCATTCCCTGGGGGGCTCATTGCGCTTTCATCGATCTATATTTATTTGTTCTTTATCATTCTCCATTTTTTCATATCATTCGCTTATTTTACTTGAACAATCCTACTGAGTGGGGGGGGGGGGATTTTCTTTGCATACTTATTTTATATATAACAATACATTTTTTCACTAATATGCATACTATTAATAATTTCCATAATTTTGATTTATATATTAATAATTTACATAAATGAATTACCGTGTAAATATTATTAAAAATTACACATGTTACTGATTATACTCGTAATGAAAAATTTCGCATAAAATATTAATAAACCACCTGAAAATTTGGAGCACATTTTTTATTTATTTTTTGTAATGCAAAAATCCCCTAAAAATCATTATTATTAATTTAAAATTTTTGATTTTTTTCAGATTTTTGTGTATTTATAATAATTATTTCAGTTCTAATAGAAGAAGTTTACCCCCCCCCCCCTGTACTCGTTTTTGCCTGAATGACTTTCACGTTCTGAAGATTTTCGGTCTCCACTCTATGATTTTTTTCTGTTGCAAGCAAGTTGTGAGATCCGCTGAATTGAGGATTCTCTTGTTGTTCTTTGGTAAAAAAAAAATGAGTCCTTTCGTCATTCTTGAGACAAACTTTTAATTTCTCATCGTTTTCATTATTTCTTACCAAACGTATTATTTTTTTTAAGTGCTTGGCGCACTGCGCTCTGTACACCCGAACTTCGAAACGGTTTTATTAGTTACAAAAAATTTATTTATGTAAAAAATTAGTCTGTAGAAGTGAAAATTATTGTTTCAAGCTTTTCGTGTAAAATTATCTATCGCCATCATAGATATTTCTGAGCGTCGGCGACTATCTATTCGTACATTTAAACCGTACAGACATAGGCACAGTGTTCATAGCAATTTTTGTATGTAATGTGAATATTCACACGAAAGACTACACTTGGAACTAATACTATAATTGTTTGATTTATCGCGATATGCAAATGCTGTCCTACTTATGTCTGCCTACTACAAATCAATTAACGCGCCTACGGTGGTATGCATGTTTGCCATTGTGCCTTCCATATGACTCGTATTAGCGGTTAATTTAATTATTTATTTCTGGTAATATTTGCCGTCGTCTAGGATCGAACTGACTTCTGCTACGGAAGTCGAGTGCTCCAGCAACTAGACTACTGCGAATTATTAATGCGAACAATTATAAAATTTACCGTCAAAAACTAATAAAGAACCTCACTTTTACCTACGCCAGAAATTAATGTTTTTATTTTCCAAATCCAAATCGTTTATTATTATTATTATTTTACAAAATCCACAAATGCGCTAATACAGGTAATGTAAAGTAAGCCCCGTACCCTTGGCAGGGCATCGGGTATTGTGAAGTTAAGGTTCACAACGCACTTAAATAGTCTAACGAATCTAAAGAGAATACTGAGGCTAGTTCCTTCCTGTGGACCGCCTTTACTTTTCCAGATTTCTTTGGTATAACCGGTATTCAATTTCACATTAGGTATATACGTAGGAGGGATTCGGATCCGGAACGAGACAAGCCTCGATTATGACAGCTCTGGTTTGGTAGCCAAACGCTTTAACCACTACACTACCGCGCTACCTATATTTATTGTAGAGTAAACATTTGATTTTGATTTTGATTTGATTTTATCGAGTGTATTCTTCGCTACCAAATTTAGTAACAAAAACCCTTATAGACTGGTTAAATTGTGCCGAAAAACTTCTAAATTATGTACCGTAGTCTTCTTTAAGAATCAGTCCATCTGCGGTTGAAAACCGGATCAGAGTTCCTGAGATTAGCGCATGTAGGCAGACAGTCATACACAAAAACTACTTTATTTTATTTATCTACCCATTCATAAATCCATATATGCATGTGTCAGTCATTTTTTTTTTTTTTTTGGGACGCTTTTAATTGCCAGGATTATTGCGTCCATCGGATAGGTTTTAGATTAGGGAGTAAAGGTGGTATTTTTTGAGAAAGGTGATCAATGAATTTAGTTGTTCTGGGTCATCAGATATTGACTGAGGGGTTATTTTATGTTGTAATCGTTGGGCAGAGAAGGAACGACAGAGGAAAAGAAGGTGTTTTATTGTCATGATATCTGAGGAGCAGTAGGTACAAGTGTGTCAGTCCTTTGAATCTTGCCACGGGAAAAGTCCCCTAAACCCACGCATGATGGTCTTCTCTAACACTTCTGGAAGAGCAAATTCGACACGTAATTCGGAAAAAAATAAAAAATTAATAAAAGCCTAATAGGATTTCTTGATAGGGTAAAAACCTATATAACAGGATCTTTATATCGCTCCTAACGTAAGAGTGACATAATCATTAAAATGTGTAATATGTTAAAAAAAAAAAAAGACGATTGAAATATCATTATTTATAAACGGATACAGTCTCGTTTTTCAATCTACATACATAATCGAACAGCTTTTCTGCAAATTTTTCCAAATACATCCAATAATAATAATAATAATAATAATAATAAGCGGAAAAAATAACACGAAAGAAAAGGCAGAATGTGTTTCTCAAATGCTTGAGCATGAGACCACTAAAGCCGGTCTTACAAGGCAACGTCAAAAATGGACAACAAATATAAATGAACTATTATTACGTTGCTATATGAGTGTTACCAGAGGCGAGACAGATAAAATAGGTTACAGAAGGAAATTATTTGAGGAATTTAAACTGAAAGCACTAGTAGAATTTAAAATTAGTGGACAACAATTAGCCGATCAGATAAGAGTAATAAAAAGAAATCAGTTAATAGCCAGGGAAATATTTGACCAAATCAAACAGGAATATCGAAATGAACCTGGCTGTACATTAGCATCAGAAACTGAGGAATCTGCATTAATACTGGAAAATAAGGAGTCTAGTGTACCAGAGGTATATAAAAAAGTAAACAATGATTTGATAACAAACCCAAAAATAAATCGCCAGAATATTATAGAAGATAGCCAATATCAAATGCAAACAACAATGATACAAAACGAATTTAACAGCCTGCTGTTGAAATATGGAGAATTGGAACCGTCAAAAAGACACCTTATATACCAAAACAACAGGTAACAAAGAAACTAAAAGAAACTGTGGGAATCATAAATGATTTCATATTACCACAGTATGAATTACAAAATATGCGCTTTTCCGAAATTCATTGCCTGCTTTATACAGCAGCGGTAACAGCAGCACATATAAATGGATCTAGAATCCGAGATAAAGCGGGTGCTAATGGGAAAATATCACAGAATAGGAATAATATCCCAAATTGGCAAAAAAGAATTGAAAGTAAAATTGCAGAATTAAGAATATTTATTGCACACTTAATGGAATATAAAAAAAGGGAATAGTAATAGGAAAATTCGAAAAACGGTAATATTCGTAAGAACGCATTACAAGATTCACTCAACATTTGAGAGCAATAACTCAACTATTGATGATTACATAGATACATTAAAACAAAAGCTAAGCCTGTATAGTGAAAGACTAAGAAGATACAAAAAAAGTAGTAGTAGAATAAATCAAAATAGGCTTTTTGAGCGGAATCAAAAACAGTTTTATAAAGAACTGAATGAAAACGCAAATAGTACAGAAGTACTTCCATCCAAGGTAGATATTGAAAAATATTGGAGAGGGATATGGGAGAAGGAAGAAACATTTAATAGAAGAGCACCATGGATAAAAAAAGAACTAGCTAGAACGGAGAGAATAAAAGAAATGAGTTGCTTAAATATTACAGAAGCAGACATAAGGAATGGTATTCATCAAACACATAACTGGAAGGCACCTGGCCCCGACGGGATACATAATTATTGGTTAAAGAACTTTGCCATCCTACATAAAATATATACGAAGCTATTTAATGAATTTGTGGAAAACCCTAAGAATGTACCTGAATTTTTATTAACAGGTATAACATACATGATACCAAAAAGCGAACAATTAGAAGAGCCAGCTAAATATAGACCGATTACATGCTTATGTACATTATACAAAATATTCACAGCTTGTATAGCAAAGAAAATATATAAACACTGTATGGAGAATAATATATTAGCGGAGGAACAGAAAGGATGCCGAAAAAAAAAAGGTATGGGTTCAAAGAACAACTAATAATAGATGAAACAGTAATGATGCAAGCCTTGAGAAATAATCGTAATATCCATACAGCGTATATTGATTACCAAAAAGCATATGATTCAGTTCCCCACAGCTGGCTACTCCAAGTGTTGCATATATACAAGGTAGATTGCAAAACAATTAAAATGTTAGAAAGTATGATGACACAATGGAAAACCACCTTAATTACTAAAACGAAAGAAGAAATACATACTGAAATAAATGTAAAAATCAGAAGAGGCATTTATCAAGGTGATAGTTTGAGCCCATTGTGGTTTTGTTTGGCTTTGAATCCATTATCCACTATCCTTAATTCAACGAAGTACGGATACAAGATAAAAAGCGAAAAAACTACAAACTACAATTTAACACATTTGTGTTATATGGATGATATTAAATTATACTCCGGAAACAAAAATGGCATAAATAATTTATTAAAATTAACAGAAAATTTTTCTAGAGATATTAAAATGAAATTTGGAATTGACAAATGTAGAATACAAAATGTATACAAAGGAAAAATAGGAGAGCAGGAAGGGTTCATAACAAGGAAAGAGGAATACATAAAATCAATGAATGAAGAAGACTTATATAAGTACTTAGGAATAATGCAAAGCAAACGAATTGACCACAAAATCATGAAAGAACAGCTGATTACAAATTATATTAATAGAATAAAGAAACTAATAAAAACACAATTAAAAAGTAAATTCTTATTTCAAGCTATCAATACATATGCAGTTCCGATTTTAACATACTCCTTCGGGGTGATACGATGGAGTAAAACTGATATTGATGGAATTGATATTATGACGCGCAAGTGCCTAACAAAAGCAAGGATGCATCATCCGAAAGCGGCTATCGAAAGGCTGTACATTAAAAGGAAGTGAAGGAGAAAGAGGATTAATACACTTGGAGAATTTACTAAATAGTCAAATAGAGAAAATGAGGGACTACTTCAATTACAGATGTGCGGAATCAGATTTACATGCTGCAATAAAACAATCGGATACGAACTACACCCCGCTTAATTTAAATAGTGCTAGTTTTATCAACAACCGAATAGACTTACAAGAAACATGGAGTACAAAAGCACTTCATGGAAAATTCCCACAAGAATTAAGAGAAAAAAATGTGGATAAATATTTATCAAACAAATGGCTGATACGTGGGGAATTATTTCCAGAAACAGAGGGGTTTTTAGCAGCAATCCAAGATCAAGCCGTAACAACAAGAAATTACAGAAGATATATTATTAAAGACCCTAATATCTCGGATAAATGTAGGAAATGCGGAAAAGAAAGTGAAACAATTAAGCATATTTTAAGCGGATGTGAACAGTTAGCAGCGCGATTTTATACAAAAAGACATAACGATGTAGCCGCTATAGTTCACCAAGAAATCGGAGTTAAATACGGCTTAATTAAATCTAAACAACCATATTACAAATATGTACCGGAAAAAATTTTAGAGAATGACCATCATAAATTATAATGGGATAGAACTGTGTTGACGGATAAAGCAGTGGAATATAATAGGCCGGATATTATAGTAATTGATAATAATAATAATATAAAGTGTGTTAATAGATATCGCTGGCCCAGATAGTAGAAATATAAGTAAAGTTTTCGAGGATAAAGTCAATAAATATGAAAAACTGAGGGAACAATTGAAGCATATGTTGAAGATCAATACAGTTAGAATAATACCGCTAGTTGTTGGAAATAATGGCATAATACCGAACAGCTTAGTTAAGAACATAAGTAAGTTATAATTGGCGCCATATATAGTAGACATGATACAAAAATCAATTCTATTAAACGCCACTACAAATGTAAGGACCTTCCTTAACCATCAAAATGGAGAAAATTTATAATGCTTGCTAGACATATTAGCCGTATTATAAAGCAAACCAGCAAAGGCTGTGACTCCTTGGATAATAATAATAATAATAATAATAATAATAATAATAATAATAATAATTTTTTTTTGAAATTGAAATTTATTTACATACATACAACACAATACAATATAATAATACAGGTTATAAACAAGTATATATCATGTGATTACACATACACATACACGCCGGTATACCCAGCATTCACTCTCACAAATACACCCTCACACATTTGGGTATACAAGCTCTCACGCTGACACATTCATGCAATTTCTACCTATGCGCTACAGGTGCGCGAGTAGCAGAAAATTTTCGCTTTTACATGTTTGCATGCTACATGGGCCGATTTATGTTGTTTTGCGTAAGATCAAACATAGTAATTTGGATTTAAGTGAGTTTTATACACATAAGTTAGCCCATGTTTACACTAAATTAATTAATTATTATCAACTATAATAATTTCTAATACAGTTATTAATATATTACTTGTGTTCACTTATACCTCCGTCCCCTATAGCTACCATGTACACTTCAACTACAATGTAAATAGAAACTAGTAATAATACAGTTAAAAAAAAAATATATATATATAATAATAATAATAATAATAATAAAGAAAATAAAAATAAGAACATCTGTAATAATACTAAGAAAGTGATAATGACAACAATGATAACTTTTATTATAACAACCGCAGTAAACGTAACAACCATAACAATAACTGCAATTTTAACAAAAAGTGATAACCATTTAGTAGCTTCGGTCAGAATAATAAAGATACGGTAATTATATTAATGAGTATGATAATAAGAATATAATCGAAGCAATTTGGAACAAGAAACTATGGTACACATTATGCAGGTAATCAATTATTAACTTACGTCTGTATTTATAGTTTCTGTGCTTCATTTTAAAAGTTACTGGGAGAGAGTTAAAAATAACTGGGCCCATATATTTAATAATAATAATAATAATAATAATAATGACATTGTCTTTTAATTAACTGCTCATTAGGCGAATCCTTCACAGCTGCAGGGCATAGTGAAATCGTTACAAGACACCACGGATCCAGTGCGAGATGAAATAGAGGATGAAAACGAAGTGAAAAAATACCAAGAACAAAATGATTACCTCGATGATAAATTGGTAAGTTAGTGTTTTTGGTAAATAATTACGAACGTGAGGGTTTCATCGCGTACATTATGGAAAGGTTATAATGATTGTTATAAATAATATTGGACACAACAGTCTTGATAAGCGTATATTTATACATATATATCAGTGTATATACATATATACACACTGATATATATATATATTTATAACTTTGCGCGGTAAACATATTAGGTGTATAGTATTATTAATTTTTAAGTTACGTATACAAATTAAACTAAAGTTAAATTGCACAGAAATTATTATAATATTGTTTTTTATGAAAACAACACCGTCATGTTATTATTTATGTTACACCGTGATGATGCAATTTGTACTAAGAAACATGCCGGTGTTTTTATAAATAACAATATTGTATAATTATATAATTTCTATATAGTTTTACTTTAGTTTGATTTACAAGCGTATATTTAATTTTGACGTTACGGAAGGATTAAACCAACCATCATCAGACACAGCTCTATCATTATAACATTACTGAAAATATTGCATTATTATTGCTTGAAGTTTAATTTGGATATTGTTGGATTGAAGAACGAACACAATTCTGAGTAGGATATGTTAAACTTGAAAGGGGGATAAAGCGCTCAAATATGGAAAAAAGATTTTATTTCAGAGCAAAGTTTTCACAGGAGCCGTTAACAAAAAATCCGGCAACTACTTTTTTATTTCACCATTTCCAGAAGGAGATTAGTAATTTAAATAACAAAAAAAAAACAAAAAAAAAACGAACTAACTCGATATAAAATAATATACTTAGTGAATTATTAAATGAATACGGTTTCTTCATCAGCTATTCAAGTTCCAAGTAGTAGTTTTTGTATTTTTATAATAGGGATAATTTCGTTAACTTCAACCACTACAACCAGCAGAGAATTTCATTAAGCGAAATATGGATTTAAATTGACACACGGGGACAAAGGGTAGCTGCAGTGATAACGAAAATTACAGAATGCCGCAAAATGTGTGTGCTTTTTTTATAATTATGTAACATTACGAAATATTTTAAAAAGTATTTTAAGTTAACTTAAGGGAGGGGGGGGGGGTATTTTGGTCTAGAATTTAAAAAAAAACATTATTTCATCTTTTTATTTTGAATATTCTCAAAGTTTAGAGAGACCTTTAAGAATATACGCTTCGAGAGAAAATTTTAAAATTCCAATAATTTACAGAGTTATATTTTCGTGGTGCAGCAACTGAGCCTGTCACGCCGGAGCTGACCATTCTTGATATTATACTCGTATAAATGTATAAATATAGGTGTAACTACAAACACTTAAAAATCGATTAAGATCACAGTAACCATTTTTGTCGAGAAACTTTTCATGCTTAGTGTTCAATCAAGCTCGGTTTACCTTCAATCCCCAAAAAACATAGACACAAATACCGAATCAATTTTACATTTTACACGCAAAAATTAAAATTAACACTGAAAATGATTTATTTTCAGTGTTAATTTTAATTTTTGTGTGTAAAATGTAAAATTGATTCGGTATTTGTAGCCTTAACCTTTGATGGTGTTCGAGCTAGAAAATATTCCCAGTTATTTCATTAATTCATGGACACCTCTCTGTCATGCCATCATTTTTCATACAAAAGAATCTTCCATCGTTTATGTAAAATAGTTTGATTCTGTAACAGCTTCTGCGAATCCGATAACTTTTTCGGAAGTGTTACCTTCCTTATTCGAGAGACTAATGTTATCTGCCACCTGGTAGATTACTAGTAAAGAGTGAAACCACATCGAAATTCAATAAGGCTTCCTCGTCTTTTTCAAACTTTTGTGAAAGATTTTTTTCTTTTACTATTAGAATTTTAAACGTTGTGTAATATTTCGTTATAATTTCTTATCACAATAATGTGATTATTGATATTCTGATCAGGGTGAATCAAGACGAAGTACAGGCATCGAGAAGAAATTTGGTATTAAAAAGACCGACCCGAAAGCTATTCAGAGAACGAAAATATACGTCAAAAAATTGCAATACAGATGCGAAGGTAAGTGTAAAAAGTTTCTTGCTTAAATTTTGCTCCAATTTTCTTGTCTAATAGAAACTAGTGTCCGATGGCAAAAAAAAATCGGTAAAACTCGCGAATTTACTTCATTTCCGGGTTGTTATTAATGTTAAATTTAAAAATTTTATTTACAATCGGTCTTTTTTTCAGTCGTTAAAACGTTTAATTGACCAGATGCAACTTTTGTATGAGAATTACGTTGTTTTTTTTTTTGTTTTTTTGGGGAAGAGAGAGCAAACTAGGGTAAAAAACTATAAATTAGGGATATTAACAATATAATACGGATAAAAAATAAAATATGTAAAAAAAAAGAAGAAATTAATAACAGTACGAAAGGCGAAAAAATCAAAATTGAAAGAGAGAAAAATTAGTGGAACTGCGAGTGAAGGAGATAGGTAGTAGGGAACACAGTTGGAAGAAATATGAGGTTAATAGTAACGGGAAAAAGCAGTTTTAGTCTGGATATTGCGATAGGGAAAGTAACGGATCTGAGTCCACTATGTTAGTTACGATTTCGGTAACTCGGTTTTGTTCCCGCTGGAATAGTTAAATTCCCACTTCGAATACCGGAAGTTCGTTGTTTTTAACAACGTCAATTCATCGATACCACTAGACTGAGACTGTAAAAATTAGCAAGCTAATTCAGCAAATATTCATTTGATTATTTATTAATACGATGCTTCCCGTTGAATTTACGGGACAGTGTGAAGACATACGGAAATGTTTGTTTTTTTTTATTTATTTATTTATTTTTTTTTTACATCACACCGGTCCTAAGACCATAATTGACGAGGCTATTATTTTCATTTATTTTTTTTTCATGCTCAGTTACCCAGCGGCAGCATAAGCATTAGTCGATCGGAAAAACTGATTACTATAATTTTGAGTTCATTCCTTTCACATCCGAGATGTTAGTGGCGGAGTTATCTTCTGCTTCTGATATCTAATACACTGTTTACTATAGCGCTGGATTTTGTTCGTTCGACGGCTGAGGTATTAACGACGATGTTATCTATCGCATCTGACACCTAGGGCGTCACCGGCCCATGTTCTTTTGAGCCTCCTTGGCTGATCCCAGCGACTGATGTTCGATACCTCTGGATTTTGATCGAGTTGAAGAGCCGCATAAAAGTGTTTGTATTGTTTTAAGTATAAATCGTTTACGTATGGAACATCTAAGTCTGTATGTACAGTGTGTTTCGATACATAATACGGTGCGTCTACCAATTGCCTCAACGTTTTCGATTGGAACATGTTCGAACAAAGTGTGTCGGAGATATCGCGCAATATCGGCTAGACGCTGCTTTTTACCGTAGTTGTCGATCGCGAATTCGGCAAGTGATTTACCTAAAAACCACAGCGACACAGCCTTCAGTAGGTAATCTCAGTCAAATGCATAATTAACCGCGTTATTCGGAAAATGACTGCTCCAGATTTTTTCCAGTTTTTAAAAAAACTCGAAAGCTGTGAATCACCCGCGAAATCTATTTTCGATCTGGTAAACTAATCGATGTTATTTTTTCGATATAAATCATCGGGAATTTTTTATTTATTTTTGTTCCCGTTTTTTTTTTTTGTTTTTTTTTTTAGGCATGATAAATTCGGCCATTTTGAAATGTCGCGGGACATTCGATAGAGCTTTCTACGCCTGCCGGTTTGTAGTTGGCTGGCTTCCGTGGGCATCGCTTTGTTACCTTTTAAAAGTTTCTTTCGTTTGCAACTTCTTTTCAAGTAAGTGTATTTCAGCCAAGAGTTCGCCTGAATTTTCAAAGAAAACAAATTTCATTTTTACTTATTATCGTTTTGTAATTTTTGTATCCTTAAATAACTTTTTCGCTGGTGCAACAGAGGGCACCTAGAGACAATACGCATGTGTACTAAGTAGTTAATAAATGCGGGGACTGGCAGCTCTGACGTCACAACCCCTAAACGCGTGCAGAGGGCTGAAAGTAACGTAAGTATTTCATCAGGGAGGCAAAAACTAACCCAATTTTTTATTCCGACGCCGAAAATTCACCCAAGTTTCCCCCAATTTCCCCAAAATTCCCCCCGTGCGTTCCCCTGCACATTTCCGATAAACTGAACCGATTATTAATTAACATAAGTAAATTAATTAATGTCTGAATGTAACCCAAGTCCCCGCCCGTCCCTCCCGCCGAAAGCGTTACCGCGATTTTTCAAAATTCAAGGCGTAAGTATGAAAATTCCAAAATGTAACCCAAGTATGATATTTAAAGCTAAAATTTAACCCAACACCCCCGTTCGCCCCTCACACATGTATATTACGATCCCGCGCACGCTCCGGTCGCCACCGCGAAAGCGCACGCGCCGTTCCCACGCATACTCCGATCTCCGCCGCGATATCACATCCGCACAAGCGTTCCGTTCACGATACCACAATTTTTTTATAAAATTAAATTAACTATTTTTTTTATTTACCGGATTCCCCGATCATACAGACAAATGCGAAAGCACACGCACTGTTCCCGCGCATATATCTAACATAACGTTCTCCACTACAAAAGCGCACACGCCGTTCCTCCGCATGCCTCCCACGTTCACGATACCAAGATTATTTTTAATATTTCAAAGTCTAAGTATGGAAATTTCAAAATTAGCCTAAATATGTTTTTTATTTTTCCGATTCCCTGATCTTACTGCCATATGCCATGGCGCACGTCCCGATCCCGCGCATATATCTAACATACCGTTAGCCTCCGCGAAAGCGCACGCGCCGATCCCGCGCACTCATTGTTTGCTTGCGGATACCGCATTTTTAAAAATATTTCAAAGCCTAAGTATATATTATTATTCATACACTGATCAATTTTTTAAGGATCTTTCGTATTTTTACAAGTATAGACGCACCCGCGACGAAAAATTCTCCGATCATAGCATTGCATGCAATCATCACCGCGTTATAGTATTTTTGTTAATTATTATTTTTTTTCACATAACAACCCAATCCCTGCTCTGTTGGCTAAATCTACAAGGTTATCCAAAACATTTACAAATTAACAAATCAATTATTTCTATACTTAAAAACTATCCTTAGTCTCCTTTACCCTTTCCACCCTCTTTTCCAATCGATTATAATATACATTATTTATTTTTTCTTATCCTTCCATCATCTTACACACTATGGTAGCTTAACATCCAATCCTGCACATACCGCTGCCGCTGTTTTAATATCTAATATATAGCATTCTATTTACTTTTACTACGACCATTAAACCCCCGATCGACGCTCCCGACGCTTCCGTCATTTCATATTGAGAGGTAATTATTTTTTTATGTGACCGCTATGAATGCCCACCGTCCATTCCCACACACTCATCTGTTGTCGTTAGTTCCCATATCGTTCATAATAACTTTTTTCAATTTCAAATATTATGGAATTATTCCAATTATATTTTTTTTATGCTTCCGATCATTTCTTCCGACTGTTGATAAATTTTTATTTTTTCTCCGATTCTAAAAATAAATCTCTCGATACCTTCACTGCCATGAATGTGCACACACCCTCTGCAGTTAGTTTCCATATCGATCATAATAATTTTTTTTCAAATCTAACTATTATAGAATTAACCAAAGTATATTTTCTTTACTTCAGATCATTTCTTCAGACTGTCCATAATTTTTTTATATTTTTTTCTACGGTTCAAAAAATAAATCCGACGAAGTCTTCATCAATATGATTGTACACAACATATTCCCTCGCACTCAAATGCTACCGTTAGTTCTCACATCATTCATAATAATTTTTCATGTCTAAGTATTACTGAATTATTCTGAGTATATTTTTTCACCTCCAAAAATTTTTTCCAAACATGGGTAATAAAATTAATTCAAGTATATTTTTTTATTTAACACAGTTTCAAAATTTCTCCCTCCCCTATCCATCCTACACAAATTACAAATCTTTCGTATTATTTTTCATGACTACATCCATCCGAAGCTACAGTGAAACCTAACCAACCATTCCCACGTTCACATATGCTAGAGCTGGTTTCCATATCATTCATATTAATTTTTTTCCGAGTCTATTAGTTTAAGAATATTTTTATTTATTTCAATCTCTAAATATTTTTTTTCTGAGTATTTTGTATTATACATATTTTTTCCCCTCTCTATTATGTCTGCACACAGTCGTAACGAAAAAATGCGCTGCTCATATCCTTACATGCATGTTGTCATGACCTTGAATTCTTTCGTGTGACAATCAATATTATGTCTGCTGGGATCTTCCCCTTCATATCTTTCGTCGAAACTTGTTCACATGTACACACATACACACAAACACATATATCCAAAAGAACATCTGCAAACTTCGACCGTGCACACCTACAACCAACTTTCACCAAAGGAATGTGGGTTTTCTGTTTTCTGGTGCAGCCTTCCCTTTTCAAAGGCAAGCATCGAGCTAGATTGTCGAACGGATCTGATCGTGCAGTCAGTATTAGTGTTATGTCAAACGTGTGCATTTTGTAGAATCTGTGTTCTTCACGCGTTATTAAAGATTTGCCTTAACTTTAGAAGTAATAATTTTCTACGTTTTTAGTAAAAAGTTAAAAATATTATTCAAACATGAATAACAATGCCGATCCGATTGATATTAAAACCGCTGAATTTATTCAGAATTCATTTTCGAGTGATAGCGGCTCGCATTCGTCTTCTTCACCTCCAACACCACAATGTGATGATGGTTATACATCAGAAGAATCAACATCTTTTGTACGTAAAATCGTTGATCCCGTATTATTATCAGAACAAGTGGATGTAGCGGAATATTTTGTAGATATCAGCACCCATATAGATTGTAATTATAGTTTCCGAGTAACCGAACTAGCAATGATTGATATGTCTGGCGGGAAGTGTTTGCATACGCTGTATAAACCAAGCAGAGCATGGCATGCATCAAAAATGCCGCATTTACAATGTTCTTCAGTGAGTTATTACTTGAAAAACCCTTCATTATTTCCCTGTCGGGAAGAAATATTCATGGCACGCGATATATTCACAATATTGTCTCAAAAACCGAGAGCTCGCGTATATATTTTAACAGTATATGCTAAACTTACACTAATGGAACTTAACGAAAAGTCTGAATTGTTGCGTGACTTAGACTATGAAATCGTTAATATGGATCATGTCTTTCGAATGCCTAGTATTGAGGTTCTACATGAAGAGTATTTTGGTATAAGCAATTTGGTAACTTGTAAACACCATAATGAAAATGATAGTTTTCATTGTGCAGTGAAAAACGTTATGGTGATAAAGACCTGGTATGATCATGTTATCCATCCGCTGAAGCTTATGAATAATCTCAATATAAATGATTTAAGTCAGTTGTTCATTACAGTCACCAAAGAAATGATAATTACATTATTTCCGAGTTGTGTTGGAGACATTTATATATTTTTACCAGATAGATTAAAACAGGATGATACGATAAAATCACTTCTACCATGTTTTGAACATGAGAATGATGAAGAATATTATTTCGATGACGATACATTACGACATAGTACTCGAAATTGTATGAAAGTAAAAGATTGTATCGATTGTCAACGTACAATTCGCGCGGATTAAAAATTCATTAATTCATTCGTTTTAATAATTTTGTAAATATTTATATGTATATATTTGTATATATTTTTCCCTCGATACATTCATTCTCCTATTGTATATATTTTTTCCTTTTCCCTCGATATCCGTTCGTTCGTTCATTCTATTGTATATATTTTTTTCCTACATATTTTTCGTCTTTTTCCGATCTTTTTCGATTTACGTTTATTTAATTTATTTCTCTATCTACCTCTGTCTTCCCCTCTTAACTTGAAGTACTGGTAATGATGAACTTTTTCAAAAATCTGAACCAGTTGTGTAAAATGTATATAATTATTGTTTAATTTTCGAATATAATCTTGCTTAATTTGTTCATATCTTTATAGATTAAAAAATTATATTTTTGCCTGTAACATTCCATCTTTTTTCTTTCTGTAACACACGAATCTAACTGTTCAACTTTTTCACATACATCACATATTTCCGCAGCTGTGAGAGATTTCATCTGTTTGTAGGATACAACCTCGGACTCTGATGGTTCTCTCAAAAATTTTTAAAATCTTTCGTAATCGCATTAAAAAAAAAAAAATACATATATGGTTTAATATTTTATATTTTGTAAATACTTTTTCGCGATATATACGAAATCATTCTAAGATTCATTGATGTTAAATGTATAGAAAGAGACAGGTAGAAGAAACCTGGTAGTTTACGAGACATAGAATGTTCGAAGAAAAAACGCGCTAGCACGAACAGATCAGGGTTGCAACGTGCGAGCGAGAGACTGCATGCATGTATGTGTGTGCGATAAAGGGAGATAATCTCCAGAACAACAACTTGATTGTAAAAAAAAAAAACGTCGAAATCGTCTCTAGCCACCCCCCGAACAAGAGACGTATCGAAAACAAAAAAATAAAGGCAGTCTAAAAAAAAACTTCTTTTTTTCATTCATAGTATTTTGTTGTTAGAATACTTATGGTCGTTGCCGTTCTCGATCGCGCTCCACTGTAAAGACCTCTGAACACGCAATACTAACGTTGCCAACACTAAGTTCCATATCGAATATAATATTTTTTCCTGTGTTATAAAATTATCCCAAGTATATTTTTATTCTTTCGTTACGCTAAAAGTTTTTCAAATCTTTTTTAATATATATCGTGCACACAAATGTACGCCGCAGACACTTCTCGCTTCATTACTACTAATATATCTATACGTTCATTGTCTCTATTCTTATCATAATATAGTTTTTTTCAGGAAAATCGTAGAAAATGGCTCTTCGCTCCGTTCATACTATGTAATCTATTTCCAAAATTTAAATCATGCCTAATTACTTTAAAATCAGCTTAAATATATTTTATCATTTCCAAAATTAATAATCTCATTACAGATCATTATCTCATTTCCCGATCGTACATAATATATATATTTTTTTTGTTATTATTTTATTTGTTTCCGTAAGAATTCTGGATATTATTCATATCAAACATTTGACCTTCACATTGTACCTATATACTCATCTGTTTCAAAATTTTCAAAATAAGTATTATAAATAAATCCAAGTATACTATCCCAATATAAAAAAAAAACTCACATTGCATCGACCATCAAACAATTAATTTTTTAGTATATCATACATATTATTTTTTTATCGTTTAAATTTTTCTTCAATTTGCAACTGTCATAATCTATAGAAAACGTCTTGTTGACTAGATGCATGACGAATACACTCCTTATAATTACATCATGAAATCATTTTTTCTTTAATTATTTTTTAACATCATGAAATTATAGTAGTATTTTTTAATTTTTTATTTTTCATACATGACAAAGATATTGAATTCATCACATCTATAAATGCATTCACTGTACGTCTCCATTAAACTATCATGAATTTTTAAAATTAGCCCAAACATACTATTTTTCACTATAAATTACGGTCGCTCCTGTAATTTTTTCTATATAATCACTAACCTACGAAATCACTTCGATCGTTTCACTCATACCGAAGCAATCACTCCTTTTCCTTCATACTATCTATCTTCAAAGTCTAATAATATAACATGAAATTAGTCTAAATATAAAAATCCTGCAACATGTTTTAAAATTAGTCGAAGTGGACTATTTTTTCACTATCAAATCCGATCATACATCATTTTTTTTCTATATTATCATTATTGCAAGACCCTACAAAATCGTTTCGCTCATTTTACTTACAGCAATGCAATCAATCCTTTTTTCCTAGTGCTAGCGATCTTTAAAATTTAATACTATAATACGAAATTATTCTAAATATACGTTCATGCTAGCAAAATTATTACATCACCCCTTTTTTCTACTCAATTGTATGTATGTTTCCGAGAAATCTCATTATATATTTTCAAAATTAACTCCAGCCCACGTACTATTTTTATATTTCACTTATTTATAATTGTTTTAATCATATCTGATGCAAGACCCTGTAAAAGAATACAAGCAATTCCCACACATATAATTATTGTTCAGAGGTGTTGTGGGCATACTTTATCATATACTTTTGTAAGCTCATACCGAACGGACTTCATAACCTTTTATCATTCGTTTAGATGCGGAGACACACAACTTTTAGCGGAGCAATCTATTCTTTGCTAAACTGATGATTGAAGGCATCCTTTTTTTTTCTCCAAAAAAGCATGGAATAGCGAGGATTTTTTTACACGCTCAAAATAAATGAGATAATTATTTCTCTATATTTAATACATTACCAAGAATGTATATATCACTCGATTGACTCTCACTCATTCGTCGATTTCAAATGCGAAGGAAATTTTCATACCATGCTTTATTCATACATTTTATTTCTAAAACCCTATCACTTGAATAGAATGTTATAGGGCTGTTGTAAATGTATGAGTCTTATTATTTGAAATATAAAATTTGAAGGAAATTTATATATCTTGCATCGTTTTAAGATGTTTTATTTTTACATTTTTTTTTAATCTCCCTCTTACTATTATTTTTGAAATGGAGGTTGATGACTATGATTAGTATTTGTGATTATAGAGGGAGAGGTAAACGTTTTCCTCACTTTTGACTAATTGTAACCAATTTTCCAATGATTTTTTCACCATTTTTCATACATCTTACTACTTTTATGTTTGTTTTAATCAATTTTTCGCTATTTCACATCATTTTCCAGTGTTTTTTAGTACTTTTTACAAAATTTTCCTTGATCTTTCAACATGTTTGACAAGTTTTTTTTCTTTTCTTTCTTACATCTCATTACTATTTCATTAATCGTCAATGATAACAGTACATATTTATGTTTTCAAACCTTACACTTCATCTGTACACATCTATGGCTTGTTGATTATTGTAGTTCTACAATCACTATCTCCATTTGATTATTGGATTTAATATTCACATCTTTGAACGTTTGATTTAATGAATTGACATGGACTTTGTATTTCGCTCGCCCGCTCAATATCTTCATCAGTCTATTATACCATCGTTTAATAAGAGCATCCATAAGGTTCGAGACGATTACTGGATGTTTTCTCAACACATTTACAGACCTACCCCCGTACACTAAGGAAATCTTTAAACATCTCTGTAATCACTCCTTTTAAGCTAGAGGGGGCAAGGGACTCCTATAATCGTTTTGACAATCAACACATCGTCGTCTATTATCATGTTTTTACTCGCCGTTGCACAGACATGTAGTAAACGTTTTTTTCTTTTACAATTTTCTTATATTTCAACACTATTACAACATTTTACATCATTTCTAACTAATTTTAATCAGTTTTACATTATTTCTTAACATGTTCTTATGTTTTAGGGTCTTTTTGCGCTATTTTTTTCACCAATTGATGCTTTTTCTCAGAATTTTCTTGCGTTTTAGTGTCTTTCACACAATTTTACTCAATTTTCATCATCTTCGTCAGTTTTTCATTTATCTCATACATTATATGTCTAGATGTGTCGAATATCCATCCTTTTAACTACAAATATTTTATAATTTGATATGGTCATAGATAATAACAAAAGATTTAATTCAATATTGTTTACAATTTATTCAATAATTTTTATGACATTCATCATAATCAATAAAAATAATCATTGCTTCATTGCTTCAATGTTAAATTCTAATATATCATTATCAGCTATTAATATTTTACACCATAAAACGTCTAATTTAACTGAATATATCCTTCTTCAGCCAACTTTTCTTCAATCATCCGAATTTCAGTATCTAAACCATTATTTCCTGATTGTTTAGATTTGTGTAGTACCAATAATCGTTCAACCAATTCATTAGGATCGTCAGAATAATTGAAATGAGAGTCTTCAAGATTTACTTTGCGAACAGTTCTATATGCACGTTTCTTTTTCGTTTTACCTGGATAAACTTTTACATTTTTTATGATGGATTGAAACAGAGGACGTATTATTTTTCTGTATTTAGGAAGCGGAGTACCCTTTAATACACCAGTAACACGTACGTGAGCTCCGGTAAATTCCAGTATTTGTTTATATAAAGCTAAATCATTATTTGTATATTTATTCTCATCAACATTTGTTTCCATCAGTAAATGAATCAGTCCTTGTGTGTAAGGAAATTTAGATAGTGTTCTTCCTTTTCCTAAATAAATTTCACCACACTTTCGATTCCACGAAATTGGTGTTGAACCCATCATATACTCATGAGTGTTAGCATTATATTGTATTCCATACACAGGATCATTTGGTACAGGTTCACCACCATCTATTTGAAATGGAGCCATTTCATGTATGTTAATAGCCTTATATCCAGACTTATTATCGCGATTTTCATATTCTTCTTCATTTTCAATATCAGTCTCATAATCACGTTTCCAGCTGTCATTATAAAGTTTGTGACGTTTCACCATTGATGTATCATCACTTATTCCATCAGAATCATTTTTCATCCTTTTAGGTATTTGTAATGTTTCCCGAATATCCAATAACTGTTTTGTAACAGGTTCAAGCATGATAGATGACATATTTGTAATAGATTTCCAGGTCTGTAATGCATTATATTTTTTCATTATATCGCTGCGTATCCTTTCCAGTTCACTTTTAAGAATTGCTTCTTTATTTATTCCATTATTATCAACATTAACCATCACTTTACTCATTGACACCATTATTACAGATAATTAAAAATTCGTCAAAACACACATGTACAACTTCTCTATGTATACATTTCACAATCTATTTTGATCACAGAGAGTTAATGCATATTCATCATCAGTAATTTATAGAATGTTTTTCAAGGCTTAAAGAAATATACAGTGCTAACATGCTTACTATATACATACTGTATTTCAATCTGTTCCCTAAATACACTATTTATGAAACAAATTCTTTATAAATAAATATAAACACCAAAAATGGGGTAAGAAATCTTAATGTAATTTAAGAATCATATTATTTATTTTTCAATATACTAATATCTCAAAATATGTGATAACACCTAAACTTTTACCAATGATATTACAAAATCTAGAGCAGTGTGATTCACACACATATATATCTACATATATATCTACATATATACATATATATCTACATATATACATACATATCTACATATATACATACATATCTACATATATACATATATATATCTACATATATACATATATATATATATCTACATATATACATATATATCAACATATACACATATATATCTACATATATACATACATATCTACATATATACATATATATATCTACATATATACATATATATATCTACATATATACATATATATATCTACATATATACATATATATATCTACATATATACATATATATATCTACATATATACATATATATATCTACATATATACATATATATATCTACATATATACATATATATATCTACATATATACATATATATCAACATATACACATATATATCTACATATATACATATATATCGACATGTACTAATATATATCTACATATGACATGCTATACTTTATGAGATGAGTATGTTACAGAATTCAATTATCAACTAACGATATTGTTATACAAACACAATTTATAAAATGATATAAATTTCACAAATGTCACTAAAGGTACATGTTTTTCTTTTTGGGACATTCTACACAAAATTACTCAACAACACTACACTTTAAATAATTTTTAACAAAAATTATAATTTTTTTATATTATGTACTATTTTTTATTACTTAAATTATACTTCACGTTATATAAGTTATACAAATTTCAATATATCAAGCTAGGGTGGATTTGCTTGAAATGTAACATCGGCCTAAGCAGTTGATGGAATAAAAGTGAATTTGTCATATTTTATAGTTTTGAGGGGGCTTGTTTCTGTATTATTGAAGATGGATCATATGGTGGTATTTGAAACAAGCCTCCTCAAAACTATAAAATATGACAAATTTACTTTTATTCCATCAACTGCTTAGGCCGATGTTACATTTCAAGCAAATCCACCCTAGCTTGATATATTGAAATTTGTATAACTTATATAACGTGAAGTATAATTTAAGTAATAAAAAATAGTACATAATATAAAAAAATTATAATTTTTGTTAAAAATTATTTAAAGTGTAGTGTTGTTGAGTAATTTTGTGTAGAATGTCCCAAAAAGAAAAACATGTACCTTTAGTGACATTTGTGAAATTTATATCATTTTATAAATTGTGTTTGTATAACAATATTGTTAGTTGTTAATTGAATTCTGTAACATACTCATCTCATAAAGTATAGCATGTCATATGTAGATATATATTAGTACATGTCGATATATATGTATATATGTAGATATATATGTGTATATGTTGATATATATGTATATATGTTGATATATATGTATATATGTAGATATATATATGTATATATGTAGATATATATATGTATATATGTAGATATATATATGTATATATGTAGATATATATATGTATATATGTAGATATATATATGTATATATGTAGATATATATATGTATATATGTAGATATATATATGTATATATGTAGATATGTATGTATATATGTAGATATATATGTGTATATGTTGATATATATGTATATATGTAGATATATATATATATGTATATATGTAGATATATATATGTATATATGTAGATATGTATGTATATATGTAGATATGTATGTATATATGTAGATATATATGTATATATGTAGATATATATGTAGATATATATGTGTGTGAATCACACTGCTCTAGATTTTGTAATATCATTGGTAAAAGTTTAGGTGTTATCACATATTTTGAGATATTAGTATATTGAAAAATAAATAATATGATTCTTAAATTACATTAAGATTTCTTACCCCATTTTTGGTGTTTATATTTATTTATAAAGAATTTGTTTCATAAATAGTGTATTTAGGGAACAGATTGAAATACAGTATGTATATAGTAAGCATGTTAGCACTGTATATTTCTTTAAGCCTTGAAAAACATTCTATAAATTACTGATGATGAATATGCATTAACTCTCTGTGATCAAAATAGATTGTGAAATGTATACATAGAGAAGTTGTACATGTGTGTTTTGACGAATTTTTAATTATCTGTAATAATGGTGTCAATGAGTAAAGTGATGGTTAATGTTGATAATAATGGAATAAATAAAGAAGCAATTCTTAAAAGTGAACTGGAAAGGATACGCAGCGATATAATGAAAAAATATAATGCATTACAGACCTGGAAATCTATTACAAATATGTCATCTATCATGCTTGAACCTGTTACAAAACAGTTATTGGATATTCGGGAAACATTACAAATACCTAAAAGGATGAAAAATGATTCTGATGGAATAAGTGATGATACATCAATGGTGAAACGTCACAAACTTTATAATGACAGCTGGAAACGTGATTATGAGACTGATATTGAAAATGAAGAAGAATATGAAAATCGCGATAATAAGTCTGGATATAAGGCTATTAACATACATGAAATGGCTCCATTTCAAATAGATGGTGGTGAACCTGTACCAAATGATCCTGTGTATGGAATACAATATAATGCTAACACTCATGAGTATATGATGGGTTCAACACCAATTTCGTGGAATCGAAAGTGTGGTGAAATTTATTTAGGAAAAGGAAGAACACTATCTAAATTTCCTTACACACAAGGACTGATTCATTTACTGATGGAAACAAATGTTGATGAGAATAAATATACAAATAATGATTTAGCTTTATATAAACAAATACTGGAATTTACCGGAGCTCACGTACGTGTTACTGGTGTATTAAAGGGTACTCCGCTTCCTAAATACAGAAAAATAATACGTCCTCTGTTTCAATCCATCATAAAAAATGTAAAAGTTTATCCAGGTAAAACGAAAAAGAAACGTGCATATAGAACTGTTCGCAAAGTAAATCTTGAAGACTCTCATTTCAATTATTCTGACGATCCTAATGAATTGGTTGAACGATTATTGGTACTACACAAATCTAAACAATCAGGAAATAATGGTTTAGATACTGAAATTCGGATGATTGAAGAAAAGTTGGCTGAAGAAGGATATATTCAGTTAAATTAGACGTTTTATGGTGTAAAATATTAATAGCTGATAATGATATATTAGAATTTAACATTGAAGCAATGAAGCAATGATTATTTTTATTGATTATGATGAATGTCATAAAAATTATTGAATAAATTGTAAACAATATTGAATTAAATCTTTTGTTATTATCTATGACCATATCAAATTATAAAATATTTGTAGTTAAAAGGATGGATATTCGACACATCTAGACATATAATGTATGAGATAAATGAAAAACTGACGAAGATGATGAAAATTGAGTAAAATTGTGTGAAAGACACTAAAACGCAAGAAAATTCTGAGAAAAAGCATCAATTGGTGAAAAAAATAGCGCAAAAAGACCCTAAAACATAAGAACATGTTAAGAAATAATGTAAAACTGATTAAAATTAGTTAGAAATGATGTAAAATGTTGTAATAGTGTTGAAATATAAGAAAATTGTAAAAGAAAAAAACGTTTACTACATGTCTGTGCAACGGCGAGTAAAAACATGACAATAGACGACGATGTGTTGATTGTCAAAACGATTATAGGAGTCCCTTGCCCCCTCTAGCTTAAAAGGAGTGATTACAGAGATGTTTAAAGATTTCCTTAGTGTACGGGGGTAGGTCTGTAAATGTGTTGAGAAAACATCCAGTAATCGTCTCGAACCTTATGGATGCTCTTATTAAACGATGGTATAATAGACTGATGAAGATATTGAGCGGGCGAGCGAAATACAAAGTCCATGTCAATTCATTAAATCAAACGTTCAAAGATGTGAATATTAAATCCAATAATCAAATGGAGATAGTGATTGTAGAACTACAATAATCAACAAGCCATAGATGTGTACAGATGAAGTGTAAGGTTTGAAAACATAAATATGTACTGTTATCATTGACGATTAATGAAATAGTAATGAGATGTAAGAAAGAAAAGAAAAAAAACTTGTCAAACATGTTGAAAGATCAAGGAAAATTTTGTAAAAAGTACTAAAAAACACTGGAAAATGATGTGAAATAGCGAAAAATTGATTAAAACAAACATAAAAGTAGTAAGATGTATGAAAAATGGTGAAAAAATCATTGGAAAATTGGTTACAATTAGTCAAAAGTGAGGAAAACGTTTACCTCTCCCTCTATAATCACAAATACTAATCATAGTCATCAACCTCCATTTCAAAAATAATAGTAAGAGGGAGATTAAAAAAAAATGTAAAAATAAAACATCTTAAAACGATGCAAGATATATAAATTTCCTTCAAATTTTATATTTCAAATAATAAGACTCATACATTTACAACAGCCCTATAACATTCTATTCAAGTGATAGGGTTTTAGAAATAAAATGTATGAATAAAGCATGGTATGAAAATTTCCTTCGCATTTGAAATCGACGAATGAGTGAGAGTCAATCGAGTGATATATACATTCTTGGTAATGTATTAAATATAGAGAAATAATTATCTCATTTATTTTGAGCGTGTAAAAAAATCCTCGCTATTCCATGCTTTTTTGGAGAAAAAAAAAGGATGCCTTCAATCATCAGTTTAGCAAAGAATAGATTGCTCCGCTAAAAGTTGTGTGTCTCCGCATCTAAACGAATGATAAAAGGTTATGAAGTCCGTTCGGTATGAGCTTACAAAAGTATATGATAAAGTATGCCCACAACACCTCTGAACAATAATTATATGTGTGGGAATTGCTTGTATTCTTTTACAGGGTCTTGCATCAGATATGATTAAAACAATTATAAATAAGTGAAATATAAAAATAGTACGTGGGCTGGAGTTAATTTTGAAAATATATAATGAGATTTCTCGGAAACATACATACAATTGAGTAGAAAAAAGGGGTGATGTAATAATTTTGCTAGCATGAACGTATATTTAGAATAATTTCGTATTATAGTATTAAATTTTAAAGATCGCTAGCACTAGGAAAAAAGGATTGATTGCATTGCTGTAAGTAAAATGAGCGAAACGATTTTGTAGGGTCTTGCAATAATGATAATATAGAAAAAAAATGATGTATGATCGGATTTGATAGTGAAAAAATAGTCCACTTCGACTAATTTTAAAACATGTTGCAGGATTTTTATATTTAGACTAATTTCATGTTATATTATTAGACTTTGAAGATAGATAGTATGAAGGAAAAGGAGTGATTGCTTCGGTATGAGTGAAACGATCGAAGTGATTTCGTAGGTTAGTGATTATATAGAAAAAATTACAGGAGCGACCGTAATTTATAGTGAAAAATAGTATGTTTGGGCTAATTTTAAAAATTCATGATAGTTTAATGGAGACGTACAGTGAATGCATTTATAGATGTGATGAATTCAATATCTTTGTCATGTATGAAAAATAAAAAATTAAAAAATACTACTATAATTTCATGATGTTAAAAAATAATTAAAGAAAAAATGATTTCATGATGTAATTATAAGGAGTGTATTCGTCATGCATCTAGTCAACAAGACGTTTTCTATAGATTATGACAGTTGCAAATTGAAGAAAAATTTAAACGATAAAAAAATAATATGTATGATATACTAAAAAATTAATTGTTTGATGGTCGATGCAATGTGAGTTTTTTTTTTATATTGGGATAGTATACTTGGATTTATTTATAATACTTATTTTGAAAATTTTGAAACAGATGAGTATATAGGTACAATGTGAAGGTCAAATGTTTGATATGAATAATATCCAGAATTCTTACGGAAACAAATAAAATAATAACAAAAAAAATATATATATTATGTACGATCGGGAAATGAGATAATGATCTGTAATGAGATTATTAATTTTGGAAATGATAAAATATATTTAAGCTGATTTTAAAGTAATTAGGCATGATTTAAATTTTGGAAATAGATTACATAGTATGAACGGAGCGAAGAGCCATTTTCTACGATTTTCCTGAAAAAAACTATATTATGATAAGAATAGAGACAATGAACGTATAGATATATTAGTAGTAATGAAGCGAGAAGTGTCTGCGGCGTACATTTGTGTGCACGATATATATTAAAAAAGATTTGAAAAACTTTTAGCGTAACGAAAGAATAAAAATATACTTGGGATAATTTTATAACACAGGAAAAAATATTATATTCGATATGGAACTTAGTGTTGGCAACGTTAGTATTGCGTGTTCAGAGGTCTTTACAGTGGAGCGCGATCGAGAACGGCAACGACCATAAGTATTCTAACAACAAAATACTATGAATGAAAAAAAGAAGTTTTTTTTTAGACTGCCTTTATTTTTTTGTTTTCGATACGTCTCTTGTTCGGGGGGTGGCTAGAGACGATTTCGACGTTTTTTTTTTTTACAATCAAGTTGTTGTTCTGGAGATTATCTCCCTTTATCGCACACACATACATGCATGCAGTCTCTCGCTCGCACGTTGCAACCCTGATCTGTTCGTGCTAGCGCGTTTTTTCTTCGAACATTCTATGTCTCGTAAACTACCAGGTTTCTTCTACCTGTCTCTTTCTATACATTTAACATCAATGAATCTTAGAATGATTTCGTATATATCGCGAAAAAGTATTTACAAAATATAAAATATTAAACCATATATGTATTTTTTTTTTTTTAATGCGATTACGAAAGATTTTAAAAATTTTTGAGAGAACCATCAGAGTCCGAGGTTGTATCCTACAAACAGATGAAATCTCTCACAGCTGCGGAAATATGTGATGTATGTGAAAAAGTTGAACAGTTAGATTCGTGTGTTACAGAAAGAAAAAAGATGGAATGTTACAGGCAAAAATATAATTTTTTAATCTATAAAGATATGAACAAATTAAGCAAGATTATATTCGAAAATTAAACAATAATTATATACATTTTACACAACTGGTTCAGATTTTTGAAAAAGTTCATCATTACCAGTACTTCAAGTTAAGAGGGGAAGACAGAGGTAGATAGAGAAATAAATTAAATAAACGTAAATCGAAAAAGATCGGAAAAAGACGAAAAATATGTAGGAAAAAAATATATACAATAGAATGAACGAACGAACGGATATCGAGGGAAAAGGAAAAAATATA
Source organism: Icerya purchasi (assembly GCA_039619475.1). NCBI lineage: Eukaryota > Metazoa > Arthropoda > Insecta > Hemiptera > Monophlebidae > Icerya > Icerya purchasi. The sequence continues at coordinate 231,797,234 of CM077116.1, forward strand.
TACAATAGGAGAATGAATGTATCGAGGGAAAAATATATACAAATATATACATATAAATATTTACAAAATTATTAAAACGAATGAATTAATGAATTTTTAATCCGCGCGAATTGTACGTTGACAATCGATACAATCTTTTACTTTCATACAATTTCGAGTACTATGTCGTAATGTATCGTCATCGAAATAATATTCTTCATCATTCTCATGTTCAAAACATGGTAGAAGTGATTTTATCGTATCATCCTGTTTTAATCTATCTGGTAAAAATATATAAATGTCTCCAACACAACTCGGAAATAATGTAATTATCATTTCTTTGGTGACTGTAATGAACAACTGACTTAAATCATTTATATTGAGATTATTCATAAGCTTCAGCGGATGGATAACATGATCATACCAGGTCTTTATCACCATAACGTTTTTCACTGCACAATGAAAACTATCATTTTCATTATGGTGTTTACAAGTTACCAAATTGCTTATACCAAAATACTCTTCATGTAGAACCTCAATACTAGGCATTCGAAAGACATGATCCATATTAACGATTTCATAGTCTAAGTCACGCAACAATTCAGACTTTTCGTTAAGTTCCATTAGTGTAAGTTTAGCATATACTGTTAAAATATATACGCGAGCTCTCGGTTTTTGAGACAATATTGTGAATATATCGCGTGCCATGAATATTTCTTCCCGACAGGGAAATAATGAAGGGTTTTTCAAGTAATAACTCACTGAAGAACATTGTAAATGCGGCATTTTTGATGCATGCCATGCTCTGCTTGGTTTATACAGCGTATGCAAACACTTCCCGCCAGACATATCAATCATTGCTAGTTCGGTTACTCGGAAACTATAATTACAATCTATATGGGTGCTGATATCTACAAAATATTCCGCTACATCCACTTGTTCTGATAATAATACGGGATCAACGATTTTACGTACAAAAGATGTTGATTCTTCTGATGTATAACCATCATCACATTGTGGTGTTGGAGGTGAAGAAGACGAATGCGAGCCGCTATCACTCGAAAATGAATTCTGAATAAATTCAGCGGTTTTAATATCAATCGGATCGGCATTGTTATTCATGTTTGAATAATATTTTTAACTTTTTACTAAAAACGTAGAAAATTATTACTTCTAAAGTTAAGGCAAATCTTTAATAACGCGTGAAGAACACAGATTCTACAAAATGCACACGTTTGACATAACACTAATACTGACTGCACGATCAGATCCGTTCGACAATCTAGCTCGATGCTTGCCTTTGAAAAGGGAAGGCTGCACCAGAAAACAGAAAACCCACATTCCTTTGGTGAAAGTTGGTTGTAGGTGTGCACGGTCGAAGTTTGCAGATGTTCTTTTGGATATATGTGTTTGTGTGTATGTGTGTACATGTGAACAAGTTTCGACGAAAGATATGAAGGGGAAGATCCCAGCAGACATAATATTGATTGTCACACGAAAGAATTCAAGGTCATGACAACATGCATGTAAGGATATGAGCAGCGCATTTTTTCGTTACGACTGTGTGCAGACATAATAGAGAGGGGAAAAAATATGTATAATACAAAATACTCAGAAAAAAAATATTTAGAGATTGAAATAAATAAAAATATTCTTAAACTAATAGACTCGGAAAAAAATTAATATGAATGATATGGAAACCAGCTCTAGCATATGTGAACGTGGGAATGGTTGGTTAGGTTTCACTGTAGCTTCGGATGGATGTAGTCATGAAAAATAATACGAAAGATTTGTAATTTGTGTAGGATGGATAGGGGAGGGAGAAATTTTGAAACTGTGTTAAATAAAAAAATATACTTGAATTAATTTTATTACCCATGTTTGGAAAAAATTTTTGGAGGTGAAAAAATATACTCAGAATAATTCAGTAATACTTAGACATGAAAAATTATTATGAATGATGTGAGAACTAACGGTAGCATTTGAGTGCGAGGGAATATGTTGTGTACAATCATATTGATGAAGACTTCGTCGGATTTATTTTTTGAACCGTAGAAAAAAATATAAAAAAATTATGGACAGTCTGAAGAAATGATCTGAAGTAAAGAAAATATACTTTGGTTAATTCTATAATAGTTAGATTTGAAAAAAAATTATTATGATCGATATGGAAACTAACTGCAGAGGGTGTGTGCACATTCATGGCAGTGAAGGTATCGAGAGATTTATTTTTAGAATCGGAGAAAAAATAAAAATTTATCAACAGTCGGAAGAAATGATCGGAAGCATAAAAAAAATATAATTGGAATAATTCCATAATATTTGGAATTGAAAAAAGTTATTATGAACGATATGGGAACTAACGACAACAGATGAGTGTGTGGGAATGGACGGTGGGCATTCATAGCGGTCACATAAAAAAATAATTACCTCTCAATATGAAATGACGGAAGCGTCGGGAGCGTCGATCGGGGGTTTAATGGTCGTAGTAAAAGTAAATAGAATGCTATATATTAGATATTAAAACAGCGGCAGCGGTATGTGCAGGATTGGATGTTAAGCTACCATAGTGTGTAAGATGATGGAAGGATAAGAAAAAATAAATAATGTATATTATAATCGATTGGAAAAGAGGGTGGAAAGGGTAAAGGAGACTAAGGATAGTTTTTAAGTATAGAAATAATTGATTTGTTAATTTGTAAATGTTTTGGATAACCTTGTAGATTTAGCCAACAGAGCAGGGATTGGGTTGTTATGTGAAAAAAAATAATAATTAACAAAAATACTATAACGCGGTGATGATTGCATGCAATGCTATGATCGGAGAATTTTTCGTCGCGGGTGCGTCTATACTTGTAAAAATACGAAAGATCCTTAAAAAATTGATCAGTGTATGAATAATAATATATACTTAGGCTTTGAAATATTTTTAAAAATGCGGTATCCGCAAGCAAACAATGAGTGCGCGGGATCGGCGCGTGCGCTTTCGCGGAGGCTAACGGTATGTTAGATATATGCGCGGGATCGGGACGTGCGCCATGGCATATGGCAGTAAGATCAGGGAATCGGAAAAATAAAAAACATATTTAGGCTAATTTTGAAATTTCCATACTTAGACTTTGAAATATTAAAAATAATCTTGGTATCGTGAACGTGGGAGGCATGCGGAGGAACGGCGTGTGCGCTTTTGTAGTGGAGAACGTTATGTTAGATATATGCGCGGGAACAGTGCGTGTGCTTTCGCATTTGTCTGTATGATCGGGGAATCCGGTAAATAAAAAAAATAGTTAATTTAATTTTATAAAAAAATTGTGGTATCGTGAACGGAACGCTTGTGCGGATGTGATATCGCGGCGGAGATCGGAGTATGCGTGGGAACGGCGCGTGCGCTTTCGCGGTGGCGACCGGAGCGTGCGCGGGATCGTAATATACATGTGTGAGGGGCGAACGGGGGTGTTGGGTTAAATTTTAGCTTTAAATATCATACTTGGGTTACATTTTGGAATTTTCATACTTACGCCTTGAATTTTGAAAAATCGCGGTAACGCTTTCGGCGGGAGGGACGGGCGGGGACTTGGGTTACATTCAGACATTAATTAATTTACTTATGTTAATTAATAATCGGTTCAGTTTATCGGAAATGTGCAGGGGAACGCACGGGGGGAATTTTGGGGAAATTGGGGGAAACTTGGGTGAATTTTCGGCGTCGGAATAAAAAATTGGGTTAGTTTTTGCCTCCCTGATGAAATACTTACGTTACTTTCAGCCCTCTGCACGCGTTTAGGGGTTGTGACGTCAGAGCTGCCAGTCCCCGCATTTATTAACTACTGTACTAGTTGCGTTTCAAAATTTCTCAGCGAATGTTAAAATCGCGAATAATTAATCTGCTTTTTCATAAGTTACATATAATAGCGATAGGGACGAAGATGGCGAAAAAAATTATTTTCTTTTATAAGAACTACTCTAAATTAATTTTCAAAATAGAATTAAATGCCGAGCTTCTTATAATATGAACAATAGGTTTTTAAACTTCACGATTTATAAAAATTTAGTAAAAACGCACTAAACAGTAAGAAATAATTGTTCGATAAAAGACAGCATATTTTATGCAGTAAAGTGTACCCTTAAAAGGGGAAATTATGATTAAACAATGTCTCGTACATCAAATACAAATTGTAACAATTAGAGTATAACAAACAGTCCCTCTTTTTCTATCAAGTATCGGAAACATCAGGAATATTTGATATTAATTGTTGCAATTTGAATTTGGTGTACCGAAACTCTTCTTCTTCTTCTTCTTCTAGTGCCATCTCCGTTAACGAATGTTGGCCACAATTTGTGAAAGACTGGATCTGTTCCTGGCCGAATGAAGTAATTTGTTGGTTGACCAGCCCGTCCACTCTTCTAGTATCCATGACAGTCTTCTGCGTTATTTTCGTCTACGGCCTTCCATTTTGCCTTGTATAACTCTAACTGCACCAGTTCATATCTATCGTGTCTCACAATGTGTCCTAAGTACGCTAGCTTCCTTTTTTTTGATGATAGTTACTAGCTTTCTGTTTTGCTCCATTTTTTCCAGAACCTTTTTATTTGATATGCGGTCAATACACGATATTTTCAAAATTCTTCTGAAGACCCACATTTCGAACGCTTCTAGGGAAACTCTAATAAACATTTTAATATTGTTTAAGAATAATCGTATTACATTTTCTTTATGTATGTTACTCTGAATTGTCTTTCATCGCATACAACAATTTCTTATTATTTAGTTCATTTTTATTAAATTTTGATATTAAATCTTCAAATCATTATATTATTTTTTGTTTTTTTCTTTAACTATTTCATTCCAGAGTTTTTATTGTAAATATTTTTGAGTGGTCTTAAAATTTTAAACTTTTAGTCTTTATTTTTATATTCTAATGAAAACTTCTTGACTAATTTTTGCCCAGCCGTATTATTATTCAGTAAAGAATGTATACATTTAAGGAGAATCCTTTTTTTAACGTAATTTGAATGACCACTCGGTCAGCTTTCACCGACACTTTTATCGGATCACTACTGATCGAACACTTTTGTATCAAATAAAAATGCGGTATTTTTATCAGCGATGAGTTTGTAAATGGCGTTCGATTTCAATTTTCAACTTTACTAATATAAAATAACCCTGATAATATTTTTAATAATTTTGTCCGGATATATTAATGATTACTTTTGTTCCCCCGAATCTGCATTTTTTTTCTCTATAAATAACACGGATAATATTTTAATTGACAATGGCGTTTATTTGTTAATAAAAAATTTCTCTAAAGGGGCCTCTTTTTTTATTATTTACTTTAACGGCTACTCTGCCAATACCCGATACCGCCACTAGCGGTTGATACACTTTCAGATGAATAAAACTCGATCGAAATATTAAATTTTCCGCAAAAAAAAAAAAAAAGCAACAATATATTATTTTTTCAAAGTCAATAATAATTCTATTCGTCGTATTTGGGAAATAATAAACGGGGTACCATTTTCTCGTAGGGTGGGTACCTGGTCTAGAATTTTGAAAAAATCAATTTTTTTTCTTTTGTTGCATATATTTTTAAAGTTCAGACTTTTGAGACTTTAAAATAAAAAATTACGAGACAATTTCACTTTCCTTGTTATTAAGCTCATGTCGAAATGTTCTATCCGCCTCTTTTCTCCATTATTCGCCACTACAAGAAACGTTTTCTGCGGTCTTCCTCAAGATTCCTCCCTCGGTCCTACTCTTTTTAAAATTTATACTGCCAGTATCGCTTCTCTTCCTTCAAACTTCCGCTCTTTGTTCTCTGCTAACGACATTCTGTTTTTTCCCGTTCCCATGATATTGTTACACCCAATGAAGCTCTTAATCCGTCCCTCAATTTCTTAGAAAGTGCTTTTGTTTTAATTAATCTTTTGATTTTCCCTTCCAAATCTTCCTACGTTGTATTTACTCTTCGGCCTTATAATCCTGCTTCAGTTAATTTATCCTTAAACAGTACAGCTCTTGCTCTTCCGTTATCTCGGTATCTTCCTCGATAGTCGTCCGTTCTTTTCCGAACATATCAAATATCTTTCCTCCACCTCTATTAAAAGGTTAAACTTGCTGAAGGCCCCCTATCGCTTACTAAATGGGGTGATGATCCTTACATTCTTATTTCTCTGTATAAGTCCATCATCCGTTCTAAGTTTGACTATTTCTCGTTCATTTATGCCTGCACTTCCAAGACCCGACTCTCTAAACTAGATGAGATCCAAAACTCTAGTCTTTGACTCTGTCTCGGTGCTCTTAAATTCTCTCCTATTCCAGCACTGCTCGCTGAATCGAATACATCACCCCTGTATATATATGTAGATCTTATTTAGGATATCGCTTTCTTGCTAAACGTCTTTCACTCTCATTTTCTCATACTATTCAATTTCCAGGAATTGGCGTTTTGTTCCTAGGGAAATTCCCATTTTATCTCGCATTTCTCTCCGTCTTAGTGCGTCAAATATTACTAACACTAGACCTATTAGTCTCTTGTGTAATATGAGTAAAATTGCTGAATACTGTACTGCTCATACGGGAACATTCGGATATTAATAATTTAATTTCAAAAAGCCAATTTGGATTCTAACCTCGTCGCTCTACTACTCTGCAAGTTGCCAAAATAACCGAATTTATCATGGACAATTTTAATCAAAATAAAAATTCTGAGTTAATACTTTTTGATGTGGCTAAAACTTTCGATACTTGCTGGCATCGAGGAATTGAGTACAAACTAATAAATACTAAACTTCCTACTTACTTAATTATAAATAATTAATTAATAAACTTAACAATAGACGTAGATAATTCTTAATAATTATCAATGCACAAAGAAAACGGTCCTTGCAGACGTACCGTAAGGTAGCGCCCTCGGGCCTTTCATCTTTATATTGTTTCTCAGTGATTTTCCGAAATACTCTAACACTGAGGTCGCTTTATATGCCGACGATGTTGCCCTCTATTGTAGTTCCTATAGATCTAATATCATAAGTAACAGGCTTCAAAGAGCCTCGACGCACGTTTTAAAGTACCTTACCAGATGACAGATTATGGTTAATCCATCAAAGACCTAAGCCATATTCTTCACCCACAGGAGTCATATTAAATATCTTGGTTTGATATTAGACAGCAAACTTACTTTCATCAAACATATCGAGCATATCTCAGTTAAAACAAATAGAGCTATCTCGCTAGTATATCTCTTACTCGATCGCAAATCCTATTTAAGCGCAAATAACAGACTTGTCATCTACAAGTGTCACTTTTAAGGCCGATTATCGCATACTTTTGTCTAATATGGTTTTCTGCTGGTAGGGTACTTCACAAAAAACTACAGCTAATCCAAAATCGATCCCTAAGCTGTATTATTTGGGGAAAATATAGATATAGACAAGAGTATCATCTATGCATGACATTTCAGAGTTACCGAAAATCAGAGATTACGTTCTAAATGCAACAACTAAGTTCTACGCTAAATGTGTAGCGTACGAGAATGTATTAATCAGCTGTATTGGTGATTCCAGGCAACTATGTGTACTAAGTACAAACATCGTAGACTTAAGCATAACGCACTATTCCGAATTGTATGACGTTAGTGTTACTTTTATTCAGTTTTAGTTTTATTTTTAATTTTACTGGATAATCACTTTACTAATATCTACGTAATGTGGCACTATCCACTGAGTCCGCCCCTTCAGCAGTAAGTTTTTGTTCTCTTTTTCCTACTAACAAGGAGAGGGACGATATATATATTTTATTATTATTTTTTATGTTTTATTCCGTTCCGTACTGTTTAGTTTTAGGTTTTGCCGCGCGGGGGTGTTATGTTATGGATGTGGGCATACGGGTAGATGTGTAGGCGTGTGTGTATACTTGAATATATGTCTATTATGTACTTACCTTAGGTGTATGGGGATTTATTAATTATATGTATATAATTATAATCAAATTATTAGTTTGATAAGTGCGATGCGAATGGAAGGCATAATTGTGAATTTAATCCACATATAAATCCGGGCTTGGCAGTTTTACATCTACTCTTGTTCGAAAAGTTGAACTTAAGTTAAATAGAAAAATGATTATGCAACCAAATGACATCTCTATTACAGTTCTGTCACAAAATTGAGTGTAACGAATACGAAACCATAAAAAAATAGAATGCAGACATAAGTAGAAATTTTAACGGGAAAGACGAAAATAGTAAGAATATTATTAAAATAATCCATTTAAACATTCGAAGCATTAGATGCAATTGGGATGAGTTTTTAATACAAATTCATAAACAGGATGTTAGCGTAATAGTTCTTACCGAAATAAACATCAAAGAGCACGAGGCTGAATATTACAACATAGAGGATTATGAGAAATGTGTAATTAAGAAACCACCTAACCGTAATGGGGGAATAATGATATTGGCGTCAAAGGCTTTCAGCTTTAAGGTGGTTCACGCGGGCAATTCTGCTGCTGATAGCATTACTGTAGAAATAAGCCTAACAAAAAATCAAAAAATTTACTTAATGGCAATTTATAGGTCACCGAGTAACAACGTTGGTCACTTTCTACAGGAACTCGAAGAGAGACTGAAAAGATTAGATCGGAATACAAAATTTATTATCTGCGAAGATTTCAATATTAACACTGATTCAAGGAGTAAAATAATTGATCAATTTCTGAACATCTTATCAAGACACGGTGGAATTCGGCTAATTAAAGGAACAACTAGAGAAGAGGTAAAAGCAGGTCGTATTACCAAATCTTGTATAGATAACATCTTCATTAGACATTCAATAGAGAAAGTAATGGCGGGTATTATAAAGACAAAAATTTCAGATCACTACATAGTTTGTGGTGCACTATGTGTAGATAGAGACGAGAACTTGAAGACCGTTAGTACACGTGAAATCTATCTGAATGAGAACTTGTTAAAAGATAAAGTAAATGATTATCACTGGCAGGGCTTGCTTGAGAAAAGAGAAGTGGAAGAATTGGTATATAATTTAAAAGTAGTATTCAATAAACTTTATGACGATTGCAAATTTACTAGGCAGACAAGGAGGGAAATGAGATACAATCCTATTGCAGCTTAGATGAATAGGAAAATATTAAATCTCATACATATTAGAGACCTATATTACAAAAGATGTAAAGGGAATAATTCAAATAGAAGATATAAAGAACTATATAAGAAATACAGGAAATTAGTAAAGCAGGAAATAAGACAAGAAAAAGAAAAATATTACCAACAGGAATTACTAAAAGCGAATAATAACATTAAAAAAACCTGGAAGATAATGATCAAGTAATGTGTAAAAAAAGATCTATAATTATAGATGAGGCAATAGGGAAGAATTTTGATGGGTATCACAATGCGGCGCGTGAATTTCAAAAATATTATATGGAGGCTATTGAAAATCTGAAACATAATTGTGATATTAGACTCATGAGAACCGAGAACGTGAATACTACGGTTACGTCATTTTACATACCGAAAGCCACAAGTGAAGTGATAAAAAACATAATTAAGAAAATGAATAAGAATAAAGCCCAAGGACATGATAGTACACGGGTGAAAGATGTAATTACACATGCAAAAAAGCTTGCTCCGCTGTTAACAAAAATTATTAATGAGTCTGTAAAAGAAGGTATATTCCCCAGGGAGTTAAAAGTAGGGAGATAATAAGACCAACATATAAAAATGGGGATAAAAAACTCTGTGAAAACTATAGACCAATTACGTTAATATCAGTTATTGCTAAAGTGGTTGAGCACTATGTAGGTAACTATCTTAAATTGTACCTAGAAGAGAACAACCTAATATATCATGACCAATATGGATTTAGAAAGGGGAAATCAACGGTAACTCTGCTCAGAACTTTTACATCTGCGATAAATAAGGGATTAGCATCCGGCAAACAATTTTTGATAGTCTTTCTAGACCTTACTAAGGCTTTTGATTTAGTGGATAGGGAAATATTGATAGAAGACCTAAGCAAAATTGGTATAACAGGAAGATATCTTAATTGGTTTAGATGTTATTTACATGAAAGGTAATGTTTAGTGAAAATTGGTAATGAATATAGTGATATGGGGAAAACGAAATATGGAGTAGGACAAGGAGCTATATTAGCACCGTTACTGTTTTTAATTTACATCAACTCCATTCACAATTGTATTAGGAACGCCAAACTTTACGTATATGCTGATGACATTGCTCTGGTAATTGAACACCAAGACGTAGAAATAGCAAAAAGGCTGCTTCAGGAGGACTTGAATATGGTTTGCAGATGGGTACACGATAAAAAATTATTAATGAATGCCAAAAAATCAAAAGTGATGTACGTAAGAACACCGAGTAGATTTAGAAAGTTCGTGCCTAAAATAGTTTTGCACAAGGCAGATTGCCTTCATGGATCGGAAGTATGCCATTGTGAGCCGTTAGAAACGGCCGATAATTTCAAATACCTGGGAATAACATTCGATAAGGCGTTAACTTGGAGAGTTCACATAGATAACATTGCTAGGGAAATTAGTATGCCGGCGTTATACAAATTGAAACAAGTTATGAATTACAAAACTACGAGAGACTGTATTTTGACTCATTAATAATGTGACTAGGATTAGATACGGACTCGAAATTTGGGGGGAGGCAAAAAAAAAAACAGAATTAAGGAAAATTAGTAGGCTACAGAAAAGATGTTTAAAAATTTTGTTACCGAATTGGAGAAGTGCGAATCTTGTAACGAATTCTACAATAAAGAAATGTCGCCAAAAATGTTTTTTTATTACAGTAAACTTTTAAGGTATAAAACAGAAAAAATAAGATTACCGACAAGGGAAAATATGGGACTAGGAACTTTGACAATTTATGTTTTATAAGATCTAAAGGGATTAATAATAAAATTGATAATGTTGAAGAGGAAGTTATGAGTCATTTACTAGATAACTTACCGAAGGAATTAAGAGACGAATGTAATTTGAATATATGGAAAGACAAAATAAAAATATGGTTGATTGCGTGGTGCAAAGAATGAGAAATGGATAGCCATAGAAAAGGAACAGCGATAAGACGGGTAGTTGATTGAAAGAGTAAATAATTATAAATGATGTAATGGAAAAAAAAACAAATGTTTAGTGCTCAGTTCTAGCTGCATTACTTATGGCTTATGTGAAAATATTGTGGTGCGATGTGCGATGGGTATAAATGTTGTGAATTAAAATTAGACGTAGAATAGTAAAAATAGAAGTTAAGTTGAATTAAGTAATTAGATATAAGACAAATATGATGTATTAGATTTAAGATGTAGATGATGAATAAACGATATTGCCTTGTGGGACCCGCAAATTATTTAAAAAAAAAAAAAAAGGTCGCTATCTGCGGGTCACCGATTTTGATGAAATTTTGCAGATCGATAGATGACCATGAGTATATAAACTGTGTAAAATATTAGAATGCAACTTTTTAATTTACGTGAGAAATTAAAATTTTTAGAAACCGCATTTCACGGATGATATACATATAGCCGTTTAGACAAAAATATGCAATAAATTCCAGATTATGTTTATTTACCTTGTGCAAATGGTTCGGAAGTATTCCAAAATGAAGTATATTAAACAAAAAAATTATTAAAAAACAATAAAATAATTTTAAAAAAATCAATTTTTTATTTAATAAAAATTTAAACATGTCATTTACATTTATATACTATAAAAACACAAATTACAAAGTACTTGTTTTATGTTTTATCGTGTAAAGGTAAAAGTGACGTCTATTTGTATACACTTGGAAATAAGGTCCGAGTTCGAATTCCCGCGATGTCACGTAAAACCTTTGACCTTCTATTTTAAATTGCTAATTTTTATCTAATTATTTCCATTCTTTATACATAATTACATAAATGTAATAAAGCGTAAGATAAATATGTTTCATACACAACCAATTCATTATATGTATATATATATATATATATATATATGTGGGGGGGGGGTGTATATATATGTAATGTATATAAATATAAATATAAATATAAATATAAATATAAATAAAAAAATATGTATATAAACAAATATACTCATTTATATGTAAAATAAGAGTGTTAATGAATATTAATTATAATTAAAATGCTTCAACCTAATTTTTATATACATAATTTTGGGTGATATAAATCATAAAAACAAATAAAACAGAAATTCCTGCGACATATATAGATGAATTATTACTTTAAGAGCAAAGTTCTTTTAATTTTTCATTTGAAAAACAAATTTCATTTACATTTACAAATATTTCACGTTTATTTGAAAGTTTAAAGGAAAACCATGCATAAAAACAGTCGTTAAATAATTTAAATGTTTAAAAATTATTATATTTATGTGGTTATGTATAAAGAATTGAAGTAATTAGATAAAAATTAGAAATTTAACATATAAGATCAAAAATTTTACGTGACATCGGAACAGGGATTCGAACTCGGCTCTTATTTCTAAGTAGTGTACAAATATACGTCACTTTTACCACTATACCACAAAACAAGTACGTTGTGATTGTGTTTCTATATATATAAATGTAATAAATGGAGTGTTTAAATTTTTATTAAATTAAAAATTATTTTTTTTTAAATTATTGTTTTGTTCTTTAATAATTTTTTTATTTGATATACTTCATGTTGGAATAATCAGTCTTCCGAACCATTTGCATAAAATAAATATAAACATAATCTGGAATTTATGGCACATTTTTGTCTAAACAGCTATATATATTATCCGCTAAATGCGGCTTCTAAAAATTTTAATTTCTCACGTAAATCAAAAAGTTTTGCATTCTAATATTTTACACAGTTTATATACTCATGGTCTTCTATCGATCTGCAAAATTTCATCAAAATCGGTGACCCGCAGATAGCGACCTCTCCTTGTTAGTAGGAAAAAAGAACAAAAACTTACTGCTGAAGGGGCGGACTCAGTGGATAGTGCCACATTACGTAGATATTTTTTTTTTTTTAAATTCCCTTAAATTGTATGTGCTGTGTGTAACTACTATGGTCATTACAGCACACTCAAGGGAGGGGGGTAATTTAAATGTGGTGAGTTAAGCCACTCATTTTAATGAAAGCAATAATCCTGTTGATGGAGATTACCTCGTTTGAGAGGGTCTGCCCCATGCCAAGTTTCCTCCGCAACATAGTAAACTTTTGGCAGGTAAGTATTATGTGGGAAACTGTCGGTGCGGTTGTCTGGTTGCACAAGGGGCATGTAGCCGGAGGCGGCGTTTTATCAATTATATGTTTATGCGAAATAGCGATGTGGTCAATTCGCAGCCGGCTGAGGATCTTAAAGTCGTATCGGCATGTTCCCTCCGGTGGCCACCATGATTCAACTGTGGGCTTAATGGTTCTTAAGGATGTTGTTGCAGCTGCCCATTCAGTTTTCCACTGGTTTTCGCACACCTTTAGGAATATATATGTTATTGATGAGGGAAGCTCCGCGTCCTGTGGCATTGGCGAGAGCAAGGCAGAACGTGCTGCTCTGTCGACACTCTCATTACCAGGCACTCCAATGTGCCCAGGAACCCACAGCAGCGACACGTGACTATCCATTAGCTGCAATTCACTCAAGTAGTGATATATTTTTAGGATTAGCGGGTTGTTGAATTTTTGACTTCTAATCATGTTCAAAGACTGTAGGGAATCAGTAACCAGGAGGAAATCGCTGGCTCTGGTGTGAGTTGTAACGATGTGGTGGAAACAGTGTGCAATTGCGTACAATTCTGCATCCAATGCGGAACAGGCATCATTGAGTCGAGTTTCGCATGAGATGTCGTGACCTTCGACTGCACAGGCTGCGGGCAGTGGACCTGCCTCGCCAACTGCCTTGGCTCCATCAGTGTAGTAAATTAGGTGAGTAAAGTGATTATCCAGTAAAATTAAGAATAAAACTAAAACTGAATAAAAGTAACACTAACGTCATACAATTCGGAATAGTGCATTATGCTTAAGTCTACGATGTTTGTACTTAGTACACATAGTTGCCTGGAATCACCAATACAGCTGATTAATACATTCTCGTACGCTACACATTTAGCGCAGAACTTAGTTGTTGCATTTAGAACGTAATCTCTGATTTTCGGTAACGCTGAAATGTCATGCATAGATGATACTCTTGTCTATATCTACGGATGCTGTCAAGGCTACCCTAGAGGCTACTTCATCCTCAACCACCTGTTCCTTTGAAGTCTGCGACGTGATTCTAAGCATTCGACTGAATGACAATTGCTCGGTACTGGATGCTGAAATATAAGCAGTATTTTTCTGTTTGCAATATTTTCTTTCTACGAAGCATACATCACAGAAAGCCCTGCTGGTATTTGATTCATCCACGGCTTTATTTACAATCTCTAATCCCCTTACTAAAAATCCTGTAGCAATTCGAACCCAGCAGGTATTATACGAACTTATTAAGAAACAGTGCTCCATATCCTTTCTGTGGGTGCCCCGCCATGTTGGGATTCCTGGAAAAAAAATCGTCGATACATCTGCTCGAGCAGGAATATATTGCCCTTGGCAAAGTAATAGCCCTCCTCTACCTTATCTATCGAACATAATCTTCAATAATCTCACGTCCTCATGGAAAGCCCATTGGTTCTCGTGTCAGACTTTCTCTAACCCTCAACCGAACCATGGTGGGCAGAAAAAGCATTTCCCGTAGAGATTTCTGTGCATTTAGCCACTTGGGCACAGGCCACACGGCCATGTCGCATAATTTTATTTTACAAAGAACCCCACCTTTTATGAATTTCCCTTTCTGTAGCCAAGGTGTTGCTCCCTCAACTTCCCACATACTGTGCGACTGTCCAGCACTCTCACCCCACCGGCCCCCTTCTATTAATAACAAAACAGTCACCAACATTCTTGAGAATTCCCTCAATGCAATCTTATCTGTAACACAGTTTATCAGAACTAGCGGAATAAGCAGATATCTATAAAAACAAACTGCGCATCTTCGTACTGTAATAGCCACAGCAGTTAAACACGGTACAGGATGTTACTTTCACAAAAAAAATACACACATCCACACATACAGGCACATCCACACATACAGGCACATACACACACATACGCCAATCACATATAACGCACATATGCATACACTCACCATGTAACACATAAGAATACGCATATGCCATATAATGAATTAATATGATTTTAACAAACCATCAGTACAAAATAAATTTATTCCTTGTGAACATAAAATATCTTCTGATTAAGCACTCATTGCAATGAAGTTACACGCATACACATACACACACCAACCTCATATAACATGTATACATCCATGACACATACAGACGCACGTACTATGTGACACAAGCGAATTAATATAAGTTATGTATTAAAATTGTTCATATATATGGCTAATATATGGAAGTGGGTAGAACTTTTAATCAATTCATTGAGTAGTAAAATAATTCAACCATCTGCTTAAACTTATTCATGTCAGTAAAAAACATGTCAGCCTCTGATTCGTTCATTAAGAAATAATTTGTTATTTTTACCGCGGTCAAACGGGGAGAATTCGTATATAGTTTCGCTCTTGCAAATGGTACATGCAATAATTGCATTTTTCTAGCCGTTAATCTGGGAACTCGGAAACCAACTTTTGAAAGTAAATTAAAATCATTTATATAGTATACCAGTCAATAAATTACGTATAAATAACACGGCAGATGTTTTTCTTCTATTTTCTAATGTGGACATTCTGAATTCCTTCAACTGTTGTTTATAATTGAATGGAAACATATCACTATAATGAAACTTAAAGTGTAGCCACCTTAAGAAACGCTTTTGAACCCTTTCAAGTAAAAGTATGAGATTTTTCTTAGAAGGATTCCAAACAATATTCGCATATGCTAATTATGACCGTACACATACGAGTAATAAACAACCGAAAATGTATTTAAATTCTGAAAAAGTAACATCGATTTCTTTTTTGTAAATGCTGTTTTTTCTTGTATTATTCTCGCTTTTACGTCCCTAGTACTCCTATCCTGAGTGATAATACTCCCAAAATATGGAAATTCTTTTACTTCTTCTAGTTTTACTGAATTCAGTTTGATGCAAGTGAGTTTTAATATTTCCAGTTTCTTAATACATACCATGATTTTCGTCTTTTTTGTATTCAGTTTCATTTGGTAATAATCTTTCAGTATGCTTTCCATTTTCCTTAGAGACTCTTCCAAGTTTTCTTCACTTTCTGCGACCATAGCAATATCATCTGCAAATCTGATCATATTTACTGTTTCCCCTTGTATTTTAATGCCAGATTTAATAGTATGCCGAACTTCATGTATTGCTTTTTCGATATAGGCACTAAATAAAATCGAACACAACGGACATTCTTGTCGTATTCCTTTCTAATTTTGGCCTCTTTTATGTTCTTCCCACATTTGATTATTGCTGTTTGATCTTTATATAATGCTTCAATGATTCGTTTGTCTTTCCATGGTATTGTTGTATTCCCATATGCAGCGGGAATGCCGATCGTCCGACGGTAATAAACGAAAAAACGAATCAGCATGATATCGCGTTTATTTATGTAAAAAGGTGGCGATCGATTTACTCGGAGACTTACTTCTCGCAGAAGTTTACTCTGAATCCCGGAACTAAAAAATCTAACCCGCGCATTGAAATGCGGAACATATACATATATATATATCGGCGTTGTCGACTGACGACTTGCTTAAAGTTGCGTCATTCGCAACAAAAGCGTGAATAAAATAGAAGGCTTATAAATTAACGACGTCAGCGAATCGAACTTACTGAATCGCGTATGCACCGTTAGGCGAAACATTAAACAGCGATGTTTAACTTTGCGCCATAAAACGGGATTTCGGTTCCAACAGCGCGATTATTGCGTGCTGTCAGCGAATAATATCTTAGCGAAGCGCGAGTACAGCAACAGTCGAAATTATAAACGACGATGTTAGCATTGCGACATCAACGGAAGTTTGGAGCACAACACTATTCCTATCTGTTTTAGTAGTTTAAACATTTTCACGCAGTTTATGTTTTTCCAGGTCTATGAAAGCTACATGCATGTAGTTTCATTTTTACTTATACATTTTTCAATTATTGTTCTTGGAGCTAAAATTGCTTCTTTAGTTCCTATCTTTTTTCTAAAACCAAATTGATCTTCTTTTAGAAATCCTTCTATGTATCCTTCCATTCTCCTTTGTATAATCTTAGTGAGGATTCGATAATTTTTGTATACATCTGTATCACCCCTTTCTTAGCTATTGGTATGACTTTGAAAATCGTGTGGAATAACTCCAGTTTCATAACTTTTCGATATCATATCATGCAATTTCTATTTGACTCCATCTCCACTACGTTTCGGTAGTTCCGCCGAAACTCCATCAATGTCTGGTGCTTTTTTTGACTTCAAATCTTTAAGAGCTCTGTCAAATTCACTTCTAAGTATCTGGTTACCCATTTAATCTGCTTCTATTTCATCTTCGTCTTCTAAAATGCTTTCGTAGGTTTCATCGATATATATAACTCTTCTAATATATTTCTTCCATCTATTAAGTTTATCATTTTTATTAAATGTATATATTTATCCCTCTTGTCTTGGAGATTGTTATTTCTCTTTTTTAAATCACTGAATTATTTTTTGACAATTTGGTTGGCGCTTTCTAATTTACCAGATTTTAGTTGTTCTATTTCATTACATTTTTCGTCCATTAATTCTTCTTTTACTTTCCTTATTTTTATATTTATCTCATTTCTTATTTTTTTATATTTATTTTGTTTTTAAATATTTAAAGCTTTCACAGTGATTACTCATGATAAATAATTCATCGGAAACAACTGTGTTTTAAAAAGATATTTATTCGCTTAACGTTTCGACCAGCTTACACTGGCCATCATCAGAAGCAAACTGAAGAATGGAGCGAAAATTGCGATCGACAATAACATTAAAATAAGAATCAGAAATCATGAAAAACCCAAATCAAAACAGATAACCTACCTCTAAACAGGAAAACCCGACAAAACGCGTAACAGCATAGATAAAATATAAAAATATATGAGATTGTTTGTTATGATCTGTTCGAGCTCATGAACTGTGATTGTGAGTTCTGTAATCTGTTGGTCTTTCTTTAGGAGTTCGCCTGTTAATTTTTTAACTTGCTGACGTAGCGCTTTAACTTTCGTTATCATGTCCTGGTTTGACTGGTGCATGACATCGTACTTGTCTGACACAAATTCAATACACTTTTTCATGTCACAAACTTCGCGCTTTATTACGTTTAACTGTTTTCTCCTTCAATTTTGTTTCTATATTGAATAGCTTTTTCTTGAAGTAATTGGACCAGAAATAGGTAAACCTTTTCCCCTCATAAAACCACAGATGATATAAATCTTCTTCAACCTGAGAATGTTTACCTGTTTCAATTTCTTTCTTATTTTAATGCGCCACTCCCACTCGGTTGATTAGCGCACCACTTTTGAATCCCATCTCGTTTTTTTTCCAGTCACTGGCAGTGCTTGTCCCCCCACTGCCAACTCTAAAGTGATTTTTTTTACAGATTCACCACAATCTATCCTTTTGATGACACGAAATTTTTCTTCTAAGGTCAAAGCGTCATTATTTCAAACTTAATGCAAAACTAAAAAACTAAAACAAATTAATCATATCAAAATTACGGTACGTATTTAACGGCACAACTAAAATTAACCGGACTACTTCAACGACTCTCACCGGACAACTAAGAATGTTAAAACAACGTTCTAGGTTATGGGAAGAGATGAATAATATCAAGCGCGAGACAGCTGATCCCAGGTGCCACAGTACCGGCCAGCAGCACGCTGACAAGAGGCTAATAAACGAAATAACTCGACAATCATTATCATTGTAACATTATGGCAACAGACAGTATCTTTATTTGCAGCGAATGTAAACAAACATTCAGATACGTACTGCATATTAAAAGCACGTTGGCTTTTTCTTCTTTTTTTTATATCTTATTTATTTTTTTTTTTTTAAAAAATCGATCCGGATAATAGGGAGTTCGAATAAACGCGATCCGGATAATCGCGAGTCAACTGTATTATTTCAATTTTTTTTTTTTTTTTTTAAATAGGCGAGAAAGTTCAGTTCACTGTCGCAACTTATATTTCAGTTTTAAAAGATAACAAAAAAATAAAAGACTAAAAAAATTCAATTTATATTTACTACAGTCGTGTCAAATGAACAAATCGGCCAATTTGACATCGAAATTTCAAAGGTGGTAATTTCAGAGTTAAAAAGACCAACAAAAAGGACTGAAAGCGATAAGAAACTCTTAACTGAAAACGGGGTTAAAGCACCCTGCGCGCAATGCTTTGGCTTGTGCAATAGAATTGAAGAGAGTAATGTAGATTTTTTTAGATGCGGACACAAAAATACTCACAATAAACAGTTTTGAAAAAGGATAAGAAATGCTAAACACGGATATTGTCAAAAAATAAATAAATAAATAAAATCGAAAATTTTGTTTTTTGTTCTATTAAAACTACGCTTCTTTTTTTTTCTTTGATTTTATCCGTGGAAATGATGTAGAACGAGACCGCTCTATTCAACTTTTGTAAACAGATGAAATTAAAAGTTTAAGCCTCTATTTGAGTTCTGTAGGTACCGTTTTTGAGTTTGATCGTCTAGGCTTTATTTCCCGCTGAAATAGTTAACTCTCTTTTTAAGCTGTAGATGAGATGTGTTGTAGATAGAATAGGAGTTTTAGGATTGTGTAGAATCATTGTGAAGGCTTTTCAAAGCACTGTTCAAAACGCAACATCTTTCTCGATTAGCAAGTAACGGTAGTAGAATACTTTGTCGAGGAAGTAGGAAACTTGTTTCGCTCCTTTTTTTTGCACGTTTTTAGAGAAACATGCGTATTAAAATCGAAGAAGTAAAACGAGTATACCGCGTGGACCATTGATATAAGGTGTTATGAAATTTTCCATTAAAAATACTTCCCCTGATCTCCAATAGGGATCGGAAAAGAATTAACGCCAGTTCTTTTCTCCTTTTGATATAATCCGTTTTTATTTTCAACCGGGCAACTTCTTTTTCGTACACTGAATTTCGTAACAGCGTCTTGAGTCCCAAACGAGACAACTTTCCCCCACCCAAAAAAAAAACCCGTAACATCTCCTCCGTTTAATAGCCAAGCTCAATTACACTAACCACTCTACTTCCAATTGGCGATAATAATTTTCTGCTTCTGTTTTGCAAAGTATTTGGCGGTAGCAAAGTGTGCAACCCTTCCGATATAGTCGGAAATGACTTTGGTTCCAGTTACGAGCTGTTGCAAGCGGCCAAAGATAACTTACGGAAAGAATTTCAAAATGTGAGGCTGCAATATAAAGTTATCAAACCTCCAGCCTCCGCAGTAAGTAGTCTGTTTATTTTTTATGCTATGCAGACATTAGCTTCATCAATTTTTACATAGTACGAGCAGCATACAGAAGTATTTAAATTTCGCTTACCACTTTTTTTTCTTCTTTTATTACTTTCATCAAGTTAATTGATCGGATAAATCGTATATTTTAAATTAATCATTTTACTGTTCAGAGTTGCTCGGAGGCCCAACCATAAAAGAGCTTCTGGGAAAACTACGGTAATACAAACGGAGGATACGAAATGGACCGTATAGTATGGCTGTTTTTAACGGGGCATTAAATTTATCCCGTGTATTATAAGTGTATAAATGTAAAAATTTTAATGCATAAAAAAATAACGTAGTCAGCACTTTATAACAGTCTCGTAACAATTAAAATGTGTAATAAATGTTCAGTATCTAAAAACCTTTCCCGTTATTTAACAGGATGTATAGAGGTATTTAACTGCTATCTCCACTTCATTTTTAAATCTGTTTTTTGTTGAGCATTGTGCTCTTATTGTACATTTTACATCCTGTCTTTCCCCTCCCAACATACTGTGAATATTTGACCGAATTGTAACCCTTTGCGTTCTTTTTAGTTTTGGGTGTAGGTCTCCTGGCTGACGTGCTCACAAAAAGGAAAAAAAAAGAAGAAGTCTGCTTTTCTATTTTCCAAAGTCAAAGTGTACTCTCGATAAATAAAAAATGCATAACGGCAAAATTTTTATTCCACTAAATTATCAAAAACAGCTGCTGCGTCCCTGTCCACATCGGTTTATTACCTGTCAAGAATCTGGCTTCGCATTTTCTTTATTAGATTTTAACGCCTCATCGTACTGCGCGATTAAAAATTCAAGTTCGTTCATTTAATGGAATAAAAATAAACAAGTGTATATAAATATATGAATAATTATAAAAACGCATTAATCTTCGAAGCTAAATTGGGCATTTTATAATTAATCGCTATTATACGGAGTATATGTAATATATTTTCGAAACGGAAATTAGACGCGATCGATTGTTGTTTTTAGAGAAATTACATATAATTAATAATAATTCTTCTTTTTCTTTTTAACAACTATTTTCGGTCCGCTGCTGGATGTAACCCGCCTGAAATTCGTTTCCATTTTTCTTATCTGCCGCGTTCATTCAAAAACTTATTTATGTATATCGTTCATCCGGCACGTCTACGGTTTACCTCTTCTGGGTCTTCCGCAAACTTAAGTCGTGGTTGTATCTGAAAGGAGCATGGCTTGTGGGGCGACCAGCCGAACACTTCATTTCGATTCCTTTATCACTTGCACTACGTATTTTATAACTAGGTTTCCTCGATGCGCATTTATTTTCTTTTTTTATATCAAACTTCTTTCAATTCTCCTTTGCGCTACTCTTAGCTTCATAGCTATTGTGCTCTGTGGTGTTCCATGTTTTACATCCGTAGGTCATTACCGGCAGTATTCGTTTTGCAGTATATGCTGGGGCGCCCATTTTTGCATTTTTCTTGTTATTTCCTTCTGAAAACTGTTGTTCGTTTTTAATAATATTTATGTAATTTTAAATATCTAGATAAGTTTGTTTTGTTTTTTTTTTTAATATGGCATACCCCTATATATTTTTACATAAAAATATGTTTGCGTGAAGTGTAATCAAAAGTAAACCTATTGCTTAAAACTATTATCCATCCGGATTTTTAAATTACTCCGTGTATTATTCGTGTAATCGTCTCCACACCGATTACCTGACATTTCGATGAAAAGCAATTTCTGACTTCTTTAACTTGGTAATTACGCATTAGAATAAATATTATGATTAATAAAACAGAATAGATTATAGTTAAATAGTTGTCGCAATTACTATATTATGGCCGACTGATAGAGATTGTATGTAATTTCGTAATTATATGTAACTGATAACAAAGTGCAGACCAGATTAGCTGCGTTGAAGTATTAATTCAGAAACAGGTGTTACAGTTTAATGCGTTTTTATAATTTATACAATTCCATAATTTATTCTTAAACACGAAATAATATTGGTAGTACTATATTCTAATGTAATTTAATTATTATTTCATCGTCAAGATATAATCGAGCAAAATTATTTTTAGCATGGAACATTAGCCGAGACCTAATTAGCAAAAAACGTCACATTAAAGTGGAACGCGAGGGCATTATGCGGGAGGAAAATAAGAATATTTCTTTTAGTTATCTTAAGTCGTATTCAAACCGCACTAAGACTATAAGTTTCATCATGCTCGTGGTACAGTAAATATCGAGTTGAAGAACGAGTTTGATCCGTCGACTTCACACAATTAGCGACGAGTGCAGAGAATTCGTACGCCGTGCCGGCCCCAAGGATTCATCGTTACTCACACTCAACGTCCAGAGTTTGAGAGCAGATAAGGAAGAATGAATTAGTGATTTCCTGTTGCCTGAAACCAGGATCATAGCGTTAACCGAAACCTTGCTTAATAACGACGACGAGGTTCGTACCATATCTAGAAAGAATACAAACTCTAACAGATAATATCTCTTTGCTAATAATAAAAAATACTTATCTTTTATTATTCCGCCCAACCGAATATTTTATTCTAAATCAACCCCTATAACATAAAATTAAAAAATATAAAAAGGATCTTTTTATTTTTCTCTTCAAAAATAGTAAAGTGTACCATTATTCGTTGCTTTTCTTCTGATCGACTGTATTATAACCGTCACTGTAAACGTTGATGGCGTTTAATTGAAAATCTCCTGTGACTACATATGTATATATATATCAACGTGAAAGCGACTATTCATTAAAAAAACCGTTATAGAAATTTCACATATTTACAATATACATTTATGTCAACTGGTGAAAGAACCATATTATTACTAGATGAAGTTTGATTAGAGTATGTTTACCGAGATTAATTCATACGATTCATTTTATATTCCAGACGAGATTTATTAAAAATATTTACGATGCGGCCAGACAGATGGTAGTAGAATTCCTGTGGAGCAAGAATTTTGCGCAAATAATTTTGCTTATAGTCAGCAGATTGCTGCAGTTCATGTTCTTGAAAGCTGTAATCGAGTAAGTGGTGGAGCATTGTGCTTCTTCCGATGCAAGTCGTTTTTCACATTTATGCCTGAATCTAGAGTTAATATCATTATCATCGTGGTTTTTTAAGATCCACTAGATCCATGTACTCTTTTTTTCGTTTGGCATTCATTATAAACCGCTGGAATGGAAAGCAAGAGATAATAAGGCTCACGAGTTTCATCGAATGTGCAAAATATAATTCAAACAATTGATGAGATTACATGTTTTGGTTCAGCTTGCCACATAAGTCTGTCGCCT
The DNA here is from genome assembly GCA_039619475.1 of Icerya purchasi. Classification (NCBI taxonomy): domain Eukaryota; kingdom Metazoa; phylum Arthropoda; class Insecta; order Hemiptera; family Monophlebidae; genus Icerya; species Icerya purchasi. The sequence goes on from CM077116.1 coordinate 231,821,002, forward strand.
ATACATTTTCAGACGGTTCGGTATACATTTTGTGAGGCTTAATCTCTGCCTCGTCAAACATAGGAGATTATGAGTTTACAGAAAATTGTTTTGTTCGAAATACAAGTTAATTATAGTGTTAGTAGTGTGAAGGTGCGAAGTTATTTACATCGTCACTGTTTTAACACCGGTCTCACCATTGTGAGCAATATTAAAAAAAGTATTTTTCGTCTTCTATAATTAGACTTTTACGTGATCAAAGATAACAGACAGAAAGGATAGAAGTGTCGGTATAAGAGAAGAAGGAAGAAAGGAGAGGATAAAAGACACGCTGTAAGAATTGTGGAGATGCAATAGTAGAAGTGACGATTAAAACGCTGGGAAGGTTTAGCAGCGATAAAAGAACATTTAAAAAAGATACGATTAGCATGTCGCGTACAAAATAAAAGGTAAAAGAGAGTGGAAAAGATATAAGGGAGAAAACCAACGATGGGAGTAGCAAACTGTGTTCAAAACGTAGACGACAATGCCGCAATGAAGGAAAGTTGAGAAACCAAGATGAAGCAGAAGATCGAAATGAAATAAAGAGCTGAGAATGAGAAGAGAAATAATAGTTACCGCATAATTTAGAATAAACAGCTGCAGAGAAAAATTCAAAAACTTTTGAGAAATTTCCCGATAGAAGAAACTAAACAAGCTGACAGATCCACTGATTCATTGTTCTTCGATTCCGCAGTGTATAAAAAAGTATTCGTAAGAAATCAATTTAAATAGAGGGGAAAAAGGTATGAATTAGAGAAATCTCTCATCTTCAGGTTGGAAAAGAGGAGAAATACAAGTGTGCAAAAATAAAGGTAGTATATTTGTTAGATTCAGATACTGAGTTCATTTTTACGTTTGTATTTCTCCTTTTCTTCCGAGCTGAAGATGAGCCGAAGTCATTTCTGGAATTTCTATTTCCGTTTTTAATTAGTATTCGTTACCTGAAGTAATTCTCATTAATTTGTTTTTACAATCAATTAACAAACGGTATGTTCAGATAGGTTACAAGAAAAAAATGAATGCTGCGCTATCATGACACATAATTTAGTACCATTTACACGGGAATATGAAATTTTTACAATTTTATATCCGGCGGTCTATATATATATATATATATATACATATATGTATACATATATGGCTATAACCAAGACACAAGCTGTAGGTTAGTTGGAAGAATTCGAATTTAATTCGATTGGATATGGATTTAATAAAGAAAGAAAGAATGGTGATAACTTGTGCAGAAAAAAAGGTCAACACATAGGAAGCGATATAAGGAGTAGGAAGTCCCAGTCCCAACAGATGTGCATATAAAGTATTCCGTTCATTAAATGCAGAAGAGCACTCAAACAAAATATGGTGTTGCGGTCGCCTATAAAAGAAGAATTAGGAGAATGCAGCGGGCAGTGCGGACTTGGAGCAAAAGAAAATGTTTAGATGGGCTACAAGAAAAAAATTAAAGCTGTGCTATTTTGACACATAGTTTTTTTTTGTTTTTTTTTTTTTTTTTTATATATTTTGAGCTCGCCAACCGGGGACCTTCACGGAGAAACAATTAGAAAAGGAAGGAACTAATTATATCTTGATACAGTCGGATACTGTTAGGAGAAAGGAATAAATAATAGGAACAATGTGTTCAGAGGGAAAAGATAGGATATAAGAGGAACAATATGGAGTAGGAAGACCAAGTTGCAGCAAACCGCGAAGTGGAAAGCAGAACACTCGGCAGAAAAAAATAAACGCTTAATAAACGCATGATCAGCATCGCAAACACGCTCTTCGTTTCAGAGGATAATATGGAAAGACAACTAATGAAAAACAAAAACGGGAGGAAGATAATAAAGTATGGCTTAAAAGCGCCGATGAATAACGGAGACAACAACGAAGCGACGAAGTGAAGGAAAAGAAAGAGAACTACGTATTTACTGGAAGACTAGGTTGAACAGACAGATATTGAACAACTGTTAGAGAAAGAGGAAGTGTATATACCCGATACCATAATCCGGGATGAAAACCTTTGCACAGTGAAAGGAGATTAGACGATGAGGCTTTTTTAAAGAAGAAGCGAGAAGAGGTAGCAACCCGAGCCAAGGAGTCTGCCGCTTCATTACCGAAGATGTTCGAATTACTAGGAACCGGTAGTAAATATTAATATAAATGGAATGAAGGGGAGAAAGAGCGTGGATAAGTGAGCGTATACGGAGTATGACAAAATCACAGAAATGATCAGGTAGGGAAGAATGAATTGAAGGGCGGTCGTGGAGTCAGGTATAATCAAGAATTTAGAAGAAAAGTGATTGGGGGAAATGAAAATAATGGAACGTAGGATAATCATTAGTACGTTTATGAATGCGGAACAGAACGGAGGCAAGCAAAAAGATTCTGAAAAGCCAAAATCTGGGACCATAATGGAGGCACCGACACCAGCCGGCCTCTTCGAACCATCTGGAAACACGGTTGCATGCGAAGGAAATTGAGAATTGATAATAGTGTGGAATTTTTGTGGCCTGCGGAAGAAACTGGGAGAGCGTAGGGACAGTAAACATATTTGGAGGATGGCAGAGATCAGCGAAATTAAAAGTGAAATAAGGGAGATTGACAAAGGACATTATGTAAGGGGACAAAACGAACTGAGCCGAAGAGAGTTGAGGGATGAAATAGAGATTTTTCTAGGGTGCAAAACGCCAGTTCCTAGAAATGAAAAGATAGGAATGGATATAGAGGACGCGAGTGGAAGACGCTTAGCAAAAAACGATCGCCCAAATAAGATCTGCCAATAGAAAGGGGTGGTGTATTGGATTCGGCAAGGGTGATATATATAATTTACCACAGTGGTTCACGCGGAAATATGAAATTTTTGCAATTTTATATACGGCGGTCTAGGACCGTATTCAGTGAAAAGAGCGGTGGCGCTATTAAAACACGAATTTTCGACAGAAATAGGGCATTGCCACAAGGCTGTCGGGTGTTTCTCGAAATAAACGAATGTTCGGCAACGTTCCTTGTGTAAAAAAAACGAAAACTTTTAAAATCCACCGGAAAATCTCCGTTGGAAAACAAAAACTTGAACCTTTACTAGAAGCGCTCAATTTATTCTTTTTTTTTTTACCTTATTAGAATAGACCCTTTCGCAAATATTAAAATTTGTCCGAAAGAGGAAATAATAAAAAAATAAATAGAAAAAAAAAAAAAAAAACCAAACTAGAAGGAAACTGAAGTAAGTCTGGTTTAAACAGTCAGTGTTTTTTTTTTCGAACGCAAAAATGGCTCCTTTTTTTTATACCCGATGTTCGAGGACTATACGCGTAAGTAACAAAACAGAGGAAAAGAGAATACCGACGCTAGTCATCCACGCGTTTTTAATATAAATGGAAGTTCAAAAATAAATCCGGTCTTAATGAGAAAAGTGACGATTATGACATCACCAGCGACCTCAATCTGTCGGCCAGCAATTAATGAGTCCGGGAGCAGAATATTGCTACTTCGTTCGCTGTGAAAATTTTTATGCTAGTCTATCGAGGGAACGGTTTAGGTTGCCGTCGATTTCATTTCGAAAATAAATTAAAATGTTACAATTTACTCCGCTGCAAGTCCGCGAAAATTTTGAGAAGTGATAATAGCATCCGGTCCGAGAAGTAGTCGAGCTGTTTGGAATCACAACAAAAGTTCTTCAACGCAGCATGGAGATTCAAAATAGATAATGCGTTGTCCGTAAAAGTGATCACGTGACCGATTATTGAAAGTTTTATGATCGCTATTAAGAAAAACTTCTGTTGGCTTAGCAAACTTTCGCAAATATTCCTTTGTTTCAATTTCTATATTCCTGTCTAAAATTCTCATTTTTATTGAAAAAGAAATTCAAAAAAAAAACGGGAAAAATCACTTTAGGGTGCCGCTTAAGTCGATTCGATAGCGGAAACGGGTTTTAATAAAACTGGAAACGGACAAAGCGCGTCTTAAAAAGAAAAAAATCGGGTTTGGCTCCTTTTTCTTGATCTATTTAATTTCCAAATAAACTCACTTTACCGCGTTTTTTCATTAACATTATGCTACTCTGCCTATTGTCCGAATCAAACAGTAAAAACGTATATACGTATATATATATATGTTGGTCTGCTACATAAAAAGATTGCGTCAAAATTCAAAATAATTAAAACATACAAACGCAGTTAATATAATTATATAAATATAAAATTCACTGATGTTTTGCCAAACCATATATAATTATTTTGGCTTTAATTAGAAAACAGTTTATTATGGTTCAACGAAAAACTAGGCAGCGAATTTTAGATTTATATAATTATTAATTATATTTATATAGGTTTTATCAATTGTGATCGTTTTGAAAAAGCTTTTTTGCTTTCTCTAGCTGTTAGCTATGCGAGGATTGAAATTCTACCAAGTATTCAATTATTGCTTTACCGATTAAAAAAAGTCGATGTTTAAAACCTCGATTATTACCGTAATATGTAGTTGTAGAATCTGAAGCGCAATTTAACCGTCAGTTGCAGCCGATACTTACACAACTATCTAAATGACGTAAAATTCGATAACTTTTACGTCACGCTGTATTTCCGGAAAGTTGATTTGCGAAGAAAAAACGCCGGCAAATATTACCTGTTACCGATGAAGAATTTCGAAATGCGAACCATTACTGACGTATATACTTTCCACATGACTGAAGCCGACAAACGGGTTCTTGTAAGTTTTTATTCATCCGTATTTGAGTTTGTACATATTCGTTTTTTGGTTTCTTTTACTAAACGTTTATTTTTCCCCTGCAATTTCGTATCCAGTGCTAGCGAAATGCAATTTTCAGTGTTTCACACTTGTATTGATACATCTAGAACGTCGTTCGATTCCAAACTTTGGTCGGATAACTACACATTCCGTAATTTTCGTCACTTTCTCCATCTGTCCGTTCAACCTAGTTTTCCATCTTATCCTTCGTTCTATGACTTTCTATTGCTCCGCCGCTTTGGCGTCATCGCCGTTATTTGCTCGCTACTATGTTTCTTTTATTTTCATCTTTGGCTTTCCACAAATTGTCCTTCCCATCGAAGTGATGAAGCCTCTATGATTCCGATCATGTATTTTTTGAGTGCCCATCCTTATATATACCGAACGTTCCATTCTGTACTCTTACTTGATATAACTCGGGCTCTCCATATTGTGCCTTGTACATCTTAGCCTACTCCTTGCATCATTCCAGCTCTTAGCGTATTTATACTGTCAATCTCTGACCGATATCTATCCAACTGGCTCTTTTGCTTACAAGTACTGCTTCTGGGTGGTGGTCCTTTGTTGACGTGTCGAATGTAAAAAAGAAAAAAAAAAAATGAAACAAAAGCGCATAATAGCCATGAGCGATTGATTTTGCACGAATACATATTAAGTCTTTTTTTTACTTTTACCCACATAAGTTTTATATGCAATATATACAAATTTAATATTGCGTATAAATGCATATTTCAGGAATTCCGCGTGCATATTTGGTAAAGATTTTTGTCATATTTAATTTCAATTTTTATACATTTCGAAAATTCTAACAGTATTTTAGATTCTTTTGCTAATTTATTTAATTAGTTTTGTATCAACTAACACTTTGTATGTATAATAATTGTCAGTAAAAGATAAGAAGTCAGACAGTCCACTTAGAAAAATACTAAAAAATGTTACAGATTTTTTAAACTCAAGTCTGTTATTCACCGTCATTATAATATACCAGTTCTCATTTTTTTTATTTTTAACTTAGGAAGAAATAATGTTTGGTTTTTCACATATGTGCACACTTGTACACACTTTATTTATGCATATTTCATGTGCATGTGTTAACATATATAATTTTTAATTTAGAATAATCATCACTCGAATTACATAATAATAATTATATCAATAACATTTGAAATAAATGTATAAATTTTTGATTTCAAACACATTCTCTTTCTTATATGTATTCACACGATTTGACAGGTGTATGCAATTCTTAATGTAATAATAACAAAAATATTAATAATCTATTTAAAATAAATAAAAAATATGCATAAAATATTACACGTATGTATATTAAACTAGTCAATTATAAATTTCCGACTACTTTCAAATTTTGAAGTCCGTAATTTTCGAGGCCAATAGTTTTTGTCACCGTATTACCCATTTCAAAATCGACGACTAATCGCATACTAACTGAATATATTAAATGTTTTGATGTATATTTCGTCTGATTATTTTAACGTATTAAATGATAGAAAAATGTGTGTTGATAAAAAATTAATAAGTTATTTAATTATTATTTGGAATTTAACTAAGCTTCGTAAGAAAACCCTCAGGAAAAAGAATACGGATTCAGTATTTTTTTCCTCGATTTTTTGACGTTGCTCGAATTAGAAATTGTTCTTCGTCTGGTTGTCGTATTTATTCTTGGTCTTTCGAGCATCGTTGAGTTGTCTCGGTCTCATCGGCATTAAGGATGCTTGCGCGGCTAATGGCGTACATCCGCGTTTTTGATCGATTTTTGACGTGTGTTGGGCTAGTGGTCGTGTGAGTGTCCTTATGTTAGCGGCTCGGGACAGTGGTACAGCGCGTGTCCGCAGCAGGTGCCCAGTGCCCGGTAGTGTTCGGTAGAGTTGAGCTGAGAGAGGATTGTAACATACTTAAGTAGCGCGGACGGGGAGGTGATGATTGCTGGTATATTCGTCGATTATCGCTGTAACGGTCTTCTGTGTAATAGTCGCAATGGTCCCTCCTTCGCTTCGCCTAAGTTAAGTATGATAGCGGATATGCGTATCTGTTCTAGTCGGTTTTATAGATATTCTATTTTTCAAGATCATCGTCAATTGTCCTCCGTTGTTTTGTTAGTTTTCAATTAATGTAAGTGGTACCGCGCACGTTCCTAAATAGATCGGTTAGTCGTTTTAGCGAATAAAGAATTAAAGTTCACCTAATTATCGGAAATATTTATTTAGCTCATAATCTAGATCTGAATTTAGTTGCTTGGTTAGGCGCGTTATTTTTTATTTGAATGCCGTAAGCCCGTAAGCTGCCCAAATTACATCAAAAGGCGTGAGGCATTCTCACTGACGCTCGATAATAGGAAAACTCGGAATTCATACGACTAAACAGAGACAGATGAAATAAGCGAAGAACGTAATTTCTCTTCTAAAATAACTGAATAATTGAAAACAAATGTTCAGTCAAGCATGATGTTCCATGCGCTGAGGATTCCGCATGTTAAGTTAAATATAACCATCATATTTATATTCACATAATGCTAAGGTCAAAATAAAGAAATCGGATTTTTTGTGCTGCAAAGAGGAAAAGACACGTCATTTTTCATGATTTTTTCAACTTTTCGCTAACTTTGAAAGTTTCGTTAACGAAGTTAAATACAATTTTGTTCCTGGCCAAAAGCGATCTTTCCACCAACATAACATATGCAAGGGAAAAAGAATTTTTTTTTTTTCAAAAATGTCGAGCTTTTGAGGGTTTAAATTCAAAATGTTGAAACCCCCGGATGCTACAAACTAGATAAATATACGGGACTGCGCGCATTTTTAACTTTGTTTAAAATTTTTTAATATGGTACTGACAGCGCTGGGGATACGTCATAATTTGCACTTTTTTGAGCTTTCCAGCAACTTCAAAAGTTTCGTTAAAGAAATGAAATTCGATTTCGTTCCTGACAAATAGTGTGATCTTTCCACCGATATATTACATGCCCGGGAGGAAAAATATTTTTTTCCATAATTTTGAGCTTTCGGTGCCTCGAGGATCTAATTTTAAAGTTGGAACCCGGATGTTCCAAACTAGAGAAATACATATACGGGGATACACATTATTTAACCTTGTTCAAAATTTTAACTATAATACTTGTGCGGTAGGGGGGGGGGCTACACGTCATTTTTTATGCTTTTTTGAACTTTTCGCCAACTTTGAAACTTTCGTTAAGAAAATCAAATACGGTTTCGTTCTCGACAACTAGCAATCTTTCCATCAATATATATTACATGCCCCGAATAAAAATATTATTTTTTTTAAAATTTCGAACTTTCAGCGCCCCGAAGACTTAAATACAAAAGCTCGGCTATCATTTTCCTATAAAGCGATCTTTTATGCATATATTAGAGATACGTTTTGGTTATCTCTGCTTTTTTACTCGAGAGCTGTTGTTTACATGAACATAATTTTTTTGCTGTTTTTGGGCCCAACGGCGAGGTTCATATAATTTTTTAATCGTAATTTTTTGCTTTTATGAAAGAGCTTCTACGTTTTGTTTTATATTTTGAATTTCAATTTTATAGGTTTATTTGGTGATGAGCTATGAATTTGTTAAGTGTGATTTTTGAGGTTGTTTTACATTCCATATTATATATTCCATATTTTTGGGTTTTTTTGGCGCCAAGGATAATCAGTTAGCTTGATGTTTTAGATATTGTCTTAAAGATAATTTTAATTATAATTTATGATCGAATTTTGAAGTATATAAGTCAATAATCCGTTCGTGAGTTATTGTTTTTTTATCTGATATTTTTGTCGCTTCTGAACCATCTTCGATAATTCGCCTTTGCTTTAATCACAGTCTGCTTCCAGCTTTCCGCTATTTTTGATATTGTTCAGTTTCCTTTGTGTCCCTTTCATCCTCCTATCTTAAACTTGTCTTGTGATGCAAATCACGTTCCATTCGAATGCTCTTGTACTCGTATTTCCTCGGAACGCGCAGTCCATTATTCCAATTTGCTTGGCCTTGGCCTCCCGACTCCTTACTGTGCCCACTACATTTTTGCTCTTCTATCTCCTTTTGTTGTTCCTGTATTGGCTACCTTTATTTTTTCTATTTCTAATGGCTTCCTGATATAACCTAAAAATTCCAGGAGCAATGTACAATCAATGATGACCTCACTGCGAGGACTATTTCAAATCCACTATCTTTATTCGAATCTATGTACATTTTCATACGAAACTAACGTTGATAATAATACTTCAAGTCCTTCGCGTTTGCCGTCTCTTTAGTTTTAAAACTGTGAATATTCATATTGTCCTTATAGTTTAATGAAAACTAATTGTTGTCTGATTACCTTAAGCAAAGAAAGTATATCTCTAAAAAGAAGACTCCTTTTTTTTAATGTTTATTTTAATGCATACTCAATCCTCAATCAGCACTAATATCACCGCTGGTCAGGACATTTATTTATTTATTTATTTTTAATATAATATACTATTACGAGCTGTTCATACGTATGAATGAAGTAAGGCATGAAGGAAGGAATACCCAATGGCACCTACCCGATTAACCCGACTTTAAACAAAGTCCTGCGGTTTCTGGCGTTTCAGTCTTCTTACAGCATCGGTAACATACAGCAATCCTCTAGCAAGAGTGTTCGGATGAGTATCGAGTCTGTCTGCGTGTCCTTTAGCGTGAACTTTGATGACATCAGACCGCCGATAATGTAAAAAAAGCGAAAGAGTTATCGATAGATTTTAATAAAATTGTCAGACAGACTAACAAGATCAATATTACGGTATCTCGTAGAGTTTTTAAAGATTTATCGAAAATAAATTACAACGAAAGTTTCTACTTCTACATTATACGCACGGCTATTTCGATACAGAAACATGTTAACGATAATAAAAGCAATGTGATTTTTTCCAATATATTAATTTTTTGTAGCGGCACATGTTGCTGGAACTCGGAATCGAATTTGTTGCAGTGTCGATATTTGTATTAATCGATTTTGTCATTTACGAAGTGTTGGATATTCTTCGGGTACACGGCTACATTCAGTACATTCAGACAGGTATGGAAGGCGCTTCGTTTTATTTCCTTTATTATTTCCTTAATAAATTTTCCGAACACGACGATCGTTACAGAAAATAATAATAATACGGAAAATAAATCAAACCAGCGCGTACTACACTACTCGTAACAGGCAGTCTAGCGGCATTCACAAAATTTCCGAGCTATTTAACTGTTACATTCGCCACACTGCGAACGAGACCCTAAGTCTTCTCGTAAATATCTACCGGAACTCGTTATGTCGCTATGCAAATGCGGACACTGTTGGCTCGCTTCGTTTCTTCCTCCAACGGAGCGGTGTAATTTCATAATATTTTACTAGGCAGTTACCGTTGATGTCGAACTTTGTATTCAGCCAACATAAATCACCATTATACTCTGTGCTATAATCTATTATTACATGCAGACACAAAAATTAAGCGTCGACTGTACCTCAAAGGAAACCAAAAGTGTGATTGGTGCGGAAGTAGTCTATCGCAATGGATTGTATAGATTTTATAAAACTCATTATAAAGGGGAAAAAAATTAAGATTTTGCAAAACCTAGTTGAAATTATTATGAAACCGAGTATATTGCTCAAAGTTTAGGGCAACTCGTGTTTTTTTTGTTTTTTTTACGGCGCTGGTCAATCAATTCTATTCAGAAATCATAAAGAGGGGAACGAAATTATATTTTAATACGGCTAGGTATAACGCGAAAGAACTAACGGCACGGGAGACAAACAGAGCGATTCATTACAGCAAGCCAGAATGACAAGTACATAGTAGAATATTTAATAGGAAGGAAAGATTACGTACGGCAGCAGATATTCCGTCACAGCGAGTAATATAAAAGCCGAGGCGAAAATGAAGGTTAAGACGATAAGGAAACGGAATGCTAAAGCGAAAAATTTGGCGGAACCAGCGATTAAGAAAACATGACTGGAACTAGACCTAGAGCGACATCTATTAGAACTGTTTTGAAATGCAGGATGAACTTTCCCAGGCAATAAACCTCTTCTATAAGAGATCTGTATTTGCTGCATAACAGATTTTGAAAAAACAGTTAGAAAGCAATCTGTCGCCTAAATGCTTAGAAGGTCTCTTCTAAAGAGCTCGTAAATAAAAGAAAAAGCACACAATAAAACGAAGCAGTCCGTAAAGAGATCAACAAATTTCAATACTTCAATCTTTTATTCGCAAAACTAAAATTTTCATTAATTGGCGCGCGGGTTTTGAAACTTCTACACTGAAATGTGCACCGTCAATTTTTTTTTTTTCGAGGCTGAGGTTTGTGTTTTTTTTTTATAGCGACCAGTTCGGACTACAGTAGTCAAATCAGTTTTGAGACATTTTGACTGTCCTTTTTACGTTCTCATGGTTTTACTTTTACAAAACAAATACCGTTTTTCACAACGTAGTTTCACCACCTCACAAAGCCGACTGATACGAATCAACTGATGACTAGGCCAAGGTAATTTAAATTATTTAGTTCGCAAGGAGTATATTGGTATTATAGAAATTTAAAAAGTACAATCCAAACGACACAATTATTATATAGAATTACGAGTAAATAAGTTAATAAAATGTTTTTTTAAAGAACAGAAATATAGGATTTACTCTAAAAATGTGTAATAAAAGCGTATTAAAAGGTAAAAAATAATTGCTGAATAAAACATACACAGTAAAATGTGTCCTAAGAAGATATGTTATACTTAAGATTCATATACCTTAATTAAAGTCTCGATAATTCGAATTTGGAATAATTAAAAAACCATATTAAATCATTATAATAATGCACTTCTCTTCTATACGCCGAGTGTTGGAATTATCGCGAAAATAATTTAATGGGAGGTTTTAATTATTTCAAATTCGAATTCCGAAACTTTAATTAAGATATGAATCCGCTTAATTTTACTGCATATCATACCCGATGACCGAGCGTTGATCGAATTTATTTCAAACATACAAATGAGTTAAAGTTTATTCGTGAATTTTACAAAAATACACTACAATTGCTAACTTTATTATTCAATTCTGAAAGTGTATTTTAGTTTACATACTAATTAAAATCGCCGTGTGTAAGTTATGTTAAATAAATTTATATTTTATCGGGAAATTTCAATTTTACATTTTACAAACAAGCGAATTATTCTTTATTCGTCATTGATAAAAACATTTCAAAATTCACAAGCCAGAAATATTAATTCTATTTTCCTTTTTTTTTCTGAAAATTTGCAAAAAGTGATTACTTCAGATTAGTCATACAGATATATGTGTATACACTTTTTTTAAATTAACTTGGTAAATAAACGTTTTGCTTCCTTTTCATTGAACATAAAAATACGATGATCATTGAGGTATCATTCGTTGTATTTGCTCGCTCATGCGCAATCTTTCCGTACCGCATTCAGTTAATATCGTTTTATTATGCGTGCCTAGTCATGCAGGCGAGCAGGTGAAATGGCGCATTGTCTGGACTCAGTTGCTGCTTCACCGCATGACCATTTTTTTTTGAAAGTTTCAAGTTCGAATCTCCTTCCTCTTTGAAAAAAATCCATTCTGGAATCTGTCCGTCGTTAATTTTTCATCTTTTTCTAATAAACGTTTCTACCTACCTTTGCAGCCTCATAATTCTGCGCCATTTTCCTTAGGCTCATCATCATGCTATCGTTTCTGTTCTTCTTTAAGTCCGTCACCTATCAGAAGTTAGTAACCATCTGGCAATATTTCTCTTTGTTATCTCGTGCTACATGAACAAGTGTGGCCGGTATCGAGCAAGCAGTCTTTAAAATTTCTCGTCCACGACGTTCTTCTGCGTCCTCGACTTCTGTTGTTCCCTTCAATTTGCTTATTGACGCCGTGACTTTGGGGGTTTTGCGAAGTCCGGTTTCCACCGCAGCATGGGCGGTCGCTCATTTCACACTAGCAGGATCAGAAACCAGATAGCGCCGATTGCTAGTCGGCCGTCGTCTGACACGATTATATTTTCTATTTTGCTTTTCACGATGCTTCGCTAGGAAGATCTAATGGAGTAGTTTCCCTTCGCTATCCTCGTTGCAGTATTATTATAGCTGTTAAAATCTAACACTGATTGTATCGCCAATAAATATTCTAATTCAGACCTCACCATTCAGTCCTGAAAAGATACCGGTGACAGCTGTTGCCCTGTGCATCAGAGCTACTGAAAATTCAGCAGGATACGGCTAGTGACCAAAACTTAGATTTTCCTCGGGTTTTTGCATAGTTTTATTAAACAGATTCCCAAGCTGTTAATCCGCACCCTCTTACTCCTTTCGCTTCCTGTCACTACCGGAATCACCTGACTGCGGCTTTTTATCAATAGCCGCTCTTGGTCCGTGGCTGCTTGTTTGACTAACGTCTTACTCGCAGCTAGCCTACATATTGGTAGGCCTGTCCACCCGCCTGTGGACACGCGCCTGATACCGGTAAAGCTTCGGTTTCCTTGGTGTACAAGTACTTTATACCTTAATCACGTTCTGCTACCTTCTTCCCGCTTTCGTTTTACCCTTACATCTTCTCCGCGATGTCATCTGAACGATGAACGTTTCTGTGAACCACGTTCTTTCTGAATGTCTTCTTCTCTGAACGAAACGTGCAGTTTTTTATTCTAGCTCTTGGGCTCCCGTATTGTGTTTCTTTGGCATTTCCGCTTTTATCCGTTGTTTCCACTCCTAGTTTTTTTCATTTCGTCAATTTATTACGACCGAGTTTTTATTTAATTAACGTTCTCGCCTCCGTATTTTTTTTTTAGCGAAGGTTTAATGTGCCAAAAAATATAAAAAATAAAAAAGTAGGATCGCCTCCCTTTTACAGTTGCCTGTTTCATTAAACTTTTTGCAAAGAAGAGTCCTCGACCAATCGATTTTTAGAAACTCTAAAAATCCCTCATTTGTGAAATGTGCGTGTAGATTTTTTGCTAGCATTATAAGGTTATTCTGAAGCAATTATTTCTTACATTTTAGTACGTTTCTATTAAATTTTTAGAGTAAATGTTTTTGCATAATAATAATACGGATAGATCAGTCTAAAATGTGAGACTCTAATGAAGTTGGCACGGATATGAAATTTGGACATGTCGCTATAGTGTTTCCGTATCAAGCTTTACCATAAGAAAATAAATGAAATTTTTTTTTAAAATTTCTGTCTGGTTGTATTAAGTATATAAGGAGAGAACTTCTTTTAACATTTATGTTAGCAAGACTACTCAGTCAACACTCGTTCTCATCGATACTGATATGGGACCATCACTGACCGGTACAATTATTAATAAAGAATATGGTCAAAAATTATTATACGCTATAATGTTAAGACGTAATATTTCCATCGGTAACGTAAATGGTGCCAGGAAGCTTTCAATATTTTACATTCGAATAATCCCATAGTTAAGGAACGATGGTAAAAATGACATTGGTAATATTTTAAGTGGAATTTGTTATTCTATTAAAAGTTTTTCGAAAGAGACCTCTTTGCTTTTAACGTTTATTTTATTGACTTTCGAGTATCCGTTTTCGCCGATAATATTCAACAGTGTACTTACGTAAGGTGGTACCATCACAGCACTTGTCGATACAGATACAATTAAAAGAAATGATTAAAATCGGTGACTTACGCGTGAACAAACATACAAACAGAAAACGTACGTATAATTTCCTTTTTCTGCGGTCGGTAAAAAGCAATCTACCGCAATATACAATATAAATTTTTCCTGGATAATTGATGTTTGAAAAACTAATAATCACGTTACAGTCGAAACCATTCGCACCGGACAATTGAAAATTGCCCATGTACCGAAAATGTCAAATGAGAAAACTTTTTTGAAAATTCGAAATAAAAAGAATGAAAAGGGACTGAAAACTGTCTTTCCAGAAGTACATAAAGTGTAATATCTTTGTAGAAATTTGATTTATCATACTACAAATTTGTATGCGGATTGTTTATATTTTATACTGAAAGTCTGATTTTTTTATGTATTGAAACTAGACGGTATTTTAAATATTTTCTTCGGGTTTTTTTTATATTTTTCATCAATCTGTAGAATAGAATGGCATCAAGGTCGTCCGGCAATTACTAGCGGTTAAAAATTTTACAATATTTAGACATATGACCGGTAGATGTGTAAAGGTTCACCACCGGTACTAATCAAGAAAAATCTAGAATATCGGGTTTTCGATCGCACCAGATTTATAGTAATCATTTTAAACGACACGGACAAATAGCACAGAGACATTTCATCATGATTTCAGAAATTTCTAACTGGAAAAAAACAAAAACAACTACAATTGCATGCAGTAATTTCGATATAATCGCTATTAGTAATCTGTGTACTTTGTACGTTTGTTAACCATTCAGGTCATCATGATGTGGTACTGCAGATAAAAGGCGTTGGACTGATCGCTTCGTTGGTCAGATCGTTAACGTCGGGATTTAAAGTGCAAAGACAAATTAAGAGGGAATATACTAACGCGCGTAAATATTCAAATATTACCTGAATTTACTGTAATCATTATATTTAACGTAACGTGAACCGACTTTTTCTTGATTAATCTTCATCTTCCAATCACACTCCCATTTGCTAATTTTTTCTACTGCATATCGCAAGTGAATCGCCAACTGACTAGACGGCTGTGTCATCTGCAGAAGTAGCAGTCATCGTCTCGGCTGTTGTTGGAATGTCCAGAGTAGATCCCCTAAGACACTACTACCCTGTAGAACACCAGCCTGTATTGGATGAAATTTGGACTTTGCTTCTTCGTAAGAAACTCTGAAGGATCTATCGGAGATATATGGTTCAAGAAGTTGGCACATATTTCCCGGTGCAGCAGGTTGCTCATTTAGTAGATCAGCCCTTTGTGCCAGACTCGATCGAAAGCTTGCGATATGTCTTGGAAAAACCGCCTGACAGCAGTATTCTTTTTTCTACAAAGGCTGTTTCAATTAACTTAGTTATACGATGCACTTGGTCGATCGTAGAGTGCTGATTGCGGAAGCCAGACTGGTGATCTGGGTATCTTTAATAAAGGCTTGAACCGCTTAAGGAGTAGTTTTTCAAATAATTTTGATATGGAATGTAACAAAGAGATTGGTCGATACGAAGTTACTACTTTTGTTGGTTTCGCAGGTTTCGATAACATGATGATTTGAGCGTTTTCGAAACATTTTGGTACGTATCTCATTCTGAACCAGGCATTCAATAGATATGCCTGCGTGATAATTCCTTTACGTGGTAATTCTCTAAGCGCTCTTCCGGGTGAAATTTCATCATATTATTATCTAACTCTTGTGCAATTTCAAGGGGAGTTACTGGTTTTATTTGTTGATAATTTGTTGTTATATCGGTATCTGGGAATTTATATTACGTGTTGTAAAGACTGAAGCTAAATGAGAAGTGAATAGTTCAGCTTTACTGTTGTCGTCGCGGATGCTTGTTCGTCCTAAAACTAGTGGGGCCTTTGGAAGCGTCACGTTGCACGCCACAATAAGTAAACACCGCAACTGTATACAGTGAAGATCGATTATATATAGCGGTTGCAGCGACGAATATTGTCCGAACCGGCAGAATTACATCAAATTACGTGTTCATCTGTATCGATTATCGACGACCGCGATTTAAGTATGCGAGAAGAGAATCATCTCGCTTACAACGACACTGATTTAGCTTGACAAATATCTATAAATTAATTTAGCAAAATTGTATAAAACAAAAATAAAATTGCCCGTCTACTATAACGATCATTGAAGAAAAACGTGCCAAAGCCAATTTACGGCTATCGTAATCTATCACATTTTATTATAATACTTTGAATATTCTTACCTTTTTCACTCGTTAGCTAAAAACTGAAAGCGGCACCAACATTGCGATAGGTCATCAGTTGAATTTCGCGTAAAATCTCTTTTTCCTCCCGTAGAACATTAAATTTCCCGTTCTTCTGTCATTCGAATAAAATACGACGCACGAACAGACTTTCTGGTATCGTATATCCACTCCATATTGTGATTTTTTGTCCGATATATTAGTTGAAGGTCATAGTGTGATTGATTCGGTTTTCTTTCGAAGTTCGTTCGATAAATATTACGTTTATTTTATTTTTTTTCAGTCCGCATTTTACCGTTTAACAGCAACCGGTTTTTGGTTATTTTACGTTTAGAAAATGTCGGAAATTAAAGAGGTGTGTTGATCTTACTGCGTGCAATTTTAACAAGTTATAAAGAAAAATAAAAAATTCGGGAGAAACTCTTTATTACTCTAGGGAAGATTCGTGGAAATAAATGTACCGGAGTTGAAGAGAATTTTTCAAAATTCTAACGAAGCAATAATGTTAATATTGTACTGGGAAACAAAAAAAAAAATTGAAGTACTTTAGCTTCGGCGTCGGATATACATTCATCCCCGTCAATTAACCGATTGTCACCAGATTTTAATTTACTATGCTCTCCCGCAACTCTCCGCAGCACATAGATTAACGTCGAGCAACATATTGTTTTTTTTTTCCGAGTTTGGCTATCTAAGGACCGCGTAAAATAATTTAAGCACGATTCATCGCCTTTCTCTCCAGCCAATAATTTTGTTCTAAGTATATTTGTCTATCTTGAATTTCTTCTTCTTCTATCTTCATTTCGTTTCAGTGTCCTTCTTTAACTTTCACAAACCAACCTATTAAAAGTCGAATATCTTTTTTTTTTATTAAGTCTTTCCGGCTCCATCCGTTTAAGATGGCCATAAAGCGAGACCCTTCTCTTACGTGTATGGGGTATCTGTTATTTTCTCGACTATTTCATATACCTCTCTTTATTAGTTCTTCTTAGTTTCTATATATTCATATTTTGGCCCAACGATTCTTCTTATTATCCTTCTTTCTATTTATTTTTAATTTATTTTACGCTATTTAATGTATTCATTGTGAGACATTCTGATGCATAAAAACATTGCGGCTCAATCACCATGGGCGTCGCCAGCGGGGGGCAGGGGGGCAGCTGCCCCCCCTGGAGCCTCGAAACTTTTTAATCAACTGGCCATAATGAGTATTCATAGGCGCGTAATCATAAATAATTTGCCAGGAACCCACGAAAATTATGTTTTAATTAAGATTTTATTCTTGTTTAATAAAATATTAAACCTTTACAACCTATAAATTTTATTTTTTCTATAACTCGTATCCTTTTTCTATCATCTTGCCCCCCCCCCTGGCGGCTGGCAACTCATCTTGCCCCTCCCTGGCCCATCGGCTGGCGACGCCCTTGTTAATCACTGTATTGTAGTGTCGTATTTTTGCATTTCTGGACATCGACTTCTTATTATTATATACATTCCTCGTTAACTGAAATGCTATTTCCATTTGTTTCACTCTTCCCATAATGGTTTCCTTGTCCAGCGCACTTGGCTCTATCATTTCTCCTAAATATTTAAATTTCATAGTTCTCTGAATACTGCCATATTTTGTCCTCGTGTATTTTGGAGCTTCCCTGATGGTAGTTATATATCGGGGTTTTTCAAAAGAAATTTGTAGTCCTGCCTTTTCTGCTTCTTCTTTTAACATTCTATTTGTTTTATTGCATCTTTTATATTATCTGACAAAATTGCTAAATCGTCTGCAAAAGCTAGACAATCAATTGATATATCTTTAACGCTTCTTCCTAGCCTGATCTTCTGAATACCTTCTTTCGTTGTTCTACTTCTCCATTCCCTAATTATCCTTTCTAGTACACACAGTTGAATAGTGTGATAGTCCATCCCCTTGTCTTACTCCTGTTTCGATTTCGAACGGTTTTGATAATTCTCCTAAAAATTTAACTTTCGATACTGTGTTTGTCAGTGTTTGCTTGGTACAGGCAGTAAGTTTATCATCCACGCCAAATTCCTGTAATATTCTGAATATTAGGAAAACGGTTTTAGACACCTCATGTTTAAAAAATTATCTTAAAACCTTAACGTTTCGTGAACGTTTTAAGATTAATATTTTAAGCACGACGTTTACCGCAAAAACTGTTTTCCTAATTATATCCACCGTGCAAGTTTTAAATGTTTAACATATTAATTTACGTACGCGACAAATATTGAACGCGTAATTAGTGACGCGAGTTACATCGTTTTTCTCGCTAAATGACGGCGGTAATTGACCATTGTTTCCAGGCGAAAATTAGTCATCATTATTGAAATATTATTTCTGTTGGAAATTTAGTCACCTCGCGACGCTTGTTCAACTAGTCGCACCTCGAAAGACGTACTAAATCAAATGATTCGGTTTATCCGCGATCGGTCGAAATGAAAATAAGCACGATAATTCTTTCTGACTTTCTGACGTCATAAAACTTATGTATGCGAATTGACGATAAAAAATTTGAAAAGCCTCAATTTCTATTAATTTTTCGTTTGTTTTAAGGCGGGAAACATTTTTTATCCGGGAAAAGTTCGAACGATAGTTGTTAAACAAACCTCCGTGTAGTAATAGCGATAGCGGAAATTAATTTCGTTAGTAGCGAACCCCCCGTTTCGTAATTTCCTTCGCCTATTTTCAATTCAAATGTGTAATTATTTGTAGCCTTTAATATTTTTCGTTCCACTTTTAATGTCTTAAATAATTTTGCGTAATTGATAAATGCTTAGAAGAATGATTTATACTTTTTTTTTTTTTTTTTTTTTTGGAGCGGGTGATATCCGCGATATCCATTACCGGCTAATATCTGCTTATTAGGACTTTGCAATTTATTTACGCGGATTTATCATTACGACAATGTAATAAAATGATTGGCCCAGTTAAACACTTGAAGCTTCCATGGTGGATACAATTGGGAAAACAATTTACAGTAAACACCACGATTAAAAATAAAATTTTTTAGACACGGTGCCTACATAAATTGCTTTCCTAGTGATCAGCTCAATTTTCTTAATCTTCACATAATTTTTTTGATTTATTTATTTCGAGGTAGCGGTTATCACTTTCGCCTAGCTAATCCGAATAGGCACTTTAGAATTCGTTTTTTTTCGTTTTTTTTTTTTTTTGAGCTTAATTCATCCAGAAACAATCAGAAATGAAAAGAAAAAATCACATGATGGGCCGATTAGATATCGCTAATAAGAAGATTGCAGGGGAACAATGTACGTAGAAGGAAAAGACCGAATATAATGGGCATAATAAGAAGCCCAAGCGTAAGTAGGTACAGAGCCGAACGCTCTAGCGAAATAGATGAACACTTAATAATAAACACGTGGTAATCGTTTCAGACAACTGCGGTCATTTAAATGAAGAGGGCACTGTAGAACTAACGATAACCGAAAACAGGAGGAACTTAGTAGAGAGAATGGTTTAAGAACGTAGGCGAATACTGGAGACAACAATGGAGCATCGAAGTGAGGGAAACAAAAGGAACAATGGACAGGAAGGGTAGATTAAATAGATAGATGAAATGAATAATTGTCAGAAAAGAAGGAAGCATATGCATTCAACCAAAGTCTGAAATGGAAATTCCTACACAGCGGTAGGAGGTTAGAAGATGGGATTTTTTCAAGAAGAAAATTCCGAGGCGTAATTGATTAGGCGGTGACGTTTCGTTCGGTTAAAATCGGGTTCGATTCCCATACACTGACACTTTCAAAAATTTCACTCGCGTTGTGTTAACATCGATAGTTGACGCGCTAAAAAAAAAAAAGTAAAAAAAATAGCTGCTTCGTTACTAAAGATGCCAGAATGGCTAGGAACCCACATCAAATATCAGTACGAGTGGAGAGAAGAACGAATTCGAATAAGAAAGACGTATACGGAGAATAATAAGGTCACCGGAATAATCACGAATGGGAGAACGGATGTCCTTAACGGCGCACTTATAAAATCAGCGATAATGAAAAAATTGCAAGAAAAACGATTGCCAAACATGGAAATAACGCAACGCAAACTGGTCATCAACTCGGGCATAAATACACATATGGAACAGAAAGAAATTTCACAGCATCGAGATATTTCTTAAAGAATCAGTAAAAATGATATCACGTTAGAAATAAAATTAACTTTACTAGAGGATGAAACTGTTTAAAGATTTTTTTTACGATCGAATGAATAAACTTTGTTGTTGTTGTTTTGTTTTTTTCGTTCCTTTTTCCATAGTCCAGTTTCTTCCGAGCAGTGTGTGTTTCTAGACCATTTCTAATTACCTATATAAACTTCGTTATACGCTTGTAAGGGGTTTTATCGGTATACGTAGGATGCAAACAGCATCCTATATATCGCAATAATTTCGCTAAATTTTCAAAAAAGTTACTCGTCCATCGTGGAAGCAAACCCGATTGAACTTCATTGTTGATCTATTTAATGGCTTAATCGTTATTCGAGTGTATTTAAAAATTGGTTAAGTTTGAAAATGTCGCTGGTGTCTCTCCGCATTAATCTATTGCGCTCCGCATGAATTCGGTGGTAGTTACAGTTTACCGGACGCGGTACTGACGAACGTTGCTTTTTTGGAAAATTAAAATTACATTTCTCATTAGGCGATTAAAAATGCGTAAATAAAAATCCGATAATACTACCCATTTTGAAATTTTTTATACTCGAATAAATGTAATTTCGCAATCGGCATATAAATCAAAAATGAATAAAAATGGAACGTTTTATTTTTCTATATTCTCTTCGATTGATTTTAATTTAAGCTGAATAATTTTTTCGGAGTTTTATGAATTTCCGCATTTCCAATTTATTTTCGCGTCAAACAGATTTAATTTGCTAAAGCAAAAAGCACAATCTGCAGAATGCTCTGGATCACATAACTAAATGGACGAGGGATTGGAGAATTCAGTGAACAGAGAAATCTGTACATGTCACTTTTGATTTGTTATATAGCGCCCATATTAATTGTTATATAGCGCCCATATTAATTGTTACATAGCGCCTATATTAATAATAACCAAAACAAGTTCCGGTTAAAAATTCTGCAAAAGGTGCACGTATGAATTCAAAATTAACACGGATAACTCGTATCGATTACAAAGTTGCCCAAATACGAAAAAAAAAAAACACGTCAAGTGTATCGGCTTTATCGGCGTCACTCTGAAGCTGAAGGGAGAACTAACTTCTCATATATGTAAAACTTTGTTATACGTCCAATATGGACACTGATGGAATACAAATATGGGGATGTGCTAACGAATCGGAAAATAATCCAAACGGCTCAGAATAGGTTTCTTCAGCTAATTACTAACGCTCGTTGATTTTAAACGAAATGATGCACTCCGTGCGGATTTGCAGATCAAATACGTCGATGAAGTGATGATTACGCTCGACAACATCAGAAACACGACTTCATTATCATCCGAATCCGGGGAGACCTTGGCACTTTTGTCTACAGATCTGCATTTAAGAAAACAAAAAGAGAAAAAACGCTTCAAAGCTACACTTGGTTGTCACCGAGTGACATAATTAACAGAGCTTAGAGTCATTGGGCTCTATACCTCTGCATATGTTATGTGCTAATTATAAGTACTGCATAATTTAAGATTTGCAGAAATAAAGTAACTGGCCTTATCGGGAGCTGCGTTAATATAAAAAAAAAAACAACAAAAAAACAGATTTAATTTGCAATTGCATTATAAAACTTAATATCTTCGATTTTATATTTCAAATCAATTAAAAATTATTATCGAATAAAATTATTTTCTCTTATTCTCTCTCTTTCTACATTAATTAATAATTACTGTTGAAAGATAGTATGTTTCCCACGAGGTCAACCATTCACTTCTAGCTGGTCAATGTGTAGCTTAATTTCGATTACAGAATAAGAAGCGGGATGTTCAATGTGGTAAGTTCATTGTTAATTATTAAAACGTAATTAACAACGAACGTTGAATACGCTGATCTTCATTCGGTTATCGAAGAAAGTAATCACCGTACCCTGTATACGCTGCTGAAAATATTGCGTAAAAAATTAATCATCTTAACTTTTCTCTGTATTCCGATTAGTTTACGTGATGGTTTTTTGTTTTTTGGTTTTTTTTGTAACTTTCAAAAATAACAAAACGTTTACACTTTCTTGAAAAATTGTTTCAGGTAGATGATTTTCCGAACTGCTTTAACAGCAGTATGACCTAAAGGTTCATCAGTTTCTTCAAAAACGTACTCTAGGTTAATTTTCTTTGATGGACTTGAAAGCAGCAGCGAACTCGGTAGTTTACATGAGATTCTACACTCATTATGAGCGGCTAACGGCCACCCCATGGGAGGCTGCTAAAATAAACAAGAGGAAGTCACTCCCAGTAAAAATGTAGGCACGGCACAATCTTGTATACATCAAACGGATGCTGATTGACAGTAGTACAACTTTTGGCTGACCACCGTAATAATTTGTGAACCTGGTGAACTGGAAAAAGGAGAGCATAAAATAGCAAACTGGGCTCCCGAATTAACATTTTTGATTGGTTTTTTTTTTCGTCTTCTAGGCCGGTCAAGAAGATAACCTAACAATATAAGTAAGATTTACTCAAGGAAAGGAGTCCTGGGGGACGGAACTGCAAATGAGAAGAGTGCACATCAATCTATTTCGGACGCTGTTAGCGAATGGTCTTTGGCGACCTCAGATATTGCGTTTGGTCCGTCCCTGTAATATAGCGGCTTCTTATTATTTGTAATGCGAGGTGAATTACGTGCTTCCATATCTACGAGATTCAGATGGAAGGTCGTGCGATTCATCACCATAGGCTATAGTAGCCAAAATTTGAATAAGTTTTTCGATGTCAAGTTTTAGTTTGGTAGAAAAGAGTATTATGTGTGCACTGCAAAGAAAATCTATTTCAATGGCTGAACGAATTATTTTTAAAAATATGGAGACTCCATTAGGTTTTAATGGTAGTGCAACAGTTAAAGCACCCATCTTATGGTGTTACACAATTAGTTGTTATGAAAAAGGATATTTCATGAACGAACTAGCTGGAATGATGCCAAATCAACTTTCTGTCAAGCAGCTGGCCAAGCAGTGTTACAAAATACTATTTAAGTATACAAAAAGAAGAAGTAGTCAGAACGACTCTGCTCGGATACAATGAAAAATTTGATTTTTGATGCTTTACGATTGATTTTTGTATGGTAGACTAAGCTTTTCAAGAAAGGAGGTATTTTTAATTTATTCATAAGCAGCCAGGCTGCCTCTGGTGGCTGAATGAACTTAGCCGTATTATTTATACACATATCGTTGATACATACATCATTATTTGATAATATCTGAATTGTCGTACGCAATAATGATGATGACTTTTAAAATTCGGAGAATTATTAAAAGCAGTTTTTTAGATTTTTTAGGAATTATGAGCAACTGGACCCTGTCGTGGGTAATACTGTGACGATAAATTTAAATAGGCTGGCAGGGCAGAATTAAAATCGCGTTTATGTCGTATGAGTAGTGGTTGTTCTGTTCTGTGTAAAAGGCGTAGAATGAGTACAGAATAACAAAATAGGATAACACGGACACTAATTCAAATAATAAGCCGACTGGAAATGCTCGTTTCTTTATGCACCGCCTTCGGCCGTTTAAAATTCTCTTCAATTATTATTAGTCACAAAAATATCGACTCGTTCTTTTATTCACACACTGTCGTTAAAGTTTATTTATTTTTTTTTTGTTTAATTCTAATCGTTTTATATTATGTTGTGGCCATTATGAACAGTCTACAGTGAGTAAATAATCTCTTGTCATATTTTATAAAGATTTCAAAAAAAAAATTGTTTTTTAAATTACTTTTTTATTTGATATTTTTTTAAATATTTCGCTCCTAGAATACCGCTATTCTAGATGCAGAAAATGGCGGTGTAGGAGACCGCAGTGCTAAAAGTATGACAGCGGTAAAAATGGGCAGTCCTAGTTGGTCCTTACTGGTTGCAGACGGCTCTAGATGGAGGAAAATGATGTAGCAGGTAGGCGGGTGAAATTCGACCTATAGCCTGCAGCACTGATAGGGAAGAAACATGGTTCCATCTTTGAGATAGTGAGGAATTGGAAGACCTTCCTTCTATTGAGTTTTGCGCGTGGGGTGTGCGTGTGTGTGTGGGCATGTGGACGTAGGGTTTAGCATTGGTGAGCAATGATTAGGCATGTTGGTGGGTGTGGCACTTGTGTGTGTGTGTTGATCGGATGTTGCACGGGCGGAGCCCCCATGGATGAATTAAGTGCACGAGCAATGAAGTTACATTAGCACTCTCACATTCCCTGGTGCGGAACAGCATATTCACTGTTCCAGAATTAGTATTTATACCTTACTTCAATAACATAGTCAGAACTGTACTTCAGCCACCTTCAAAAATTACAAAACTTTTTTCTAATTACCAATTTGTTTTCCATTTGAGAAATAAAATCTTGTCCTATTAAAGTGAAATCCAAAGTATATCCATATAAGATTGTCTGTACATATTCATAAGGTGATTTATCGTTTTTTTTACCAAGTCTTGTCGAAATGTTAAAAAAAAAAAATAATTTCTCGGAATATTTCTGCATCGTACCAAAAATTCAAATTTTTATTCACACCTCTGAAAATTAGTTAGACCTACTTCTAACCGTGTACCTGATTCAAATTGGTCTGTTTGATACATTCAATCCTGCAAAAAGCTCAAACAGATGGAAACTTTCAGTTTAAAAGTTTAATGTGATTCTGAAAATTTATTATAGAAGAAAAATAAAATACACCTTGCATTAAGTAGTAAATCGTTGCATTGAAGTTTAGGTGACATAATATGAACTAAAAGAAAGAAAAAATTAAAAATCTTTAAATTCAATAAGAATAAAAGGGCTCTTGCTGCGAGGCACCTAGATTATTCTCACGCAGCAGAAGACGAGATACATCTAGAGTTTGCGGTACAGCTGGTCTCACCGAATGCAATATTGCAAAATTAAGACACACTGTGTCGCACACGGAATTTTCGAATGCAGCAAAAATGCTGAAGATACGTTGATGTCGTTCGAAACCTCTAGTCATGAGAAACGTAGTGGCGCTGTGATCAGTTTAAAGTTGATGCAAAGCTGTTTGCTATGCCGACTGACAGGGTTCCAGATTGCGATGCAATCCCGGTGAAGTTTCTAAGAACATTTGAGTTAATCAATCGGCATCGCTTCATCCAGCTCTTTAACATACGTCTTGCTAGGAAAATTCTTCTCGCTGTTCAGAAAATTGCAGAGATGCATACAATTCCTAAATCGGCATACAGCGGAATCCGAGCTCGGGCCGTTCGCAATGTATAAAAGCTTTCGGAACGAGAACGACTAAGGTCTTATCTGGCTAGATTATCTAATGCGACAGAGGGGGCGACTCTCTATATAATCTGTTCTTTTTTTTTTTTTGTTTATTGTTTTGAGCTTTCCATTTTCTGGATTCACCACAACTATTTTAATGCTTCCTATCAATTTTTCCTATGTTCCATTAATTTCCATAACGTGTAATAATAATGCCATTATTTATAAAATTAAATGGTTTATAACCACAAAATTTTTTTTTGCAGCATGTTTACCACGGCCGTCCCAACCATCCATGAGCTATTTACTAAGAATATACGGAACATTTTTGTTATTGTTAATCTTGGGAATTTTCAACGCTTATATCAGAAGATTATATCCGGCAATCTGCGGAATATTTTATCCTCAAGTAAGGGTTTCACCTATTTTATACTTTACATGCACCTAACGAAATGACAGAAGTTGCACAAGCTGGTTTTAAATAAGAATTAATAAAGAACTGCAATTATCCTTCGGCCTGCTATTCTGTGTTCGCAATGAACTCGTAAAAAAGCTACGACACAACGCCAATTTTATTTAAAATTGGAAATGGTAGCATTTTTACAAAAGTAGGGTTTTACAATGTACCGGATTGAATACGATGCGCAATTCAGTTGAATCAAATTTCGCAGGTTACTTTTTGTATATTCGGAAAGCTTGTTAAATGTTGGGTCATTCCCTTTCGGGCGCAGGCAAGACCTTTTATAGACTACCTGCAGTGATCTTCAGGTATCATTATATTTTTTTTTTTTTTTTTCTGGAATATAGTCACCTGAAAAAAAAAAATTTTAGAGCTAGATATTTAATCATGCACGTTATGTAACACGGATTAATTACTTGGAATCTGCTATTCTTATTAGTATGAAATATGACCTACATAAACCAGAATTCACTTTAAAAACCATGCAAAAACATCAATAAAGTAGCTCATTTAGTAATAAAACTAACAGACATGAGGTAACAAAAATTTTCCGATTTTCAAACAACTATTATGTATTTATTTTATAACTGTTATATGTAATTATTTTAGAAAACAAGTAAATATCGATTGCCAGTGAGTATTCCGAAAAAAATAAAACAGCACTAAAAGCATATATGCGGAATGGAATTTTATGGATATGTTGTAATATGCTCGTGTTTCTCAAACACGTGTCAATTTTTTTTTTGTTGGTCCCCGGTTCTAACCATGGGATTAGCTACGATTGATCGAAAAGAGGTAATGAATAGGATCTCGAATATTTTGTCATATGCGAATCCATAAGAATAAAAGAAGAAGCAAAAGTGATAAAATCGTCATGGGAAAAATCGTATCTTTTTCTTGGAATTGACTTTAGTTTTATTGTAAAATAGTTGTTATTATTTCGGCAGAAAAAGAATTACTAGAATATTTTTCGAATAGACTATTCTTAATAATGACCGTAGTACGGAGAATTAACGAATGAAGTTGTTTTCCGTAAATACGTGTAGTGTTTTAGTTTGTCTATTTTAACAAATCCCGTACAGCTTCATAAGAGATGAACTTTATTTACCTGCATTGTTTGTAACCCGTACAATTGGCCATTCGGTTTTAAAATTCTAAGAAAATGGTTAATTTTTCTAACAGGAGAACATAATAAAATGTACAATGAATGCGTGTAAAACATGCCATTATTGTTATTTTTACTTTTTAGTTCCGAAAAAAAAAAAACAAAGAACGCGTTAGCCCACATAATGGTTTCTGTCATTCGTCTATAAACGAAATATAGTATCAATAAAAGAAAAAAAACAGAATTTCATTGTTAAAAGTAATCCATTCATAAGGATATCCGATTCATGGGTAATTTGTTAAAATATCCTCTTTTATTAAATTTTTTCCGGAAACGTTACTTATTATAATAGCACATAAAACCTAAATTGTAAGAAAAGAGGTGGAATATGTTTCTTAGAAGTGTTTATACTTTGCTTTTGATGGATGTAAAGAAACATCATTCGACTGTTTAAATAAAAATGCTGTTGACGGGACCAGGCTTCGTTACAGAACAAAAAAACGTAGTTATTAAAAAAAAATATTTCTAATTTCAATTTTTTAAAAAACTCTTAGAAACGATATAACAACCAGATGCGTAAAAATAAATGATACAATTAATATTAGTTTCATTTATGGAACTATTTCATCTTAACAGTTCATTAATAAAATCAAAAAGTAAATCATTTTTATAAAACAAGAAATATGTAAAAATCATAAATGGGGTTCAACATTAAAACACAAAGAGGTAGTCGAGATCAGTTACGTCTTTTATTTCATATACTCCGACGTTTTAACAACTGCATTGCTAAAGCAGTTAATTTAATTTGGTAAATCAGGTAAGGATAAAGTGATTTTAAAAATCATTTTTCAGTGGAAAACCATTTCTATCATATCACGTTGTATCGTCTTTTGTTTTATAATAAACAATGACAATATAATAAAGAAATTAAGTCAAGTTTTTTAAAAATGGTATATCGGAATTCATACATTTTGTTTATTTAAAATAAAATATCTACGCCTAAGTTATTCAAAATAGTAATACCATCATGTGTAAAAGTATATCATTCACTTTAAGTGATAATAGCGATGGATAAATACAAGGAATTTACCTTAACCCTTTCAGTCATTCTATGCGAAATATCGCACATGAACTTTAACGCTTCTAAATGTAATTTTAGGTTTTATGTCACGAATTCATTTTGTACGATATTTCACACACTATTATAAATTCCCATAGTCCGTTCACATTTTATGACACACATTCGGTACTAACTTAATGAAATTTCTGTTTTTCTTTACAGTTTCGAATAATTCAAAAAAGTGCATATTTTTGTGTATGTTTAGTTATAAATTACGCGGTGTTTTTTAAGATTTTTAAAGAAGAAATTGATTTAATTCGGTAAGTAAATTTGTCTTATATCTTATTAAAACATACATATATTTACACGCATATCATCAATATTCAGTTTATAGGATTTTTTTGAAAACTCATGTCCGAAATATCGCACATAAGTAATATATGGCATATAAAAAATGGTGTTTAATTTTTAGAAATTCATTTTTATCGTACGAATATAAGTAGATAGTTTATTTATAGAAATAGTGTTTACATGCATATTTATCTTATGAGGTTGTTTTTATTGTGATTAAATAAATTATATAAAACTAAAGATTTGCATTTAAGCTAGCAGTAATTATAATAAAACATTCAATACAGTTTACTTACTTGCATTAAAACATGATTTTTTTTTATTGACAGGATATGGATTATTGTCAACAATGGAACCGAAAGGGAAAAAAATACATAAATGTCCCACGGCCAGAATGCATTTCTTTGTACAACAAATGTATGGGCGGTGTGGATAAACTTGATTTTCTGGCTAGTTTATACCGTTCACATATACGATCAAAGAAATGGACAATTAGAATGATAGCCCATGCAATTGATCTATCACTTATCAACTAATGGTTAGAATATAAAGAGAGAGCAGAAAAATTACATGTACTGGATTTATTAAATTTCAGACAATGTGTGGCTGAAGATCTCATGTATACCACTAATCCCAGAAAATGAGGGAGGCCAAGCAATGGCGTCACCAGCCCATGAGACAGGGAGGGGCAAGATGAGTTGCCAACGCTAGGGGGAGGGGGAGGGGGGAGGCAAGATGATAGAAAGAGGATATGAGTTATAGGAAAAATAAAATTTATAAGTTGTAAATTAAACAAGAATAAAATTTTAATTAAAACATAAGTTTTCCAAATTGTCCATGATTACGGGCCTATGAATATTCATCAATGCTAGTTGATTAAAAAGTTTCAAGGCTCCAGGGGGAGGGGGCAGCTGCCCCTCCCTGTCCCACACTGGCGACGCCCATGAGACCAAGCATGTCTGATGTGTCAACTGCAACAGCTGGGCCTTCTACAATGGCTGAAATACAGCCAATTCCACAAATGCAGTATGATGGCAAACAACATTTTCCACATTGGGAAGAAAAAGAAAGTGAAACGAGATGTAAAATGACAGAATGTAAAAGTAAAACACACATCTTTTGTACAAAATGTAAAGTTCATTAGTTTTTACAATTATCATAATAAATAATTATGTTATTATTTGTTCAAAACTCTTACTTTGTATGATATGTAAATATATAGCTACAACTTTATTTTATTTTTACATGTTTTTTTTTTGTGTTGTATATTATTTTGTTATTTTACACAATTGTACATATATTATATATAAATATTAAAATGATATTTTTATTGCAATTAATTTGTCAGTTTATTTAATAAAATCTTTATTAATTCAGTTTTTTTTGTAAGTGCTTATACATGATATTGTATACATTGTATGTATAATTGAATGAATATATGTATGAAAAGTGATGTGTACATATGCTTCGCATATATATGCACTAATTTATACTTTTTACGAACAAAAATACTGTTTATTATCTAATCAATTCTCTACATTTTGGTATAGTTTTGTTCCACATTTTCATTTTGTGCGATATATCGCACATACTGTAACTTGAGAACCATGATAGATATCAAAGTAGGGTAAAGTACAAATTAATTAGAATGTCTTCATTAGCTTGTATACCAAAATTCATAATTTTTTATAAGAAATTAAAAAAGAATGACTGAAAGGGTTAATAAATATCGTCAAGTTACGACTTCAGTTGTAATTAAAATATGAACGTGAAAATCCTAATCTTGTCGAAATAACGTTTTTTAAAAAATCTGTTCCATAAGTTAATAAATTCACATTTCATGAATAAATTTCATACAAATATTATTTATTTCACAATTTAGAAATTTCATGTCATGAAATAGAACAATTTATAATAATTTCTATGAAAGTTTTTACATTAAAAACGTATTTTAATGGAAAACCGATGAATTTTAGAATCGAACGAAATAGATTATACATTATAAGCCTCCTTTGTAGGGTGATCCTACTTTTCGCCCAGTATTAACATAAATGTGTTTATTTATGTGTTTAAACATTTTTATGCTTTTACTTCATTTTTAGACAAACTAAGAATTGTCACTAATAATTGAAATGTTTAAAACGATGAAGTGTTTTTAAGAAAATAATATAAATAGTTCGTTTGCTAATCGAATAAAGGAAGAAAATTATTTACAAACCAAATGCAGTAACAGAGCATATTTATAAACGACTGGGAAATTGTTGTCAACTTATGTTGGAAAAATACGTAGATGGCACTCCTACACCCAACATACACATGTAGGTTACTAATTAAGCACTAATAGATAAAAAATAAAATATCGCGATACTGCATTTTTAATTTTGCGAAAACTATCCGCCGAGGTACGCCAGCTTATTAATAATTAAATATCTTTCAAAACTTTCAATTATTATATGTATAAAAACTTTCACTGACTGTTTTTACTCGGACTTGGAACGTTAATGTTTCCCACACTCAAATTAATGAAACATTACATAATTACTAATTGTAAGTAATTAATATTTTTAAGTTAATTGTAAAAACGAGGAATGTGTCAATTTATATATTTTTGCTTGTGCGCAATTCCAGGTAAGTACAAAAAGATTATAAAAAACCGTGATTTTAATTCGTCGTTTAATTTGATGAGTCCATGCTATTCAATAGGAGTGTTATTCTGAATTGATTAAATCATTTTGCAATCATTTCGCTACAGATACATTGGCGCACTCAAGGGGGGTGCCACGGGGCCATTGCTCCCCCCAAAAAATCTTCGAAATCTTAATTTCGTTTTGTAATGTTTTGTTTTACTTAATTTTTTTAAAAAAACATACATATTTACTTTTTACTTATATTACAAGTATAATGTTATATACTTTCAGCTAATTTTTAAAAAAATAAAATTCGTCAGTTTTGTAATTTTGTTAGAAATACTCGTTAATTTTGTATCTCTTTTTTTTTTTTTTTTTTTTTATTTTAATTTACAAACTACAGAAATAGATAGGTACTTAGTCGAGGTACCGAGTTATCACCCCCTAACTCATCTTCTAAATTCTAGCCCCAACCAAAAAAAAAATCCTGAGTGCGCTTTTGTACAGATATATAACATATATTTTCAGTTTGCCACTATCATTGTTAATAAACAGAGGAGAAAAAGATACTGAACTGTTTTGTCTTTGCCTATTTATATACTGAAGATTATCAATTTTTTTTTTTTTTTTTTTTTTTTGATAGAATTTCCTCGCAGTGCATTTATCGGGAAGATTGAAACAAATGTAAGGTTTGAAAGCTTCTATTTTACTGTCTCTATTAGGGGAAAGGGGGGCGTAACGGGGACGCGGGGCACGACGGGGCCAGCAACATTTACAAGTAACCACAGGCACTAGATGTATGTTGTTGTCGCTAATAGGCGACCATTTTGCATCAGTCTTCAGTCTGACAGTGACCGGCGACTAAACTGCTTGCATTTGTTTTTTACGATAAAACGTTTTTTTCAACGTCATTTCATCTAATTTTGAATGATTACGAAAACGCATGTAAAAAGTTAAGTGTTTAGATTACTACTACCGTTTTTTTATTGTGTTTTTCTAGCAACATTACTTATTGATATGTTTTGAACAAAATCACTGTAAATCACTTCGTTTTTTTTTTTATTCATTATTTAAAATAATGTTAGACATGGGGCATAATGGGGACATGGCTATGGGGCACGATGGGGTACCCCATTATGCCCCTGTTATGTGAGTAGTCTGAAAGAATGGTCCGTTATATTTTATAATATAATAACTCCCGCAGAAAGAGGACAGAGTATGTTTTAATGCAGCTGGAATTTGCATGCCTCCAATGCTAATATTCTCTCAACAGAGAATGAAGCAAGAGTTATTGGATCGAGCTCCTCCAGGGACGACCGCAGAGTGCAACGCTCAAGGCTGGATGACTATAGAAACGTTTATAACCTGGTTCCAACGGTTCGTCAAGTTTTCTGGTGCGTCAATAATTAACCCAGTCTTGCATCTTCTAGATGGTCATGTAACGCACACACGAAACATAGAGGTTATTGAATATTGATGCGAATCAGGGTTGGTGGCGCGATCTTTCATCGACAGTGATCGATTATTTAATAACTTGTCCTATTATTTATATTAATTTGGATTCGCGATCATTCATCGGCGATAATCTCTGGTCGGTGTCGCTGTGTACAGGCTGGCGACATTGCGTGTGCGCGCTGTCTGCGACACGTGCTGTTGTGCTGTACCGTTTCGTGTGATGAAGAGGCAAAGCCGGTTCAGGTAAATCTGAACTGATAAGGCTTCGGCTTTGTTATCTTCATCGACGGACGGCTTTTGTCTATGTGCGAGTTTTGGTACAACGGTCGGTGAGATGCTAGCTAGTAATCGCGTTTAATAATAACAATGTTTTTTTCTAATCGTTCAATTTTTCTCGATATAAAACTATATAAAGCCTAATGCCACCGATATTTTAAAGAACTCTATCCGCGGTACCGTTTCAATTGCAGTTATTTTTGTATTTATTTATTTGTTTCCCCTCTCTGTCGTATTTTTGTATTCTTCTGCTGGTCGTCTCTCCCTCACGGACATACGAGAAATCGGCGAGAGTTCCGTAAAATTGGAGAATTCATAAAAGTGAGAATTCGTAACAATATACACGCAAGAATGGTATTGTAATGCTTTGCTTTCCCTCGCACTGCACCCACAGGCTCTAACCCTTGGATGTTGGCTTTATGAAACCTTTGAGCGTATACTATGACCGAGCCTGCTCTAACTGGTTAAGGTCGCACCCGGGGCGAATAATAACAACTTTTCAAATTTGCGAAATATTTGCACATGCTTATGTTCAAGCTGCAACAATGTTTACAGCAATCAATGCATTCAAAAAATGTGTCATATGGCCATTCAATCAAAATAACTTTACAGATTCAGATTTTTTAGCTGCATCAACAACAGACATATCGCTAACAAATGATGAGCTTAAAACAGCTTCTTTAACTACCGGAATCCAGCAACAACGGTCGCTTTCTCTTGAAGAGGACCCAATTGAACCATTTTTGCCTGCAACTGCGTCACCTTTACATCAAAGAACTCTTATCTCAAAGCCTCAGCCCGGACCATCAATACAAAACGAAGATAGCCTAATTCGATCTCCGATTCGAAAAGTATGTCGTAACTTAACAACTTCCTTCGAAAAAGCTTCTCCCACGGACATTCTCGCGGTCCCAACAGTCGAACAAAGAAATCAAACAAGGAAAAAATATCCCAGAGGGAAAACTGTTGTTCCTACTTCAACCCCCTACAAAAACGAGTTAGAAGAACAAGAACAATTTAAACGAACGAAGAAGTGTTTAAATCCATATGATCCCAGGTTGAAGAAAAACTCTGAGAAACAGAAGACCCAAAAAGTTCACTCTGATGTAGAAAATGTAGACAAGAATACCTTATGCCTGTATTGCGTTGACGTGAACCACACTTATTTGAAGTCTTCGGAGTATTGGGTGGCCTGCCAGCTATGCGGACGTTGGGCTCATACAGCCTGTGCTGGTGTTGACGATAAAAATACAGAAGAAATCCACATCTGCTTTTTCTGTGACGAAAAATAATCATGTACCCCATACTGCCCCTACCCTGGGGCACGATGAGGTTTTCATGAGAATTTCGTAAAATTAAAATTAAAACATTATTTGATTAGTTACTTTACCGAATTCTATGCCAAATAACAATTTAATATATAACCAAAGTGTTGTGATTAGTTTTAATTAATAAATATATTCTGTTTATGCTTTTATTGTTTATTTCCCTTAACGTCCCCGTTATGCCCCCCTTTCCCCTACAATTTTGTACGAAAATAAGATAATGATTCCAATGTTTTGAAGATCAAACATTTTCCTAAACAAATTTAAAAAAAAAAAAAAAGGTCATCCGGACAGGATATTTCAAAACAAAAATATTTAATTTTTAATTCGTAATATCGCATATATATTTCTTGCCCAGTATTAACATAAATGTGTTTATTTATGTGTTTACAAATTTTTGCGTCTTTGATTTATCTTTTTCGGTATTTTTTTGAAACCTAGGTAGATTCGTCAAGGAATTAAATATATAATTAAAATCCTAGATAACAGAAAAAAATGCAATAAACGGATCCTAAAATAAACTTGCTAGATACAACTGAAAAAGAAAGATGATATAACGAATATGTATTAGAAGCAAATTCAATCCAGTTACGTTACACTTTAAATGACGTAGAGTTGATAGTTTGTAATTTTTTAAATACGGCTGACTATACATTAACGGCAAAAAAAAAAATGAAAAGAATCGATAATGCATTTGACTGATTATTAATATTAATCATCTTCATCCGTTTCGTATCACTACTGCTAACAGAACTCGTAAATTTACATCGCAAAAGTCTGTTTATCTGTATTTCATGCTGAAGTCGTTATTTCAAAAAAATAGAAAATATTTTAAAAAAGTGAATAACCCAATAACATGATGTAAAATATGTATTTTGTGAATATATATTGATATAAATCGATTTTCTTCCTTCTTGGAGATTTTCAGATGAGGATCGATTAAAATATTATCAAAAATATATAAAAAAAAAAATATATCAAAAACTATTATTGCGGGCGCCAATAGCAAAATTTACCGGTTTGCTATTCCCGGAAAGCTCGGCCTGGCAGAGCTTTAGGCTTTTAATCATAAAAAAATAAATATAAAAAAAAACGACTCGCGAAATCCGCCGTTCGATGGCGGTATTTCTCCCGGTGGAGATATCACGGGGTAACCACGTGTCCAATTACGAAACCTATTTTTTATGAAACGCGTTTATTCACATAAAGTTTACAAAAAACACAAAATTCCGAACATTACGATTAAACAAAAACACGAGATTCTGGTCAAAACTACGGATTATTACAAGCGGAAATTAACGACGACTAGAGTACAAAAGATACACGTGACGGCGTGTTCTTTCGACGACCAATTAAAATAAAAAAACGACCACGACGAATCATTACCGACTCGCGTGTACAACCGAATTGCGTGTACTCCCGAATTGATCTCTTTAACAACTCAATTGAAACTGAATATCGATTTACCGTTTCTCGCACGAACGAAGATTTTTCGGTACCCGGTGGGCTATTCCAAACGATATAGTCGATCGCTGAAAATTACCCCGTACCTTATCAATTAACACGCACGCCGATTTTTCTAGAACGTTCTTATAATTATACGTATTTTAAATCGGCTGCTACCCTGTCTCTTCGGGATTTCACCAATTCTCTCGCGACTCTCGTAGCTACACGCTCCGTACTTATACGTTTCGACGGTAAACGCGACCGCGATTTCCCCCGCGAAGCCAGTTCACCCCCGCAACACAACCGACAGAACGGCTGCGTCCGGAATAACCAGGCTTCTCGGTCGAAATATCATCTCCGATCGCAATTCACCGTCATTTATGCTGCCCGAGAAAAACCCGAAATGTAAAATGAATTAAATCGAAATTATAATTTCTACCTCGGACAGCATTATCAGAAACCGTATAAAACGTAATTAAAATGCTACAGCTGCCGAATCCGTCTCACTGCCCCACCCTTATTTTCATCCAAAACAGAAGTTTTGGATCATAATTCAGGTGCCAAAATACGAGAGGATTCGGACTAGCCGTTGCTGAGCTACGGAGTCCTGAACAAATCTCCGCCGTTCTATCCCGCACAAGTACGCCACACACCGTGCCTTAAAATTACACAAACGTATACCACATTCCAACACACCACTGGGACCACACCAGGTCATAAACAGAATTAAAACTTCAAGAGTTCAAGGCTCTGAACATTCACAAAAAATTTTAAAAAAATTCAACAGCTGAAAGGCAATAACTCAAGTTCCTCTTAAATTCCAAAACATTTTTACCCATTCCGAACGACGCGGGACGCACCCCGTCAAAACCAATACGGGACGCACCCGACAGAGACAACAACATCTAAACAAAATATCGGAATGGGCAAAATTAACATCGGCTTACTGCCGGAACAGGGACTAGAAAAAAAACAACAAAACAGTATATTAAATCAGAAAAAAACATCATTAAGTAGAGAAAAAAATATAAAAAAATATGCAATTCTGTCAAAAGTGATATGCTCCCGCGAGTTCGCTGTACTGAAATCTAGATATAGGAACACTTAGGGATCAACGGTTAAAAAAAAATTTGTTTTCCTAACAGAGAGAGAGGCCCGGCAGACAAAACCGGTACCCCTTTGGAACAACTCCAAAAAAAAAATAAAAAAACATTTCGACAACCCCTGACACATAGCGCGAGCACATGCACTGGGCCACTCGACACCGACAAAACCATAAAACGCGGCCGCGCACCACAGTCATGTCCCACGCGAGCACTTCCCTCCTACCTGGCCTACCCTAACTAATGGCGAATACGACTGGGGCCCTCCTATAGACAACACCTGAGAGCGACCACCATCTTATTTCATGGGGCGCAAAACCTGTCCCCGCGACGGTACGAACCACCAAAAACCAACAAATTCATAAACACAACAAAACGACCGTACCGCGCGCGAGACCTTAACTTGGCCTACCTAGTGGCACCTCCAAATATAAAAAAAATAAAAAAACGGTGGGGCCCCCTACCATCTGAACTGACCGACCATCCTTCCAATCTTCTCCGCAGAGGAATCCATCGTGGTCAACTGGACATCTTGCCAGTCCTCGGCCTTCCATAGGCGCCGGAGCTACCTTGTGTGCCTTCCCTGGGCGCACACCACCCATTTGGGTGGAAAAAGAAGAAGAAGAAACAGGAACACTAATAAATTTAATTGGGAAGAAACACATCAAGATATGACGACAGCACCTCGAAACTCGCGAAAAGGTAAAAAAAAAATTAATTTAAATTACTGATAATATTCTGGACCTGGTGTACACAAAAAAAATCAGATGCACCCCGACCTCCGGATACCGCAAACGATATATACTATTGCACCCGAGGTCGCGCAATCACACTCACACATTGTCCCAGCGCTAACGAGACAACAACAAAATTCTCGAAATCGACCACAACAATAAACAAAATCCAGGTAATATTGGATTATAAAATAAATCGACACTATGTCGAATTACAGAGGCACTAATACACAATACCCTGCACAAACAAAAAAACTAAGAAACATATAACATATAAGAAAAACACAAAACCAGTAGCGGGACTATCTAGGTGGCTCGCGGGACGCCTTTGCGCCTCCGGATTAAAATTTAGGAGAGAACGAAGAATATAGTAATGGAATAAAAAAATATAAAATTTAGAGGAAGAAGGTACAGGGCTCTACCACTGAGAGAACGGAGTTCCGTGTTCGTCCGCTGCTACAGACTTTTTCTAACATCACGGGTTCCAGAAAAAATGAGGAAAAGAAGGATCGACAAAGAAAATACATATAGCGATGTTAAAAAAACATATCAGCCGCTCTGCGGGAACTCAACATTCACCATCAACTCGCGATCACGGATAGAGATCCCAGTCACGTATCTCCACCATTATATATTCTATTTTTTTTTTTTTTTTTTTTTTTTTTTTTAGGTACTCCGCATGACAAGCACGAACGGCTTAATGGCAATCATGTGCCCTTCGGTCGAGTTCAACGGTCTGTGCCGGAATCGGGTTCTTATAGACCCACTCGCCTACTGTGATCGGTGAGAAAAAAAAATCCAACATCACCCCGTGGCTCACCCAAGACTTCCATCGGATGCTATGGCCGTATGCATTATCTGCTACCCACAACACCGACCGCTCGGACCACGGGATATAAAAAAAATAAAAACCTACCGGAGTACCAGGTATGCCCTTCTCTCTTACACACCCTATGGCCGCGTCTGCTTTCACAGCGCCCACAGAGTCAACGTGTCGACCGAAGACCCCTCCCGATCCGTCGAATGGACGATCAGATAATAGGATGGAATATTTAGGATAAGAACGAATGGGAAAAGAAGAGGAAAAGTGATCTCGGGAATGTAGGATGGGATTTTAGGAAAGACCAAAACGGAATATTCCGATCGTTGGAATACGACAACAGAAAAATTCGAAGGTTTATGCCCGGCACTGAAAACGCAAGCAAACGAGCCAGAATCTCCGACTTCAGTGATAGAAGCAAACAGAGAGAGAAAAAAAACAAGAAAAAATTAATAAATTCTATCCGGAGCCATAAGTCCGCGAAAACCCGCGAAATACCACAAATATCTTACGAAAAAAACATAAAAAGAAATAAATGTTTGCCACACGACATCATAGCTGGCCTTAAAAAAATTTTACAACTGGAAACTACATCTACAAAATAAATTCAAAAATATGAGCTAGCGCCCAATTGAGTCTATACGGCTATATAACCGGAATACAAATTTACACTTAAATGAAATATAATTATACACATTAACACGCAGCCAAATTTATTGCCGTCACAGCAAATGGCTATTATCGTATCGGTACCCGCGACCAGCTGCAACAAACTACATCGCAACGATAATATATTTTTATTACGCCGGTTCTTCATTCTATTTGTAATTTTATATTTTATCCTATACTCATCCACACCTCACGTAAACGCGAGAGCTGGGGACTAGAGTGACAAGACCAAGGGTTAAAAAGAAAATCTCAAAGATGTTCAAGCAAAAAAAACAAGTTTTTTTTTTTCCCGAAAAAACTGCAAAAAAAAAACGAACTCCGAAGCACGCATGCCCAGAGAGAGAAAAAAAATCAAAAAACCATTCTCAATTTCGAATTTTAATAAAAAAAATAAAAAAAATAAATTTTGAAGCGAGGGGTAAATGAGCATGCCCATCAGGTCGAAATTAGAACAGATCGAGCTCACTTCTCGCGAATCGGATGCCTACTGCCTAAAGTATTCCAAAGGTAAACATAAACAAATCATCTCGGGTACTCAGCAGCAACCTCGCTAACACACGACACAAATCTCAATACACGCGCTAACCGCGCTCTATACCAGGTCGGCAACAACAAAACAAGAGAAAAAAATTTTAAATAACTAATCAAACAAATAAAATCTCGCAACCTGAAAACACGCGAAAGAATTCTTCTCCGTGTTTCCATGATTCTCGGCCGCCCGGTGTCCGGTCCACCGGTACCAACATAGCGTCCCGGACGGTCGTATCCGTCCGGCGAAAAACCGCAAATCGTCGTAATAACAACATCGCCACTTCGCTTACGCCGGCCGTAGATCGATGACATTACGCAATATGACATCGCCATCATCGGAAACATTCTTCAGCGTGTATGCGTTTTCATGGCGCCTCTCAACTACTTCATACGGGCCTATATACAGAAGCTCCAACTTCTTCATCCGCTTCTTCGATTTACACGACAGAACGTGGTTTCGGACGTAAACCCTTTCGCCGACCTGGTACTCGCGTAAATTAGCCGCCTCGTTGTGTCTAGCGCGCCGCCGAAAATTATACTCTTCTATACGTTTTTTCACCGATTCAATAATTTCTTCATGAGTCTCACCGTCGTTCGACACCGGAAAGGATACCACGTCCGATACCGGATCGCGTGCGACACCACCAAAAACCACTTCACTCGGCACGCGACCAGTCACCGGACTCGGTAGACTATTCATGCAGGCCTCGATCCCCTTAATGTGTCCTAGCCAATCAGTATGACGTCGATGGCATAAGCCTCTGATCATTTTTCCGAGTTCTAAGTTAACACGCTCCGTCGGATTGTTTTTCGGACAATACGCGGCTATGTGCCGCACCTCAACTCCGAGCTCATCGAAATACGCGCTCCACCTATGACTCCTAAAAACAGTCGCATTGTCCGAAACTATCGCTTTCATTTTCCCAACAGTCCTGATAAAATCGCTTACCTTTTGTAACAAATTCCGCGCACACAACTTCCTCATCGGATATAACTGCACATATTTTGAGAAGACGTCATACATTACAAAAATCTGGCTCATCCCTTTTATAATCGGCAAAGGGCCGAAAGCATCAACGGTGACAACATCAAGGGGACCCTTCGGGGAGTACGACATTAAAGCACCAACCGAAGATTGCGTAAAAGGCTTCGACGTCTTACATAATTCGCATCGACGAATCACCTCATTAATCGACCGCCGCATACGCGGGAAATAGCAGTTTCGCGAAATTAGCAAGTGCGTTCGCCACTGGCCCGGATGTCCAAATCTCGTATGGAACATCCATACCACCTCTTCCACATATATACTCGGCACACACACTTTCCATCTCTCCCCTGGACCTCTGCGGAAAAACAACAAATTTCGAAAAATAACATAAAATTTTCTCAACTTTTCCGACGAGTCCAGCTCGCGGAAAACATGACACCATGTCTCGTCTTCCTTTTGGTCGTTAGCCAAATTACAAAAGAGTTCTCGAAAACCTTCCGACGACTTACTACTGACGAATGCGATCATCGCACAATTCTTCCTCCACTCGTCTGTCGGCCCTAAATTTCTCGTCAACATGTCGGCCACGACGTTCTCTTTTCCCGGCAGATGCCGCACGTGTAAATCAAAATTCTGCAGGAATAACATCCACCTGGTCAACCTATCGTTTCTCCACTTAGAGTCATACAAAAATTTCAGGCTTATGTGATCGGTCAAAATGACAACAGGAAAGCCTTCCACAATAATCCGCATCTTCTTTAAACAGAACACTACACCCAATAATTCCTTCTCCGTCGTAAAATAATTCCGCTCGGCCCCGGTTAAGACACGACTGACAAACATCACGGGTTTCGGGTTCCCCTCGTCATCGAATTGAGACAAGGATCCCCCTATCGCCCTATCGGAAGCATCCGAACAAACGACAAACTCCTTACTATAATCCGGGACCTGGAGCCGGACATGTGCCGCAAAGGCGTCTTTGAACCGGACGAAAGCCGTCTCATGCTCATTCCTCCAAACAAACGGTGATCGACGCGCAACCAAATCCGAAACCGGCTGGATGATATCCGCGTACGATCGAATAAACTTACGGTAAAAATTATAGAGGCCCAGGAACGACATCACTTGCTCACGATTCACTGGCCGCGGAAAATTACGAATCTTCTCGACCTTCTCTGGCTGCATTGAAATGCCCGACGCCGAGAGTCGATAACCAACAAAATCAACCTCTTTCTTCCCGAAAACCGATTTCTTCAGATTCACCGTCATACCGGCGTCTCTCAACGAACCCAAAACAATCGACAAGTGCCCTAAATGCTCCTCCTCCGAGCGAGACAAAATCACCAAATCATCAACGTACGCTAACACAAACTCGGAACACGCCGGCAACAAAACAAAATCCAAAGCACGCACAAACGCGCTCGTACTAATCTTTAATCCGAAAGGAACGACATTGAACTCGAAACAGCGACCATCGAAAACAAAAGCGGTATACTTGCGAGAGTCCGCGTGAAGCGGGACCTGCATAAAACTCGCTACAAGATCGAGACTCGAAAGA
This sequence comes from Icerya purchasi, assembly GCA_039619475.1. Classification (NCBI taxonomy): domain Eukaryota; kingdom Metazoa; phylum Arthropoda; class Insecta; order Hemiptera; family Monophlebidae; genus Icerya; species Icerya purchasi. Next base: position 231,863,520 of record CM077116.1, read on the forward strand.
CATTTGAAATCGGAATATTTATATAATAGGTCGTCAATCGGAGGAGGCAAATTATTTTCCGCTACGATAATTTTGTTGATGTCTCGGGCATCCAAACACAACCGAACACTACCATCCTTTTTGAAAACCGGCACCAGAGGCGAGACGTACGGTGAAGAAGAGTGGCTGATGAGACCAAGCTTCATCATACGCTCGACCTCGCGACCGACGGCCTCTCTACGGGAAAACGGTATCGGGTAGTTACGCATTCGCCGGTAAATATCGTGTTCCCGGACGGCAATTTTATACACATACCGGTTGCACAATCCCGGAGCATCAGAAAATACGCCCGAAATCTCGCGAAGACAAATACCTAATTTACCTTTAAAATCGTCCGAAAAATCGGAATTAGCAACACAACCCGAAAAATAATCTTCAGAAACCGAATTCGATAGAAAAAAATTTCGAACGACAAACACAGGACCAATTTCTTCATCTGAATCATCGTCGCATACCTCTAGACTACTCCACCCTTCCGAGACATCAACAAAACGGACTTCCTGACTACCATTCATTGAAACCAAAGTGAGAAATAAACGATCGAAATCGAGAGACGCCCGGTATTTTTCCAAAAAGTCAACACCAATGATCACCGAAACATTCAAACCATTCACTACGATAAAATTGCACACATATTCCACATCCATAACATACAGAGTCAGGCATACTTGCAAACGCACTGCTTTTTTGGCCTTACCACACGCACCCAAAATTCTGATTTGGCTGGCGGGCAGCATCGGAAAAGAGTCTTTACCCCTCTCGCACTCGATTTCACTCCAGGTTTCCGCACTCAAAGCAGAAATCTCTGAACCAGTGTCCACAATCGCCTTGAAATCCCTTCCGCCTACGGAAATAAAAATATGCGGAATTACGCTCGGCTTTACTCGTGATAATTTCTCTTTTTCCCTCTTTCCAAAAACCTCGTCGCAACTCGACGAACGATGACAAAAATTGATATTCCTAATTGTGTCCGCCGGCAAAACAACTTTCGACTGACTCGGTTGGACGGCATACCGATTCAGTCTCGACGAAAAAACGTTCTTATTAACTCGTCCAGCCTCTGGACTCCAGCGCGACTCAAACAACAGTAGAAGACTCTTCCCTCGTCGTACAACCGGTCATTACACCGAGGCAGCAACTCTTCTGAACCATCTCTATTCACGGCGACGGGTGGCACAACAAATTCATTAAAAATATCTAAAAATTCCACCCGCTCGCTACACATCGATCTCAGTTTCTGATTAAATGCCTTAACGTCACTCCAATGTCCGGACAGGACCTGACGTTCTTTGATCGGTAACGCCGGGACTACAACTACTTTCTCAGCTCCTCTCCTCATCAGCAACTCCAATAACTGTTCGTATTCTCGGCACATTTGCTCAACAGAGGTTCGCCACTTTAAATCGGTCATACCGACCATCAACACAACCCTCGGCTTCACTTTTGTTGTCGATCTCACTAGGTCCCGGTAAATCTGTCCGATGGTTCGATATCGATAGCAGTACCCAATGTACTGCCGTCCCGGCCCTCTCGTCTCTCTCTCCTCTCGGTGTAATGCTAGTTGGAACAACGGTCCCTCTCCGATGCACTGATGCCCTTCTACCATTGGCGCGTGTGGATTGAAACTATCCCGGTTGGTGCCCCCATTTTGACGGGAATAATTTCCCGGTGCTCTTCCGGTGTCTTGCGTCCGAGTATACGAGGGAGCAACACGCATATTGTTCACTTGTTTGTGCCAACCACTATTCGCATGATCATTCGAAACATCACCTGCTAAGCAACCCTGACGAGAAATCGTACGTATATTCTCATATAGCTCCCTGGCCGTAGCGCTCTTCATTACTAAAAGCAATTTCTGCATTTCCCTGGAGTATTTCCGGATCATCAACTGGATGAATTCCGCATCTCCTATCGGTGGATCGAGGTATTTCACGCGATTCATCCAGTGAATCAGATACACCTCGGCGTTCTGCTCTCCTCTGCACTTATCTTCCGGGGAATACAGTTTCCGCCTTACCTCTAACTGGTCCCTTTCACTCCAGAAATTCTCCACCATCTCATGTTTAACCTGTTCCCACGAACTACATTCCTTTAAAAATACACGCGCCCATTCGGCGGGACCGCCATCCATCCTACTCAGCAACAACTCCAACTTCTCTTTCACTCCTACCATACCATACATCCTAATTCTATTCTCTACGTTCTCGATAAATTCCACTACGCTGATAGGCGGATGCTTTCCCCCGACTCCTCTCACCTCGATCTCTATACCAGGGATTCTCGTTGCTATAGGTCCGTGGTTGGCACGCGTACTCACGCTTGCGCACTGCTCCTCGACAATTCTCACGCGTTCTCCTAGTTGTTGGGCATTCGATTCGACTTTCTCTTTGATTTTTTCGCTGCTCTGCTGCATTTCTTCGCGTATCTCTTCCACCGACGCTTTTATGGTGGTACTTATTCTCTCGACCTGTTCCTCATTCGCTTCCACTCGACCCTGCATCTGCTTTATCGAGGACCCGATACCATCCTCTACGCTTTTTAATTCATTGGTCATCCGTTTCTCGACTTTGACGAGTTTTTCGTCTAGAGTCTGGTTCAGCTCTTTTTTTAGACTGAGTTTATGTTTTTCAAATTTTTCGTTTAACTTGTTGTCCATTAAATCTAGTTTTTTATTCAATGTTGCGTTATTTTCCTCTAATTTATTATGTAGATATTTTATGTTGTAGTCTAATTTTTCATTTAAGTTTTTATTATTTTCTTCGATCTTGTTATTATATTGATTTAGTTCCTCTTTTAGTTCTTCTTTTAGGCTTTTGTTGTCTTCTTTTAGTTCTTGTTTTAGGCTTTTGTTATCTTCTTTATTTTGTTGTGCCAGGCTAATCATCAATTTCTTTAACTCGTCAAAAGGCGCCTGCGCGAAAGACGGTCCGGGTTCCTCAAAAGCTCGATGCGTGGGGCTAGGCAGGGTATATCCCTCCGGTCCCGTCTCCGAGAGACGGTCCTGGATCTCATCCAGCTCATCCTCCTCGCTTAAATTATCGGGAATGGGCTCCACCTCCCGATAATTCCCTCTCGTCGTTCTCACTCTATTTAAGTCCCCGCTCTCCATTCTATAAACAGGGCCGCAGTTCGAAACTTAACCTATTTGGCCTATCTACCGAGGAGAAAAAAAAATATAATAATAATAAAATATGCCGAAAGAAAAAATTTTAACCGACTTTAATGCCGTACAAAATATGCAACTGATAAAAAAAACTATAAAATATAAAGCAGGCCGAGGGGAGATGTTAAAAGTAAACGCTTATCTGTTTGCTTGGCAGTTTCCCCTTCGTCCTCTGCTCCTTCCAGGTAACGTCCTTCTGACTATTCGGTGTCCCTGTTCGGGCGCCAGTTGATATAAATCGATTTTCTTCCTTCTTGGAGATTTTCAGATGAGGATCGATTAAAATATTATCAAAAATATATAAAAAAAAAAATATATCAAAAACTATTATTGCGGGCGCCAATAGCAAAATTTACCGGTTTGCTATTCCCGGAAAGCTCGGCCTGGCAGAGCTTTAGGCTTTTAATCATAAAAAAATAAATATAAAAAAAAACGACTCGCGAAATCCGCCGTTCGATGGCGGTATTTCTCCCGGTGGAGATATCACGGGGTAACCACGTGTCCAATTACGAAACCTATTTTTTATGAAACGCGTTTATTCACATAAAGTTTACAAAAAACACAAAATTCCGAACATTACGATTAAACAAAAACACGAGATTCTGGTCAAAACTACGGATTATTACAAGCGGAAATTAACGACGACTAGAGTACAAAAGATACACGTGACGGCGTGTTCTTTCGACGACCAATTAAAATAAAAAAACGACCACGACGAATCATTACCGACTCGCGTGTACAACCGAATTGCGTGTACTCCCGAATTGATCTCTTTAACAACTCAATTGAAACTGAATATCGATTTACCGTTTCTCGCACGAACGAAGATTTTTCGGTACCCGGTGGGCTATTCCAAACGATATAGTCGATCGCTGAAAATTACCCCGTACCTTATCAATTAACACGCACGCCGATTTTTCTAGAACGTTCTTATAATTATACGTATTTTAAATCGGCTGCTACCCTGTCTCTTCGGGATTTCACCAATTCTCTCGCGACTCTCGTAGCTACACGCTCCGTACTTATACGTTTCGACGGTAAACGCGACCGCGATTTCCCCCGCGAAGCCAGTTCACCCCCGCAACACAACCGACAGAACGGCTGCGTCCGGAATAACCAGGCTTCTCGGTCGAAATATCATCTCCGATCGCAATTCACCGTCATTTATGCTGCCCGAGAAAAACCCGAAATGTAAAATGAATTAAATCGAAATTATAATTTCTACCTCGGACAGCATTATCAGAAACCGTATAAAACGTAATTAAAATGCTACAGCTGCCGAATCCGTCTCAATATATATATATAAACTCGGCCATTTTGGCCTCGCAAGAGGCTGTGCCCCTTGACCCCTCTTGCTTTTATTTATGTCTCTTTCTCTTCTATACTTTGTATAAAATGATCAAAATTTACAACATAATTCTTACTGGCATCAACACAAAAAGAAAAACAAAACATAATCACAAAAATCCTATCCTAACATTTAACTTCCATTACATAAAATTAAGATATTGTTTCATTACATTTTTCGTTACATGAAATTGTGAAATTTTTTAAATAACAATAACAAAAATCCTATAAAATATAACAAACGTTACATAAAATTGGGACATTTTTTCGAATGGGGGGTAGCCTAAAAATGACGTTGTAATTAATATATATATATGCAGGGATGAGCAAGTCAGGGTGCAAACGCACACGTGCAGTTTTCAATAGCGTACCCTGACTTTTGCTCACCCCTGTTTGTATACATATATAACATGCTATACGTGCGGAAAAACTAAATCGTTCACGAAGAACGGTATTTTTTGGACGGAATTTCTGATAGCAGTATTTGGTAATTCGTGTTTCTGACGTTAACAGATGATAACGTTTAACGGATGATACCTAAAAATCACTGTAGGTAGTCTGTAAAAAGGGCTGAGTTCGCCTGCGCCCGAAAGAGCTGCCCTTTATTATATGTTATTATTTGTTGAAAATGTTATTTTGAATTCAGTTTTTAGGATATTAGTAATTTTGTATGTATTATGATTAATGTGAATTTTATAGATAGATTTTTTTTCTTTCGTTTAAATTTAAAAAAATATTTATTGCATAAAATATCAATTAGGTTAGGATTACAATTACTATTTCTTGACATTATCTTTATTGTTTTTATTTATTTTTTATTTATAACTGAGGGGGATGTTATGTAATCTAAATAATTGTGCTATTTTTAACCATATTTATATGTGTTTTTACTGATAAATAAATAATCATTCTCGTTTTGTCTGACTTATTTAAAAATCGATACATTGCTCGTTTCTAACGTCGTTTGTGTTTTTGAATTCAACGTTATTACATTCGCTGTGATCATGAAACTATCGGCTTTAAATGTATTATTTTATAAAAAGTGTATGTTTATATTTAATCTAAAAATAATTATTTTGTTTCTATTCACTATCCATTAATAAATTGAAGTAAACGCGGTACCACATCCAAGGTATCATAGATTCGAGACTTGGCTCGTTTCGAACGCAGGTTCTCCCGGGTATATATCTAATGTGGCATTGAATATTGGTTATACCAGAAAAATCTGGCAAGTAAAGGTAGCCGAGAAAAAGAAAAACTACTTCCCATATTTTCTTCACGTTATTAGACCATTAAGTGCTTTATGAAATACTCAATTTCACAATTCACAATATGCCTGATTGAGAATTTATGAGGCTTATTTTACTCGCTACTGTAAATAGACCGTTTATTCATTCATGTACAATTTATAACTCGCAGAATAGGCAGATTAATTAATAATTTAATTTTTACTGAACTTAAAAATTTAGGCAGAAAAGCAGCGAGTGATTTATTTATATAACGAAATGCTTCGTAAAAGAATATCTCACGTAGTCTACCGGTTAGAAATGGTGAAAAAAGAGCACAGTAAATACGGCAGTCTACCGGTAAGTTTGATAAATATAATACAGCGCTATCTATTAGTCGACTTATTGAAAACTTTTTTATATCCAGCTAAACAGATTTCAGTTTGAAGTGTTTTCTTTTGTTTTTTTTTTAATAAGATATTAATAATAATTTAAGGAAAATTTGAAAAAAATGTTATCAACAAATGAGTCTGTTATTAGTACAATTGTTGAAAGACACATGTATGGGTGGTGCAAGCAATCTGGGAAGAGACCTTCCTCTTTCAACATTTTTTCGATCATAATCATTTCTCCTCAACCGTTTGGTTAGTTGGGAGGTAACATGACTTGCACACAACGAAATCCTGACTTGGACAGCGTCTTTTATTTTTGCATATGATCTTTTATTATGGCGTTCGTAAATTCGGGTTCTTCGTCTTCCTTTTCGTAGTTTCCCGTTTGCTTTTCCTCCTATTAAGTTTTTGAGTTATTGGAAATGTCTGATTTGATGGAGTGTTTCTTCTCTTTTCAATGGTATATTAAATATCTCCGGTTATTCTTCAATCCATTCGAATACCTCCTTGTCTGCGATTTTGTTCCCCATGATATTTTTGCATCCTTCGACGGCACTACATTTCAAGGGCTTGTATTTTTAATCTTTTTTTTTTTTTTTTTTTTTTTTAGAATTTCACAGCTGTATAACACGACTCTTTAATGAACAATTTCCTGATATGTTGAGAGACACTTTTCGATGTAGAAAATTTCTCTTTTTTTGTTAAACGCATTTTTAGCTTTTACTATTCTTTTTCTTATTTCCTTTTCTGTTCTTCAGTTGACTGTGTCACAAACTTCCCAGATAAGGAAATTTTGTTATTTGGGATATTCCTTTTTCCGTTTATGGTTATATCTAAAGTTTCTATAGAATCATTTGTATATATCATTACTTTGGTTTTATCCGTGTTAATTTTCATTTTCCATCAACAGTGTATTCAAATTATTTAGGGACTGTTGTAAATCTTTCTATAGTCGAAGATAAATCGTTTTAATCTTGTTTTTATGGTTTCATTTCGTATTTCATTTCTTATTTAGAAACTATTCGCTACAATACCATATTAATTGTACTACTGTAATTATGTATCATCATTTGCAATGCATTTATTTCAGAATTTTATAATTTGAAAAATAATTTCTTGATTTTACCATTTTTATTTTTTTTTTATTTTTCTTATTTTTTGTACTTAATAGATGTTTACCACCTTTTTTTTTTTTTTTCTGCTTGTTTATTTTGTTTTTATTATAACAGAGTTTTGTTAACTGCCTTATTAATCTCCGCGACAAAAGCGGTTTTCATTTGTTTTATTATTTTTGAAATAAAATGTCAAATATTTTCTAGTAATGCGTCATTTCCATTTTCATATCTAATTTATTTCATTTCATTTATCGTACGTTAAGAATTTCAATGAACATCGTACTCCAGTATAATTTGACGCTGATGCTGCGATGATGAGTAACATGGAAAAATATCTGAGCGGTAAACTCAATCTTGTCGTTTCATCTAAACACATTTTAAACCGATTTTATCGTATATAAAAATCGAAAAAATTAAGTTGACAACGGCGCTAAACATTTACTACTATGAACCATTTCCTGAATTTGCGATCGGACACGATAGCGCAACTTTTTCTGATCTTTTCTTTGTTATCGTATGAAATCTATAGCTATTTTGACGGTTACATTTCTTGTTTAGGTTATTGTTTGTTATTATCTATTTCAATAGCTTTTAGAACTTACAAATTTAATTTATATTATACCAGTGTAATTACATTTAAAACGTTAGAAAGATTGATGAAAACATTTTTTTTTATTTATAACGATATAAAATTTATCGTAATGTTAGGATACACCAAATTTTATTATAATCTACATTATTATTTACGTAATAATCAATTTAAATAGTTCAATTACAAAATTTATATTTATAAAAATTCAGCGCTTAGCTGGGTAGTAATAAGAAAATGTACCAGATATGACCGCTAGATTATACGTTTATTTACTGAAACTTGACATTTTACGAAAAATACTTAATGAACGATGCGTAATTGTGTCCACCGTATATTTAGGAATTGCTCATAGAAGTTTAGCGATAACGGGTTAAATTTGCAGCAACTAAAAATGTAAACTGCGAATGAAGATTAAACGTCCTTGCATTACGGAAATACCTAAAATTACTAAGAATATCATTTTGGTACGTTTTTTAAAGCAACAAAGATGTGTTCAGTGCAAGGAGAAAAGGGGAAAAATTTCAACAAAATGTGACAGTTATAAAATTATAGGAAATATTATTGTTTCTACAGCAGTAGTTTAAAATACAGCGGAGGTCCCAATTTTACACGCCTTAAGGAATCCAAAGAAGAATTAATACTTTTTTTATAATATTAGTAAAAAAAGTCACAAGACAGATGACACTTACCGACCAATACATCTTCGTACATAACTCCGTAACAGAATAACATGGCGCAAGAGTCGTTAAAACGATCTGAACACTGGAAGTAGTTCGTTCCTAAGATTAGAGAAATACAAGGTACAAAAAAATGAAAAAAAAAAACAATTATGAACGACAAAATGATTAAAGCATTCACGTGCTATATAATTTTCTGCCATTGAGTACAAAAGAAGAAAAGAAGTAGTTACTGGCCGGGCCTTGCTAAATCAGATTAAGGGTTATGGAAAAATTTTACTTTTACATATCAGTGTTTTCCTTACTAATTTATTAATCTCAAAACTGAGTAACGAACTTACATTTCTAAATGACTGACTACTATTTCGGCACGTTAGAGTAATTTTACTTGCATTAATTATTAAAATTTCCTTATTGGCATTTTTTCAACATCATTGCTGTAGTAATGTTAACACACCAAAAAAAACACGTTCTACTAGGACTTTTATCTACGTAATTTTCAATTTTTCTCCGATAAAACTTTTAAAAAAGTCGATATTTACCCTTCAAACGTAACGTTTATCGGCATCTGTACACTAGTCTACACTAAAAATAATAATTTCACAAATAAAAAAATTACAATTCAACAAGTCACAGGTGTACACATGTGTATGAAATTTCTAAGGGACATAAGCCGTAATTTTTAGTGACTGAATTTTTAATTAATAAAGACCTATAGGTATGCTTAATAATAGAAAATAAACCATAGTAGGGGTTAATGTAATAAGAAAAAAACAAAAGTACTTATTGATTTTTGTTTTGAGTACATTTCTATTACTTTTAAGAACAAACATGATGAAAGAAACAGACAAATACATAACTAAAATGATACATAGCATCTAAGGGGAAATTGTAGAGGAAGAAAAAATGAGTAACAAAAAAAAGAAATTAAGTAAACAGATACAAGAGGGAAACATTAAAAAGATAATAAACATAAAATAAAATTAAAATAAAGGCAAAATAACAGATACCAACTTTTTTTAGCGTGTTAAAAATATTTTTACATATGGTTTAATAATTCGATTCACCGCCATTATTATCGTAGTTGTTTCGGTTACTATATTTATCAAAACCTTAGCATTAACGCACAAGACACCAAATCATATTTTTGAACCGAAATTATAAAACAATTAAATGTACTATAAAAGCAATTAAAAAAAAAAAAAAAAATAAAGTTTATAATGCTTTCAGTAACTGCAAATGATTAATTTCGTTAACATAAAAACATGTTCGGATTCGATCAAGTTATTAATTACTTATTCAAATTTTAGTTAGCTAATAGTTCACTAGTTTTAAATTATTTGGGTTGAATTTGCATTTAGTTTATTGTCATTTAATTTTTCGTCAATTAAGTACATATACTTGTATATATGTATATATATGTATATATATGGAGACTTTGCTACTTGTTTGCTTTTGGCACACCCACGCAGCACTGTTAACTATCAAACTATCAAAGCATCAAATGTTTAAACATCTGTACACTATAATTATATTAGCGAATACTTTTTATAGATGTAGATAAAAAATAAAAATAATAAAAAAAAGTTCCAAGTTTAAAACATTTTAACTTAATGTTTCTTGAATTGCAATATTTCATATATATTTTTGTCCGTTTTTGTGTATTAAATGTTAATCTTCATCCGTGATGCACTCCGAGACAATGCCAGAAAAAAATGAACATGTTAAAAAATAGTGTTTCGTGCTATTTCATGATCAATTCTATTTTCTCGGAACGTCGTTGCCCTTATAACTGGCTAATTACCGTGATAAACGCTAACGTTACAGTGAAAATTGTAAACGTCTGGGGTATCAGTCGATTCAAACCTATCCGTCGCCATGCGCGGTATGTGGACGGTTTTCATGCTCTTAAATTCTCAACTTTTAATTATTGCTGGTTATGTAATTATGGAAATGTAAATTATTGCACGATTTCCATTGTATAATTGTTAATTGATGTCGCTAAAGTATAATGCGAATGAAGAGAACGGGAATTTTCAAATACTGTTAAGTGTTTTCAGTCTTTAATTATTTCTGACTATTTAATTGTTATTAAAATAATTTTTAAATTTGTAAACCAAACACAAATTAATTTCTGATATTGAAAAATTGTAAAAAATATTTTTTAAATATAGATAATGGAATAAGTCTCGATAATTTGCATTTTCACAAATGCTTCGGCGTATTTATAGTCTTTGAATAATTTTTTATTACAGTTAAAGGTAGTTATGAACGCCTGACTTCATATACTTCAGTATTTTAAGCCTGTATTTGTTTGATTTGTCACTCATTATATTTAGCTTCGTAGACTTATGCTGAGTAAAAAGTGCTTCAAGTTCTGTTTATCGATTAAGCGTGAAAGTTTCCTTTTAACATATTGTTGAGAAAAAAAGTTATAATTATGTATAATTGTGATTTAAAAATGTTCGAAACTGTTTTGCCCGTCTATGCCTGACTGCATCTGAATCTCGACATAATTTACCATTGTTGCGAACTTGCCTTTTTCTCTCTCTGTATGTAAGGAAGACGACCAGAACAGAATAAGGAATACGATGAAAAAAGTAAATAATAAACAAACAACAGAAACTTCGAATCTGCCGCGGATAACTTTCGATTTTCTTAAATGTCGGGGAGCATTAGGCTTTATTAATTTAGATTGAAAAAATATTCGAAAAAACGAAGGGATAATTGTAAAACATTATTGCTAAGAGAACGTGATCGCTAACTTGCATTTATCTCAGACGGCCGTAATCGAACTCTAAACCATTTACCAGATACAGATAACAATGCATTCTTATCGCATCCGATCTTTTATCTATTATCACACAATACGACACAGTTCGATATTTCGGCACGTGTCGCAGTACGCGCGCACACGCGTAAGCCACCGGCTCTTACACCTAGATACTATCAGAGCCAAAATCGACGACATTCGAAATAAATGAATAAAACTAAATACAGAACAAATTATTCGATTATTCTGTCGACAAAAGATCGCGCTACCAACCGTGATTCGTATCACCATTAAATCGTAATTCTGCAGTAGCCACAACCAGCGGATAGGTCCAGGAAACTGCTTGGTTGTCCTAAAAGAAGTTGATGAACATAAATTTTTTTTACTAAATCATAAAAAAATAATATTTTTTTACACGCTCTTATTACATTCAAAGTCTCGCACAGTCTGAAAAACGTAATTCTGACTATTTTTCACCACCAAGTCCACGGTTTTTTTTCTTCTTTTTTCTTTATTTAATTATCCTAAATACCGTAATATAGATCGCATTTTATTTAATCGGTTTACCTTTTCCCCATCTAATCTGGTTTGATTAATGTTGAAAAACAGCATAGAGCATAGTTCTTATATTTCACGTTGCAAGTAACCAGGTTATTTACTTACTTCTACTATTTCATTAAAATTCTCTCTTTTAATTTTTAGCATTCTGGACGAGTTCCCTCAACTATGACGCATTGACTTCAATGTTTTTGAAATTGTCTACATTTTGAACACTTTTTCTAGTTCACTTCACTGTGTACACCCCCTTCTTCTGAAATATAAAATAATAGTTTTTAAAGTACTTAGAAATGTTGCAGTGATTATTATTCCGTTTTTTCGGTTAACAACCGACATCAAATATACTTTATTTTGATGTTTCGAAGTCACTCAACGTCAAACTCTTGGAAATCCGTGTAAGTTTTCGCTGTCATTTAGCAACGTTGTGAAGGAAAGGGTGAAGAGAGAATTTGATTGACGAAAAACCTTTATAATTTTAAATAACTATGTGTATAAGTAATACCTATTTAATCTTACAGGATGAGCTAGGTTTCTTTATGGTATTACGATATAAGAAACCAAAACTTGGAAAGTGGCTTTTATGGCTGGGCTATCTAACAGCTTTAAACTGTGCTAGAAGACGATGCGTTATATGTCACGAAATGGAGCCCATTTCAGGCGGTGAAACACCGTGTAGAAACATTAAGTGTTACTTTTATTACGATGAACAGTGTTGGAGATTCGTTCTTCAGAAACAATGTTTAGGATGTCCCAAATATAGTATTGACGATTTCAGCGATCCCACTTTCAAATAAGCGCACCTGCTCGATATTGTCACACTTTAAACTGAAAAATGTTGAATTAATGAATTAAATTAACTCCAGAGTGTTTTTTTAAATTTTTTATTACAATAATGATTATGATACTTTTACATCAAGCAATGTAGAATTTTTATGTATCGGAAGTATTTCGTGAAAGCTAACAATAAAATCCACGAGTTGCGACGTAAAACGCCTGCAAAACAAGTAGACATTGCTCCGTGAACCATAAACTAACAAATTTTATAGTCTATAAAACATTTGCAAGAATATAAAACACTTACATCTGGGGGTCCAGGCCACGACGGGGTCTGAAGGACCAAGTGATACATACATATATATATATATATATATATATAGTAAAAACCGTTTGTAAAAGTCATCGCTGTCTTCAGCCTTTAAGCGTAATAAATATCACCTCACTTCTACATTTTGTTGTCACCTGTTGATGTTTATTGTTAATTTTAAAAGCAAAAATATTTTTGCGAAGAGTAAAACGCATCTAGTTTTTCTTTATTCACGTATCCTCGAAAATGCTGTTTACATTTAGTTTGATGGATGCGCATAATGTGATTAGAGCCGGATCTAAGGGGGGCTTGAAGGGGCTATAGCCCCAGGTCACAGCTTCTAAGGGGGCCCGCGCGCTTGAACAGAACAACATTTAATTTTCCATGCGCAAAATTTAAGTTTATTTTCCCAAATACGTAATACTGTAAAAATTCAAGACTTTAAATTTGCATTTTTTTCCTCTTAAAAGAATTTAGTTAATTTTTATTATTATTATTTCAAATTAGCTACTGACGGACTACGTTGTCAACTGGTCCCGCCATTCTTCTTCCTCTCTTTCTATACTGCTTTCATTTTTCCACTGTGTCTTTTTTTTTTCTTTAATTTTATATATAAAAAAAACATATATGAATCCATTAAGAAAATTATATACTTTTTCACTGTAAAACTTTCTATTTTTTTCCCAATAAACAAAGTGCTACATAAAATGAATATTTATAGAAATTTCCTAGGATAAATCTAGTTTATTGTGTTTAAAAAAATGAATGAGTCCTTTAACGTACTTATTGAATAATAAATAAACATTCGACAAATCGATTAATAATAATTTTTTATTCAAATATTAATATCCATACAATCGTAAACTTTTTTAAGTAAAAACGTTTTACGATCTGAAATATTTTTAATTTTAACAATATTTTATTTTTTATTTTTATTAAAATTTAATACGTTTTATTTAGAACTGTATAAAAATCATCCAAAATAAAAACGAGTTTTAATCGACTGCTGATTTCATAAATACATTTGTATTTTGAAAAATTCAATAAATCATACTGTTTCGTTCACTTTTCTCTGATTACTTAAACAATTACGGAATTTTAAACATGCACGTTTAATTTATATAAAGAAAAGGACATGATCAAAAACATTCTGCTGTAGTGACATAATGCATTATAGATAGTTTCTATTTTTATTAAAAAAACAATTATTTTTTTGCTACCCACAATATTTAATTTACATATAGGATTTTTTTTGTAGAAAAATAAAACAACGTTATTAATAAAAAATTACAAATATTAACATATATACATAAAGTTTCTTATTTGACGTTCAATTTATGTAGTATTCAGTTTGTTAGGGTAAGAAAATTGATTTTTTAAAGAGAACAGAATTTTAATTTTATTAGTCATTCATATACTACGCAGTAGGTTTTTTTTTTGCTTGTTTGTTTGCACACATATGACAATGAATTTTTTCACCATTTTTTCTTTGATGGGCGGCCCCTCATTCAAGATTAGTCCCGGGCCTTGTAAATTCTTAATTAACTCCCGAGAGCGATCAAAAATTCTTATTTTAAATCGGCAAATTTAAATTAACGTATCATTATAAGATATTTGAAACGTGTTTTCCCCTAGTTTTTTTACAACCTGCACTTTTTTCTACTTTTATAAACTGTCGTTTTTTTATTTTATTATTCGCTGATTTATTTTCGTTTAAAAATGTCAACAATGAAACGTAAAGCATTATCGAGCCAAAATAAAATGAAGAAAGATCACAATGAAATGTCGCAAATAAAGTTTCCAATTTCCATCCTGCATCCCTTCTTTTTAAAGAATAAAAAGGAGACTGAGGAAAAATGGAAACTAGATAATTTAAAAAGTAAACAAATGGTACAGGAAAGTTAAACAAATTAGAGAAAGTTCTAACAGAATTGGCTTCGTGAAGGTGTTTTTCAAGAATATCCAAAAATGGTTAAAAGTCGACATAGGATTGTGTATCGTCAAATTAAAGAAAAATCAAAAAATCTATTCCACCAAGATGCCAAAACCAGACTAGAAAAACATTTCCCTAATTGCTTCGGTATCGTGTACCTTGGAATGTATACAATACAAACAAATTCGATTTTATAAATTGATGCCCACTAAAGCTAACGTATTTAAAGGAGAAGATTGTAACATTGGAAAAGCAAGAAAAGGAAGATTTAATGTTGCGGCACGTGGAAATTCTGATGGATCAGAAATGGAAAGTAGAAACTTAAAAATTGCTTTAACAATGTATAATCACTCCTTGAAATTATATGATGTATGGTTTCGAGTCGAGATCACTATTTTGCGTTTTATTAAATAAACATCATATGTCCATTTTGAAATAAACGTAAAAAAATGATTTCGTTCCTTGATAATTGTGTGACTTCATTAAGAGATAATTAGGTATAACATTAAACCTGTACTCTACCGCCAAATGCGACAAGTAAATTGCAGCCAATGAATTAGGTTACTATAAAAACTAATCAAACAAGGTTACAGAACACGATTAATGCATCATTATTTAAAAGAAATAAAAAATTCTAAATACAAAAACTGGTAAACGTTATACGTTGCAGCAACAAACCAGAAACTATTTATAACTTTTTCAAACAGCTGTAATACTGTACTAGAAGAAACAGACCTTAAACTCACACGCTTACTCTAGCTATTTTTCCGTTGATATCGCGGTTTGTGAATTTCAATCAACAGAAGAATTTATTGAAGATAAAATTACTTTATCACAAAAACAGTTACGGAAATAAAATGGAATTGATGACAAAAACGGAACTGTAATATTAAGTAATGTTCAGGCTATGAAAGCTGCTAATGAATTGAAGCGTATTGTATATCTTATTTAACTTTCAAAATGTTGATCAGAAATTAGATGCCATTGATAACAATTGCCTTAAACGCATCAAAATACTTTGGCAAAATAAAATCACTTTCTATTTTCCGTAAAAGATGTGTAGTATATATAAATAATTATATCAAAAGTATGTATTTACTTATTTTTTATCTTCATGTAGATTTTTTGGCTTTTTTTGAAGGACGTTTTAAACGGGGTTTTACTATATATACGTACAAATATACAAAGAAACTTTTGCAAAATACTTTACAGAACAGATAAATAAAGTTTACATCGTATAGAATTAACGACAAAATATTACAAAAAGTTTGGAGATTTTTTTTTGAATATTATTTTTTCGGTTAGACCAGACGAAATGGTTAATATGTAATTTTTTGTTTATATCGGTATATATATTAAAAAATAATTACCTAATAATAAAATAAACAGTAATATTTATGGAGTAGCGGTTTCATTAAACTTTTTTACCATGCAAGACTATATGATAAATAATTTTATAATCCATTAAGAATTTTAGTACTGAAGCATTAAAAAAATAAATAATATAAGAACCAAAAATAAATTCATTCTTTTATTGTGTACAGAAATTAATTCACGTATAACAATTTATTTTTTTAAATAGCGAAATTTAAATATGCCATCTATCTTTAATTTCACAAAAAAAAAAAAGGTTAATGTTCTCTGGTTGTTTGTCACATAAAAGATTATTTAAAGTGAATCATTCTAGTGTACAAGGATGTGCATGAATTTCTCTATAGTTTATTACCTTCATAGTTAACTTACTATTTTTTTTTTTTTTTTTTTTTTTTTTTTATTGTAATAATATTTGTCAAGGACGTCGCCAGCCGGGGGGAGGGGCTTTGATAAAAAAAAAGGATGTGTTATAGAAAAAATAAAATTTATAAGTTCAGGTTTTTATGGCGTAGAATGAAGGTTCTGAGAAAAAACAAACATTCAATCAAGAAGAGGTTCTAAATCATGCGATTGAAGTAATATCGTATTTTCAAGGTTTACTGCATTAATTTTACTTAGGTACAGAGTGAAACAGCCACGAAATTTTAGAGTTATTATCCTCTCAGAAATGGTATGTACTATCTCATTCAATAAAATTAAATATAGAGAAATTATTACGAAAAATTAAATTAAACACTCGGTATTTCATGTGAAAGGCAATGACAAACCACCACGTGTACCATTATATGCGCGCTAGGTAGCACACAATAGACACACACAGGGCTGCACTTTTACATATGGCGCGATAAATCAAACATTGTACTTCACTATCTATATCTGTACAGCTGAAATGTACGAATAGGTAGTCGCTGACATTCAAAAGCGGAATATGGCACTATCATCCTGATGATAGTGGAAAATGGTAGTAGTAAAACAGAAAAAAACCATGTTTTGGCCCGCAAGATTTTATAAATCACATAATTTTACTTGATCGAGTAAGTAATGTTTGAGGTAGATCACTTATATGTTTAAAATTTATGATCATCACAGCAGAATAGTGACTGCACTTATTTTACACAGCTTCTTATCCGGGTTAGCCGTTTTAATATGTATATTACAATATCGAAGTAAATAGTTTAATAAATTAGTAAAATTTAAAATAATTTAAAGATCCAATTTGACAGTAATAAAAAAATAGAAATACATGTCGAACAGTGAGAGGGTAAATGAGCGTGTGAATAAAATGTTGTTATCGGATTGGGGCGATTGGACCATCTGGCATGGAGCGAGTTGCGCATCCCGACGAATTTAAACATTACGAGCGGGAGCTCTTAAAGAATAGTATCAAGTAGGAAGGTGACGGCCGAAAATTAGCAGTTTGTGGGTTTTTAAGAGAAGGTTGGTGGGAAACCAAGAAAACGGTCGAATCTCTCCTTCAGACGAAGAAAGTAGTTATAATTATTTATCGGTTACAAAATCCGCGATCGTTCAGTCCAAAAACCTAAGGACAACTGTTCGAGCTAATTTAACTGAATTTTATTCAAATCTTCAACTGGCGAATGCATTGAAATCATAAGAGTCAGAGGCAATAGCAACTAGAGCAACGATCATCACAGATCAACCGGAAACAGTGCTACTTATTATTTTAACGTATTCTTACTAATCGCTGTTTGTTCGTATTCTGTATAGGTTAATATATTCTGTTTTTAGTGGTCGATCCATCACGTTAAATACTTTTAAGAAGTTTAATTTACTATAAATTATAAGAAACAAATAATGGAAATCGATTATTTATTACAAAAAAAATAAAATAAAAAGTCCATGGATACATTAATGGTTTTGCGAAGCCACACAGTTCGCGGCGGCATCCGTGAGGCCACAGATTGTAAGTTAACGTTCTTGTGAGGAAAGTATAAACCAGATTACACCTTGATAAACTTTACACTATCAAAGAAAATCATTTTTGAATGATATGTAATATACAAATCGCTAATCAATGAATAAAAGTTACTTTATTGGCGTTTCGGTTTTTATGTTGTATCTTTTCCTGTTAGAACTACATGTGCTGGGGTTTTAGTTACACGCACAATGATTGAAGGTGTTTTTTTTTCTCTAGCCATTGACATTGTTATGGCTACAGTGCTGGGTCAAGATCAGAATCCGGATCTCCTACAGTTTTTATATACTTTATACTCTGTTTTTACAGTATCAGTAATAAGTTCAGAAAGGTTTTGTGTCACGGCATATTATGCGTTGCGAGGCGTGGTATAGTTCCGGTAACTATTCTTAATCTTGTCTATTCGTCTAGAGTTGTAGTGGGTACAGCTTCTGATCGCGAAAAACTCATAACCTACGTGAACGATCTTTAGAGCTGTGAAACCGACCTTTGCTTTTCTTTCCTCTTTGGAAATTTAAAAAATTTTTCTTACTTTTTTGAGTCTATTTCAGACGCTATCTTTCCTTATGTATTTTTTCTTTATATATTTCTATTGGTTGATGCGTACATTTTTCCTTTGCAGTTTTATGTACTCCAGGTTTCCTTCCTTTCGATGAATCTTATTTATGTTGTAGAGTGACATCCATTGTTGACAGGGCCAAAAGAAGGGGAAAAAGTGTTATAGCTAATGGGTGAATGTTTCTGGATTTTATTATTGTGTTAAGACCAGTATTATGTTGTAACACGTATATCGGAATTAATACCAGTGCTTTAAGTAACGTTTTTAGTAACTTAGAACTGATATCGCAATAATCTAGATAAAAAATAAAGTGGTAAAATATACCGAAAGTTTCGCAAAAAAGAACGGTGTTTCAAAAAAAAAAATTAAATCTTTTATATAATACCAAACAAAAAAAAAGGTTTGCCTATGTCTGTGTTTTTAGCTAAACGTGTCACCGTGTTACTAAGAACTTGGAAACCGTTCTTTAAAACTATTATTTAAAAAAAAAGTGTTAGCCGTTAAAATTAACTTTAGTTTTCAGACTGTTTTAATCCGAAATGTTTCGAAAATTTTATGAAATTATTTTCAAAACGAAACAAATGATCTATGTTAACGTGTTATTTCATCAAACGAACTCCAAAAAAACAAAATGGGCATATGTTGTCTCATATAAATGTGCGGTTGAAGATTTTTACAGTAAATAATGTCAGCCAGTTGATTCAAAAAAAAAAAAAAAAAAAAAAAAGTTAATTTTTAAAGCCAAAAAAGGAATATTTAAATTTTCTAAGTTTAGATATAGCATACGTATTTCCTCATAACAAAATTTTTCTGTATGCAAAACATGTAAAAATAGTAAAGATGAATTTATTAATTTTTAGAGCAATTCGACTTAATTTCTATAGCTCAGTCAATGTTTACTTGTCTGTTATTTATTTATTGTTTTATTTTCAAAGTCCTGATGTGTAAACGACTCAGGTTTGTAGTGTAGAGTCGAAAATTGTATGTACGGTTTGCCACGCATGATCACACGAACACTAAGCTATCAACAACATATATTATGTAAACAGACTGTACAAGTAAATAAAAAACCGGTACTGTCCATTAAAGTACATAGGTGAGAACGATTAAAGGAGTAAATCAACAGGTAGAAAAAATTAAGTAAACGTTAGAAATAAAGTAATATTCGCCTGTGAATAATGAATAAAGCAAAGCATGTAAACTTATTTAAACTCCAATAAAAAATCTGCCATTTTGTCCGATTCTTTAAGACAGAATAGAACTATCATTAACATTTTTCATAATTCAGAGGTGTCTTGCACTAGTTTATTTTTTAACGATTCTCCAATCCTAGAAGTGGGAATCGAATTTCTATTTGTCAACTTTTCAACTTAGATGCAACACTTGAGAATTGGCCGCCTAAGTAAAGTAAACTTAAAGTCACTACCACCCTCCCTCAAAAAGTGGCATATAAGAATATTCGTTTTTTCTGTTCGTTTATGCGCACATAATGGTGTGTTGTAATTAAAAATAACAAGTGCATACGTTTACGTTCATAAATACGATTTAATAGTAACATTCTTTACGTGCTTTAGATTTCCCTTTCGGAATTCAAATATCAGCAGTTGTTCGCAAGTTACAACAAATTAACAGTACGTAATTATCATTTTATAGAGCTGCGTTAAATTTTTTCTTCAGTTAAGATAAAACATGTTTTGCAAAAAGTACCAGGAAAATAGCTAACGGCGATTACGTTTGCCTGCTCGCTTTGTCTCAGTCAGTTATATTTTGACGGTTTGAAACAGCTGTTAATGGCAGTTCATGGGTAAATGTTTCGACTGCCGCTGTATATTAACCGATGCTACCCCTGTCGGTTAGGCGGCCGGGTGTACAGATTCGATTGAATAGTTGTCTCGAAGAATAAAATTATCGTTCCGCGTAAGGAAATGATATACTCATCTAGCAAGATATGCATCATTGGGCCGAAAATAACGCTAAGCTGACCAGTGCTGTAACATGTGATCGTTTAAGAGAATAATCTTCTGCGTAAATAAATTACCGATTTATATCCCCGTTCACCAAAAATAGAACAGTACATTAGACGAAATAATGCCACCGAAAGTAATGTTTCCGTAACAACCAATGAAAATGTATACGATCTGGTTGCTAAGCTAACAGAGACAACTGGAACAGCAATAACTAACAAAAACATCGATATCTGCTACTGTTTAAGAAAAAATTGACATCGACGACACGCGAGCATTGTAGTAAAGTTTTGCCGTAGGGTTGTAAAAACTAAGTTTAAAAAATTGCAGGTTAGTGCGTACCACATTAAAGGATGTTGTTTTGTCGAGACGCAACAAGTTTACACCAATGAACAGTTAACATCAGATAATTTCAGATTATTGCTTGTATCTTGAGGACTTTGAGAAAGAGGATGGAAATTCGTATGGGTCCGCGATGGGAAAATATTCGCTTATAATCAATGCCTATTATCAGAATAGAATCGATGAAACAACCCATAGAGTTGTTAAAAAATTCTAGTTGTATAATTACATAGGTTGTTCATATCTCCATTTACATGTGTTTTTATATTGTTTGGTATGTATACATATATGTTTTTTTCTTTTTTCGGGCTTGGGCAACGAATTTAATAACATTATTTTTAGCTATATATATATATATATATATATATATATATATATATATATATATATATATATATATATATAAATATAAATTACTCTTAGTGTTACTTTTAGTATATTTTTAGTTTTTCGTTTCAAGTTTACCTTAACCTTATACTTCACTTATTTTCTCATTTTTCATGTTAAAATTATTCTCCTTGATATTCCGAATTTTTTCTGTGTTTCTGATAAATATGGTATTACTTTCTTGATCATATTTGACTCAAAATTAAGCGATACTATATTCCAGGCTATAATCATGTAGCGCAGTGTAGAATCGGTAAAAAGATGGAAGAAGCGTATATTTATATTGCAAATTGGATACCGTTTAATATCACAGAATTAAGCATGACAACTGGGAATTTAATAGGAGTAGCTTTACTTTTAGACAACAAAAATTAAATTAATATTGTCAGTATATACTATTTTCACGATTCCAAATGTGCTAATTTCGTTGCTAAGTTACAGAATCTAATGTTTACCTGATGAGACTATTATAACAAAAGACAATAATATAAATTTAATAGATGAACGAACTAGTGGGGATTATTTGAATACATTATACAAATTTGGGTTTAGTAGTATAATAAGTGAACCTGGTTTTGGGAGAGACAACTTAGGCCATTTTTCATGTCTACATCGTGTATTTATTAGAAACTTAAGTAATGATATATATTTCATATATAGTATCGTAGATTTAAATTTTTTTTATCATAAAGGTATCAATATTGACATTCCATTATATTATAGTAAATTAAAATTTGAAAAATATTCTGAATATTACCTCGATAAATCATATTTTAGAAGCGAATTACCTAAAAACTGATTTATCGGCTCTTTATACAGATTCATTATCAGTTAATGATAAATTTAGTTGGTTTATCTAACTATTTACGTCTACATTATAACGTAGCAAAAAGTTTAGGAAATTACAATGTTCTAAGCGAAAAAGATCTCCTTGAGTCTCACAAGTGAAATATTATAACTAATGAAAATTAGTTTGTAAATTATCTAAGTTTTTTCCAAACATAGCAAAAAATAATTATAAATCTGCTGCTTCGAAGCACGTGCAAAGATCAATGAGAAAAAAGAAAAAAGAATGTTGCAAAAAACTTTTAGGCAAGTGTAAACTAAATCAAAAAAGTTACTGGTAATCAGAAGAACTGATCATAATGTTAAGAAAATAAAAATGAATAATGACATAGTAAATTTCCTAATAATGAACCTAAAATTTCTGACTATTGTTTAAGGAAGAGACTATTTACGTCATCAACTGGTTCATACAGACAGGTCATTGGTACTGGTGGTACGCAGTAGTAGAATTTGTGTGTTTCAATTGTGTAACAGTTTTGTTTTGTTTTTTAGATGTATTTATAATCGGTCGTTTGTGTGTTTTTGTGCTTTTTTGCTTATACTCTAAAAAATAAATCTAAGTTTAATATAAGTTTTGTTATATAACATTACCATATCAGGTCACAGTAACCATGCACATGGGCTACGCTTCAACACATATGAAATCAGGTAATATATAAAGGTACACCTGTTTACAACTCTTTACCGCACAAAATTAATTGATAAACTACAAAAAGCGTCGTAAATATTTAATCGGGCACGTTAAAAATAGCGGTCGAAAGCAAAATCGTAGCTGTTTATCATATAACATTATATAAGTCAAATTATTCACTTTCTTATTATTATTTCCATTATTATTAATATTAATTGTGTTTGAGTGGGTGTAAACATATATATGAATAAAGTGATTAATGAGAAGGGAAGATTATGCATGAATTAAAATGCAGGTCTAAGGTTAAAGGTTAAATAAATTTCATTACTATAATTATTATTGGCGCTGTTATTAATATCAGCATTTTTTATTAGCGTTGAAAATTAATTTCTATTCTAAGATTATTGATATTACTATTATCATATAAGTTGCTGCACTTAATGTATAAACAAAAACAATTGCAATGTATTTTTTATCAAAACATATGCATACATACATGTAGATATATTTATATATATATAGTACAGTAGTATGGGTGGAATGAGACACATATGAATGTTATGTTTATGTGCATATGAGTGTAGGCACGTGTGCATGCGCACATGAGTATGTCTTTTTATTTGTGCGAATTTAAACACACTGCTTTCATTATCTTCGTTATTTTAATTTTCATTAACTATTGTCAATTATGGTTAAAGGATTAACATACCTATTATCAATATAATTATGTTTAGTGTTACTGTTGTTACAGTTAGAGTATTACATGTGGTGAAAGTAAGTTTCAAAAAGTAAGTGTAGTAAATTTATTTTGATTACAGTTCAATTTATGGTTTATAATACATGTAAATATTTTGCAAAAACTGTAAACATGCGCTAACAATAAGGTTACATACGTATGTATCCAACTATCTAACTTTTTTGTAATGCCATAATTAATAGAATAGCATATATTACATTATGTTATAAACAAAGTTTTATTTTATCTTATATATTTATACCAGAGTACGCTATACATTTTCCTTTTATATATTATCTTTTACAATAATTCTCTTTTTATTATTTTTAATTTACTTCCACCACTCGCGTTGTGACTTCTACAACAAAAATAATAATAATAATAATAGATTTCTGATTTTTGAATATTCTTAAACGGCATTAATATTTAGTAGAGTCGGAGCCAAATTCAAATTGCAACAATAATTAAAAACTACACTAAATGTCCTTAATATTTCTTATACTTGGCTTATAGAAAACGAATGATTGTATTATTAACCGACTTCAAAAAAGGAGGAGGTATTCAATTCGACTGTATTTTTTTTTTTTTTTATGTGTGCTACCACAGAACTTTCTTCTAGATGAACCGATTTTGATGAT
Organism: Icerya purchasi; assembly: GCA_039619475.1. NCBI lineage: Eukaryota > Metazoa > Arthropoda > Insecta > Hemiptera > Monophlebidae > Icerya > Icerya purchasi. Next base: position 231,887,832 of record CM077116.1, read on the forward strand.
TCTTCTTTTATTTGAAAGGTAGTGTTTGTCATGTGGTCCCATTTAAATTTGATCAAGATCTGACCGATAGTTTTTGAGTTATCCTTAATAATGCGGGAGATTGAAGCTTTTTGGATGCTTTTCATTCATGATTGTTTTCACCGTCGGATTAGATTTTTGACTTAAAATACTATAAATTTGCCAAATTACCATGGAAATGTAGCTTTTGGTGTTTTTACCGTGGAAATATCTGTTCTTATTAAAATGTTTTAATTTAATTGAATAAAAATGCACTAAAAAGTAAAAAATAAAATGCTTTTTTACAAAAAATAAATACCGACTTCAAGGTTTATTATACAAATTTAAAAATGCACTAAAAAGTAAAAAATAATTACTCCCGATAAAATATATATATCAGAGTGATATAACTTACGATGATATCGTAATTCTTATACAACATTAATTTTTTGGAGTTGACATCAAATTCATATTAAAAGAATAATTAAAAACTGCATTAAATGTTGATTAAATTGTTCCTAACATGAATTTAATTCCAACTCCAAAAAGTTAATGTTGTATAAGAATTACGATATCATCTTAAATTATATCACTCTCATATATATATTTTATCGGGAGTAATTATTTTTTACTTTTTAGTGCATTTTTAAATTTGTATAATAAACCTTGAAGTCGGTATTTATTTTTTGTAAAACATTTTTTACACTCATTAATATGGTTTCTAATTATTATTGTAATTTGTATCTGGTGAACTCCAAGAATTATTAATACTGTTTCAAAATAATGGTAATATCTTTATGTATATTACTCTGAAATACATTATTTTTTTCGAGTAACTATTTTTACTTTTTAGTGCATTTTTATTAAACTTTTAGAGCACATCTTGAAGTTAGTACATTTTTTTTTTTTTAAACAATTTTATATCGCAATTTTTAATGTAAATATTTTTTAGTAATGATATGAATAGACCAACCTAAAATGCTGTTACTTTTTGTACTATATAAAGCTGGATATTGGCTCAAGAGGAATGTTTAAATTCCGCTAGTGATGAACTTGTAAATCGCGGTATGAAGGCTTCTTCAAATTCATTACTTTTTAGTCAAAGCTACATTCCCATAGGATATTAATGTTGGTAATACTTTAAGTATCTCGTATTCATCGCTCTTTTAATTTAAACATTTTGAATGTTTATATTTTCTCTATATTCCAATGGAACTTTTTTGGCTAAATTTTGTCTGGTTTTGTTAACCAAAGAAAACATATACATTTAATCAGGCTCTTTTTTTTTTTAATGTTTATGAATATTCAGTCAATACACACCAATACTTATCGTTACTCACATGCGATAACCACTGATAGGTACATTTTTAATAAACACTCAAATCGCTTTACACAGTCAAAAGTTATAAAAATGTAATATATTTGCATTTTTAGTGAACTTGTAAACGGTGATATGATGGTTTCGAATTCGCTTCCTTTATTCGAATCTATATTTCCATGCTAATTAATAATGATAACATTTTAAGTCAACCGCGTTCGCTATATGTATCACTAAAAATTTCTTTAAAGACAGTCGCTCTTTTCACGTTATTTGACTCCTCTATCCATCTTCACCGATATTCATTAGTACTCATATAGTACCATTAATGACCGGTACACTTTCGGAAGAACAAAAAATAAAATCTGTTCACACGGGTATACGTAAAAGAAAACGTATGCAATGAACCTATTACCTTTTTTTTTCCAAATCAGTAAATGAGAAAAATAACAATTTTTATAAAAAAAAAATAAAAAAAAAAGTGAATAAAATAGTTTGATTTTTTTTTGGATTATTTTGAACAAAGGGAAATAAGGGAAAAATTAACGGTAATGATGTCAATTGATATAAGGAGTTAGTAGTTTTATTTTTTGAATTAATGAAATTAGACCATTCCTTTTGGGTTATCAATTAGTTCACTAATTGATTTCGTAAACTTTTATTAATGGCTAATAGGAAACTAAACGGAATAAATTGAATCCGACATCCTCCAGATGCCTATTGCATGCATCATTTACATGAAAAGTATTTTATAAATCTTTTTTCATAATTATTTATTTCTAACTAGTTTTTCAACATTTTTTAAAAAAGAAATTCAATGTTGGAAAATCTAAACAATATTAAATTTAAATATGCAATATCTTCAAAACCTATTATGCAATTTTAAAGTGTATCTGAATACGATCACCAGGTTATAATGGAGCACAATTATAACGTTAACAGTTTAGAATCAATGACAGAATCAAAGAATCAGAAATTTTATTTCAGGAAATTATAATATAAAAAATTTATGTAAATTAAATGGTGATTTGTACTAAAAACATTGATTAAGAAAAAATATCTAAATACTTTGTCAATGATATAAAATCTTTCAGCTTAGTTTTTTTTTAGTGATTTAATCTGAACAGTGAAATTAAAATTACCCGCAATATCGGTAATTCTTCATCGTCCAATTAAAGCATAATTTTATTCCGTGAATCGTAGGTGCTCATTTGGCGAATAGATATGAAGCTTACCAGTGGAATTTCCCCCGACGTATAATGGCAATCGGCAATGCTGTGCAATAACTGGAGTGTATGTTGTCATAAATTCGGAGTGAAAGTAATGCAAAATCTGACCATTTTCCGCGTATATTTGAATCTAAGTAAACCGGGGAAAAAATTACTATCGAATCGAATATAATAACAAAGATTATATAATTTTTACATTCAATTTTTAGACAGGTTTATAAAATTTGTCTCGGTTTATGACAAAGCCATTCCTTTGATCGCACCTAGTTTAAACGGTAAGGCAGGAATCTGTCTTTGAGCAGATCATTTGCACATGTTTGTTTATCTTACGTTTTACAAATTTCATTAAATTACAGATTCACTCTGACTGCAGTGGATAATCATCCAATAGAAATTAAGTAAACAATACAAACGAACTTTAGATCAATTCGATTTAAATAGGGAGTGTGTTTTATTCAGGGAAAATGATATCGGTTGTTCTTTAATGTTCAATTACTTCTTCCCCCCCACCCCAACTTTAAAGCGAAACGAAGGTTCTAAAAAAATCAACATAAAAGTTCCGATCTAAGAATAAATGAAAATATTTTACGTTTCTTAACGTACAAAGTTCTTATAAATTACTCGCACACTACAAATTATCCAACATTGATTTATCATAAATTTGGTTAAAAAGGTATTACCCCAATCTCTACCATATTATTATCGTTACGTCTATTTTACGTGTCACTTTAACACAACTCACAAATATATAGTCCTCCGTTATTAGCTGGATTTAAAATTCTTCCTTTTTCTTTTGTTTTTGTTTGTTTATATATTTTTTTACATATATAATCCAAAAATATAAATAAACATATGACGCCTTCTGTTATTTTTAATTTCTTTCCCGCCTGTATGCAAGTTTTTCGCAGGAAAACTGCAAAAAAAAAAAAAAAAAAGATTCGAGCCAATCTGAAGGCGTTAGTCGACTTTTATATTTTGAATAGTTAAAAGGGAAGAAAAGGAATTCATTTTTAAAGCAATAGTACATATAAATTATAATAATTGTTTTCAAAAATTAAAAGAAGAATTTAGAATCTTTCCTAAGTGATACAGGCAATGACAATTTAAGCGAATTTTACAAAGATAAATGAAACTAAGTATGACGCCGATTCGAATTTTTATATATACATTTACATATCAATAAAAATAAATATGTTCCATAAATACAAACCCGTTTCGGGGTTAACAATGAGCCAACATGAAACAGATCATCACGTCCTGGTAACCACTGTGCTTTGAATACAGATAGCCATCTACCGGTATGATTATTGTGAGGTATTTTTACAATTTCACCTATTATTATAAATTTAAAATAATTCAAAGCAAATTAAAAGAAAAGATTACGATATTGTAATAATATTTAAAACATTTCGGTAAATATTTAATGTTGATGATAACAAGAGTTCGACAATAGTTAAAAATTCATATTTCCAATAATAAAATAAAGTTTTGATTTTTTTCTCAAATTATCCGATCTTCTGCTTTGTGGTAGGTTGAAAATATAAAAGATGATAAAATATCTGTTAACTAACAAAAGATTTAAATTGTGAAAACCTATCGATTTCTTAAATTTCATTGAGAAGATCAGAAATGAGTCTTAAAGGGTACAAATATTAAATATACGTACATTTAATAAACCGTGTTGTAGATTACGTTTATACTGTTATTCAGCAGTATTAAAATTTAAAATTTTGTTTTCAAATATTAATTACATTTATAATGTTATAACTACTGTTATTTGTACTAGTACAGTTTTTTCCTCTAAATTAACTGAAGGGCTAAATATATTATTTAGTATTTACCGTATAAAAGGTACGCCTTGTTATGAATTATCTTTCGAATTCGTTCAGGAAAAATGAAATAAAAGTAATCATTAAGGAAGAAGAAATAAGAAGTTGAAAAAAAATTAATTTAACGCTTACTTATTTTATCTAAATTTTCCGAATTCAAAACTCGAACATAATCGTCATTACACGTTGCTACAATTCGATTACCGGAATGTGAGAAAAAGGCACTTGTTAGTCCCTTCATATGAGAACGATTTCCACTTTGAAAAGTGAGTAAACTCAAATTGGACGCTTTATTGTTCTTGGAAGAATTTCTTATATCCCAAATTCCCATCTCTCTACGGATAAAATCAACATAGAAAAAAAATTAATTGTTTTTCATAAATAATAAATTAATTTATAATCTCGTGCGAATTGTTTCAAAATTTTTAAAAAATCTGGCGATAAAATAATAAAAAATTTCTTACAAGTTAATAATACTGATACAATGATTTATCAACGTGTAATTTCATTTTGAACATTTATTAAAAATCTTAACTGAAATTAATAAATTTTTTAAATGTAGGGCATTAATGTTGCCACTTGGTTACCTTTCGTAACCCAGACGACAAACAATTAATCAAACCACTAAAAATAAAGAAAAAAAAACAGCAAGTAAAGCAAATTACATTAATAAAATATTTTTCATCGACAGATTATAAAAATTACAAATAAATTATTTGTTCAAACATAGGAAGATAAAAATAAATCGGCAAAAGATAAATAACGGGAACCATCTTATTAAAGTAAAAGCGGGAGCGGGTAGTAACCTGAGCTAAATAAGATCCCTAGTACGAATTTATTATTCTTAAGTAAGAAATTTCACTTTAAATTTTGGTCGGATATGTATCCTTCCTCCTTTACCAATGATCGTTCTTTCTACCTCTCAATTCAATCTAACCTTCCTACTAATCCTTTGGTTCTCAGAATTACTTTCTCTTCCACGTTTTATTATTATCCCTATTATTCACCTACGCTTCAGTCACAATTGATCTCACTTTCCGCTATCGTATCTCTTTGATTTCCTCTCCTTATTGTCCTCTACATCCTAACGAAGCAGTTGTCTGTGTCGCTCATCATATTTTCTTTGAGTGTTCTGCTCTTTCTGCGGAACGCTCTTCCCTTTATTTACTCGTTTTAAAGTTAAGACTTCCTGCTTCCTATTATGCTTCTTATATCCCGTCCTTTCCTTTTCGGTCTGTTGTTTCTGCCATTGGTTTCCTTTATTTCAGCTATTTCCGATCGAATTAAGTTTTAATTAGTTGACTCTTCTTCCTATTGTTTCTGGGCGAGGTCCCTGGTTGATGCCCCCCCAAAACGGGAACCACCATACAAGTTAATGTATTAAACATTTGAAAAGGTTAGCAAATATACATCTGTTATTAAACAGATATGTATTATAAGTTCAGGAGAAAGTCTGCTTCATTATCACTGTTGGTGATGGTTGAATAAACCAGTGTGGTATATATATATACACATACGGTGTGTCGGAAAAGTTCCCGAACTTCTTTTCTAGTACGCATAGAAGTGGCGCGATCCATTAAACAACACCCATACCGTATTGCTACATCCCTCTACAGTGTTTGTACAAAATTTCAGCAGTTTCCGTTGATTGGTTTGCGAGTTAGACGTATTTTAGTGAAGGTGTGTTTGGGTCGCATGTGCAAATCTGAAAATGGATGAAAAGTGCGAAATTCGTTCCGCAATTAAATTCTGCGTTAGACTTAAAAAAATCGTTGATGGTTTCTGTGAAGGTGTAGTATCACGTACGACCGTTTACATATGGTATAAACGGTTCAAGGACGGTAGGCAGTCGTTAGAAGACGATGACAGAACGGGCCGGTCATCGATAGCTGTTACGGATGAAAACGATGCTCGAGTGCGTGCCCTGCTGATAAAGATCGTCACATGTTTCCCTGAATGTTAGCTAACGAACTGAATATGATTAAGGACAGCGTAGAAACGATTCTGAAAGAAAAAATGCACCATCGCGTCGATTGTTGTCAAAATTTTATCGAGACTTGCGATGCGGATCCGAACTTCTTAACATCAATTGTTATTGGAGATGAAAGTTGGTGCTTCAATACGACCCCAGCAGAAATCCAAGGTGAAAACTATGCTCATCGCATATTTTGATGCAAAAGGGTTAATTCATCACGAATACCTCCCTACAAATCAAACAGTGGCCGCTGCCTACTACGTCGGGGTCCTAAAACGTCTCAAGCGTTGGATTCAGCACGTACGGCCCGAATATAAGGAGCCCAGATCGTAGTCTGTTGGATGAGAATGCGCCCACACATTCGCCGAACACTGTCAAGCGTTATCTCGCTAAATATTAAATCTCAAGGGTCAATCACGCCCCCTATTCACCTGATTTAACACCTGCCGAGTTTTTCATGTTTCCAAAGCTTAAAATACACCTGAAAGGACGATTTTTCAAAGACGTAGCCCCCATGGAAATTTCTTGCATTGAGCGCCTCAGAGCCATTACTTCAGAGGAGTACCAGAGAAGCTTCGAATCGCTTTACAAGCGCTCAAATACGTCTATGCTTCGGGAAGGTAACTATGTTGAAAGTTAATTCGAATAAATTACTTTACATCCAATTGTACTTCATTGATTTCAAAAGTTTGGGATATATATATATAAAAAAACTTTGTCTTTTGGACCATGATAAGGGGCAAGACTCCTAGATCCCAAAATACTAGTTCATTCTTATAGAAGTTGTTTCAAATTACATAATTCTTACACTAAAATATTTTCTTAAACCAGTAATAGTTGACAATTTATTACCATAGAAATTTAAAATAAAGACTTTTTTAAACTTAACAGAAGAACGTTACATATTTTATAAGATTTTTTCATCCCGGTGTAAGAATGGCCTTATCACTAATATATTATATACATCACTTGTCTGGAAACTACTGTCAGAGCGTTAGTGTTGAACACACCACTTACTTATTGGCTGAGAAACAATCGATTTATTAGCTTTCTAATAAGATGTCGTTTATCTTGATAGGCCAAAAATTCATTTAAGGAGAATAATTTTTTGCAAAGTAGTTACTTTGACACAGCTGTCATAAATAAAAAACTACATTTTCCAGGTAAAAAATTAATTTTCATTAGACTTACTATCAATAACAGCGAGTTTTTCTTTTTCGAAGTAGTGATTTTTACTATTAACATATAGATGCATTTGTCCGATCCATTTCTCCAGTATTCTTTTTTGGAATTCAGGTTTAGCAGTATGGTTGAAAAAATCGTGCACTAAATTCACAACTTCTTGATCTGACTAAAACTTTTCAAATTTGAGAAAAACTAATAATTGTATTACACTAAGTCGGGACTGTGGAGTAGGTGTTCCACCACTTTGATGTAATCCACAAGGAACATGGTGACGAGATTAGCAACATGGGATCGAGCGTTCGGAAAACAATACTTGAGAAATGGGCCAAACGAATTCATTTTTGTGTCAACAGTGAAAGTCGCTACTTTAGTTTTAGTTTAATATTATATGCAAATAGTTTCAATGTTGTTAAAAGACAGACGTTTCTACGTAACATTAAACGACAAAACTAGTGCTTGGAGAAAACAAAAAAATGGACTGCCGCAGGGCAGCGTGCTGGCCCCAATACTATTTAATATCTATACTAATGACCAACCAATCGGGAAAACTGCAAAACACTTTATTTTTGCAGATGATCTTGTCTTTATAGCCCAAAATAATACCTTCGAAGCAGTGGAGGAAAATCTAAACGAAATGATTAAAGAACTCGACGAATACTATAAAGCTAATCAACTCAAGTCGAATCAAACAAAAACTCAAACGAGCTGCTTTCACCTCCGGAATCGGGAAGCTAAGCGCAAGCTACAAATCGTATGGAATGGTAAACAACTCGAACATGTTGATCATCCCAAATATCTAGGAGTCGTCTTAGACAGATCATTAATATACAAGAGACACTGCGAAATAACAAAAATGAAGATAATGGCGAGGAATAATCTTATCCGGAAACTTACGAACACTAAATGGGGAGCTAAAGCACACATCCTGCGTACATCATCACTGGCACTCTATGTGCAAGTACTAACAATATAAAAAAATACTCCGTAAAACAAGACTTACACAATCATATTATGTAGTGCGAAAAAAATTCAGACAATTAACAATTAATACAAAGGCGTTTGTAAAACCGAACTGTGCGCAGGAACTGGTCAAACGACATTATGACGGATGAAATTTGGATTTAGATTATTCATATTGTACAGACTCACAACTGAATGTTAATTAAACTGCTACATAAGAAATAATTTATTTGACGTTAAAAGTTTAAAAATTAACAATTACGTTAAATAATAGAATTTATTTCCTTTCTTACTGCTCCATTATGACAGTGAATCCCCAGTTCAGCTTTAAAAAATTGACGAAGACGCAAATTACTTTATTCAATTAATGTTTTTGAACTGATAAAGATTGGTAAGTTTAAAGATTCCCTAACAAAAGAACTTGGTAAATATTTCATAAAAAACTTTTTTATTTACAGCTTGAATATCCAGATATTTTTATGATCATTACGCAATTATTAATGTAAATATGGTACAGTTGATATGATTTAAGAAAAGCTTTAACACATGGTCGAAATCGTTCATAACTTTAACGATAAAATCACCACAAAATATGACTTTTTAAATTTTAAATTATCATAAAAATAATGAAAACAGTGATAACACATCGCTATTGCGACAAATCTTTACCCCAATCCAGAAGATGTAAGGAGACAATATTCATTAACTGGATGTTGCTGTACTGTGCGCACTGACCTTTGATGACATTTGATTGTATGCACTACATTATTGGAACGTAAGTCTACAGTTACAACTTCACCGCTACCTGCAACAGCAAGAAACTGTTTAAAAAACGACAAACATAAGTACATTTGTACAATATATTGTCGTGATCCATAAACTGTATACATTAGTGCGTTGAGTATAATAATAGTAGAGCTAGCTACGAACACCGAATCATTACCGTCTATGATTATGTTAGCTTCGAGGTTTTTAAGACATATCTATTATATTATAATATGATCTTGGAAAATAAAAAGCCATTATCCCCGAAAACATCACCTTTTAGTTGATTATATGTTAGGTTAGTATCCGCCTTTTTGTTGAAGTTATAAAGTTATTCACATAACCAGATAAAAATATATATATTTTACATTAATGTTCAATTACGATTTCGAGTACGTTCGTACTGCTGCTGGAATATATAAAGTTCACAAATAAAGAGAAGTTGAAAATCACTTACGAAAGTCTAATCAACTTCGATATCACTAAAGATGCCGAGAAAATTTTACTCAGCAATATCGGACTGGACAAATTTGTTTATGTGTATGTAACCCTTTTACTTTTGAATAACACTGAATATAATTGTTAAATGTTAAAACATACATAAGAGGATAATATAATGTGTACATTTTTCTTAACCAGTTAAGTTTATGGAAAAATTAAATATAATTAACTTTAATAGTTCAAAAATAATAAAAAACATAATTTACATGGTTTCTATTTATAAAAAAATAAATGATACTAAAATTGTTGTTATAATCCGAAAAAATTAGATCGATCATCCTTATGAAATAATTATAAAAGGCTCCGAATGTATCTATCTATCTACCTATATATATATATATATATATATATATATTAATTACAACGTAATTCTTAGGCTACCCCCCATTCGAAAAAATGTCCCAATTTAATGTAACGTTTGTTATATTTTGTAGGATTTTTGTTATTGTTATTTAAAAAATGTCACAATTTTATGTAATGAAATATGTAACGAAAAATGTAATGAAAAAATGTCTTAATTTTATATAACGGAAGTTAAATGTTAGAATAGGATTTTTGTGGTTATGTTATTTTTTGTGTGTGTTGATGCCAGTAAGAATTACGTTGTAAATTTTGATCATTTCATACAAAGTATAGAAGAGAAAGAGACAGAAATGAAAGCAAGAGGGGTCGTCAAGGGGCACAGCCCCTTGCGAGGCCAAAATGGCCGAGTTTATATATATATATATATATATATATATATATAAACAGGGTGCGGCAGCATAACTTCCTTTTTTAAAATGCGCCACTTTTTTTCTACTCAATTTTTAAAAGAAATAATAACAGAAAATCGAAATACATACTCTAGATCCCATTGACAATATGTAAGCTTCTTCCCTTGCAGTTTTATTTCGATTTTCTGTTAATATTTCTTTAAAAAATTTAGTAGAAAAAAAGTGGCGCATTTAAAAAAATGACGTTATGCTGCCGCATCTTGTCTACATAAAAATAAAAACTCGGCTACTTTAGCCGTGCAAGGGGCATTGTCCCTTGACCCCTCTTGCTTACATTTCTATCTCTTTCTCTTCTATACTCTGTATAAAATGATGAAAATTTACGTCATTCTAACCGACATCGACACAAAAAAAAAAAAAAAACGTTCGTTACATAAAATTGGGACATTTGTTTAATGGGGGATGACCTAAGAATTACGTTGTAATATATACATATATATATATATATATGTATATATAAAATATAAATAAGTGGCGGTAGGAATATGTAAAGTTGAAAAGTAACCATTTTGCCAATACGGAATTAAGCTGTACGGTAGTGCTAGCAGATCAAACTTGCAGCGGATACAACGACAACAGTCTAAGCTTTTGCGAACGTTGACAACAGCCCCAAAATTTGTATTTAACAAGACCTTACGCAATGAGCTAAGGATACCATTCATCGAGGAAACCCATAAAGAACAGTATGAACAATTTTTCAACAAATTATCACATCACAGTAACCTAAACATTAGAAAAATGTATAGAAGCACTCTGCCGGGAAATCCAGCCAGGAGACTAAAAGGAAAATGGTGCCGAGATGCGATTCCGATTACCCAACTTTCCTTTTCATTAGACAAAGAGAGAAATGAATCATTACATGCCCAAGTCTTTGAATGGATAGATTGGGCTGTACTCGAGTTGTCCAAAATTGGTCTGTATAATATGTTACATACACCACTGTTTGTGGTATAAATACATACCGATACAGGGCAAAAAAAAATCAAAAAAAATCAAGAAGATACTTAAATCAGTCATTGTCGTTGTAAATATGAAGTTATGTTGATAGAAATGTAACATCGCATTCTTCCGATTTAAAAGGCTTAAAACTAAAGCATTTCTCTTACATTAAGATTTTATTTATTCATATATATTATTACTTTTGTGTAAAAAAATAAGCTATAAGAATAGGCATTAGTACATATATATATATATATATATATATATATATCATCATCATCTATCTCACTCGAAATTCCGAGTATGAGTTATCTTCTACTAATTCGGAGGAGAATTAGAGGATAGGATAGCAGCGCAATAGATAAGCACGTAAGCAGGAGCGCAACCTGGCTTCCGTGCTGCCAACAGCGTGAGAAAGGTACCAATGGCAAGGCGAACCAAGACGACTGGCCTTTACTCACGTTGATGCGATTGTTCGCCGGCTGAGTGTTTCTCTATACGACGCTAGCGCACTCGCACGACTACATTCGGAACTGACTATAGTCGCTTGTTATCGCGCTATAGATGCAGACCAAATGTGTCTAAACTGCTGTATGCTAAACTAGCGCCGCATAATTTTTGTCGTCGCCCGGTATCGAACCCGAGACCGCCGGATCGGAAGTCAAGCGCTCTAGCCACTAGGCCAAACGCGACGACATATATATATATAAAAACATATATACTAAAGTATGTTTATTAAATTAAGAAATGTTAAACGTACTTGTAATTTAATTGATCAGTTAAAGAGGAAATAATTATTTAAGCGTACTCAATTTACACATTTTCGAACTTTCCAATGGCGAATCGTCATTAATACGCGTTTCTTTCCGGGCCATATTCATTTGTTTACCGTAATTATTAAGTTTTCAAAAATTCAATACAATTTTTCACGTAATAATGAATAAGGCGTTTCACTATTACTATATGTTTTTAAAAACTCAGAATAAAAGAATTTTGTTTTATACTTATGTAAAGATTTATCAAACACCTGTATCATCATTTAAAATAAATTCTCAACTGAACACATAAGGACCAAAATGGACATCACTAATTCGATTGCAATTGACAACCTATTCCTCTGCAAAATATCGAAATATTGATCATTAATGAAAAAACCTTTATTCTCTCATATAACAGAGACACAATACGAACATTTCAATTTTTTGAAAAGAGAATGTCACCCGAGATGTATTGTTATATATCTTCGCAAAATTATAATTAATCAGTTTCTAAAATAAAAAATAAGTCTTTTACATCACATACGTTGCTTTCGAAGCAATTATTATCAAAATCCCATCAAAAACATAAATGTAAAAATGGGAGCCAAGTTTAATATTAAGAATGTGCGTGGTTGACGACTTCGCCGACAAAAGAATTGAGATCTAAATGGATGCCACGTTCTGCAGACAATCCTGAAATTTATTTATAAAAACATATAACATTCTAAAATAAATTTAAAACACAATTTCTTGTTTTTTTTTTCTGCTACAACAATGTTTGCTATTTAAAAATATAACTTCTTATATTTGAACAGTCAAATTATTTACATAAAGCAGATAATTTAGGATAAATTAAAGCTCACGATTTCACTTGGATAGTTTTTATCAGCAAACCAAATTTTTAGAGGAGTAAGATATGTGTGTTGACTTTACAATATAAAAACAGTAACTTGCGTATAACATAAAGAAAATAAGTTGATTAGCCAAATATAAGATAACTTGTATGTGAAAACTAGCCAAGTCAAATCATGAGCTTTAGTTTATCTTAAATTATCTGCTCTGTGTAAATAATTCGACTGTTCAAATTTAAGAAGTTATATTTTTAAATAGCAAACATTGTTGTCTATGAAAAAAACAAGAAGTTGTGTTTTAAATTTATTTTAGAATGTTGCATGTTCTTATAAATAAATTTCAGGATTATCCACAGAACTTGACATCCATTTATATTTCAAACATTTTGTCGGCGAAGTTGTCAACCACGCACATTCTTAATATTGAACTTGGCTCTCATTTGTACATTTATGTTTTTGATAGCATTACTTTTTGTAAAGAAATTATTATTATTATTATTATTCAAATTCAAATTGTTTATTCTTCAAAGCAGGCTTACAAAGTGAGCACTTTTTGAAAGCCAAGTTATCAAGTCCGTCTGTTCCCTAATTCTAAAACTACCATCACTTTGGACCTGTATGGCTATAGGGAAAAAGTGGCAAGAAACCCTCACTGCAGCACACAGGGCCCTACAAATATGTCATGTTATTTTCATCTCTTTTTTTACAAGTGTGTCAGAATCAGTATACAATGTTCATTTCCTGTTAAGCAATAATAACATATTAATGGTTAAAAGATCAGCGAGTCGGTTACTTTTCTAACGCAGCGAAACTTGTATTAAATTTTATAACCATAACTATAAATCTAACTGTGATATAAACTAAATTAAGCAATATAAGCGAACGAAATTACGTGAAAAATATGAAGAAAATTTCATTTGATTTTTTCCTTTGTATACACACGATTACTCAGCTGGACGAAAAATTTCAAATTTCTAAGTCACCGGGAAGTGGATTAGGTTTTTGATCTATGTGTCAGTTAGTGATAAAAATGATGATTTTTAGACATTAATATCTCAATAACTGTTTGAGTTGCATTTATGAAATTTGAAGTTCTAGTTAATCAACGGGGTTTTAATAAATAAACGAAATTTCACGTGTTTATGTTTAATTAAATATTAAGTTATTAAGGGTTAAAAGTAGTAGCTTCAAATGGTTCGTGTAAATATACACACGGCTGCTGCGTCGTCGCTAGTTCCTTTCTCTCGGCTTGACACGCTGCCGCGTGTCTAGATTAAAACTTTCTCTTATTTCTGTAAATGAAAAATAACCTTTGACTATTTTTTTACAAATTCATTTTAATGGATTTCATTTTCCTCTTCTTACTATGTCATTGCATGAAATATTATAATTACACACCGGTTCAAAGATTGGTAAAGCTTAAAACGTTCCTCTAAATCATTTGTATTTTATAGTCTAAATATTTTACATTAGCACAAGTTTCAAGACGGTACAAAAAAGTTGAAAAATCACAAATTAAATCGGCATTTAAAAATTTCAAGTTTCTGTCATTGTCAAACGTAAGAATATTTTTTCGTCTAACTTATGAATCAATTCTTCCCTTTTCTTTTTTTCTGCATAAATAAAAACACAAGTTTGGAAAATGCTTGACATGGTCTCAACCGTAGGGCTCCTTGTAGGTACCATCAGGTTGTAAACATTTCGAAGACACTTTCACGCAATTAAAAACAGCCTTTAAGTAAAATAAAATAATTTAATAACCTATTACAAAAACATTTAACTTTTTTACATTTTAAATTTAGACTTATTTTTAGTATTGTACACCGTCTCCTAGATCGTGAACGTTTAATCACTTTAAGATATATTACTACATTTGGACAAAATTGAATAATTTTTACGAACAGTCGATAAAACACAACTTCGATTTTACATTTAGTATTAATGTTGTTCTATAAAGCATAAAAAACCGAATGGAATTTACGGACTTAAAACTGTAGCAGATTAACGGCGGCAGGTACGCTGCTCAAATCAAAATGGAACACTTTACGATATGTAAACAATAATACAAATAAAAACGGGGTAGGACTTCTTGCTGTATTTCCAATTTTAACCACAGCATGGTTTTTTATTAACGGAGACTACAAATCAGATGTTACTGAAAATGTTTTTCCATCATTTTCGAACCGTTGTAAAAAATTGCCGATAAAATTAGAGAGTTATTTTGGATTTAGCTCTTAAAATTCTATAACATCTACTAATAAAATCACTGTAATCAAAATAAGAAATAATGGAAAATAGAGATAACATTTAAGGAATAGTTTAATTAATGAACTGTTCTTTACTTTTGAAGATTTAATGTGGTAAATAGTTTATAGAGTAATTAATAACAACTTCTATTTTTGAAATTGATAAGCGCGCGAAATATTTACACAGACCGCCGTTTTTCATAAGCGACTAAGAAAATGAATACTAGTATCTGTAATATTTCGATTTATCACTACAGACTGACTGTGCCACCAACGGACTCACTTTAAAACGTAACGGCTACTCTGATGCATATACCAGCTTTTAAGGCGATACATTTTACAAATATACGTATGAAATTGGTCTTGTTAGTGAATACGCAATGGCCTAGTTGCTGGAGCGATTGGCTTCCGTCACCACGGAAGTCATGAGTTCGTTCCCAGGCGATGATAGAATAAGCGCGCTAGTTCGTATACAGCAGCAGACACACTTGGGCTGCATTTGTATATCAATAAATCAAACATTCACAATATCAGTATGAGCTCTGTAGCCGTGCATATTAGCGTTGCATAAATATATAGCCGGCGAACAATCGTATCAACGTGAGTAGGCCAGTCGTCACGCTTCGCCACTGATACCTTTCTGACGTTGGTTGGCAGCCCGGAAGCCAGTTGCGCTCTGATTTACGTGCTCCTCAATTGCGCTTCGATCCTCTAATTCTCCTATAAATTAGAAGATAATTTCATACTCGTGACGACGACGAGGTTCAATTAATAAGTACTTGCATTAATGGGCAAGAATTACTAATCTCTTATTTAAATACCATTTCTATTTAATATTTTCGGTCATTATTAATTTCGAGCGCAGAATTTGAGCGAAGTCAGACATGAACTTCAACCTTTAAAGTAGTGCAAACGGCATACGCATTTAATTGTAGTAGATGTTTCATTTTTGACGTTCTGCATCTCCTTAATATTTTGCTTTAATTCGACTTCCACTCGAACTATGAAAAGAAAATATGAAAAAAAAGTGATACGTATCGTCCGTCGTTGGCCTTTGAAGAACATATAAATTTTAAAATCCAAATGAAAAACTGAATTTTTATTATTCGATTTTCAAGTGTTTAAAATCTTTTCTGCTGATTATAAACAATCAGTTTTAAAATGATTTAGTAAGTACTCCTTTTCAAAGAACCGTTTTATTAAATAATAATAATAATTAAAAAAAAAACAAACTACAATGCTCCATTATAGGAAATGTAATTTAAAAAATCAGACACTACCGCATTATGTGTAATCACTGAGCGCGCCTTCATGAAATGTTTAATTGCGCTTATTTGGAATTACCGATTCTTTAAATTAACAGAGAGTGCGGTATATCTAATATTGTACCCTTTGCGTTAGTTGAGTAACTTACAAATGACGGAAAGCATTTTGGTAGTATTTGCTGACAATCATAGTACACTGTAAACATTCAATGATTAATGGACCGAAAATTTGTTTAGAATTCAGTTACATCGTGAACGACGCATTATCCGAAAGTAAGTTAAATTATATGACTTCAACTCTGCCATCGTTCTATTACTGTTTTTATATTAAAATATAACATAATAGAGCGATAATATAAAATATGCAACGGTTAACGCTTGCCCAACCTCGAAACAATGATTAAGACAAATATGCAACTTACGAAATCCCGGTTTTTTACCAAAATACTCTTTTATTTAATTAACCACTTGCATATCTAATACAAACTTGGCACATTAATAAAGTAATATATTTATTAAACAAAAACTTACCGACAGCTATATGTAAAGCATTTTCAGTTTCGTAATGCCATGTTGTATGATAAGTTCTTCCTGCACGAAAACTCGTATCAAGAGTAGAATACACCTAAGGAAAATTATACAATTTCGGTAAAAAATTGATTTCAACTCCCTTACCTTACCAGCTCTTTTGTCATGCACCACACAAATATCACCGAATGAAACCGCACCTTACTTTTGCGGCAAAGTAACTATTAATAAATAGGTCCTCGATCAAAAATTGTAGTAATAAATTTCACATTTGTTAAAAATCGACGCGAACAAAAATTCGAAAATAATGTATAAATATATATATATATATATATATATATATATATATATATATATATATATATATATACATATATAAATTCGGTAATTTTGGCCTCGCAAGGGACCATGTCCCTTGACTCCTCTTGCTTATATTTCTGTTTCTTACTTTTTTATATATGTATAACAACTAATACACACTCCTTATAAGTATTATTTGTTATAACTAATACGTATGCTTGGCTAACGCACAATTAAAACGAAATTATAAAATATTAATGAAAGCAAAGTTCATACAGAAAAAAAATAAAAAAATACATAGGCTATCCAGTGGTAACTGAGATTACGTTTCATATAGGAATATAATGTCATCTATCGATTAACGACCAAAGTAGGGTGAATATATAATTCATCAACTATTCACAGTACAAATTTGAACATTTTCCGATCATCGAGTGCACTATTACAGCGCGTTGAATGAAAGTAATAAAATTTTACCCTACGAGTTTTTTTCGAGGTCATATATTTACAGAAATTTATAGAAACTTACAATTTTATTATTCGCCATCGGTGTCTATTTCATGAGGTTCTCTATCTTTCTCAAAATACCGGACATCAGAATTGATACACCTTTGCATCCGTTCTTGCCAGTTAACATGAATTGTCTTTCGGAATTCATTTGCAGGAATGCGTTTCAGAACATTTTGTACTGCATTATGGACGGCGGCACTACTGTCGAATTTTTGGCCGCGTAATTCTTTTTTGAGCATTGGGATCAAAACTAATAATTACAGAGAGCGACATGTAGCACCTGGATTTTCCATTTTTGCAGAAAATTTCTCGTTAACTCTGATATGTAAAGACGCGCGTTGTCGTGAAGGAGCAACCACAAATTCTTAATTTCCGGTCGTTTCCTAGCCACATTTTCTCTTAATTTTGACAAAACAGCGCAATAATATTCACTATTGATAGTGGTAGATGGGACGAAGTGTGTGTAGACCATTTCGCGGCACTCGAAAAAGACAATCAGCGTCACTTTGCTGGCGCTGATTGATTGACGGACTTTCTTCTAACGTGGCGAAGCGGTCATTTTCGATGTCGCAGTTTCTTGTTTAAAGAGAGGATCATAGTAATGAACTCAGCTCTCATCACACGTTACTATCCGATTACGGGATATCAGGTGGCACACTTCGATACGCTTGTCCAATTTTTCTCGAGTCACCATGTGTGGAACCCATGTCGAACACACCCGCTTCATTTTTAAATAGTCCTTTAAAATGCGATGCAAAGTGGTTTTTGGAATGTGGATCAACTTTTCGAGATCACAGGATTGAGAGATACCGGTCTTCACGAATAGCCACTGACACCGTGTTTATATTTTCTTCTGTTGATGCGGTGTATGACGGGCCAGCATGCGGAAATAATTCTGCGGATTCACGGCCGTCTGAGAAGGTTTTGTGCCAGTGGAATATTGTTGCTCTTGATAGGCATTTTTCTTTATAAACAACTGTTATTTCCTAAAACACGGGGAACACAATAACGAACGAAGAAGCGTTGTTCTTCCTTCGGTCCGTACTACAGCGCAAAAAACTCGTAGGGTCTCGCGCAACGCACATTCATAAACTGAATATTGTACGCTTACTTGCGAAGGAAACCGATTTGAATTTATTGCTATGATTACAAAATGAGCTGCGCTACACGTCTATGTAATTTTCAACTTGTTCTGTCATTTTGCTTAGAAATAGGAAGCGCAGTCTCAGTTACCATGGGACAGTCATTGTAGAATAATCTAAACAGTAAACAAATGTAACAAATTCGGCATGTATACTATTAAATGTGGCAGACGAAGTAAAATATTCGAGGGTCATTCAGGAACTACTGTCAATAACTTTTTTCCGGAATGGTAACTCCGTACAGGATAAACGCATTTTGTGTATTCACAGAAATCATCATATCCGTATTAAGAGAACTACAATAGTGGAGATGTGTAATGTCAGTTTACGTAAAACGTGTTTGTTTTCGCCTCTAAGTTTTTTTCTTACAATGAATGACGTGGCAGGAAGAACGATCAGTGATTTTGCTTTTCTTTGCGCAAAAGCACGTGGAAAAGTGTATTACCGAAAGTACCGTTTTTCGTTGGAATTTGAGTTTTAAAAATGGCCGAAATTCAGTCAAACCACACGGAGGTCACCGACGCCGAATATAGCCCTCAGTATGAACACAGTATAGACTATTATGCAGGAAGACAAGTTAATTATAGTAGAATAGCTGGCCAATATTATGCAAATTTCTGTAGGAAGCATCCGTAAAATTTGATCCGATGAATTAAAGCTTAACCGAGTGTGTTCGAAATGGATATTCAAAGTTCATAAAAACACGCGATACTCAGTGTCAAGAATGGAAAGAAATGTTGTAAACTGATCTAGATTTCTTGAATAGAGTAACAGCGAGGTATTCATAGGGGTTGAAAACGAAAACCGAAATGTCCATCTGGAAGTACACCGATTGATGATCATCGCACTCTTTGATGTACATGATCTTGTGTATCAACACTAGGTACTTTTGAAAACAACTGCCAATGACTTCTACCACACATCAATATGCTAAAAATTTCGCGTCAACGTATCCAAAAGAAGTGTGTAGATATCGCGCACAACTGGATGCTGCAGCAAGATATTACAACACTTTATACCGCGTTCATTATGCTCGATTTCTTAAAGAAACTCAACCTTGCTATTCACCGGACCTTGTGTTCTGTGTGATTTCCTTATTTCTTGCTTAAAAAAAAAAAAAAAGCTCCGAGAACGTCATTTTACCTGAATAGCAATTGTAAAAGCAACGAAAGCGAGTTTTAAAGAAATTAGGAAAAACTTTTCTAGATAACGTACCAACAGTAGCAGAGCGATCTGAAGCGCGAATTGAAGTGGAAGAGTGTTATTTAAAAGTATGTGTAAGCTCATTTTTCAAATAAATTTATTCTTCTTTTTTTCTGATTTTACTACAGTACTTTCTGAGTGATTCTTACGTATACCGGTTAGGTGCGTAAAATTTTTCTGTTATTAAATATGAACATAACGAAAAATATTCAATTACACGTATAACAAAAAATAAATATCAATTAACCTTTAACATAAATACTGACGGACATTTTAAAATACATAACTGGAAAACAACTATTATATTTTGCTCGATTTGATTATATTAATAAATTTAAACATATTTTGATTAAAACCGTATTCTGAATAATAATCCACTATTTAAGATTAAAAATTAATTTCTTCATTATTTAAACTTATATATATATATATATATATACAAGTAATAGTGACATACTATCGTTCTGTTCATTGATCACTGGATCTTAAAGAACGTTAAGACGAAATTTTCTTGATTTTGAATTTTTCTGAATCACCAAACACGATAAGATGTTTATCGCTCACTTTTCTGACTCAAAATTACATAATTCCCATTGTTCACGACTTTTCTTTAGTTTACCTGCTTCACACATTTTACATTTTAAGTTTTTACCGACAATTGAGACTTTTTATTAAACATAAAAAAAAAAAAAAAGAAAAAACCTAATAAAATAGTGATAAATGAATTGGGGAAAGTTTTCGGAAATACGTAGGTTTTATTTTTGTGTTCGCGCCGCCACTTTTGTCGAATTAAAAAAAGTGTGTATACAAAAGAATGGCCAATTTTTTCTTGTTTACCAATTTTATTTTTTTCAACGTGTATAAATAAAAACTGATTTCTACTCGACCGTGTAAAGTTTATTATTTGTTAACAGAAAAGATCAAGATGCTAAGGAGAATAAATTTAAAAAATTCATTTTTTTTGTACGTTACATGTTCGAAATAAACTAATATGTGACAAAAAATAATAATTAGCCATCCCTTAGCGTCTTAAGAAAACTGGCGAAAATTGAATATAACAGGAAATTAAATCAAGATACCATTACTAAGTAATCATTAAAAAATAGTTTCGGAAAAAAAAAATTGTCCAAGAAAATTTACAAAATTCAGTGACTTTTGTAATTCGCATTTTACAAGTTTATAAATAAAAAATCGTTTTTTTTTTTATTTTAATAAATTTCCAATGAGTTCTATTTGGAAAACTCTCTGTCTGTACAAATTTTGTACTCTTCTTTAAAGTTTCTAGGGCAAAAAATGTAATTTACCCTCCTCGCCAGTCAAATCTTTATCGGAATACACTACATTATTTATGAAATCTTCACTATCAATCTAATCATTATAGTAAATATAATTTCTAAAATTCAATTTTATTTTATTTTATTTTTTTCTAAGCATACGAGATATTTTTGCTAATGATAAATAAAATCAAAAAAACTCTACATAGGTTTGATATAAACCAGTTGATCGTTTCAGTAAGCATGCATATAGAACTGAGTTCGATACAGACAGCCAAGCACAACCGTCGGCTGGAAAACATGCTAGGATAAATATTTTATTCATTATCTATCAATCAAGCGCCTGACAAGATTATTTCGTTGGAAACAAGCTACCGTAGGGCTGTTTAAAAATAAATACTTACTCTCGGAGGGCCCCTGCAAGTTTTTTAATAACGAAAAAAAAATGAATGAAATACATAAACTTTTATTCGGAATCTTCACCAGTAAGTAATCGAATATCAAAATGTTCTCCTGTCCATTCGGTCTTGCCATTTAGTGAACGTTTTCGAGAATTTATTTTCAGGTATTAACTTGAAAAACATCTGCGCTGCTGCGACTCGTCCGTTGTGAAGTTGCGACCGCGGAGGGTGGTCTTAAGCCGCGGAAAAAGCCAAAAATCGCAGGGCGCCAGGTCTGAGCTATATGACGGATGAGGGTGAATCCGAAATTTGTTCTTCTTCGCGTATTCTATAACCAAACGCGCTGTATGTGGTCTCGCGTTATCGCGGTGCAAAAAAAAAGTTGTTTTTGAACTTCGGCCTTTTCTTCGCGATGTGTTGACGCAGGCACATGAGAACTTTTGTGTAGTAAACCGCATTTACGTTTCCACTTGGGGAGTCAACATATGTTAGTATACCATCCTTTTTCTGTCGAAAATGGCGATTAACATGATTTTTCCCGAGCTCATTTGTTGTTGCACTTCCTTTTTGCGCGGCGATTCAGGCGATCTCCACGAGGTGCTTTCTTGTTCAGTGGTAGGATCAAAATAATGGACCAAAGTTTCGTCGCCGGTAATGACCCTGTCCAAGGAAGATGCATCTTCTTCGAACTACCGCTTCCACTGGGTGCAAACATCAACACGTTGCTGCATTTGGTCCCTCGTACGCATATGCGAAACCCAAGCGGAACAAACTTTTAGTGATTTCTCAAAATTCGTAGCGCAGAGTCCTTCGATACGTCCAGCGCAACATCCAAAGCTCTCACTGGCACGTGCCTATTATGACGAATAATCGCTGCAGGCGTATTAACAATCTTTTTTTTAGTCATCACTGACGTTTTTCGTCCAGAATGTGACAATAAAGTAGCGGATTCGCGGCCGCTCGGGAAGATTTTTTTCCCCATTAGATATTTTTTATTTTAGAAGATTTTTGGTTTTGAACGATACGTAAAAATTATTGAAAACGATAACTTTACGTCTATACTACGTGCATCAAAAATTATTTTCTTTAGTCAGTAATTTATTACTGTGAAATACAAAATAAATTCTACAACTAAAATTTTATTTATTTTAACGCGACGCAATATATCACGACTCTATAGAATAAAATTTGACTACTTTTTATAAGATTAATTAATTTTTGGTATAGAGTAAGTACACAAGAAGTTGGTATGCTTTTAATTTAATATGAACCACTCCATTAAATAGAGGAAAACTGATAGGAACGATAACTGGGATGACGGGAGTTCTTCAATGAGCCTAGCAGACAAGATTTACGACTTAAAAAATTTTTCTTATTTGCAATGTTAAAATCTGATTTTCTAAACCATAATAGAAATAATAATAAAAAAATAAATAAATAACAAGGATTCTAAATTCATAATCGTTTGGAAGTTAAATAATAATACAAGTTATAGGAAAGTCCTTTAATAAATTAAATCTGTTAGTTACCTTGTTGAATTTTTCAGCGTTAATATCTCCACAACGAACAATTCCTTCATGACTGGTGGAATAAAATTTTGAACTATCTTGCTTACTGAAACTTACGCACGATACTTGCATCGTATGCAGCTCAAATACTGTCCCTTTGTTATTTTGTATATCCCATAAACCTTTAACAAGAGGAAATTAAAAATAATCAATTTCAACCTATAGTCAGTCTTAAGTTTAAACATCAATTATAAAATTTAAATACTAAAATTATAATCACCGAGAAAATAATAAATTAGACGTGCAACACATTTAATATTTAGAAAACTGTGTTTCTGATGTTGAAAATTACTTTTATTTGGCGACTATTGCTAAAAAAAACTAAAAACGAACGAATTGAATAGTAATGAGCAGCAATAACGGGGAACGTGGGCAAAGGATGAAAAAAAAAAAAAAAAAAATCATTTGAGAAAGTTTAGTAATATTTTGCTCATGGTTTTCAGGATAAGAATAAACTGTTTTAACAATAATGTCTGACAAAATTCTGATTTCGATTTTCGGAAATTTTTTAAGAAACGATCAAAATCATAAATGGCGCTTGTGCCTTACCCTTTAATGGATATGGAATGTAGCGATTCTGATTTTTTGCTTGGTTTCGTACATAAGGCCTTAAGTAGGATGATTATAGCAAATGCAAATTGGGGGTGATTCTTCATACACTTTTTATGAACACGTTGCAGCGACGGAGCAATCCGTGAAAACATACCCATAACTATTGGGACGAATAGCATTCAAGCAAGGAACTGCAACAAAAAATCTCTAATTTTGGTTAAAATTCCTACAGAAATAGTGTAACTTACCTTATTTAAGATAATTTGTCCGTATAAAGTCAATTAAGCACGCGATAAATTTTCTTTTTTTTTTTTTTTTTTAAGTCTATTTTTGTCATTTTAACTATCCGTAAGACTTTCTGATAACTGTACAGATAACATATATAAAGCATATGATATATTTAATTTTATAAATTTCGTCGAGGTTTATAGAGATACACGAAAACTCTTATAAAAATCGAGTTTTAGACAGGTTCAAGAGGATAAATGATACATTATCTCAAAAGGGAAAAGTCAAATACTTCTAAACAAACTGAACATGAAGAGAAGAATGAAGAACTAGGAATATTGCACAAAAAGGGATTCGGTAGATAGTGAAGCGTTACAAGCATAGCAGTTAGAAAGAGAAAATTTAATAAAACAATTTTTGGGTTAAGTTTCAATGTGAAATTTGTTGATCATTATTAATAATTCTCTTTTTTAAAATAAATTTGTCGATCTAAATAAAATAACATATTTCTAGCATTATAGAAAATAATTTACTAAATATTGTACTACAAATTATATTTTATTTGTGTGCCTAACTAAAAGAAACCTCGATACCTAAACCGCATCAGGTTTATAGTTTGAATCTCGTACAATCTTCTTTCTTTACTTCTGAATCGAAAATTGGCTTGTTTAGTAAACTAAAGCGACTGCAAAAACTTTAAAGGTAGTTTTGAAATGTCCAAAAAGTCTTCGAACGAGTGTTACGAAGTGGCAGTGATGGTGATTCAACTGTCCTAAGTTTATATAGTGAAGAACTAACAGCGAAAGTGTCAGTTTTTATTAAATCTCCTTGTTTATTCCAAAACTTTGTGGTTAAATTTTTATTTATTTGCAAAAAATTTGCAAATTACTCTTTTTAAAATTTCATAGAATAAAAACTGCACTTCCTATTAAACTTGTTTGATGTCCATGTTGTAGTATTTTTTTTTTTTTTTTATGGGTCCCCATTCCAGATGTAACTGGTGGGGCAAGTTTATTCATATAATATGGTTAACATTCTACATTGCAGTTGTCCCAGAGCTTTTGCAAAAACACTTCTCGTTCTGAGATCAACTGGATTTCGCTTAATATAAATTGCACAATATATAAATTAGAACATATGATCAATTTTAAATATCTTTTTTTTTTTTTTGACATTAACAGTATATATATATATATATAATATCTTAAGATTAATATATTTCATTTTTCTCCTTCCGTATTTCTCTTACAAAGCTGCTGACCTTCAGATAGGTTCTTTTTTCTTTGAAACAATTTATACGATCTTCTTCTTTTATGTTGTAGTTTCTTCTTATATCCTTAAATTGTTGGCATATTTTGAATGTGTGGTCGAGTGTATCTTCATCTTCTTTGCATTCTCTACATAAACTGTTGCTTATTATCTTGAATTTTTTTAGATAAGAACCAAAATTACCGTGTCCTGTAAGCTACTGTGTTAGGTAGTAGTTAGAGGTTCGTTCTTTGTTTTCCATTCTTTCCTTGATACTTGGAATTAACTGTGTTGTTCATCTTCCTGTTATTTGCGTTTCATACTGTTCTTGCCATATCTTTATTGTCTCGTCTTTTACTTGTTTAATTTTTTCCTGTATGGTTGTTTTACTTAATTTCTTATGTCTATTCTTTATATTAATTCTTTTAATTTGATTAATTTGTTGTAATTGTAAATCAACTGATGGTTGTCCTGCTATTGCATAGATCGAAGTGTATGATATGGTCTTGTAAGCAGATATAACTCCTATTAATATTATTCTCTGTAATGATCTGAGTTCTTTAATATCTCATTTCCTCAACTTTTCATAATAAGCTAGAGATCCATATTTAGTTTTGGAGCGGAACAGCGCGTTATACAAAATTTCTCTTTTTTTGTATCAAATCCAAATGTGTTGTTATACAGTGATCTCATTTTGTTGTAATTTTTTTAAATTTTATTAATAATATATTCAACATGTTTATTATAATTTAAATTTTGATCTAGAACTATTCCTAAGTATTTCATTTTTGTTTTAAAACATAAGTTATCATGTCTCATAAAAATTTGTTTTTGTAATTGTTGTGAAAATTCGTGTTTGTTATGTTTTCGTGAGATTAGTAATGTTTGAGTCATGTTTGAATTAAGTCCTAATCCGAGGCCGTTCAGTACCGAGTTGATCTTTTCGATGCTTTTATTTATTAATTTAACATTTTTGATTTCTCCTATCCCTACAATAAGTAATAGATCATCCGCATAGCTTAGCAACGTAATTCTTTGTTTTTCTTATATTTTTATGCACCTCGGACATAGCTATGTTAAATAATGTAGGAGAAAGCGACGAACCTTGTGGTACTCCTGATGTCAAGTCTTGCTCGAGAATTTTCTCGTTATCTTTATTGTATAGCGATATTACTCTGTTTTTCAGAAAATTTGTTGTTATTTGTCGTAAATGTGTTTTTAATCCATTATTTTCCATAATTTTAAGTAGACTGGACCATCTGATTCTGTCAAAGGCTCCTTGAACGTCGAAACTTATTAATATTACATATTTATAGTTTTTCCTAAGTTGGTCCACTTTTTTATTCATTTCATGAAGTGCCAGTTCTGTGGACTTCCCTTCCATGTAACCATACTGGTTTTCATGTTGGGGTTTTCTTATTTTTAATTTCAATGTTGAGGTAGTGTTTAATACATTTTTCATACACGTTGCCCAAAGTTAGTAATAGTGTTATAGGTCTATATGAATTTATCTGGGTCGGATCCTTGTCAGGTTTATTCAGCGATTTTATTTTTCCCTGTTTCCAAAAATCTGGAAAACAATTGAAATTCAAGTACTTTTCAAATATTTATCTTAGTATTTCTGGATTATTTTTATGAATAATTTTGATCATTTTATTCGAAATTTCATCGTGTCCATTAGCTTTCCGGTTATTTAGATTTTTAATTATGTTTGTTAGTAATGAGCATCTATTTTTATATTATTAATTTCTTCTGTGTAGTTCTTTAATTTGTCACTGGTTTTTGGAAATAGATGTGTAAGAATTTCTTGATATTTCTCTTTTTCTTCTATTATAGTTTTTCCTGAAACTTGGAGGGGTGGAAATACAAATTTTTTGTTTTTCCTTTACAACTTTGTATGGTCTGCCTCACACGGTTGATTCCAAAATTAGTTCTTGCCATGCTTTATTTTTACATTCAAATATTTCTTTTTTATATTTAAGTTTTAGACGTGTTAAAACTTCACTGAGTAGGTCGTAATGGATTAGTTTATTATGAGACTTAAACTTATATTTAAGTTTTGTTAATCTTTTGATACTTTTTTTATATATGTCAAGTTTAATATTCCACCATGTTTTGCTCTTTGGCGCAGTTTCTTCTAGGCATTATTTCCGGTATTGTCTGATTTCATCTATAAATTTGCACACGTGGTTATTTAGTTCTTCCGGGTTTGTACTTATATTTATCTTGTTTTGTATTTCAGCGAAATTAGAATTTTGACCATGTTGCAGTTAATAACATGAAAAAAAACTATTATATACATAATATAAGAAAATAAAATAAATTCTGATTTCCGTGTTCCAATTTTCACGAAATGAAACGAAATTACCAAAAATTGCTAAAGATGAACAAAAATTATTACTTCTTACACTAATGACGTAATGTGTTTACCTATTAAATACCGGATTGATTCGCATTTTCGTTGCAGTGTATGCGAAAGAAAAATTTACTTTTAACGCATTTTTCGAACACATACTATACATATATATACACGATGGTCCGCGCACTCACCCGTTCGCCCATAATTCAGCACAATAATAATAATTAAGATAACCATAATAATTACAAAAATAATAATTTTTTAAATCGAAGAAAAAATACAAATATTTAATAATATATCTCACTTAAATTTCCAGAAAGATCTCCAGAGATCACAATAAATTTTGTAACAGACGGAGATATACTTAACGTGGTAATACGTCTTTGAAGAACCCTCTGCGGTTCTTCCCACATCTGACACTTATTAAGTATCCTTTTATAACTGTAAAAAAAATAAATAAATAAAAATAAATAAACAAACCAAAACAAATACTTCTATTAAATAATCAGGTTGTTGTTTCTTTGTTTCTCCATTTATAATTTCAGTAGGCATTTGATAAATATAGATAATTAAAAAATAATTTCTTTACAATTAAAATTTTAATTCAAAAATTCTTCAGTCATGATAAAGGTGAAGAAAATTTTTTGGCATGCAATTGTAATAATAGACGGATAATATTAATATCAACTGTTTATAATATAGGAGGAATATACGCCATTTTTCGCGCTTTTTTGAACTGTTCACCAACTTCGAAAGTTTTGTTAAGGAAATGAAATGCAGTTTCGTTTCCAACAAATAGCGATCTTTCCAACGATATATCACATACCCGGGAAAATTTTTTCCCAAAAAATTTCGAGCTTTCGGCGCTCCGAGGGCCTAATTTTAACGATGGAAACCCCGATGTTACAAATTAAAGAAATATATGGCAACGCGCATATTTTTAATCCTCTTCGAAATTTTTAGCTACAATACTTGCGGCGCAAGGGGGACACGTCATTTTTCGCGCCTTTTTGAATTTTTCGCCAACTTTGAAAGTTTCGTTAAGAAAATAAAATACGGTTTCGTTCCCGACAACTAGCAATCTTTCCATCAATATATACCACATGCTTCTCAAAAAAATATATTTTTTAAAAATTTCCAACTTTCAGTGCCCTGAAGACTTAAATATAAAGTTGTAAGCTCGGCTATAGTTTTCCTGGCATATATTTAAGTTAAATTTTGGTTTCCTCAACTTTTTTACTCAGTCTATGGCATACGTGAACACCCCTTTTTTTGCTGTTTTTGGCCTCAAAGGAGGGAAGTCAGTATCATTTTTAACCGCGATTTTTTAGTTTCATTAAAGAGCTCCTGCGTTTTGATTTATATTCTGAATTTTTAAGTGATTTTTGAGGTTGTTTTAAATTCCATATATATTCTTGGCGGTTTGTGCTGCCCAGGTTTGAAGTTGTAGATTGCTTTAAAGAGAATTTTAATTTTAATTTTATGATCTAATTCTGAAGTTTATAATTTAAACCGTTCGGGAGTTATTGATTTTTATTTGATATTCTTGTTATTTCTGAACCATTTATTTAAGATTGCGCACATTATATGTGTACGGAATCCCAAAAATAATGATCTCTAGTTATCAAAAATTATTTAAGATTTTTGTGTATCGATGCAACAAAATATCGAGGTTAGACCGTTCACTTATTAATAATACACACTTTATACTTGTTGATTAAAGGTAGTTTTATTTATTATAATAGTCAAAAATAATATAATAAGTAATTCTACTAATTTATATGTTTGAATCCACAATAAAAATTACATCAATACCAATTTCATTTTCGGGTGTTAATGTAGAGTTCTGATCGTTAATACTCACAGTAAGATAGTTTATGGCACGAAAATATACGAAATATAATTTCTTGTATGTACATGCTCAATGTGACCAGTAAATACATCATTGATGCACATATTATTTCGGGTTGTTGAAGTAGCAAGATGCATTTTTCATCATCGGTTGCACTCAGTGAAAGAAAGAAGTATTTATCAAAAATTCGCTAAATTCTTTGAAGTTGATACAAGCATTTTAAACGATCATTGATCACAGTGTAAACTTTTCTGTGTTAGTGCGTCATATTAAGCTTTTTTTTTTTTTTTTTTTTTTTATACACACAGACGCCATAGTAATTAGTAATAGTTTGAAAATTACTTACTCAGAAAACGAACATTTTGATAAGTCAATATCACAAGTTATTTCCTTATCATCGTGCTCTGAAAATATGTCCTTAACTGCATTATCCAAAAATACCATTGATACGCTTTCTATGAAATAACAATATTATAAATATTTTGGATCGGTAAAATACATTTTTTAAAATAGCCACAGTCAAATAGAAAAATATAATAAAATAATGAAAAGTAAAAAAAAAAAAACACTAAAATACCTTCATCATTTCTTCTTGGGGACTCAAATGGCTCTTCAATAACTGTTTCATTATTTTTATTATCATCTACATTTTCATTATCTGCAGTTCTACTTCGTAATCTCATCGAGGTTCGTCTTTCCGGAATAGGTGTATGATCAAAAGAATTTTTTCTAAAAATTTAAAAATTAAATAAAAATTTCTTCCGTCTTAATTACCTTACTGAATTTATAAACAGTAAATATATTAAAAATTATACGTTAAATATTTGCATACATAATTTTTGGATCTGCTCGACTATGTATTTAACAGCATCTTCAACAGAAGATATGTGGCCTGGTTTAATATGCACATTTTTGGAAATGGGTAGCAAAAGCAAACAAATTGAAATATCTCAACAATAACTTCTTGAATATAATATATATACTAATTATAAAATTCCGTGTAGGCTGGAACTCACGATACACCTCCAGAGACACCAAACAATCCATAAATTAGTGTTTTTTTAAAATTAATATCTATCTTCTCCTCCAAAAAAAAAATTAAACTATATATAATCACTTAATATCATATTAATTCTGTATGGTGATTAGTTTTTACGAAATCATTATTTCACATTTTCTTGAATTTTTAAAAAACACTTACGGTTCAATGTATTTAGTGGTTACGATTTCACATCAATACGCATCCGAATGACAGAAACTAAAAATAAGAGCAATACTTTTTCAAACGCAAATATTTTACGAATTTCTGTATACGGTGATAACGGTCTATTAAGTAACAATAATAGGTTTTGTAAGTGGTATAAAAAAATACCAAAAGCGGCAAACCGTTTCAAATTGTTAATCGTAACAGCAAAATGTTCTCCAGTTAAAATTTACGTTTCGGATGTACGCTGCGTATATTGCAGCAAAACAAATTTAACTAATCACAGTTTAGAAAATGCACTACATCAAACGAATCCATTTATACTTCGTAGTTTTTAAAATGAATGGATATTTTTATTTGTTTTTTATACCGTTATATTTCCATTTTGCGAACAATTTTTACATGGTTTTAAATATTTTAACATTTTTGTTTCCTTTAACAAAAAAGGAACAAAGTAACTTCATATTTTCCGCTGGTCTAAAATATGAATTCAGTTAAAAATAAAACTAATTAATCCGTGGCGAGAATCTTGCAGATTTTATTACATCATATACCTACACAGGATTCTATTCTAAATTTTCATTATACCCTTACATTATCTAAATTATTTTTATTTCGTAAGAAAAACTTTTTATTCGTTCATTTTTTACGTTTTAGTATTATTTTATCAAACTTGTTCTTCGCATAGGAAAAAAAAATATTATACGTAAAACATCAGAGGTAATATTTAACTCAAAGTTCCAACATTTTTTCAGCAATATTTATTGTTCTACGTAATTTTATCTGCGTTATTCTATCTTAACCCCCCCTTTTTTTTTACAATAAGATAAATTACATGCTGGTAGTAAACTCAACTTTCATAATTATTAATTTATAAAAATTACGCTCTACGTTTTGATTTAATGAAAATTTAATAAGATTTTCTAAAATAAAAAAAATCATATTTATACCATTTATTTCTTGCAACTTTTGAAATAACAAAGGATTTTAAAAATGTCGTATAGTCCTTTGTTTCTATTACTTTTCATACAACAAAAATAATACATAATTTTGTATAAAGATTCTATTCAAATGAGTCGGAATTTACGGATGTTGGTTTGCATCTGATTGGTCAAACGCATTATCTTGCGGTATGTACAGCGTGAAAAAAATTATGCACCAGGTACAATTTCTGTTTTAATTGCACTTTCTTTTCCAGGTACATTATTGTTATAGATACGGTTACGATTATATTATTAGAATTATAACGAATATTACAATTAATTGTAGGTGATATAAAATCTGCGGTGAATCCCCTATTACTTCTAGTTATACGGCGAAGTATCAAAGTAAATTGAAAAAAAAAGTGTCACTACTTCTCTAGCAGCAGAGATTAATTTGATTAAGAAGACAATTTTTAGCTTGCCAGTAGAAATTTAAGAAGTCGATGCGAAGAAAAATGATTAATATAAAGGACGCCAGCAACCCGTTACAGTCAAGTAATAGTTGAATCCCGACTTATTGATTTGCTCGCTTTCACGTTGTGTTCGCCATGGCGCTACGATTACTTCTCCGATATTACCAAGTCACTAAGAACGCTTTGAGAAGTATACGCAGGCCAATAGATCATAGGCGTTTAACAAATTAGATTGTAAATGTTCCGAAGAAAAACGAAGGAAAAGGCGGGCTTTTGATCAGTATGAGTTATACATGCCAGTCAATGGCGAACAAACCGAACTATAGTTCTAGCGCCTCGTACGCACCTACCTTATCCTTCGTTTACTTTCGGAGCATTTCCATTTTTTTGGCATGTTTTTCACACGCTTTGCATTGTCTATTTTGTTATGAAATGCTGTGGTTTGCGATACTCTTTTTGTCATCTGTACTTTCCTGTGCTCGGCAGCCTCACTCTCTTGGCGGCACTGTGTAGAGCAAGGTTCGAGCAGCATTTCTTACATTAACACCAAAGCCCAAAAACGCGTCCTTCCCCCTTTCACGGCCGTTTGTAGTGAAATCACTATTTAACTGTTAACGTAATTTTAGAGTTATAGATATTCGTCACATACCTATAAGCGAAATAATTAGGAATACTTAAACGTAAAGGAACTACGAAACTAAAAAGATCGTAGTTTGAACTGAATTCTAAAATTTTTTAGTGTTTTGAGCTCTTAAATTATTCAACCAATCAGTAAAAACGCCACCATTAATCTTATGGAAAAGTTAAAAGATGGGATGCCCAGCATATGTAATATCATCCAATGCGGCTTCGTTGACAGCTGCACTAACGACTTTATTTAATCTATGTCTCGATGATTTAGTATCAAATAAAATGTATAATTAGGTCTTTATTCATCACTGATAAATATTAGTTTTTAAATCTTAAAATTTAAAAAATTACATTTACAATTATAAAACTAAACGTTAAAGTAGCAGGACTCCTTACATTGTAAAACAGTATATGAATTACTATTAAGAGTATTTAATATAAAATTACATAATTTATCATTACTTTAAGAGATTAAATATCTATTTTGACATCAATATGATGACAACAGTCTAATATTACGCGCACTACTATGAAGTATAAATATGTTAAATTTAAAAAATATTAATAATAACAACAAATTACCTTTTTTTACGTTCCTGGGTTCTCGGTGATGAAAACTGGGCTTTAAATTCAGAGAAATCTAACTGTCTGCAATATACGAAAAAAATTAAAGTAAAAACATTTATGCAATATAAAAAATTTTCTGCTGAATTCACTAAATAAAATATTAAATTAAAATTAAGCAGCCATAAAATTACTTGCCCAATTAGAATTTTTTCAAAATTTTTTTCTTTAATATCAGTAAATCAGAAAACAATCACAAATAATATTTCGCACTACGATTTTATTTAAAAAAAAAAGAAGCCATTCTTGTTGATTATTTTGGAAAAGAAACAAATTAATAAATGAATTTAATTATAATTATTTAATTGTTCAATATAAATCACCCGCTGTAGATTAACCAATTTAAAATTATGATATTCTCTCTCAGCAACTGTAGAAATTAACAAAGTGTCAACATCGATTATTCGTTAAAGGATCAAGTTTTGGCTGTGACACTAAAAATACATTAATTAAAATATGCACATCTCACCGTGCAGATCATAGATTCTAAAAGTGCAGTAACAGTTTGCGTGTTATTATTTTACTTTTAAATCACGAAGTAAATGAGATAAAAATCAAAAATCAAAAATTATTAGTATGAAAGAAATTGAATAAGTTCTCTATTAAACTAATTGCCCGATTCAAAAAATTCGTAAAAAAAATTGAAAATTATATAAAAATACCTAGTATGTTACAAATACATAAAAGATTAAAGACGTCGTAATTTTTCACTTTAGGATGGCAACAAATTTGATGCGCGTTTTACACACCATTATGTGCAGTTAATTTTCTGACTGTAGGAATATATTAGAGATCTCAGTTATCCCTTTCAACCGCAATAATACTAAGTGCTTAAAAAGGACATAAATAAGTATTAAAAATAAACCTTAGAAATTTTTCATGTTCCTCCAAATTTTTCTTCCTGATTAGTGTATATTCGTTATCATCTTCTGCTTCAGGAGGTACTGACTCGTCGCTTTCACTGTTTTCATCTTCCAGTTGATTTTCAAATAAAGGTGTAGACTGCTTGTCATTCAGCATATCGGCGTAATTCATTAACTAAAATTTGACCACCGCTTAATTTTAATATTCAACATATTTAATAAACACGAAAGATTTATATCTGTAATGTAATTTTGCAGTAAAAAATAACTCGACGTAAATTATGAATATCATAAATATACTAAAAATAAATATTGAAAACTACAAATTCACTTTAGATATAAGCGTGAAAAAAGTTTTAAAAGAAATCATATAAATCACAGTTTATTAACATATAGTGTACACTTACCTTACGTTTACGTAACTTTCTATTGCTAGACATATTACTTAAATGATTACTGCTAAAGGGTATAATAAAATTTTCTTAATGATTTTATCTAATTTTTATATTCAAAAATTATTTCGTTCGACAGTTAAATTTATAAAAAGTATTTTAGCGTTACACCACCATTATAATATTCTTTTAAATTTTATTTATGTAAATGTCAAAAACTAATAAAACACGGGTTAATCAAAATTTTAGTTAATAATAGGCTACTAAAAATGAAGAAACATAATGAATACACCGGTCAGATAAACAAAATTGAGGGACATGATCAATGCATCGTTGAAATACGCAGCGCGCGAACTCTGTCAGGAAAATAACCAAAAATCAGATAAATATAATATTTGTTTGCGGATATTAATTTGAATATTTTTATTAAGAATTTTATTATAATAATTTTTTGAAATACATAAAAAGTTTTAAAGATTTAGATTCCGTAAGCTAATTAAATAGTTTACAGAATGCAATAAATTTATTATTAAAAAGTTTTTATTTGTATATACATCGACATTAAGATACAGAATTAACTAGAAGATAGATTATTTTCAGTATATGAAAATTTTTTATTTTATAAACAAAAAAGTTGTAACAAAATATATTTCTGAAACGAACATCTTAGCGTTTACATTGAATGCTGTTCATAATAAAAGCATCAAAATTGGGTTTAAAATTCGTATATAATGAAATACTTTGTACAAAAGGCGGGAATAAAAATTTATACCGTAATGAATATGTTATTTGAATGTAATTGAATAAGATAAAAGGAGAAGAAATTAATCCGTTTTTGTTGTTGTGTCCAGTTTTATAAAATATGTGTGCCGATGATAATATAAGCGATTTACTTCCACTATATTATAAACGTATTTTTCCATATGAACCTTATTACGCTTGGCTTAGTTACGGAAATGGTATGAATTAATTACGTTATCTTAATTAAAATAAAATGTACCGAAATCCAATAAGTTTTAACTTGTTTTAAGGTCAATAAAATGCTGTAATGATGAAAATTTGTTTGCATCAAATATTTCAGAAATCCGATTTTTTTTTTTTATTTATTACTTGCATTAGTCAATTGTAATACTTTTTTTATCTGAAAAATATAATTTAATTTTTAAAATCAGAACAATCTACCTATGTTTCAGTTACTCCAGATTATTTTTCGCACAGAGAATTTTCATTTACATTGGCAAATGACGTATATATCAGATATCTTTCATTTGATACTCAAGAAGCCCTCGAAAAAGAGATCAAGAAAACTTTACCGCATAAAATAGATATAGGAGCGGTGTATACTTTAAGGTAATTTTAATTTCCAGTTTATATTATTAAAACGCGTACTTTTAAATAAACGATTTTATACATTTAGACGTAGTACATATAATAATTGATAATTGAATATATGCCATTTTTAAATTAATAAAAATGAAAAAGAATGTTTATATTTTCATTTAAAATTATCGTTTATTGAAGTAGATTCTTAGAATTTTTTCGTTTTTTTTCGTTAGACCAAAAAATCATAAAATGCGCGATCAGTTTCAACCTAAAGAAAAAGAACTCGTCTTCGATATTGATATTTCCGATTACGATGATATACGAACTTGTTGTTCGGGTGCAAGTATATGTAACAAATGCTGGAAATATTTAGCGGTTGCATCGAAGATTTTAGATGCCGCACTAAGAGAGGATTTCGGTTATAAGCATTTATTGTGGATATTTTCCGGTCGGCGTGGTATTCACTGTTGGATTTGCGATAAAGAAGCTCGCAAATTAACGAACACAGCGAGAGCCGCTATTGTTGATTACTTAAATATTATTAGTGGCGGTGATAAAGTATCAAAAAGAGTTGTTTTAATTAACCGTATACATCCTTCAATTAGGTATTGCTACTTTAATATAAAAAAAAATTATTTTTTCAAATCTTGACTCAGTAAATTAGTTGAGAATGCAAAGTAGCATTTCTAGGTATATTTTAAATTCTAGTAATTTATAACGTTACGTACGAAAATTAACTTTGATGATTAAGTTAATTCATTTATGAGCTTTTAAGATCGGAAAAAACGTACCCTATGTTAAAATATTATTGTTTTGCATAGCGGTTTAAATGTTTTATTTGAATTTTAAAAATTGGACACTTTCAAGCAGAAAACTATAGATATACATTTAATATTCAGAAGTGAAACATTTAAAATTTTCTAAAGGTAGACAAAATTGTTTTGTAGTTTTTAATTAACGCGTAATTTAAAAAAAAAAAAAAAAAAAAAAAAAATGAATACAGATAGGCAGTAAGATAATTACAAAGCGGCAATCAGTTCCCCTTAAGGAGGGATAGTTGCTATAAGAATACTTTAATTTTTATAAAGCAAAAATATTTTTTTTAAAAATGCACTTTTACGCAAAATATATACACATTTTTAACTTTGTAGTATTCATTGTTTTGCGTTTTAAACTATATCCTAAACGATCACCTTACTATATATTGAGCAAGGTATAATTCAATTCAATTCAATTCAATTCAATTTATTTACTTAAAAAATAATTACAATTTTCATAACGTATAACGTAAATTTACACCGCATATGCGTATAACTGCGCGAGTTGTAGGGATTTTTATTGAAGAAAAGAAAGTTTTTTAATTTAGTTACAGTAGCCGTTATACGGTTGTACAAATGTTCTTAAAATAACCAAATAACTATCTGTATTATTAAATTAATATAAAAAGCAAAAGAAATAAGAAAAACAGAAAGAAACGTTTGTATACAATGTAAAATTTAAAAAAAAGTGAAGTTTCGTAAGCTTTTGCGTTTTTATATTTTTAATTTGAATCTTTATACGCGAAAATACTGGCAATACTAAAAATTTAAAAAACTAAAACTTCGAAAGCATTATCGGAATACAAAAATATTAATAATTAAAATAAATTTTAAAAATATAAATAAAAATAATGAATTTATGTACATTATTTTTTTTAGTGATTATTTGTTTTTGAAACGGTTATTATTATTTCCTGTTGATTAGACGTGCCGTAAAAATGATTGAAGATATTTTCGTTCCAGTGTGCGTAGTTGAACAGGATATATTAGGAACCCAGGAAGCATGTCAAAAATTTTTACCGCTTATATTAGATGCTAAGTTAAAATCAGATGTCGAAACGGCCTTTGCAGATAATTCCAGTTCTTTAGATCGATGGAAAGCTTTTGTAGACTTAGTTCGTGATTATCATGCAAAGGTAAATATACATTTTTTTTCTCCGTTTCACTGCGTTAATACAAAGTGTTACAAAAAGAGATATTTTTTCAGTGTGCATTTAAAGAAAAGAAAAAAAAATTGCTTAATATTTTCGTTGACGAAAGCCAAAGATATTAGAAAACTTATTAAAATTAAGTCGTTTTGGGAAAATTATATAGAGTTGATATAGTTAATTGTAGTTAATCACTTCATTTTTTCATTTAACCTTGCGGCAGTTACATTAATTGCCGTTCTAATTTTCTGTATTGTGTCTTAATTTTGAACAATACAGAGTTTGTTTTTTTTTAACCGCTAACGGTTCTATTGTACTGGATTTCTATAAAATGTGGAAACATTGTGGTATATAACAATTAGTTTTTGATTTCAATCATTTTTTAATGTATGTTTCAACCTTAAATAATTTATTCTTAAAATCAGATAGAAGACAACGGTTTTTTAAACCAATATTTTTCGTTTTAAAACTGAAAATTAGAATCAAAATATTTCCTTAAACGAATAATGGCTTGGATATGGAAAAGTGTACAAATAATGCAAGCAATAATACTACAATATTACCTTTAAAGCAATTGTCGGATCGTTGTCGTTGCATTTTAAATATAATTTAATTTTAAAAATAAAAAACTTCTTATCCCAATTTATTCAGTGAGGAGAAATTCTTGTTTTTCTTTTTTCAGAAACCATCAGTAAATCGTTTCGGGAAAAATAAACTATAATTATTTCAAATATAAACAAGTTGCTTCTTCATATTTCTCCAGATGATTGTCCGGAAATATATACATAATTTGTTGTTAAACAATGATGATAATTTTAAAATAATAACTAGTATTAACACGAGCATCTTTAATTTTATTAAATATTAATAATCACCAACATATTTCGGAGTTTCAAACTCTATAATCATAGTGTAATTATATACCATGATTATGAAGTTTGTAACTACGAAACATAGTTGTTAATATTTAATAAAATTAAAAGTGTTCGTGTTACTGGTTGTTTTTATTTATTTTTTATTAACATTATTATAAAATGACACAACGGTTAGAAAGAACCAGTGATAATCACTATTAATTTATTGTTAAAGGATGTCATGTTCTTGTACTTACGGATATTAAATAATTAATCATATTCTGTACAGATTGGGTATAAGTACGTGAGAAAAATAAGAATGGTCACCTATTATTTTCGGATTTCCCGTAATTGACGCCCGATGTTAATAAAATCTGTTACTGATAGGGCATGTTGAAAAAAAATTCGGTTAATGTAATCGAAGAGATTATGCTGCAATATGCTTACCCAAGATTGGATATAAATGTATCGAAAAGTTTGAACCATTTACTAAAATCTCCGTTCTGCATTCATCCGAAAACTGGAATGGTGTGCGTCCCATTTTTGTCGCGGAATTCTGAAAATTTCGATGTTTTTTCTGTTCCAAAACTGAGGTAATGTGTAAATAAATAATTTTATGTCGATATAGTTCTTCGTTTTTTTTTGTTTTTTTTTTTTGTTTTATTTTAGTTGATTCAATTCTACGATTTCTACTAGATTTATATTAATGCTGGGAGATCTAAGAAAATTCTACTAAATTTTTTCTCGGTTCAAAAATTATTTAAAATACAAGAAGTATTTTTAATTACATGATCGTTTTCTGATAAAATAAAATGAAAAGGAAACAGAAATTTATTTTAATTCACATCATTTAGAAAAGATGTTAATTAAAAGCCTAACGTAGTCAAAATAATAATATAATTATTTTTCATGTAATTCGATTTTATAAATGATTATATGAACATTTTAATGTAAAACATTATGCATAAAAAATGCCTACTCGGAAAATGTGTAAGTATAGCTTCCTTCTTTTCTTTATAAACTTCCATTAACCGCATTCCTAATTATTCTGAACACAGTGCCGCGAAGCGTATTAAATGTACTTACTTCAGAATAACAGATATCACATAAATGGTTTAACTGCTAATTTAGGAAATTAAGTTTTTTTACAGTTCGAAATGCAGGAAAAAAAGTAGAAATTTACCTACAGATAATTTACTAATTATTTACCGTTTACTCTTTCACATAAATTAAATTATTTAAACATACTGCAATTGAGTAACACATGTTGAAAGTAATCGCCAATGTTAACTATTTAATAACGTATGTTGCCATTTTTGATTTGGATGTCCGTTTTTTTATTTACATTCCATAGTGACAAAAATGAGCTTCAGAAGGAGGCCGTTCGTACAAGTAGTTAGTCTTGGGTTGATATAAAAATAAATTTAAAATAAAATAATCCTTTAAAATTGTTCTATCTGCATTAAAATTATGAAGTAGGAACCAGCCATTCTACTGCGAGTGACCGTGTACAGAACGACTAATTAAGATGAGTTGCGAATATCCTCGCAATAATCTGTTGATATCTTAAATCTTATATAACAGGGCTGCGACGATTTGTACTGTTTTATTACGAAATACAGATTTATCATTAAATAGCTTAATGAACAATACGATAAATGATACAACAGTCAGATAGTTTACGATTACATTGAAAAATAGGAAAGCAATACGATTACAACGTAATATCAGTGTCGGCAGCACATTTATTCACACTAATAATCTAGTTTAAAATAAATTCCAGGCTGCCAGTAAGTTGTGATGCAATAAAAGAATGATATAAACAACAGGAATTAAGTAAGATTCTTGTATGCTTTCAGACATTTCTCATGTCCTTTTCCTCTTTTTATACTAGCATAATGTGCCATTTTCGAATTAGTTCGAAATGTGATTAGTACTATGTTATATTTTTAAAGAAAGGGAAGGGGGTTGTTTTGTACATTAAACTTTTGCATTTTTAATCTATGATCCTGCATTTTTGTATGTATGTGTGCGTGTATTTTATATATACACATATATATATATACACGGCAAGTATTTAAAGTGATATTTTATCGCGTGTTCATGAGAAAAGGAAAATGAGGGTAACTTATAGAACAAAACTTTTATTATAAGTGTAATTTTAATATTCTTTATTATCAAATTTTTATAGTACTTTAGTCGAAGAAATTAGCGAATATGACAAAAAGTGCGATGCCATTAACGGGTCAGCGATTAAAGCCAAAATTCAAGAATATAAAAAAACTACACTAAACAAATATGTAAACATTTTTCAAGAATTTTTAAGACCTTTAGAAGCATCATTGGCGAAAAATCTGCAAAAAGGTAATTTTTTGTGCTATTTATTTTTAATGTAAAATATTAATAATTATCTGCTTAAAAATGTTCTGTTTCACGATGATAATTTATTTATGTTCAGTATTCAAAAGCAATATCGCATTTACTAATATGCCTGTATCTTTATTTCATTTTTACGTAATTTTTTCTTTTGTATAGTTTTCTTTTTTGTTACACGGAAATTCGTAAATAAACGGTGTAATTGTTATTAATACTAATGTAATTTTTTTATTTGTTCAGATGACCTGCTGTTCTGAAAATATTTGAAGAATATCTGCATTTATACCTGTTTAATTTTAAAATTTATAAAATATATTGTAATATGTGTTATTTAGTACTTTTTTAATAAATACATTGTGTTTTTTTTTTTTTTTTTTTTTTAATATTTAAAATTTTAATATAATAGCTATTTTAGGCATGCACACTGTATGTTAAAATATTTTGCTGAAATAGCAAAAAAATAACAAAAATTAGTAACTGAAAAGGGATAACAATTTATTTAATAATTTTTCCTGTAGTTGATTAAGGTAATTTTCTTTATAAGCTAGAACTGAATATCTAAAAGACTACATCGTTCGTGGAGTTCAGTTAATTTTCGTAATTAGTTGTTAGAAATAATGTTCTGTTTCTTCCCCTTGCCTATGCTATTATAAACGAATGAATGTTTTATTTCCGCAAAAATTCTAAAATTGAAAATATCGGGTGTTTTTTGTTTACTGTTTTTAGGATTCCGTAGACATCGAATGTATGAAATCCTAATAAGATAGTTCAGAAAAGACAAAAATATCGAATAAAAGTCAATAACTCACGAACGGCTTGAATTATAAATTTCAAAATTGGATCATAAATTACGAATTAAAATTCTTTTTAAGAAAATCCGTATCTTCAAACTAACTGATTATTTCGGGTTGGAAAGAACCGAGAAACCCGTCAAAAATATATGATATGAAATTATTTAAAACGACTTCAAAAATCACTTAAAAATTCATAACTCATCATTAGATAGCCATTTAAAAGTGAAATTCAGAATATAAATTAAAACGCAGAAGCTCTTTCATGAAACTAAAAAATCGCGGTTTAAAAATGATACTGACCCTCTTCCTTTGAGGCCAAAAACAGAAAAAAAAGGGATGTTCATGTATGCCATAGACCGAGTAAAAAAGTTGAGGAAACCAAAATTTATCTTAAATGTGTGCCTAAATAACCGCTTTGTAGGAAAACTATAGCCGAGCTTACAATTTTATATTATTTAAGTCTTTGGGGCACTGAAAGTTTGAAATTTTTAAAAAATATTTTTTATTTTGGGGGGGCATGTGATATATATTGATGGAAAGATTGCTAGTTGTCGGGAACGAAACCGTATTTCATTTTTTTTAACGAAACTTTCAAAGTTGGCGAAAAGTTCAAAAAAGCCCGAAAAATTACGTGTCCCCTCTTGCGCGCCGCATGTATTATAGTTAAAAATTTGAACAGGGTTAAAACTGTACGCATTCCGGTATATTTCTTTAGTTTGGAACATTTAGGTTTCCAACTTTAAAATTAGACTCTCGGGGCGCCGAAAGCTCGAAATTTTTGAAAAAAATAACTTTTGATGTTGACCAAAAGATCAAAAAAGCGCGAAAAATGGCGTGTCTTTTCCTCTTTGCGGCGCGAAAAATCCAATTTTTTTGTTTTACATTTAGTATTATGTAAATGTAAATTATAGTTGTCTTTAACAAACGGAATCATCAGCCTGTGAAACATCATGTTTGACTTAACTTGTTTTTGTTGATTTTTAAAATAACGGATAAATTTTATTTACTCGAATAATTATTTTCTAAGTATTGTTTATTATTTTTGAGGTGATAAAAGATAAAACTGGTAACTAGAAAATAATTTACTGTAATATGAAACATATTTAATTTATATCAATTGTTATCTATCACTGATTTAAAGGAGGAAAGGTTTTCATGTGGTTGTTCAAGTTATTTACATATCCATTTTCGGTGGAAACCACGTTGAAAGAATTCATTATTAGCTCGTAACGTTTCGAAACAGGTTGTTCATCATCAGCGAAATAACTGGTCAATTGTTTCTCTGACGAGTTAATAATGAATTCTTTCAACGTGGTTTGCGCCGAAAATTGACATGTGGATAATTGTTATCTAGTTACAAGCAATAAATTTACATTAAGAAAGCGCTGAGCTGCATTATTACCGTAATCATATCTTACGGTGTTCCTTTCATTTACTAGCTCATTAGTAATGATATTTCTATTTCGGCTTCCTTCATTTAGTACATTTTTATTCCCTTTTTGATTGTAATCCCAGAAATTTTTTCCGATCTTCTTTTCATTTCTGAATTAATTCGCTCAGAAAATGTGTTTAATGAAAAACAAAAAGTCTTCAAATCGACAACAATACTAACCAATCGAGATGCCAGTTTCCCTATCCAATAAATATGTTGCAAATATTTTGATGTCCAATCCATTAATTATGTTTATAACGAAGTAATTGTAAAAATATTTTCATATGAGCTTGAAACGAGACATATAGATTGTGTTTTTAGTTTTGTTTTGTTTTTCTCTACCTCTCTTTGTCACTACATTCGACAGGATCAATGTGGCTTAGCGTTAATAACAAAGCAAAACTGCGTTTTATAATATCTTCTAACAAATGTAGTAAGCTTTCTAGGCAAATAATGTGCGATGTACTTGGATTTTCAATTAACAAGAAGTTCACGTTATTCATTTTCCTTATCAAAATATGCTGTTCATAGATGTGCCATCCTATACATGTATAAAAAAAAATCGAAACGTGACGTTCTTCATTATAATGGACTTACGTATATATGTATTTATCTATATCTATATATATATATATATATATATATATATATATGTATACATATGTATATACATAAGCGTTGCCGGAGAGCAGGGGGAATTGCCCCCCCCACGCCACTTCGAAACTTTTTAATCAATTGGCCATGATAAGTATTCATAGGCGCGTAATCAAGGACAATTTGGAAGATTTTTATAA
The DNA here is from genome assembly GCA_039619475.1 of Icerya purchasi. Taxonomy (NCBI): domain Eukaryota; kingdom Metazoa; phylum Arthropoda; class Insecta; order Hemiptera; family Monophlebidae; genus Icerya; species Icerya purchasi. The sequence continues at coordinate 231,932,236 of CM077116.1, forward strand.
TAAAGTAGTAGAACAATTTGCCAGAAACCCGCGAAAATTATGTTTTAATTAAGATTTTATTCTTGTTTAATAAAACATTAAGCCTTTACAAATTATATATTTTATTTTTCCTATAATTCATATCCTCTTTCTATCATCTTGCCCTTCCCTGGCTCATCGGCTGGTGACGCCCTTGTGAATATATACACACACACACATACATATATATATATATGTATATGTGTTTCAAGTTTTATAATTGTATTGTTAAGATTTAATTTTTTTTTTTGCTTCAAAATTGTAAACTAAAAATAGCCATGTCGAAGTTATTAATTTCATCTCCGTCTAATTTATTTCACAGGTTTGAGGCTCTTGAAACTACTTTTGCAAAAATTGTTACTCGCCGAAGAAGAGAGCAGTGAAATTTACGAATACTATTCGAATTGTTTACAATGAAAAAAATAAAATAAATAATTAGTAAAAATAAACTGAACAATAGAAATTAAAGGATTATACGTATTCTTAAAATGCCAGAAATCTGCTGTATAAAGTTTTCAAAAGATATTTGCGTGCTAACTCGAATCGTGTATTAGTTGAAGCGTGTGCGCGAAACTGAATTGATTTTATGTTCTTCGAGTTTTCTTGTACGTGTAGTAAATAATGTTGTAATTTTATATTATTTAATTTTGTTCATAACTTTATTCGTTCAATATAATTTTTGTCGAATTTATTTCCCTTAAACGACAGAATCTTTTATAGAGCGAAGTAAGCACTGAAAAATAAAATACTAAGTAGACTAGTTGTATGAAAAAAATATGAAAATCTCTGTAAGTATTTGAAAAGGAAATAAATTTTAACTTTTATTGAATAAACCTAACCGTGTTTCTGGAGATTAAATTATATAAAGCCGTGATCTGTTTTTTAATCGAAAAATTTCGTTCCAACAAATCGTGTTTATTAAGAAATTCTCTGCCTGTCACTTACGTCATTGAGTTTTCTTGTACGTCGTTAGAAAGAAAAAAAAATGTGTATAATAAATACTCGATTTGAAGTAAAAAAAGAAAATAATTTTAAACAATATAACTCTTCAACTTAGCTTTGAGCAGATCAAAGTAGAGTTATTCAGGATAAGCAGAAGTTACTTCTCCTCGATAACATCTAGTCTGGAATGGAAATATTACGGTTGGTTCAAGTATGACTGAATTTCTAATTCAGTTAAGTGATTTGACTAGCGAATTTTGCGAGTTTTAGAATGATTAATAATTTTCATCAATTCATCGTACAGTATACGAAGTGATAAATAACTTGTCCACACAATTACTACTACACATTTTATTTTCAAAATTCATCGTATTTAGCGAAATATTCCAGACGCGTTGGATAATTATTTCTGCCAGTGGAAGTGTATGATTTCCATCGGGTATTCTAAACCGTAAACTAAGACTTGTAATTAATTTTACCGATGGTACTGTACTGACTGCGTATGAATTCCATGTAAAATAGCAGAACGCCTGAATGATGGCCATACGGAGGATTTTTAAAACTTCGTCTTTTGATGAAGCTTCCGAAATTTGATTTGGAAAATGTTTTACGAGGATAACGTATATTCAGAAGTTTCTGAGCAATACAGATTAATGTCTGGTTTTTGTTTTTCCTTATAATTTTTTCGGAAAAATGGAGAAAAAAATCTCCGTGTAAATTTCCGGACAATATATTTTGGGTACCATTAACGTGCGCGGATTTTAGATTTTCTACTTTGTTTGCATTGCGCGCTTTATTAAGAATCGCGAATTCTATCGGTTAAAATTTTTGTCCGTTGAGTGGCGCCCTTCTCAAAGTGTAACACTGATTTGTTTTGAAATTCACTTCAACTTTTGGTCTTTTTCGTTAGATTTATTTTCGATTGTTTTTGGAAGGAAATTCTAAATTTTATTTCAACTGAGAGTATCGGTATCTTCTTCAATTTCTTACGATAACTCGCTGTAGCTAGAGAATTGGAAATTTTAACGATACGATTTTTTTCTATTGATTGGATAATTCCTCCCTCTACGCTTATAATTGAACATTTCTAGAATAAAACGCGGGGTGGGGGGTAAGCTCATTATTAATTGAAACTCGATTTTATTGATAGATATTCTCTGGCGTATTTTTTATGTTGTTCGCTGCGATAAAAATTACGAATTATTCGATTAAAAAAATTATTCCGCAAATTAAATATGAAAAATACGTTTGTATTCTGCCTTGAGGTTCTATGAGCCCCGCTGTGTGTTTACCGTTAAATTTGCCACTGTATGAGTTGCTTTCGAAATTTTTGACATAAATTGAGATATTCCAAAGTACAAGCGAGTGTCGTGTGTTGTTGATATAAGATATACCGGATGATATTGTGGAGTTGAGTTATTCATAATGTATCATAAAAGTCTAATGTGTACTCAATTTGATTATTTCCAATATTAGGTGTATATATTTCTCTGAGGAGAGCGACTTCAATTCGGAACACACGTCTCGAAACAGTGATAAGTCTGTGGTTAACCAAGCACCTGAACTAATAGTTCTTTCGCGCTACCTTTCAAGATACAAGTAGCGCTCTATTAATTAATAAAAGCGTAAACATTTGAATTAATCCGATTAAATTCAAAAAATGTATAATAAAATAAAACACCGACTAGTTTCGAATATGAACACGACCGCTCGAGTTTTATTTTACTATATTTCTTGTGGATTTAATCATATTTTGTATATCGAATATTTATGTTTTATATAATTCGTTTACCAGATATGTATAACAAATTTAAATATTATACGAAGTTACGTATTCATTACCATCAATTTTAGGAATAAAACAAATGGAAAGTTTTTAATTTACAATTGGCTGCAGTGTGAAGAATTTAAGAATTATTTAAAATTTTTCAGAGTAGCTCATTTCAAAACCGTCGCAGGCTTTAAATTTAGATCGAATAATTTTGATTTTTTTAAATTGATTTTGTAGGTACAATTTTTTTTTTCAATGGAACCAATTGGCAGATAAACCGAGTTTTACTTTTTAGCCTTTATTTACATACTTTTTGAATATATACATATACGGCTACGTGTTTGTGTATAAATATACGTATGTATATGTGTGCGTATACATATTTGTATATACTTTTTCCATCGTACTTGTTACACGTAAAGCCCCTTGAAACAACCCGCCAGTAACGATGTTTGCTTCTCTTTTTCTCCGACAAAAAACATTCCTGGGCTTTCGCTGTAAATACGTTGGCAAAATAGTAGCGGTCGCTGACGATCCTTCTATTCGGTTCACGATAGAAATATGAGCGAGAAGCGGCCAACATAGCGAGCGCGGTAGTGTGCAACTCGCAGCAGGGTATCCGTGGCCGGGCATAGATTGGAAGTATGGGAGAGATTAGTAGCTGGGATGGAGGAGACGGTTAGTCATTTAATATTGAATAAACAAACGGTGTTTGATGATGGGCATTTTCTTAGTTGAGCCGTGAGGCCGATTCAGCGACGATACGTTATGTCATTAGGGGACCGTACGGTTGTACACGTTGCGTTGTACATAGCGGTAATAATCTAACGTTGTGTACATTTTGAAAGTTGATAATGGCTGGTTGCGTTCGCCGTTGCAAAAGCAGCCCGTTTACACATCGCGTTCGCAACAAAACCGAAATATGAAATACACACAGATAGAAAAGACCATCAACATCTACTACCGTTGCCTTGCGAAGATCTACGTGGTGCGTGCGTTATACACTCATCTTTTTCTATTGATTAGATTCGAGCAACGGGCACGAGCCGGGCCACCCTCATTCCGCCGTCGGCTCCAATGCGACAGACAGAGAAAAGCTGACGACGGTTCTAGCTGCACCACTCACCTCTTTGTCCAGCTCTGCTCTGCTCATGCAGTTAGCAGCGGTCGTAGAACTTGCTTCTGCCGTCTGCCTTGCCTATCAGCTTTAGGCTCGCCGGCTCAGCTTTCGCGCTAAACTTACACTTAGTTCTATTTTTTAGTCAACGCCAGTTGCAACAACCTGAACCGCGCACCAATCGTTTAGCGACGAAATTCTTTTTCACCTGCGACGATATCCGTTCTGTCGAATAATTTATTGCGCAGCCTTTCGGTAAGTTCCTGTGCAATATTTTTTCCTTTTTTTTTTTTGTTTTTTACAATCCACACATTTTATTAACCTCTTCGCAAATAAATAATTTTTATCCGAAACAAATCGGATGTTGCCGAAATTTTGCCGCATTTTACGAGGTGCAGCACTTTCTGTCGTCTGAATTGAGAAATGCTTCGTGTTTTATTGTCAATATTCGCCTTTCTCGAACACGTTGGTTGGCTGAAAAAATGTGAGGGCTGCCGTTACCGTGAGGACCCCTCGTAGTCCTACAAAAGCAAAAATGAATTTAACTTGATGCTTTTTTCAACTGGGGAAGTTTTTGTCTGTGCTTCCATGGCCATTGAGTAGGCTCCTTCGGACGCGTTTTTAAAGTACGGCTAACAATTTTGAATCTTTTAAAATAATCGATAAACATTTTTATATATTGTAAATTTTTGTAAGACAACCTTACGAAACTAAATTATGTTGTTAATTGGATATGTTTTTTTATTTTTATTTTTTAATATAGTCGTAACGATGTTTTTGTCTATCAGTTGGGAAATGTGTGATTGTAACGTTTGACTAGAGCATTTGTTCCGAATTCAGTTTTTAGTCATTTTCCGCTCAAAGTGAATATAAGTTTCGATTTTAACTTGACGCTTCATTTTCGGTGCATGTGAGATATATATTTAGTTTAATAATAACGTTCTGTTCCGATAACGTTATACATACACCATGACGTAGCCAGTGAACTTTACTCTATAGTAATATGAAATCAGTCACCGAAAATCTCGGGAATATTTTCGATTACAATCGCTTGCTGGCAAAAGAATATTTTTGTTATATTTGACGCGAGTAAAAAATTATTTCTTACTGAAACGATTAAATTTTATTATCACTGTCTTCTTTTCACTGATTAAAAGACAATTTTTCTTTAGTCTTTTAACTTATTTCATTTAAAAATGTTTACAAGAAGGTATGAGTTCTTGTCTATCGTTAATTGTAAAATAATACTGAATATTAATTTATACACAGCTCGGTATTGAATACAGTAAATTGATTTAACTTCAAACGCTAAAATTTTTATTGAATTTTACTAGCCTATTATAATCAAGAACTAACCGTGGAATTCGATTTATTTGTTTTGCTTTTATTTTATTATTATTGTTCTACTGATTTGATATGATCGTCTCTGGTTTACGAGTCCTACAATAAATAATAAAAATAAAGTAAACAATATGATCGTAAGGTGGTTGCGAAAAGGAAAAGCTGCCCTCTAGGATCAGTAATCGGTTCTATCATGTCACGCTTTATTGCTTATTATTAACGTCAGTTTCCCATGGCAATGTGGATTCGAATAAAGATAAAAAATTTGAATCTATCAAAGCGCGCGATTCTCATCACTGTCGAAATTTATTATTCCTGAACGAATACCACAGCTTTATGCAACAGAAAATGGCATCATTTTAGATTGGCTTTTATCTGTATTATTAATCAAAAATATTTGGACTAAAATTTGTTAAAATTGCTGAAAAAATATATAAGAACTTCAAGATTTACCCTAAAAATTCAATAAAAATGCACTAAAACGTAAAAAATAATTACGCGATAAAAAATAATATAAAGCAATATTATGATTATTTTAAAATATTAATACCTAATAGAGTTGGTACGCTAAATTAACAATACAAGAACCATATTAAAATAACAACACAGTCACCCTTTTTTTCTGTAAGCTAAGTGTATTGGAAACATTGGGAATCAAGGGCGTCGCCAGCCGAAGAGTCAGGGGGGCAAGATGATAGAAAAAGGATATGAGTTATAGGAAAAATAAAATTTATAGGTTGTAAAGGCTTGATATTTTATTAAATAAGAATAAAATCTTAATTAAAACATAATTTTCGTGGGTTTCTGGCAAATTGTTCTACTAGTTTATTATAAAAGTCTTCCAAATTGTCCATGATTTCGCGCCTATGAATACTCATAATGGCCAGTTGATTAAAGAGTTTCATTGCTCCAGCGCGGGGGCGGGGGGGGGCAGCTACCCCCTGACCCCGCTGGCGACACCCATGTTGGGATTATTTCGGTTTTCAATGATTATTGTAATTTAGATTTGATGCCGATTCTACTCAGTATTAATTTTGTTTAAGAATAATCTTCCTTATGACTCTGAAATATATTATCTACTTTTTATTGCATTTTTATGAAATTTTTAGAGTAAATCTCGAAATCGGTATTTTTTTCTTTTTAATAACTTTTTTACATATTGATTTTATTTAAAATTTGTTCGATCTCTTTTGTATATTATTGAAAGATTTTCGAATTGTTATAAACAGAAAGTTTCGTTTATTTGAAGAAGTTTCAAACATGAATCAGAAACAAATAAAAGTACCCGTGAATAAAAAACGGTGTAGGGATTGACAAAATTGACGTTATTTGAAATAAATTAATATACATTCTAGTCTAAAAACAGAGTAATTAATCTCTTGTCTACCGAGTAAATCGATGCTTGTAGCTGTAATAATTAATTTTGCGAATACTTTTTTTTATAGTTGTAATCATCGCGAAATTTGGATTTGGATATTTAATAATACGTTTTCGAGTATGAAGAATTAAAAAAAAAAAATTTTAATGAAATGTGTCTGCGTGTTTATTTATTAATTTGTGTGTAATCTGCATAGAGTATTTTATGATAGAAATAGCGTTATATTTACTTCTGGTTCGTGTCATTTGGATAAGTATTAATGTATAATCGAAAAAAATATTGTTTCGATACCGGGGAATTTTGAGCAACTTTCGAAAAAACGAAAAAAGCGGATTAATTATGTCCTCTAAGTAATTATGATATAGATTTAAACGTGATTTCGGTGGATTTGGTGCACGGTGTGTCTAATTATGAAAAGAAGGAGCGGTAAATTTATACTTGAAAAAAAAAAAGAAATTGAAAAATTGTTTTTCGGTAGTGTGAGATATTTTTGATAAATTATTTATGTAATTATCAGTCGCAGTATGCAGCTAACTCGTTATTTCAGACTAGTTTTTTATGCAGCTACGTACAAGGAAAAAAGGTTTTCATAAAAATTTCAGCTAGTCAAAATGAATTAAACTTTTAACGGACTGCAAAAATAAAATAAAATTATGAAAATAAGTTCTCATTATTTCTCATTATCAGCTGTTGCGTCCACAACTATGTACAGTAGGAAGTGGTAGATGTCTGTTTATACATATATATGTAATATACCTCTTTATTCGCTCCGATGAAGTTTAAACTATTTGCCGTAGAGTGTGTTATTTATAATTAGGTAGAAGTTTTTGGGGCTTTCTTGTTTCATGTTTTATACTACTGGCGATTATATAATATTCGTTGGTGTTTTAAACAAAAATAAATTTCTGCGTTTATACCTAATTAATTTTTCTTACAGAAATTATTATTAATTTAGAATATATCTGATTAAAATAATTATTTACTGAAACAGGAGCAGACAGGTTACGGGATACACTTGTTTTTCCCGAATCGCTGATAGGGAAAATTTTGCAACCGCCTATAAGTAAAGTAGAGTAAAGTAAATCGCATACCCTTGACAGGGCGTCGGGATTGTGAAGTTAAGGTTCACAATATATTACACCCGACGGCACTAATGACAGTAGGGGGGCCAGTTCCTTTCTCTCGGCCGCCTTTACTTTCCCAGATTTCTTTGGTATCCGATTATTGCAGGCTGGGTAAACTTGGGAGCGACTTGGATCCGAGACGAGACAAGTCTCGATAACCTATGACACCTCTGATTTGGTAGCCAAGCACCTTAAGATTGAATCCGAAGAATTCGATCTTAAATAAATCATTAGATGAACATTTAGGAATGCAGAATACGAAACATCTCGTTTAATAACGTCAGCAGTCTGCATACAACCAGGATGCAATGTGTAATCGAAGAAAAAAGAATGTCGGCAATGAAGTTTCAACATCTGTGATAATTATTTCTTTTGTATTCGTACGAGTATCATTAACTTAGAAAAAAACAAAAAAGAATAAACTACAAAAATGAATAAATTTTATCAATAAAACACACGAATCGAATATCTTTTTTTTTTTTTTCGTGACATTTTTATGATACCTTGAAGAACTAAAGAGTATTCGCTTTTCTTTTTTATTACTTTATCATTGACATTAGAATCGAATATTCGCGATTTGTCAGTTCTACGATGACCCATCATAAAAAGAATAGATAAATTTTTAACTATAAAAAACCTACAGTGGAAAATATATAACGAAATTTATGTTGTCAGCCAGGTGTTTAAAGTTCAGAAGCCTCTGATGTGGGCTCTGTGAGCCTATAAGTAAAGACGCCGTTGGTTAATAGAACATCTTTTTTATTTTTATTGCTTTAATAATATAAATTTTTTTAAATTATATTAATTTTTTTTACAGACGGATGTTCCGCTGTAGCGAGAAAACCGAAAATTCGTTGTGGGAATTTGCAACGAAAATAACGTATTTTCGGAGAGGATAAAGCCTTATTTACAGACGAATGTTTTGCTATTGTTTGAGAGGCTATGTGACATATGTAACATGTTTGTGGGGGCAGAATCATTTCACTTGCAGTTGAATGTAATTGATTACGTTAACGTGGCCAAATCTTCGGTAAAGCAAATGCGCAAGATCAAAGAAAAGGAAAGATTGAGTTTGCAAAAATCAATAGTTAAAGTGATATGAAAAAGAAAAGCGGGATTTAAAAGAGGCCATCGTACCAGAACAGGGTTGATAAATCTGCAGTTGAACGAACACAAGTGACGATAATAGAAAAGGAAAGTTAAATCACAGGAGGCTTCATCGTTCGGAAAAAGAGGACAATTTGTGGAAAAGCAAGGACGAAAGCAAAACCAAGATAATATAGTACAGTTGAAGGGCAAGCAAATAATGGAGGCGACAGCAAAGTGACGGAGCAACGGAAAGTCATAGAACTAGGGATAAGATGGAAGACTGGGGGGGGGGGGTGAACGAACAGTTAGAAGGAGAGAGTGATGAGAAATGGTGGAGCGAGATATTCGACCAAAATCTGGAATGGAATTCTTTACATAAGCACAGTAGATTAGAGGCAATAATTTTAATAAAAAAGAGACGGAAGACGCAACACAACGAGCCAGAGAATCCGCAGTTTGGTTACCCCCAGAGCTCGCGTGATCAGGGACCCAAAATGAATCAATATGTATAGAATGGAGCGAGAAAAGATTACGGATAAGAAAGCATATTTAAAGAATCGAAAAAAAACACAGAAGTGAGTAGGAAAGAACAAATAGACTAGAGAATACAAAAGAAACGATAGGAGGGGATGTGAATAATAGAGCGTAGGATAGCTATAATTTTGCCAGTGAACAAAAGGAAAGAAGGCGAACAGATTCAGAGAAGTTGATATCAGGGAAGATGAAAGAGACTCTGACTACTCCATTAGAGAACCATCGGAAAAATGAGGTTGTGAATGGGAAATAATTACCGTTCGAAAAAGGGAATTGGAATGGTAGATAGAATAGAAAAAGGAATGAGAAAAATCGGCCGAGTTGAAGGAAAAATAAGAAAGTTTACTAGTACAGGTTATATATTTACCCAGACAGAGTTAAGACGCAGAGAGGTATAAGCAAGGATGCGAATTTTTGTAGAAGTAAAATGCCAGTTTTGGAAAATACATGCGAGAATAAGACTGAATGAACTCGGCGAAAGATGCTTAAATAGAAAGCGATGACCTAAATATGACGTACCGGTGGATAAGGGAGGGGTGTTCGATGCAACAAGCATTGTCGTGATAGGGAAAGATTTAATAGTACTGAGACAGAGTCAAAAGCATAAGAATTTTATATTCTGTCTGGTTTGGAAAAATGTCTTTTAGAAGCAGAACCATTAACAGACGAGTAGTAATTAAATTTGAAGCGCATTATGGATTTGTACAAGAAGGTAAAGATAAATAGATCGCCTCTTCGTTAAATCGGATAAAACGGGCTTTCAACAGGTCTTGGTTTTTTAAGAGCAGAAGAGAAAAGGAAATTGAAATGTTCGAAGATGAGCTGATGACTGTTAATGAATTCACCGAAATAGTGGAAGCAATCTATTATCTGAGTATACGTGCACTGATTCTGATCTATAAAGTCGAAGAAAGAAAACGGTACGGGAGAAAAGCAGGGAGACGCAATGAGAAAGAAGAGCGCTTCAGCACGACAAAAACTAGACGGTTTTGAAGAGTAGATTTTTTAATTCATTCGTAGTGAAATCGGAAGTAAGGAAGTGAATAGGAGACTCTTTTGAAAATGGTAAAGGGGGTACAATTTATTATTATTACGAACATACGCTGGAGCGACTGAGGACGTTCGGATGATGGATATTCAAATGCTCCAAACATTTTCTAAGTATAATTAAGTGGAACGGATCTTGAAAAGGAAGCGCACAATTTTTTCCAAGAGAATTTTTTAGCAGCATAGTTAGCTTGTTTATTGTCGAGAAAGTTTTCGAGCGTGGAATTGGAAATATATTAAAGGTAGCGTGCCTATGATTAAAAGCGGAATGTTACATTCTTTGTGTCATTGAATGCATAAAACTATTCCACTGAGACGACGAGAAGATGAGGATAATGTAGAACATTATTGATAGGCTGAAGAAGTGAATTATGTGGAAGGATAAGATCAGATTCACTTAATATGTTGGGAAAGGGAAGACTTAACAAGCGAACGAAAAACAGCCCAAATAGTTCTGAATAGATTCGGCCTAGGAGAAGTGGGTGGCGTGAAGAAAATTAGGGGCTAATAAATAAAATAGGAATATAATCACTACCATAGGAGCTCGAAAATGATTTTCAATTATAGTTAAGTCCTAGAGTAGGAAAAGAAAAGTTTCTATCGAGGAAAGATAGATGGACTTTTATAGTGTGTAGGAGATAGATCGTTCGGAAGAATGAGATTACAGGAAAGGATGAAATTTTCAAGGACAACACCATTGTTGTTGAAGTTAGAGCAACCTCGTGAAGGTGACTGCGTATAGTCACCAAAAATAATAAATGGTTGTGTGACAAAATTAAGAAATTCAGAAAGAGGGAACTGACGAAGATTACAATTAGGAGGCACATATGTAGAAACTATGTTAAGAAGTCGGACAAAGTTGGAAGAGAAGACGATATGAACAATATTAAGTTCATTAAGACTGGAAGGGCGATTGAAGGTGAGATCTCATGTGAATGAAAGAGAATGCCGTTTCTTACAAAGCTTACGGCCCCATTATATCCAATTAATTTGTGTACCCCTTAAAGTTGAGCTTCATATGCATTCGTAGCCATATAGCCGAAATAAGAATGACAATAAAATTATGAGTATCCAACAGCCGCTCTCTAATGAACTTTTGTTGGTTCTTAATCTATGACAGTTCCAGGTACAGGAAACTAAATGCAGCAGGCATTACGGATTATAAGAAGAAGAAAAAAGTAGAGAACAACAAGGGCGAAAAACCGGAAAGAGAATACATAGAATGATATAAAAATCAGACGAGAACTTTTACAAGTAGTATAGTGAAGAAGAAAAATCAGGGCTAACGATCTGAAAAGAAAGAGCCAAAGAGCAGAAGAAGAGAATCAGTTGTACTTTTAAAAAACATTTGATTCCAAGACTGGAGAGTAAAAATTCACCTGACACAAGATACGTTTGCTCATGAATATGGGATAAACAATAGAAAAGCGGTTAGTGAAGGGAAATGCTTTTAGAGATACCACTACGAGTGTTAGAAAACTCATTGCTATAGCACGTTATATAATGATTGAAATTATCATGTTTCTATAACCGATAGCAGCGACTACGCCATTGCGTATAGAACATAGGAAAACGATTCCTATAGCAGTAACAGCTGTATTTTAATCTAAACAGTAAATGGAATACTTTTGCAGCAGCAGTGTATTTACGAAATTTTTCATTTTAAATCTTAAAAGTATTTTTTGCATAGTTCGAAATTTAAATTTTACTTCTGAATTTTTTACTTAGATACGAGGTGTGGCCATTAAATAACGAGACTTCGCGCGCTATGAGTGCTCTAGAGGAGGAAAGAGAGAAATAAGTATGACAGAAGATACCTCGAAGTGTCTACTAACACAGTTCTAAACCAAGTTTTCGTAGCGATAGTAGTATTTTTTCTATAAGTCCTCTTCTGTAAGGGCTTTCAAAGGTTGCGCCGTTCTTTGTTTTACCTCTTCCATCGATTAAAAATGAGTTCCTTTTAGGGCAGGCTTCACCTTCGGAAACAAAAAGAAGTCGCACGAAGCCAAGTCTGGTGAATAGGGCGCGTGTTCGAGCACTGCAATGTTTTCATCGGCTAAAACTGCTTCACAGACAGCGCGTTATGGGCAAGTGCGTTGTCTAGGGTCCACGACACTTGTTTAGCCATAGCTCCGGTCTTATTCTACAAACTCGCTTTCGCAGGGTTGCCAATAATTTGCAAGTAATAATTTTGTTCACAATTTGACCCTCTGGAAGTTCAAACGACGATCTGCGCGCATAATTGTATTGATTTTGGCAACGGTTGCAGGCGTTGAAATCGAGACAGATCAATCTGGATGTTGGTCATCTTTAGCACTCTCTCGACCTTCAGAAAATCGTCGGCACCAAAAAAAAAAAAGAGCTTCTTTCAGTAATGCATAAAACTCGGTTGGAGGTTTCTTCAATTTCATGAGAAATTTCAGATTGATACGCTGTTCGTGTTTTTCGTCACATATTGCACTCGGCGACCAAAAAAAGCACGTACTCCTCAACACTTGATAAAAAAAAGTACTATACTATAGTTACGAAAACGTGATTTGGAACTGTGTTAGTAGACACTTTAAGGTATCTTCTGCCGTACTTGTTTCTCTCCTTACTCCTCTAGAGCATCCATAGCGCGCGCAGTCTCGTTATTTAACGGCCACACCTCGTATAGTTCCATTTTCCAGTACAAAAAGGTAATAATCAATAGGGAGGAAGATAATAAACACAGATGACTGGCAGTGTAATTTAATAGCATTATGAGGTTTTAGTTTAGCCATACTGACCAACGATAGAAATAAATTAGAGGTAATTTTCTTGTTGACTTTCTCTTTCCATCTTTTACAACGATATTATTAAGTCAAATTGGAAAGCGCGCGTTTTGACATACGTTACATCATTGATCGACATCCTTTCAAATAGTTTGCGCGCTGCGCCGAACTGCCATTCATTCAATCTGCCGCGGTTTAAAAATTTTAATAAGCTTCAGGTAACCCCCCATGTATTGCGATAGCCTAAATAGTTACAGGGACGCACCGGATGTAACAAAAGAATAATACTCGTAGTAATGCATTTTTAAATTTGTAACGTAAACGCGCAACTTGTTTTTCACATCGTTCCGTCATCTAAAGATTATAAATCTTTTTTAGTATTCGGAGTAATTATCAATCTTTGTAAATTCACAATAACACAACACTGTGAAACACGAAAAGATAATATTACATTTAGTATTGAATTATTGACTACGGATGTTTTTTCATTCTGACTGATGAAAAATTTAACAACGCTTTGAAATGAATAAATCGGGCTTTTGTTTTTTTTTTCCTTGGCCTCAACAGCCAAAGGTATAACCTAGCACTACATAGAGAAAAGAAAGATTAGATCTAAATGCAGTTAGAAAGTAAGGAAGGGAAAGAAAGAATAATATGGAATAGAGAGGGTGCAGCGAGCATAAAAATGAAGAATGATTGTAGGAAGAGACAAGCCTAGGAACTGAAAGTGGAATTACAAAAACGTTTAGCGTGGTGATAGGGGGAAAAGTTCACAGAAAACGTGATTAACGTCGCAAATTAGGGAGGGGGAATTGACGAAAAGGAGGGATCGCCGGCGAATAACAAAAAAGAGGTAAAGATAGCGCATTACGACCAAAGTGACGACGACGACAGATAGAAGAAATGATGGAACAAAAAAGATTGAGGATTAGTAAAAAAGGGAGCATAAATATATCGCTAAATCTAATTAAATGGTAGTATATTTTTTATATTAAAATTGAAGTTTTTTCCAGGTTAAAACTTAATCCGGACAACGATTTATTCGAACATATAATTTGCCACAGAGATTTACACTAAAACAAACTTAAAGGAGATGGTCCTCACCCACTCCCCCTCCCCCCGCACACACATACATACAGGTCGTTTATTTTACACTAAAACGAGCGCTGCTATGCATCTTTCTAAATCTTGACGATGCTTTGTGCTCTAAACGAATAAAATAAAACTGATTCTTCTGTGGGGTGAATCGCTTTTTCCTTTATCGAAATCTATTCAATATATCATTATCTAAAAATATCCATAATACTTCTTTACGTATCATACTTGGGGCGCACCGGACTTCTCCTTCGTTGGGCGTTTGTGCTTTGGCGGGCCTTCCTTCTTTATCAATTATTCGTGATTATCTCACCTTTCGAGATTTTTTTCGTTATTCCTTACCATATCAATTTTCCACCGGTAACTCCCAAATCCTATTCCCGCCCTTTCCTGGCGATCCATTGGTCAAGGCTTTAACTTTTCTTTCTAAGGTAGGCATAAATTGGAACGACCATCATGTTAATCCCCGACCACTATAGCGCCCTGGAATCATGTCTCAACATCTATAAACATATCCTTAGCAGATTCCTTAAGAACATCTAACCTTTCTATATCCATGTCTCAAGTAGTATTAAATAAACTCGCCTCCTTCCCTAACTACATTCACATGTATACAGACGCAGCTAAAGCGAGTCCTACTAATTATCCTTCACCAACTGCATACGCTTATGAAATTGGAGGCGTAATGTACACCGAGCGCTTAAACGACTACTGCTCTGTTTTAGAGGCAGAAATGTTTGTCTTCGTCTTGAGACATATTCTTTAAGCCCAGCGTCTCAAAATGCCCTTTTTATGTATTATCGACTTACTTCAATCTATCAAAGCCATCCGGAGCCCAGACAGTTTGCAAATCTCTACTAATTAAAATAATAAACCTCCTATTCCGACTTTCACGATCTGAGATATATGTCACATTTTTATTGGTCGCTGGCCATGTTGGGATTGCCGGCAATGAGCGGGTTGACTTGGCTGCTAAGGCAACTCTATCCAGCCCGATGCCGTTTAACGCTTGTATTGCTTCGATTAGGCAGTCTTTCTGATGCACTTTGCTGAAGAGTGGAGCAAATTGTGGTCAGAACAAACGACCTGGCTCAGGTCCGTAAGGTCGAACACCAACCCATCGTGGACGCCGTTCGCCGTCTCACGTACAGATTTCTCGATCCTGTCGAGACTGCGCCTGACACTGCACTGTCACACACCAACGTGTCTTTGAAGGAGCTCCCCCTCCGTCTACCTGGCCTCTTTGCGGGTTCATCGCCGACCGTAGAGCATCTGCTGAAATGGTGCCCCAGCATACTTCCCGTACTTCTAGTCATACCTCACCCCACCGTCTGTTGTCGAACCAGCCGGATTGTCTTCGGGCAGTGTTGAATTTTGCAGCATCGAACAGACTGCACCGCCTTCTGTAATTTCCAGTGAGTCTAGGTGCCGTAATGACCTAGGTAGTTACACACGGAGCCTAGATTTATATTTATAAATTTATAAAAAAAAAAGATAACTACAGACAATTTCAAATAACATCCAGATTTGTCATAAAAATAAATAAAAAATAAGGGAAACCCTACAAACAGACTGACCTATTCGCAAACTCCTAATAAAAAATATAGACGTACATATAATTTTTTAGGTTTTGAGGATTTCTAATCAACCATTCAGAAAATAAGTATCCCCTCGAAATTATCACGCCTTGCGGAACTATAGATCACATGTGCGAAAATGGTCAAATGTTCTCCATACATAGTTCTGTATTTTTCACTTGAGATGACGCACATTCGAAAAATCAAAGAATTCCTCCACCCGCCTTTAAAAATAGATCAACCTGGATTCATTTTTCTAAAATTATAAACTGAATTTAACGAGAAAAAATTCTTAGTCTCCAGATTAATATTTTGTAAAATAAATGCGACAGTGTAGAACAAACAGGTGCGCCGCATAAATTGCAACTAGCATTTTAGACTACTTCTTGAAGGCTTCAAAATCGTTCGAAATTAACCGTTTTCAAATATTTGTCTCTGAAAGATACGGCTAAATAGCGTAACTTATTATTTCTTTCTTCTTGCTCATCGTTCCTTATTCAACAAGTTTCAAGAAAGGTTCTCCTATTGCACCCAAATAATCATTAACCTTCTCACGAAAGTTACCATGCAGATTGACATATCATCTTCCACCTCCGCTCCCACACATATATATATATATATATATATCTACCTAGTTAATTTTTCATTTATTTACGTAATTACTCGCACTGAAATCGAACGATCAATCTCCGCTATTTGCTCCTTTCTTCGATAATACGTTATCATTGCATCGAAGCCGATTAAAATTAGACGGTAACTATAAAATTACTTAATGACTGTTTGTCCTTCCAGTAATATAATATTAGAGACAAAAAAAAAAAAAGTAATAGTAATTTTAATAGAATTATTAGAAATTAGTGTTTAAAATAGTATTTTTAATAATCGCAGTGAATAAATTCTTAAATAACAGATATAATCTAATATTCTCCTGGAAAAACAACGAGCTGTTGCTCCGAAACATTTCGGTATCCGCGGTTATTTGTGTAATTGAATAATTCATAATATTACAGATGCCGTTTAGAACAGAATATTAATAAAATGGTACTTGCTAACTTTTATTAACGGGATAATTTTATTCGGTGATTAGTTTAGTTATATTTCTTCCTATTATTTTACACGCATTTTCAGTTATTATCCGGTTTCTCGATGATTTAATTTCGATGGAAAATATTTTTGTATTCCTTATTACTTTTCACTTTTTTTTATCCCGCATCCCTAACACACCGTGTAGGACACAGGCCTTACAAGAAAGCACATTTGCTAGTGCATAATAAGCGCTAGATCATTTCACTGAACCATCTTTTATTTTTACTCTTTTAGTCTGCCTTCAAAAATGCCGTCATACTGCCACCGGTGATTACCTTATTGCCCCCGACTGATTCGAAGTTTTACGTTGCTTTGGATAGTGACGGATGAGCAAGAAAACGAAGCGACGAGAAAGATGAGGAGGCAAGCAAGTGGGGAACTTGCTGGAGGGATGTAATTTTAACAATGGCAGCTTGCACGAAATATCACTGGCGTATGAAGAATGCTAGGTCCGATGAATGACAAGTGGCGACAATGAAGGGTTTTTTGAGAGGAGGTGTAGAATGTTTTGTTTTTCGTTTTTTAGGTTAAAAGTAAATGTTGCAGATATGTTCCAAATGGATTAATCATTTCACGAATAGACGTTAATTTTGCCGTAGTGTACGAAATTCAAGGCAAACGAACAACGTATCTGAAAATGGTCAAAGTAGAAATATAGCAAATAGATTAACCACATTCATTGGCCGCTGTCGGTAATGCAGCGAATAAAGCTTCGTTTGGAGCAGATCCGATTGATCGCGGTGAACTCGCGGCGTTGCGAAACTGGGGATTCGAAATGAAGTTGCACAATTTAAGAATCGCGAAACAAACGAGTTAATGAGTCGTTTTCGGCGTTCGGCGGGCAGTATGAAGCGGAATGAAGAGGCTACTAGTGCACCAGTATTTTTCCGGGAGAAAATAAGACGTTTCCTTTGTAACGATCTGATCATCGGCAAAGGGGTCGTTCTCGGTTCCGCTTTTTGGTCTTTTTAGTCGGCGAATTGTACCGCGATAGGAAGTACCGTGTCAAATTGAGGGATGTTTAAATCCCTCCGGCCGCAGCGATGGGATGAGTCACCCCATTTTGCTAGTTCAATTTTCATTGGCACTTATACACGAACTTCTCTCCCATACGCGTACTTTCGTTCTGCGTGTGTTGCTGTGCTGGCGTACGCGCTCAGATTGCATTCGATGCTTATCACTGTGCGTACATGTGCTTGTGTTCGTGCACGCTTTGAAAATGTACAATTACACGATGAATGAATTGGGGGATGTTTCGAGTTAGGGGTTGAGCGCAGAACAGTTTCGACATCGATTGCACGTGCTGATATGTTCGTGTAGCGGCGGAGGATCTTTATCAGTTAATAGAAGCGAGAATGAAAACACGGAATCGGATTAGAAAATGGCTGTGCAGGTGTGCAATGAGAAAATTCTAGAAAACAAGCGACGACGCTTGGTAAACATCATCGATTTTGCATTCTTCTCTTCCTTTGGCTCCACGTTTTGCTCTTCGTTCGATAGTTGTGTTTCGCGCCATTCATAAATTCCGTTGCAAAGGGTTTTTTGTGAGCGAGTAAAAGAAAAAAAAAAGGGAAAGTGAAAAAGAGTGGTAAAAAGCTTTCTCTTTTGTTTTTTTTTTCTTTCTTGGGAGCTGCTAGGCGTCAACGTATGGGCATTACCCCAGCGCAAGTGAAATTTTTGGGAGTGTCAAGGTACAGCAGCGGAATGTTGTTTCCGAACGAAACACCACTGTTTATGCATCACGGTAGATAGCTAAAAAAAAAAAGAAAAAAGAATTAAGCGTTAAACAATTTTAATGTCTGGATTATTCGCCGTTTCGATTTATCGACTTCAAAAAGAGAAAAGTCTGTATGTTGCGTACGTTTGGTTTGTAATGATTCTCGTTCGAAAGTGAACCGGTCAGTGTGCTGGTAGCATGTATGCTGATGAGTACCACCGGTGGAAACCCTCGTTAGTCATTAAAGAACGTAAAAAAATAAATTGGTCTAAATTTTTTGATAATAATAAACATAAATGAGATTTAAAATATCATTAACGTTATTGTATCGTGAAGTGGTGTAAATTACAAAAAAACCTCTAATTTTCACCAACTTCAAAAAGAAGGAGGTTATACGCTTGTACCCATGTGGACAAAAAATTTTACCGAATCTTCGTTCATTTGAAAGTGTACCGTGGTATAATGTGAATATGTCGGTGGTTATCGATGAAAACAAATACTCGAAAGTAATCGAAATAAACATTAAAAAAATGGGGCCTCTTTAGATAAGTTTTTTGAATAAATGAATTAACTTAAACTATTATCAATATTAAGCACGGGGAAACATAATTTGGAAAAAAGTTAGGCAAAGTATCAGTGCCATCAGTTTGTATATTAGCTTTTTTGGTCCATATTTCTTCGTATATATAATGTTGTCATTGTTTAGTTGATTGCTGGTATATGATCAATATAAATTTATGTCTTACTGGAAATTTTAAAAAAATACAAATTTGTAATTTGTAAATTTTAAAAATGTTTCAAATATTATGCTCTTACATTTATTTCCGAAAAGTAGTTGTAAAAATTTCAATTCAACTATATAATGTACAATTTTAGAATAATTAGTGTAATTATTGATCGTTGGTTTTAAAACAGTAATTATAAATTTACGACTAAAATATTTCACAATGGATGATAAATTTAATTTAATCATTTGTTAAATATTGAATAAATCAGTGGTAAATTTTTACTATGTCCATCATCGGTACTTTCTAGTTCGTCTCTAGTTTAGTCATAACCGTCGATACATTTATTTCATGTTTTACTGAAAATTAAATAAAACTATGAAATCATGATTTATAAACTGCAAGCCGGGTTTTTATTATATTTTCATTTTCGGTAAAAATCGCGTGTACCTACTAGGTTTGGTTGTTGGTTTGTTTTTCTTCTTTTTTTTAAATTTAAAATTACATAAATATTTAAGTCGGATATTTATAATTTCGATTTACTGGCTGCTAACCTAATTAAAATAAAAAAAAATCGCTGGTCACTGCCACGCAGCTGTTGTTAAGTTCCATTCACTTGTATTCCAGTACATTAAAAATGCATCCTCCCCGGCTTATTAAGTCATGTAAATTTACTTCACTCAATGCGTTATTTTCTTAAAATTACTACTGCACTTTTCTTATTTTAACGTTATCCTAAAATTTTCTCTTTATGTTACTTTACCCCTTTTTTTGTCTCGCCAGTTTCATTTTTAGCCGAAATTTTAGGTCGTTCATTTTTGCTTTTATTGATAATTTGTGTTAAATCACGCACTATGAACAAGAGCAAAAATGAACGAACTAAAATTTTGAGCAAAAATGAACTATTGATCTGTTCGTTAACCAACAGTTAAATTTTGAACAAGAAATACAGATTCAAATAAAGAAAATTGAAATCGCCATAGCGTTATTTACCGGTTCATCACGGACCGAAATATTATATATTTTTATATACTGCGTTTAATTTTTGATGATGTGTTATTCGAATGATTCTTTATTGAGAAATTTTATCGGTCAGCGGTAGTGTCATACATATTGGTAAGTATCGGTGAATGCTGTCATCAAGTTATGACGTTAAAAAATGAGTCTCTTTAGAAATATACTTCCTTGCTTAACTTAACCAAATAGAAATTAATCAAAAACAACTCATCACCATTAGAATTTAAACATTGTAAACCAATATCCAGAGGTGTTTACAGATTGCCTAAAAGTAGCACAATTTTTGATTGATCTACTGCGGGAAGTTAAAAATATTTACACTAAAAACGGTGAAATGAAATATTTCTTTTAAAAAAATTACCGACTATGATATTTACTTTGAAAAAAAGGATCTTATAGTCAGGGTCCTATCTGAGGGGGGTTTTCCGGGTCCCCTCCCCCGAAATGTCTGCGAAATAATAACTGCTTGAATTAAATGGACCGAAATTCAGAATAAATTTATTTCTTCTCAATTTTTGACAAAAGAAAAGAAAATCAAAATTTTTATGAACTCTATGGAAACGAATATTTTTTATTTGTTTTTATTGTAGTGTTCAAATATTGCATATACAATAATTGACTACAAGACTTTAGTGTACCATTTATAAATAAATATATTTCATGATAACACACACAGACACATATATATATATATATATATATATATATATATATATATATATATATATATATATATATGTATAATTATAAAAATATTTTCGTAACTTCCCCCCGAAATTTTGGTTTGGATACGGCCCTGCTTATAGTGCCTCCGCTGTTAAACATTGTGTTCAGTACTGTTTTGACATATTGTTTACTATGTTAAGTAAAGGGCATTGATGGCTGAAGTAAGTAGGTACGTGTTTCTGATGCATTATCATGGTGACTAAAGTTTTAGCTATTAAAAACGCATGGGCGTACCAAGAAATTTTTTTTAAGGAAGGGGGAAATTTTTTTACAAGTTCTACTATACAATCATACAAACGCACATGTAAATTTTATGTTTTGTGATGTATTTAATAATAATATCCATAAAGGTTACGTACATATTAGAATATAAACGTAAATATTAATGTATTTACTAATCTATATGTGGGTGTATATATACATACTGAATTTTCGAACTTATTGACGACAAAAACATAAATTTATAATACGCGAATGTTAATCAATACTATAATGTGTAATTTAAAGGTACGTGAAAAATACAGAATAAAAATAATAAATGTGTCTATGAATGCTTAGATTTATTTAAAAAGAAATTGTAAACGGCTTGGTTTTTGAACAAACACGTCTATAGCTTCATTCAGCAACTGCTTATCTATTATTTTCCTGTGTATACTAGTTAATGTTAATATCCAACTTTACCAACGTTGTTTATCACCAGGGTAAGGCCGTGTCCACGGGGGGGTGGGGGGTGGGGGGTTAACCCCTCCCATGAGAACTGAAATAGTTATTATAAATACACAAAAATCTGAAAAAAATCACAAATTTAAAATAAATATTAATGATTTTTTAGGATGTTCTTACTTACTTTTAAAAGAAAAAAGAAAAAATATGCTCCATATTTTTAGGTACTTCATTAATATGTTATGCAAAATTTTTTATTACGAGTATAATTAATAACGTATGTAATTTTTATTAATGTTCATATACGGGGTAATTAATTTATGTGAATTATTAATATATAAATCAAAATGATGGAAATTATTAATAGTACGAATATTAGTGAAAAATGTATTGTTATTTATAAAATAAATATGCAAAGAAAATTTTCAACCCCCCCCCCCCCCCCCCCCCCCCTTACCAAAATTCTGGGCACGGGCCTGCACCAGGGGTACTACTCACATACTGTTATATTATATTTTTTGATATTTCAGTGATAGAACGCGTTTCCTTTTTATTTATTTTCAAATATAAACATCGTTATTGAGTATCTGAGTAATTCTAGCAAAATAAAATTCCAATATTGAGCATATTTGCGACATGTGGCATTCCAAGTCGTACCCATACTGTATCGTGCAACAACGGCCTCAATAGATTTTACAGCATTATTCGATTTTTAAAATTTGATGGCAGTAATATTCGCAGTCAACGCAAGAAAGAAAATAAAAGGCAGCTTCAATTTGTGATCCGTGGACAATGCTTAATGCAAATTTGCCTCAGATATGTATAAGCTTACGGAGAATTTAACGACTGATTAGCAGCTATGTCTTTTCCAAGGCCGTACAGGATTTACTCGATGTATACCTTCGAAGCCAGTTAAGTATGGTATAAAAATTTGGTGGATTTGCAATGCTGAAAATGCGTATCCTTTGCACGGAATAATTTACACTGGTAAAGCGAACAACAATCGAGAAAAAAATCAGGGACGAAGAGTAGAAAAGGAATTTGCATCCGCATTCCGAAGAAGTGGAAGAAACATCTGCATGGACAATTATTTTTTCACAACTTTACCCATTACCAAGCATTTGTGTTACCATGGAACCTCACTATTGTTGACACACTTAAAAAGAAAGAATAAACTGTATATACTTGGTAGTAATATGGCTCCAAATAAATCACGAGAGCAATATTCGACAGTTTTTGGTTTTCACGAAAAAGTGACGATGGCTCTTCTGTCCCGAAGAAAAATAAAGTTGTAATTTTGATTTCAAACATGCATTCTCGAATAAAACTTTGAGTGATGATCTGAAAAAAGAAACCTGATATCATCAGTGACTACGATAAATATTAAACTGGTGTTGACACTATGGACACCAAATGCTAAGAAGATATACGACTCAACGTGTCGATGTTCAAGCTGACCATTGGCTATGTTTTTCAACATGCCCTCGACATAAGTTCACTCGCGGCATTTAGGATCTATTATGAAAATAGTAAAATGTTAGCCAAAAATACAACAGAGTGACGTCAGTTTATGCGGCGATTGAGTGAAGAACTAGCTAAGCTAATGATTGAAGCTCGTATACCGAATGCTCCTAAGTGATGCGCAACTACACGACCAAAATTGCAATTAAAAACAGTATAGGAACTACAGAAGCTGCTGGTTCATCGATTGAGCAAGACATAACAAAAAGGAAGATTACTAGGTTTTTTTTTTTTTGTTTTTTTTTGGGCTTGTCAACCAGGGACTTTACCCAGAAACAATAGGCAGAAGGGTTAATTAATTAAAACTTAATTCGATCGGAAATGGCAGAAATAAAAGGAACTAATGGCAGGAACAACAGACTGAGACGGAATGGACAGGATATAGGAAGTACAGTAGGGAACAGGAAGTCTTGTCTTTAAAAGGAGTAAATAAGGGGAAGATCACCGGTTCCTGTCACATATGTTATAAATTAACGATAAGAAGACGATGAAAAATACACAAGAGCTATTCCTGTTTCTGATGAGCACTCAGTAAATATTATAAAATATATTAAATGTAATAAATAGTAATATTTTTTGAACATAATTATTGTGTGCTTTTTTACATCTGAAATATAGAAACTGACCTGCATGCGTAACAAAAACAATAATTCTTAATGTTTCAAGTAAAAATAGATATACCCTGGTTGCTAATAACAGAGCACGGTGGCTTAAGTTTAGTATAATTTTTTGCTATTAAAAAGAAAAAAATTGAATAAATAAATTGAGCTTATAATTTGGTTGCTTTTGAGCTAAATAACGACGAGATTCAGACGCTCAAAAAAAATTGTTCATTTTTTTCCAGATTTTATTGCGTAAATACACGTCAGTAGATAAGTAAAATAAAGTAAGTCTCATAGATCCTTGATAAGGTATCATGGATTGTGGAATTAAGCTTTTCATAATGGGCCAAGCCCAACGGCGCTAAGGAGAGTAGGGGGGCCAGTTCTTTTCTTTCGGCCGCCTTTACTTTCCCAGATTTCTCTGGTATCGAATTAAATTTCAGATTAGGTATAAACCTAGGAGCCACTTGGATCCGGAACGAGACAAGTCTCGAACCCGTGACCTCTGATTTGTAGTAACGTCGTCGTCTATTCTCACTCGATTTCGAGTATGAGATTATCCCCTAATTCAGAGGAGAATTAGAGGATAGAATAGCCGTGCAATAGATAAGCACGTAAGCAGGGGCGCAACCTAGCTTCCGTGCTGCCGACAACGTGAGGAAGGTACCAATGGCGAGGCGAACCAAGACGATTGGCCTTTACTGACGTTGATGTAATTGTTCGCCGGCTGAATATTTCTATGCGACGCTAATACACACGACTACAATTCGAACTGACTATAGCCGCTTGTTATCGCGCTACAGATGCTGCCCGAATGTGTCTAAACTGCTGTGTACTAAACTAGCGCCGTATATTTTTGTCATCGCCCGGTATCGAACTCGAGACCTCCGGATCAGAAGTCAAACGCTCTAGCCACTAGGCCAAACGCGATAGTAACGTATACGCGAGGATATTATGACAGTTTTTAAACATTTTAACTTTTCGGAGTCGTTACTACGCGGGTATTAACGTGCGGATTAAACCGAGACCGTTTTATCGGTCTTCAGTTTAGTTGATCTGAGCCACGTTTTTATCCTTCGTAGTATAGAAAAAAAAAAACGTTCAAATAGTATATGTTGTAACAGGAATTGTTATTGAAACTTGTATGACTATTTTAATTGAAGGATAAAATAATGCATACTAAAGTAAATCAGTTAATGTCAATTCCCCAATATTTTCAATAGATATCGGTGAAGTAATCATCCAAAGATCATACTAGTTTCTTGCTTTATAAAGGAAGTTTCCAATTTTATATATTTCATTTATTTTTTTTTTATTTTTTTTTTTATGAAAAAAAAAGTAATAAATGAAATATATGAACATATCCGTTATAAACTCTGATTCTTTGATGTAAAATTTTTCGGGTGAATTTCAAAATTGCATAATTGTTGCATTATTTTGTGAAAATTTGCAATCTATAGAATCTATTAACGAATCTAAATATGGAATGAAATTAGTACGTCGAATGTATATTCTTCCGTTGTCGAAGCCGGACAATTAGGATGATTTTGTTGACGCAAAATAATACGTGGGGTTCTTAAATATATTTCTGTTATTTGTTCATAAATCTTTTCAAATCTGGATTGCAAGTTTTCGCGACGATATTTAAATATTACTACCGCATTACTGATCCATTCATGGCATTTCTCGATATTAAAGTTAACAGACTGAAGAGCAGCTGAAACTGGTGTTCTAATATAACAGAATATTGTGCAATTATAAAGAAGGAAACAATGAACACTGGTGTGAGACACGCCGATAACTATTGCTTTGAAATTTATTTAGTATTTTAATTATTACCATTTATCGATAAATATTCAAGTTTGCTAATAATTTAAAAAAAATGTTATTAAAATAAACGGATGTTTTTGTACTTTTCAGTTTCGTCTTGTTTCCCACGGTAAAGGAATATTTGGCACCAAACTCGTTCGTATTGAACTTTCTCTGAAGAATTTAATAACTGATTTAATTGTTCTCACTGAATTTCGAACTTCAACAAATTTATTTAAATCATTGACAACAAGATTTAATTTATGAGATGCACAGTGCAAGGAATAAAGCTTTCGCCGATACATATTCCTAATAATCTGTTGAACTCTTCCTTCTTTGCCAGCCATAATGTAGCATCCATCATAGCCTTGTCTAATAAGTGAATTCATATCCAAACCAAATTCCTCACGATTCGTTACGATTGAATGAGAAATTTTTTCGGCACTCTGATCACTTTTTTTTTTCTTTGGAAAATACTTTCACAGATATTTATTAAGACATATAAAACTCCATTTGTTAGAAAATGTTATGAACTGTATTTCGGTTGTAAAGTTGGGGATCAAGATAAGAACCGGGCTCCTCATATGTTTGCTGTTCAACTTGTGTTAAACGTCTAACAGACTGGGCTAGGGTAAGCGTGTCACGTGAGTTTTGTCATACCTATGGTCTGGCGTGAAACTCAAAATCATTTGTCAGACTGTTGATAAAGGGAATTAGTACCAAATCTAAACGCACAGTGGGGTTACCCGAATTTACTGTCTGCTATAAGGCCAGTACCTCATTATGATAACTTACCTGTACCGCAATCGTCAACATATGCGACGATAGAGGATGAATCGGAAGGTGACATAACCACTGATGCGCAAAGCGAGCAACATGATCCGACTTATCGCACTAATTCTGCTCCCGTGAGCCTCATCTGGTAACTCAAAGGAACTAAACGACACTGTGCGAGGTTTAAACCGTTCAAAGAAACAAGCTGAGCTCTTGGGTTCTAGGATTTTTTTTTTTTTTTTGTTTTTGGGCTTGTAAAACAGGGGCTTCACCCAGAAACAATAGGAAGAAAAGTTAACTAATTATAACTTAATTCGATCAGAAATGGCTGAAATAAAGGCAGGAACAACAGACTAAGAAGGAAAGGATCAGGATATAGGAAGCACAATAGGGAGCAGGAAGCCTTAACTTTAAGAGGAGGAAATAAAGGGAAGAGCGTTCCGCAGAAAGAGCAGAACACTCAACGAAAATGTGATGAGTGTCACAGGCAACTGTTTCGTTAGGATGTAGAGGACAATAAGGAGAGGAAACTAAAGATAGACGATAACGGGAAGAGGGTAATAATGTGTGATAGAAGCGTGGGCGAATAATAGGAACAATAACAGAACGTAGAAGAGAAGGGAATTTTGAGAACCAAAGATTAGCAGGAAGATTAGGTTGAATTGAGAGGTGGAAGGAACGATTTTATTGGTGAAGAAGGAAGGATACACATATCCGACTAAAATTTACAGTGAAATTTCTTACTTAAGGACAATAGATTAGTACTAGGGATCTTTTTAAAGTAAAAGCGGGAATGGGCAGCAACCTGAGCTAAAGCATCCGCCATTTCGTTGTCCTCGATGCTTCTATGACCAGGAACCTACAACAGATCAACGTGGAGAGAGTGATGAAAGGAAAGATTGTGAATGAGAGATCTTATACGAAGAATGATGAAGTCTGAAGAGGGAAGGGGGGAGGTAGATAGCCTGAAGGGCACTCATGAAGTAGGATATTATCAGATAGTGGGAGAAGTTACGGTTGGAGTAGATATATAAATAATTTCACGTAGGATAGTCATTAATTCATTTGTGAAAATAGAAGAGAAAGACGGAAGACGAAAGAATTCGGAAAAATTTAAATCGGGAAGAATAAAGGAAGCCCTGACAGGCTAAATATTTTACGATTACCACAGATGTTTCCTTTTTGCGAGCAACTGGCTATTTTTGTATTCGCTATTTCGATGTAGATATAAACGAAATCAAAGAAGACTTTCTTATGATTGTCGAGATTGTTAAGCTTACTGGTAAAAATATTGCTCTTCATACTTCGAAGGCATTGGAAAACCTTAATTTTTGGATATTACATTGCGCCGAGATGAAGCATACGACGGAGGAGCCAACATGGGCGGTAAAATAAAAGGTGTTGAGTCGTGCATATACAGCATTCAATTTTTAGCCTTTTTTACCCATTTGCAAGCCAATCAGTATAGCTTGCACCGTACCCAGCATAAGAAATGCCATGGGGATTATTTCGAGTGTAGCAACTTTCTTCTTTGAGCCAGCTCAACCAATACATATCTTCAGAAAAGAGAAATGCAAGCTCATCAAAAAACAAAATATATTAAAAGGAATGTATGAGACCAGATGGGTGGGAAGACAGGAAGGGTTTTTGACATTCTTGGATGTCTTGCCATGTCTTCTTGGAATTTTGCAAACAATAATGGCTGATCAAGGAAACAGAAGTGCTACACTTGTATTTTGGTTGCTCCAAGTTTTAATGTCATCAGAATTTCCTATAAGCTTGGTAATCCTCACTGATATTTTAGGAATCACGCTGTCCTTATCTCGATCATTAAAAGCCATTGAAATTTATGTACTTTCTGCAGTTCAGCTTGTCAATAGCAAGTCCGAAAAGGCAAACTTTTTAATGAGGTTGAGGGCTTCGCGAAAGAAATTGGTACAGAAATCACGGTGTGCAGAATCACCGGCCTTCAAAAAAATTGGTCGAACCCGCAGATTCAGTCTGTTGAAGAGTATTACCAACGTTCAGTATATATTCCTTTTCCGGATTATTTGTTACGTGAAATGTTATCCGGGTTCTCTAGCGCACCGATGCAAAGAATCAGACAGTTACAGAAGTTGCATAACTTTAACGATGAAGATATAGAGGATGTTTTTCAGCGTATTGAAGTATACAAAGAGGACCTTACTTGTTTGTTATCTTTGAAGGGAGAGCTAAAAATTTGGCAACAGGTGAGAGAAAATATCCCAAAGTCTCCAGTAGATGCCCACAAAAAGAGCGTAATGGTGTTGCTAAATATTAAAACTCTCTGTCAATTGTTGTGCACATTTCCTGTGATTACTAGCACTGCCGAGCGACCTTTCTCCACCTTTCGCCGATTAAAGACATATCTTCGCAACAGAATAACAGAAGTTAGTTCGAATGGACTGGCTTTAATGTATATACATCGAGAGAAATTGCGACAAAAATGAACCCTAACGAAGTATTGAATATCTTCAGCAGGAAACATAAAAGAAAACTTCTTCTTTCTTTAAGGTGCCATATCCTCATCGAACTTCAGGCTGTTGATATGAAGATAATTCTTTTCCATTTTTCCCGATTCCTGGCTGTATGAATTATTTCTTCTGTTGAATGTTTTGATTAAACATGTAATTTTCTATTGTTCTGATAATAATATGCCAAGTTTATTTCATATAGTTGTATGTTATTTGTTAATTTGCGAAATTGAGAACACTTTTTGCCCCTGTTTGACGCTTGCGCTCCACTTAGAAAAAAACCTGGATCCACCCTTGTACGCGTTACTCAACTTTTGAAGCGAGTTATAAAAATGCCCGCTGTTTTGAGTAAAATAAATAATAATCTCAGCGGATAACACAATAGTCATGAATCTACTGAGAGTTTTCCGTCTAGTGTTATGTGTAGATATTTTCCAGAGGAGTTTTTAGCACAATCTTTCGTCTCCTATACGACTCTATTGCACATATCAGGTGCACAAATTTTATCTTTGAAAGTTGTTTCGATTCAAGATTTAACAAAAATTATCGGATTGACAACGATTAATATTCCTTAAAATTTCAGCGTACATTTTTTTATTTACCCTTACTGTGTGCTAGATATAGGTGAGGGAAATTTTGAACTATAGAGAAAATGCGTGCAGTTAAAAACGAATCAGCGAATTCTAATTTTTCCAGAGCTTTTCTTACGATAGAGTCTGAGCTTTTGTAAGTTTTCTGTCGTAGATGTAATTAATGCACTGAAAGGAAATGTAAAATCTTGCACAAAGAAAGCGCATTTTTTTAACAGCATCCCTAGTCGTAATATATGTATTCTATGTAGAATTTCTTAATCCGCTTAGAGCATCGAATGTTCCGCTAAAATCGTACACACGGGAACGGTTAAAAATCTATTCTTTCAAGTACGATACTTTCTAAAATCGTAAGACGGCTCGTTTTATTCAAACGGAATATTATTTTTCTCTTTAAAGGTCGCGACTGATTTCGCGCACATTCTTAGTTTCGATACATCATGAGAAAATCGAAGAGGCAACAAGAAAACCTGCATTAAAAAACCCGAAGAAATCTCTGAATATCAGACTCCATGATCAATCTCAGAAATATTAAACGGCGCTGATGTCTGTTCGACAACGATAGGCTCGTTCACTGTGCATGTTTCCGAGAAATAACTTACTCGATAGTTCTCGGACTAGTAAAAAAAAAGATTCTACAAAAGCCATTACCGGAGTAATCATACAGAATGAAAATTTTTAAAAACTTCAAAATCTTCTTTAAAAACTTTACTAAACAAAATTTCAATAGAGCAGTAAAGAGTGACTGGTAAAAAAAAAAGTGAAAGGCACAAAATTAAACGATAAAAATAATAGCGTTCTTTTAATTCGCGCCTTCCTAGATCTGAAAAAATTTCATAAACGACCGTCGCTAGCGTTAACCCAAAATATATCTGCCGAACTTTCTTAAGGTTCGTTTTCCAGGTGACCTCCGCGACTAAATATTAGGAGCTAAAGTGCGACGTCAAAGTTGAGCTTGTCCATGTTTTTTATATTGTCACTGCTCTTTCACCGTTAATAGAACATATTTTTTTTGCATAGAGAATGTGGGTGTATTAAATCGTCGCTGTCTCGAATATCTAATAGGATGGTAGCTTTCTAATTAATTAAAACCGAATCGTAATACAGAACTAGAAATTCTACACATAAATATTACTTGTTTTTGTTGATGTAAAGATGGTAAATTCCATGGTAACCTAAATCTATTTTCTGTCTATAATGTACCGCGTGATTTACGTAATTCCGTGTATTTATAATTCTTATCTTTTTTTTACCCTCAGTTAAGCCCTAGGTAGGGTAATTTATTTAGTTTAATCTTTACAAAAAAAAAAAAAAAATGTATAGCTAGGGGATTTTGATCAAAAATGTTTTATTCCTTAAATATTCAGTCTTTATTCAAACAAAAAAAAACCCAAAAAAACACGATATCTCTATTTTTAATATATTAAAGTTCTTATACCGACGTAAATGACAACGATGACTTTTATAGCCGCTATGCTCTTTCGACAAAGCGTGCTCCTTGCGCTAGAGAAACGGGGCAAGTGGGTGCGCATGCGCCGGAGACGGAAAAGCTTCTGCTTCTGCCTCACCATAAAGCGAACGTCAGCTGCGCATCAATTGCTGCTCTATCTCGAAATCGTACAAATTAATGATAATAATTATTCTTTTAAATAACATCTTCTTAATTATTATTTTGGCTACTAAAGATCTGAAGATAAAATTGCAAGAGTTTATAATGCTATAGAAACATTTCTAGCAGATTTTGGATTTTCAATTAACGTCTCAAAATCTAATTATATGATTCGGAATAATACATTTAATAATAGTGCCTTAAATATAGTGATCTGTATGGATTTGATATTAAACATGTTACTCAACTTAAATATCTAAATAAAATATATTGATAGTAATTTAAAATTTCATAATAATTTTACTTTCATTAAAAATAAAATAAATAAACTTTTACTTATATTTAACAAATTATACAACAATCAAAAGGTTATAAATTACAGAAAGGGAATAATATTGTACAAGTCAGTAATATTAAGCAATGTCAATTAAATGGTAATTAAAAATACAACTATTTTTTTTTTTTTTGAAATAAATAAGTCGTGGGTCTCACTGGGCAAGTGTGCCCGTTTATTCTAGTAAACAAAATTACAATTAATCATTCTTACTACCTAGATCGAACGTATTAAACCAAAAAAAATAAAAATAAAATATATCAATTGACGCAAATATATATATATCAATTACACAATAATACAATAACTCTGGACATGGAATATTTAAAGTGTACTTGTACAAGTATGGAATGGCGGGGGGTTCGGGAAATTGTGTTAGATGCAATTTTCAGGACAGCGTGTATCATATTTTACAAAGCTGCAATAGCAGTAATACAGTTATTGAAGGTACTACGGAACAACTGGTAACTGATAATTTCAACCATTTCAATCACTATACAATACAAGAGGTTAAAAGTCGTAAAAATAATATTCGTTTATATTAAGGTACTATTTACTATTAAGAATTATATTTACACTTTGTAAAACAGAATTAATGTGACCTAATAAACTTAATTGGATGGGGCAAATTAATTTTTGTTGTCATATACCTATATGTAATGAATCATCTAAAATACATTTGCCTCATCCGTAGTATCCGAAGTGAGGACCCAGAATAAAATATTTCAATTATTCATCTGTGATCCCTTCCTACATTATACTATTATTGTAATTAACTAAAATTAATTAAAAACTTTCAGGAATTGTTTTTCTTTGCCTGTAACATTATGAAAAGGTAAAATAATACGCCTTCGAGAAAGAGAAGTAACCTATATCGCCCGAAATTTGCTAAAGGAATGAGGGTATCTCGGTAAACAGGTACAGTACGCGATCTTCTCGGTTAGCTGGTGAAAGCGCTCATGATTTTACTCCGGTGTTATATTCTAAAGCGCCTATGATCGCATAAAGATAAAAATGGCTTTAACTATATAACGGACACATTATGTAAGCCAATCACGGATACCATAGGCGTACCCAGGGGGGGGGGGGGGATTTGGGGGTTCAAACCCCTCCCGAAATGGATTTTTACGTTGCTGTATTATCGCTTCAGGGTCGTAAGATGTCTGGTACCAGGCATTCTGACAGTACAACTAACTATGTATTAGTGTAAATTATTCTTAATATGAAAACGAACAGAAGTCTTATGCATTTAGAACTATTATACAAGAGATTATTAATAATTACTAAGTAAAATCCTTTTATCTGCCAAGTGTTTTTTTAAAAATGGATCGATCCCCCCCCCCGAAAATCTTGCCTGGGTACGCCTATGACGGATACACATATTGATGTTCGCATTGTTTCGCTTGGAAATGGAGAGAAGAACCAAAAGAGATGTGCATCAGGAAAAGTTCGTCTGCCACCAGTTTAAAAACCACCGGATTTATTCGGCATACTGTTGAATGGAGATTTCCTAAATAATATAAGAGCCCATAGCAGCGCCTTCCAAATGTGGTCTCTATCTTTTCGGCCTTGTTCTTTTTCCAAGTAGACCTAGTTTAGTGTTAATGAGTTTTTAATTTTTTTTTCTCTTCAGTTAATATCAAATTTAAAGCGTGAAATAATCATTCAATCAAAAAAAAAAAAAAAACATCCGCACGAAATTAGGAATTAATTTGATTAAAAAATAAATCAGTAGTTTTCAATGCTCTTTTTTCGTTCATATATCGTTTAAAAAATTATTTTCGCAGCCAATGAAATTGATAAAAATCTGAACGGGAAAAAAGCACTCGGATATGATGAGATCACACCTCAAATAATTAGGGAACTACCGAGAAGTGCGATTATTTTCCTTACACACATATTCAATGCAATATTACGTATAGGGAACCTATGGAAAAGAGCACAGGTAATAATTGCCAGGTTTACCTTCGTCATATCGACCTATATCTCTTCTTCTTACAACACATCTAAACTGTTTGAAAAACTTGTACTAAAGTGGCTTAGACCTATAATTGAAACAAAACAACTTTATCCAGATCACCGCAGTTTGGGTTTCGTAGCAAGCACAGTACAATTGATCAGGTGCATCGCGTCTCAAATGTGATGATACATAAAGATCTTGAGGAGAAGGAATATTACTGCGGAGTATTCCTCGACACGTAGATCAAGCTTTCGACACAAAGTTTGGCACGGCGGTTTATTCGTTAAATTAAGTGAACAGTTGTCATATTCGTGGTATCGTATTCTGGAATCATACAACCGACAGTTCAGAATTGGTTATGAGATAGCGCTGTTTGACTGGAGAAATGTATCGGCAGTAATACCGCAAGGTAGTGTTTTAGGACTTATCCTTTACCTCCTTTACACAGCCGATATTCCAGCGAACAATCATGCAGTTATTGCTATGTTTGGTAATGACACAGCAATTCCGACACAATAGTAGGATCCAGCAGAGGGCAGCCAAACGCTTGCGGTCAACAATAAACGAATTAAGAGCTCTGGAAAATAAAAGTTAATAGCGAAAAATCGGCGCGCGTGAACTTCGCTTTACGGAAAGCTGAGAGCATCCCAGTGACGCTGAATCAGCAGATAATTCTACAAAAAACGATTCAGCCAAAGTGATGCACCTTGATTCGCGTTTAAATTGGAAGCACCACGTCCGACAAAAATGTTTGGAAATGAAAGGGAAAAAATGAGAAATCTTTATTTGTTGCTGGGAAGAAACTCGCCGTTATCTATTGAAAATAAACGACTTTTGCATATAGCCTTTATGGAATACAGTTGTAGGCTTGTGTTAGTAATTCCAACATAGATTGTATACAGAGACCTGAAAACATTGCATTTCGCACGATCACTGCTGCATACCGATTTGACGCAACGATGGCATACATCGAGATATGAAAATTCCAACGGTCATTACCAGGTTCGCCTGCAAACACGAAAAACGGCTGGAGAAGCATACTAATGCCGAAGGCATACACAATTATTCGACAACACTCGTGAGAATACAAGGCGGCTTAAATGTCGAAAACCGTATTACTTACAATTAGTGAAATGATGTATAAAGTCGGAGTCCCTTCATTCGAAGTGTAACTCTCTCCGCGTTTAGTCAATTTTGTCACCGTTATTGTTTTAAAGACTATATTGTCGTTATAATAAAAAATTTGAAAAAAAAAAATTATTCATTTAGCAGGTTATTTTAATAAAAAATTTCGGAAAAAATTAGTCGAACACGACAATAATTTCCCATTATGACATACTTTTTTTTTCTTTTAAGGAAAAAAATCATGTGCTTTATAATAAATTTTTACATGCGCAAAAAATAAAAACTAAATTAACTTCGCAAAATCGATCTGGCATCTGAATTTTATTGAAAAAAATTGTTTTTGTTAGTCTTAAGAAGTGATTCTCCCATTTTCATATTTGTTTTCAACATATGTACGTGAAGTCGAATATAATTTTCCATTCAATCTGAGTCATTGTCTGCGGCTCCTATTCTTTCCCATTTCTCTTCTTCAATTTTTCCTTCGTTAGCTTCTTTCCTTTTTACTATTTCGAACTTTTCCTCTATATAACTTCAATCTCGTTTCTAATTATTGATTTTGGGTAAACGTCTACTGTTGACACTCTTCGCCGACCAAAACAAAAAAAAGTTTTAACATGCGAGATTATTCATTATTTTCCGAGAAATAATTTTAAGCAGTTTACGAATTCTTCTTCTTCTTACGCTGTTTCCGAACGAAGATTGGCGATCTACATGATGTAAGATTAAGACCAACCACTGCCCTGAAAGTAAGCTGCTTCTGTTCATCATGCTATTATGTAGATGTCAATTCACTGCAATTCTCATCTATTTGTATGTCTAGTAATCCGTCGAAGGTTATCTTGTTCACCTGATGCAGTTATCATTTCATTCTATAATATTAAACTTTTTAAGGCGTATGTTTTAACATTTTCATGCCCCAATATAAATAGAACATTGTAAAAATTCAGAGCGTATAATATTTTTAATTTTGCCTTTTAATTTCTTTCAAAAAAAAAAAAAAAAAATGGGGGGGGCGGAAAAAAGCAATTTGTTAATTTTGTCCGGATCTTCTTAAATTTCTCTATATTATATTGGTCATTGATGAATTTCATTAACGTTTATTCGTTGCTTTAAACCTTTCGCTCGAATGTACGACATTTGTCGTTGCACTTCTAGTTCGTTTTTAACTGAGAATATTGTAATACGTTTTTCAGTTTTCAAATTTAATGTTAATATTCCGGCTGTTGTTAGTGTTTTGGTCTAATTTATTATTTTACAGGATTTTTTTAATACAGGACGACATTCCGCATATGATCGTTGAAAATTTTTAAAATATTCGTTACTTTTATTATATCGACGTAAACCATGCCATTGTAAAAAATGCTTTTTTACAAAAAATAAATACCGATACTTCAAGGTTTATTATAAAAATTTAAAAATGCACTAAAAAGTAAAAAATAATTACTCCCGATGAAAAATATATATCAGAGTGATATAACTTCAGGTGATATCGTAATTCTTATACAACATTTATACCTTAATTAGAGTTGGCATTAAATTCATGTTACTATATCTAGGAACAATTTAATGAACATTTAATGTAGCTTTTAATTATTCTTTTAATATGAATTTGATACTGACTCTAATTAAGGTATCAGTGTTGTATAAGAATTACGATAATGTCACCACTTAAGTGTTATATCACTCTGATATATATTTCCCTTATCGGGAGTAATTATTTTTTACTTTTTAGTGCATTTTTAAATTTAGATATAAAACCTTAAAAAAAAAAAAAAAAATAATAATATAACCTTGAAGTCGGTATTTATTTTTTGTAAAAAAGCATTTTATTTTTTCCTTTTTAGTGCATTTTTATTCAATTAAATTAAAACATTTTAATAAGAACAAATATTTCCACGGTGTGAAAACATCGGAAGCTGCATTTCCATGGTAATTTGGCAAATTTATAGTATTTTAAGTCAATAAATCTAACCCGACGGTGAAAACAATCATGAATGAAAAGCATCCAAAAAGCTTCAATCTCCCGCATTATTGAGGATAGCTCAAAAACTACCGGTCAGATTTTGATCAAATTTAAATGGAACCACATGAGAAACACTGCCTTTCAAATAAAAGAAGAACCATCGAAATTGGTTCACCTAGAAGAAAGTTCTGTGGTAACACACATAAAAAAACAAAAAAAAAATACAGTCGAATTGAATATCTCCTTCTTTTTTGAAGTCGGTTAAAAATAAATTTGCTAATCTAACTGTGTTATCCGTTTGTTAAAATAGTTTTGCGAATATATTTGTAAATTTCGGTGATTTTATTATTTTATATTTCACGCCGGGCTATAAGATTTGAGGTTATCTGTTATGATATATACCTATATATGTATGTATTTTATCTAAGCATTTTTCAATACAGGAACAAAGAACTGACATTGTGTAACAGAAGAGAAGGAATGTAAAGTTATTGACATGATGGGCTCCCCACATATGTATGTTAAACGATTATGTGCTTTATTTCGTGCGTTTATTCCAAATAAAGTAAGGTAGATGTATTACTCTGTACATATATAAATTGTATGCTTTTAACCAGGCTAACAGCCAGTATGAATGGTGATATAGATTTTTCGTCTGAGATTTAGTTACGATTGCCTTCGCTGGCCGGCGGGCAACTCGTGTCCGGCCTTTATATAATAGGATCCTCTTTTACTTATTCGTACTAGTTTTAGTTAAAGTTTTTTTATTTATTTTTATTTCACTTTATACAGATTTCTTTTGAGGCACCTTACATCCTCATTAAGCCATTTTAGTATGAATTTTAATTCGTCCAAATATGTTATTATTACGGTTTTTCGTATGTATCGCAGAACAATATATTATCCGACTCGTCGTGCCTTTCAACGTGTGAGCGATCTATTTTACTTTCTTCAATAACTTTGCGCTATTTGTACAACATAGCCGAAACGTGTATGCACGAAAGGGTCTTAATTGTTTCGGCCCCCGATACGACGAATACAACTAAATACGTGAATAAACGATGTTATTACCATAAAGCGAGACTGTAATGACGTTATCACTATTTTCGGAACAGAACGAGATTTTCACATTTTTGTTTTTATTCGTTTATAATTTTTAACGTTAGCCGCTGCGATTTATTCGAAAGCTAACGTAGAGCCTAGCTTGAAGTGTTTTTAGCCTCCTCGTCGGTGATAACAGCTGGAAAATACGAACACGAAATTAGTATTTTTGAAAAATGCCATCTTTTCGCTGCTAACGGTTAATGTGAAAGCCGGTAAACGAACGAAGACAAAAAAAAAAGAAAAAAAAAAGAATGTAAAATAGCGGCCGAGTCTGTGTAATATGATAATAGAATTAATCTTAGATACGGATCGGTCACGATAGCCGTCTCCGGAATGAAGAGTAGTAGTTCGGACAGTCCGTGTTCGGAGCGCGTCTGGAAAAAAGCGAACGGATGGGCTCTGAAATAAATGAATAATGCGGTAACGATGACAGGCAAGCGCGCATCCTCCTATACGGTATTTGCGTGTGCTCGGCTCGATGATTATGATAAATCTAAAAGGGACGAAGAAGAGGGTGCTAGTTCATCAACCTCTTCGGCCAAATGAAGGCAAGTCTGAAGGGGGTTAAAATGAAGCAAAGTCCGCCATCAACGCCATCTCTCACCCTCATAACCACTTTGCATGTTACCAATCGTCATAAAACTGTCACGGTTTTTTCTAGCACATTGTACGGTTCTAGGTCCGATTAGGGCACCATCCGACACGTAATACAACTTTTGCGGCCAACGATAGAGATACTTTTTGCGCTAGATCCGGCTCATCGGCGTAGTGTGCTCATTAAGGTAAATGATGGATACTTGGCCCATATTCATTATAGAAACACAAAAAAATTTCGGCTTAAAATTATACTTGTTTCAGAGGCTCTTTTCGTGAATTTTTTTTACCAGAATCGCCTAAAAAAAAATATAGGAAAAATATTCGTCCCTCCTGTTTGCCTGTAACATGTTATACTTCAAATTTAAAGAAAAAAGTGGTTTAACAGTTCATAAATCAAGTAAAAAAATGAATAAATGTCCTCGATCGATCGATTTTACTTTATTGAATAAATAGGCGGTAATAAAGAGGAAAAGAAGAAATTGTTTATAAAAAGTTATTTTTCATTGAAAACTACGTACATACAAATCGCGAATTTTTGTTTACAGAATCTACATTATTTTTGCCTTTTTTTGAAGACAATGAAAATATTATAGGTAAACAGTGAAAATTCATTGAAATAAGACGAGGAAAATCAGGAATGGGCTATTTTAAAAGAACCTATACCACCTTGCGTATCCATTCTCATTGAGAAATGTGTACTGCTTTATCGTGTGACGTTAGGTAATCCGGAAATCATGGACGTGATGTACAGTAAATTTTTTTTTTTTTTTTTTAATATCTTTTAGTCGTAGCAAATTGATTGCGTTCGTATATTTTTTATTTAATTTATCGAGTATTAAATGAGATTTTTTTTTATATATATATATATTTAATATATTTAATATTTCGTTAGCTGGTGCCGCGGCGTATGTTAGTGATGCCTATTTAAATCTTTAATTCCTTCTTCTTATATACTGAATTCGCACTTTTTTTCCTCGATTCTAGTTTATTTATTTTCTCTATTCGGTTTTCCTTTCTCTGGGGTGTACTACGAATCGAATACACTTTAAATTCAGTCCGGTACAGCAAAATAGTTGGCAGGGACTTAAGATTCGTATCACGTAGCATGATTTTTTTCTTTAACAATTTCTGTCATTTAAATTTCTCCGAAATGTTCTAATGGAACGTATTTTTTTGTTTTATAGAAGCATACTGCTAAAACACGGAAAAATTACTGAATTTCATAGCCGAATGTATTTAAGAAAAATTTAATAAAAATTTGTAGAAAGAATTATGTAAAACTTAACTTTTATACGTGATACTTGTGATTTTTCGGCAACTTCAACGTCAATGTTAAATAGTTGTTTTCCGTGGCTTCGACCGTAAATTGTTAACCTCTTGGTCGAAATACTTATTAAAGTCTTAACGATTTTATTGCTTTAATCACTACAATTACCTTCGTTCTGTCCCTTATTCTCTTCATTTTCCTCACATTCACTGATCCTATAAATAAATGCATCTACTTACACGATCACTTCTCAGCGATTTAAATGAGAATAATGTTTAATTTCTTTATTTCTTTATTTTTTTGTTTAAATTAACATTCTATCTAAACAAAAAAGTAAAGGTAGCATATATTGGGACATCCTAACTTTTAATGAACCGGTGAGAGTGTTTTTGCAATTAGAGAAGGCTATAAAAACTACAATTATGTACGTTGGTAATATTTGAAAATTAAAAAGATATATAATATTGCAATAATGTAAACCGAGATTATTTTTTATAATAGCCAGAAATGTTCTAACAAAATTATAGTTATGATATGGTCAAAAATTGTCAGTTATTATTCGATCAACAAAGGTGATATTCATCGGTAATGTAGATGTGTGAGCAACTCACGCACAGTCTGTACAAAAATTAAAAAAAAAATTACATTCACAATAGTAAAACAATACGACTCCACTCATATGCAATTAAGCAGAGTCTGCAATGCTGCAAAATGGATACATTTATGATAATGACGGCTACTATCGCACCTATAAAACTGGTAAGGGAATATTTCTCCGGTCGCCTCTGAGGCCGGAGCTGGTTCCATCATGGCTGGGTAAGTTTAGATATATCGTTTAAGTGCCGACGCTTAGTGGTTTAGAGTGGACCGTGTTTGATTAAGTACAGTGGAAATTTCTACCAATTATTGAAGGCGACAAATCATAAATCAGTTCGAATTTGAGCGGCCACTGAGACCGAATAAGATATGAAGGGGAAACAGGCATTCGCGAGAAACTTTTACTTCATCGATTAAAATAATTTTCGACACCGCACTAATTATAATTTCATTTTATAAAACCTTAATTACAAGTAAAAATGTAATTTAAAATTTTACCTTTGTGTTTTCTCGGTATGAAATTATAAGAATTTAAAAAACTTTTAAGAAACTGTTAAATTCAGTTACACACGTTATATTTTCTATTATTATGACACGAATTTATAAATACGTTCAATTTATACAAATCATATAGAACGTCATTCGTAAAACATATTACACGTAATAAAACACTAAAAATTAAAAAATTTTAAAAATATAAAATTAGTCCGATCGGGGTTTCGTCTTCGACATTGATTTTTATTGTATTTTTATTTATATTGTTTGGTCATTATTACAGGATTAGATCGATATATTATAATAATTGGTCTATATTAATAAAATTAATGAAAATGAATAATATATAGTTAAAATAATGATAATAATGAATATAATAAAATCGCTAGTCATTAGATTATATTAGCGAGAGAGAATGGGAGAAATTAATTCGAATTGAATACTATTAGAGATAGAAGTAAAAGACGTTATAATAGGAATAATCGCCGGGGATGGAAGTGAAAGAATAAACGAAGCACCATATGAAGTAGGCAAACCAATATTCAGGAGTTGCCTATAAAAGAGAAAGCGTTCTATGAATAATAGACGCCGATTCGAAGAAAAATTAGAATCATCAGGATGGAAAGAATAAAAATGAGAATAGGACATAGCAAAACGAAAAGAGGATGCAGAAAGCTGACTATGGTCAAGGCGAAGCAAATAGAAAGGATAAGAAAGAACGGAAAATGAGGGAAGTCGTAGTACCGAGGATAAGGAGGAGGGATGAGTTTGAATATTAAGATAAAAGGATCCAGCATTAGAGAATAAAAAGGGATAAATATCGTGTCATCGTCTACGATGACACTTCCTGGAAAGAACATTAAGATTAGAAGAAAATTTTGGATAGAAATTGACCAGTCTGAACAGCAGATCGAGCTAATGAATCCGCTAATTCATTGCCCTCAATGCCAACATGGCTGGGGGTTCATAAGAAATCGATTTGCATGGAACGAGCGCTATACAATCTAGTGACAAAAGAACGAATCAGGAGAATTATGAAGTCAGAGGAATGACGAGTAAGAAGAGAGGAAATGGACAGTAGTACACCCTTAGATTCCGATACTAGCAGAAATTTACCAGAACCATCATTTCTTTGACACTGCGGTTAAATATTTAAATTGATTAAAATCTTCCGTCGTGCGATGAACATGTGTGTATCATAATTACCAGCTTACTTGCTGATTTAAAAGATTTAATTTAGTTTTATGGTGTTTTCGCATATTTGCTTTTTTTTACAATTTCCAATGTTGGACGCTGAGTTATCTGAATCCATTTTTTTAATTAATATCTAATATTCCACGTCGGTGTGGCGGGGTGAGGGGCTACGTAGTAATTTTCAAATTTATATGTATTTCCAAAAACTTCGTGATCATGGGCGTCGCTAACGGGGGGGGGGGGGAGGGGGTGTTGCCCCTTTGGAGCCTTGAAACTTTTTAATCAACTGGCCATGATGAGCATCCGTAGGCGCGTAATCATGAACAATTTGCCAGAAACCCATGAAAATTATGTTTTAATTAAGATTTTATTCTTGTTTAATAAAATATTAAGCCTTTACAACTTATAAATTTTATTTTTCTTATAACTCATATTCTTTTTCTATCATCTTGCCCCCCCCCCTGGCGGCTGGCAACTCATCTTGTTCCCCCCGGCCCATCGGCTGACGACGCCCTTGTTCGTGATTATAACTTTATATATATATTTTTTCTTTTTTTCTTTGGAATCTTGGTATTTCATGATTCCTAACGTTAGACATGTAATTGTCAGAATTCGGCTCGTAGTGAGCATCTAATAGACGAAGGTGACTCTTATTTTCAAATTTCAAGTTAATACGAATTGGACTTGAAGTTTTAACGATTTGGTTTGCCTTATAAACATATTATATGTATATATATATATAAAAAAGTGTACATACATATATACGAGACTGTATAGAAGATGATATATGATATATATGTGTGTGTACATACTGCAGTGAACATTTTTTTAAATTTCTATTGGTTATATCCTACTTTTTTAAATTTTGTACGTACTTTGCAAAATATTCATTTGAGCCGA
Organism: Icerya purchasi; assembly: GCA_039619475.1. NCBI lineage: Eukaryota > Metazoa > Arthropoda > Insecta > Hemiptera > Monophlebidae > Icerya > Icerya purchasi. The sequence goes on from CM077116.1 coordinate 231,974,892, forward strand.
TTCAGTGTCATTTCTGGAGGTCCAATGGCTCTCACCATTGTTATCAACTTTTTTATTCCTTATTTACCATTATTATCATTATAAGCAGCCTATTTACTTACCCGCTAGCTATTCTCCACCTGCAGTTTATTAGGTGCTTTAATATTTAGTTTTTTCTCCTTTTTTTCTGTAGTGTATTCTGTATTTCCACTGAAGATGTATTTCCTCCATTCAGTTTCCCCTTTTTGGACGGAATATATAGGCTAATGTAATTCCGCAACAGAAAATTACCGCAGTTGGTAACGGTTTAAGATTTGAATGTATACAATATTTCTAGTCGAAACTGTTAAAACTCACGTTGTAGCATTCTTTATTAATTTCTCTGTAATTTTAACGAACGTTGCTAGCACACATCATAGTTAATAAATTCTGTGTTGAAATATTGAAAAAGAAGCGGAGATATTATTATAAAAAAATATTTATTACGTAATAATGTTTTTGCGTAATCAATACTTGCGAATATGCAGTAATTCAGTATTATGTATAGGTTATATTTTGCTGGAATACTTAGTCAACTGAGCTTTACTTCGAAAAATTAAATAGCCTTTCTTCTTTGCGTTTGTTTGTTATTTGAATATTTCATTTTCCCCATACCGTATTATTCGATAAACCGTCCGTTTACATTCTTGATTTCTTCCCCAGGCTCTAGACGTGGATAATGTTTATATTTTTTGAGCGGATTTTTAATTAGTATATGTGTGTGTAGGGATTTTTTTTTTTTTTTTCTAAGAAACATATTTACCACCCTCCAACAAAGAGTCATTCAAGCTCAGCCGAAGATTCTTGGTATTCCTATAACTTGCGTCTGTGCAGAAAATTTCGCTTCCGCACACAGCCGAATCTCCCATAATTACGTATAGTTACATATTTAAGTAAACATCTGCTCCATCCGTGTGTCTGTTTTGCCCTGAGTCCCCCGCTCTCGCTGTCGAGCATCTTATTAAAATTAATTTATTTCCACAACTACTAAGCACGGTAGTTGAGCGCATGGATTTAAAATCTGCATGTAAATAATATTCCCACCAGCAACTATTAAAAATTCTGATGCGACTTTTTTTTTTTTACTAACGAAGAATATGCATACAGCTATTATTTTCAATCTGTCAGAGCAGCTAGGCTAGGGGCGCAGCTAGTTGAACGGGGGGGGGGCAGTGATTTGAATAGCACGGAACGCAGTGTAGTTATGCGTGCTAAAAATAAACAAAACGTTAGCTTATATTTATATATTTCCTGAAATAGAATTGGGTACCAGAGAATTATCTGGGGGAAAGTAAAGGTGTATAATCCAAAAGTAGAAAGGAACTGGCCCCAGTATTCTCCTTAGATCCATTAGGCTTAGTACATTATGAAAAGCTTAGTTTCACAATAACTTCACAATAACAACTTCACAATAACTTCACAATCCCAATGCCCTGTCAATATAGGACCTACTTTTTATATTTATGTATTTACCGTGGTAATCATTTTTTATTCAATATTTTTATACTTATCTGGCAATGTGATCTTATTTAGAATATCATATTTCTCTTTGTGAATATTCTATGCGATTTTTATTTTATCGCGTGTATTTTATCGTGCTATTTTTCCTTCTTCATTGACAAAACCCTCCCTTGCTCGGCTCGAATATACATATCATAAACCTGTAAGTTACGCAACAGGAATCAATCTATCAAATGGCGAACAAAATCAGTGCGATAGTTCATGAGAAGCAACAGACAGCCATTTTTTCTAACTTTCGTTTATGTTACGTAGATGGCGAGAAATAAAACAATAATACCGGCTTATTATTAAAAATTTTTAAATGTAATTAATTGTAACTGAAGTATAAATTTATATAAATTTATATTTCGTACGGCTGCACAGCTACTGATAAAACTGTTAAAAACACTTTCTGAATTGGCCGTCGAAGAAATAATTTTAGCGTTTTTAGGCTTAGTGGCCTAATCCAGAATCCTCTATTTGAAATGTATACCAACTTCCATCTTCTTCGTGTATGCACACCGACTAGTTCCCTTGCAGCAGTGCTTTACAATGAGCTTTATGCGAGCGAACCTACGCATTGTTCAGCTGAAAAACAGCCTATTGTAAAAACACAAAAGAAACACACAAAAATAAAGGTGAAAACCGATTAGCATCGGAATGGTCTCTTTTTCCTTTTCTGAGGATAAATGCGAAAAATTTAATTGCACGAGTCTGCTTCAGTGCCAAGGGGGAAATAATGCGACAGTTTGGAAACAGGCGTGGGAAGTTCAGCTATTTCAACTCACGTTGGAATTGTCTATGAAAACGAAACACAGACGCGAAATCAATTAGAATTGGGAATATCGTTCAGATTTATCGCACAGTTCTGCAAAACCTCCACCATCTTTCGCCGCCCTTGCGCCTTCCGGTCCGTAACTTTTCAATTTTTAATATTTTAAATTTCCTATTTCTATGCATACATCATGTCTATGTTATTTCCGAAGAGTATTCTTTACTCGCGAACCGATTAAAGAATGCTCGTTACTTTTACTTCAAGCTGGTTTACCGATATCGCGCTTTGACGCCAGGTGCAAAATGTAATCACTGTTAATATTAAGGGTGTAATGGCTTTATATAAAGCGGTAAATTCTGGAGTTTTCTCTGATGGATTTAAAACACTTGGGCTCAACGTGCTTGCATTTTTTTAAAATATTTTCCTTTTAGTAGTCGCTAGCTTAAATGAGTTGACCAGTTAACTTTTATCCCACCGATGTGCCGAACGTTTTTAAAGTTTGACATAAAACATTTAACGTATAATGGGAAAACGGTGCATATCATAATAGTTTCCGCTGATGATATAACATCATCGGCGTATTATGCCTCGTTTGAAACATTTCCTCCGACTACACGCTGCGGTTATAGAATTTCGTGTGTTTTTAAAAGTTTTTCTACATTTGCGGTCTGCTGCAAATACAAGTTCTCAACTACGACAGCATCTGTTCTACCTACTTCGGTTTATATTGGAAGTAGCACGTTGCGTTTTATTGTGTTAAGTCATTTTTTTTGCAGTTGGCGAAATATGCGCAACCTATTGGCGTTACAGTGGACTTTTCTCGGTCCGATATTTTTATAAAGAATAAACATACGACGATTTAAGAATTTTCCTTATTTTTTCCTTTATACCCGCAGCAGATGATGCAGCTCGAAAGCAGCGACAGAGGAAAGAGGAGTTAGGGGAGAGACAGAGATTCCATTTAAGCCACAACTCGAAGTATGGGGAAAGAAGCTATAAGATACGGAAATGAGATTCATAATGTGCAATTGTTGTGTTATAAGTACTTTACAAACGATAGTTCCCATTTTAACTTTAATTCTTTATACCTTTAACTTTTCATATTTCCTCATCCTCTCACTAGTTGAAAAGGTGGAATTGTCCCGGAACTGTGTATACATTTCACTGTTGAAATCCTTCGGTTACCCAGAGCGGTGCGGGTTCCACGCAATTGTAGTTGTGGCCATGTTACTTTAGCATAAATGTCCAAGTCCACCAGTAATGAATTTGATCCAAGTTAGAATGGGTTGCACCGAATTGTGTGGTGTCTGTGCTGCTTTAGCACGAATTACGGTATTACACTTTTTGATTTAGTATGAGCATTATTTAAGTGAACTTGCGGCTCTATTGTTCTTTTACTGATATATCCGTATGTCTTTGTTTAATTCGTATCAACCACTGAGGCAAGGCCGTGCCCACGGGGGGGGTTAACCCCCCCCCCATGAGAACTGAAATAGTTATTATAAATACAAAAAAATCTGAAAAAAAACACAAATTTAAAATAAATATTGATGATTTTTTAGCGTGTTTTTACCTACTTTTAAAAGAAAAAAGAAAAAATATGCTCCATATTTTTAGGTACTTCATTAATATTTTATGCAAAGAATTTTTTATTACGAGTATAATTAATAATATATGTAATTTTTATTAATGTTCATATAAGGGGTAATTCATTTATGTAAATTATTAATATATAAATCAAAATTATGGAAATTATTAATAGTACGAATATTAGTGAAAATTGTATTATAAAATAAATATGCAAAGAAAATTTTCAAAATCCCCCCTTTCCAAAATTTTGGGCACGGGCCTGCACTGAGGGAAGTTCTGCTCAATGGTTGTGGTGCCCACGTTGCTTTAGTTCCAATCTGGTATTACGAGTATAGTCACATTCAGTGCGGACGATACTTTAATACGTTAATGTAGTAGTAGCCACATAGTTTCAGTACCACCCAGTACTACCTTTTCGTATTTTTCCAATCAATATCCTAAACGTCGCTAATTCTTTTCATTTCGTTTTTGTCAAATTTGTATTCTTACCCCGTATTTAATATCTCTAATGCTTTAGGCAATTCTATTCCAGTTCTTTTTTCTTTTTTTCTTTTTTTTTTATTCATTGAACGCTCTTCCTACGATTTATACCCGTTGCCTCCTTCTGCAAAAATACCCGAGCATTTCCTTAAACTCGCAGTGTCTGTTGTTTTAAATCTACCTAATTAGAAGGACGTAAAGATTGGTGGTCCATCTTTAGTCGGCAGATCGTGTAATCCGAATCCGTATGTAAGGTTTCCTATCAATTTCCCGTTCAATAATAGAATTTTCGGCCCGTATTATAAGCTATTTTAAATCTCTCTTCCAATGCATAACGCACTCGTCGTACCACTTATCCCCTTTCATGTAACAGTTTACGCAAGATTATTAACAGTTTCACTACTCTAAATTGCGGGAATCCGTTCAAAAAACTGTCGATGGATTTGGTCGTTGAATAAGTTTTCTCTTTGGGTTTGTTCTGTTCGACTTCCGGAAACCAGCCTAAAGCCGGGAAAGCGTTAAGTGTCTTTTGTTTTCGAAATTTTTTTATTCAGTACCGAGTATATTTTGCCCGGTCGTATATGAAAACTCAGAATAAAGCAAACGATGTGCTCCAGACGCTCTCATTGGCACTAAAAAAAGAGAAAAAAATCTACGAAATATCAACCCTCTATATGCTATATATTATGTATATGTTTAAAAACTAGTATAAAGCGTTAAAGCTATATTAATTAAAATTACATATAATTACACACGTCAACGCAAATAAAAAATATAAATTTAAACGTATGATTGTTGTAATGAACGAATAAATGTTTTTTATTATTTTTGATTTATATCGTTTATTATTATTATATATTTAACTGAATAATTTACACTAAACGGATTCTAATTCATTCACCACAAATGGTTATATACACAACACTTACATATAGTTTTTGCATATTAACTTTGAAAAAATACTGGGACAGCTTCCTTAGCAACAAAATCGATGCTCATGTTAACGAATTATTTTCGAGTTATATTCTATACTTGATTAAATGACAGATAAGGAGACTTGAATGGAAAAGGCTTTGAAGTGGTCGCTTTTCATTTTTATTTTTTTTTTCAATTGAATAAACGTAAACCAAATTAAAACCAAATTAAAACTAAATTAAAACTAAATTAAAACCAGATTAAAACTAAATTAAAACTAAATTAAAACTAAATTAAATCTAAATTAAAACTAAATTAAAACTAAATTAAAACTAAACGAAGCAATAGAAAAAAGTTTTTTTTTTTCTTTGTTTAAATACCGACTGCAAGATTTACTCTAAATATTGAATATAAATGCGCCAAAAAATAAAAAATATTTGATTAAAAACAATATATTTCAGAGTAACATGCATGAAGGTATTATGATAATTCTTAAACATTAACTTTTTGAATTTGACGCTAAATTCATGTCGCAATATTTTGAAACAATTAAACGAGTATTACAAGAAAATCACTCATTTTCTATAAGCCAAGTACTGGAAACATCGGGAAAATTTAATGTGGTTTTTAATTATTGTTCCAATTTAAATCTAGTGCCGACTCTATATTAATGTATTCAAGAATAATCAAATTTCCTTAAGGTGCCATTTTGCTGTAAAATTATTTATCGACTAATTTCTTTTTTTCCTATTTATTTTTATTAAATTTTTACAGTAAATCTTGAAATTGGTATTTATTTTTTTAACTATTTTATTCTATAACTTTTAAACCTGGGCCAACCGAATAAAAACCTGGAGAGGGATTAGTTTAAGTATATAATAAATCCTGTCAATGGTAAGTTTACAACTTGCACGCTTTGGCAATTTCAAGTTCATTGTCTTTGTTCGAATCTACATTTCCTTAGGGAACTAACGCTGATAATACTTTGTCCTCTCTTATACTTTAAAGTTTTGGTGATTCAAGCAAAGAAATTATATCACTAAGCTCCTGCTTTTCACGTTAATTTTAATGACTTTTCAGAGCCAGCACTTAATAATAATTATCGGTACGTCTTCTAATGAACACAGGGTATCATTGGAGTCGGTCCACTCGTAACACTTCCGTCGGTGATGAGCTTATTGGAGCTTTCAGTTTTCTTTATACGAATCTTCAATGTGAACTAATATAGATAATATTTTAATTTTTTGTCTTATTAAAAATCAGTTTTTTCCAACGTACATTTTTACGATATATTGATAACATTTTAAATCAATCGCGCCTGTTATATGTACTACTAAAAATTTCTCTAAACGGACTCCATTTTTTCATGTTATCGATGACTAGCGAGCATGTTCACCGATATTCACTGGTACTTGCGATCGTACACTTTCGAATGACTAGAGAACCATTAAAATTGGTCTATATGGGCACAAATTATGTACGAGCAATCATAAAAAAAAAAAAAAGCAAAACATACTCGTACGCAACTAACATGTACAACTTTTCGTTTTAGAAGTCGGTAAAAGTTGGATCATTACAACGGGGGAGTAAGAATATTAAATATTTAAATTTAAATTTAAATACAAACATTACATAAAATTTAAGTAAAAACCAATAAAAGAGCAGACAATTTTAACCTGTGTCAAGTTGAAGAATGCAATTTAATAAACTTCGGATCCGCGTATCGAAATTTACAGTCGGTACGTAAGTAACTCCTTATTATATATATATATATATAAATGTGTATATACACACACACTCACACAATTACATTAAAAAAAAAAATTATCTGAGATATTTCAATAAATTAAAAATGCCAAAGCTCATTGAAAACATTTTGTCTAGTAAACAAAGAAGATAATATCATTAAGCAAATACGGTTACAAGGTGCAATATAAGTGGACAACACGAAACAGTCTAGAATTCTCTGCACCAAAAACATAAAATGTATTCACTTCTGTAAATTAAAAAGCTGTAGAAAAGCCTTAACCGTTACACTACATAACACAGCAATCTCTCAGACTCAAATCGGCAAATATCTCGGCTTAACATTCGACGATACACTCTCCTGGAGGCACCATATAAACGAATTAAAAAAATCGTGTCTGAAAAAATTTGAATTTAATAAAAAAAACTATCTCACAGCTCTTTTGTAGCCGACAGAGCTAATTTACCAAAAATCTATCGAACAATGTTCCTGTTTAGATTATGGTGCTCCATTTTATGGAATCTTAAAATCATCGATTCTGCGTACCCTGGATGCCATTCATCATTCAACTATTCGACTAGCAATTGGAGTTTTTCACACTAGCTCGGTAATCGGTACATTAATCGAAGCTAACGAGTGGTCGTTAAAATTGCGGAGAGAATACTCAATGATGAAACTTGACAAAAGAGAAAACATACACTAAATATACAAAAAACAGCACCACGTCGTCTTCGCCATTCGACAGGATTATTTCAATCTCATGTTGCAAATATCATCAGTACCTTGAACATCAATCACTCGGAACGAATTGATCATCGTATAATATCGTCAATACCAGCCCAAATACATCATAATGAACTTAAAAACCGACATATCCACTGGCACTACACAGCAAAAATATGATGCCAAAACGAAGAGCCTATAATAGACTAATGGTTTTACTCGACTCATATGAAAAATTTTATACCGACGCATCAAAAACAGTCGAAGGCTTATTCCGTTATATCTCCGTAAGATACGTTTTACCAGTCGAATTTTCAGTACTATCAGCTGAACTAACAGCAATAAACCTGGCTATCAATTTGGCTAATGACTTATGCTTACAGAAAATAGTTATCTTTACTGACGCATTTTGCTCCATTCAAAGCATTAATCTTGACTACACGAAAGCTAACCACCCGATAGTCCAGCATCTCCGTCTGAAAGCTAACCAACATATGCAAGAAACCATCGTATACTGAATCCCATCACATTCTGAAGGAAAACTAGGAAGCTGACAAAGAATTAACGAAGATGTTTGCAGTACTAGAAATTCCAATCCTAATACCAAATAGGCAACATTAAAAAATCTATTTCGCGGAACTTACACCGGAAGCGCATTTTCACTACTAACAAATTCCGAAACGTCAAGGGAAAACAACCATCCTATCGCGACAAGATGAAGTTGTAATAACTCGGCTCAAAATTGGATACACCGCGTTAACTCATAATCACATAGAAAAAAAAAAAAAAAATACAGTTGATATGCTGCTACTGCAGACAGGAGCTCCTAGCAGACTGGAACACATACTAACAAAGTGCATACCACTCCGGTAATACACCATCCTAATCATCACATTTCAGTACACCTGGCACTTTCCGATAATCCAGAGAAACTTAAACAGACTATCCACTTTTTAGTTACGTACAGACTTCTCTAGTGGTGGTTTTACCATTTTTCCTCCCCTTATTTCTCCCATGACTTTATCAGTATTTGGCAGGCTATTCATTTCTTCTCTCTGCCTTTCCAAGTAAGCTCTACCGCACATTTTACAATCAAAATCGAATTCCTCCACTTACTTGACACATCTTTTCCTTCTTATCCAATATTCTACATCTTTCATAAATAAAGCGTTTGAAGATAAGAAATACCGTCTGGTAGTTTTTCTGGATATTGCGCAAGCCTTCGACAAAGTGTGGCATGAAGGCCTTGTCTTTAAGCTGAGCAAAATATCACCCGCGAATCTGTGTAGATTGTCAGAATCGTGCTCAGTTCAGAGTAGCGTATGAAAGTTCTACGTCGAACTTTTATAATATTACGGCTGGAGTTCCACAAGGTAGTGTCTTAGGACCTACGTTGTATCTTTTATATAGCCAAGACTTACCGACTGACAAAACAAAATAACGACAGCTATGTTTGCCGACGATACTGTTATTTTAGCTGTTAGCAGCAGCGACCTTAGGCTACAAACAATTTACAAAATGCTTTGGATAATGTACAGAAGTGGACGACAGATTGGAAAGTCCAGCCGAATGAAGAGAAATCGACATATGTTATGTTCACACACCGCCAAACAAAGACAAATTACCAAGTATATTTGGGGAATAAGCCTGTACCACAGGTAAATTCACTTGGACAGGCGTCTTACATGGAATGTGCACGTTAAAATGAAGTGCCAACAAATTAAGCACACAGCGAAACAATTACAGTGGTTGATAGGTCGAAGATCGCCACTGGATGTTCGATATAAATGCATTCTGTATCGTCAGATCATTATGCCGATATGGACGTACGGAATACAGCTGTGGGGTTGTACTAGTAACTCAAATCGTGCAAAAATTCAGGCGGGGCAGAGCATCATTTGGTGAACAATAGTCGACTATCTTTACTTCCATATGTGAGGCAAACTACATCTTCTTCAAATGCCTCGCCTTTGTTTCTGAACGCTCTGCTTTGTACTCCAAAATCGTAGCACCGGGTCTTCGTGCTCCTTATGATTTTTGCTTTATCCTTTCCTTCCCATCTCCGGTTATAATGCCTGTACTTCAATCTTTTTTAAGCTCTATTTTTAATCGCCTCTCAATTTAACCCTTTCTTTTAATTACTGTAGTTGCTGCGTCAAAGCCTCTAGCGCGCCCAAACAATATAAAACAATATTATTATTATTTTATAACGAAAAAAAAGGACTATCCAGTTTTTGAAAACAGCATGCTCATTTAACAAAATAGCTTCGGTGCCTCGTACCTAAGTTGTAGCATATGACACTTAAAAAAAAAAAAAAAAGAAAATAAATTAAGCGGTGCGAGATGAGTATGGTAGTAATCTTTTTTTGCACCGGAAATAGTTCAAAGTAAAATTAGCGATCAAATTTATTTTTAATAAGGTTTTTTAATGTATAATTGAAAATTGTATACGGTATTTTCCAGGTGTATAATTAAATAAGTTGAATAACGATTGAGCGGATAGTAATTTGCCGATTCACATAAAAAAGATTATTAAAGCGTGAAAAATATTTAAAGTACGAACCAGTTACGATGTAAATATACGTCGGTATCCAAGTTAACTTGGTACTTTACTTCGTAAATACACAATGATGTATTTACATCGAAACTGGTCGGTAAATATTTTTCATGTTTGTTTTTATAACTGCAGTTTTTTACTTATTTAATTACCGATACTTATGCCATTCGAATTGTTTTTTTAAATTTTTACGATTTTTAAAGTGTACTTAAAGCAATTAAGAATTTCCGAAAATCTGGCAATTATATTATACGCTATTTCCGGAATGACGTGGTCTCGTATCTGACAGAAGTGCGACAGCATTCAAACGGCGTTCCGGAACGGGGAATTTGATTTTAAAAGAACCCTAGCAAGTTTAATAGTTAAACCCCGTTCGGGAAATCGATTATGGAGAAAGATATATATATATATATATATATATATATGTACGCTCTGTGTTAATTGCAGAACTGGAATTGAGAGTAAATTTGCAGTTAAACTATGCTTGAATTATGGTTTGAAGTGCGGCCTTTAATCGGATTTTAAACCTCGTGCAATTAATAATGATAAAATTATCCGTCGATTAAACCGAATTGGGGAAAAAACTAAAGAATATTCTAGTTGTTAGCGTTCGAATTAGTCAACTGATGTGCAATGAAGGAAAAAAATAGGGAGATCCTGTTAATATGACGACCGAAAATTGTGCAAAAATGTTATATATTCATTGTTAAAAAAAAAGAAAAAAAACCTTAAAAATTTCTCGAAAATTACAGTGTTGTTATTTCTATTACCCCACTGCTGTTCCTTTTTTCCTTTCCTTTTTTTTTTTCAATGATTAATTTTTAAGTAATTATAGCGAATATATATATATATATATATATATATACTTTTATAACACGAAATAGAACACAGTCCAGTATGTTCTACAAGTTATTTACACTAGGCTACAAGAAAATTATGAAGTCAAGCGATTTTGTTCATTTTTTCTTCTTTCATTTGAACTTTGACAGATTTTTTTTTTTTTTTTTCTTTTTAAACTGCTTCTTAATATTTTTTAAAAGGTTCTCTTGCGTGAAGGAATCAGTTCGTAGACCGCAGGTAGTCTTATTCTTTTTGGCTGTTAAAGGTCGAAAAATGCGAATATCGCAATTCAAATGAAAATTATTATTAATAATAATAATAATAGTAACTCACGCGCTATCATTTATTTAAAAGATCTAATAAATAAGGGAGAATTTAATACAAAATTACCGATAGCTACGTATCATATTCATTTCTATTTGCGTTACAAGTCGGTTAAATTCGGACGTTCGAAAATTTACAAAAAATCTAAAAATCAATTTTCAATTTTTCCCCTTCAAATTAAAATTAATTTTTAGATATATCTATATTTCCGTTTCTGCTAATAAAGACATTTCAACTGAAAAAGTTCACCGGAAGACCAGTGAAGAGAGAAAAAATCGAAAAACTCTTTAGCAACGTAACCGAAAGAGGAATTATTTGACTAATGACGATTAGTTAAAATAAGGTTTTCGCGTCGTTACCGTCATCAGGTAACTGATAAAAAGGTACAGCATAAACGGTAAAAATGGAAGCGGACAAAGGTTGTTCTTTTTCTCTGGAGCCAGCGGTAATGCTTGCTCCGCGCAGTTGAACTAATCGATATTGTGCCCTAGTTGGTGGTTGTTCCGTATCTGGAATATCGCACCAACCAAGAGCTGATGATAGAACGGATAACGGAATACGTTACAAAACATTTAGATTAGCTTCGTAACAAGGCAGCACTGCTGCTGCAAACATTTACCCACAAAAAGCGCTCTTTGCTCATTTTCTTTTCCCTATACACAGAATTCCCCTCAGTATTTATTGTTTTGTTTCTTTATTGTATTAGTGTATTTTTTTTTATTTATTTCAATATTTTGCAATTACTTTTTGTATTAATTCGTGTTATTTAATTTTTTTTTCTTTAAAAAAAGATTTTGAAGAACTGAGCACGTACGTCTTTCTGGAAGGCCTACAGTTGCAACAGATCAAGTGAGTTAATTTTATTATTATTTCAGTTCTATATATATATATATATATATATATATATATATATATATATATTACATGACGCTTGCTTTAACGAGATGCAGCAGTATTAAATTTTCATTGTTGATAGCAGCTAATTTTTTTGTCAGCTGTTAATTTAATTTATTCTGTTCTATTCATTTCTAAGCGAACTTCGTATTATTGCACTGTCTTTTTTTGTTTTCTTTTGTGTCCTTGCAGTTTCTATGCTATTTCTTCGGAATTGACCCATCTTTCAGATTAATTTTTTCGATTACATTTATCCGCCATTTGTTTCTTTTGTAATTCCATAACAAGAAGGCTCCTCCGTTAATTTCGAATAATCCCGTTTATTTTTTGTTTTTGTTTTGTTTTTTTTTTTGTTAGTACATAATAAGTAGATCGCGTTGTTTTCCCGATTTTTACCGGAGATTACCGAGCAACCGAATTCGGCTTAATCTCCTGGGACTATGAGCTTCGGCGGGGTTAACTCTTGTACGTTCGTTTTTTCCTGAGGGCTAAGGAAGCTGTTTCTAATTTTACTTGTATTGTGTAAAAAATGGTTTCGTTACAAAAAGGAAAAGCGATGTTAAGACTAAAAGGGGATAATTTTTGAATAATTTTTCCCATATTATAAGGATTTTTGAAATTTTAAAATGGCGGCGCGGCCTATGATAAGTTTTTGACAAAATAAATGAATCTACCAAAGCGAAATAGCGCGTCGTCTGTGAACATTTTCGGCATTTATAAAAAAGAGAAACCCAAAAGAACAGGCTGAAATATTTGTTACGTGAACGGTGTAGTGATTATAAAATATAACTCGATGAAAGCGTCTCGTGTTCTCACAGAATTTCGAAGGAACTTCAGTTTCAATATTTTAGCTGAACTAACAGAAAAATCGATGCATTGTGTTCATTTTTTCTCTACCGTTGAAAAAACTGACGCTCCGAGAGACAGAGACTTATTTCGGTAAAACGTCTAACTGTGAAATTGGCGAAAAAAAGTTAAAAGCTAAAACTTTTTGTCATGTAAAATTTCTCGCGAGATCCCTATATTTTGCATATAGTGTTTCTCGGCAATTTGAATTTCGGAAATTAATAAAAAACAAAAATTGAAATTTTTTGCTGACACGTTTTTAAAGTAAAAAATTCAGTTTTTTGTAAAAAAAATTTTTCTTTTGCATAAATGCAGTCGAGCAAACAGCACTTCTCTCGCACGAAAATATTAAATTTTTGAAAAATGACACTTGAGCCCATTATTAGAGGTAGAACTGGTAAAAATAAAAATTCTTAGCGGACATAAAATGTTTATAGAAAAAATATCAACAGTCCTATACTTAAAATACCGAAAAAAAAAAAAAAAAATTAAATAGAATTATTGAATTCATAAAAAATCGTATTTCCTTCTTTTCACGGTTTTTTGAAGTTATCTCAGTCGATGCGTGTATACTGTAAGACACAAGAGCACCATTTTGTGCTCGATACATTGTGAACCTTAATTTCAAAACTCTCGATGCCCCGTCAAAGGGTCGAGACTCAGTTTTACTTATTAAAAAGTCACCTTTGCCGCTACAATAAATGATTATAGTCCGGGAGATGAACGACAAAAAAATGCAACAGTTTTAGAAAGGCTAGTTTATTGATACAATGTAGCATTTAGGGTGTGTAAGAATAGCCTGCCCGTCCGCGGGGGAGGCTTCAAAATTGTAAAAATACTTAGTATGTCGCAACTGTTTTAGAAAATCTGAAATTTGGTTTATCGGTAGTAAAATAACAAAAAAACAATGTGGATATGGTCAGCCTTAAAAATAATGTAACGGGTCGCGTCAAACTCATAAAAAAATACCTCGTATGTCGTAACTGTTTTAGAAAATCTGAAATTTGGTATACTGATAATAGGTAACACTATAAAAGATCAAAAAAACACAGTAAGCCCGAATTTTTATTTAACTAACGCCGTCAGCAGCTGATATAAGAGCGAGTGCCTCACTTATACAGAGTGCTTAATCACTAAATGATGTATAAGCGTCGGTCGAGACCAAACTAGATCGTGGGAAAAACGTACCCCCACTTACAGTAGCTTTTACGTTGTGTGCTATGTTAAAGTGACCTAGTTGAATCACAGCGTCGGTTGAGATCAGTTTATACTTATTACAGTGCTCGTGTAAAAATGGACGCACGTCCTATTTGCATTATTTGTTTGAGCAGGAGTAAAATTTAAGGTAAAAAAGGTATTATTACTCCAGTAACAGCAAGGTCGAAGAGTATCCGTAGTTTAATGGGGAAAGAGTCTGGAGCGAGATTATATCAGCACAATCTGTCGAATTAGGCTATCAGTGGGAAGACCACTACATTTAGCAAGGTTAAGGATAGTAAGTAGCAAGAATTGTACTGAATGTAAATGAGAGAGGTCGATCAAGCAGGCGGCAGTGTGACAGATATAAAAAAGAAAAGAGGACTGCGGAAAGGAATTTTAACCAAATTTTACACCACGTTATATGATGCGTATACCAAATTGTGCAAAGGAGCCAATATCTTTAGAATGTAAGGCGTTCTATTTGAAAACCGCTAATGTTGAAATATAAGAGAGAACAACTGAACTTTTTAGGTGTGCGTAGAATTTCTGAAATGCGAGAGCTAGGCCAAAAATATAAAAAACAAAAAAAAAAAAATCTAAAAATATTCGAGTAAAGAGAATATAGCAGAGGTCTCTCAGACAGACGTTCCGATAAAAATAGTATAAGAACTAGGGGTAAGGATTTAAACGGGTAATAATTTACGAGCGATGACGTGGTCTGCAGATGGCATTTACTATAAAATAAATATTTAATTACTTTTTCCCTTTTATCAAGGGCGTTTTATTCCTTCCTTTTTTTTTTTTTTTTTTTTTTTGCACTGCAACGATAAAAATTCTTACAGGAGTGATAGCTAAATTATACTAGAACCTTGTAAATTGTGCACTATCTCAAACTTGGGCAAACTGAAATTACGCACTTTTATTTACTTGAACCGAAGATTAAAAAAGATCCACTAATTTCCGTACCACCGGAATTGGAAATAAGACTTTGAAAGATATAAAATGTAAAAAACAAAAAATCAATTTCATTTACGATTATAAAACAAATACTTCCGATAAACAACTACAATCTACGTTCTCATTTACGTCTCTGAATGATCAAAAATCGACTCCCCCCGGCTTTTGTAATTGGCCCGATTAGCCTAATTTCCGATTATTCAGTATACTAAGTTTTTATTTATATCTTTAATAATCTTTTAACTACCCCTACCATGAAAAAGAAGTTAACGTGTTCCGAGTTAGACGTAGTTGTACGCGTACGCGAAACAGAGTTTTAACCTTATCTTATCTTCTATAGTTTATCTCTAACATATTAATCGTTTTGTATTCGTGTTCCGATAAGTGTCAAGTAAATCGTAATCGCAACGTAAGACTTTGCCGGTCGCAGCCGACCTCAGCTGGTTTTTCGTAAATCAGACAATCAAAACGACATCCGGTACTGAGTACAGACCGAGCATGTCGTACGCAACTGCAACGAAAAAAGAAACCTTCCCGTCCGCCAACCAAGCTATAATTTTCCCACACGTCGATGGAGCTCCGCTGCCGTATTACGCTCGAAAAATGGTAAACATCATAGGTAATAATATACTACATTGCGCCAAAATATCGAATAACCGCGTTCGAATGTATATCAGAAGCAGAGAAATCGCTGAAAATTTTTTCAAGTCAGGTGGAGAAATCGAGATTAATAGAAAACTAGTCAAAGCCAGATGGTACCGACAAGAAAAAAATGATAAAAAAGTAATCGTATCTAATGTACCCCCCCACGTCCCCCATGCAGAAATAATTAAACTAATCGTCTCCCACGGAGTAGTACCTACTTCAGACATGAAATTCTTGCGACTTACGCAGGAAGAGGGTTTGACTAATATCCTTTCAGAAAGAAGATTTGTATATATCTCAGCAGAAACTTCGGAAAAATTGCCGAACTCAGAGTTTGTCAAATATGAAGACGACGAATATCGAGTATTTTACAATGATGCTCAAATCAAATGCTTCATCTGCCATCAATTCGGTCACACAACGCAGTCATGTGAGTTTAACAGATCCGAAGAATATAATGAAACTCTGGATAAATCCCAAAAATTAACGTCCAAAGAATCAGAAAAAAATTCCTATAAATCGAACGATGACGAAAAGGATGTGAACAACACAATTAAAATTGTCGAATCAACTGGAAATGCTAACACGGAGGCACCTTCCAACACCATCTGCCAAAGTGAAGACGTACCTCGTGGTAACGAAAATTATACCCGCGATGAAACGGACGTTGTTCAACAGACCATTAAACGACCACTATCAATCAGCACCCAATCTCACAGCGACCAAACAGTTGACGACCTCCCAACGCCCGCTAACGAAACAGAAACACCACATACAAAAAAACAAAAACAAAAGAAGGCCAAAATCGAAAATCCGGCAACAACTTCAACCGAAGAAACATTCTCAACAAAACAACTTTTGGAATCCATCGAAGAAAACTTTGAAAAAAATAAGCAAGATTATCCGATATCACTTTCCAACTTCAAATTACTCATGGATCTCGTAAAAGGGCAGCAAGATCCTACCCAATGCGTAGCTCAACTCACCACCGATTTCAACGGTATAATAAAAATCCTGGCCGACAATTATCTGCATCTGGAACACCGATCAATGAAAAATCGTTTTACAAGACTGAAAAAAAAATTAGAAGAATCGATTTTAGAAAATGCTGAAAGTCCAGACAATCCAGACAATCCAGATAACATACAGAAGGAGCCCGACATGAACGATTGAATTCGAATGGTAATACGCAATCTACTTTGCTATTTGTAAAAATTTATCTAAATCGTATCAACAATAATTAATCCAATCCGTTATTCTTAATACCTAATCAAATACGTTATTCAATGGAATTGTAACGGCGTGAGAAGCCATAAAAATGAACTCCAACTCTTAATTCAAAAAACCTCTCCCCAAATCATCACTCTACAAGAAACCCATTTACGGTCACAAATTTCGTTTCAAATTCCCAAGTATAAAATTTTTCGTAACGACTACCCTGGAGGCATCATTGCTTGTGGTGGAGTCGCAATTCTAGTGAATAAAGATATAAAAGCAGTCCCAATCCATTTAATCAGTAATTTACAAGCCATAGCCGTTCAAGTATATACTCTTAACCATTTCAAAAGCCCTATCACTATCTGCAATATTTATATACCCCCTGATCAAAATCTCCAGAGCGATGAATTAAATGATATTCGAAATCAGCTACCAACTCCCTACATTATCACCGGTGACTTCAACGCTCACAGCCCAACTTGGAACTCAAATAACACAAATAATCGAGGTAATTCCGTAGATAAATATTTAAACCAAACAGATTCCGTTCTTTTAAACACCGGCGATAACACACATTTTAACGCTTCTAATGGAAGTTTCTCCGCAATTGACCTAACCTTTTGCTCACCTAATATAGCCCATTTTCTAAATTGGAAACCTCTCGATGACCTGTACTTTAGTGATCATTTTCCGATCGAAATTTCGTTAAACAATAACCAAACCCCACACAACGAATTGAAAAAATATCCGAAATGGATTATTAATAAAGCCGACTGGATTAAATTCCAACAAAATTTTTCCTTTACCTTCGACTACCACCTTTCTATCGACGATAATGTCAAAAATTTCACAACCTCTGTCGTACATGGAGCCTCGGTTAGCATACCAAAATCTTCTTCCAAATTTCCTCCCAAGGTAGTCCCTTGGTGGTGCCCAGAAATCAAAACTGCGATCAAAAACCGAAAACGTGCATTACGCAAATACAAAAAAAATCCTACATTGGAAAATTTAATTTTTTTTAAAAAAAATAGAGCCCAAACTCGCTTAATCATTCGCCAAAAAAAAAACGAAAGTTGGGTAAAATTTATAAAATCGATTACTCAAAATTCATCTATTAAAGAAACTTGGAGAAAAATAAAAATCCTAAAGGGCTCATACATCCCCCACACCATAAATTTTTTAACAGTCGACAACAAAATTTTAACAGATCAAACTGAAATTACAAATAGTCTAGCCCAACATTTTTCCGATGTATCAGCATCCTCTAACTACAGCATGTTTTTTCAAAACCATAAGATTCAGAAAGAAAAAATTGAAATAAATTTTAATTCAGATAACTCGGAACCTCACAATGCACTGTTTTCTATTGATGAGCTTGAAATAGCTCTAAACCATAATATCCGAGACTCTTCACCAGGACCAGATGATATTCACCCTCAAATGATCAAAAAATTACCTCAATCAGGTTTAGAAGCCCTTCTTCAGATTTTCAATTCCATTTGGGTCTACGACACTTTCCCCACCAAATGGAGACACGCTATTGTCATTCCCATCTTAAAACCAAATAAGGACGCCAACCTACCAACTGGTTATCGACCTATTTCTTTAACATGCGTCCCATGCAAAATAATGGAGAAAATGGTCAGTACACGACTAATTTGGTATCTCGAATCGAATAATTACTTAAGCAGTCTCCAAAGCGGTTTTCGAAAAAATCGTTCTACGTTAGATCAATTATTAGACCTCCAACAAGAAATAACATCTGCCTTCAAAAACAAGGAAAATCTATACTCCATATTCTTTGACCTCGAAAAAGCTTATGATAAAGCATGGAGATCCAAAATCCTACGTAGACTTCATTCACTCGGTATAAAAGGTCATCTAGCATATTTCGTACAGAATTTCCTAAAAGACCGAACTTTCCAAGTGAGACTAAATAACGAATCCTCCAAAATTTTTGGAATAGAGAATGGAGTACCCCAAGGTTCCGTTCTCAGCACAATCCTTTTCATAATTCTGATTGACGATATAACCGAAATAATCTCCTACCCGATATCCTTACGACTGTTCGCAGATGATATAAACATAGCCTTACGTTGCAATAGCCCACAAATAGCATATCAACTTCTTCAACCAGCGTTAAACAAACTTCAAATCTGGGCCGAAGAAAACGGCCTTTCCTTTTCTAGCAGTAAAACACACATAGTTAATTTCAGCCACAAAAGAAAATCCCTAACAGAACCAACTCTCACTTTCTATAATAAACCTCTTCAGTATAAAACCTCAACAAAGTTTCTAGGCCTAACTTTTGATCAAAAACTTACGTGGATTCCACATATTAAAGAAACGAAAGCCGAAATTCTCCGATCCTTGAATTTATTAAAAATAATTAGAAACCCTCGACACAACCCATCTCGATCCCTCCTGCTACTATTCTATCGTGCCCTAATTCGATCAAAAATCGAATACGGAGCACCCATATACTGTTCTGCAAAACAATCAGCTCTCTCCAGCCTAGACATTGTTAATAACGCAGCGATTCGACTATGCATAGGAGCTCTTCCATCTTCGCCTAATCTTAGCATTTACTGCGAAGCTGCTGAACTCCCTCCATCTTATCGTAGAAAATTACTAACAAACAAGTATCTAGCCAAAACAATGTCAAACACATCCCATCCAATATCTAAAAGAGTCATAGATTTTTTCTCAATTCCATCAATCTCAGTCCACGAACCAATCACTTCATTCATTGAAATAATCAAAAGTAATCATATTTTCCCACTACTTCAAAAACAAATAAATCAACAATATCAGCCATGGCTTATATCCATTCCTCCAATAAATATCTCGCTTACAGCCTACCCAAAACCAGACTACGCACCTTTCATAATTAAAAATCACTTCATTGATCAATTATCGAGATACAGTGGCCATATACACTGCTTCACAGACGGCTCAAAAAGAAAAACACACCACGTAGGATACGCCTTTTCCATAGAGCAATCATCATTTCACTTCTCTCTTCCCTCGTTCTCTTCAAATAACACAGCGGAATTAATGGCCATTTACCATTGTATATTTCATATCAGCGAAACTTATCAGTCTGGCAAATTTTTAATCATGACCGATTCCTTAAGTTCCTTAGTTTCTTTCCAAAACACTTCTAAAAACAATCCTCTTATTCAGAAAATACTCAACTTATACAACATCTTATTCCAATCACAAATAAAAATCAGCTTCATGTATATCCCGAGTCACATCGGCATCTCCGGTAACGAAAATGTTGATAATCTTGCAAAATCCGCACACCGTTCTTCCCCTCTCCTTCCCTTTATATCACAAGACCTCCAGTCATATATATGTGTACAAACTCAAAACAAATGGCAATTAGAATGGTCCCAACAACATACCAACAAACTTCATACTTTCAAAAAATCAGTCGTCCCTTGGAAACATTTATCAAGCCTCAATAGGACCGACGAAATTATTATTACTAGAATCCGTATTGGTCACACCAAAATTACCCACGGTCACCTATATCAAGGAATTCGACAAAACCCCACTTGTACCTACTGCTCCTCAGATATCATGACAATAAAACACCTTCTTTTCTCCTGCCCTTCCTTCTCTGTCCAACGATTACAACACAAAATAACCCCTCAATCAATATCTGATGACCCAGAACAATTAAATTCATTGATCAATTTTCTCAAAAAAACCCACCTATACTCCCTAATCTAAAACTTATCCGATGGGCGCAATAATCCTGGCAATTAAAAGCGTCCCAACAAAAAAAAAAAAAAAAAAAAAAAAAAAAAAAAAAAAAAAAAAAACTACCCCTACATGTAGTTTTAAAAGAATTACATTAGCGATTAAACGTGTACCGCTTGACTTAGCGACAATTAAAATTATCCTTCATTTACAAGTTATCATTTTTCGTCAAATATTTCGTTTTGGTAAATGTTTAAAAGTTCTACGCGTTATAATTAACACGGAGTAAAATTATCATTGTTGACGGTTTTAACTTTCAGAACAAGGATGAATATTTCTGAAATACTGAAATCAAAATCAGAATACCTTTATTGAGAAAATTATAAATGAAAAAATATTTATTTATAGATAAAATTTCCTCGGCCCATGCAGAGCAAAGGTATCCTTTAACCGTTCCCATTCTGATCTGTTAATTGCTACTTTTTCAAAATGACTGTTATTTAAAAATTGGTTTATTTCATCTTTCTATCTACTTTTTTGGCGACCTCGTTTCCGTCTGTAATACGAAAGGTACCAGAAAGTAGTCTTATATGTCCAACGGTCATCTGTTAATCTTATTACGTGGCCAGCCCATTTCCATTTTTTCCTTCTAACATAGCGTACCAGGTCAATATTACATCTTAGAAGCTTTTTTATTTCTTTTATTTTTATTCGATCTCTTATCTTTATATTAAGCATTGATCTTTCTAGTTAGTGTGTTGTCCTTAGGCTATTTATAATTTTTGTGTTCAGTGTCCAAGTTTGGCAACCATAAGTTAAGACGGGTAATATACACATGTTAAAAATTTCACTTTTATGGTAATTACTGAAAGGTCCTTTAAATATTCTTTTTAGTGACCAGTACTTACTCCATGTCTTAGTAATTCTCACGTTTACTTTTTTTTCTATCCTATTTTCGAAATATTTAAGCTTAAAGTAATGGGGCGATAACTTTCGATTTTATGCCTATCACCTTTTTTAAATAATATTATTATATCTGAATATTTCCATTCTTTCGGTATATTACCTGTTCTTAAGATATTATTGAAAAGTATTGCTAGCGATTTAATTAAATTGTATCTTCCAGTTTTGATATGTTCGTTAGCTATATCATCGTGACCTGGACTTCTGTTAGACTTTAGTTTTTCTACTGTTATTTTTATTTTGTTAATTAGGAATTCAGAGAGCAAGGACCTGGTAAATATTTTCATATGGTCCAACCATTTTTGCCGTCCATACCTTGGTTTTACCGCATTAGTGTCCCAGTTAGTTTGACCCGTAGGTTTGTGACCGTTGTGTGTAGGCTCCGCTCCGGCCATTGCCGATTGGGTTTAAATTTTTCAAACACTGGGCACTGCACCGGTTGTAATATCTATTGTCGACAAAATTTTAGAGAAGACATTAATCACTTGTTATTTAATTGCACCCAGTTCGATGACGCGAGACTTGCGTTTTCTAAGGACCTCATGTCCTGTGGTGTTTATTCTCCATTGTGTGTTTTTCATCTTCTCTGTTCCAGTGATAAAATTTTATTTGTCCTTTTTAGGTTTATTGAAAGAAACAGGATTGTTGTTTGATTTTTTTTTTTTTTTCTTTTTTTTCTTTTCTCTCCATTATTTTACTTATTTTTTTTCTTACATTATTGTAGTCTTTGTCCAGTGTGGCTGTGACTACCTCCTTTTTCTCATAATGCATTGTGAGCATTGCCAGGCAACTGTGGTCATAATGTGAGATAGAAATATTTATCTACTTATCTATTTTTTCTTTTGCTCCTTTTTCCAGAATGGAAAAATCTTGTTTGTTTCTGTTTTGTTTCATTGAGCATTGTGGGCACTGCCAGCAGTTGCGGCCATAATGTAGAATGAATGAAATTTCTCTTCCTGAATTTTCTATTATTAGTATTTTTTAATATCTAGTCGTGTCGTAGTTTGCTGGCCAAATGAACTGTTCTGTTCGGGCCAAAAAAAAAAAAAAAAAAAAAAAAAAAAAAAATTCGGGCTCTGGTTTGAAACTCGTCGTTATGTTCTCGTGATTGTTTTCGCCCTCCTATATTTTTCTATATTAATTAGTTATTAAATTATTTATCTCTTTTCTGTCGTATATTTTTTGCCCCATAGAATTTACGAAGTATAAACTCCACGGGGTACCTCTATACTTAGTTGTTTGTTTAGTTTCTTAATATTTTTACTCCCTTCTAATTTTATTATTTCATTTTTCTTGAGTTCATTCTTATTTCTTATCTCTTTCCTTCAAAAAGATTACATTATTAAAATAGGAGAAATCATAGAACCTCAAAATTTAAAATATATATCACGAATGTCGCGCGACAGGTTTGCAATATTTTTATCCAGTAAACAATTCGTAGATTATTTAGTAGACACGCAAAAAAACAATCACAATAAATAACGACGTAATACATATAAGAAGACTAATAAACCCTAAAAAAAAGAATAATAATTTCAAATGTCTGTCCTTCTATACCACACTACATTATAGAAGAAATACTCAAAAAAGACTATAATGTAAATCCAGAAACCCCGATCTCTTTTATAAAGTACGGGATGGGAGAAACGAGAGGATACGAGCACTTATTAAATGCAAAACGGCAATTTTTTATAAACCCAGAGGAAATCAAAAAAATCCCTGAAACAGTACTCATACACTAC
Source organism: Icerya purchasi (assembly GCA_039619475.1). NCBI lineage: Eukaryota > Metazoa > Arthropoda > Insecta > Hemiptera > Monophlebidae > Icerya > Icerya purchasi. The sequence goes on from CM077116.1 coordinate 231,998,537, forward strand.
GAAGAAATAACATACCGAATATTTCTATCTCCAGACACAGTTTCATGTTTTGTATGTAACGAGAAAGGACATATTAGTAAAAACTGTCCAAACACGATAGAAGACGAAGACATTTCAAACAACGTAAGTGATAAAATAAATGACAATAAAAATGTAAACGTTGACATCAACTTCCCCACTCTTCCGTTAACGCAACTCTTAAACGGAGCTGCTAAAAGAGCACTATCAACAAATTCTTCCGAATCAATAATGTCAGGTAATAAATTAAAAAATGAAAAGAAACCCAAAATTAACAATGTATTATTAAACGACCAAAACGCTAAAACAGATGATGCAGCAGAAACAAAAGAACAGGCAACAATAATATACGACATCGACCAGTCCATAAAAGCAGATGAAGAAGAAAATGAATCGATATTAAAAAAAGAAATATTCAAACCATTAGAAATAAATATCCGGAAAAATGAAGATAAATATCCGCTTTCGTTAAATAATTTTATGTTATTTGTAGGAATGTGTAAGGAGAAAAAAGATATTCTTCAGACGGCAAAAGAATTTACGGAAGACATAAATGGCTTAATGAACATGCTAATTGAAAATAAACCTATCCTACATAGTAGATCAGCAAAAATTCAGTTCACAAAAATTATCAAAAAATTATCTTATCAATTAAACACTCCCAAAGAGCAAAATAATCATATAAATAATACATGATGAAAGGTAATTTAAATATATTATTACTTAATGTGGGCAGAACCAAAATTCAACAGAACGAAATATTAACAAATAGTGAACAAGACTTAATAATAATACCGGAACCGTATATTTACAAAAACAAACTATATGGAATAAACAATGAACAGTATGAAATAACACAGCCGAATATTGCAATAGCCTATAATAAAAATATAAACTTGTCAATAATAGGAACAACTCAAAATATCATTTCAATTAAAATAGGAAATTATATTTTATTTGCGTCCTACTTTTCCCCTAATGAAAGTCTATAGATCCACACATTCTTATAATGAACCATTTAATCACACAATTTCAGGAATTAAATCCGATACTGTTAGGTGATTTTAACGTTAGATCAACGATATACGAAAATTTAAACAATATAAACTATAATACGAAAAGAGCAGAAAAGTTCGAAGAATTCCTATTTGCCAATGATCTAAGCGTCTGTAATCCTTATAACATAAAAACTTTTAACAATCACAATGGGAGCAGTGTAATTGATCTTATAATTGTCCACGAAACAATCAGCCAGAACATTAGAAATATAAAAATATTACCTTCTTCAGTAACGCAACACATAACAATATGTCTGCAACTCGCAATAAGGAAAAATAGTAAATCACTAAATGAAAATACACTAACAGTTGACTATGAGATCTTTCAAAAACAAATTATAAATGCTCTACCTTAAATAAAACAAAAAATAGAACACATTGAAAAAGTAACTAAAAAAGAAGATTTAGAAAACGAAATCATAGAAATTACAAACATAATAAAAGCACTAATCCACAATTCACTTACAAAAACAAAAATTCGCGACACACCTTATTGGAATGGAAAATTAGAAAGCTTTAAAAAGATACTAAAAAAACTACAAAGGAGACTCTATACAAAAGCAAAAATAAAACAAATAATAAAGTGGAATCATTAAGGATTAAAATTAGAAAACTGAAAAAAGAATACAAGGAAGAACTGCAGTCATCAAAGCATGAAAAATGGAAAGAACTGATTAATTCGTCGACAATCTGGGGCAAGCCGTATAAAATATGTATGGACAAAACCAAACGAAGAGTAGACATGCCTGCTTTTAATGTCGGTGGATGCATCGTACACGATAACATTGAAAAACATAAAATAATTTTTGCTGAATTATTTCCAAACCGAACACTTAAGTTGCAACCGACTCAGCCAGATAAAACTCTTCAAATATGTGAAAACGAATTAACTACAACAATTAAAAAAACTGAACAATAGGAAAGCCAATGAACACGATCAAATTTCTAACAAGATGATTAAACTTCTTCACAAAGTAGATGAAAAAATATTTATAAATCTATTTACCAAAAATGTATCGAACTAAATTATTTCCCAAACGTGTCTGGAAACAAGGAAAAATTAAAATAATAAACAAACCTGGAAAAGATTTAACAAAAATCCGAAATCATACAGGCCTATAACGCTACTGTCTAGTTTAAGTAAAATATACGAAAAAATAATAAAAAATTTTCTGGATACAGAAATAAAAGAAAAAGCGATTTTAAACGAAAATCAGTTTGGCTTTCTTAAAAACAAATCAACCGAGCTAGCAATAAAACAGTTATGCGATTACATTGAAAAATATAAAAAACGAATAAGACATACGTTACTAATCAGCTTTGACATATCCGGAGCATTTGATCAAATAAAAATTGGTGAAATCTTAAAAATAATGAATAGAAAAAATATATCTGGTACAATACAAACTATAATTCGTAACTACTTAACAGATAGAAGAATCGGTTTATTTAATCAAGAAAACAAAATCCTATACAACAGGAGTGTCAACTCAGGAGTACCACAAGGTTCGGTTCTAGGGCCAGTACTCTTCAACATAGCAATGAGCGAAGTTCATAATTTGCATTTCAGTCAGCACTGCAATATGATAAGCTACGCAAACGATATAATGTTAGTAGCAGGAATTAATAAGTTTACAATATAAATGAAACAATAAAAAAATTGAGTAAAAACATTCAAAACTTAGGCTTACAATTCAACATAAATAAAACCCAAGCACTACTAAAAAGGTAGAAAACAAGACAGGGAAGAAATGATACATTGCATTGAACAGCACTTATGCATAAAGATAAAATAAAAATAGTAAAAGAAATAAAATACTTGGGAATAATCATAGACACAATAATTTAAATTTTGGAAAACACATCGAATTCATAATAGACAAGATTAAGATTAATTTCAAATTAAGATCACTATATTCAAATATGTTCGGTTTCAAATATAAAGATAGAATAGTACTCTATAAAGAGCCATTTTTGGATCAATAACAGAATACTACAGTATATTTTCCAGTTTTACGAGAAAAAGACAAGAATAAGCTGTTAAAATTACAAAGGAAAATATTAATAGGAACAATCTCTGGTTATCGCACAATATCGTATACTTCAGTCAACATCATAGCAGCAATAGTAATACCTATAGACACTTAAAGTTAGAAACTGTAAACCAAATCAAAACATTAAAACAAGAAGAAAAGTTTTAGACAAAAAAACGATACGAAAACAAATCAATAAAATTAATTCAAGTACGAGTAGTATACGACTTTGGCAACTCAGATGTGATAAATCAAAAACTGGGAGAGTAACAACACGGGAAATAGTACCAAACTTAGAAGAAAGACTACAAATGAAACATTTTTATACCGATTATAACTTCACTCAATTTTTAACCGGACATCTATATGAAACGATTAAGAATTGCTGAAACAGACATCTGTATAGACTGTAAAGAGACGATTAACATTCGATTTTCGAATGCAATAAGTTTAAAAACGAAAGTGAAAAACGGAAAATAATAAAAAAACCAATAACCGAAATATATAAAAAAAACTTTTTTAATTTGATCAGCTTTGTCAACCATGTAATGAATAACAAAACAAAACACATCAACAACAAATAATAACAGTAACAATCAGAAACTCTGGCTGAAAAACTGCAAGGTACAGCGGAGTAAATAAGTAAATAAATAAATAAATAAAAATAAAAAAAAAAAAATCTCTTTCCTTAACAACTTGGAGAAATTAGATTTAGTTCGATTTTATCTTTGGACGTTTTATTTCTTATTTTTATAATTGCAGTCCTATTCTTACATAGGTTAATTACATCTTGTGATGCGTTGTTGCATCATGTTGTTTTATCGAAGCCGTCGGCTGATGTTATTATTGTTTTTGATATGCTATTACTATATTATCTATTAATGTCGTAGTCATCTGGATAGTTGTATTTCTTCAAGTAGTTCATCTAGTTTGTTTTTGTATAGCATAGGATTAATTTTATTGTATCTTTCCTTATTATGTATCTTATTATTTATTCGTCTATTGAATCTTATTGTAACAGTGAGTTATGGTCAGTATAAAAGTTAAATGAGTTCATGTTGCAAACTTCGTAATTAGTTATTTTATTATTTCTGTTTTCAGGGGCTAATATATAATCGATTAATAGTTTATATCCATGGTTTGGTGATATCCATGTTTAGTGTTTTCCCTTCCTCTTTTTTTAAATAAACTATTTATTATTTTAAAGCAAATTTGCTGGCAGAACCTTATTAATCTCCATCCTCTTTCGTTTCGTTTACCATAATCAAAGTTACACTGAAATACTTTAGTGGAATTTTGTCAAGCTCCAGTTTTGTAACATCTTTTGGTTTTTTTTTTTTTGAAGAAATGAAACAGTAATTTAAATAATCGGATTAATATGATTTACCGTTATAAGCCGGTTAAGGAAAATAATAATACGTTCCATCAAAATTACGATACGTTCGGAAAAAAGTAAATTTTTCCAGATTGTAGAATTTACATGCAATATATTGAGCAGTGAAATTTGATACATTTTTCTTTAAAGGTTACTTTTACGTGCGTATTAAAGGTGCGTTTTGTTAAAAGTTCGATTGCTGAACTACCGCTTACGAGAGAGCATATAATTTTTTTATTGTTTTTGACGAAATCGTCAGAGGGGGAAATTAATTATAATTAGTTATCGCAAATGTGTTCGTACGTTAGGAAAATTTTTTGATTTTCATTATATATTTCAAAATTTTTAAGCATATAATCTTTTAGCTAGTTTTAATATATTCCGTATGATATAGTTTTAACGGTTTTCCCGCCAATGTTTTTGTTGGTGCCACGAGCACAATAGGTTATAACGTACGTTTTTTAAAAAGTATTTTGTTTGTGATACTCGCGTGTATATAATTGTTCGATTTAATGCGTATTCAGCTGTTATCTAATTTTATTTAATTTTTACGCGATTTCAATGTGTTTTAGTCGGATGATTATTTGGTACATTGTGTGTACACCGAGTGATCTTATTTCGGAAGCAATTAGTGATTAATTTGGAAATCACTCTTAAGAGGAGAGAGCACTTTTATTCCTTAATTACATCACCGATTAATTTTATCGATTCCTATCGAATGGCTTATTTAGGGCCCTGTGTTCAATACCGGCTATACTTCCGCTCCGTTTAGGGGTCTCTGCGCTATTCCGGCATTCTAAAAATCTTTTCCTTCAAAAATCAATCCACATCCTCCCACTCCTGGAAACTGACATGAAATCGATTCGGTAGTTCCCGACGCGTTAATGCGCACAGACTGACAGACAAACGCGAGAAACGGTTTCATTTTATGCATATAACAGATGTACCCCCCCCCCCCCCCTCCCACCGTTTTGCTATTTCAATTAATACTGTTAAAGTTTGTGCACAAGTTACTTGTGTAGAAGAGTTCGTCCCCGGTTTCGATGTATTATAATAATTTCCAGTGCCGCCAGGCTCGGATACTCTAATTGTAACCTGTCTCAGTAATTATTTCAATGTCGTTATAGGCTTTTAAAGTGTAATTTTATAATTACTCTACACCTAGAAAAATTCCTATCTCCCTTGTTTTTCTTCGTCTTAGTTCATTCTGCCGCTACGCAATCTCCCTTAATAGCAGTCTCCTCCCTTATTTTTCCTTCGCCCTTCCGAATTGTTTATTCTATCGTTACTTTCAAAATTTCGTTCACACGCCCCCCATTATTAGACGTGAATTTCGCGATATTATTAATATCCTGCATTTCCTTCTCATGTAATCGTGTTTACCGATAGTTGGACGAAGCGCCGAGTGATGTCCCTTTTTGATCTTCCCTGATTTTAATATAGTCTTTTCTTTTTCCTCCTTTCTCTCGTATATACACAAATGAATTAATAACTATCCTACAATTGGTAATTTTTTCATTATCTTTGATCGTTTTCGTTTCGAATTATTTTTGTTCAGATTCCGTATGCTCCCTTCAGGCCATCTATTCGTCGGTGGTCCGATGATTTTATCCCCCCCCCCCCCAAATATGTATGTTCACAATTATTCGTATTCACTCTGCTCTCCATTCCATTCATGTTGATATTTGATGCGAGTTCTTAGCAATTCGGACATTTCCGGTTACGAAACGGCTGATTCGAGGGGCACTGCTGTTTCTTTCCATTTCCATTCTTAAGAAAAATCTTACCTTCTAGTCGCTTTCCGCTGTGTAAAAGTTTTCATATCGAAAAAATGTTGTGGTCGGATCTTCTTCTTCTTCTTCTAATATAATTATTCACTTTTTATCTGTTCAACCTATCCTGTAAACTCCGCGTGGTTCCCTTTGTTTCCTTCATTTCGCCGTTCTGTTGTTATCTCTACTACCCCATACTAGCTTATCCGGTTTTTGTTTTTCATTAACTCCTTTTCTACATTGTCCTTTCCATTCAAACGAAGCACACTTGCTTGCAACACGCGGATCTTGTTCTGCTGCTGAGTTTTTAACACTTTTTATTCCAGTTTCCTGAGACTCGATTTTCCCCTACTCCTTATTGTGCTTCTTATTATATCCTATTTTTTCCTTTTTCGCCGGTTACTCTTTCTGTTTTTCTCGTATGTATCGTGTTAAAATATAGTTGACTCTTTTCATTTCTAATCGTTTCTGGTTAAAAGTCCTTCAAGTCAAAAAAAATAAAATTATAATTAAGTGTGATCCATGATGATAATATATACGCCGTTTCTCTTTTTTTTTCTTTTCATTTTTGCAACGATAAATTTAATTTTAGAACACATGATTGAAAAGTTTATTACTTCCGCTGTATGACCATTGTACGTAAGTTTCGTCATATTTGACTTTTTTTTCGCATAGAGGGAATAAATTCTAAAAACATCTGGAGGGACGTTGCACTAAAGTTATTATTCGCAAGAAATATTGTAAATTAAAAACGACCTTCAAGTATTTAAATTCGATTTTTCATGACAAAAAGACGATCATCGAGGAAAATTATCTTTATGTTACTGATTAATTTTCAATAATAATCAGAAGTCATTTTATTTGCTAAAACTTTTAGCGAGCGCGCATTTTGATAATTGTCATTCTGTTGACGTAGTTAATTTAAAAAAAATTCATAATGCGTGTATGAATGTGTACACGCGGAGGAAGTGAAACTTCTTTGGCTTATATGTATTAAATTCTATAATAAAATTTTATTTTAAATCATTTTTATATATAAGTAACACATTTATTATTATCATTATGTGCAATCATATAAAAATAAATATAAATATAAATATATATCTATATATATAAAAGAAATTCGTGTTAGTTACACCGCTTATAACTCAAGAACGGCTGGACCGATTTTCATTGCCTTTGATTTGTTGGATTTGTCTCCGCTCGGAATAGCAGAGTACGAAATTTAAAACAAAATTTATGAAGAAAATTAATTTTTTTTTTGCACAAAACGGGGGTTCACCCAATTTTTTAACCTCAATTTTAGGATTTTATGAAAGGGCTTCTGTGTTTTGTTTTATATTTTGAATTTCGCTTTAAAAGGGTTATCTGGTGATGAGTTATGAATTTTTTAAGGGTGATTTTTCAGGTCGTTCTAAATTCCATATTGTGTATTCTAGGCAGCTACAGCTTAAAGTTGTAAATTGTCATAGGTAGAAGTTTAATTGTGTAATTTATGATCCATTCTGACAAGTCAAACTGTTTCCGAGCTATTGTATAATTGAATAATTTTGTCTTTTGTGAACCGTCTTACTGGGTTATACTGATCTTTGTTATTAAGGCGAACAATGCGTTGCTGCCACGTGAATTACATTCACTTTAATGTAATTAAAATACTTTTCATTTTGATTTTTGTATATTTATTGAACTTAATTCATTTTGAGTATTAATTTTATCTTAATAAAAAACTGAATTTAATTCAGCTAATAAGTTTTCACAACATTTATTTTCTATGGCGGTACAAACTTCGCCGGGTCAGCTAGTATATATATATATATATATACATACATACATACATACATATATACTGAGGGACAATCTATTTCATACAAATTAAAATACATATTTGAAATTATAATTTAAAAACTCACTATCGGACTAAATGTATAATGTATCGTATCGTGAATATCTTTCCATAGAGTGGGTGTACATGTACTTATTACATGTATATATATATATATATATATATATATGAGAATGCTCATAAACTATATACTATACGAAGTCCCGTAGTATAAATACTTAACTATACTCATTTTGGTATACTACTAGACCCTACACATACACCCAAATACATACCTATTTTACGTTTTCACTTCAAAAACGATAGCGACTGTATTCGCGCTTCTGTACGATGTTCGGGATCTATTTCTAGTATAAGAACGAGAACGTCTTTTAAATTATTCGTTTCAGTTTTACTAATTTTATCAACAGACGATTGAACGTTGCAGTTTTCACTGTTATAATCCTCAAACACTTATACGTACTTACACACATACACACAAATACATACCTACCTTACGTTTAACGCGTAACGCGTAGCGAAAATTTTTTCCTACCGTGCCGTAAGAAGTTTCACTTTAATAAAAAAAAAAAGCAGGAAAACCGTACATATATAAATAATTTATTCTTCTTTCTGCTTTGCTAATTCCGATCAAAAATTGAAGAGTTTAAAACTTTAATCGCATATCCGTACGAAATAATAAAATATAATGACGACAAACAAGTGACGGAATGAAGTATACATATAGACAGCGGCGCATAGAACGCATACTTAATTATATAAACATCAATGTTATCAGCGATGATGGAAGGGATAAAAATAGCACAACTGATAAGTGAAAGAAATCATTTTATTATTAATCGTAAAGTAATTCGATTGCGTAATTTCTTTCATCCGCAAAGCCTCTACCGATAAATGAAACTTATCTGTTATCATGCTTCTTTTCGTTTTCTAATACACGTATTCAGAGCGTTATTGAAATATTATTCCACTAGTAATATAACATGGCCGGCTTATTGTTTTGGCGCGTTCTGTTTTGTTTATTCCTTGCGAGCAGGTCGGTCGGAACGCCGGTCCCAGCCGCAAATAGTACTACCGACGTCGTTGTCACTATAAAGGAAATTGAAGAAATCATTTTCAATCCGGTAGCCATCGTCAGGACGTTAAAAAACAGTAGCGACATTTACTTCTACGAAATGGAAGATATTTATTTCGATAACGTGTACATATTGCATAAAACTATTCTGAACTATAGCAGATCATTGGAACAATTTATATCGCCGGCCAACACAATATCTAGAAATGTCGATATTTATTTGGCTTTTAACGCCGATCTCAAGAAAATTCACCGAGCCATTACTACTTTGCGAGCCGATTTCTGGTCTTTTAAATCGTTGGAACCGTATTTCTTATTAAATTTGAGAGGAATCGGCGAAGTAATTGAAAGTTTTCTTGTAAAAGTTGATTACCTAGTTAACCCTAACATCACTGCCGAAACTACAACCCCTGTCGAAACTGCAACCCCTGCCGCCACCACTACAACTTATCCAACCACTAAAGTATTCAAAGGAATTTGGATTAATACTATTTCACCGACCAGCACTAAACCCTACTATGAATTTGAGAAATTATATACTACAACTGAAAAAGCCGATTTTACTTTTCCATCATCAAACATCAACACTGCAAGTAATAAAACCCATTTGTGGACTCTCAGTAGATTATTTTTAGATATAATCGTATCGAAAATGAGAAACTTGCTGGATGGACTGGAAGATACAAATAGGAAGTTGGTCGATTGTTGCGTAAAATTCAGCAGAAATATAGAAACCATAATCCTACATATCGCGAACGTATCACCGAGCGATCCGGAAGATCACAGAAGTAAGCAGTTCCGTCACGTACTACAAATTGCCTATATACTGCAGAATAAAATGGAAAGTCAGACGAGGACATTCAGTCAATCGATGGAGCGGACCATGATGCAACTGAAAAATACGTTAGAACTGCAGGTGAACACTTTATTAGATTTGGACGATATCGCAAAAGATTAGAACTTGTACACCGCGTTTCTCGACGTCTACAACAATCAATCGGAGACGAGAGCATTTCCCCCGTTGGATGGGTAAGGTTTTATATGCAGAACCTTTTCCAAATTAGCAATATATATATATAACGTGGATCAATAGGATTATTATATTTAGCATTTCGAGCGTCGTCGTAAATGTAAATGACGATAATAAAATATCTGTCTGGTTATTTTATTTTATTCGATAATATTCTGATCATTAATGGCACCATGGCTTTTGTGCTCAGTAACGGACTTGTCGGTAAGCATTTTCTGACGAATTCAAATCAATAATATATAATAATAACGTTAAAGCTTAATTTAAAGAACTTCGCTAGCTGTTTTTTGTAACATAGATCAGCTGTGTCGACACCGTTTGATAGACCAAATACTGCTAAGGCGTTTCGCTATTTAAATATAAGTCTTTATGCTTTGCTGATTATTTCATTTTTGAGAAAATAGGGGAAACTATTCATAATTAATGAGGGAAAAAAGAAAATGGAACTGAGCATTGCTCTGTAATTTTATAATTAAAGTTGAAAGTTGAGGTCAAACGCGAATTAGACTCGTGTGCCAAATATTTTTCTTTTTGACTTTTCTTTTGTTTAAAAATAGTTATAATAAATTCTTCCCTTCAATCGATACTTTTCGGTGGAATGGGTTAAAAAAAGAATGGTTTTTTGCACTTCCCTTTTGTCGAAATAATAAGAATAAATTACGAAATTACTTTTATTACTCTTTATTTGTTTATTTATTATCCTCTGTTAATTTTTTCAGTCTATATTTTAATGATTTGGCGAAATTTTAACTGCTATTCGAAGAAAAAAAACCACTAAGATGTTATAAGTAAGATTTGTGATTTCTCAAAATCTACAGCGGAAAAAGACGACGCACTACCCCTATACTTTGCTGATAAATCATTCGAGGTAGGGATATTCAAATTTTTCTCTTTTTTTCATTTTTGGATGTACACGTATTTTCGAACGGAATTTCCTCGCACGATATTATCTCTGAAACGGCGCGCGGCGCGGGGGGGTGGCATTTTAAAGTTGTTCGCAAATCAAATTTCTCGATTTTTTTCGAAATTGCGGAAAAAATATAACTATAATAATTGTAACGGAAAGAGATTGGCGACGATAGTTTTTCTTCAATTATTAATCTTTATTAAATTTTTTGAAAAATTTCGAAATTCCAATATTTTCTTCGCCGTGTTACTAATTAATAAAATCGTATTTTTTGTACGCCGTCTTTATTTATATATCGAGCGGGGGAATTATCGCGCGTGGCGGCTTCAATTCCGGAAATAAACGAAATATAAAGTAAAAAGTTCCGGTTAAATATTCTTCCGATGTGCGATTATTCGTGCGCAGTTAAAAAATTATAGAAAATTTGTTTAGATATTTTTGGGAGCGGGAAAATTTCGATCTGAATTTTTATAAAGATCCCCAACGACGCGAATTATGCCGAAGGAAAAAACTTTCTCTTCAGTTAAAATTTCAGAATTAATGACTCTAACTGTAAAAAAGAGTAAAAGAGCTAAACGTGTACCTTTTTTTGAATATTCATTCACTCCTCCCGAGGAAAAACAGTTGGCAATCTTTAACAGTTGTGAACCGTAAACTAAACGAATAGTGTTTAAAAAACGATGGATCTTTTAAATGCGTTAAAAAATGAAAAATAAGCAACATTTTCGAAAATGAGCGATAATTTCCAATTGTTTGCTAAATAGTAACGAAAAAAAGGCGTGAAATTACCATTTTTCGTATAATATTCAGCGCTCGATATTTTTATACTGTATAGCTCATCGGTGTTGTAGTAGAGCTGGTAAAAAAACCTTAGGATCGTGCAAAAACACGCGCGCGGTAAAAACTAAAAATGGGCAATGAACAAATAAATGTTTTGAAGAAATTCGTATTTTAAACATTTTCACTCGATAGCTTCGGAATTAAACGGTATAATTAAAACGCATTTCTAGGTTATCTTCTCTTTAAAATTATGTTTTCTTTTAATTAAAAATGTTCTTATTTACTGAAAACGATCGTTCAACTTTCATTGAAGTTATATGTACGTATGTTAAATTTGAAACATATTGAAGTTTCTTTATTTTTCAAAGTGATTTCTATACTTCCCCATCTAGTGTATATTTTACATTTCTTAAAAACCCAAAACTCGGATTTTTTCCCTTAAAAAAAGTATTTACATAAAATGAGTCCCCTAATGATATAATTAACGCCGGGACCTTAAATAAGTAATAATATTGTTTTCCCTATTTTTCTTTTCGAATTATCAAAAAAAATTAATAAATAAATAAATTCTACATACCTAATACATTTTTTCTAATTTTTTACATAAATTCGGGCCTTTACTAACCGGGGAATAGCTTGCATTTTTTCTACTACAGGTTATCGATAATTTTTTACTAAAGTCAGTTTCTTTTCTAACTTTACTATTACAATCCGGGCAAAATAGACAAAAAACATGCTCATTCCGTGAAATTCTTATAACCGGGACTTGTTAGGCTTCAAATTTAGCTAAAAATCAGCGGAATGCAACACTAAATTTGTGGGTATGTGGGAGATGCGGAATCATTGTTTATATCGATTTAAAAAAAAAAAAAAAAAGTGTTTTTTTTTTAGTTTTTTGCGATTATCTCGGTAAAGAAGCCTCAAACCGACATGAGATGTCGATTTTGTTCCTGAGTAAATTTTACAAAAGGATAGGCTATTGCGAACATTCGCAAATATCACTTAACATTGCAAAATTAGCGATTGAAAATAAAAACAGGCAAAAAGTTAAAATTGTTGCCATTCGGGTCAATTTTCCTTAAAAATCAATGAAACTTTCGGAAAATGTAGCTCTTGGGGTGCTTAAAATAGGAACCCAAGCCAAACTCTCAATAACAATATGGCGGTCTATTGCAAAATGGTAAAGTTGAAAACGCGATTGCCGTTAACTTCGGCCCAGAGATAGCTAGCGACATGAGACGAAAAGTAATCGAAAGGTAATTGCAATACCTTTGTCCTCTTCGAAGTTCGGCGTTTTAAATTAACAATTGGCTAATTTGCACGATTTTTCCATTAAGTTGAAATTTTTTAAAATTTCAGGAAGAACGGAAAAAAATACTCAAAATGAAAAAAAAAAAAATCATTTTTATAGGTGCGAATTCTAAGCCGCACAATCCATTTTGTAACTAAGGCCTTCGAAGAGACGGGCGACGCTGCGCCGGAGCCGTGCGTGACGTCAAAGCGCTAATTTTAAAAAATTTTAATTTAACGGAAAAATCGTGCAAATTAGCCAATTGTTAATTTAAAACTCCGAACTTCGAAGAGGACAAAGGTATTGCAATTACCTTTCGATTACTTTTCGTCTCATGTCGCTAGCTATCTCTAGGCCGAAGTTAACGGCAATCGCGTTTTCAACTTTACCATTTTGCAATAGACCGCCATATTGTTATTGAGAGTTTGGCTTGGGTTCCTATTTTAAGCACCCCAAGAGCTACATTTTCCGAAAGTTTCATTGATTTTTAAGGAAAATTGACCCGAATGGCAACAATTTTAACTTTTTGCCTGTTTTTATTTTCATCGCTAATTTTGCAATGTTAAATGATATTTGCGAATATTCGCAATAGCCTAACCTTGTGTAAAATTTACTCAGGAACAAAATCGACAAGCATATCTCATATCGATTTGGGGCTTATTTACCGAAATAATCGCAAAAAACTAAAAGAAAACACTTTTTTTTTTTTTTTAAATCGATACAAACAATGGTTCCGCACCTCCCACATACCCAAAAATTTAAGGTTGCATTCCGCTGATTTTGAGCTAAATTTTAAGCCCAAAAAGTCCCGGTTATAAGAATTTCCAAATTCAAATGCTATTTTGCCGGGACTATTATTATTTTTTCGACGCTGTTTGGTAGGAATGATAAATTTGTGTTAATATGAATGCCAGGTCACATTGAACTTTTCCGTTTTCAATGAGAAAATAAAAATATAATACAAACTGTCACCTTAGTCGGGATAAACTTTCTTACAAACTTATGCATCCATCCTTTAAAGCAGCTACAACTTCATGAAATTTTTCGGAATTGTTTTTGCATAAAATAAAATGACAGTCACGTTGTTATTACTAGTTCTGGTGTCTCGTGGTTTTTCTTCCATATCCGTTTATAAACTACTCGCACAGGGGCTTTCAGAAAGAGTAAAATAGTCGTAAACTTTTTCCAGCTTTAATCATACATCCGGCGGCAGCATCTGTTATTAGAAGTAAAATTATTTCTTCAAATAATTCGTTTTCAAAAATTCTCATTAAAATCTCATTAACAAATCGACCAATCGTTTTATGACCCGTTCTGTTCTATAGTTGCTTCAAGATTACTAAAAAAAACAAAAATTCTCGAGGACGGTTCTAATCGACCAATTTATAAATTTGTTATACATAATTCTCACTAGATAGCATGGTAACCGTAGTGGTTAAGGTGCTTGGCTACTAAATCAGGAGACACAGGTTCGAGACTTATCTCGTTCCGGATCCAAGTCGCTTTCAAGTTTACACCTAATCTGAAATTGAATTCGGTACCAGAGAATTATCCGGGGGAAAGATAAAGGCAGATCTCAAGTAGAAAGGAATTGGCTTCCCAATTTATCTCATCTCAGATCCATTAGGCGTTCAGTACAATTATGAAAAGCTTAACTTCACAATCCATGATTACCACCCCTTATCAAAAATAAATGGGACTCGCTTTATTTACTTTAATTCTCACTAGTATGTGGGGTTTCATCTACATACGGACACACACACACACACATTTATGACTTGTTCTTTTCTATAATTGCTTAAAGATTATTAACAAAAAATACTCGAGAACGGTTCTAATCGACCAATTAATAAATTTGTTATATATAATTCTCGCTAGTATGTAGTTTCATCTACATACCATACATGTTTATTTTTTATAGTTTCTCTAATTTTTTAAAAATATCTTCAAAAACCATTGGTGCATAGTTTTTTCTTAATGTACTTTCAGATGGTATAGCGTTTTCAGTGTATTTCTTTAAAAAATCATTAAATAGTTTTGGATGGCGGTTTTGTTTAGTAGCAATTCTGAAGCTATCCCGTTGCAGAGCAAAGATCTTTAAAATAACCTTTTTTTTTTTTTCTTTTTTTTTGTTGCGTTACAAGACGGCAAATAGACTTTTAAAGTCGAACATCTCATATAAGAAGCTGAAAAAAATACATTTTAACGTCAACTATTGTATAAATCATTTTCTGGTATTTTAAATTTCATGTAATTAGGTACTTATAAAACGATTGTGGTTCCTATTGCACTTTTACCGATGTACATGTTTCTTTAATGAAAATAATTTTAGTTCTAAAGAAGAAGACTTGTTTTAAAGAATTTTTAAATGTATATGTAGTATGTACGTTTAATAGTGATTATTTTCCAGTACGACCGACGCGCCGTTACAGCAAACATTACAATAAATTACTTCTCTGTTAACTGTAAAATTTTCAAATTTTTTATAATACAACGCAATTTGCAAACGAATTTTACGGCGCAAATTGCTTGCCGTTTTTGGCATATTTCGAAATATACTGAAATGTATAAGATAAAATAAAACGGAAAAAATCTGACGAGTGTCAATTTCAGTCATCAACAACGAGCAACAGCAGAACTAGTACGACTTAACTATACAGGTTGGATAAAAATAAAATTTCGGTGCTAGTGTCCCGAAGTTTTTGACTGCGAAAATAGATCAACCTTTTTTAAGCGTGCAGTAACATTAAAATGTGTAAAAAAGTGCAATAGAAAAGCAAGTTTTTCATTATCCTGATGAGGACACTAATTGTAAGAAAGGAATTGGATGAGAAAAAATGTACACTCTGAGGGGGGAAATCTAGTCATCAGTAAGTACGTTTTAATCTCATTCAACGAAAATGCTTAATTTTTATTTTTTGCGCATTTAAAAGATGATGATATTATCAAAAAACCTGAAAGAGTTGTTTTTTTCAAAGCGTATTAAGCAAAAGCCGTTTTTTTAAAAGAAATTTTATTTACTTTATTTTCTACTTTTCGATAGAATTAATAAAGAGCTGTTAATATTTTCTGATGTATTATTTTTTTTATTCTAAATGTAACACTGGACGCTTAAGATAAATAAGAAAAAAATACTGGAAACGCGATCTATATTGGCTCGAATAATGTAATTAAATGTAAAGAAAAAAACCAAAAAAAAAACAACAATATATTAACTGTAAAATATCAACATTTTTTGTTATACTACGGAAACAGAGCATAATTTTATTCTTATTAATTTTTACATAAAAGTCGCTTGTGTCGTACGCGCTACTACCTATTATTGGTATGAATCGTAGCATGCCGAAACCAAAATACAAAAAATAATAAACAAAAAACAATATTTATTTTTAGAAAAATTAAAAAGCCTATTACGTGTTCTTGTAACGCCGTGGTAGATGAATAAATTACGAGAAAAAAAAAGGGACCTTATCGCGCAGAATCCCAAATTTCTAAAAAATATGATATTTTAGAGCAATAACCAAAAAGATATTGCCATACAATTCTTAAATAACATTAACTTATTGCAGTCAGCACCAAATTTCTAAATTACAGCAGTATCATTAGAAACAGTTTAATGAGATAATATGTAATCGCTCATTAAGGCAAGTATTGAAAACATCAAACAAAGGTGGTTTTTAATTTTTTTGATTGAGAATATGTGTATATTACGCTAGAATATATTAGTTTTTATCTACAAAATATTTTTTATTTTTTAGTGCACTTTTATTAAATTTTTAGAACAAGTCTTAAAGTCGGTGCCTTTTTTTCCTAGCAAAAAAAAAAAAGGATTTCAGTTCAGACACTTTTAGTGTAAATATTTTTGACTGATGCATAGCCTAAAAAGCGATGTGCTACTCTATCGGTTAATATAATATTGTTTAAGTTTTGCGGGTGATGAGCTGCTTTTTGGCTAATTTTTGTCTGGATGTATGAATTAATAAAAATATATCATCTCTTAAGGGCATTCGTTTTTTGTTTTTTTTTAATGCTTATTTTAATAACTACTGAACATGAACATTCATCGATACTTTTATCGATATATTCATATGGAGAGCACCACACCAACCGGAAAAAATTTCTAATAAATACAGAGAATAATTCGAATTACTCCACATGAGATCAATACGCAGTAATGTAAAAACATGATATTTCGGTCGGTAATAAATTTGTAAATGAGGGGCTATCTATAGCTGTTTCAGTTTTCTCCATTTAATTAACATATTAGGTAATATTTAAATTTTTTGTCCCGTTAAAAATTAACTTTTTTCCATATTACGATAGCATTATTGATATTTTAAGTCCTAAAAACTTACCTATAAAAAGACCAAATTTTTTCACATCATTATTTGATATTTCAATTCACTTATTTTCATCCGGCATTCTCTTGTGGTGGTACCACTGTTGATCGGCACACTTCCGAACAAACCAAAAATCACTAAAATCAGTTTACATGGGCGGAGAGTTGTACGCGAACAAACGCTTAAAAAGCCAAAAAATACGCGAGTGTACAACCTGCTCCATTTTGAAGTTGTAGTAAGTAAAAAAAAAAAGGTTACAGTGTCCAATCTGGTTAGACAAAAATACTAGAAGTAGTCGTCGGATAATGAAAGTGTTTCACCGCCAGGGCCGTATCTCTGTGTGTGTGTGTGTGTGGTGGGGTTGGGTGGGGGGTCAACTCCTACCCTCGAAATGACTGCGAAATCATAACTGCATGAATTAAATGGACCGACATTGGGAATAAATTTATTTCTTTTCAATTTTTGACAAAAGAAAAAAAAAATTAAAATTTTTATGAATTCTACGGAAACGACTATTTATTGTAGTGTTCAAATATTACATATACAATAATTGATTACAAGGCTTTAGTGTACCATTTATAAGTAAATATATTTCAGGATAACACACACACACACATATATATATATATATATGCATGTACAATTATAAAAATATTTTCATAACCCACGCCCGAAATTTTTTTAGTTTAGATACAGCCCTGTTCACCGCGATAATTTATAAAAAAAAAGTGTGTCAGGAATAAAATTGTTATTGAATAGATACCAAAAATTTTATGGGATTCGCATAGAAAAAAAGATTTACAAATGAGCGCAAAACCGGTTTTTCTCGCCTTTTTCTATTAGAAAAAAAAAAATTAATAATAAGATAAAAAAGAAATATGTCTCGTTACAGATCTTTCAAATGCGAAGGAATGTGTCTTTGTGTTTAATTGAAATCGGTTTATAAGTTTTCGCAGGGGGAAAAAAACACAGCAAAAAATAGCGCGAATTTAAAAAAATTAATTACTCGAATTCCAATTATAGTATCGAACTTTTTTAAAATTTAAATTGTAGATATTTCAGAGGCCTGACTACTATAAAAATTTGGCTTCTTGATATTCATAAGAAGAGTTTTTGCAGGATTAACAACTATGTGAAAGTGTAGAGGTCGCCGAAATCCGGCCCACGGTTTAAAATTACACACCTTTCTCGGCATCGTTTTTGAACTACGGTAACTTGAAATTACACCTATTTTCATGAAAAGTCGGTTGCATAGAAGAACTTCTTTTCGAATAAAATCCTTTTTGCATTTTTCCGCTCTAGAACGATTATTAACAAATCGCGAGCCGGATTTTCTACACTTTAACATTGTTGTCAACGCTGCAAAAACTCTTCTTATGAATATCAAGAAGGAAAATTTTTATAGTAGTCAGGACCCTCTGAAATATCTAAAATTTAAATAAAGAAAAATTTCGATACTATAATTAGAAGTCGAGTAATTAATATTTCAAAATTCGAGCTATTTTTTGTTGTTTTTATTTATAATTTTTTTCGCGAAAACTTATAAACCGATTTCAATTAAATAAAAAGACACATTCGTTCGCATTTTAAAGATCTATAACGAGATATATTTCTGTTTTTCTTATTATTCATTTTTTTTTTTTCTAATAGAAAAAGGCGAGAAAAACCGGTTTTGCGCTCATTTGCGATTTTTTTTTCCGATGCGAATACCATAAAATTTTTGGTATCTATTCAATAACAATTTTATTCTTGACACATTTTTTTAATAAATTATCGCGGTGAAAAATTCTTATTAATTAACCGGACTTTTTAAAAATCGACCTAAAATTTGACAATCCGACCGGAATATATATAATTGCATATTCTTAAAATGACGCGAATAAATAGCCCATCGTCTCATTAAGAAATGGCTCAATTTCAATTGCGCAGGAGATTCGATTGATTACCAAAAAAAAGTTATACACAATCAAGCTGGAAAGTTAAAGAAAAAAAAGTATTATTTACTTATCGGCAATCGAAAAAAGTTAATTAAGAAAAAACAAAGCTGACCTTTTATCACATTGGGAAATCGCTGAAATTTCAATTTCAAGATTGCATTTATTTATGGATATACGGAAGGCCGAGTTAGATAAGAACGTTTAAAAAAAGGAGAAAAACAGTTTATTGCCTTATTGTTGATAAAATAAATAAACACAGATAGAGGCTTATTGACCTGAACCGATTGATATCGATTGTCTATTTTTGTTTGTTTTTTTTTTTCTTTTTTTTTTCCCGAAATTAATTTCGAATTAAGCGTAATTACAATTATTTCTAGGTGTTTATTTTTAGATATTCATTTTTTCTCTTTTAACTGTCATACGTTTTGGTTTTTAATAAGGATGTTCAAAACATACGAGTGGTGAACAAACATTATTCGTTTTTATATACGATAAGTAATGTACCTTCCAGATGATTGACCACCAATAGAAAGCTTGAGGAATAAAAGAAGATACGATAATTACGAGTTCCACAGATGACTAGCAGCATCTTAAGAGGTGATAATGTGAGGCGCATATTGAACACGTCACTTTTAATTTAGGAGTAGAAAATAACGGTCGTTCCAGCCTTAATCGTTATTTTTCGTTTATCATAGCTGGTATTTTTAAATACATGTTTTCTCATGAATTTTTTACTAATATTTTTTTTCTTTTCCTCAGTTGAAGATAGGATATTACTGAAAATGTTTTTAACATATGTTATTTAATATTTATTTAATGCTTTCTTTTTACGGTTATAATTATTCATTATTTTATATTATTAATTTTTTTTTTTTTTTTTTTTTTTTGTGTAAACTACTCGTTGGCCATGTATAACTCTGCCAAGGTCATTACGGCACAACGAGTATCGGATTTATTATAATTTGTTTATTAGATTATTTCTGTTAAGGAAGATTAGCATTGTCTGAACCTGTTCTGGACGGTTATCTAAAAGAAGGTGCAGTGGTTTGTCCTTGATTCTTGTTAAGTTTTTACATTGTTTCAGGATGTGCTCCACCGAAGGTAGCACTGCTGCATTACAGAATAGGCAGGAAATCGGTGGAGGGGCTCTCTGGAGGACATGGTTGTGAGATATCGATGTGTGTCCCAGTCTCAACCTATTAAGGGCAGAGAATTCTTTTTTGGACATTTGGATCGGTGGCTACCAAGGTTCAACATTTGGTTTAATATTCCTTAGGAAAGTTACATGTTGGGACCAGGATGAAATCCAACGTTCTTTTATATTTCTGTGGAAGAAGGGAGTGATTTCTGGTGATGGGACATTGGGTGGCATAGGGGCAGTCAACATTGACTTGGCGGCCCGGTCTACACATTCATTTCCGGGTATTCCAACATGTGCCGGCACCCACACGAAGCCTATTTGTATCCCCTCTTGGGTAAGGCGATGTGCTGTAGATCTTATTTTATAGACTAATGGACTGGTTATAGTAAGTGACTGAATAGTTTGAAGGGAGACCAGTGAATTTGTGATAATTATGTATTGTTTGTTCTCAGATTTACACCACGCACATGCTTCCAATCCAAAGAGAATTCCGTATAGCTCGGCTTCTAATGCGGAGCTGTCATCATGTAGCCTCATTGCTTCGGCTTCACCTGAGATTAGGTAGGCACATGCTATGGGAGTGGACACTGTGCCAGCGACATTTGCTTTAGCTCCATCTGTATAAACGTGTGTATCATGTGTGTAAGTTCGTATTTTTTCGATACTTTTCTGGCGAGCTGTATATTGGTCCTCGTTAGATGTACGGTGGATGAAGAGTGATAAGTCTACCATCAATGGGGGGTATTCTCATGGTGGTTCTTTTGGGAACAGGAGGAGATCCGGATTGTATTTGATGTTTTTCTCAGTTAAAAAATTTAGAATATTAGGTATTGGATCATTTTGAAAGGCTGGAGGAGGAATGACAGTGCTCCTCGAATAGAAGTGATATTGTTGGTACCGGTATAGATGATCACGGGACGTGTAAAAGTCAAATATATAGGATAATGGCGGTATTCCTGATAGCACACAGACACCCTGCGTGGGGGATGTTCGATGCGCCCCAAGGATGGTCCTTAAGGCAGCGTGATGGATTGATTCAAGTGATTTTATGAGCTGCTTACTAGCCGAATAGAACACTTGGCAGCCGTAGGTTAATCTGCTTAGGATAAGTGATCTGTATACAGATAGAAGGAGTTTTGGATTATTGTTATATTTATGATGTGATAAACATTTTAAGATAGCTATGGTCTTATTACATTTGCGTTTGAGTTCTTTAATATGAGGAGACCATGTCAGATGGTAGTCAAATATTAGGCCCAAGAATTTAGCTGAGGATGTGACTGGAAGAGGAAATCCATTTAGGGTAAGGGAAAAATCATGGTTTGGGTTTACTCGACGACTTTTCTGGAATTTTACACAAGAAGTTTTATTTAAGGAGAAAGTAAGGCCGTTAATTTCGGCCCACGAATATAACCTATTGATTGCGGATTGTAGTATGGATTTGGCGTTGGAAGGAAAATTTGATGCTAAGGATATATTGAAGTCGTCTATAAAAAATCGGGATGTTACCGGCGGCTGTATGCAGTCCGCCACATCATTTATATATAGGATAAAGAGTGTTACACTTAGAGGAGAGCCTTGAGGAATACCATTCTCTATTAGAACAGGAGAGGGTACAGTTGAGCCAATTTTTACTTGAATGTGTCTGTTTGACAAATAATTCATTATATAGTTGCCCATATTGCCTTTTATATTGGCGTTCTTCAGCTTTGTAAGCACTTTATATCGCCATATCCGGTCGAATGCTTTCTCTATGTCAAAAAAGACTGTATAGAGAGCTTGTGATCTCTTTTGGGCTTCAAGTATTTGTCTTTTTAGGCTCAGGAGATGTAACATTAGGGATTTTGATTTGCAACCTCCATTTTGTATTGAGGAGAGAACGTTTGAAGATTCTAGGAAAGAGGATAGTCGTCTGTTCACCATTTTTTCCATGATTTTCGAGAGTGAAGATAGTAAGGAGATAGGTCTGTAATTTTGAGGAATGAAGGTTTCTTTATTAGGTTTGAGGATAGGAATAATTAAAGCTGCTTTCCAGGATTTTGGGATGGAGGAAGTTGTTCAAATTTTGTTGTATATGTCAAGGAGTAGTTGTTTAGCTGGATTAGATAGGTATCTGATCATGAATGGATGAATGGAGTCGGCTCCAGGTGCACCGTTTTTTAGTTTTTTGTCGAGCTGGTAATTTAGTTCAGACATTGAAAAAGGATCATTGTATTTTTCTCTTTGATCTGGAGGAAAGGATATTTTGTGCTCCTCTAGTCCCGATTTGTGTTCTAGGAAGGAATCGGTGTAGGATGCTGAGGAAGATACTTTAGCGAAATGTTACGCAAAGGCATCTGCCACTTCTTTGGTGTCTGTGAGCAGGGCATTGTTAATGAGTAAGGAAGGGGTAGTTGGAGGACGATAGTTACCACACAACGACTTGATTTTTCTCCAAACCACCGTCGTAGGCATATATTTCGAGATAGATGATACAAAACTTTAACTTTTATCATATCATAGCAATTATTTTTATACTTTTTTTTCCCTACAACCGACTATTCTTCATTTCTTTGTTTTGCACTTGGTTTTTTTCTACTCATATTTCTTCTTTTCATCCTTCACAGTAATTTCTTCAGAGGCGTTATTTATTCATCTAACGTAAAAAAATAATTGTTTGTTTGTCACTTCTCTCCCTTCATTCAAGGAAGCCCTGAATGATGCAACCATTTTCTCGACTGATATTTTGTTCGAACTTCGGTTTGTGCAAGCAGATGTTTTACACGTTTATCACTCTTTTTTTTTTTTTTTTTTTTTTTTTTTTATGCTACTTTAACACAACTATGAGGTTATTAAGCCGCGCTTATGTTGTTAATTACAAAGTATAATATAAATTACAGTTTTTGAGGAATAGGAAGAGATCATTTATATATGGACTATTGTTACGTAGTAAATGGGATAGGTTTGAGTATAGATTAAATTTTTTGGCTGGATTCAGATAACTTATTACAATTTGTTAGAATATGTCAGAGAGTAAGTTGAGGAGTGTTACAAAAAGGACAGGATGGAGGTGATGTGTTATTGAAAAAGTTTTAATGGGTTACATTGGTATGGCCGAGTCTTAATCTAGTTAAAATTATTTCTTCTTTTCGTGATTTTCGATCAGATGACTCCCATTCTTCGACCTTTTCTTTTATGCCTCTGAGATGGTTTGTGGATGAGGTCGATCTCCATTCCGCATTCCACAATCTTATAATTTTCTTTTTATACGCGGTCTTTAGATCACCTGTGGTTATCATGGTTTCGGTATTAGTAGGATAGCGAATTCGATCTCTTTGCTAATTTATCTGCGATTTCGTTGCCCTTTATTCCTTTATGACTTGGGATCCATACGAATAGAATATCCAGTCCATTGGAAAGTAATTCTGTTATTATTTCTTGGATTCTTTGCACTATAGGGTTGGTGTTATATATCAATCGAATATTTTCAAGGGCGCTAACCGAGTCAGTTAGTATTATGAACTGGTGTTGTGTATGTATTCGCGATATTTCTGGCAATGCAAGGTATATTGCATATAGTTCAGCAGTTTCAGCTGAGCTCCATGACGGTAGTTTTTCAGCTTTGCTTATTGTATTAGAAATGAAGAAAGCCGCTCCGGCCGCCATTGCTGTTTTTGATCCATCGGTGTAACAGTGTACTCTGGATATCGTCCTAAAATACTATTTAGTCTTGACTGCATGTCTACGGTACTTGCGGAGTTGTTTGATAACACCAACAGTTCGTCGATAATTTGGATTGACGGTATTGACCATGGTGCAGGACATACGGCGATTTGGGGAAACGAGCGGTATGTTTTCGGGGTATAGGAGATTCGGATATTTTCCTCAAATTTTAACGCAATATGTTGATCCTCTTTTTGGATTGATTTGTATTTATTCCGATAATAGTTGTTAAATAGAAGATTTCCTGTTGGTAAATCTGATATAGCTGCTGCGGCGATTAGGAGATTTACGGTTTGGATCATTTTTCGATATTTGAGAGGGGGTTCGTTGGCTTCTACACAGAGGCTTGTCGTAGGTGTGGTTTTGAACGCTCCTGTCGCTAATCTAATGCCTTGGTGATGAATGCAATCTAGTTTTCTTAAGGTTGTGCGGCTTGCTGAATTATAAAGTTGAGCGTCATAGTTCAATTTTGTTCGGATGAGGGATCGATATAAATGTAACAGTGTTTTTCTACTGCATCCTACATCAGAATGGTTGAGTAAGTTGAGAATTCCTAGAGAGCGGATGCATTTCGTACGTTATATGGTCCTTCCATGATAGCTTTTTATCAAGCAGGATTCCTAAAAACTTGACTGTTTGTACTTCTGGGATTGATTTGGAACGCAGTGTCAAAACTATATTTTGTTGTTTTCTTTTGTTATTTGAGAAGATTATGTAGTTTGTTTTCTCGGCGGATATTAGAAAACCATGGTCGTGACTCCAGGTGTTGATGTTGTTTATCGTTGGCTGTATTATTTGTTTAGCGATTTCAAGCGACGATGCTTGAAGCGATATGCTAACATCATCGGCGAACATTCTGATAGAAACTGGCTTCTCGACAACCGAAGTAATATTGTTTAGCGCAAGCAGGAATAAAGTAGCACTCAAGGGTGATCCTTGAGGTACCTCGTTGGAGATTTTTCTTTCTTCTGATAGAATGTTGCTTATTCTTACGCGAATCCTTCTGTCACTAAGGAAATTTTTGATTATGTTTGCTAAATTACCATCTATCTCGATTTGATGTAGTTTTTTGAGGATGAGGTACCGCTATATACGGTCATAAGCCTTAGAAAAATCGAAGAAAATTGCGACTGTGGAATTCAAATTTATGAATGATCGTTTGACGTTCATGACAAGATCATTTACCGCTAGCTGTGTTGATCGTTGCTGTCTAAAACCATATTGATGGATAGATAATGTCTTGTTGGTTTCAAGTGTCCATGAGAGCCTTTTGTTTAACAATTGTTCTAATATTTTACCTAGTATGCTTGTGAGTGCTATTAGTCTATAGTTGTTAATAGAGGGGTTCATATTCGATTTTGGGATCGGGATTATGATAGCGATTTTCCAGCAAGCCGGGAATATCGAATTTTTAAAAGCTTTGTTGTAAATTTCTAAAAGATCCTCTAGTGCTGTAATGTGTAGATGCTTCACCATTAATCGGTGAATATTGTCTGGTCCGGGAGCTGTATTGTGAATGTGGCTATTAATGCATAACATTAGTTCTTGCCATGTCAGATTTATATTATACGCTTCTTCGTTATGATTATTGAAAGGGATTGAAGTTTTCTCTGCATTATTTTTGATGTTCAAAATCTGTTGTGAGTAGTTATGATCAGATGATATCGAAACGAAGTATTCCGCGAATCTGTTTGCAATATGGATAGGTTCTTCGATCATGGTGTCATTGTCGTCTATCGAAGTTATTGGGGATAATTGTTTCCGACCCTGTATTTTTTGAACATTTGCCCATGCTGATTTTAGCGAACTTTTGAAGTTTATCTGAAAAATAAATTTATTCCAGTTTTGCGTTTTGGCTTTCCGAATTGCTTGTCGTGTTTCAGCTCTTTGCTGTTTGAATGCTTCAAAGTCTTCTTTTAACTTTGATCTGCGGAACTTACGAAATGCTTTTCTCCGTTTCTGTATAGCCAAATGCAAATCTTTTGACCACCAAGGAACGGGTTTTTGACTTACTTTTCCTGATGTCTTTGGGATTGACTTCGCTGCGGCAGATAGGATGAAACATGTAAAGTTTTCAATGTCTTCTGACAGTTCTTCTTTGTGATCGAAAGTGATCTCCGTATCACTTTTAAATATTTCCCAGTTAGCATCTTCTATTCTCCATTTCGATGGAAAAGTTTGAGGACATGTGGTAAGATTGCCAAGTGATGATGTGATTATTGGAAAATGATCACTGTCGCATAGATCGTGGTGGACTTCCGTTTTAATTCTCCCACCTAAAGATGATGTAGCGAAGACTAAATCTAACGTGGACATGGTTTTAGATGCCGCGTTAAAGTGAGTTGGATGTTTTTTGGGGTTTAATAGAAGTAGATGTTCGTCGAATAGAAATAATTTTTCGATTAAGCATCCTCTTTTAGAATTGTATGTTGAGTCCCATGTTTTGTTATGGGCATTGAAATCACCTAGGATTATATATGGTTTGGGGAGTTGCTTAACTATTGTCTGTAAGTGATCTCTGCTGAATGATAAATCTGGGGGGAGATAAATGTTGCATATAGTGATTTTCGATGCATGTATTTTTGAAGACAGCTTCACTGTTACTGCTATAACTTGCAATTCCTTATTAATATTTCGCGGCTATTATACGGATGTGAGACATGGACACTGAAAACGGCAATGATAAAAAAACTAGAAGCCTTCGAAATGTGATGCTAGCGAAGAATGCTTAAGATCTCGTGGACGAAGAAGATAAAAAATTCAGAAGTACTACTGCGTATGGACAAAAATCGGGAACTGGTGAATACAATAAAAAAGAGGAAACTAGAATACGTGCGTGGCCCTAAATATCAGCTACTGAGGAGGACAATTTTACTTGGGCAGATCGAAGAAAAAAGATGGATTGGCAGGAAGAATACGACATGGTTTGAAAACATAAAAAAATGGACAAAATATTCAACAAAAGAAATAATTCATACAGCCAGGAATCGGGAAATATGGAAAAAAATTAACTTCATGTCAACATCCTGAAGTCCGATGAGGATATGGCACCCCTTAAAGAAGAAGAAGAAGAATTTACTTCCTGATAACAGGAGATGGAGCTGTGAATTACAATTCATACTCCACCCGCTGCAACAAGGCGGCTGGAGTAATCTAGGCGAAGTGTTTGGTATTCTCGTAAGTTAAAGCTTTGATATGGTTTTAAATGGGTCTCTGGCAAGGTAATGATTTTTGGTTGTTTCAGAGTGAGAAGTTGTTGTAGTTCTGCGTAGCGTAGCGATAATCCGTTTATATTCCACTGGAGAATTATGTTGTTACTCATTTAATAGTAAAAATAGTAATTTGTGATACAATTCCGTTAAGCATTGTTATTTGTGTCTTGTTCTAGGGTGCGTATGATTCTTGTGAACCGGTTTTTTGTACCTTTGTGTTGTAAAAACGGTTACGATTCAGTCATCATGTTTAATAGACCTGTTAAATCACCAGTGAACTCCTTAGAATTTTCTATTACTGATTTGCTCCTACTGTACATGTCGATAAAGAGCATAACATTTGTTAGTGATAGTGTGTATTTAGTTTCATTGTCTCAGAGTAAGTTTTCCAATGGTTTAAAAATTTCCTTCAGCGTCGGGGTCGGAGGTGTTTTGAAGTCCTGGGTTTCATCAACTTCACTAAGTGGAGGAGATATGTCTTCTACTAGTACTGATTCTGAGATTTTTGGTGATCTCTTTGCCCTTTTTTTCTTCGACTTTTTATTTTCAATTAACTTTTTGTTCGCTTTCACTCTTCGTATATGGGACTACTTATCGTTTACTATTAGAAGAATTTCAACTCTTTAGTATATTAGTTTAGTTACAACGTTGGTGAACTGTTCTTTTTTTTTTTTTTTTTTTTAATTTAAAAAATAAACTGTGGGTCTCACAGGGCAAATATTCCCGTTGTGTGAGTGTCCAACACTCTCATCAACATTTATTGAAAAAAAGATACAAAAAGTACAACTATCTTAACGTATTCCATAAATAACAATACTAATAAACCTAACATAATATTTAAGTAAGAGTATATATACATATGACAATACATAACATAGCGCGTAATATGCATCTGTACACCGGTACATGCAGACAGCTTAATATTTCCAGATCGAAAAGAATGATCCTCTGAGAGAACTCAAAATCCAGGAAGGACACGATAAAATCAAAACTAAAATCCGTAAAATAATGAAGCATTAAAGAGTAGCGAGATATAAGACGTAACTTGATCCTCAATCTTTGCACCATTTCTTCAGCCATTCTTGCACTTCCTTTTTCCACACACCAATTTTTTTTTTCCTGTAGTATATCATTAGGCATTGTCTTTATTTAAATTAATTAAAACTGAATCATCAGTGTTGTCAATTCGTAATTTACACCGCGCGGATAGATGTAATATGTATTACTTTGGTGTTCTTGTTACCCGAATTTTTTCCCTGGATGGTAATTTTATATCATTGACATTAAATTTATTTCTGTTTTCTTAGCCTCACATAATATATTTGAATTACATATAATATTCTAGACATTATTATTGAATTATAGTATATACGTAGTGTTCGATGTGCTAGTACCTGCTTTATTTTATATACAGCTGGAACTGACTGTCTTATATTCCAGTTTAAATTTTGAATGTGTTTTTTCCAGTTCAAGGATTTATCAATATATGTATCTAGATATTTAAAGTCATTTAAATTCTTTAACGGTGGACAAAAACATAGATGGGTATAATTATTTACATGAAGCTCATGAAGAAAATCGTTATTATGAAGGACAATTCGCGGGTTGCGTATCTTATGTTTAGAATTGTTCCGAATGTGTAATACTTTTGATTTGTTTATATTTATACATAATCTCCTATCATGTGCCCATTTATTCAAATTATCCTCTTGTAATAATTTCTTCGTGATCTCGAAATTTTTGTGCTCCATTAATAAAGCAATATCACCAGCAAAAACGTAAACCTTTGCATTTTTAATATGCTTGTGTAACCAGCTGCTGTAAATGAGAAATTTTAGAAATGCATATCGCATATATTTCGATGACACTGCACATTCGATATTTTAAAATGCTTTAGGCTGTTTAGTTAAATTGAAATTTTGTTAACTACAATTAAATCCTGATTTCATCGTACGTCTCCTGAAATTGTGAGAAGGAGTATGATATTTCGTTAGTGCTTCAATACAATTACGTCGAATTTGCATTATTCGCGCGAACTTTTAAACTTTGAGCTCATACCTAATCTTGGCGAAATTACTGATTTAATGTCGAGACAAAAGCGAATGAATAGGGACGGACTGCTCCCGAAAGATAATAAAGACTCAGACAGTCTCGTTCAGAAATAATAGAAAAATCCGACACTGCTAAAAAATGAAATAATATACAGTTCCTTTTTACACTTCTGCCTTCTTTTAGCTTCTCCATTCAACCGATGTAGCTATATGTCACATTTTTTAAATTTAATCGGGCAGTGCCATTGTATTTTTCTTTTCACGTCATTATTATTATTATTATTATTATTATTACTACTACTACTACTATTTTACGCTGCATAATCTAATAATCTTAAGACTAAATTCATAAAATTTTAATACTATCCTTTTAAGATACCTAAAAGGATATTCATCTTATATCTTTACAGCCACTTTTTTACACTATCGTTACTAATTTACTTATTAACTATATTTTATTTTTTCATTTATCTCTCTATTTCAGTACATAACTTATGTATGTTATCTTCACTGAAATGTTTTACACTATTGTTACTAATTTACATATTACCTATATTTTATATATTTTTTTTTATTTATCTCTCTTTTAAATTTTTAATTATTTTAGTACATAACTTATGTTATTATCTTCACCGAAATGCACTTGAGGGCAGATTATATGATTATGTGTACATACAAATGGAATAAGTGTGGTAAATTTGAATTCAGTATATGTGTGGACATATCTGTTTTCTGTGTGAGTGTAAAATTGTGTATATTACTGAGGGAGTAGATGTATTTGGTGTAGCTAATGTGTTTGTTGTACACATCACTGTATGTGTTATACAGGATATTTAAGCTGACTTGTGAGTATGGTTGCTTGCAAAAACGGGTGTAGATGTAAGGGTAGATGTTAGCATGTGAGACTCTTTAATGTACATAATTATTTTAAGTATTGGTTTGTACTATTAGCATCGATTTATAAAATAACTTATAAAGTAAAATATTAAGTTACTGAACATTGTCATTATCAGGGCGTAGTACTCGTACATATTCACACTGCACAACACATTTACCTCATCTTGTTTTGATTTGGTTTTCCTATTACAGTTTGTTGTAAATGATATAATATCATTATTTTTATTTCATTTTTGTTTTTTTTGTTCTGTTTTTTTATATTATTATTTTATTTTTTTATTTTATTTTTTTCACTTTTTTCTATTATTTTTCTTGCTAAATTTTGCTATTACTTTATACCTACAACCACAATAATGCGTCCGTATCTTTTGTTATCGTAAAGACTTAATTTTTGTTTTGACCACTACTCGCGTAATATTGCGCATAAGTGGCTTTTCTCTGTAATAATCAAATCAAATCAAATCAAATCATTTTTATTGCTAACAACAGGTTAATATAATACGTTTTCAAAAAAACTTGTGTACCACAAATGCGCAATAACTGCGCGAGCAGTGGGATTATTATTATACAATAAGGCAATAATTGAAAATAAAAATACATCTTATAGATTTAAAGATTTGTAAGTATGCAATAAAGTAAAATGGGTATAGTAAAAAAAAAAAACAAGAACAACGGTAATAAACTAAATACATAAAAATAAAACAAAAGCAACGAAAGAAATACAATACAGTGAAACATCATACAATGACCAAACAATTTTTGGCTGCAGTTGTAATTGTTTTTAGTATGCATACCAATTGTATTTGGCAATTGTTTACATAATTCAGTATTATCACGTTCTGTACAAAAAATAGAAAAATAATAACAAAAAGAGAAAAAATAGAACAATAATAAAACCAAAGAGATAAACAGATGCTTGAAGTGATAACTCTGTCAATCATGCTTACATAATTTCAAACACTCACATGCACCAACATGTTAAATTGTATTAACCATATGCATGCAAATGAAATACATAGGTTAAAATTTTACATGCACTTATAGTGACAATCATACTTATGCACAAACATATAGTTAGATGCTCGTTAAGACCAATAAATATCAACCCCAGATAGGGAAGTGTAGAAGATGAGCCACCACAAATTTGCAGCACTTATTCATCAACAACTGTACTTCAGCGGCAAAGTGAATAAACGTATGATAGTAGTAAATATATAAATTTAAAACATTAATTAAAGTATTAATAAAGTTAAAAATAATGAGGTTATAAATTTATAAATGTTTAAACTGAAATATTAAAGAAACAATACTTTTGCTAATCCAACTAGGATACATAATAGAAATTACCATTTGTGATTTAAAATAAGAAATAATAATGATAAAATAAAGAAACCTCAGACTGCATAGCAAGAAAAATAAAAGTGAAGGTGAGTACAGACACTGGAAACTAAACGCTAGTTTTTGGCATTGAGGGGAATGAGCAACACACAGACTACACATTAATATATTTGCTTTTAACATATTTAATTAGATATTTACGGTGATTTTTTCGGATTTTTAATAAATCAATTAATTCAGTGGGAAGTAAATTGTAAAGTATTGCACCCATATACATCGCCTGTATCCTAGTATGATATTTTTTAAAGTTTGGAATGATAGCTTGCTCCTTAGAGGAACTTCTTGTCACACCCTCTTTCAAGGAAATATTGAATATATCTTTGTTTTTAAATACATATTGTAGTAAGTGTACTTCATATAAGGGGCGGACGTTGAGAGGGCCAAAATTTGGTACATAGTCTTTTTTATTGAAGATAGTATAAAAAACTTGTTTCTGCAATCCCTGAATTTGTGATAGATGCAAGTTGGCTGCACACCCCCAATGTAAAATTCCATAGGACAATACTGGCTGGTAAAGGGAGAAGTAGAGATGGAGTAGATGCTAACTCGAGAAGAAGTTATTTAAATAGAAAAATATATAATTCAGTTTTCTTAATTTACTTTGCAGATATACTGTGTGTTTGTTCCAGGTCAATTTATGATCTAATTGTAATCCTAAGTATTGTAATGTGTCCATTACATGGAACATATAAAAATTTAGAAAAACAAAAGAAATAAATAATAATAAGAATAATTTGGAATGTGTGGTGCGGGTGCGAGTGTGCGCGTGCATGGAACTGTTGTCGGTGGGACCAGCCAATCAGCATCCTGCAGGAAACAAAAAGGATCTACCTGATTCGGCCAAGTCCAGCGGTCACGATCGAGTAGGCGGTCGAAATTTTGGAAAATCGAGGAGAAGATTTTAGCGAGAAAGGCAGTGGCAGCCTTATAGGGAGTCTCAGTTTTTACCTTCGAGCAGGCAGTCTCGTTTTTACCTTCGGTCAAGCCAGTCAGTGGCTGTTTACCGGTTTTTAATTTTGTAGAAATACTTCCGTTTTGATTTCTCGTGGAAAAGTCGCCGTCTTGTTACTACGTACGACATAGGTTAAATTTATCGATAAATATCGAAGTGGCGCGAGTAGTGATTCTTGCTGTTCGGCAAAGTTTGGATTCGGATTTGCAACCGGTCCTCAACGAAAGTGTTCGATAAATCTTCCTCGACCGATTCCGATTTCTGCAACGC
Organism: Icerya purchasi; assembly: GCA_039619475.1. Classification (NCBI taxonomy): domain Eukaryota; kingdom Metazoa; phylum Arthropoda; class Insecta; order Hemiptera; family Monophlebidae; genus Icerya; species Icerya purchasi. The sequence continues at coordinate 232,031,619 of CM077116.1, forward strand.
AACCGACCGCCGAATCGCCACCAATAGATCCCCGATCACCGACAACAGTGATACGTATAATTTATATTCTCTTTCTATATATATATATTGTTGTGTATTTCTAATTGCGCTATTTTCGGACTAATATTGTTTTTCAGCGGTCGACCGGCAAAGAAAGCTAGGTGTACTTTTTAATAATATATTGTTCGTTATAAAAAGCTCTGAAAGTAATCTGTCCAAAAGCTCTTATTTTAAATATTCGGTAAAACTAAAAAATAAAGAAAATCCACGAGGATAAAACCTCGTGGTTGGCATCCCTGACAACCAAGTTAACGTCTAGAACCGTTACAGTATTTTATATCATATACCCTATTCAGTTGACAGTTATTATTCAATTTAATATTTATTTCATTTTCAAGATTTTGATGTGCATAAGTATAAACAACGAATTTAGTTTTGTTTATATTGATGATTAATCGGTTTTCCCTGAACCAAGTTTGTATAATATTTACGTCATCCTGGATTAAATTCTGAAGGAGATTTACATCTCGAGAGCATGTTACTATGACGGTATCATCTGCATAACTGAACAATTTACCACTAACATTCAAATTGCATAAGCTGTTGATATATACTAAAAATAAAATGGGTCCAAGAATGCTTCCTTGGGGACCCCCCCCCGCCCCCCCCTTTGGGATATATAGTCACTTAGTACATCATTTATTTTTGTAGCATATTTTCTATTTAATAAATATGATCTCAACCATTCCAAAAAAAATCCACGAAAGCCATATGAGTATAATTTTCCAAGCAAAATTTTATGGTCGACCAAGTCAAACGCTTTGTGCAAATCAAAGTACACTGCAACTGCTGTTTTACCTCTCTCAACATTGTCAGCAATGTAGGATATGTGTTGGAAGAGTGCATCATCTGTACCTCTGCCAGCCACAAAACCAAACTGGTTTACACTGAAAAAATTTGTATGATTTAGGTAGCTTAACATTTTGTTTTATACATTTTTCAAAAATTTTTCCAATAGTAGGCAGGAGACATATAGGTCTGTAATTACACACTTCTTCTTTACTACCACTTTTATATACTGGTGTAATTATTCTATGTTTTAGTATATTTGGGAACTTTCCCTTCTTCACAGAATCATTAAATAAGTATGCTAGAGGTTTAGGGAAAAAAGGAAGGTTATCTTTAATGACGGATATAGAGATGCCATCCGACCCAAAAGAGGATTTATTAGGCAAGGATATAATTGCATTTCTAACATCCTCCATAATGAAGTCTGTGAGGACAAAAGAATTTACTTGTTTACATTCACAGTTAGGAATAGTTCCGTCAAAATCCGAATTGTGAATTAAACTTCTAACTGAGTCTAAGAAATAATTATTAAAATGTGATGCTACTTGCTTTTCATGATCAATAACATTTTGTCTAATTCCATTTATAACTATACCATCAATGATCGGCTTTTTCCTACCTAAAACTTTATTTACAACTGACCAATATTCATTTGGATACTGCGCACACTGTGATAAGAGGTTTGAGTAATAATTTCTTTTGGCTGTTCTAGTCAATCTTTGTACTTGCTTCGATAATAACTTAAACCTGGTCAGCCAATTTTTATTTGAGGAAGACATTTTAGATAATTTATAATATATATTTTTTTCTTGTGATAATGTGATTATTTCAGGTGTTACCCATGACGATCTCTTCCTTTGTGATTTAATTCTAGGTTTGTGTAGTTTGGAGCAATCTAAAATAGTCTTAATTTTATCTATAAACCACTCAAATTTTATATCAATGTCTAGATCACTCGAATATAACCAGTCCAGGTTAAGGTCATTTAATTTGCGTTGAAATTTTAATTTATCCAGACTGTAAGATGGTTTAGTGCACTTTTTATGCAATAAATCCATCTGCAAAGAAATGCTGACCCCGTAATGATCTAAAAAATTGAGCTGTAATATGTCATATTCAACATCTGAGTTTAGTTTGTTTTCTTCAAAACCTCTTACAAATATATGGTCTAAGCAAGAACTATAATTTATATTCAGTTTTACGAATGTCGGTTCATTTACTAAACTAGCAAAGCCATGTGAATAAAGCAAGTTTAGATAATCAACACATTTATCGTTATTTAATAAATTTACATTTAAATCGCCAGTTATTACCGATGCAGCTGTTGATAACTCTAAAATCATTTTAAGTTCTTCTAAGAAATAATTGTATGATGAGTCGCAAAAACGATAAATACCGGCAATAGTTAGATTAGATCGACCTGGCGATGTACTTTGTAAGCATACTACATTACTGGTATGCGTGCACATATTTATCTGTTTACATTCATAGATATCCCTAACATAAATAACCACACCTCCTGATCGTTTACATTCTCTACATTGTGCAAATGTTATGTAACCCGGTACATTATATCTAATTATCTCGTCATCGTACAGCCAAGTCTCTGTTAAAACTATAATGTCATACACAAAATTTTGGCTATCCAACATTAACAAGAATTCATTGAAATGGGCACGCAGGCTGCTTATATTTAGATTTAAAAGCTTAATTGTATTCAACATAATATATTAAAAAAAAAAAAAAAAAAAAATTTTTTTTAAAAAAGGCAATATAAATATGTAAAATTTAATGTATACCATGTTAGAAAAATGCTAAAGAAGTTTTTATATCATATTTAAAAGAAACCATAAAAATGTAGTTAACTAAGTAAATAACTGCGTTTACACAGGTAAAACTTATATAACTAGTAGAAGTTGATATGATTAGTCCGGTAAATTGTATTTTAATTTCATAAGTGTAACATGAAAATGAAAAATTTACATAATATCTATGTAGAAACATCTAGAAAGAATATAAATTAAATACGTTTATCTTTTTGTGAAAGTAAACTGATTTATAATACTGATACCTAATGAAATAATATGTTTAAATTAAACGATGCTTAAAATACATGATATATTTTTCTGTTTAGCTTATATATGTAATAAAATTTAAATAAGAAATAGAACCGTAGTAATTAAATTGTACAGAAACACTATTAAGATGTTTATATAGTTGAGATACTCAGGTAGAGATAATACAAATGAAACATAGCTAAATGGCAAATTTATGCGAGTACTCTGATCATATACAATTTAAAAATTAGTAATGTAATTACGACTATTAAACTGAAATGCAATTTATTTGAAAATACCGCAAATGAAATAGCGGAAATAGTAAAACTAGGTAAATATATATAACGGTAGGTGTTGTTAAACGATATAAACAAACTGGTGAATGATAAAATTAAAGTAAACAGCGTTTGTATGAAGAAGTAAGTTTTAGTGCTGAATAATAATACTAAAAGCCTTTCAAACGAATATATAAAAACTAAGTGAGAAATAGGGTAAACGAACTAATGTTACACAGAAGAGTTTAAAAAAGAAAAAAAAGTACGTATTTTATGTGAAGAAATACATATGGTTTTCATAGATTGTAGAAAAATAAACATATATTACAAATTATATACAGATAAGGTAATAGACGATTTAAAAATATAAAAGGTAAGTTTTAATAACATTTGTTAGTGTTATGCAAAATATTTACCTCTGAAGTATCGTTGAATGAACAAAGCCGTGTTATAGTACAATAAAAAAAAGCAGCAAGTATTTAATTTAAAAGAACTAATCATGTAGGAATAAGTGAAGAAAAACCACTCAATATTAAATAAGGCAATAAAAGCCGTGCGTGCAACAGAAACTACTGCATAATTTATAAAAACAATTATAACTAAAACAATACTACTTAATGTAATGTGCGAAAATAGCGGATGCTGTAAGTAGCAATTTCCGATAACATGAAGTATAGGAAAATAATAAAACATATTTGTAAAAGTAAACAAATTACTAAAATTTACATTATGAATAATACGGAGTAAATATATATTAAAAATACTAATATCGTACACATTAATATTAAAATAGCATGAAGACTTAATACTATACAGTCATGTACTGCTACTTACTAATCCATTAATTTGCTCCAAAGATGAGATTCTAATGATTGGGGCAGCTTCATTTTTTCGTGCAAGGATTTTATAATCCCGCATCCACACGAATTTCCAGCCGCTCAATCTTAAACTTTTGGCAGCACCGAATAGTCGGGAGTTCTGAGGGGAAAGATGCTCATTTATATAAATGTTTTGTGTTAATGAAGGATCGCCAAAACTAATATCTTGCAATGTTGGACGCTTCTGCCGTGCTTTTTTTAATATTTCTTGTTTTACCGACCTACGACATAATTTGACAACGATACTCGGGTACTGCTGCTTTGGTGATTTAGGCAATCGGTGAGAAATATCGGTGTCAGCCTCTGTAACATGAACACCTACTGCAGATGATATTTTTGTGACAAGCTCCGTTGTATTTTCATTTGACGACGGAGGTATATTTGAAATAATCAGATTATTTATCCTCGTATATTGTTCCAATTTGTCCAGTTTTTGTTGCAGAATGGTATTAGAATCACGTAGTTGACTGTTTTCTTTTAGAACATCATTCAGTTTTTGTTCATTCTGGGCAAAAGCCAGTTGAAGCTGGTTAAAAGAGGTCTGTAGATGCTCCATTTGAGCTCTCAGCCCATTCATGTCTTCTCTAATCGCAATTAGTATTTCCATGGATTCTTTTGAATCCCTTGCTTCTTGTTTGTTTCCTTGACAGAATTTACAGGCTTATTTTGCCTTGTTCGGATTGGATTTATTACGCCAAGTCGCGGCTGATATACCGCCACACTCGAAATGTAATTTTCTACTGCACTGGCTGCATGTGACAAAATCTCCATCCCTTGGTAAATCTGCCGAACAACTACTACAGACTGAAGACATATTTAAATACTCTTTGAACAATTCAAAGTACGTACCCAAAAGGAACAGATACCAGAAATCGCAGTTATCTAATTATAAAATGTTATTTTAAAACTGATACTATACCGCGCAAAATTTGTTAAGTAAAAATGATCGTAACTATGGAACGGTATAATGGTTTATAAATTTAAACACAGCAGCGGAAACTACTTCAAGAGTATGATTAAAAAAATAAAATTTCAAACCTAAGAAGTTTACATTCACTTTGAGAATGTGCAGATGGCTACATTTGCGGACGACACGGCACTACTGTCATCACATGAAGATCCGAAGAAAGCTAGCAACAATCTACAAAATGCTCTTATGAAGGCTGAAACATGGTTTAAAAAATGGAAAATCGGGATAAACGAAAGCAAATCGGTGAATATCCATTTTACTAACCGAAAAGTTGAAGTCCCACCCGTTAAGATCAATAACATAGATCTTCCTGTACGAGCAACGGTCAGGTATTTAGGTTTGCACTTAGACAGCCGATTAACATGGAAACACCATATACAGGTTAAAAAGAAAGAATTAGATATCCGGGTTAAAAAAATGTACTGGCTGATAGGGAGAAACAGTGTACTGACAACGGACAACAAACGTCTAATATACACAACTATTTTGAAACCCATCTGGACATACGGGGTTCAACTTTGGGGTTGCGCTAAACCGTCAAACCTGAAGGTAATACAGACTTCCCAGAATAAGATCCTTCGGTTGTTAACCAAGGCACCCTGGTATGTTACTAATCTAACCTTACATCGAGATTTGTGTGTAGATTATGTGGCTGATGTCATCAAAGTTCATGCTAAAAGACACGCAGACAGACTCGATTCTCATCCGAACACTCTTGCTAGAGGATTGCTCGATGTTACCGATAATGTAAGAAGACTAAAACGCCAGAAACCGCAGGACCTTGTTTAAGGTAGGGGTAATCGGGTAGGTGCCATTGGGTACTCCTCCCTTCATGTTTAAGTTCATTCACACGTATTACTAAATGTCCTTGATGGACAGCTCGTAATAGTGTATAAATAAAAAAAAAAAAAACTTTCCAATGTAAGATAAAAAACAGAGCAAGAGTAAACACAACTGACACCACTGATAATAATAATAATAATAATAATAATAATAAAGTGTTATTTGATTTGATTTGATTATTATTATTATTATTATTATTATTATTATTATTATTATTATTATTATTATTATTGTATCGTGAGTTGAAGACGCTATAAAATTCTGATAGAATATGCTATTGGAATTACAATCGTATTTTTCCTATTGGTTTATCAACCAATTTTCTGGCTTTGTTCAACAACACTGCTGACCACAGATCTTTTTCTGGTATTTCAGCGGGCAAAAACAACTGCAGTTAAATAAATAGTCGTAATTCTGTCGTTTTCTGTAGTAACATCGATCCTCCTCGATTATTATCTAGTAATTCAAATTCTTTTCCGTTTTAGCACATTCAGTACATAGACGATTAACGTCACTGTTCCCAAGTTAAGCTCTACGCAAGGATCAATTTTTTTTCCATCGATTTTTTACGTTCTACCGTGTCCCTCCATCTTGCTTTGTGAGTCTTTCATGGACTATCCACTAACTTCTCCGAACAAACGAGGAAACTTTTTCTGCATTTAAGTCTTAAAGTTAAAGTTTCTTGCTCATATATGGGATATCTGTCATCTATTTTCAGTTTTGTCCTTTCTAATGTTAGTCGTAACCGCTTGTAGAATTATTGGAGAAACTACATTTTCCAGCTCAGCCTATGATCACACGGCAATTCTCATTCAGAGAAATATCGGCCTACTTTAAGTGTACACACCTGCCTCGTCATATTGGACAACTAGACTCTCTGATGCTGAAAAACATGAGGTCCTGTCAGTTTTAGTCTCCTCGTAAAATGTTTTCTTTATTTTCACTATTCGTTATTCGGATTCTATCGTTCACTTCACCCTTATTCAGATACCGTGATGAATTATCGTAATTAATATTGCTATCGGAATTTTCGTTAGAATTTCTGTAAGGTCCCCCCAGTTGCTCTGCTAACGGGGTGACCTTTTTGTCTGTTGATAAGTTTCTGATGATACTGGCCTAATATTATTCGTCTTCGTGAATGTGTGATGCAACTACCGTTTGTTTTTTTCAAGAAGATAAAAAAATGAATACCTCCCGCTAATCTATCGTATTTCGAAGCGCGTGCTCTATAACATATTTTCCACTTAAAATCGGTAAAAAACAATACGCACCCAAAAAAAAAACTGACCTACTTTGCACTGTACGAATGGCCATATGTTTGTTTTTAAATATACGTACATTGTGTGTAAACAGTTTAATGTAAGAAAAACGACTTGTCCGTTGGCTTACGTGTTAGTTCTGCGTTTGATTTCCGGCGGTGGTGAAAATTTGACAGCCCCCCCCCCCAAAAAAAAATAAAAATGATGGATACAGTTAGTGACATGGTCCGGTGTCAGGCTAAATTGAAGCAGAAAACAGCAAATAACCGTGTAGAAAAAAATGTTGCTTCTTTCCGATGACTGTGACCCATGAGAAATCACTGAGAAAAAGAAAACCGCTATACCTCTATGTACATTTTGTACAGAAGTACACTGTGACAGATGCTTTTCGGATGAAGCGTAATGATGTGACTATTTCGTTTTAGTGATAACATGTACTCGCAAAAACTGAATAAAATAATTACATAATGATGAGGTTTTGGCGTGAAGAACTCATTTTTTCCTGGGAACACATTTTGAGGGGTGACCCGAGCCGTAAGACATATACATGTGAAAAATAAGATAGAAACGATAAATTCCAGTTCTAAATCAATTTTTTTTTCTCTAATGTTGTAATTGAAATTAAAATGATTTTCATCCACTTTTGTGTTTCTTTAATGTTAATACTTTTAAAATAACTTATACCAGAGGCGGATCCAGAAGGATATTTGGGGGGGGGGGGGATGATATAATAACGTAAAGTTTTCTACGGTAGGTAGTAGATTTGAGAAATAGCCCTTGTTTCATAAAGAAAATCAAATAACGATTTTTGTAGTAATTTAAAAATGTTTTAAAAATACACAATTATTACAATTTTTAATTTAACTTTTGTTTTACTTTTAGGAGTGAAAAATAAAACGAAATTGTAAAATTCTAGCTAAAATGGTAGTTTAGAAATAGGAAGGTAGTATTTTTATTAGACTTTACTTCTTTTTTTATTTTTATTAGTATTCCGATCGGAATTCTTTGTCCGTGAGCAAGTTTAAATATATATATTTCTCATTGAACTATTTTCATTTGCATTACAAAATAAAAATTAAGAATAAATAAAAATGGCAAAAGATCGCGATGGCAGTTGTGTTTAAAATAGAATGAAAAAGGAAAAATTAATAGTTTTACTAGAAAATTGTATTAAGTATTAGTTATAATTAAACCCATAGGTATAACATTTATACGAATCTTTTATATCATAAATAAAGTTTCCCTGTTATAACAAACTTTTTTATTGAGGCTTTGCTTCTCTCTCCCCCGTGGATCCTCTACTATTTATACACAAATACATATAATTCAAAAAATTAATTAAATATAGCCGACTAGTTTCGGATGACTTAAAGCCATGTTATCCGAAACTAGTTGGCAATATTTAATTAATTTTTCGAATTATATTTATTTGTGCGTAAGTGTTTGTTTATTTTCGAAGTATTTTCTTTCTCTGTTTCGCAAGATTTAATTTTCACGAGATTTATTACAATATTTAATTTTCAAGACTATAATATTTGTGCTCTTTAAATCCATTACTTAATGCAGGTAGCATTTAAATAGAACTTCTGCTCTAATCTGGTCATTTTATAGATAAATTTGGCGGTTATGTTTTGGAAGATTATAAATCGTTTAATTTGATTCGGCGTTTATGAAATTATTTGTTGTTTTTTTTTTTTTTTTTGTTTTAGTTATTAGCGAGAGTACTCTGTATTACGCTTAATATAAAGTGGCTTTTTTAAATTCAAAGACATCATTAATGTACACAGTGAACGAAACGCGCGTGACGCAGTTCGACCACTGATAATCCGGTTTTTAACCATAAATTTAAAAAAAAACTCTATTTTCATTTAAATATATTATTATTAATATTATTATTACATCATTATAGTAAATTGTTGCTTTTTTCAAATCAAATCAAATCAAATCATTCCTTATTATTATTATTATTATTATTATTATTATTATTATTGTAGCAGACCATAAATGCGCTACACAGCGCGAGTAATGGAAGCCAAGTAAATGTTTATATTAAAACCATACATTCTCTAATTTGCTAATAATTGCTGTATTATAAAATATCTACACATACGTACACATACTCACACTCCAAATTACTAATTAACAATCGCAAAAATAAGATGATAACACAGACAAATAAAAGGCTAGCCTTATTTAGAAGCAGATTCAATCTAAATCGAATAGTACATTAACATTAATTAAGTGTACGTTATCATTACTATCATGCAATCATTTGCCTGCTTTGATAAAAAATATTGCAAATTGATCAGTCAAGACTTCTGCTATTATTGTAAAGTAGCAAATTAAAATATTATTATCATTCGAGTCGTATTTAATTTTTTACACGCAGTATTTTCGTTAAGGGGTATTCTAGTCTAGAGACACGAATTTAGGAGGTTTTTTCAAGCTCAATAAAAAAAAATAAAGAAACATTTTTACTATCCATTTTTTTACCATTTATTTATTCATGTTTTAAGAATACACAAAAAAATTATCAAAAAAAAAAAAATTCAAAATTCACAAAGTTACAGGCTAATAAAGGGGAGGGGTAAAAAAAAAAGAGTTTGTCCTGGTTGACACGATTTCAACCGTTCTAGTCATCTGAAACAAAAAAAAAAAAGAAAATATTCTTAATTAGTAACAATGTAGTTATAGCCCCTACTTCAGAGAAGAAAAAAAAAAAAATTCTCGTAAAATGGTGACTGCTTGAAAAAAAAAGGTCGATTTTTTACCTTTTGTTTTGATTTTTCTAAATTTTTTAAAAACAGTAAAAATCAAAATTTTGACTTTATTCTGGTAGGGGCTATAGAGTGATATATAAAGAAGATCAATATATCCAATTTCAAGTAAATCGGTTTATTAGAACTTGAGATATCATGATGTCAACCGTGTTGGGGAAAAAAGTAGTTTCGAGAGAGAAACACGTTTCAAGTTTCGAAAGATCCAAGTAAAGTTTCAGGGGCAGTCTAATTGTCATAGAACGATACCGTTATACTTAGATTTTCTTAATCGGCGATTCCATACAATGGACCACCTTCTTATACTTCAAATTGTACATTTTCTGAAGTCCTAAAACTAGACGAGCAGTCCCAGCTTCCTTTGAAGCATCAAAAGCTCAGATTTCAGAGCGTTCAATCCGAGTCCCGCCTGGCAGTTTAAATGTTCTTTTTTTTTTTTATCTACCTGGACGACGCACAGCACTTCCTTCGTTACTGTAGCTATCGGCCGCTACCAGCAATACCGACGCACACAGTAGTCTCAACCTTGGCACATTCGTCCGTGTACGGAAATTTTGGTTTTAGCCGATAAGCATTTTCGATAACTACAGCTCGCACTTACGATAAATAAAACGGTGTTCGATTGATATCACGATTTAATGACTTTACCGAAGAATATTTTAATAATCGGAAGACCCTAAAAAGATCGCGCTATAAGAACCGAATTCGTCTTAATATTAAAAACAGGTACATAGGAATTACTAATAAATGTACGCGCTTGTGTGTAATATATTTACTTTTCCTAGAAAACGGCGGGTCTATATATGTATGTAGTTGTTTTTTTGGGATTGATGTACTACGTTTCTTTGACTGCTCTATGAAGGCTACTTTAAGTTTTTCGAATTCTCAATCTTTCCGCCATGTCCTTCCACTATGTCCTTTCATCATGTCTTTTCATCATGTCTTTCTATCATGTCTTCCCGGTATGGCTTTTCGTCACGTCTTCCCATCATGTCTGCGCATCTAGTCCTTCTATTTCGCTCTTCAGATTATTTAATTAACCCGACCGGTTTTAACAGAACGACGAAAATTAAAGCAATGTAAATTATATTACCGAAGAAGTAATACGTAAAATTCTTCTTTTTTTTGTTTTTTTTATTTACGCAAAAAACTCGCCACACAATACCGAAAAAGCCGCTAGCGAACTGACAACGAGAAGGTATATGGTGGTCATCGTGACGACTCTTGGAAAATTTATGTCAAAAGGCTAATGGCAAAAAAAAACAAAAAGAAGTCGAAGCATTAGCGTATTTTATCACGCGAGATAACCATACGGATAAAGCTACTGACACCGTTAGGTAGGCATACGTTTGCCTAGGCGAGTGGCCAAGCACACAGTGCGGGAGCCATTATCCAACGTACACACACACACACAGAAATATCGTAAAGGAGACCTGCCGTTGTCGGCGGTGGTTAAACAAAGGTCGGATGATAAGGGACACTGAATAAAGCTGCGGCGACTGCGAGCCAAAGGGGGGGGGGCGGTTCAGTTTTCGCAATTATTTTGATGGTCGTCTAGGCGGAAGCACGAAAGGTTGGTATATATTCGCATTCCATTATTTAACCATACACACGCACAGGTGCACATTTCTATTATTAATTTTAACAATTTCTTCCCATTAACTTAATTAAAGAGCGTCGTTGTTGCGCCTGTTCTAGCGGTATTCCGTTCCTGGTCAAGAGTGCCCGGGTTTGAACCTTCATCCTGTTGTTGCGCGTTGTCGTCGATCGAAATAATTCGCCTTTTTCCGGCCAACCGCGGCGCTTTAGCGCTAGAGGCTACAGCTAAAATCGGTAGTCTGTTGTGCTGGAATCGGACAAGGTAATTGTTAGTCGCTTTCACGTTCACCAAGCTAACCCGGGAAGATTTGTCTATAGATGAGAACCATTCATTTCTGCTGTTTTTTCCGTTCTAGAAAGTACCACCGTTTAGAGCAAATGTAGAATTAAATACAAAGGAAAAACGAGTTCATACGTAGTCTTTGCCGAGTGGTTTTTCCAGTCGGCTCTTATCATTTTGGATCGGAAAATCGACTTAAAGTTGAAAGTCGGCAGTGCCCAACGAAATGATACATGTATTCGAGCTTTTTTCGTGCGGCCACTTATTAATGCAGACGCAGAACGACGGTTCATTCGGTCCTTTCATTGGCTTCCGGTAATTAGATGTTTCAAGTTCGCTGCGGACGTGAGGTCTTGAAAGCAACTCCAAGTTTCGACGCTGCTCGTCACAGTTTACGCCATCTTTAAAGCACTATTGTCGCATTTCGGCTGCCACAAGAATACTGGACGGTCATCCGCCTTTCAGTGATAGCTCAGTTCGGATGCGGTGTTGGTTCCTATTGACCGGCACGCCCGGCTGACTGAATAACAAGTTTTTGTAAATCGTTTCGCGGCATAGTCGTACGCGCGATGACATCGCCAGAGAAAGACTTGAAAAACCATCACTGATTAGATGCGTCGGTTATATTCTAAATGGCGTGCCGTTCGAATTGAAAATATTTCTGTAATTTACTTATTAAAAAAAAAAAAAAAAAAAACCCATTAAAGATAATTACGAATATGCTCATGTCCCAGTTAATACGAAACCAATTTATTTGAAAAATATAAAAGATTAATAATAAATACAAAAACCATTTCGCTTTTTTTTTTGTAATCCAAAAATAAGAATTTCGTCCTTTACGTTTTTTTTTTTTTTTTTTTGTTTTTTTGGGCGCGGTCATCTTTGGACATTATAATAAACCAATAGAAGTTTTAACGGAGTTGAAACACCGATGATGAAGTTTGCGTTATTAGTGAACGTTTAGGCGCAGTCATGAATCGGTAACACGACTGGATTTCTCTTCTCCGAGCACAAAGAGGTTTTAAGTGTGAAGTTGGTGTCTAATAAAAAAATAACCACTGTTCATGGAGAGAAATATCATTGGCGGTGCTAAGCAGTCCGATAGAAGTACGTCATTTTATATTACCGAGCCTACACGGAGGTATGCTGTTGTGGTTACCAGCGATGGAATTCTGCTAAATGCGTCTGGTACGTAAATGCGATATGCAGTCGTAGAGTGCTTTAAGGTCGACGTCGACCTTTAATTCACCTCCAAGAACGATCACAAGTGTCCGTTTTGATCGAAAAAATCGTTTCGAAATCTCTTTTCGTCTTTGTTCAAAACTTTCACGTGCTCTTCACTGTTATCGTTTTTTTTGCGTAATTGATAGTATTCAAGCAGATAGCGATGCTTTAAAGATAATATGCGAAGATAATTGTCTCGTTTCCGTTTTGTGGTTATTTTTCCCATCTTCTTTGATCGTTTTCCTCCGTTGCAATGACGTTGCAATGATGTTGCATCACTTCATTTCATTCACGATATTCGGAGTAGTTAGGTAATGGGGAATTTTTAAACTGAAGTCCACAAAATAATAATCTGCGATACAGTGAATTGTGGGGTTTTAATATTAGAAATACTTCGGAATTTTCAAAAATTTTCGAGTGTCCCTAATTAATAAACATTTTATTAGAGGAAAGTTACGTTTCTCCTTTTTTTTTTTTTTTTTTCGGGAAAAAATTGGATATTCGTATATTTAGTAAAAATCTCACACTGAAATAATGAGCAATTTAAATAGCATCTCGTAAATTTTTCCCAGATACACAGCCGCAAGTCGCATTAGACGTTAAAAAGTACTAGTTAAAAATTCCTTCTCGGTGATCGAAATTTTGGTTTATTAATATCGGTTACACTGTTTTAATCTTAAATAGTCTTAAATAATCTCGAATAGTCTTGAATGGTCTCGAATAGTTTCGAATAGATAGTCTCGAATAGTCTTGAATGGTCTTGAATAGTCTTGTATAGTCTGGAATAATCTTAAATAGTCTTGAATAGTCTTAAATAGTCTTGAATAGTCTCGAACAGTCTTAAATAGCCTTAAATAACCTTAATACTAAGGACACAGGAGCGTTAATTTAAACGGGATTATGACGGACGTTGCAGTATTTCGCTAATAATGATCAAGTTGCATGAGTCACAAAGCGACGCGCGGTTCGATTAACGCACGTTGAATAATCCGCGCACGTATCATGCTAAAACAACGCACGTTTAGTTTTGCGTACGTGCATTAAGCGTTCTATTTGTATTATTCGAACCGCGCGTTGCTTTGTGACTCATGCAACTTGATCGTTATTAGCGAAATACTGCAACGTCCGTCATAACCCCCTTTAAATTAACGCTCGTGTAAGCCTTCTCCTTCGTCGTCGTTGCTCGATTCCGAGCGTCGAGGTCTATCATCTAATGTTATGTATGATTAATCTTCAGTCTTCTCGATTTTCTGCCGCTCGCATCAAATCCTCGATTGATAAGCCCATCCATTTCTTCATCTGGTCCACATATCGGTTTGGAGCACATTCTCTTCTCCTTTTCCCATCCACTTTTCCTTGTATAATCAATTTTTCAATAGACAGTCCTTTCTGATTACATGTCCGAAGAACCGTGCCACCTGTTTACGGATTGAAGGAAGTAAGCGTTCCTGTTCTTTAATATCGAATTCGTTTAATACAGATGTGTTGTTTCTCTTCGCTGTCCATGGTATCCGTAGAGCACGTCGGTAGCATGTCATTTCGAAACCTTCAATTCATTTCTGGGAAGTGAAGTTGATGGTCCATGACTCGGATCCGTAGATGGCGACTGCAAATACCAGCGTCCGGATCAAATGCAGTTTCGTATGTTTGCTTATTCCATGATCCTTCCACAACTTTTCTAAATTAGCTAGAACACTCTCAGCCATTCCTATTCTTCTTTTTATTTCATTTTCACATTGGCCTCTTTGCGATATTTGGACTCCAAGATAGATTACCTTGTCTGTTGTTGCAATATCTGTTAGGTATTGTAGTGGTTGGGAAATTTTATTTTGCCTATCGATTATCATTAAACAACATTTGGATCGGTTCAGTTTTAATCCTGCTTCTTTACTGTATTCTTCTGTCCGATTAAGAATTTCCATCATCTCTATTTCTGATGTAGCGAAAAGCATCGTGTCGTCGGCATATCTGAGATTCGATATCTTCCTGCCTCCTATTGTGACACCTAAATAGCCTTGAATAGTCTTGAATAGTCTTGAATAGTCTTGAATAGTCTTGAATAGTCTTGAATAGCCTTGAATAGTCTTGAATAGTCTTGAATAGCCTTGAATAGTCTTAAATAGTATTAAATAGTCTTGAATAGCCTTGAATAGTCTTAAATAGTATTAAATAGTCTTGAATAGCCTTGAATAGTCTTAAATAGTATTAAATAGTCTTGAAAAGTTTAGAGCGACTTTCCACCATAAAACATATGTTAGTTCATCGTGGTCATCGTTTTAAATCCGACGGATGCCTGTCAATGATTTTTTTTTTTTTTTTTTCTTTGAATCGACGTTCTTATCGGACACCATTTCCACTAACGAATCGGTCGCACAACTGATAGATGATTAACCGTTTGTTTTTCAGTCAACATTTTGACGAATTCGCTAATTGTAAGTTTAATTAGGCTCGACTCGATTCAGCTAAAAATTCTATTTAAACGGATTTAATTCAGTTTAACTAGGCTCGACTAAATTCAATTATTCATGTTATACAATTCAAACAGTTTAATTTAAATTTCAGCCATAGTTTCGGATTTAAAATTATAATTATTATTGTTATTAATTATTAATTATTATTAGTATTATATATATAATGCCTGAAACGCTTTAGAACTACAAAATGATTTATTAAAATTTTAAGTAATTAAAAATTAATGTAAATATAATTTCTCTAGTTCAACGCATTTTACAGTTTTTAAATGAATAAAATCAGAATTATATACTAATCGCATTCTGCTAAAATTATTGTTAAATTTTACCGTGATAACTATCTAGTAGGGTAGCATCTTCACCCATTCACTGACTGCTCTTTTGTTCTCTTCCTCCTCCACCTTTAACCCGAGATCCAAATGTCTAGTCGTTGCAATAAGTAAAGGCACACAGAAGTGCAATTTAGCAATTATTCAACAACGCTGTAATGGTCACTGTATAGGAACAAAAAAGTATCCCGACTATCGTATCTTTTGATGATTAAATAAAACGGATAAAGATCTGTTCTGTGTAGGCGATTTAATCTGTAAATAGAGTTAAACGATTTTGGTAATTGTGACTTTTGGAAAATTCACATTTTATTTTAACCTTTTTTGAATTCAGGCTTCTCCGAGTTTCCTCCGAGTTTCCTCCGAGTTTCCTCCGAGTTTCCTCCGAGTTTCCTCCGAATTTCCTCCGAATTTCCTCCGAGGTTCCGAAGCGCCACGTTGCTTTGATTGCCATATCGAACGTACAGCCTTTTACTATATATGTGTATGTAGCTAAGGGAATAATGATGGTTAACTCAGTACACGTTAAAAATTCAAAAACTTTCAACTACGTCAGCGTTTCGTTAACCTTCACGGACCAGATTTAGTACCAGACTGCTGCAACAATTACGCACCTTACGCTACTTTATAATTAGTACTTCATAACCGAAAGCGCGCTTATTATTTATTCCATTAAAATTCGGCGACAGAAAAAGAAAAAAAAAGTTTTCCCGCAATTTCATTTCATCGTTAAAAGTTAATACATATTCCCGATTT
Organism: Icerya purchasi; assembly: GCA_039619475.1. Lineage (NCBI taxonomy): Eukaryota > Metazoa > Arthropoda > Insecta > Hemiptera > Monophlebidae > Icerya > Icerya purchasi. The sequence goes on from CM077116.1 coordinate 232,048,186, forward strand.
TACGCGAATTTTAATTTTCTCCGAAATCAAGTAATCCTCCCTTTTCAAACATATCTCCACCTTTTTTTTTATTTCCATTCACTTTCCGCTTGACAACTGTGGAATATTTTACATCTTATACTGCGCGCTCTGCTGGAACAAACTCGCATTAGCTGGTCAACTATACGATAGCGATTAGCGAATGTAAAGTTTCTTTCTGCTTTTTTAGAGTGCTCTACTGGAGCTCTGACCTCGCATAATCAGACGTTTAAGAAGAACCTTTTTTTTCTTTTCCATTCTTCCACGAACGACTGCTAACGAAATATTTCTGCTTCTGTGTTTTCCTATTTATTTATTTATTACGCAACCGCCGCCTGTTCCGATTTGCCCGCATTTCGTTTCTAGACGTAGTAAAACAAATAGCAAACTTAATGATCTAAATGAAGAATGGTTTTCGTGGTTGTTTTTTTTTTTTGTTTATTAATTCTCCTCCTCACCTTTTTTATATGCGCCGTTTGTAACTACTAAGGTCATTACAGCACATATATGGAGGTAACTGATATGTGTTCGGTCAAACCACTCGTTCTGACGAAGGCTCTTGTGACGTTAGTTGTAGTATTTGCCAGACAATCCTGTATGTTATTGGGTAGGCTATGTTGCGTCCTGAACGTGGCGAACTTTGGGCACGTGAGAAGAATGCGTGGAACTGTCGGTATACCAGGCTGGCCGCAGAAGAAGCACATAGTGGGGGGGGCGAAGATTTGCTAATTATATGACCGTGTGACATAGTGACGTGGCCGATTCGCAGCCGACTAAGACTTTTAAAATCATGTCGGGATATTCCCTCTGGTGGCCACCATGGTTCGACTGTGGGTTTAATGTTTTTTAAGAACGTTGTCGTAGCTGTCCATTCTGCTTTTTTCCATTGGTTCTCGCACTTCTTTAGAAAAATATGCATCATCGAGGATGGTAGGTCCGAGTCCTCTGGCATTGGCGAGGACAACGCTGAACGCGCTTTCACATCGACCCTCTCATTACCAGCTACCCCGATGTGTCCAGGGACCCATATGAACGTCACCCGACTGTTCTTTTGGTTTAACTGATTTAGAAGGTTATGTATTTTCAATATTAGCGGGTTGCTGCACTTTTTTTGGTTTTCCAGCATGCATAACGCCTGTAGGGAATCTGTGACTATTAAAACTTTTATAGATTTGTTGTAATCCGTGGCTAAGTGCTGGAGGCAGTAAGAAATTCCGTGCAGTTCTACATCCAATGCATAACAGTTGAAGTTATCCGCACATTAGTTTTCAGTAGAAATCATGTTGAAACAACCCATATTAAACTTTAAACGTTTTAGATTACGCCGCTTATCATTAGAGAGACAGCTAACAAAGAAATCAGAAAGGAACCGCGTATGTAAACAACTGGGGACTGCGAGGTGCTCCAAAATTACAAAAAAAAAAAAAAGCAAATAAAAAAAACAAAAAATTACATTATTTCGCTTCTTACCTCCATTTTTTTTTTTTTTTTTTTTTTTTTTTTTTTTGGAAACGTCAACCAAGGTCAATAATTTAATCCATATTTAAAAGCAGAATTGTTTTCTTCTTCATTATTAACCCCGTATCTGTGGACGGGCAGCTGGAAACAACCTACACCACTATTAGACAGCCACACCGGGCCCCGAGAAAGGCCTCTAACAACTCTTTTTGATAATGAAAAAGAAATTGACCGGTTAAGAAGCGCCTCCCGGCACAACTCATCCGCGCAATAATATCGAATAAAGTGATTTTTTTTTTAATTTTTTTCTTTGTTTTTTTTTTTTTTTTTAATTTTGAGCAGCATTATTGCAGTTCAGCTGTTTACCATTTATACAATTCCTCTCTGTTTATTTCGTGTAATCTGAAAAACGTTAGAATCTTTAATGCAGATTATTTCAACGTCATTTTCATCAAGAATAGACGTGCATGGATAAATAACGCACTATTATTGAAATATTTTTAACGCGCAGTGGCGCATTAAACTTAAAATTTAGTAATTGAGATAAATTATCTTCCCTTTTTTTTTTTGGTGTCTTTTCTTCACGTCGACACAGTGCTAAAAGGTATCGCAATTTATATATTTAGCATTCTAGATGTCGATCTTGGCGGTAACTCATAATGTTTACCTGGATATTTGAAGAATGTGTCTCTCTTTTCATTACTAATTTATAACGTAGAATTTTAATTGTAAAAAAAAAAAAAAAACTAAACTTTTGCGACATCTATTTTTCACTTCAAATCTCTGGAAATTAACCGATAATATCAATAATATCTTCATTAAAGTGCAGCGGCTGAATTCGATATTTTTCCTATCCAAACAGAAGTACATCGATCTCGACTTTATCGTTTAATATGATGATCGATTCAGTCGCACGGAACATTTAAATGCTGCCATACTTTGTATGTAGGCATTATCGTATTAATCGCAGAAACGAAAGAAAAATTTCAAGATGCGGGGTGATAAATTGCTTCAATGTTAAGAAAACGGAATGTAGGACAAAAGATATTTAAATATACACATTGGGATTCATCAAAAAAGTCATCAGTGAACAAACACCGTGATCAACCACCCTAATAATCGTTGATCCTGTGCAGGGGCCGTTGAGCGTATAGGGGATTGCCGCGGCATAGATACCGCTTGAAGAAGGTGGAAATTAATTAAAGGAAAGAACTGTTCGTTTGAAAAGACTTTCGCACTGCGATTCGATTAGTTGCTTTATACGGCGAGGAATGCGTTAAGTACCGCATGCGATGGAAGTGCGAGCGCTGAAATAGCCATTTCGGAATGAATCTGTTTATCTACGAAAAAATTCGAGACCCTTCTGAGATGGTACGGACACATGATGTGTAACCGGCCAAGACAGCAAAGAGACTCGGTGAAATTTGCAGCCCGAGTATTAGGAGTACACGGGACAAAAGAGATGATGGACTGATGCAATTACGGGTGATTTCAACAACGTCGGCGCAGGTAATACGAACGTTTGCAGACGTTCGATTTATAAAGCGGACCCCACACCGCCATTAGGGAAATGTTAAGAAGAATTCAACATGTGCGTACGTTTAATATTTGTAATTTTGTTTTTAACCGATTCGAATAAAGGAATAATAAAACCGATAGGAGAAATGTGAAATTGCTACGGTAGCACCGTTGATTAGGCAGCGGTGTTTCGTTCAGGTAGAAAATCCGCCTGTCGTACATTGAAACTATTATGGGAACGAATGGTAGAGAAACCGATGGAGATTTACACAAAACTGTAAACCTCTATAATCGGTTATTAGGGGCAGAAATTTTGGTACCCAGATTAGTAATCGCTTATAACGTTCTGAAGGTTTTTAAAGAAAATTTAAAAAAAAAAACAACAAATAAATAAATAAAAAACATCTCGAATTGAATAGAGGTACACCGCGATGTTGCTAATTAACAAGTTAAATGTTTATTGTAAAAATTTAAATATACCGGTACAGGCTATTACAAAAAAAAAAAAAAAAAAAAAAGGCTATAACTGATTTCGATATAATCAAAAGTCGAAAATTACAAGTTTCTCCGAAAATAAGAATGCCGATAATATTATTCCCTTCTCCTCCTCGTATGGCTATTATAGAAGCGAATGGAAAAGTTAATTCGTCTTTGGCTATGTTGGAACAATCCTTTTTCTTCACCCTATACACATTTCAATTTCTCCTTCAAAGTCTTCCTGCATTGTATTTTCTCTTCGTCCTTACAGTCCAGCAAGTGTCGTTGTTATCCTTAAGTTCTACACTCATTCCTCTTGAAGATTGCTTCCGCTATCTCGGTATCTTCCTACACTGTTGTCTGTTCTTCTACGAGCACACTAGTCCCTTTTTATTCATTGCAGAGAGCAATCGGTTGAGATTGTTTAATTTATTCGCGTATACGATTCATTTTTATGACACTAAACGGAAACTGCTTTTTCCACTACTACTGCTGTTTAAATATGTTGGCCGCCTCCTTTCATCATTAGCGTCCACTGATGAGATCGTCAAGCCTACTTATTTCATCCTCAAACAATCACGCCTTGAAAAACGAACGTTGACCACACGTGATCAGAACAGGAAAAGAGACATACGATCCCTCTGCAAGATTGCTAATAACTTTTTTTTTTTTTTTTGTGTCTCGTTTTTTTTAAAATGAGTTACCGACGACACAATTAGAAAACACGTAAATGTATGCTGCACCGAACGATTGAACTAGTTCTACGCTAAATAAAACTAGAAACGGATTTTTAAAAAATTTGCTTAAAGTAACGGAAATGAGGTAAATGCATCTTGTTGTAGACAACGTTCGTACGAGTTTCGCCTATAATTTACCTTAGAGCTAGAAGACACGAGTTATTTATGCAGTTTGCACCGGAAAAGTTATCGCTCGTCTAGCTTCGTCTGTAGAATAGTTTTCCATGCAAACAATAACACCGAACATGCTGTGTGTTAACTTATAATAATCCAAAAAAGATAAAAAAAAAACAATAATTTACTTCGGTGTAAATCTAAAATATGCATATTGTTCCAGCACCTCAGAAACGTAAATCCTAAACATTCGAAAGTAGGCTAGCACATCGTGTCGTAATTACCGAACACAAAAATAAGTATCGATAGGTCGCTCAACCTTCACAGCTTCCCTACTGGAATCAGCGATGCTGCCGAAATTATACTGCTAACGGGAAACAGTGCTAAAGATTTACACATGCTGACGATAAGAAAAATCTATAAGCGACACGGAGAAAAACAATATAATTAGCCGCGATGATGTAAAGGAAGTGTTTTTATTAAAGCTATTCCTCTGCGTCCAGGCGCACAACGCGATGCGATCCAAAAAATAGAAATTAACCATTAGTCGGTAAATAGCAAAAATATTTTGCCAGAAAAAAAAACGCAATACACAAAAAAAAAAAAAAAGCAAAAGAGCGTACATTCAAAAATATATTTTTGTGTGTGTGCAGAGAACACGATCTCCTAGATATAATTGCAATTAACGTTTGCTCAGCACAGGAACTACAACAGGTGCATGTGTAGATGATTTTCAATAATGTAGCGGAAAAGATCTTCTTTCTTTTACATTAGTGGGAATGATTATTCTGAGTGTGACTGGTTGGTGATGTATAGGTGCTAAGTGTGTAGTCATAAGAAGTTACTGTACTAAATTAATTAAATTACTATAGTGATAAGAAATATTATTTTAGATGTATTGAAATGTTATTAGTAAATTGTAAATTTATGTCTAATAAACGATAATGAGGGTGACGGGAACTCACGAAACGGGCAAAATTGCCTTGTGAGACCCACAACTTTCTTATTTAAAAATTAAAAAAAAAAAAAAAAATTAAATAATTCACAAAATAATAATTTCCGTAGGTTGTGCGGTGGTCATTTACGAATTTTTATAAAAGTATTATGTATGCGCGTATTTACTAGGCGAAAATTTCTGATCAGTAATTAAAATTACATTACTGTGAGAATGGATTAAAATTGCGTAGCGATTAGCCGGTGTAATTTAATTTAATCGAGAATTCAAAAGAATAATTTGTTTAATGCTTCTTTAAACTGTTCTCGTAATTATATAATGTTTCTGAAAAAAGAAATAACGTAAATTTTGATTAAATAAAATAACCGATTCATTTTTTTCCTTTCTTCCTACTATTAGCGATCTAGGAAAACATGAAATAATTTGAATCAACGCAATTAACGCGGTCGCGATGAATTTATTGACAAAAAGAAATAAATGAAATAAACATAAATTTCGATGCATCGATAACTCTAACATACGATTTTTATATTTTTCGTAAAAATTACCATCAGAGTGTCTTTATCGAAAAATCTACTAATTTTTCGTCTTTGTCTATCGATAATTCAAAATCCAGCTTATATTTTAGGGGTCTTACGCAACATCAGCAGCAGTAGCAAAACGAAGGAACTTTGAGCTACGATTAATATTTGTAGGCCAATTACGAAAACAGAAATTGAACGGTTGATGAGCAACCATGTTTTTTTGTATCTTTAATATGTCGACGTTTTTTAAATTGCAGACTTTTCCTTCGGCTGGATTTATCTAGTCTGATTAAATATATATATATATATCGGAATCGAATTAATTGGTTAAAAAAAAAACAAAAAACAAACAAACAAACAAAAAAAATACACATATATTATATAAATAAATATAAATTTTCATTTTGAAATAACTTAAAACCACGTAAAGTACCTCTTATTAGGCAAAGACGAGACACATCCCTGATGAATTCTCACTCAACATAAGTAGAAAGCGCTGTCCGGCACGCTAGACGATGGAGCGTAGTTTTTCTTAAGACTGTCCACCGTATCCAATAAGGCGCTAACAGCGAAATCGATGGCAAATTCGATATTGTTCGCTTTCAGTCGAAACGAATTGTCGAACGTCTTGGTAGCGTACTCCAATTTACGCTTCCACGCGTAGATTGCTTTCAATATTCGGCCTAACTGAATCGTTTTGTCCTCCTTCCAGAATAGCGCAGGGGTTTTCGCGATAATTTGAACGTTATCTTCGACGGTCCTAACGAATTTCCAGCCGTTATCCTCCAGATAGCGATTGTTCTCTTTTATCTTGTCGTCCAAGAGGCGAACCACTCTACGTACGCCGTCCAAGAACGTTCGCGAACTGATCAATACGTTCTCGACATTGTGCTTATTTAGCGCGAACTTATCTTCGAGATTTCTCGAGAAATCTCGGACCGCCGTTTCGATCGCTCGCACGTTCGCTTCGAACGTCGGTTCGAACGCTCTGACCGCCCACATGTTATCTTGTATCGTTCGAATGGCCGTTTGAATTTTGTCCAATTCCGGTTTAGGGATCGGGTCCACGTTTGTCGTTTCCGAGCCCGTATTTATCGGGGACAAAATATCTTCTAACGCCCTACTGTACTCTCTGATATCATTGTCGATATTCTTCACATTTACCAGGAAGTCGTCTTCGACGTTTCGCAGTAGCGTTTTAATATTGTGTCCGAGCCAGCGTAGAACCGACGGAATCGACGTTAAATTTGTGCTCGACGAAAACGACGACGTACTATTGTCCGAAAGAGCGATCTGTTTACTGCTAGCAGTCGGTGCAATCGTCAACACGGAGATTTCTGCTAGAAACAGCAGCCCTAATAAATTCATCATTCTTAAGCGGTAGCAACTCAACCGAGCGGTATAGCGGTAAAATTAAAATGCTGCAATCTTGCACTCCTTCACGGTCATCCGGCAGTAGTAACATACACCCCGGTTCGGAAAATTGTTCAAAACTGATCACCGTTTAAAAGATTCAAAGGTCGATGTCATTCCCTACTTCGTATAATAATATTCACATTAAGACATTATCGAATTAATTAGTCCTGCGTATTTTCCTCTTACGTAATGAACGCATATTAATCAGTTATGCGCGATTTTTTTCCTCGTTCGTCGATGATTACCCGAACGTTTAGATAAATATGTTTATTTATTTTCCCCGTGCTAAAAAGTGATTTAATAGTTTCTTTTTGTTTTTTTTTGTGTTTTTTTTTTTTTTTTTTGTGGTAGCAATTCATTTTTGCGTTTTTCGGATGATCCGCTTTTCACACAGATAGATACGAAATTTTCCGACGTGAATTTTTTTTATTTTGTAGCATTGTAGAGCTGTATGTATTTTTCGGTAGCGTTAATGTCACTAAAAACGGTTGTAACGACCGCATCTCGGTATACTCTAAAAAGTCAACTAAAAGTATTTATTACATTTCATTTGACGCGACTGCGGTCGAGTAATCTCTATTTTATAATAGAAACAAACTTTAATAACAAACAAGTATAAGGATAAAAAATAATTCACAACAATTAATTACATCAATACCCCTTATATAGAAACGTTTTCGGGCATAACCCATCATCAGCTAAAACTAACTTAATCGAAACTTAAAACACACTAGAATGAATATATGAGGAATACAGGTGTATATAATATAGTAGATGCATAGGAGGAACAAGCATAGAAGGTATAAAAATCAATAGGGTGAAACTATTAATACTTAATACAAAATATGAAATAAAATAGAACAACCTAAAGTTAAATTGCAGTTACTAAATAAAATTAGATGCCCGAAGGATATCTTACAGTATCGTCCGTTGGATATTTTCGACGGAATTTTGGGCGTTCAATTTGAAAATAAAAAAAGCACGAGGAGAATATATTTTAACCATTTTGGCGAATAAAATAAAAATTTTTTTAAAAGATCAGCAAAAATAAATAAACTCGATCGCTAAGATTCGATATTTTTTCTGTTCTTCGCGTAGTTTCTCGCCTCCTGAATGAAACCGTTAAAAATTTATAGTAAAGCTGCTTATCCGTCATATTTGTCCAACGTGCGTAGGCAACTCTATAAGATTACGCTGGTATACTAATAATGTCTATAACTATATACAATTAGGAAGGAACTTATTTAAAATATACTAAAAATTATTTAATGCCTTCTTAAATGATGTTGGAACTTCTTAAAAAACAGGTTATTTATTCCTGTATATTACTTTGTATGTTTTCCTATTTTTGCTTACGCATAATTATTATACTATGCCGACCGATTATCGGGAGTACTAGTTATTTCAGGGTGATGATAGTGCATTGGAAACCGTGAAGTTGCTTTTGGCCTCAAGCTTAAGTTTTTCATAAATGCACATGTACTGAGTAAAGTTAGTTTACTAACAAAATTGCTGTACCTTCTGATGAACGACCCTACGACCACTACGTGTGATAAAGAAGTTACGCATCTTCAAGACAATCTATATCCGCAGCATGCGCACTATCATCCGAATGGGAATCCAGTGTAATGGGTCACATTTAAAAAAAATCCAGCTAAACCGATTTTGGGCCTGCTTTGGCTCTTCCCAATAACGGGGAACTACATAGCAAACGTTCAACTGGCTCCTGAAAGGATTAACTGGTTAACTGGCCGGTTCTTTCACAGATGCCTATAGTCGCATTTTCTAAATATATCAGCGAGCTGCTCGGGGTAACCCTAACATAGAGGCTGATCCTCGCTCGAAATGGTATGTAGATTCTATATCATCGTACGTATCATATAAGTGTCTTACATAGGTTTTTTCATTTATCCTGCGATTGCAGCACCGTCTTTAGATCTTTATATAGAACTTGTCGTTTAAGATAAATTCAGCATAATATAGCAGATTATTCACCCGAGCTCTTGATTAATTAAGCCGAAATTATTTCAGATCGTGAAAAGAATCAAAAACGCGAAAATAAAATTGTAAACAAATAAATTACGGTATTTCTATGCTAACCAGCATACGCATTTTTACCTTAATTATTATTTAGTAATAATTTCTTCTAACGTAGCCGGACACAAATTAATTACATTACGAAACTTTTAAAAAAGCCACACAGCTAACGGTTGAGCAGCTGTTGTTTTGTTACCGATAAACGGCTGTCCGATATAAGTAAAGGTACTCGTTAACATTTTAAAAAAGGTAGTGTAGTCTCGTTATACCTTTTTCTCATTTAACGTAGCCAGAGACAAAAATTAGACAAAAATTAGTCAAAAAATGTTTACTAGAATGTAGGGAAATTAAGTTATTATCGACGTTAATGCATAACGAATCTGAAACGGTTTTTATCGCTGACGGAAATAATATTTTACCTTTGAATATTATATACTCCCCTTAAACAATGCCAACTTCTTTATGCAGCACAGACGGCGGCAGCATTTTCGGTTGATTTATTCTCCGCATTGTCACTTCAAAGTGCCAACATTAAAAGTTACGAAATAAAATATCGTTTTGTAAAAAAAGAAAATGTCGCCTAAATATTTATCTTAAAAATTGTTAATAGAAATTGCCTAGTGAAAAATAATTTCATTCAAAAAAAAAAAAAAGAAAAAAAAGTAACTGTTTTAAAAAGTAAAATACACACTTAAAACTAACGTCATGATTAATTCTTAAACTACATCAATACTTGTGGAATTTCGCTAGACTAAATTTTAAAGTGACAGTTCAAAACCGTATCGAATTTTTTTTCGATGTTCTCAGTAGTTGGCTTACAAAAGCCAATGATTGCATTGTTTCACCTCATTTAATGTCGTGTCTAATTATTCTTGGAATATTAATTTAGTGTGTTAAGTTGTTCAATTTGCAACATCCTCTTAAGATAGTATATTTTACTGTAAAATATATTATCTTTTATCGCGTAATTACCTTTTTTACCTTTTTTAGTGTGTATTTTTTATTATTAAAATTTTTAAAGTCGGTATTTTTTTACACAATACTATTTTTTAAATTACCGGCGCGCATTGAAGTTGATTTAAAAATGCGAGAAATTCAAAATTTGAATTTCCGTTTTTAACGGATGATACCTTTCCGGAGTGTTCGATGTTCTATTTCGCAGAGTTTGTCCATTAAAGGACTATTGTATGCACCCCGCGCATAATAGGAGCGTCCGAACCGTTTTATCACCTACGTCGCACCGCACTTCAAAACCTACGTGTTTAATTACGTTAGAAAGTCTGTGACGTTCTTGATTTTTGCGTTACGGAAGTTACAACATATAGAAACTGCTACACAAAACCGTAAATTAAATTTTGTAAATACTTTTTTAATGGATTTCTAAAATAATAAAATATATATGTTAGTTTACAGAATTGCGTTGCAAGCCCAAATAAATTTATTAAAATAAAGAAATGACCAAATGTTAAGCACTATACAGTACATCTGGTAGCCAAAACGACGTATAATATAAATTTAACGAGTTTTTAAGAGAACGATGAAATTCTATTGAATAATTTTTCGTAACCGGTTCAAGTTGTTAAATATGTTTCTAAATTTTCACTTATTGAGACGAGAATACTTTCTCACTCCTGTACATCGACTGTATTCTATATTTTAAAATTAATTTTTAGGTCATGTTTTATTTCAATCTCTTCGATTCTTGTTCCGGTTGCTGTCGGACTTGATTGCCTAAAATTCGAAATTGCCGGCGTGCGTTCGAATGATTGGCTACATTCAGAGAAAAGGCCGCGTGGCTGGCGACGTAGATTTATATATGCAGCGGGTTTACTTACGTTGGGGTAGCATCGGGCCGCGAGAAATAAACGTATATAAAGACTACATCAGCGCTTTGGCGGTAGTGCACCTAGCACGAGATGCGACAATTATTCTTCGTCGGAAAGATCGATTCTTCATCATCTTAGATCATTTCGTAGTACAGAGTTGCTACACTCGCTTATTCTGCTAAAAAACGCGATGATAATAGTGACCTTTCGATTCTCGAGTTATCGTTAACTATGACATGTATTTAATTTAATTCGGAATAAAATAAAAAAAAATGTTTCCAGACGATTTCGAATTATTTTCTATTTCTATGCTTATTCAAATTTTAATCATCATTTAACTGCGACAAATGCCTGAAGTTGTTTTTCTCTACGCGAAGAAAAAAGTGGGCAGGGACAAAAATTTCATCTTTTTTCTCCCCCCATTGTGTTGTGAGTATATCAGGAGTGTCAAAGAGACATCAACTCCATCAATAATTCCGTAACAACTAGATGTCGCGAATTAGAGAATTACACATCATCTGTGTACTACCTTATAAATCTGAATTTATTTTAGACTGAAGAATCACTTTTAAAAAAAAAAAAGGGTATACTTTTAATACCGTTTGTTTTGTTAACAGCTGCCTTTTTCGATTACCAACAGAAAAGAAAGTGGATTGTTTTCATTGAACGCCTGGGGATGGGCCTTCAAGGAAGCGTCATAACTCTTGTAGATAAGTAAAGTTCTCATTCCTACTGCAATTTAATAATTGTAGGCGTATCTTAAAGACATACTAAAAACTGCTAAAAAAAATTATTCTCTAAAATTACATCTCTCTCTTTGTAAGAGGCACCAATTACGTCGATTTACATTTTGAACATTCACTTTTTTTAAGTTAAACGGCGGACAAAATTTTTTTTCGGCTGGCCATTTTTCATTAAGTTTAATAAAAAAGTAAATGGAAAAAAAACCAAAAACAATCCAGACCGCGTTAAATATACTGTTTTTTATATTTGCGCACTATTTCGAAATGTCTGCTTTATTTTTTTTCGGTTTTGCTCATTGTGAAAATATCTCGCACGAAATGTTCGTTGTAACAAAATTTATGAATAATCTTTGGAAGTTACGATGGAGCTTTTTAAATTTTCCCAGCAGCTAAATGATTCGCGCGTTAAAGTGTAAATCGGAATAAAACGGAGATGATCACGTCTAGTGAGAAACTAATTTTAGAAGATTTACATTCGTTGTTTAAGCGTTTGCCGATTCAGAGTAATTTAGATAATATTCGGCACGCGGACTACTTCCATGGTGGCTTAAGCGTGTTTGCACCGAGTTTTCGTATTTTCAATTAATTGCTTCTGACGATGACACTAGGCTGGAATAATTCGGAAAGGTTAAGTTCCTTATCCTTTCTGGGCGCGTTAAACAAGTGAAATTTTTAGAAATACAAGCTTTCTTCTATCGCTGGCTGAGTTATTTTGTATTAAATCACCGATGATATGATCTGGATAGTGTTGATGTTTTATTGTTACTATCAAGATATATTACGAAAAAAAGTCTGCGTGCAGTGTCCATCGCGACTGGTTGGTTAGGCAAAATGGTATCTCATTCAAGTGAGCCTAAAAAAATTTCATTTACACCGTGTGGATGTCCTGACAAGCCCGAAAAATAGATAATAAAAAGAGAAAAAGTATTCAACCCGTCCGTTTACAATTTTTCATTTTAAATTTATTCGGACTCGTTTGCTTATGGCCGTGGTCCATATTGTAATAATAGTGAAATGCGAACCGAGTGCAGTACTAAACGATTATATATTTCGAATGCATTAAAGTATATTATTTTTACTTATTTGGTCGAAAAGTACAGAATCCTATCCGGGAAATTCTTTAGATCCGTCGTATTTGTCCCCGTTTGTGAAATTACCGAGCGGCTCAGGCGAAATACTTTTAATAAGACACCGAGCGTTACGAAATTAAAAATGGTAATAATATTAAAAACTCGCGATAGTTTAGTTAATATCGTTACAGATTTTCCTGTTGGAATATTTGATTTCAGACAAGTTAGATTTGAGAGGTGCACGAGTCTGAAGCGAAACAAAATTCGAATCTGCAGTAGTGTACTTTTATTTTTTTCAGTAAACCTTTTACATAATTGTCGTTTCAGTTTTCGGGATACTAGCGCTCGAAGATTTGCAGGAATACAGAGGAATACAAACAATAAGATCAAGTTAAATAATCGTTTAATGTTTACATTTATTCGGAAAAAATTTACCTATTAACCGCGAAAAAAATAAAAAATAAACTACAGATTCAAAATTGGCATTAGAAATGCCCATAGTCTGATAATAACCTTAAATGAAATTTTTGCCCATTTTTTTTATTCTCTCCTAATATGATGCTGTCTCGTTTAATTTACATTAACTTTTAATGTTCGTTGGGGGGTTGCGGTTTTTAACGAATCAGATGACGTGATTCCTCTAGCACATCCGCCGTTTCTAATAATTTACTAACCTGTAATTCCAGCGCTTCTTCCAACCGCGTTATCTGCGAGTCCATCGACTGAAGAAATATCGTAAATTGCGAGTTTATCTTTGTTCTTAACGCGTAAATCTGTTTTACAACGTAACGGAACTGCGAATTGAGATTATCTTCCGGACTGGACAGCGACCCCTTGGTAGCAACTAAAGCGTTGTCTTCTAGCTCGCGTACAAACCGTATGCAGTTGTCCTGGAATTGCTTACTTTTTTTTCGTAAATTCTCCTGTAAAATTCGAACAATCTTCCCAATTTCGTCCTTCATCCTTCTACTGATGGTCCACATAGTTTGCGTTACGTACTCAGTTGACGTTTCGATAAGCGGCGTCCGATCGGTACTTTTCATCGGAAATCTGTAGTGACGGTCGTAATATCCCCTTCCATATCTATCGTAGTATATAGCATCACCGGTAGTAGTGGGACTTTCGGTGGTCGTCGTTACCGGAGTCTGTTTTACTTTGATTTCATTTATTACAGCTCTTGAAAACGTTTTAATCGCGTCGTTAATTTCGCGTAACTGCGTTCGAAATTGCGGTTCGTGCGATTTGAAGGTCCAAAATTCGTCTTCCAAAATCCTAACGGCCTCTTCGATGTTTTCCATTTGCGATGCAAATAATTCTTGAATGTCGATATCTCTGGATGCCGAATTGTATGGCGCTTCTATCAACCTGGTATGGTTCAGAATTTTAAGCTCTAACGATCTCACATTAATCAAGTATAAATCTTCCAATTCGTGCAAACGGATGCGGCTGATGTTGATTATTTCCCTGAGAATTACCGTTGATTCATTGTCGAAGGTAATCTTTTCGGTTGTTGCAGTGGTAGTGACGTTATCGATCGCTTCGGCAGCAGTTACGGCTAAAAATAACGACAAAATAATGACACTGCGAGGTACAACAGCCATTTTGGGTGAACGCCGAAAATCACAACAGCATTAACAAAATGTAAATACTCATTAAGCTCGTCTAGTTTACCGCAGATCGGGAAGGGCACAAAGAGAGATTTAAACGTAGAAGAAAATAATTCATTCTAGGAACAGATTCGGAGAATAATTAACTAACCGATAACGTTTCGGTCACGCTTGATGGGATATTTTCAATGCACTTTTAAATAGAAATTAAATTGTAATTCCTTATCTTAGGGAAACATGTTCACTTTTTCTTTCGCCACCTGGCTTTATTATATCATTTTATAGTTTTAGAATACGATAAGAGATGCTCCCGGTTATAGTCATTAATCAGAAAATGATATTCAATGCGCCCTAGAAAAATTCACCGAAGAAAAAAAAGAAAACAAAACTTAAAAGCACCAGAAATTATTTGTCGTAAGATTGTTGTCAGCGGCGGTGTGGGAGGCTTTCAATTTCGGACAGGCAGAGAAAAAATTTAAATGTAGCTAAACAAGAAGAAATGGTCCTATTGGTAAAAAACTTTATCCGAACTTGACAGATTAGCGTTGGACACGTTTGCTCCCGTAGTGATTTTCTAATTAATGTCGCATTTTCGAGTCAAACGAAGTTGGATAATACGAAAAAGGCCGATTATATGGTTTAATATTTGTTGGCGGTACTTTCAAAGTCGCCTCATTTATAATTCTTTATGTCCGCTTTTCAATATTCGTAAAATCGGAAAAAAACTTTCACGTATATCGATGCGGTTTGGTCTTCCACCTGTCATACCAAAAAGCTATATATGCTTTTAAAGATAATTTCTTAACTTTGTAATGGTGAAGATGGGGTGCTTATTAGTTTAAAAAGCGAGCTAAACATAATTCGCATTATCTGCAGGGTGATCGCGATTCGCAACTGCGGGTTTTCTCATGTCTCAGAATCGTAGGGGGCAGTCATTAAAGAAGGAAAAAAACTGTGAATGACAAATGATGTTGGAGACGATCACTCGAAAACTGGTCAGCAGTTAAAATCGTTTTGCCCATTACCGCTACTTACTGACGTAGATGATTATTTTTCCAGATAACTCTTGACTAATATTCCGATTAAGTTCTTGGTACCAAAAATCAGCGTTTGGTACATGCGCCTAAATAAACCCTTCGAAAGCGCTAGTCCCGATGTTTTTTTATCTTATGCAAGTGATAAATGATGTTCAATGTGAAACGTATATGTAAACTGTTTTGCGCAACATAAATGCGAGGAAGCTTGAAAATAAACAAATAGAAACGTCTCGATTTATGATCATCAGTGCTATTACGGGATATCAGCGCGGACAGATAACAAGGGTAGCATCACATTCTAATATAAAGAAACTAAGCTGACATCGCTACGAAAAAAAAGCAACGAAGATGTTTCCAAGCCTAAAGATTTCGACCCCAATACAAGATCAAATACAGAACATTAAACATCAATTTCACGGTGCATGCTAGACTGGAAGCGCACTCTCACTACTAATAAACTTCGAAACGTTTAAACACGGCTCTGTCGAAAACAACTATCCAGTCACGACGCGATGAGGTTCTAATGACTCTGAATTGGACACACTTCATTAACTCTCATAATCATACACTTGGAAGAAAACAAAACGCAAACATCACGCCGCCATTTTAGTTAAGAGCCTTTAACAATCAAACATATACAAATAACAAAGTTCATATCACTTCGAAAATACCGTCCCAACCGTAACATTTCAATACGTACAGCACTTTAACCCAGAGGAACTTAAAAGTGCTATTCCCGGTTTCTGAAATAAACAAATATATGTATACTCGTTTATTTAATAACCGGAGTCTCCTCTCGGTTCCTTTGACCAAAGTTGTGGAAGTGTATGGCACCTAAAAAAAAAAAGAAAAAAAAAACAATCGGGTAGAGTTGTTAAATATTTTTCTAAATTTTCATTTATTGACACGAATTCGATATTTCGGCTACTGTACATCGACCGTATTCTACACTTTAAAGTTTTCGGTCATGTTTCATTTCAGTGTCTTCGATGTATCGCTCATTAAATACAATAACGTCATAACTCGTAAAATTGCGAATTTAAGTTATGCGTATAATTGGAATGCATTTTACGACTACAATTAGAGGTTAGAACGCCGTATTTGTAAATAAGAAGCTCGACAAAATAAGCATTGCTTTTGGAAAGGGTACACCGTTCAAATTATAATAAATGTAAATGGTCATTTGTGTTTCCTGCGAAATAGCGTTTTTTGAGTTATTGAGTTATGACGTTATTGTATTTAATGAGCGATATGTATGTTTTTATTTCTCCAGACGGCTTGTTCGGAATAAAATAAAGAAGAATTCTAGACGGTTTGGAATTATTTTCTATTTTGTTATTTATTCAAATTTTAATCATCGAGATCCGGTCAATATCTAACTGCGACAAATGCCTGAAGTTGTTTTTCTCTCCGCGAAGAAAAAAGTAGGCAGGGACAAAAATTTCATCTTTTTTCTCCGCCCATTGTGTTGTGAGTATATCAGGAGTATCAAAGAGACATCGACTTCATCAATAATTCCGTAACAACTTGATGCCGCGAATTAGAGAATTACTCATCATCTGAGTACTACCTTATAAATCTGAATTTATTTTAGACTGAAGAATCACTTTTAAAAAAAAAAAGGGTATACTTTTAATACCGTTTGTTTTGTTAACAGCTGCCTTTTTCGATTACCAACAGAAAAGAAAGTGGATTGTTTTCATTGAACGCCTGGGGATGGGCCTTCAAGGAAGCGTCATAATTCTTGTAGATAAGTAAAGTTCTCATTCCTACTGCAATTTAATAATTGTAGGCGTATCTTAAAGACATACTAAAAACTGCTAAAAAAAATTATTTCTTAAAATTACATCTCTCTCTTTGTAAGAGGCACCAATTACGTCGATTCACATTTTGAACATTCACTTTTTTTAAGTTAAGCGGCGGACAAAATTTTTTTTCGGCTGGCCATTTTTCATTAAGTTTAATAAAAAAGTAAATGGAAAAAAAACCAAAAACAATCCAGACCGCGTTAAATATACTGTTTTTTATATTTGCGCACTATTTCGAAATGTCTGCTTTATTTTTTTTCGGTTTTGCTCATTGTGAAAATATCTCGCACGAAATGTTCGTTGTAACAAAATTTATGAATAATCTTTGGAAGTTACGATGGAGCTTTTTAAATTTTTCCAGCAGCTAAATGATTCGCGCGTTAAAGTGTAAATCGGAATAAAACGGAGATGATCACGTCTAGTGAGAAACTAATTTTAGAAGATTTACATTCGTTGTTTAAGCGTTTGCCGATTCAGAGTAATTTAGATAATATTCGGCACGTGGACTACTTCCATGGTGGCTTAAGCGTGTTCGCACCGAGTTTTTGTATTTTCAATCAATTGCTTCTGACGATGACACTAGGCTGGAATAATTCGGAAAGGTTAAGTTCCTTATCCTTTCTGGGCGCGTTAAACAAGTGAAATTTTTAGAAATACAAGCTTTCTTCTATCGCTGGCTGAGTTATTTTGTATTAAATCACCGATGATATGATCTAGGATAGTGTTGATGTTTTATTGTTACTATCAAGATATATTACGAAAAAAAGTCTGCGGGCAGTGTCCATCGCGACTGGTTGGTTAGGCAAAATGGTATCTCGTTCAAGTGAGCCTAAAAAAATTTCATTTACACCGTGTGGATGTCCTGACAAGCCCGAAACATAAATAATAAAAAGAGAAAAAGTATTCAACCCGTCCGTTTACAATTTTTCATTTTAAATTTTGTTCGGGCCCGTTTGCTTATGGACGTGGGATGCCCCACATCGTAATTTTCGATATCTTTAATAGTGAAATTCGAACCGAGTGTAGTACTAAACGAATGTATTTCGAATGCATTCAAGTATATTATTTTTACATAGTTGGTCGATAAGTACAGAATTCTATATCGGAAATTTTTTAGATCGGTAGCGAACTATAATTCGAATCTGCTGTCTTGTTTTTTTTTTTTTTTTCCAGTGAACCTTTTATGGGTCTATAATTGTCATTTATGTTTTCGAGATACTAGCGTTCGAAGATTTGCAGGAATACAGAAGAATACAAAGAATAAGGTCGTGTTAAATAATCGTTTAATGTTTAAATTTTTTCAGAAAAATTTTACTTATTAACTGCGAAAAAAATTAAAAATATAAAAACGAATCCGCCCAAATTTTAACCCTGGTTTAAAATTTGCATTACAATTGCCCGGCTATCGTTTACTTTACGCTATCTTTTAATATTCGTTTTCGGGGGACGGTTTTTAACGAATCAGATGACGTGATTCTTCTAGCAAATCCGCCGTTTCTAATAATTTACTAACCTGCAATTCCAGCGATTCTTCCAACTGCGTTATCTGTGAGTCCACCGACTGAAGAAATATGGTAAGTTGAGTATTTATCTTTTTTCTGAACACGTAAATCAGTTTTACGATGTAACGGAACTGCGAATTAGGATTATTTTCCGGACTGGACAGCGACCCGTTGGTAGCAACCAAAGCGTTGTCTTCTAGCTCGCGTACGAACCGTGTGCAGCTGTCTTGAAATTGTTTACGCTTTTTTTGTAAATTCTCCTGTAAAGTTCGGACTATACTTCCAATCTCGTCCTTCAGCTTTCTACTGATGGTCCACATAGTTTCTGTCTTGTACTCAGTTGATGTTTCGGTAACTGGCGTGCGATGGGTATTTATAATTGAAGAAATGGATCCAAGATCGTAATAAACATTTCCATACATGTCATATGATACAGATCTGATTGGTTCGGTTGAAGCGGGCTTTTCTGTGGTGATCGTTGCCCGAGTCTGCTTTTGTCTGATTTCATTTATTACGGCCTTTGAAAATGTTTGAATCGCGTCGTTAATTTTTCGTAACTCCGATCGAAATTGCGGTTCGTGCGATTTGAAGGTCCAAAATTCGTCTTCCAAAATTCTAATGGCCGTTTCGATTCTTTCCATTTGCGATGCAAATAATTCTTGAATGTCGATATCTCTGGATGCCGAATTGTAGGGCGCTTCTATCAATCTGGTATGGTTCAGAATTTTAAGCTCTAACGACCTCACATTAATCAAGTATAAATCTTCTAATTCGTGCAGACGTATGTGGCTAATGCTCATTATTTCTCTGAAAATTACCGTTGATTGTTTGTCGAAGGCGATCTTTTCGGTTGTAGCAGCAATGATCTCTTCGTCCGAATCGACATTAGTTACGGCTAAGAACAACGACAAAATAATGACACTGCGACGTAGAACAGCCATTTTGGGTGAACTGCGAAAATCACAACAGCATTAACAAAATGTAAATACTTATTAAGCTCGTCGTGTTTACCGCAGATCGGGAAGGGCACAAAGAGAGAGATTTAAACGTAGATGAAAATAATTGACTCTATCAACAGATTCAGAGAATAGTTAATTATCCGATAACGTTTCGGTCACGCTTGATAAGACATTTTCAAAGTACACTTAAATAGAAATTAATCATAATACCTTATCTTAGGGAAACATTTTCAATGTTTTATTTTTACCACGTGCCTTTATTATATCATTTTATAGTACTGAAAGTGTGTTGTAAAATACGATAAGAGACGCTCCCAGTCATAATCTTCAATAAGAGAATGATACTATTGCGCGCCCCAGAAGCTGACTAATTCAAACTCAACAATTATTTGTCGCCAGTTTGTTGCCAACAGCGGTGTAGGTGGCGTTAAAATTCGGGGGGGGGGGGGCTGAGAAAAAATTGAACTGCTGGTAAACGAAAACAAATGGTCCAACTGGTAGAAAGATTAACCAAACTTAATAGATTAGCGTTGGACACGTTTGATCCCGTAATGATTTTCTAAATAATATCACATTTTCGAGTCAGACGAGGTTGACTAATACGAGAAAGGCCGATGATATGGTATAATATTTTGTTGGCGTCACTTTTAAAAGTCGCCCTATTAATGGTTCTTTTGTCCGATTTTCGATATTCATAAAAACGGTGAAATAAACTTATATAGATATATATCGACGTTGTTTGATCTTCCACCTGTTATACCAAAAAGCTATATGATTTTTAGGAGAATTCGTTAGGGTGGCCGCGATTCGCAACGGCGGGTTTCACATGTCTCAGAATCATAATGAGCAGTCATTAAAAAAAAAAAAAAGGTGTGGATTTAAAAATGATTTTGAAAACGGTCATTCCAAAACTGGTCAGAAGTTAAAATTGTTTTTCCCATTACTCCTTTTTACTGATGTAGATGATTGTTTTTCGAGATAGCTATTGACCAGTTTTCCGATTACGTTCTTGGTACCTAAAATCGGCGTTTTCCACACTTTTCCTAAGACATGAGCCTAAATAAATCATTCGGTAACGCTGGTTTCATGGGCGCCGCCGGGATTACATTTAGGGAGGTGCATCTGCATCTACAATAGGGTGGGTCAAAACAATCGACTAATTTTTTTTTACTTCCGATACCGAAATCAGAAAATTAAATAAATCTTCATTTTTAGATGTAGCAGAAGATATACAGAACCTTTATGGAGGTTTTCTGCATAATTTTATTGCCGAGGCTACCATGTGGTACGGGATATTGAAGACAAATGAAGCAAATGATGCGGCTTTAAATGAATCCATTGTTGAATACACAGATTTGATTGCTCCAGCCACCCCGTTTTAACTAGCGGTACGTGAGGCAATCAAAATTGGTTTAACTATTCCAGCAACAACATTGTAGCATTAAATGTACATTTAGCACGTTACGACAAGTCAAGACTTGAAATCGATCAGCGATGGGAGACGCAAGGCTAAGCGGCCTGTGCATGCTCAGTGTTCACGAGAAATAAGTAAAGGAGGACACTGAATTTACCGACAAGGTGATAAGAAAATTTTGAGAGCAATCCAAACGCCTTAAGTTTTTATGCAAACGATGACTTATTTTTAAAAAAATCTTAATCTTTTTCTGTGTATTTTCCTTCCCGACAGTGGGGTGCAAGTGTGCTTCCTTGCACCCTCTTTCCGGCGCCCATGGCTGGTCCCGATATTTTTTATCTTATGCAAGTGATAAATGATGTTCAATGTGAAACGTATATGTAAACTGTTTTGCGCAACATAAATGCGAGGAAGCTTGAAAATAAACAAATAGAAACGTCTCGATTATGATCATCAGTGCTATTACGGGATATCAGCGGGGACAGATAACAAGGGTAGCATCACGTTCTAATATAAAGAAACTAAGCTGACATCGCCACGAAAAAAAAGCAACGAAGATGTTTCCAAGCCTAAAGATTTCGACCCCAATACAAGATCAAATACAGAACATTAAACATCAATTTCACGGTGCATGCTAGACTGGAAGCGCACTCTCACTACTAATAAACTTCGAAACGTTTAAACACGGCTCTGTCGAAAACAACTATCCAGTCACTACGCGATGAGGTTCTAATGACTCTGAATTGGACACACTTCATTAACTCTCATAATCATACACTTGGAAGAAAACAAAACGCAAACATCACGCTGCCATTTTAGTTAAGAGCCTTTAACAATCAAACATATACAAATAACAAAGTTCATACCACTTCGAAAATACCGTCCGAACTGTAACATTTCAGTACGTACAGCACTTTAACCCAGAGGAACTTAAAAAGAAACAAATATATACTCGCTCATTTAATAACCAGAGCCTCCTCTCAGTGCCTCTGATCAATGTTGTGGTAGTATATGGCACCTAAAACAAAAAAGCAAAAAAACAAAACAAGGGTAAAATTCTATAAAAAAGTAAGTTGTAATTTTCGTAACCGGGTAGGGTTGTTAAATATTTTTACTAGGCTGGTAGCATGCGAGGACCCAGTCGCAATGATTGTTTTGGGCGATGGGAGCCTTCATTTCCCTCTTATCATTTTAATTCCTTTTCTTATTTCTGCTTTACCAAAGCGTTTCGTCGGCGTTGCTTGCTGTCTTTAACTAGTTTAGTTGATAGCATGCGACGACTCTCTCGCAAAGATTTATTTGAGCGGAGGGGGCTTCTACTTCACTTCAGTTTTGATCTTCAGCATTCTTCGTCTTACTCCTTTCGGTTTAACAACATGTCTTTCATTTGTGATGTTGGTAATAACACTGTGTCTGACTCGGTATCTATATTCTCAGTTTGTAGTATCCTTTGGCCTTACGCGATCCTTCCTTTTATTTTATATTTCATCCCCTTTCATTCTTGTCCTTCGAATTCCTTCTATCTTAAAACCTACTGTATCTTGTCGACTTGGAATATTACAATGGAACTGTCGGAGTTTCAAGGCTAACAAAAACGCTTCAGAGCGACTACTAAATCATCACAACATTAACGTAGCTCTACTTTCGGAAACTTCGAAAAAAACTCTTCGGGCATAAATTTCCGAGCTTTGTCCATCATTTGCTCTAACCGCAGCGACGGCTACGGTGGAGCAGCTATTTTGGTAAGGAATGACGTCCCATTCACAGCTTATGATGTTCAAACTTTGTTTCCCTCTAATCTTCTTTATCGCAATTTAGTTCCTATCCCTATTCCTAACCATTCTTCTAGTCCTCTAAATGTAATTTCCGCTTATATTCCTCTCCTAATTACGATTTGCACAACTTCCCTTTTCACTTACTAACGCACTTTCTCCCCCATTCTTCAATGTCCATTCATCCTTCTGAAGCTGTCATACTTACAACAGAAATGGCACGATTTTAGAGAATTTTATCCTTCAAAATAACCTGTTCATCCTGAACGATGGTTCTCCTACTTCTGTTCGAAGTCACTCCTCTCTCAGCTCCATCAATCTCTCCTTTACCTCTCCTAGCCTTGGTCTTAGCTGTTCACGGAGTACTTTGGACGGTACCTTTGGGAGTGATCATCACGCTCCTATACTTATTTGCTTCAATGAAATCTCTTTTCCATCTCCTCTTAACCGTCTTCAGATTCCAAAGTGGATCCTCTCTAATGTAGATTGGTCCAACTTTCGCTCCCTTGTCGATTCCTCGTTTTTTGTCAATCCCAACAAATTTGAATCTTTCCTCTCAATATAATTTCTTCATTGACTCCGTTTTTGCTGCGCTAACTTGTTCTTCCTCTCCCGTTCGGGCTTCTGCTCATAGAAAATCCAAAATGTCTTTCTCCTTGTGGTAGAATCAGGATCGTAAAGCTGCTTTCGACCTTAGTTTATCCACATTTAGAACTTTCCGTTCCTCCCCCACTCTCAACAACTTTCTCTTCCATAAACGAGTCAACGCTAACGAAAACGGCAAAAAGAAATTCCTGGAAAAGCTTCTGTTCTTCCTTTTCGCGCACCACTCCTGCTTCTCGTAACTGGAGTATGCCCAAGTCCTTTAAGTTCTCTTTCTTCCCTCGTCCTTCTAATCAGAATCTTCCTCCCGATAAATTATTCCCTTTTTTAAATTCTATAGCTCCCAGTTACGTTCCAAGCTTTCAAGAATCCTGTTTCATGTCATCCGATTCCACCTCCTTGCATTTTTTCGATATCTCAATTTACTTTTACAGAACTGGAAGCATCCTTTCGTAATTCTGGAAATTCTTCTATTGGAAAAGATGGAACTTCCTTTCCCATTCTTAAAAACCTATCTGAGTATTATTTAATTCCTTTCTTTGTTCCTGCTCTACTCCTTCCTCTTGGAATACCTTTATTATCATCCCGATCCCAAAGCTTAACTCTTCAGCTCTTCGTCCAGTTTCTCTAGCTTCTTGCGTTAGAAAGCTTTTCGAAAGATTAATTAATAGACGTCTTGTTTGGTGGCTCGAACATAATGATTTACTTCCTAACAACATGTATAGATTTCGCCCTGGTCGCGGCCCCCGGATTGTATCGGTTCGTTTTTGGTAGACGTCTACTCGGCGTTCATCCGTAAAGAATTTCTTGTTACTTCTTTTTTTGACATCACTGCGGCTTTCGACAATCTCCCTACTTTGTTTGATATAATGCCTTCTTTTAATATACCGGCTCACTTTTCTTCTCTCATTATTAATCTCTTTAAGTGCAAAGCTGTTATTCTCCCCTACTCCTTCTGAGACCTGTACTAGGTTAGTATTCTGCGGATTGCCACAAGACTTCTGCCTTAGCCCAACTCTGTTCAACATCTACTTCATCAATATTGCTTCCATTCCTCCAAGTTCACCTTCTCTTTTTTACACCGACGATATCCTCATCTACTCCTCCCATCACCATATTTCGATCGCTGGCTTCCAGCTCTAAAATTCTTTAACTTCATTAGAAAATTCTCTATCAAATATCCATCTTTAAATTTCATCTACTAAATCCTCTGTTGTTGTGTTTACTCTCCGTTCTTTTGATCCCTCCCTAATTATTTTCGTCATAAATAACGATGCGATCCCTCTTTCTTCCTATTTCCGCTGTTTAGGCATTTTTCTGGACAGTCGCCTTTCGTTTCATAATCACATCAACCATTACCTGTCTTCCCTCAAAAGGCTCAACCTGATAAAGTCTCTTTTCCATATTAATTGGGGTGGAGACCCATACATCCTACTAATGATCTAAAAATCCTTTATTCGTTCTATCCTTGATTATTGTTGTTTTACCTATAGAAATTCCTCCAGATCCTTGCTCTCCAAATGTTTGTCTCCATCTCCGTCTAGGAGCTAGGAAGTCTATACCTATCCCCGCTTTACTTACCGAATCACTCATCCCTCCTCTTTTCGTTCGAAGGTCCTATCCAGGTTACCATTTTTTCTATTTCTTCTTCTTCCCTGGTTAATTCCTATTCTTATATCTACCGCAACCGGCGATTTACCATCAACAATACTCCGGTACTATCTCTCATTTCCACCCGGCTCTCTCAATTTTCTCCATACATTTATTCATACGACAAGTTGCTATACTTTTCTTTCAATTTTTCCACACACCTACATCCTATTAATTGCTTATTTTTAACTTGCCCTACCAAGCCTTTCCTTCATTATGTTGTCAAATCAGAGTATTTAAGTACCTTTAGCTCTCTCTTCTCTAATCACTTTGCGATCTTCACTGACGGTTCCAAAGGACCCAATGGAGTTGGTTCAACCTTCTTTTGTCCTCTCTTAAATTATTCTGAAACCTTCAAATTCCATTCCTTCTTTTCAGTTTTATTTGCTGAGTCTACTGCTATCTTGGGTGCCGTTCTTTTGGTTTCTTCTTCTCTAGTTCCGCATGAAGTCCTTATTATTTCAGATTCCCATAGTGTCCTCCAAGCCATCGCCTCTTCTTTTCCTTCATCCTCTGTTGATTACGTAATCCTTCTCATACGCTCTCTTATCCATAACATTTTCTTTTCTCACTCCATTCAAATTGACCGACTGTGGATTCTTGGGAACCCTGGAATCGAAGGTAACGACTCGGCCGATACACTAGCTCGTTCATCCTCTTCTACCGGTGAATTTCCCAGCCTTTTTCTCATCTCATAATATTAATCTCCTCTCCACTTCAGCTCATTCCAAACTATTATTAAACACGTATTCCTCCTCATTCTCAAATCCGAATTCCTTTTATCTCTTAATCCAGCCTAATCTACTGTCTTATCCATGGTTTTTCAATTTTCCCTCCATGTGGCGTTCAACTCTCTCTGCAATCCGTCGCCTACGCTTTGGACACAGTTCGCTCCATGCTTCCTTATTTCGCTGCTCTCTAATCCCATCTCTTCTCTGACCGCTACGCCCGTCCTCTCAAAACTTTATCGATGACGAAATCACATTTTGTTTGAGTGCACCTGTATCGCTTCCGAACGTTATTCCTTTTACTCTTCACTTCTGTGTGCATCTTTTGTTCCCTCCTTGACATCATCCTCGGTCATTCCAGCAATTGAGTCTTTCCTATCCTCTAAATCTGATCGCATAAACATCCGATTCCGCTTCTCAACCTTTTCCCTTTCAAAGGGGCCAATGTTTTTTTTAACGAAACCAACAAAATAATTAAAACAAATTTGCCGGCGCACGATCGGACGAATTGTTAGATTCGGAATGAAGGCGGCGTGGCTGGCGACATGCATTTATATCTACAGCGGGTTTACTTACGTTGAGAAGCATTGAGCTGCGAAAACAAATTATATATAGACTGAAGCTTCACTTATTACAAAAAAGGCTATAATTTTTAATACCGCTGGTTTTGTTAACAGCTGCCTTTTTCGATTACCAACAGAAAAGAAAGTGGATCGTTTTCATTGAACGCCTGGGGATGGGCCTTCAAGGAAGCGTCATAATTCTTGTAGATAAGTAAAGTTCTCATTCCTACTGCAATTTAATAATTGTAGGCGTATCTTAAAGACATACTAAAAACTGCTAAAAAAAATTATTCTCTAAAATTACATCTCTCTCTTTGTAAGAGGCACCAATTACGTCGATTCACATTTTGAACATTCACTTTTTTTAAGTTAAGCGGCGGACAAAATTTTTTTTCGGCTGGCCATTTTTCATTAAGTTTAATAAAAAAGTAAATGGAAAAAAAACCAAAAACAATCCAGATCGCGTTAAATATACTGTTTTTTATATTTGCGCACTATTTCGAAATGTCTGCTTTATTTTTTTTCGGTTTTGCTCATTGTGAAAATATCTCGCACGAAATGTTCGTCGGGGGAAGTTACGATGGAGCTTTTTAAATTTTTCCATCAGCTAAATGATTCGCGCGTTAAAGTGTGAATCGGAATAAAACGCAGATGATCACGTCTAGTGAGAAACTAATTTTAGAAGATTTACATTCGTTGTTTAAGCGTTTGCCGATTCAGAGTAATCTAGATAATATTCGGCACGGACTACTTCCATGGTGGCTTAAGCGTGTTTGCACCGAGTTTTTGTATTTTCAATCAATTGCTTCTGACGATGACACTAGGCTGGAATAATTCGGAAACGTTAAGTTCCTTATCCTTTCTGGGCGCATTAAACAAGTGAAATTTTTAGAAATATAAGTCTTCTTTTATCGCTGGCTGAGTTATTGTGTATTAAATCACCGATGATATGATCTAGGATAGTGTTGATGTTTTATTGTTCATCGTGACTAGTTGGTTAGGCAGTGGTATCTCGTTCAAGTGAGCCTAAAAAAATTTCATTTACACCGTGTGGATGTCCTGACAAGCCCGAAAAATAGATAATAAAAAGAGAAAAAGTATTCAACCCGTCCGTTTAAAATTTTTCATTTTAAATTTATTCGGACCCGTTTGCTTATGGCCGTGGTCCATATTGTAATAATAGTGAAATGCGAACCGAGTGCAGTACTAAACGATTATATATTTCGAATGCATTAAAGTATATTATTTTTACTTATTTGGTCGAAAAGTACAGAATCCTATCCGGGAAATTCTTTAGATCCGTCGTATTTGTCCCCGTTTGTGAAATTACCGAGCGGCTCAGGCGAAATACTTTTAATAAGACACCGAGCGTTACGAAATTAAAAATGGTAATAATATTAAAAACTCGCGATAGTTTAGTTAATATCGTTACAGATTTTCCTGTTGGAATATTTGATTTCGGACAAGTTAGATTTGAAAGGTGCACGAGTCTGAAGCGAAACAAAATTCGAATCTGCAGTAGTGTACTTTTATTTTTTTCAGTAAACCTTTTACATAATTGTCGTTTCAGTTTTCGGGATACTAGCGCTCGAAGATTTGCAGGAATACAGAGGAATACAAACAATAAGTTCAAGTTAAATAAGCGTTTAATGTTTACATTTATTCGGAAAAACTTTGCTTATTAACCGTGAAAAAAATTTAAAAAATAAAAAGTCGAATTTGCCCAAATTGTAATCCTGGTTTAGTATTTGCATTACAATTGCACAGAGGCTGGTAATAATCTTTAATATAATTTTTGCTTATTTTTTTTTTTATACTCTGCTAATATGAGAATATCGCGTTTACTTTACGTTAACTTTTAACGTTCGTTTTGGGGGTTGCGGTTTTTAACGAATCAGATGGCGTGATTCTTCTAGCAAATCCGCCGTTTCTAATAATTTACTAACCTGCCTTTCCAGCGCTTCTACCAACTGCGTAGTCTGTGAGTCCATCGACTGAAGAAATACTGTAAGTTGGCTATTTATCTCTGTCCTGAACGCGTAAATCTGTTTTACAACGTAACGGAATTGCGAATTAAGATTATTTTCCGAACTGAAAAGTGACCCGTTGGTAGCAACTAGAGCGTTGTCTTCTAGCTCGCGTACAAAGCGTGTGGAACTGTCCTGAAGCTGTTGACTTTTTTTTTCTAAATCCTCCTGTAAAGTTCGGACTATCCTCTCAAGCTCGTCCTTCAGCTTTCTACTAATAGCCCACATAGTTTGCGTACTGTACTCAGTTGATGTTTCGGTAACTGGCGTCCGATGGGTAGTTGTATGTTTAATTGCAAGAGATCTCAGTGAATTGATAGTAATGGGGATTTCAGTGGTGGTCGTTACCGGAATCAGCTTCCGTCTTATTTCATTTTTTACAGCCTTTGCAAAAGTTTTAATCGCGTCCTTAATTTGGCGTAACTCCGATCGAAATTCGGGTTCGTACGATTTGAAGGTCCACAACTCGTCTTCTAAAATCCTAATGGCCGTTTCGATTCTTTCCTCCATTTGCAATTCAAATACTTCTTGAATGTCGATATCTGTGGACGCCCGATTGTAGGGCGATATAAACTCTGCTATCAACCTGGTATGATTCAGAAGTTTATGCTCTAACGATCTCATATTAATCAAGTATAAATCTTCCAATTCGTGCAAACGGATGAGGCTAATGTTCATTATTTCCCTAGGAATTATCGCTGATTCTTTGTCGAAAGCATTCTTTTCGTTTGCAGTAGTAGTGATGTTATCGATCGATTTGGCAGCAGTTACGGCTAAAAACAACGATAAAATAATAACACTGCGATGTACAATAGCCATTTTGGAGAACGCCGAAAATCACAACAGCATTAATAATACGTAAATACTTAATAAGCTTGTCGTGTTTACCGCAGGTGCTAGGGCAACTCTATCAACGGATTCGGAGAGAAATTAATTAACCGATAACGTTTTTCACTCCTGATAAGATATTTTCAAAGTACACTTAAATGGAAATTAATTATAATACCTTACCTCAGGGAAACATGTTCACCTTTTTTCTTTTTGCAATGTGGCTTTATTATATCATTTTGTAATACCGAAAATGTGTTTTAAAATACGATAGGAGGCCCTCCCAGTCATAATCATCGATCATTTGGTGCGTCCCAGAAACTGACCAATTAACCGAAATAAAAAAAAAAACAAAATTTAAAAGCACTAAAAAATTTTTTCCCGTAAGATTGATATTAGCGGCGGTGTGGGAGGCAGAAAAAAAATTGAAATGCAGTTAAGCAAAGAGAATCGGTCCAATTGGTAAAACGTTTAACCAAAACTTCACAGAATACCGTTAGACAAGTTTCCTCCCATAATGATTTTTTAAGTAATGTCACATTTTCGAGGCAGACAGAGTTGCATAATACGAAAAAAGCCGATGATATGGTATGATCCGCTTATCGATATTCATATAATTGCAAAAGAAAATTTCTGTACATCGATGTTGTTTGGTCTTCCACCTATTATACCAAAAAGCTATACAGTATTAAAGAAAATTCGTTGACATTGTAACAGTTTTGGGTGCTTATTAATTTAAAAAAAGAGCTATGCATAATGTACGTTTTCTCCATAGTGTCCGCGATTCGCAACTGCGGATTTTCTCATGTCTCAGAATCATAATGTGCAGTCACTAAAAAAAAAAGTAAGTGTGGATTTACCAGTGATTTCGAAGACGATTACTTGAAAATTGGTCAGCTGTTAAAATTGTGTTTCCCATTATCCCTTCTTACAGACATAGGTAATTGTTTTTGTAGATAGCTATTAGCTTGTTTCCCGATTTCATTCTCGGTACCTAAAATCAGCGTTTTCGACATTTTTCCTTATGCAACTGTTAAATGATGTTCAATGTGAAACGTATATGTAAACTGTTTTGCGCAACATGAATGCGAGGAAGCTTGAAAATAAACAAATAGAAACGTCCCGATTTATGATCATCAGTGCTATTACGGGATATCAGCGCGGATAGATAAGAAGTGTAGCATCATATTGTAACGTAAAGAAACCGAGGAAGCTGACATCGCCACGAAAGAAAATCAAGGAAGATGTTTGCAGTACCAAATGTTCCAACCCCAATACAAGATCGAATACGCAACATTAAACATCTATTTCAGGATGCATACTAAACTAGAAACGCACTCCCACTACTAATAAACTTCGAAATGTTTAAACATGGCTCCGTGGAAAACGACCATCACATCGCGACGCGATGAGGTTCTGATGACTCTGAATTGGGCACACTGCAATAACTCATAGTTACACACTTGGAAAAAAAACACGATACCATTTTAGCTAGGAGCCTTTAACAGTCAAACAGGTACAAACAACAAAGTGCATACCACTTCGAAAGTACCATCTTAACCGTAACATTTCGATATATGTACAGCACTAGGCATTCGAGGAAGCGTCGTAATTCTTGGAGAAAAGTAAAGTTTCGACTTGTACTACAATGTAAATAATTGTAGGGGTATTGTAAAAACTGAACAAAAAGCTACAAAAAAAATTATTTTTTAAAATTTAGTTTCGCTTTTTCTGAGTGTCTGTTGATGCACTTTTTGACCATTCACTTTTTTTAAGGCGAGATATTTTAAGTAGCAGACAACATTTTTTTGTGCAGGCAGATATTTTTATTGAAATTTAATAGGAAAATAAATACAGAAAAAAACAAAAACAAATAATCGACACCGCGCTGAATTTGCTGTTTTTGGAACGAAGTTCTTTTACGCAGCTTGCCGGTAGGAGTAAACTGGCAGAAAAGGCGAGATAACGAAAATCGCATTATGCGTCGTCCGGCAGGTGACTTTTACTCTCGTTCTCTCTGTCTCTTTCTATTATATACGGGTAGTGTATGCGTGCGTTCGTGCAAGTATCGAGATTCCAGCAGCAAGTATCGTACGCGGTCAGCTGTATAAGCCCAATTCTAAACACGAGTATATTTTATTGAATTTGAAAATTAGCGCGGTTCTTTTGTGCAGCGTTAGCGCACTTCAACGAGTATGATGGTTTATTTATGGCTTTTTGTTTTAATTAATTCACAAGGGATTTATTTTTTTGTTTTTGTTTTAATTCATACGGGATTTATATATTGTGCGTCATTTTTTATCGTATACTTTATGATAATGACTTTATACTTGTATATCTACGAAAAAGTGAAAGTAACTCCGTTCCTACCGGGTGCCCCCTTTAGATATCACTTCTGTTTTTTTTTTTTAAATTTGCGTATTATTTCAAAATGTCTGCTTTCTTTTTTTCGGGTTTGCACGACGCGAAATATCAGGAACGAAATTTTCGTTGAATCAAAAATTACAAATAATCGAGGTAACGCTGGAGCTTTTTAAATTTTTCCAGCAGCTAAATGATTCGCGCGTTAAAGTGTGAATCGGAATAAAACGCAGATGATCACGTCTAGTGAGAAACTAATTTTAGAAGATTTACATTCGTTGTTTAAGCGTTTGCCGATTCAGAGTAATCTAGATAATATTCGGCACGCGGACTACTTCCATGGGGGCTTAAGCGTGTTCGCACCGAGTTTTCGTATTTTCAATCAATTGCTTCTGACGATGACACTAGGCTGGAATAATTCCGAAACATTAAGTTCCTTATCCTTTCTGGGCGCGTTAAACAAGTGAAATTTTTAGAAATACAAGCTTTCTTCTATCGCTGGCTGAGTTATTTTTTATTAAATCACCGATGATATGATCTAGGATAGTGTTGATGTTTTATTGTTACTATCAAGATATATCACGAAAAAAAGTCTGCGGTCAGTGTCCATCGTTACTAGTGGGTTAGGCAGTGGTATCTCGTTCAAGTGAGCCTAAAAAAATTTCATTTACACGGTATAGAAGTCCTGACAAGCCCGAAAAATAAATAATAAAAAGAGAAAAAGTAGTTAACTCGTCCGTTTACAATTTTTCATTTTAAATTTATTCGGGCTCGTTTGCTATGGTCGCGGGATTCCCCACATTCTAAT
This sequence comes from Icerya purchasi, assembly GCA_039619475.1. NCBI lineage: Eukaryota > Metazoa > Arthropoda > Insecta > Hemiptera > Monophlebidae > Icerya > Icerya purchasi. Next base: position 232,080,746 of record CM077116.1, read on the forward strand.
TTTTGATATTTCGAGTGGTGTTCTAAACGAATATATTTCGAATGCCTTAAAGTATGTATATTATTTTTACTTGCTTCGTCGAAAAGTATAGAATTCTGCAGGGGAAATTCTTTAGATCCGTCGTATTTGCCTTCATTTGTGAAATAACTGATCGGGCGAGGTAAAATACTTTTAATAAGATACCGATTGTTACGAAATTAAAAGTGGTGATAATATTAAAAACTCGTGATAGTTAAGTTAATATCGTTACCGATTTTTTTGTTGAAAAATTTGATTTCAGACAAGTTAAATTTCGGAGGTGCGCGAATCGGAAGCAAACCGAAATTCGAATCATCAGACGTGAATTTTAATTTTTAAGTAAACCTTTCATAAGTGCATAATTGCTGTTTCCGTTTTCGAGGTCCTAGCTTTCGAAGATTTGCAGGAATACAGAGCAATACAAACAATGAGGTCAAGTTAAATAAGCGTTTCATGTTTACATTTATTCGGAAAAACTTTATTTATTAACCGCGAAAAAGATTTAAAAAAATAAAGTCGAATTTGCCCAAATTGTGATCCTGGTTTAAAATTTGCATTAAAATTGCCCAGAGGCTAATAATAACTTTGAATAAAATTTTTGCTAATTTTTTTTATGCTTTACTTTACGCTAACTTTTAGTATTCGGGCAGATGACGCGATTCTTCCAGCACATCGGTCGTTTCTAATAATTTACTAACCTGCAATTCCAGTGCTTCTTCCAACTGCGTTATCTGCGAGTCCATCGACTGAAGAAATAGCGTAAATTGCGAGTTTATCTTTGTTCTTAACGCGTAAATCTGTTTTACAACGTAACGGAACTGCGAATTAACACTACCTACCGGACTGGTTAGCGACCCCTTAGTAGCAACCAGAGCGTTGTCTTCTAGCTCGCGTACGAACCGTGTGCAGCTGTCCTGAAATTGTTTGCGTTTTTTTTTTAAATTTTCCTGTAAAGTTCGGACTATCCTCTGAATCTCGTCCTTCATCTTTCTACTGATGGCCCACATATTTTCTGTCTTGTACTCAGTTGATATTTCGGTAACTGGCGTCCGGTGAGAAGTTGTAATTGGAACATAGATTTCCTCTTCGTATTCGAGCGGATCGGGTGGAGATTGATGGTCGTCCTCTTGAGGGGTAAAGAAATTGAACACATCACGCTTATGACGATCGGCAGAAGTAAAGCTTTCGGTGGTCGTCGTTACCGCAGTCTGTTTTACTCTGATTTCATTTATTACAGCCTTTGAAAACGTTTTAATCGCGTCGTTAATTTCGCGTAACTGCGTTCGAAATTGCGGTTCGTGCGATTTGAAGGTCCAAAATTCGTCTTTCAAAATCCTAACGGCCTTTACGATGTTTTCCATTTGCAATGCAAATAATTCTTGAATATCAATATCTCTTGGCGCCGAATTGTATGGCGCTTCTATCAACCTGGTATGGTTCAGAATTTTAAGCTCTAACGATCTCACATTAATCAAGTATAAATCTTCCAATTCGTGCAAACGGATGCGGCTGATGTTGATTATTTCCCTGAGAATTACCGTTGATTCATTGTCGAAGGTAATCTTTTCGGTTGTTGCAGTGGTAGTGACGTTATCGATCGCTTCGGCAGCAGTTACGGCTAAAAATAACGACAAAATAATGACACTGCGAGGTACAACAGCCATTTTGGGCGATCGCCGAAAATCACAACAGCATTAACAAAATGTAAATACTCATTAAACTCGTCTAGTTTACCGCAGATGGAAAGGCACAAAGAAAAAATTCAACGTAGATGAAAGTAATTTACTCTATCAACAGATTAATTAACCGATAATATCGTTTCAGTCACGCTTGATGATATATTTGCAAAGTACGCTTAAATAGAAGTTAATTATAAAAGCTTATCTTAGCGACACATGTTCAATTTTTAATTTCACTACGTGCCTTTATTATATAATATTATGATACTGAAAATGTGTTTTAATATACAATAAGAGACGCTCCCAGTCATAATCATCGATCAGAATATGATACTTTAGTGCGCCCCAAAAACTAACTAATTCACCGGAATAAAAAAAATAAGCAAACCTTAAAAGCACCAAAAATTATTTGTCGTATGATTGCCGCTGGCGGCGGTGTGGGAGGCGTTACATTTCGGAAAGACAGAAATAAAGTTTAAATACAGTTAAACAAAAAAAAAATGGTCCAATTGGTAAAAAACTTTATCCCAAATTTGACAGATTAGCGTTGGACACGTTTGCTCCCGTAATGATTTTCTAAATAATGTCACATTTTCGAGTCAGACAGAGTTGAATAATACGAAAAAGGGCGATGATATGGTACAATATTTGTTGACGGTACGTTTATAAGTGGCTTCTTTTTGTCATCTTTTCGATATTCATAAAATCGGGAAAAAAACTTATATAGATATATATATATATATATATATATATATATATATATATATATCAATGTTGTTTGGCCTTTTACCTTTTATACCAAAAAGTTATATGGTCTTAATAAATAATTCGTTGACTTTGTTATGGTGCAGATGGGATGCTTATTCATTTTGAAAAAGAGTTAAACATAATGCGCAGTATCTGCAGAGTGGACGCAATTCGCAACTGCGGATTTCTCATGTCTCAGAATCATAATGTGTAGTCGCTAAAAAAAAAAAGAAGTGTGGATTTACAAATGATTTGAAGACGTTCACTCGAAATGTGGCCAGCAGTTAAAATTGTTTTTCCCATCGCCGCTTCTTACTGACAGAGATGATTATTTTTCCAGATAGCTATTGACTAATTTTCCGATTAAATTCTTGGTACCTGAAATCGGCGTTGGCACATGCGTCTAAATGAATCATTCGATAGGGCTAGTCCCGATGTTTTTTTATTTTATGCAAGTGTTAAATGATTTTCAACGTGAAACGTATATATTAAATATTACGCAACATAAATACGAGGAAGCTTGAAAATAAACAAATAAGAACGTCTCAATTTATGATCATCCGTGCCATGACGGTATATCAGCGTGGATAGATAAGAAGTGTAGCATCACATTCTAACGTAAAGAAACCGAGGAAAAGAAGCAACGAATATGTTGCCAGGCCAATAAATTCCAACCCCCATACAGAATCGAATACGCAACATTAAATATTAATTTCACGATGCATGCTAGACTTGAAGCGCACTCCCACTACTAGTAAACTTCGAAACGTTTAAAATCGGCTCCGTGGAAAACAGCCATCCCATCGCGACTTAAAGAGGTTTTATTACCGCGGATCTGAATTTGACACACTGCATTAACTCATAATTACACACTTGAAGGGGAAAAAACGTAAACAAATCGCTGCCATTACAGGTAGGAGCCTCTAAGAGTCAATCACATACAAACAACAGTGCATACCACTTCGAAAATACCATCCCTACTACAACATTTCAGTACGTACAGCACTTTAACCCAGAGGAACTTAAAAAGACTATCCCTGGTTTCTGAAAAGTGACTCCCCTTGTGGGAAATAGCTCAGATCATGGAGATGTATTACCTACACAACTAATTTATTCATCTAGGAGAAGGGAATAAAAAACTATTTTATATTTAACATACATAATGTATTTATTACACATTAGTGATACTTATCAAAGGTTTCTAATTTGGTTAAGTACCATATGTAGTTCTTAGTTTCCAGATGATCAACGTGACGTAAGAAAACTGCGCCAATGCATGTGTTGTTTCTGGTTGCCGTGATTGATGGGTCGTTGTTCAGTTTGAGATTCAATGTTTCAGGCATGAGCTCGATGAACCAAAATCCTTCGCCGCTTTGTAAACTTTTGTTTATATCTCCACCCTTCTCCCTAACAACTCTGAGTACACACGCCTTTGGACGGTATGCCATTAAATTCAACTCGAAGAAATCTTCAATTGAACGTACTAGAGTTCCTGGTGTGATGTAAACGGAGGCAAGTAGAGCCCTTCTCCCATTAACCGTGGTCTCGGTTGCACAGATATTTCCTACACCGTCATGTGACGTAGACATCATTTCCACTTGTACTTCTTTTGGATCATATTTTAAAAATTTGTGTTCCATAGATTGAAGTTCCGATGACGATGCTTCGTTCTCGTAGTTGCACACTCCACCAGCCCGTACCGCTTGTTCTTCTTGACGTGTTTGTTGCTTCGTGTTCATCTTCCGTTTTAATCGGTACCTGCTGTACTTCTCACCTTCTTTTTTTTTTTCTTCTCTTTTACCTTCATTACTTTAAAGGCAAGCATCTTCTAATCCTCAGTTTTACTGAAGGAAAACGGAGTATTCATCAAGACTTCGGTATATTCCTGGCGCTCATTCTCCTCTCGCTGATGTTGACGAAACTGCCTCACACGTTTTTCACCGGACGACATCCCGACACACACTAACTGGTTCAACTGTCAGAGTAGATTACTTATAAAGGCAATTCCTGCAAATTTAAATCATCTAGAAGAAGGGAACAAAAAAGTGATTTTATATTTAACATGCATAGTATTTATTGCACATAAGTGATACTTAACAGAGGTTTATGATGGAGTAAAGTACAATATGTAGTTCTTAGTTTCCAGATGATCAACATGTATTTCCGGTCACGTGACTGATGGCGTCACTTCCGTTACATTTTTTGGTGACGTGAATTCTGGAATTACCCCCCATAACTAAGACATATCCATGTCAACAACAAATATATGTATACTCGCTCATTTAATAACCAGAGCTTCTTGGTGTCTCTACCAAAATTGTGGTAGTACATGAGTAGAGTGAATAAATGGTGACTCTAGCGGCTCTGTGACGTCACACCCCGAAACTGCGTCCGCGCGTTGAAAGTAACCTATGTATGTCACCAGGGGGGCTAAAAGTAACCCAATTTATTGTTCTGACGAAGAAAATTCACCCGAGTTTTAACAAAATTCACCAAAAATTCCCCCCATTCCCCGGTACGGTTCCCCCGCATTTCCAATAAATCGAAGCGTTTAAAAATTAACCCAAGTATAATATTTAAAGCAGGAAAATAACCCAACCCCCGCTCACCCAAATTACACGCTTCGAAGGCGCAAGCGTCGATCGCTCGCGATACGGCGATTTTTCAAAATTCTCCGCGTAAGTATAAAAATTCCGAAATTAACCCAAGTATAATATTTAAAGCATGAGACTAACCCAAACCCCGCTCGCTCCTCTTTTTCCATTTGTACGTACTTTTTATTTTTCCGCACACGCATATATCTACCATAGCGTTAGCCTCCGCGAAAGCGCACACGCTGTTCTCGTGCACGTGTCGGTGGTTCGCGATACTGCAATTTTTTGAAATTAATCCAAGTACTTCTTGCCCCCGGTTCTCCTTCGTGTATATTTTTTTATTTTTTTATTTTTCCGAGCTTAAGTATTCAAAAATTTGCCTAAGTATATTTCTCATTTTCTACGGTTCCAAAAATTTTTCCTTATTCTCCGATCGTTACAATAGCGCACCGACAGACCCCACGCCTATATCCATCATAACGTTAGCTGCCGCGAAAGCGTACCATTCGATCTTGCGCACACTCTGCTCTCGATAGTTTCCCTACCGTTCATAATAATTTTTCCAAGCCTACGCATTATAGAATTAGTCTAAGTATATTCATTATTTTTTCTCACTCATGATTATTTTCTGTCCATAAGTATTTGTGTTTTCCCCGGTTCTAGAAATTAACCCACAAAACATCCAGAATGTTGGTAAAACGCACCATCCATTCCCACGCAGATTCTACATTGTTTTTCATTTTTTCACAATCCTAAAATTTCCTTCTTTCTATCTAGCATGTCCCTTCAAACTAAAAATTACTGATCTTTCGTAATCTTTATTTATTTTTCCGATTCTAGAAATTAATCTATCGTTCACACGGAAGCGTACCGTATATATTCCCAGGCATATATCTTCTTCAACAAGTTTCTCTATTGATCGTGAACATTTTTCTGCGCCGGCGGCAATAGCATATTACATCAGACCCGCGTATGCGTCACACGCACTCGTACACTTTACATTGTCAAAATAATTTTAACCTTTCGAGAAAGAAAATCTCTGGTGAATAAAAAAAGTGTTTATCGGCAGCATCGCAATCATTTTTAATATTAATCGTTTCGTTACAAATATAATTTTCTTTTTTTAATAAACTCATCCACACGACCAGCCGTTTCAAGACATTGTTGTTGCAAACGTCAATCCCCCTTTTCCAAGAATCGGTAACCTCTGCATGTATATATCTTGTCGTCGCAACAGCCTTTATCTGCACGAGTCACATACCTTCAAGACCACACTTATACATTGCTCGCAGGCTATTTACAATTATTTGGTTCAAGAATACTTTTTCACACTCGCTCACATGCGCACATGTATGCACTAACACAAACACAAATGTCGCTCAATCCTTGACTACTTTCTTCGTATACATGTATATTCAGATTTCTCAGACGGAACAACATTTTCTAATGTAACATCTCCACTGTCATACGTGATTCAAAGGTAATTAATGAGGTAGACCATCGATGCGAATCATTCAAGCAGCCAGTATTAGTTTTATGTTAAACATGTGTATTTTGTCGAATCTGTGTTCTTCACGCATTATTAAAAAATTTTCGACAACGTTAAAGAAAATAATTTCCTACATTTTTTTTCTCTCTCTTTTTTTTTTAGTAAAAGGTTTAAAATAGTATTCATTTATGAATGCTAATACAGTTAACGCTAGCGGCAACTCAAAATCAATTAAGGCCGCCGAATTTATTCGAAATTTATTTGCGAGTGACAGCTACTCGCATACGTCTTATTTACCTCCATCACCGCAACCAGATGATAGTTATTCTTCAACAGAATCAGCATCTTTTGTACATAAAATCGTTGGTCCAGTATTATTATCAGATCAGATGGATATAGCAGAATATTTTGTAGATTTCAGCTTCCATGAAGATTTTGATTATGGTTTTCTAGTAACCGAACTAGCGATGATTGATATGTCTGGCGTGAGGTGTTTGCATACGCTGTACAAGCCAAGCAGAGCATGGCCTGCATCAAAAATGTCTCGTTTACAATGTCCTTCAGTGAGTCATTACTTGAAAAACCTTTCATTATTTCCCTGTCGAGAAGAAATATTCATGGCACGTGATGTATTCACGATATCGCCCGAAAAACCGAAGGCTCGCGTATATATATTTTAACCGCTTATGCAAAATTTATATTATGGGAACTTAACGAAAAGTCTGAATTCTTGCGTAACTTGGACTACGAACTCGTAATATGGATCAAGTCTTTCGACTATATAGTATTGATGATTTATATCAAGAATACTTTGGTATAAGCAATTTGGTGACTTGTAAGCACCATTATGAGAATGATATTTTTCATTGTGCGGTGAAAAATGTTATGGTGATGAAGACCTGGTACGATCACGTTATCCATCCGCTGAAGCTTATGAACAATCTCAATATAAATGATTTAAGTCAGTTATTCATTACAGCCACCGAAGAAATGATAATTACATTATTTCCAAGTTGCATCGGGGACATTTATATATTTTTACCGGACAGATTAAAACAGGATGATACGATAAAATCGTTTCTACCATGCTACGATCACGAACATGATAAAAAATAATATATCGATGGTGATACATTACGCAGGAGTACTCGAAATTGTATCAAAGTAAAAGATTGTGCCGACTGTCAACATTCAATTTATGCGGATTAATAATTCAGTAAAAGACGCGGAATTTGAAAGATGGAGTTGTCTTACGAAGGTTGAATACGAACATAACAATTACCTTTCAATGTAACGAAAGTCACCTGCCGCAATATGTATAATATGTGAAATAAAACCATAATTTTTTCTTTCTTTTTGATCACATTGTTATTTTTATTATTTCCAAATTTTTTACATTGTTTCACATAAATTATAATGTATGTATGTATATATGTATGCAATTTTAATATGTAATAATATACATTTTTTACATTTTATTTTATTTCACGGACGTATAATTAATTTACAATTATCTAGATACACCGCAGACATTGTAATACCGAACACATCATTTATTATTTCATTCTATTTCAATTAATATGTTGTATGGATGAAACCGAAACAATTTATTTAACTGTTTATTTAAATTTAAATAATCTTTCCTTTTAAAAAATAAAAAATCTCTACGCTTGTACATGCTTGTATATGCTTACATATACAAGTATGAAAAAACTTAAATTTCATTATTTCCTCGATATGAAAGATAAATCTACGAGTTTATTGAAAACCGGCCAAAACTTGATACTTCGATTTCAAACTTTGATACAAATTTTCGTAACATGTTCAGATTACACGTATTATTTTAAAAAATGTTTTTCATTATTATTCATATCGCTTAAATACACTGATACAGCAGAGAGAGAAAATAAAAGCTAAATTTTACATGCGTGGGAAGGAGTTGATGAAAACGTACAAGTCTTATTATTTGGAATTCAGATTATGAAGGAAATTGTTATACCTTGTTTTTTTCTAAGTTCATTTTTACATTTTAAATTTTTCAATACGGTAATATTTTAAAATCTACAGGAACGTCTACGAATAGTCTTCGTCATTATAGAGACACCCGAGGAACATGTGTCGACACTGCATGCGCGTAAGGGGAAGTAAATATGTGTAAACATGTGTGCGTATGTATGCTTGAAATTCGCGCAATAGCTAATGAGATACAACCGTTGTATCGCAACGACAGGTAGAAATGCGCTTATAGAATATGAGAGTGAGAGTAAGATAAAATATGTACCTTTATTATAGCAGAACTGCACTGCAGTGGCAAATGTAAAATATCCGTTAACATCCTTTTCGAGACAGCTTTATAAAAAAAAAGCCGAAAATTAGCTTTAAAACTGGATGAATGAGATAGTTGATAATACATATACCATTAGGACCGTGGTATATGTGTATAAGTGTATGCGTGTGAGCGCACGGTAAAACGGATGACAAAAAACAACAGCGTCTAATATTAAAATTATTCAGCGATGCCAGTAAAAAATACTGAGAATAATGGCTAATGCACACCATGGTACATGCGCAATGATAACCTACATCGGGATCTAAATGTAGCGGAGGTAAGTAAAGTAATTAAAAATTAAAGTCAGCGTTACCTGCATAGGTTAGTAGGCCACCCAAACCCGCTGGTAGTTGATTTATTAGACTCAGGCAACGACAATCATACAACTATATATACGCCCCAAGATCTTTCCCACCGGCTTGATTGACTGGTAAAGGAACATGGAGTGTTATTATTGAATGGGCATCTCCCATCATGTGTCATAATCTACATTCCAATTGCTTATTGGCTACATTAGCCAGATCGTAATTTGAAATAAATAAAAAAAAAAAAAAATGTTAAATACAACTGCACTGATTTAGACATAAAACTAACAAATTTTACCGTTGTTTTCTTTCTTTTTTTTTTTTCATTCAGGTTTTACAAAAAAATTCTTGTTAGTTATAAAAATATTGCTAAATTCAAATTAGACCGATCATGTCATTTTATTTTTTCTCTTTGTTTCTTTAAGCAATATGCTACGGAAAATAAATCGTATTTATCTTACTCGATCTCTTACATAATATTCTATCGGTTTTAGACAACAGCAGAAGTATGTAAGCCACCGTGGACGTATTATATTTTATTCATGTACGTGTGTATAGACGCTTTCTATACAAGCACGTGCAAATATCAGAGATGCCGAAAATGTATGATAATATAATTTTTAAATCGATAATCAACGTATTATTAATTTTTGTTCTCTCTGTATTGTACAAAAATATCATCATACATGCTTTTACAACCATACTTAACTTCTACAAAAAAGTAAATGTCTCCCGGAAAGGGTACAAATATCAGGAAAAATCACTATTTTTGTTTTTTTCTTTGATTCATAGTTTTCTTTTTTTTTTTATATTATTATTTTTATTTCAGAGAATAATTTTCTTTACACTCCAATATGAAATCTGTAAATCTATTGTACATGCTTGTTAATATAATATAATAAATGTTAAAATTTGGAAAGTTTTTTTAAAGAAGTAATTGACAGAAGAGTATACTTTTGAAAGCAAGAAGTGAAGAGACTATACATAAAAAGCTATATGATGCATTAAGCATAACGAAAAAAAAAAAAAAAAAAAAAAAAAAAAAATGAAAACGTAAACACAAAGACTATTATGTATTTCTTTAATCTAGTCAATTACAACTTTTTTTTCATTCATCTACATTCTAAGTTTCATCGTAAGTTTTAAGTTTTATATGATGCCTAGGGATTTCTATGTTTACTTAATTTATTTACTTTTGCACGGATGTTTTAGAATTAAATTTTGAAAAAATTGTTTGTAACATAAACATATTTTCGCACTTGCGGTTACCATCACATTAAATACATATATAGACATTTTCATTTCAAGCACCGCTGGAAAATAACATGTTTTTTGCTGTTTTTTAAAAATTTATTCACACTCTCGCTAATTGCAGCTATTTTTAAACTGTTTTTCTTAAAATTTTATTCATTTTTATACTCTACATACAATGCTTGAGCTATTAGTCGATGCAAATTCCGAATAAGGCCATATTGCTATCATTTCTGATTATACCTTTTTTTTTTATGTGTTACTCGTTTTTATTATTTTCTTATGTATACATGTATTAGAACCTTTATGATTAGTGTTTATACTCATTATTGAAGCTAAAATAGATATTTACGCTAAAAGGAAAAAGTTATTTTCATTATTCATATTCACACACGCAAAAAAAAATTAAGAAATGTAAAATATATATAATTCGTGTAATATATTTACAAATAATTAACAAAAATAAAAGAAAGTTAATGAAAAAAAAAAAAAAAAAAACAACACCAAAAAAAATTCAAAAAAAAGTTTTTGCGGGTAGCCATTTTTCTCGAAATTTAATAGAAAAATAAATAGAAAAAACAGAAAAAAACTAAACAATCGACACCGCGTTTAATATAGTGTTTTTTACAATTGCGTACTATTGCAAAATATCTGCTTTCTTTTTTTCGGTTTTGCACGGCACAAAATTTTCGTTGTAACAAAATTTAAAAATAATCGAGGTATCGTGACTAGTTGGTTAGTGAACCTAAAAAAATTTCACTTACACCGGGTGGATGCCCTGACAAACAACAAAAAATAAATAGAAAAAAGAAAAAAGGTAGTTAACCTGTCCGTTTATAATTTTTCATTTTAAATTTTGTTCGGGCTCGTTTGCTTATGGACGTGGGATGGCCCACATCGTAATTTTCGATATCTTTAATAGTGAAATTCGAACCGAGTGCAGTTCTAAACGAATGTATTTCGAATGCATTAAAGTATATTATTTTTACTTAGTTAGTCGATAAGTACAGAATTCTATACGGGAAATTTTTTAGACCCGTCATATTTGTTCTCGTTTGTGAAATAATTGATCGGGTCAGGTGATATACACCCTGTCAAGAAAGTATCGGGAATTGTCAATTTAAATCTCCCGGGTAATAGCTAGGCAGATAATTTTTTTTTTCCAGGTTGGTACAACTGTTTTGTATTATGATGCCTATTTTTAGCGCGATCTGTCAACCAGTGTGTTTACAGCAGCTGTTAAAATCAGTCGACCTTGAAGTGTTTTGTCGAAGTTTTACAATGAGTGAAAATATTGAACAACGTACTTGTGTTAAATTCTGTGTTTCGAACGAAATTTCTTGTGCCGATACACTGAAAATGTTACAGAAGGCTTTTGGTGAATCTGCTTTATCAAAAACGCGGGTTTACGAGTGGTACAGAGCGTTCAAGGATGGTCGGGAGACGGTCGAAGACATGCCTCGCTCTGGACGGCCTTCAACGAGTGTGACCGATGATAACGTCGATAAAATCAAGGAAATCGTTGCTGAAAATTGTCATGTGAGCTTGAGAGAGATGGCTCATGGATTGGGCATGTCACACGAGAGCGTACGTACGATTGTGCACGAAAAATTGGGTATGCAACGCGTTGCGGCTCGGCTTGTTCCGAAAGACCTGAATTTCTTTCAAAAAAAGTACCGAGAACAGGTAGCTGCAGACATGCTGGATCGAGCCAATTTGGATCCTACCTTCTTGGAAAAGATAATTACTGGTGACGAGACATGGGTGTACGAGTACGACACGCTTACGAACCAGCAATCGTCCGAATGGCGGCCAATTGGCGCGCCAAAGCCGAAAAAACCTCGCCAAAGCCGATCGAAAGTGAAGATCATGTTGATTGTTTTCTTCGATATTCGAGGCGTGGTACACTATGAATATGTGCCAGCCGGACAGACAGTCACCAAAGAGTTTTACTTAAGTGTTTTGAGACGTTTGAGAGAGGCTATCCGTCGTAAACGTAACGATTTGTGGGTCGACAATTCTTGGATTCTCCATCACGATAATGCGCCGTCTCACAAAGCCATAATTGTGAATGAGTTTTTGGCCAAACACTCGGTAAATATCATCGAACAACCGCCGTATTCACCAGATTTAGCACCCTGCGACTTCTTCCTATTCTCAAAACTCAAATTTCCGCTACGGGGAATGCGCTTCGAATTGATTGATGACATCAAGACGAATGCGACGCGAGAGCTAAAGGCCATCCCGGAAACCGCCTATCAGAAGTGCTTTGCCGAGTGGAAAAAGCGTTGGCATATGTGCATCGCTTCGAATGGATGTTATTTTGAAGGTGACAAAATAAATTTGGATGAAAATTAAAAATTGTTCGTTTTATTTAACAATTCCCGATACTTTCTTGACAGGGTGTACCTTTAATAAGACACCGATTGTCACGAAATTAACAGTGCTAATGATATTAAAAACTCGTGATAGTTTAGTTAATATCGTTACAGATTAATTTGATTTCAGACAAGTTACATTTGGGAGGTGCGCGCGGGTCTGAAGCGAACCGAAATTCGAATCTTCAGTCGTGTATTTTTTTTTCTCCAATAAACGTTTCATAGGTCCATAATTGTCGTTTCGTTTTCGAGATAATAGCGTTCGAAGATTTAAAAGAATACAGAGCAATACAAGCAATAAGTTCAAGTTAAATAAGCGTTTAATGTTTAAATTTATAAACAAAAAAAAGTCGAATTTGCCAAAAATTGTAATCCTGCTTTAATATTCGCATTACAATTGCCCAGAGGCTGGTGATAACCATAAACAAAATTTTTGCTTATTTTTTTTATACTCTCCTAATATGAGGCTATCGCCTTTACTTTACGTTAACTTATGATATTCGTTTTGGGGGGCGGTTTTTAACGAATCAGATGACGTGATTCTTCTAGCAAATCCGCCGTTTCCAATAATTTACTAACCTGCAATTCCAGCGCTTCTTCCAACTGTGTCATCTGTGAGTCAATCGACTGAAGAAGTACTGTAAGTTGAGTATTTATCTTTGTTCTGAAGGCGTAAATCTGTTTTACAACGTAACGGAACTGCGAATTAAGATTATTTTCCGAACTAGACAGCGACCGGTTGGTAGCAACTAACGTGATGTCTTCTAGCTCGCGTACGAACCGTGTGTAGCTGTCCTAAAATTGTTTGCCGTTTTTTCTTGTAAATTCTGCTGTATAGTTCGGACTATCCTCTCAATCTCGTACTTCGGCTTTCTACTGATTGTCCACATACTCCGATCGAAATTGTGCAATTTGAAGGTCCAAAATTCGTCTTCCAAATACTTAATGGCCGTTTCGAATCTTTCCATTCGAAATGAAAATAATTCTTGAAAGTGGATAATTCTGGACTCCGAATTGTAGGGCGTTTTTGTCAACCTAGTATGGTTCAGAAGTTTATGCTCTAACGATCTAGATCTTCTACTCATTATTTCTCTGAAAATTACCGTTAATTCGTTGTCGAAGGGGCGATCTTTTCGGTTGTATTATTAATGATCTCTTCATCCGAATCGGCATTAGTTATGGCTAAAAACAACGACAAAATAATGACACTGCGAGGTACAATCGCCATTTTGGAGAACGCCGAAAATCACAAGAGCATTAACAAAATGTAAATACTTATTAAGCTCGTCGAGTTTACTGCAGACTGAAGGGCAACTCTATCAACGGTTACGGAGAGCAAATTACTTAATCGATGACGTTTCGATCGTGCCTGATAAGATATTTTCAAGGTACGCTTAAATAGAAATTAATTATAATACCTTACCTCTCAGGGAAGCATGTTCACCTTTTTGTTGCAACGTGTTTTTTTTGCATCATTTTGTTATACCGAAAGTGTGTTTTAAATTACGATAAGAGGCCTTCCCAGTCATAATCATCGATCACAAAATGATACCTTAGAGCGCCCCGGAAACTGATTAATTCATTGAAAAAAAAAAATAAATAAAAAACAAACTTATTGCCGGGGTGCGATTGGACAATTGGACAATTGGTTAGATTCGGAGTGAAGGCCGCGTCGTTGGTGACGTACATTTATATCTGCAACGGGTTTACTTACGTTGAGTAGCATCGAGCTGCGAAAAAAAGACTATCTACAGGTTCCTCCAGCTTTTTGGCGGTACTGCAGCTACCATCAGTTGGATAATTATTCTTCGTCAGAGAGAACGATTCTTCGCCATCTTCTTAGACCATCTAGCAGCGCAGTTGATCCACTCGCTTATTCTGCTCACCGCGATGATACTAGTGGCCTTTTGATTCTAGAGTTAAAATATTATATGCGTTTTCTTATTTTTCCAGGCGACTTGCTCGGAATAAAGTAAAAAAAATTTACAGAAATTTCGGAATTATTTTCTATTTCTATGTTTATTTAAATTTTAATCATCGTAATCCGGTCGATATATATTTGCGACAAATGTCTGAAGTTGTTTTTCTCTTCCCGAAGGACGCGCTGTAGCGATAATTTCGTCTTTTTTTTCCCCCGCATTGTGTCGTGAGTATATCAAGAGTGTCAAAGAGACGTCGACTTCATCAATAATTCCGTAACAACTTGATGCCACGAATTAGAGAATGCCTCATCATGTAAAACTGAATTTGTTTTACACTGAAGCTTTACTTATTACAAAAAAGGGTATGAACTGCCTGGAGTAAGGGACCCCAAGTTCCCCTAGCCTGTTACAGACCAATAATCTGAACGCTGACCGACTGGAAAGGGCCCCCACATATATATATATATATTACCATATTTACTTGTATATATATATTTAAATTATGACCCCAATTACCCCAACCGAGCCTCCCCCAGAGTTCCTATAACCTAAACATCAGCCCCCCCCCGCCGAGACAATCTCCGTCATATTATAATATATAATTTACTTGTTTATCCATACCTGTCTTATTTTTTTATAATTATTACTTTTCACTTAATAACCCAATCTCTGTTGTCTAAACCTATCAGCTTATTCAAAACATTTACAAAGTAACCAATAATTTTATATATATATATATATATAGCCTAAAACTAAGTCTCCTCTGCCCCTTCCCCCTCCTTTTCCCCGATCGACTATAATGTACATTTATTTATTTTCTCTTATCCTTCGATCATACTACCTGCTGTCGATCTTTAACATCCAACCATGTGCATATATCTAACGTTAACACCCATGGAAGAACACATGCCGATCACGCGCACACGTCGTTAGTTCTTGCTACCACATTTTTAATCATTTAAAGTCTAAGTATATGTAATATAAAATTAGTCTAAGTATATATTTTTTTATTCGTTTGCTGTGCAAATGCTCCGCACATAACCTTGCACGCATATTGCCATGCCGATGTATCGTGCGACAATGCCATTGAGTCTGCTGAAATATGATCTTACCCTTCGTACCTATTTGTAGAAACCAGTTCGCATGTGCACACGTACAAAAACACATATAAAACAAAGTGCACATGACAACTTCGTTCAGAATACATCTATAACCAACTTTCACCAATGGAATGTGGTTTATCCGCTGCAACGCTCCCTTTTTAAAGACATGCATCGATTTAAAATGCCAAACGGATCTGTTCAGGCAGCCAGTATTCGTTTTATGTTAAATGTATGCATACGTCGCTGTGTTAGTCGACGAAAAAGTGCACCGAACGTTCCCGCGCACACATGGTACCAATGGTTTCCCTAGCATTCATAATAGTTTTCCTCTGTGTTATAAAATTAGCCTGAGTATACTTTTACGCTTCCGATCTTTTATTCCGAGTGTTCGTAATTTTTTTCTAAAGCTCCTAAAGTAAATCCATCTATGTCATGAACACAACAAATGCATAGTTCACACGCACACATCTTCTATCGGCAGTTTCCATATCGTTCATGATAATTTTTCATGTTTCTATTACGTAAGATAAGACCTGAACCAGCTATTTCCTCGAGAGCCACACTCATACAACTTTTTGAATAGTATATAATGATCTACCAGATCAAAAGCTTTCCGAAAATTCAGATTTACGGCTGCTACAGAGAGGCCTAATTCTATATTTTCAACAATATCAGTCAAATGGTCGAATAAAGCGTCATCTCTTTACCTTAAACAAAGCCACACTGCTATTTATTAACAAAATTAAAGTTCTGTAGGTAGTTAACAATTACTTCCTTCATACATTTTTCAAATATTTTCGAAATACTTGGTAGTACGCATATTGGTCTACAGTTGGAAACATCTGCTTTTTGTTACCACCTTTGTGTATAATTTGCTTTTTTTTTTTTTTAAATTGGTTCCCCAGTTCAGATTATACTGATGGAGCAAATATATTTAATAATAAGGGTACACATAACGGCGTGTCGTATACTGAATAGAATAACAAATATTTTTTTTTACAAAGTGACATGATACATGTTTTTTTTTTAAAAAATGATATAAAACAAATTATATTTATGCATAAATATATATATAGAGTACACGAGTAATTACTACACTAAATATATTTTTACAATTACAACGATGATACCAAAGCTTAGTTACCGATGCAGAGCTTACTTAAATATTTAATATTGATCTTATAAAGAAGTAATAGGAATAAAGATATTACTTTTTAATTAGAATGGTTTATCGGAGGTTTTAGGGTAAGTTTTTTTTTTTTTCATGACGTCATTGAAGTAGGCAAGAAGAGAATGAGAGTTGTTTTTTTTTTTTTTTGTTTATTGTTAGTGTTGTATTTCCATTGATTACGTAAGATTCCCGTATGTTTTGCAAGACTTTGCATGTATGTATCAGGTGAAAAGTATTTGTATTAGTGTCACAGTACTGACAGTATGACGAATCTATTAGAGCTTAAAACGATGAAGGTATTCCCCAAAGTTGCCATGTCATGCGATTACCTGAGAGTTAAAGAAAGTTATATTTAAATTTTTGAGACGAATTATATCTCGAATATTTGGGAAAAATGTGTAAGCTTTACGGCCAGTACGATTTTAGTTCCATTAGTTTTTAGCCGCGCGTCTCTTATTTCGATTGATATTTGTTTTTATAGTATTTTAATGTTGGGTGAAGGTCCCAGAGCATTTGTAATATTGTCGCTGTTTAGGAGTTTTAAATTACAGACTAAATATAAATTTCTAGTGATTCTGTACTAAGAAATTAAATTCGAATCTTCAGTCGCGTGTTTTTTTTTTTCAGTTAACCTTTTATACGTCCATAATTGCCATTTCCGTTTTCGGCTTAATAGCGATCAGATTTTCAGGAATACAGAGGAATACAGAATAATAAGATCAAGTTAAATAAGCGTTCAATGTTGACATTCATTCGGAAAAACTTTACTTATCAACCGAGAAAAAAAATTAAAAATAAAAATTCGAATACGCCCAAATTATAACCCCGGTTTAGAATTTGCATTATAATTGCCCAGAGGCTGGTAATAAGTTTAAATAAAATTTTTGCTTATTTTCTTTACATTCTCCTAATATGAGGCTATCATCGCCTTTACTTTGCGGTAAATTTTAATGTTCGTTTTGGGGGGTGCGGTTTTTAACGGATCAGATGACGTGATTCTTCCAGCAAATCCGTCGTTTCTAATAATTTACTAACCTGCCATTCCAGCGCTTCTTCCAACTGCGTTGTCTGGGAGTCCATCGACTGAAGAAATACTGTAAGTTGAGTATTTATCTTTGTTCTGAACGCGTAAATCTGTTTTAAAATATAACGAAAATGCGAATTAGGATTATCTTCCATACTGGACAGCGACCCGTTGGTAGCAACTAAAGCGATGTCTTCTAGCTCGCGTACAAACCGTGTGCCATTGTTCTGAAATTGATTACTTTTTTTTCGTAAATTCTTCTGTAAATTTCGGACTATCCTCTGAATCTTGTCCTCCAGCGTTCTACTAATAGTCCACATACGTTTTTTCACGTAGGTACTCAATTGACGTTTCAGTAATGGGCGTCCGATAGGTAGAGTTGTATTTGGATCGACGGAATGCGGATAAGAATAATTGTTAGAAGTAGGCCTTTCGGTAGTGGTCGTTGCCGGAGTCTGTTTTCCTCTAATTGCATTTATTATAGCCTTTGAAAATGTTTTAATCGCGTCGTTAATTTTTCGTAACTCCGATCGAAATTGTGGTTCGTGCGATTTGAAGGTCCAAAATTTGTCTTCCAAAATCCTAATCGCCGTTTCGATTCTCTTCGTTTGCCTTGCAAATAATTCTTGAACGCCGATATTTCTGGACGCCGAATTATAGGTCGCTTCTATCAACCTGGTATAGTTCAGAAGTTTATGCTCTAGCGATCTCACATTAATCAACTGTAAATCTTCCAATTCGCGTAAACGGATTTGTTTAATGTTTATTATTTCCCTGAGAATTACCGTTGATTCATTGTCGAGGGCAATCTTTTCGGTTGTTGTAGTAGTGATGTTATCGATCGCTTCGGCAGCAGTTACGGCTAAGAACAACGATAAAATAATGACACTGCGAGGTACAACAGCCATTTTGGGTGAACGCCGAAAATCACAACAGCATTGACAAAATGTGAATACTTATTAAGCTCGTCGTGTTTGCCGCAGATGGAAGAGCAACTCTATGAACAGATTCGGTGAGAAATTAGTTAACCGATAACGTTTCGGTCACGCCTGATAAGATAGTTTCAAGGATACTTAAATAAAAATTAATTATAATACTTGCCTTAGGGATTCGTCACATATATCATTCTGTACTAGTGAAAATGTGTTTTAAAATACGATAAGAGACGCTCCCAGTCATAATCATCGATCAGAATATGATACTTTAGTGCGCCCCAAAAACTGACTAATTCACTGAAATAAAAAAAAAAAATTAAAAGGACCAAAAATCATTTTCCGTTAGATTGTTGCCAGCGGCGGTGTGGACGGCGTTAAATTTCGGGCGACGGTTGGGGGTAAGGAGGATTTAAGTGCAGTTAAACAAAGAGAAACGGTCCAATTGGTGAAACGTTTAACCAAACATGACAGAATACTGTTAGACCCCTTTTCCTCCGGTAATAATTTTCTAATGAATGTCACATCTGTCTTGTTAGACGAAGTTGGGTAATACGAAAAAGGCTGATGATATGGTATAATATTTGTTGACGGTACTTTTAAAAGTCGCCTCATTAATCCTTCTATTTGTCCGCTTATCGATATTCATATAATTGCAAAAGAAAATTTCCGTACATCGATGCTGTTTGGTCTTCCACCCCTGTTATACCAAAAAGCTATACAGTTTTAAAGAAAATTCGTTGACATTGTAACAGTTGGAGTGCTTATTAATTCTGAAAAAAGAGCTATGCATAATGCGCGTTTTCTCCATATTGGGCGCAATTCGCAACTGCGGGTATTCGCACGTCTCATAATCATAATGGGCGGTCGTTAAAAAAAAAAACAAAACAGTGCGGATTTACAAATGATGCACCTAAAAACAGAGAAACAAAAAAAAAAGAAAGAACAAGGGTAAAATTTTATAAAAATAAAAGTTGTAATTTTCGTAACCAGTTAGAGTGTAAAATATTTTTCTAAATTTTCGCTTATTGAGACGAGAATTTGGTACTACCGCTTTAGTCCATCGACCGTATTCTACATTTTCAAATTAATTTTCGGTCATGTTGTATTTCAATTTCTTCGATTCTTGTTTCGATTGCCGTCGAGCATGATTGCCTGAAACTCGAAATTGAAGGGGTGCGATCGGACGATTGGTTAGATTCGGAGTAAAAGCCGCCTGGCTGGCGACGTAAATTTATATCTGTAGCACTAAAAAAAAAAGACTATCTACAGGTTCCTCCAGCTTTTTAACGCTAGTGATTCTTCGCCAGAGAGATCGATTCTTCACCGTCTTCTTAGACCATCTCGCAGCGCAGTTGATCCACTTGCTTATTCTGCTCACCATGATGATGATACTAGTGGCCGTTTGATTCTAGAGTTAAAATATTATATGCGTTTTCTTATTTTTCCAGGCGACTTGCTCGGAATAAAGTAAAAAAAATTTACAGAAATTTCGGAATTATTTTCTATTTCTATGTTTATTTAAATTTTAATCATCGTAATCCGGTCGATATATATCTGCGACAAATGTCTGAAGTTGTTTTTCTCTTCCCGAAGGACGCGCTGTAGCGATAATTTCGTCTTTTTCTTTCCCCCGCATTGTGTCGTGATTATATCAAGAGTGTCAAAGAGAAATCGACTTCATCAATAATTCCGTAACAACTTGATGCCACGAATTAGAGAATGCCTCATCATGTGTGTGTGTACTTGCTTATAAAACTGAATTTATTTTACACTGAAGCTTTGCTTAATACAAAAAAGTATGTAATTTTTAATACCGTTTGTTTTGTTAACGGCTATCATTTCCGATTGCTAACGGAAAAGATACAGGATTTTTTTCATTAAAAGCCTGAGGATAAGCTTTCAAGGAAGCGTCATAGTTCTTGTAGAAAAGTAAATTATTTATTCGTACAATACTTGCAGGTGTATCTTAAAAACGTAATAAAAACCGTTAAAAAACATTATCTATTTCTTAAAGTTACGTTTCGTTTTTGCTAAGACACACGAATTCCGTCGATGCACTGTTTCAATATACACTTGTTAAGGCGAAAGATTTAAAGTAGCGGACAAAATTTTTTTTCCCGACAATGGGAAAATAAAAATAAAATAAAAAACCAAAAACAATCGACACCGCGTTTAATATACTGTTTTTTACATTTGCCTACTATTTCGAAATAGTTTTTTTCGCTTTTGCTCATTGTGAAAATATCCGGCAGGAAATTTTCGTTAAAACAAAATTTATAAGTAATCAAGGTAAGATACGTTAGAGCTTTTGGAATTTTTTCCGCAGCTTAAATGATTTTCGTGTTAAAGTGTAAATCGGAATAAAACGCAGATGAACACGTCTAGGGACAAACTAATTTTCGAAGTTACATTCGTTGTTATAAGTGTTTGCCGATTCAGAGTAATTTAGATAATATTCGCCGCGGATGTATTTTCAATCAATTGCTTGTGACAATGACACTAGGCTGGAATAATTCCAAAATGTGAAGTTTCTTTGTTTTCTTTTAGGCACGCCAAACTCGGCGTACGTGAACTTTTTAGTAAATACAAGTTATCTCCTATCGTTGGTTGAGTTATTTTGTAATAAATCATTGATGATATGATCTACGATGGTGTTGATGTTTTATTGTGACTACTACGATCTATCATTAATAAACGTCTTGGACGGAGTCCATTCTGACTGGTTGGTTAGGCAGTGGTATTTCGTTCAAGTGAACCTAAACAAATTTCACTTACACTGGGTGGATATTCTGACAAACCGAAATAACAAATAGAAAAAAAAAAAATGAATTTTTTTTTGTAAAAACAGCCTTTTATTTATGCACTAAAAAGTATTAAATAACTTTATTAGTGTGCGACTACCAGATGTGCATCTTAACATTAATATCTCGAACTACAAAATACTATTCTGAAAAATAAAAGCGGGGCTCACAGTTACAAAAATATTCGGTGTGTGTTTGGTATTGTGATGCACAACAATGGAACAACATTAAATCGTGATGGTAGTTTTGGCTTAGGGTGTATTATTAAATTATTATTTAATTATTAATCTGCGGCCCCCGCTTTTATTTTTCAGAGTATTTTGCAGTTTCAGATTTTAATGTTCAGATGCGTATCTGGTAGTCGCTCACTGATGAAAGTTATTTTGTACTTTTTAGTGCAGAAATAAAAGCCTATTTTTAAAGAATTTTGTTTTATTTTTTACTTTCTTAGTCTGGACTTTTTACTATGTATTTCAATACAAAAAAAAACAATAAAATTAGAATTGTATTTTATTTTCCTTTATTTTATTCAGTATCTTGATTATAGGACATTTACAGAAATTTGAGTTACATTTTACTATTAAATAATGGATCATCGCATTCTTTCAATTATATTGTCTTTTGTTTTTCATACAATACATACGGAATACTCAGCACATGAAACATAATGTTTGACTAATAGTGCGATCTTTCCATTGATATATCACATGACCGAAGAAAAAAAATATCTTTTTTTGAAATCTTCGAGCTTTTAGCGGCCTAACGGTCCGGTTTTAAAGTTGGAAACCTAAATGTTCCAGAAAATAAATAAAAGTTAAATACAGTTGTGAATTAGTGCGTTCGTTCTTATCTCGTTCACATTGTAAGTGATAACGCGCTGGTTGCTAGTCAACCAACGATGTTGCCCCGCACCCCCCCTCCGCAAAACCCGTCCGGTCCATGTTCGGTAAGTCAGCCATTACAACCTGCTAGCGCAAGTCATTCCGATCAACTTCCGATTCGACCGTTATCTCCGCGGCACACAGGTAATAATGTTACAATTGTTAACTCGCCGTCCACAAACCGGCCTGCGTTCGATCTAACTTCCGATATTAATCGTGCGTTTAAACCGATCGCTCCGCTTACCATTTTACGTACCGCAAATAATGATTATCAACTTGTAAATAAACGTGCACACTCTAGCGGCACAAGTGAAGAAGAAAATCACACACATAAATTCCTAAAAGATGATAACACCTTATGTTTAAAAAATAAAAATCACACTAATCAGAAAAACGCTAATAAAAATAGTAAGCCAACACTCTACAAATATAATCGCTTTCAGTACCTCGCAGAGGAACCTACTGATACTGACTCAAATCAGGATATGTGCTGTGAAACAATAAGTCCAGAAAAAGTATGTGATGAGAATATGCAGCAAAAAGTTACAAAAACGATCCCGATAAATCCGCCCCCAATCTTGGTTAAAAACATTACAAATTATATGCAATTTATAAATGAACTGAAGCTCTCTGAGCCAAATCAGCCGTTCGAATGCAAAGCAACAAAAGGTGGAATTACTATAAAACCGGCCACTCCAGAATGCTATAGACATATTGTACATATTTTAAAAATAAAAAATGTAAACTTTTTTACCTATCAGCTATCGCAAGACAGGAGCTTCCGCGTTGTCCTCCGACATTTGCATCACTCCACGCCAACTGAGGAAATAAAAGCGGAACTTGAAAAGCATGGTCACGCAGTAAAATCAATAACCAACATTCTACATAGGAAAACAAAAAACCCTCTTCCACTCTTCTTTATCGATCTTCATCAATCACCATCTAACAAAGAAATTTTCAAACTGAACAACCTTTTTCATTCTGTGGTAACAATAGAAGAACCAAAAAAATTTCAACAAACGCCACAATGTACAAGATGCCAGAACTACGGACACACGAAACAGTACTGTAATTTACCTTACAGATGTGTAAAGTGTGGTGAAAAACATGAGTCAGCTAAATGCACAAAGCCTTATGACGTTCTTCCAAAATGTGCCTTGTGTCAAGGGCCACATACAGCGAACTACAGAGGGTGTCCTGCCTATAAGGAGGAACTAACATTCTTAAATCCATATACAAGAGGACTCAATAAAATACACAAGACCATTAATACAAGTGCGGCAAATTTTCCGCCATTAAACAGAATAAATTCGCAAATAAACAGCACTACCCAAGTAACAAGACCGACTTATTCAAAGGTAGCAAGAAATCATATGCCAGAGCAACAACGTAATCTGGACCAAAGTCCTGAGAAAGCGCATATCTCTGACTCCTTATCATCCTTTTTAAATGAATTCAAAATAATAATATCTCCATTAATAAATCTCCTCACTAAAGTCATAGAAAATCTATTACAAGCGAAATGAATACACCTGCTACCGTTACTCAGTCATCTCTTTCAGTAGTGTTATGGAATGCAAATGGAATACTTGGAAAGAAAACCGAATTGGAGATTTTTCTTAAACAAGGACGAATTGACGTAGCGTTAATAACGGAAACGCACTTAACTCCAAATAATAGATTCTTTATAGCTGATTATATCACTTACAATTGTAGTCATCCGGATGAAACGGCTCACGGCGGAGCAGCTATTCTAATAAGAAAGGAAATAAAACACTTTCTTTCTTACTCCAGCTCCTCTCCCCAAATTCAAACTATCTCAATCACGTTAAACAGTTCTCGATTTGATTTTTCACTCGCAGCAATGTACTGCCTCCCAGGCTACAAAATAACTGAGAATGAAGTTGCTCAACATCTAATAAAAATGGGAAGAAATTATATATGCGGAGGCGACTTCAACGCTAAACATACTTACTGGGGATCAAGATTAACAAACCCCAGAGGTAAAATTTTCAGGAAAATCATTCAAAATTTAGGCCTACATATTATAGCCTCGGATGAACCCACATACTGGCCATCGCACGCAAACAGGTTGCCAGACATACTTGACTTCTATATTGCTAAAGGTGTAAAAAAATATTATCATTCTTGCAAATCCACGGCGGACTTATCCTCGGATCACGCTCCTGTTAAACTAATAATAGATTCTATCCCTATAGAAACTTATTCTAAGCAGCAGCTAACGAATAAAACAACAAATTGGGATCTACTTAATGCTCTCCTTAACAACTGTTTAACCAACGTTTCTCTTAGAACAAAACAAGATATTGACAGCCGAGTGGAATATTTAACTGAATCCATACAACTAAGTGCTAAAAACTCCACAAATTTTCCAAATAGTTTCAACAAACGTAAAGTGCACAGTCTTCCAGCAGAAATTCGCGAGCTCATAGCTGCAACTAGAAGAGCACGAGCCAAGTGGCAGCGTTTCAGATACCCAAGCAATCGTAAAGTATACAATCTTCTAAGAAACAATATGAAAACTAAAATCATGGAATACAAAAATGCATCTTTCCAAATACATCTTAAAAAACTAAGCACAAAAGACAATACACTTTGGAATGCAACAAAAAGCATCCTGAAAGAACATAACTCAGACTATCCTATGCAAAATGACTCTGGGAAATGGGTTAGAAGTGAACGCGAGAAAGCATGTTTCTTTGCTGAGCACTTATCCGGAGTTTTCAAGCCGCACGGAGAAATGCAAAACAAAAATTTTGAGGAACAAGTTCAACAATACTTAAAAATTCCACTTGAATCCTCTCCGCCAGTTAAAGCATTCTCACTTACAGAAGTAGAGCAAGAAATTCGGCGTTTACCAGCCAACAAAGCTGCAGGCTGTGATGATATAACCAATGATATACTAAAACACCTAAACAGAAGTGTTCTTATTCAAATCCTTCACCTGTATAATGCTGTAATTCGCACTTCTTACTTCCCTGAAGCTTGGAAGAGGTCAGTGGTAATTATGGTTCTGAAACCTAACAAACCAGCTAATAAAGTTTCGTCGTATAGACCCATAAGTCTCCTGTGCTCAATGGCAAAAATTTTAGAATCACTTATTTTGCGGAGAATGCAGATAACGATACAAGAATCAAAATTAATTCCTACTCATCAATTCGGATTCAGGAAGCGTCACTCCACTATCCACCAGTGTCATCGGGTGGTTGATGCGATTTCTTCTTGCTTTCAAACTGGTCGTTACTGTGCAGCTGTTTTCCTTGACGTGAGTCAGGCCTTCGATAAGGTCTGGCATCAAGGACTACTATTCAAGATTAAAAAATCGTTTCCAGCGAAAATTTTCACTCTCTTAGCTTCATACCTTGAAGCTAGGACTTTCCGAATACGTCACAAATCCGAATACTCTGATTGGTACCCGTTATTAGCCTCTGTACCACAGGGCAGTGTGCTTGGTCCAGTATTGTACTCCATCTTCACTGCGGATATTCCAACAACAGCGTATTCATCAGTCTTCACATATGCGGACGACATGCTTCTTATGGCTGCGGATAGGAGACCGGAAATTGCTGCCCAGTTAATACAACAGCACCTTAAGGTATTAGGAAGATGGTGCACAAAGTGGAAAATAAAAATTAATTCAACAAAATCAGCCAGTATAACTTTCTCTCTACGCAAAGGAGTGTGTCCACCAGTTCTATATGAACTTGAACTAATTCCACAGTTAAATTCAATTAAATACTTGGGCATAATCTTAGACAGAAAGCTCACTTGGCTACCGCATATATTGCATTTACGTAAAAACCTCGATGCATGTACAAGAGCCTTATACTACTTAATTGGAAGAAAATCTAACTTATCTTTGGAAAACAAAGTCCTAATATATAATACAATTCTGGCCTCAAAGTGGAAATACGGAATCGAACTGTGGGGTACTTCCGCAAAAACTAACTGTAAACGTATTCAACAATTCCAGTCGAAAACATTGAGGTCAATGTGTAATGCTCCATATTACGTAAGCAATGAACAAATACATCATAACTTGAACGTGAAAACAGTAGCAGAAATTTATCAACAAAATTATCAAAACTTTTATCAGGCGTTACAGATGCATGAAAACCCGTTAATTCGAAGAATGTTCACAACAACGCTACCGGACAGACCGCGCAGAAGGCTAGGAAGGAGGTTGTGCCGTGATATCCTCAGTATATCAGTAACCTGAACAACTTAGCACACAGCTGACTGCTCAAAGGAGCTACTGCTGAATAACTTATTAATTCCTGTTAATAGGCTCCCGCACATGTGCTAATTGTTAATACATTACAGGTGCACATTGGAAAAAAAAAAAAAAAAAAAAAAAAAAAAAAAAATGTTCCAAAGTAAAGAAATACGCAAGGATGGGCATTTTTTAACCTTGTTCAAAATTTTTAGCTATAAAGCTGAGCCACAAATGTTTCGTTATGAAAATGAAATACGAGTTTGCATCCGAAAAATAGCGCTCTTTCCAACAGTATATCATATGACCGGTAAAGAAATATATTTTTCCAAAAGTTCGATCTTTCGAAGCCCCGAGGGACTACTAATTTTAAAGTCGAAAACCTGGATGTTCCAAACCGAAGATGTATACGCGCATGTGCATACTTTCAACCTTGTTCAAAATTTTTATTAGCTATAATACTCGCGTCGCAAAGAGGGAGCTACATATACGATCTCGGCCCCTTTTGAACTTTTCGTAAACTTCGAAAGTTCCGTTAAAAAAATAAAATATGCTTTTATTCCTCCGACAAATAACGATCTTTCTAATGATATATCATATGACCGAAAAAAGAAATATTCTTTTCCAAAATTTCGAGCTTTCGGGAGGATCAAATTTTAAAGCTGGAAACCCAAATGTTGCATAATATTGTATTGTCACCTATAACATGCATTCCTGCAAAAGGACACTTTTTTAATTTATCGGGAAATATGTGAAAAATCGTTTGCAAGATTCACCCCCCCGGACAGACAGAATGACAAACCGAGTTAAACAAAAGGCTGTAAAAAAAGAAAAAAAGTAGTTAACCTATCCGTTTATAATTTTTCATTTTAAATTTTCCATGGACGTGGAATTCCCCACACTGTAAATTTCGTTATTTTTAATAGTGAAATTCCGACCGAGTGCAGTACTAAACGATTATATATTTCGAATGCATTAAAGTATATTATTTTTACTTATTTGATCGATAAGTACAGAATTCTATACGGGAAATTCTTCAGGTCCGTCATATATGTATGACCCCGTTTGTGAAATAACTGATTTAATGAGGTAAAATACCTTTTAAGATATGGAGCATTGCGAAATTAAAAGTGGTAATTATGTGAAAAAAGGTGTCTGGGATAGTTTAGTTAATATCGTTACAGATTTTTCTGTTTGGAAAATTTCATTTCAGACAAGTTTAATTTGGGAGGTGCGCCAGTTCGCAGCAAAAACCGAAATTCGAATCTTCAGTCGTGTATATTTTTTTTTTTCGGTAAACCTTTTACATAATTGTCATTTCCATTTTCGGCTTACTAGCGATCAGATTTGCAGGAATACTGAGGAATACAGAATAATAAGATCAAGTTAAATAAGCGTTTAATGTTTACATTTATTTGGAAAAAATTTACTAATTAACCGCAAGAAAAATTAAAAATAAAAAGTCGAATTCGCCCAAATTGTAACCCTGATTTAAAATTTGCATTATAATTGCCCAGAGGCTGGTGATAACTATAAATAAAATTTTTGCTAATTTTTTTTTATACTCTCCTAATATGAGGCTATCGCGTTTACTTTACGTTAACTTATAATATTCGTTTTGCGGGTAGATTTTAACGGAGCAGACGACGTGATTCTTCTAGCAAATCCGCCGTTTCCAATAATTTACTAACCTGCAATTCCAGCGCTTCTTCCAACTGCGTCAACTGTGAGTCAATCGACTGAAGAAATACGGTAAGTTGGGTATTTATCTTTGTTCTTAACGCGTAAATCTGTTTTATAACGTAACGGAACTGCGAATTGAGATTATCTTCCGGACTAGACAGCAACCCCTTGGTAGCAACTAAAGCGTTGTCTTCTAGCTGGCGTACAAAGCGTGTGGAGCTGTCCTGAAACTGTTGACTTTTTTTTTGTAAATTCTCTTGTAAAGTTCGGACTATCCTCTCAATCTGGTCCTTCAGCTTTCTACTGTTGGTCCACATAGTTTGCGTTAGGTACTCAGTTGACGTTTCAGTAACCGGCGTCCGATCGGTAGTTGTAATTGGAGATCTGTCGTAATAGTTGTATCCATCGTAGTATAAAATATTACCGGTAGTAGTGGGACTTTCGGTGGTGGTCGTTACCGGAGTCTGTTTTACTCTGATTTCATTTATAACAGACTTTGAAAATGTTTTAATCGCGTCGTTAATTTCTCGTAACTCCGATCGAAATTGCGGTTCGTGGGTTTTGAAGGTCCAAAATTCGTCTTCCAAAATCCTAATGGCAGTTTTGATTCTCTCGGTTTGCCCTTCAAATAATTCTTGAATGTCAATATCTCTGGATGCCGAATTGTAGGTCGCTTCTATCAACCTGGTATGGTTTAGAATTTTAAGCTCTAACGATCTCACATTAATCAAGTATAAATCTTCCAATTCGTGTAAACGGATTTGTTTAATGTTGATTATTTCCCTAAGAATTACCGTTGATTCATTGTCGAGGGCAATCTTTTCGGTTGTTCTAGTAGTGATGTTATCGATCGCTTCGTCAGCAGTTACGGCTAAGAACAACGACAAAATAATGACACTGCGAGGTACAACAGCCATTTTGGGTGGACGCCGAAAATCACAACAGCATTAACAAAATGTAAATACTTATTAAGCTCGTCGTGTTTACCGCAGATCGGGAAGGGCACAAAGAGAGATTTCAACGTAGAAGAAAATAATTTATTCTACCGACAGATTCGGAGAATAATTAATTAACCGATAACGTTTCGGTCACGCTTGATGGGATATTTTCAATGTACTTTTAAATAGAAATTAATTTATAATTCCTTATCTTAGGGAAACATGTTCACTTTTTCTTTCGCCACGTGGCTTTATTATATCATTTAATAGTTTTAAAATACGATAAGAGATGCTCCCAGTTATAGTCGTTAATCAGAAAATGATACTTAATGCGCCCTAGAAAAATTCACCGAAATAAAAAAAGAAAACAAAACTTAAAAGCACCAGAAATTATTTGTCGTAAGATTGTTGTCAGCGGCGTTGTGGAAGGCTTTTAATTTAGGGCAGGCAGAGAAAAAATTTAAATGTACCTAAACAAAGAGGAGCGGTGCAATTGGTGAAACGTTTAACCAAACATGACAGAATACTGTTAGACCCCTTTTCCTCCCGTAATAATTTTCGAAATAATGTCACATTTTCGAGTCAGACGAACTGGGATAATACGAAAAAGGCCGATGATACGGGGTGTAATATTTGTTGACGGTACTTTTAAAAGTCGCCAGATTAATGGTTATTTTTGTCCGCTTTTCGATATTCGTAAAATCGAAAATAAACTTTTATGTATATCAATGTGTGTTTGGTCTTCCACCTATTATACCAAAAAGCTTTATACGGTTTTAAAAAAAATTTCGTTGACATTGTAACAGTTGGAGTGCTTATTAATTCTGAAAAAAGAGCTATGCATAATGCGCGTTTTCTTCATATTGGGCGCAATTCGCAACTGCGGGTTTTCTCGTGTCTCAGAATCATAATGGACAGTCTTTAAAGAGGAATAAAAAACGGCTGTGTATTTACAAATGATTTTGAAGACGGTCACTCGAAAGCTGATCAGCAGTTGAAATTGTTTTTCCCATTACCCGTTCTTCCTGACATAGGTAATTGTTTTTCTAGATTGCTGTTTTCGACACTTTTCCTGGTGCATGTGCCTAAACAAATCTTTCGATAGCGCTGGTCCCGATGTTTTTTTATTTTATGCAAGTGATAAATGATGTTCAATGTGAAACGTATATGTAAAGGGTTGCGCAACATAAATAAGACTATCCCCGGTTTCTGTAATAGACATATATATACTCGCTCATTTAATAAATAGAGGCTCCTCTCGATGCCTTTGATCAAAGTTGTGAAAGTATATGGCACTTAGAAAAAAAACAAACAAGCAAGCGTAAAATTTTATAAAATGCAAGTTTTAAAAGTTTACGTTCGCTGCGTGAACTTTTCCCGTATGACTTCTAAAACCGAAAATAGTTCTAATTTTTACACTATTCATAATCTTTTTATATCCGTTATTTTTAATTTTCTTATTATTTTTAAAAACTGATGCATTTAAAATTTTCTTCTTTCGTTAATTTTCCATCGGGATAGAACGTCGCCTGCTATTTTATCTCGTTTACACGTGACCATTATGTTTAATCTTTAAAAAGCACACGTTGACACATATTGGTATTTAATTTTTGTTCAAAATCATTTGTTAATTATCACGCGGTGCAAAATACTTTAATTTCTTGTCATCTACGTCGTTTTATATGATACTTTTAAAAAGTGAAAATTTTAAAATTATTTTATCGTTAAAGTACCACTAAATGAATATGTTCAAACATTTAAAATAATTCATAAAATTTTATTAAACTAGTAGTTTATTCATTTCTGATATATTAAAAAATAAAATGATATTTTGTTATAACTGAAAAGAACACATATATAAAGTTCTAATTAATGATACTAAAAACAAAAAAAAAAACAAAAAAACAAAAAAACGGGAAGCAACTTTTCCATCTTTTTTTTTTCCAACTCGTCAATTGTGGGGTCCGACACCTTTACCCAGAAACATTTAGAAAACGATGGGAACGATTATATTTTGATGCGATGAGATATTGTTAGTAAGAATGAACAGATGTGAAATCTGTGAACAACTCTATCGAAACACGGACACACGTTAAAGGAGACACGCCTCAAACGGTTTTAGTAACCTACTTTACACGGATTGGCGCAAAAATTCTGTAAGGCAACTTTTCATCAATGATGACGTCGATCGATGGTTTGGTTTTATCGGGGCAATCCTGGCTACGCAATTATGCAAATAGATGCAGATACCAGGAGAGCATACGAAATGGAAAAAAATGTTAAAAGGCTGCAACTCGCGTGACTAAAAAATATAAAATACAGTAACAAAGTGTAAGAATGTACTGTTCAGCATGATTCTAGAACGAATCTATGAGAATATTATATATATATATATATATATATATATATATGTAATCATTGTAGTCGGCTGTACGATAATCGAAGTTTCTGGTCATATTCGTTCATAACGCCACTGTTACCTTCGCGACTATATGTTCGAGCTTTCTAGACACAAGTTGTTGCCTTGATGCGTGGAACATTGTAACTAGTAAATTAGTGCGTCGTAAGGTCAGAGCTGAAAATGGCTCGGTCCATTTCCAACTCGTAACTTTCCGGCTGACTTACTAGTTTTTAGATCTTATACTCTACTTTTAGTAATTCTCTTCAAGTTCATCTACATGCGATTTGCGAACATATATGCGGTTGACAAGACTCAGTGTACATGTATCGTAGAGGTTGTCGAAGCAGTCTCTCTACAGCATCTCTCCGCTATTTTAAATAATCTACAAAAACACTCATTTTGTATAGTTACCAAACTGACCACTATTTTTCTGCTTTTGAGGTAATTCGTAAGTCCCAATTCGAAACAGTTACGATCGTAAATTGTGGAACAAAATTTCGTTGAATTTTACGTCTGTATACTGATAAAAGAGAGAGAAAAAAAAAAACAAGTGCGACACATTGAAAAATGTGTTAAAATATTCGAGTCGCCCCTAATACGCTATTTAAACGCTCGGTCAGTTATTAATGAATTCCGTATGCGTGCCGGGACAAAAAAACGGGTTTTTGGTTTTTTCGTTTAACGATGTTTCGATTTTATCGTAAAATTTCCCGTTCCGATTTTTGATCTGATTACGATAATTTCCGCCTCTGACAAGTTACCAACAATGCCTCGCGTTAACAAAATGCGCTTTATAATTGCAAAGTTTTTTCATTATTATTATTTTTTTCTATTATTTATGTTGTTTAAAAATGTATTTTAGCACATCCGCACGGATTTGTACGTTTATTTAAAATTTTTAATTTTCTTGTACTTTTAAATATTTATACGGTATTCAACTCGAAGGACGATCATGTATGTAGTGAAAAGGTAAGGAAAAAAGTAGGGAGAGAAAGAGAGAAGCAAACGGAAATACGCGGGCTAATTGATGCAGAGGAAGGAACATGGATGACATGTAACAAATTTCGTCTAGTTGAAAAAAAAACGAATCTAATAAGTTAAGTATATATTTCTGTAATTATACTTTATTTTTTCCCCGCTTATTCCATGCAAAGGTAGAGTAGGGCACATATACATACATATATTTTACTAGCTACTCTAGCGTAGTGTTGGTTAGAGAGACATTTCGTTCAGGACCTAGTCCGAATACTGTTGTAGCACACTGAAAATATATACAAAAATTTCACACTTGCGCTAGGTGATGTCCACAATTGCTCGCAAAAAAAAAAAAAAAATATATATATATGAAATATATGTACGTATATTTGTTACGTTTACAAATAACTTTTTACATATATAAATTTATAATTTTTTAATTTTATTGTGTCTATTAATATTTATTAAGATAACTTATTAGTAGGTAATTTTACTAATCTTAAACCAGTATATATTATTCTATTTATGTAAAGCAATGAAAGTTTTCCTTGTATATTAAATATTGTAATAATTCGATGATTTTATTATTATTTTTCAAATTCATTTCGCCTTATTTTTCCTGTTTTCTATTTCGCTACTACGATGAAAATTATTGAATTGTTCAAATTTAGAACATTTACCATTTCTATAGTTGCGCCTCCTTAAAATATGTGTTCCCGTTATCAAAGTTATTACATGCGATACATCTTCTTTTGTATAAAATTTTTTTAAATACGACCAGCTAAAAACTGACCTTTGTAAAAATTCACAGTAAAATTTAAATTTTCCAATTTCTCATGAGTGTATTGAGAAAAAACTCTCGCTTAAATTTATTGTAAATAATATGCTTACGAAATGTTTTCAACTTGGTTCTTTGTAAACACAAAATGTTATATGTACGCCGTAATTGTTGTTGTAAAATTTTATCGACGTTTTGAAAAATTCTCTCTCCTAAATTAGCCGACTTTAGCAATATTAAATTACATCATAGATGTTCATGTTTTAAACGTGATTTACAAAAATATTACTAAATGGAGAATACTGTCTAGTGTAATTTCCAGTTCGGTCCGAAGTTTTCATTCCCCATCCGGAATTAGTCCGAGCGAATTAATTAAAATCATGCTTAATACTGTGGCTGCGCATGAAAGGCGCAAAACTAGCACGTAATTTAAAAATATACAGCCTATCAAGCTTATCTGAATGAAGACAGAAAAGATACGCAAAAGAATCGAATATACATTCCGTTTGTAACGTAATTGTTAGTCTTATTCTATTTTTATTTTATTTACCACGGTTTTCTCTTTACGTACCGATAATAAAATTTCATTATAGCTATGATAAATAATACATTTAGGCTATATAACGTGTTATCTGTCATTGTTAGAAACCAAAAAAATACAATTTTCATTTAAGCGTTCATCATGTAACATTATTTTTAGCATGCTTTAATAGTACTTCCAGTTAAATATAATTTAGTTTAACTTCATATCTCTACTTTTTCGTTAGTTTAATATCCTAACTATTAGGACATTTTCTTTTTGCTTTTGAATTTCATTACTCTACTACTGTACCATCTGCTAAATATATAGCTTTATTAATTACTACTATTATTAATATTAATATTTTTACTTACCGTAATTTTAGCTTATACATTATCGTTAAAGTTCTGCTGTCAACTACGGCGAATTGGGGATATACATACATATGTGTGAGTATATTGTTAGTTTTATTCGTAACGATTCATAAATTAATATATATTTTAAAATCGAAATATCTTATCGTTTAAGAATACAGTTGTAGATTGTAAACACGGGCTACATAATCTGTGTTTAATAAAGATTTTTAATCAAACTTTTTACGAATTCGAACATATATGTGTGGCCGATGTACGGGGGGGGGGGTATTGATAATTTATGCTGACCGAGTGCTATAATTAAGAACGCAATTACAATTTGTAAACACTGGCTACTAAAGTTATGTCGCGCAATTACTATATTTCATGCACATACAGGTGTGTCACCTAGCCAATGTACAATTAATAAAAGTTCCGCTACTTGACCGATCGCATTTGCGGCTCAAGAAGATTACGTTAATTTCCGCTTTGTAAAATTTAAGAAATAAAAAAATTGATTTGATTTGATTTAAAGTTTTTAAGAGGTAATGTTGCAAGTATTAAAAAATAATTTAAATTTATTTCAGAACGATTTATATTAGCTAGATTATTTAATCATCTAATCCCCCTTTTTTTTTACCCTTCGACGTTTTTCGTTTAACTTTTATAAAATTATTATATTATCTATATATTTATTTAATCACTATTTCCCTCCGTGTAGAGACTAATTCATCGTGGTGTTTCATTTATTTATGCATATATTTATTATTTTTTCACTGGACTCGTAATATTCTCACCTTCCGCCAAAAATAAATAAAGCAAAATAAATAAAGAATATTAGTTTTTATTTCCTTTATTCCAATGGAAAACTGTAATCAGACGCAAATTAAATGTAATCAAATCGGAAGAATCTTTTGACACAACTTTCCCCCAAAACTCCTGGCCGGATTGTCTAGAAGTGACCTTTTGTGCACTTTTACTGATATTCAGATTACAGCGAAGCCTTAATCTCTTTAAAAACAAATTAAACTGTCGTTTTTGGCAAAGTTTTTGAGCATTAGTTTGCGTAGTGTTCTATTTCGGTATCAATATTATCGTCCACGGTATTACTTTGTTGTTCTATTATTATAAAAACGTTAAATATTTAATTTTCGCGCATTTCTTTATCGGTACCTGATCAGTCGTACGACGCTGCTTGAATGTATTTAAAAAAAAACAAAATAAAATGAAATAAATATTTTTCCGCTAAAATTTAATTACAACATTTTCCCTACCGCTAAATATACTTCTTTTTTTCTATACTTCAGAATAAACGTCATAACAACACACACACACACACACCGTAGACGTTTGTGACTATTTTCAGTATAAACATTGTGTGCTTAAAATATACATAAATTACTAAAATTTTTCAAAGTTTATATATTTAATTTAAATATATGTATATATATATATATATATATACAAGTATACACAGTGCGTCCCGTAAGTTGTGGGACTGCCTTTCTAAAATCAATATTACTTGCGTTATTTTCATGCAGTTTTGGAAATTAGTTTATACAATCCCGTCTGCTCTCCCTAACAGAAGTTTCAGAACAATCGGATTATTTTTAGCAGAGCAATAACACAGTTCGTGCAAGCGTCACTTGGTAACGCGGTCACAAATTTAAAATTTGGAACAACATTTTGTATCGTTTTAATAAAGCGGTTGAAAATGCTACCGAAACATTCCAAATTTTTTTTATTGGGAGTCCGTAATGTTTCATACTCCAGCATGTTTCATTGGTATAAGCGATTTTCGTGTAGAGAGTCGATTGAAGACAAAGAGAAGAGAAACCGGAGGCCTTGCACAGCGAAAACGCATGAAAACATCGGTTTTGAAAGAACATCGAAGTGCAGGCTGCACCACGTTAGTAGAAGAGCTAATAACCGGTATTCCGAAAAGAAGCATCGTTCAACGAATTATTAAAAACGGTTCCGGGAGGATCGGTCGATTTTTTTGTTTGCACGACAACGCGTCGGAGCACACCGCTGCAATTAACACACACGATTTTTGGCAAGAAAAATGGTGCTCAACCAACCCCCGTACTCGCCAGATTTGAGTTCTCCCAGGCTATTTTCTATGTCCCAAGTTGAAAATGGAGTTGAAAAGGGCACTATTTTGCTTCAATTGAACAGATTCAAACGGCCGTGACAATTACGACCGCGTGTGTACTAAGAGACAGACTCCTGCACGAACTGTTACTGCGCTGCTACAAATAATCCGACTGTTACGAAACTTCGTATGAAGAACGAAGAGAGCTGTACGAACTAGTTCTAAAAATTTCGTGAAAATAGCGCAAGTAGTATTGATTTTCGAAAGACAGTCCCACAACTTATGGAACGCACTATTGATATGCATAATCAGAAATATTATAATTAACGAAACGGTTAGAAATAAGCCCAATTTCGATTAAGAAACCTAAATTGAAATAATGAAAGTCTTTAATTCGAATGAATTATTAAAACTAACCGTGATATTGGCTTCCAGAATTATACACATATTTATCGAGAGTAAATCCTAAACTAAATTGTTCACTTATTATATACGTTTTTCCATATTATTTAGAATTTAAAAAAAAAAAAAAAAAAATATTAGTAATCGTTTCACGTTAAATGAGCTTTAAAACATCACTAACTGCTATTCTCGTTAATATGGTTAGATACTAGGTCATCTCCGATAATATCGAATGTTCCGGACAATTTACTAACCTCCAATTCGATTAACGTTTCTAATTCAACTATCTTCGACATTAGCAATCGATTAAAAGTCTTCGTCCGGGACTTAATCTTTCTTCTTAGCTCGTAAACGATCTTTAGTATTTTACGAAATTGCCATTGGTAGCTGCCGACATCTTTCAACTCTAGCGCTGCATCTTCCGCCTTCCTTACAAAGCTTAAAACGTTGTCCAAGAGATATCGACTGTTGCTACGGAGTCTGTCTCGTAGCAGTCTCGTTTCCGATTTAACCACATTTAACAATTCGCGGCCCAGAGGCCGTACGCTTTCATCGGCATGTTTAGCCGTGCTAGTCGGGTAACGGTAATATTGCGAAGTGTAATAATCGTCACGGTGTTTCCTGATGACCGTTTTAACCGTGGTGGTCGGATAGCGGTAATACCGGTACGGTTGGTAACCATCAGTGTGTCTCCTGGTGGTAGTTTTAATCGTGCTGGTCGGATAACGGTAATACCGGTACGGTTGGTAACCATCAGTGTGTCTCCTGGTGCTAGTTTTAACCGTAGGAGTTGTACGCCAGTAATAGGATGTCGGGCGATAGTAGTTGTTAGAATTGCTGGCGTCGGCGGAGATACTTCCCGGGTTGATTTTATTCAAAGTTTCCCGAGAAAATTTTTCAACCGCGTCCTCGACTTCTCTCACATTCGATCTGGCAGTCCTCTCGTAGTCCTTATACCGGAAGAAATCATCTTCCAGTATCCGAACTGCCATGCGAATTTTCCGAACATCACTCGCGAATGTTTCGTTGAAATAGATGTTTCGCGCTGCACCATTTCCGAAAGGCAATACGGAATCCTCCAGCGTCCTCGTGTAGTTCGAAATATCCTGTTGGTAGAGTTTAACATTATCCGAGATCAGGTCGTTTACATCGCGCAAAACATTGAAAGTTTTGTTCA
Organism: Icerya purchasi; assembly: GCA_039619475.1. Lineage (NCBI taxonomy): Eukaryota > Metazoa > Arthropoda > Insecta > Hemiptera > Monophlebidae > Icerya > Icerya purchasi. The sequence goes on from CM077116.1 coordinate 232,118,929, forward strand.
TTAACAAGCTAAGAATGACAATGTCTTTGCTGATTTCATTGTTCGCAGGCTGAGCTACTAATAACGTAACGCCGTTGGCAGCGGATTCGGTCGAAGTGGACACCTGCGTCCATAAATACGAAAACAAACACAACGCTAAAATCATAGCGACCTCTTAGTTCGTGACACTGGAGCGCCTATCCGAGCACATCTGAATTTCAAAATTATTTTCAGTCGCGACGAAATAACACTGCTCTCGGTTGCGGTCAAGTGATAAACGAGCGCACATAGCCTAAATATGATAACGAACGCGGTTAATTTTAGCGGATAAATTTTTTCCGCAGATAGAGTAAAAAATTTTCATTCAGATAACGATGATAAACTGACACTTGAGAACCATCTGACCGAAATGAAAGATAAGAGCGCTGCCCTATTCTGTAGTTGTAAATGTGCTTAGACATTTCCTCCGGTGCGCAATATGCTGTCGATCGAAATTTACCCGCACTTTTACTTCCGCTTTGTGCCTACTTATTATTTAACATTTAGTCACACACCGAATAATCGCTTCAAATTGTTCCCAGCAACGGCGCATCCGGACACTTTAGGGTTTCTGACCGTTTTTCTTAATGCACCGCTCGAAAAAATATGTAACATCACCGTTCGTCGATTAATTATGATAAAAACATTTTATTCTAATTACGCACGGCTGAGGCGACTTTAAGCATTGAAAAAAAGGGAAATGTGTTTGCGTACCGGATTATGAAAAAGGTGAACTATTAACGCGGCTACAGAACAATACGAAGTAGTACGGTAGCGAAGCAATACAAATCAAAAACGGATATCACAACCAAGTCAAGTTACCGCCGTATAATCACAATCATTGGCTCGAATGGCTCGAATCCGTTTACATGCAAACGACGCCAATGTGTAACTTAGTACAGAGTTACGATACGAACTGTTTTTCGGCTGGGTTTATTCGAAATACTTTAAAGAAATGTTTCGTCTAAAATTTCACTGGACAGCTTCGCGCTCCAACCACCCCCGATTGTAACGAGAAATTTTAATAAATTAAGTCTTTTTATTATAAAACTTCTTCAAATATAGTACTACGAATTACTTTACTTCCTGGTTTACATTTAATTTGAATACCTAATATCTCGATAAAGCTACGTGTTACAAAGTGACCATGTGTAAGTATTTTGTGTCTTCCGAATCAAAAATGAAACCAAGTGTTTTTTGAGCTCGTGTTTTACTTTTAGAGTCGTTGAATTTAAAACAAATGCCATGTCAAAATCACCTCTGCGTCTAATGGTTTACATGTACACGAGATTGATAGAGTCTGAAAAATTTAAAAAGAAAAATCCTGTAAAACTATTATTACTACGATATCGAAGATACAGTTTTACCCAGAAGATGGCGCTATGTTGTTTAATTATCTGGCTAAATATATAACGTAATCTAGGTAAAGTTATATACAATTACTTTTTTATTGTAAAAAATTATTTCACATAATAGGGAGAGATTAAAATATTTTTCAAATAATTCCGTAGATGAGACTAAACGTGCTGGTAAATAGTAGTACCATAATTCGTTTAGCATCTCTGCTGCCAAATTTTAGCCCGTTCTATGAGAAATGTATATTGAATTAAAAGAATTTAGTCGCGGAAATAACGTAATTAATAACGATCAATATGGAGCTGTTGAAAACAAGTCGATCAAATTAGCTATCTTCAATGTTTCACAAACTATTAAATGTTATAAACAAAATTCGTACAGCCTATTAACCTTACACATTGCTAAAGCTTTTAATAGTATAAATTTAAATAAATTAATTGTACTACTATCCGACTTCAGCTCAGACACGATAACTTATTAAATATATACTTTCATGATATATTTACTTTTATTAATATCGGATCGTATCTTTATAGTGCCATACTTAATTCCTGAGCGTCGGCGACTACACCTATTTGTACATCTCAGCAGTACAGAGACAGGCATAGTGTACTAGGCAATTGTTATATGCAAACGCAGGTGTACACACGCAAGACTACATTCGGAACTGATTAGTAATCGTTTGATTTATCGCGCTACCAGTAGTGCAGTCCCGTGTGGGTCTGCTGTGTACTGACCTAGCGCGCATATGATGTTGAACGTGGTGGTTTGCCATTGCCTTCCACGTGATTATTAATAGAGTATTTTATTTATTTATTTAATTCTTGTAATAAGTTCGTCGTCGCTCGGGATCGAACCCGTGATCTCCGTAACGGAAGTCAAGCGCTCTATCGTATACCCAGAGAAATATTGTGACGGGTGTGTTACAACAATCTGTACTGGGACCGTATTTGTGGAATATGGCTTTTTCTAGACTTTATTAACTTACCTCGACACTGTAAACTAATAACGTTCGTGGATGATATTACACACTTGTTATAGCAAATAAGTCTGAACCCACTATAAGCAATAAAATATATATTATATATAGTAATATTGAAAAACTTCTAAATGAATATGGACTAAAAATTAACGTATCAAAAACAAAATGCTATTTAATTCTAGAATTCGTAATAGACCGTTAAACTTAACACATCATGGGGGTTAAATATAAATGAAGTATCAAATACTAAACACTTAGGTATATTAATTGGTAACTTGAAATTTTACAATCACTTTAGTAGTATTAAAAATAAGTTAACTAGATTTTTGTTTATCTTTAATAAACTTCATAATAATAATAATAATAATAACAATAATAATAATAATAATAATAATAATAATAATAATAATAATAATAATAATAATAATAGCAAAGTAAATTATACTGAAGGGAATATTTTATATAAGGCAGTCATCAAAAACCTGCTATAATTTACGCAGATATGCTTAAACTTAAAACATTTCAAAAAATGTTAGCAAGTTATCAAAAATTACTAGCCATTAAATTAATTAAATCATATAAAACGGTTAATTTGCTGGAATTTTGAAATTAGTAAACAGATAAATTTATTTTGCATTAAAAAGTAATATTACTACCTGCTCGCTTAACTTAACTAATGTCTATTACGAAAATGGTAAATTTACTTACGAGAATAAAACCACTTTTAACGTAAAACAATTTAAAAGATTATTACATGACTATTACCTAACGCAATATCAGACTATGTATGGGATAATTGTAATAACAGTGTTATAACTTACACTTTCTTCCCTAACATTAATTAAATAGAATGAACAATATAAATTACATACCGAAATTTTTTTAACGTACAATTCCTCATTGGTCACGGACATTTTGAAGACCATCTACACCGATTTAAAATTGCTGATTCGCCAAATTGTATTAAATGTAATTTTCTCGATACGCTCATATCTTAGCTTGATGTAATATAGCCCTGATTTCCATTTTCAGTGCTCAGCAGAAGACTTATTAAATAGGTAAGAATTTTCAACTGTTTGATGATTTTATCGTTACAGAAATTAATTTCCGTAAACAACATATACACTTTTATTAATTTACCGCAATCCTATATGTAAGACGAGGATGATCTGACACCAAAAAAACGTTTTATTGGATGGGTCGTTTCAACCCCACCATCATACAAATTGTACTACTCTAATGCAAATACATTTAACTCATCGGTATTATCCAAAGTGAGGATCCAAAAAAAAAAAAAAAAAAAGCATTGGCGATTAAAACAGTCTCGAGATACGACAGTTACAATGCGTATTATTCTTTAAATTGCGGAAAAACATAAACGGCAACGTGTCGTTTGTTGAGCATGTTCATTACTATTCGAAAATTTGTTTAAAAAATAAATGAATGAATAAATAAATAAAAAGTTTGTCCGTCTACGATAGTTATCAGCTGCTTTTCTTTCTATTATATTTTATTTATTTTCTTTTTTTTTTTTTTTTGTCATTTTCGGCATATTCTCTCTTCGTGCAATAACTTCCGCTTCAATGCACGGGGAAATCTGAACGGCTCTGTCGAACTCGACAGTTGAATCAGTTGAAGTTGAACTTGCTCTAAACCAACGATGGGCAGATCTTTTTTCGAGCTTGATTTTTTTCTCGTATGATTATTATAGAGCGATCGTCGCGACGCTGCAAAAAACTTAGCCGAAATTTATTTCCCATGTCGTAACAGCTAATTTCAAAAATTTCATCCTAATTTTAAAAGTAAAACTATATTAATACCTGACCTTCGCCGTGTTACTTCCCCAATATTTATACTTTATACGAAGTCGTGTTCAGAGCGACCATCGGATTCTTTTTGTTATTATTATTATTATTATTATTATTATTATTATTATTATTATTATTATTATTATTATTATTATTATTACTATTATATTCGACTTGGACGACCGTGTTCAGACATTTTTATTACTATTATTATTATTATATGCGAACTAGAGCGGCCAACTTATTTTGTTAAAACTGCTAGAAACGATAATACATGATTAGAGTTAGTGATGGGAGACTTCGAAATGTTTTATTCGAATTATTCGATTGTTCGCGATGACTTCGAATGCATTCGATTGTTCCGTAGTTGCATTCGAAATGTTATTTTATTCGAATAATTCATTCGTATTCACAACAATCATTCGAAATGTTATTTCTCTCGGAAGAATCTAGTCGGTGTTTAACGAATACTTCATTCGTTTATGTTCGGATAGTTTCGGTTTTTATTCGAATAATTTATTCGGATTCACAGTAATCATTCGATTGTTTTTTTGACGATTGCCAATTGTCTCGATTGTAAAAACATTTCGAAATCGCACATCACTAACTAGAGTACTCATGTTTAATCACTGATATTTTATTTTCAACTAAAACTATATCGAGCATTTAGACAACGGTGAGTTTTATTAAAAAAATTAAACCGGATGTGAGTACGCCTCCATTCATCTATTATCATTTTACATTAACAAAAATTATATACATTGCCGCCTAGGCATTTTGCATTAAATTACGTTTTTATAATATTGTATACTTTCTTTTTTTTTTTTTTTTTTCTGGGACCCTTTTAATTGTCACGATTATTGCGCCTTGTATACTTTAATGTTAATGTTAATATAGAAATATCAAGTGTTTAAAGTAAATAATAACGAATTTAGAAATTACATAATTTATAAGAGAACCGTAATAGAATATGATCGTAGTTCATTGCAATAGTATATCAGAGATTTCCAGGAAATTACCTTCGCTGTCTCTTTTGGTCGCTCTGAACACATAACCTTTTTTATACGAATATAATTTAAGTACGCACTGGGTAATAAGGGCCCAAAATCGGTTCTCTCATATCTCGTAATGCGCAACTGACGTTGCTATCTTTTTTTGTTTTCCTTTCGCTTTTTTTGGGAACGTCAACCAAGGGTAATAAGTCAGGCAGAAGCGAAAGGATTATTAAATTTTAGTATATAGGGAAACGGAGGAACTGAACTCGGCTAAAGTTGGAACAACATCTGGTGAGACGGAAAGAGAAGTATGTAGGAAGCAGAAAAAGGAGTTGGTTGAAGATGCAAGAACTTAGTATAGAGAACAGAGCGTTCTCGCGCAAGAAGGGAACATTTAAAAAGAATATGTGATCCGCATCGCAAATGCAATCGTGATCCGAGGGATGAAGAATGCAATGCGGAGAGGAAACAATATAAAAACGACACAGAAAGACAACTACGGTTGAAACGAAGACGTGTTACCGAGGAAATAACGGAGCGACTGAGACCAGGAAAATCAGCAAGATCGCGATGAGGGGAGAGCCTGTGTAAAAGGAATGGGAATTAGAAAAGGAGCTAACGTAGAGGTATCCGGCCATGATTTGAAGCGTGCTTGTCTAGATGGAAAGAAGATAAATTTGATAAATTTGTCGCTATAGGAAGCAGAGCGAGCAAACGAGTCAACTAGGTTATTCCTCGCGATGTCGCTATGACTGGGAATCCAACTGTCGTTGCCAACAAATTATTATTTTTTTTTTTACTTTTTTTTATATAAAGAGAAAAGTAACCGTTTATATCCAAATTCGTTAAACTAATTTTTTATTTTACACAAAGGAAAAAGAAAAATATCTACCGATAGATTAATAATTCTACCTTTTTTTTTTTTTTTTTTATTTTTTTTAAAATGGGCTCGGTGTTAACACTGACCCAACTACATGGACTTAGATCACCTACTCAGATTCTGAGGCGATCGGAGATAGAGAGTATAGAGGAAAGAAGGAGGGGGATAACGGCTGGAGATGGGAAGGAAAGGATAAAGGAAGCATTGAAAGGGGTAGGAAGATTCAACGCGAAAAGTTCGGCGTATAGATTAGAGCACTCAGGAAAAAGAGTAGGGCATTCAAAAAGGATATGGTTGAGGTCGCATATAAAGGGAGGATCAGTTGAGTGGAGAGAGCAAAAGGGAGAAGGTGAAAGAGAAAAAGAAAAACGAGAAAAGGGAACTACCTGTTACGTCTTACGATAATTTTTTTTTAAACTTTTGTACGATAGTGAAAGAGTTCGATAAAAAAAAAAAAAAAAGTAAAGTGAGTCCCATAGGGGTCGGGGATTGTGAAGTGTTAAGGTCCTGTACTAAGTCCAATAGTCAGAGATTTATACTAATTCCGGCCTTATAAAACCCGAACTCGGAGATTAACGGCGCTGGAATAAAGTCTTCGCGGTAGAGGCCAGTAATTTTACTGCGGTTGCTAAAACCTACGCTGACAAGTATTTTTCTCTGTTTACTGGTGATTTTGCTAATTATTCAGCGTATTTATAGGATTGTATAGTGCACGATGAAACTCGCTCTCTTTCTCTGCCCTCATATACTTAACAGCGACCAAGCCGGATTGAAGTTCAATACGGAACGCTTCACCGATTTTGTCATTTCAACTTTTGATATATCGATTGAAAGTTGCTTCCCCTAAAATTTAGTTAAAACATTTTATAACCGACGTATCGGTAGAGTCACTCGGGGTTCTTTCTCGAAATTTGAAAACGACAGTCACTCCGGTCGTGACCGATTTCTCTACTAACGGAAACCCCGGAGCCGTAGTCGGAAAATACCGACCAATTATAATCTAACACTATCGGAACCTGCACAGGATTACTAAGAGTAACGCGCATAGATATAACTCGGCTGCACTTTTTGTACATTTCAAAGAGTGCCGATCTGAAGACTGTGCCCTTTACACACACTGTTCTACTAAAATGTCATCCGTTTTAATTATCTAGCCTTTCAGTCTGAAAGGTATTAATTGGATTTATAATCGTTGTATTAATTTAGTAACTTCAATAACAGTTATCAAAAGTGCTTTTAGCGTCAAAAGTGATCAGCGCGTTAATTTTATTAGCTAATGTAGCCTGTGCACCCATATAGAGAGTTATCTCTCTGACGGTTAGGTCGAATGATTGCGGCCGTCATTAAATTGATTTTTACGAAAAAAAAGGTTTTCCCACTATCGATTTCACATAACGAAATTCTTTCTGTTACTTTCTTTCTCGGATTCTTTACTGATATTTAACTGCACGGTATTTAGATTTGTATTTAGTTAAGATTTGAGAAATTCAGTACAGATTTCGCGAATAATACTCGAACAGTAGTTCAGATTCTTTTAAGAGAAAATTATACTGATAAAACTTTATCGATTCCATCAGTAGCCGACGAGTAATATTTAAAACTATAACTTTGTAACGTAATTTAAGGTTTAAAAATACATAACTTATAATATCAGCTTTCCGATTATTTAGTTGTTTTTTTTTTTTGTTTTGAATAACATTAATGTTATAAATTCCTTTTACGTGTATATGTTGCCTTTTAACTTTTTTTTTTTTTTGTTTACGTCAACGTTTGATTTATTAGGAAGAAAAAGGTTCACATTTATCCATTCGGTCTCAGTTATACATTGAAATATACCAAAAATTTTCTAAGAATAATAATTTTATAGGGATTACGAAGTTTTAGGACCGGCAACAAATTCCTTCCCCTTGTAAATTTCGGTCGACCCGATTAATTTCTCTTTCTGTAATTCTTACTGAGCCGTTGAAAAAAAAAGAAAAAAGGAAGCATTTAAAATTTAAAAAATCTCTTTCATATAATAAATAAATTAAAATTCCCCTTTGGAGCAGGAAAAAAAAGTACGTTGTTCGAAGCAAAGCGCGAGTAAAGAAATTAAGACCGAAACATGTCTCGAAACGTGAACATACAGCAGTAGCCGATTTTGCGTAAGTTTTGTTTTTTTTTTTTCGGATCTTAAGCGAAATTCTAACTTTTGGGAAAAAATTAATTTTTTTTCTCCGGCTTTTGAATCGATGGAAAGTGCTATTTGAAACAATAGTTTGTTTTCTCGATGAAACTTCCAAAGTTGATAAAGCGTCTTTCACGACGTGAGTTTATAATAGCTAAAATTTTTTAACCAACTTTTCTAAATAAACACATTCGATGTTTTGCTCATTATGAATTTTCAAAATTCCACTCTCAGGGCGCCGTAATACGGGGGAACTTTGGTTTAAAAACGTTTTTTGAAATTGTGTTTATTTCCATATTTTACGCGACAGGCAATATTATTATTTCTAGCGGCGTTGAAGCTCCCGTTTGGAAAGAAAATTTTCACTACATAGTCTTCGTAAACAAACAGCGAGAATGCTGGCCTCTCTGACTCGAAAAAATACTTCGCAAGGTAATTACCCCCGTAAGAAGATTTAAATCATAAAACCTTAATATTAGTATTATTAAATTTAAACCAATAATTTAAAAAAATAAATAAAAATTATATATACAGATAAAAAAAGGATTTAATTATAATAATTTTTCTTCATAACCATTACATTGCATTTCAAATTAGTCTCTAAGCCTTCGATTCAAATTAGTATTTTGCTTTACTGTTTTAAATTATTATTAGAAAAGATCTCTGAAATTTATTAAGATATTAAATTAAAATAATAAAATAAAAATGAAAGTTTATTCAAACAAATTTTCTTACATACTAAATAATACCCCATGCTTGACTGAGCTTGTTTATTATACATTTTCCGTAAGATGAATTAGAAAGAAGTTTTTTACATTCAAAATATGTTTATCCCCATTGACTGCATAATTATAAATTTTTCCCACAGCATTACCTCAAAATGACTTTTAATCGGAAAGTAACATGTCATTATTATTGCCAATATTAAGAAATATACCTCTGTAAACATTTTATTACGCTCCTCCCAATTACTTTGGAGATTCGCCTCTGATTGGAGCTTATTTAATCGGGGGCTGAGGGGCTGGGGGGGGGGTAGAAAAAACATCATAGTTAATCAAAAATTAAATAGAAAATATTTATCGAATACCATATAATCGTTTGTTAGTATGAAGACGGCCGTGATAAATGGAAGTTATTTTAAAAGTTTCATAAAGAAGGCGTTGAGAACAGAAAGAATGACCATTTTAAGAGAAGAAAAAAAAGAGGGGGATATTCCGTTCTTAATAAATATAAAAGATCTATGTATTACATATTAAACTGCGCAATCTCCCAATTATGCGTGTAATTTAATTTCTTGCGAACCTCTTTTGTTTATTCATTAATTCACAATAAATAAGCATATTTTAGCAACAGTTATTTTTTTTACTTTATATCTAATTTTTTTTTTAATATTCAGTTCTCTCCGTCTATTTAAAAAGTACATTATTAATATTGTGAAATGTAAAATATTACACTTTTACGTAATCAACGAATAACTTTTTTAGATCGAAAGTAAAAAAGTACTGTTACCAATAGAAAAAAAAAAAAAAATCATTTTGTTATGAATAGAAAAAAAAACGGGAAATAAGAAAACGCTATGAACAATTTAAGAAAGACTAAATTAGTACTCTGTACCTTCAAATTCTCCAATTAAATCGTGGTTGTCGGTTGTATCGAGGTCGTCGGGTATATCTGGGTATTCTGCTATTTCGTCTAAGAATTTAAACGATTTAGGCTCACTTGTAAGCGCAGACGTGAGTTCCGTTGCAGACGTGGTATTTTTCGCGAATATGACTTCAGTTACAGAAGCGACACTTTTCGTGGATGCAGCTTCCTCTGTAGCAGTAAAATTCGTCATAGGTACGATTTTGTCTGCAGAAGTGGCATTCTCTGTAGATACGGTTTCCTGGACATTCCAAGAGACGGATGGGATTTCCTCTTTAGAAGTGACATTCTCTGTAGATACGGTTTCCTTGATATTCCAAGAGGAGGTTGGGATTTCCTCTTTAGAAGTGGCATTTCCTGTGGATAGGATTTCCGGTGTAGAAGTAGCGTTCTCCGTAGATCGGACTTCCGCTGCAGCGGTAACATTAACCGCGGATACGATCTCCGTCAGCGAAGCGGCATTCGCTACAGGATCGATCGGGATGTTGGTTAGACGCGTGATGAAAACTTGCAGATAACTGCGCGCAGGAAAGTAAACTTCCGTAAAGATACGGTCGTTGCGAAACAATTGACTGACTGCGCAATCCACGAAAAATTTCATTTCATTCAGTCTGCCCTTCACTGCCGCTTCGAACGAGTTTAGCTGATATTCCGTTTTACCCTTTAAAGTATAAGCTATGCGCAGCATTTCGTCCAGCTTATGCTTTTTGTCCAGCTCATCGCGCCAACATAAGCCACTACACTGATCGATGTCGTACACCACGTCTTCTATCGCTGCGACGAATTCACCGATGTGACCGTTCCAGTTCCGATTTCTTTCGATTACATCGTTTTCCATCGACTGCGCCGTTTTTTCATACGCGTTTGTAAATACTCTCGATGCAAACCGGATCAGTTCGTCATTTCGTCGATGGCGACTTTCAGACAAACTGGCCGACGGCGTATTGGCCCGCTGATCGGTTACTTCTTGCTGCAGAAACGTGCTAAACACATCCAATTTATATTCTATAGCTCTCAGAGACATCTCGAACTTTTTTTCGAACATTTTGTCGTCTATCAATTGAAGTCGCGTAATGTTCAGAATTGCTTTAACGCGACCCGCTAGAATTCCCGGAATCGGTTCCAATGTAGAACTGAACGGCGACGTATTAAGCGGCGATATAAAGTATCGTAACACTCGGCCAGCTAATATCACGTCTTTGTTAATCTGCGCAAAATGTTCCGAAAGATCATCGACCAGATTGTCTAGATGGTTACCGACGTTGTTTGTAAGAGATCGTAGAATCGGTAGGATCGACGTAGTAGTATTTTCGCTCAGCTCATCGTTACCATCTTTCTTCCGGGTATCGTCTATCGTCGAGGATACTCGAAATATCGTTATCAGTAAGAAAAATAAACAAGTTCTCATCTCGTCTCGCGTTAACAATGGTAGGCACTCGACGAAACGAAACGAATTAGCGAGAATGTTCACAATGTTTATAATTTCCGCTGATTAAAAGACGTTTACCGTACCAGCGAAGAACGTATTTAATTTGCCGATTTAGAAACTTTTTATTGCATCAAATTTGCAGTTGCGTCTCATTTCTTTAATCATTTTCGCTGGCCTTTCTAAGAATGAAATTAAAAGTAACTTGTTAGCGAATTTTTTATTCTTATCAAACAGATAACAGACACCTCATCGCTTACACGTCCAACCGTAATACACATTTATAATATCGAGTGACCTTAAACCTCGTTACAAAACAGTTCCGTCATTTTTTCTAGCACGTGATCTACTGTGAACGGAATTCTATTCGATTGTTTAATTAAAATTAAGAAAAAAACAAAAACAAAAATAAAATGTTTTTTCAAAAAAAAAAAAGCAACTTCAAGATTTATTATAAAAATTTAATAAGTAAAAAATAATTATTCGATAAAAAAAATATATTTATTTCAGAGTGATCTATCTTAATCAGGGTGCACATGGTCTCTAAGTCTTTCTAATGGACAAAAAATTAGTAAAATCAGCGTCAATGTAAATATAAGTTATGCGCGAACAACCTTAAAAAAAGAAAAACAAAAAAAAAACGTGAAAAAAGTGTACCCCTTTTTTTTAAAAATCGGTAACAAAATTGATAGTATTTTAAGTGTTAGTTGCCTCCGTTATACTAATAAAAAATAAGAAGAAAAAAAAATAACAACCATAATATATAAAAAAAATTTTAATCTCACTCATACCCCAAACTCCTGTACCTGGAAGGAACCTCAATCATAAAGGAAAATTGCTTACTAATGTAGAACTAAAATTACAGTAAAATAAATTACAATGGTTAGAGTACAAATGATAATATTTATAAACTATAATCGCAATAGTATTATTATTAACGGTTAAGCTGATAACAACGACTATCATGAGCGTCGCCAGCCCTGGAGCCTTGAATTTTTTAATCAACTGGCCATGATGAGCATTTATAGGCGCATAATCATGAACAATTTGCCAGAAACCCACGAAAATTATGTTTTAATTAAGATTTTATTCTTGTTTAATAAAATATTAAGCCTTTACAACTTATAAATTTTATTTTTCCTATAACTCTTATCCTTTTTTTATCATCTTGCCCCCCCCCCCCCCCTAATATCGGTACTATGCTTTACAGCACTTATCTTTTTTCATACCGATTTCTGTAGATAAATTATTAGTGAGAGGTGATATTTCGCAGCGTTTCCACAATGCATAATCCCGTACATAAAGGTTGGCTGATAGAGCGCTAAATATAAGATCCTAAGTTATTTTTTACTAAAGACTTGTTCTAAGTAGTCGAATAAATAATTTAACTTTTTAAGCTTTGTCGATAAAAATGCTAAGTTTACAATCTAGATATATTCCTAAATATTTTATCTCTCTTTCGATTAATTTATCATCCCACTGTAATTTTTATTGATTCCACCTATGCTGTGGTAAGTGGCTATATGTTATATATTTTGTCTTATTCACATTCAGTCCGATATAATTTTCATTCATCCAATTTCGTACTTTATTTAAATCGCTTTGTATTAGGTTCTGTAAAATGTTTGGAAATCTAGAACTTACTATGAGAAGGGTGTCATCTGCGTAACTGTAGATTTTACCCGAAACTTTTCGATTACATAAATCGTTTACGTAAATGAGAAAAAGAATAGGACCCAGGATGCTGCCTTGTGGCACACCAAACTCCTGCACGACATTATTACGGAGAATTCGATTTATTTTTCTAACACATCTTCTGTCTGTTAAATACGAATGAAACCAGTCATACATTATACCACGAAAACCACATGCATATCATTTTTTTAATAGTATTTTATGATCAACTGCGTCAAATGCTTTGCAGAAATCTAAGTACACTGCGGCTACCGATTTACCATATTATAGATTTTCTGAGATAGATGTGATGTGGTCAAACAAAACATCATCCGTACATTTATTTCTTCGAAATCCATATTGGTTTTTACTGAAAAATTGTTTATTATATAAATAGAATAACACTTTTTCTTTTAAGCATTTTTCATATATTTTTGAGAATGTTGGCAACAGGCATATCGGTCTGTACTTGGAGATATCTGACGCGATACCACTTTTATATACGGCAGTAATTATAAGGCGCATTTACAACAAACGAATGATTTCATTGGAAAGCTGAGGAAAAAGTACATCGAAAACGCGTTGTCGTTATTTTTTGTGTACGATTTTTAGTTGCGTAATCATGAGTTGAAAAGTAAGTGTTTTGGCGCCCGAGCGCCGCGCTAGGACAATTGAAGTGAAACACCCCATATATATATATAGATATAAACTCGGCCACTTTGGCCTCGCAAGGGGCTGTGCCCCTTGACCCCTCTTGCTTTCATTTCTATCTCTTTTTCTTCTATACTTTGTATAAAATGATTAAAATTTACAACGTAATTCTTACTGGCATCAACACACACAAAAAATAACATAACCACAAAAATCCTATTCTAACATTTAACTTCCGTTATATAAAATTAAGACATATTTCATTACATAAAATTGTGACATTTTTTAAATAACAATAACAAAAATTCTACAAAATATAACAAACGTTACATAAAATTGGGACATTTTTCTGGGACATTTTTTTGGGACATTTAGCGTTACATAAAATTGGGACATTTTTTCGAATGGGGGGTAGCCTAAGAATTACGTTGTAATTAATATATATATATATATATATATATATATATATATATATATATATATAACTCGGCCATTTGGCCTCGCAAGGGGCACACCCTCTTGTTTACATTTCTGTCTCTTTCTCTTCTATACTTTGTATAAAATGATCAAAATTTACAACGTAATTCTTACCAGCATCGACACAAAAAAAAACATAACATAGTTACAAAAATCCTATCCTAACATTTAAATTTCATTACATAAAATTAGGATATTTTTTCGTTACAAAATCTAATTTAAACTATAACAAACGTTACATAAAATTGGGACATGTTTTTGGGAGATTTTTTCTAATGGGGAGTAACCTAAGAATTACGTTGTAATTAATATATAAAAATGAATGTTTCTTTCTATTCCTGTACCGCTGGAGCAATCTTGCTAAAATTTTCAGTGCGTATTCGTGTTATCCCAACGATGATTTTAAGGTATGACTGAATTTTCAACCCATTTTCCTTCACGAAATGTGAAGTTTTAAATAGTTGAATAATGGATTATGGATGCAACTAGCGGTACAAAAATGCAAACGAGACGAGTAAAAAAAAATAATTTTTATGAAATTTTAAATAAAACGATAACCATGATAAATATAAATTAAACGGAAACATTTAAATAAATTGACTACCATATGGTAAATAATAAACTCCAGATACTATTTTATTCATTTCCCTAGCGTTAAGTACACCACGTTCCATTCCTTCACTTTTTGCGTTACTGGGATCATCAAACGTCTATGACAGGATCTAAATATACAAGTCACGTTCCTTGTTTAGCTGCTGTACTCATTGCGAAGAGTTCAAAAAATAGTAGTGTCTTCTGTTATTTTTTACAGAGAAATAAAAAATCCTGTAACGGAATTTTTAATATTTGTTACGGGGAATGATATTTATACAGAAATTTGAAATCCTTACTGAACTACTGTTATTTTGATTTTATGGTAATAAATAAATTTTAATGAAGCACTCGAGACAAAGAATTCGGAAGATATGAGTGAAGATGTTCTCTCTTAAATGTGTAATTACGGGAGATCACTACGTGAATATAACTTGGTCTCTTCAAAACGATGGCCGTGTGTGCTGTTTAATTGATCGAAACTTTTTCCTAAATCACGACAGAGAGATTACACAGAAAGATCGATAATTTTCAGCTAAAAACGTGAAACGTGAAGAGACTATTTTTTGTTGGACGGTGATAAAAACATATTGCCCAAAAAGATAGACAAAGAATCTTTGCATAAATTTGATTCTAGATAAAACAAAATTTTTTTTATTAATTTCTAAGTACAGATTTAAACGGGTACACGGGCGAAACCAATTTCGGATAGTCGCGTGATTCATTCGAATCGAACAACTCAGAATAATTCACGTTTAACCGTAACTTAGATTATATCGCTAACAATATAAAATGTGGAATAACATTTTCTAACACGGACGGATATCATCATTGATTTAACGATAATTTACAGTCGCAACCTTTATCAGTGTGTAGACACTGCAGATAACAAAGCAGTTATTCAGACCACAACTCGATCCAGTTTAAATTATCAGTAAAAATTACTGTTAATAAAAGTCCAACACTGAATAAACTACAAAAAATTCAATGAAAACGTAGAAAAACATTTTGGATTAGACTTTTATTCAAGAATGCCGACGACAATAGCAATATATTGAAAACAACGTTAAGCAATTTTTCAAAACATGCTTTATAATATTTTCTTACTAATAACGACATTGAAACGATTAAACTTAACGTAAAATTCGCGGTGGAACATCGTTTAAGATAAACGTGATCAACGTTCTCATAGCGAAGTAATGATGACAAAAATGTACTCGTATGATAATATCATTTTCGTAAAATTTAGAACGGATAAATGGAAAATGCGCAAACTGAATGCTGGAAAAAAATCTGTTCTGATATGAAAGTACAGGGCCTCCTAAGTAAAACTATTTTAAAAAATGTATATATGTAATTATTCGACAAATCACACTCTGATTTAGAAGTTGTTTCTGATCACATATATTGTCAGTTGTTATAATTTTAGCCGCTGATGGGTTATGCCCGAAAACGTTTCTGAGTAATTAATCCTTTTTTAATATTTTAAATTTGTTTGTTATACTTGCATTTGTTAAATCGCACTATATTTTTAAAAATAAACGACAATCACAATATGCAAGATGTGTTACTCATGGTTGTTAGCAAGGATCGATTTGCGGTCCGGTACTCTGGGAATTTGTGTATCGCGGACTTATCACTAAAATCGATTTTATATTATAATATTGGTAAAACACATTTCATCATGTCGATAATGTTAAACTTTTTTTTTTTTTTTTTTTTTCTCTCTTATTTTATTGCAATCTAGTCTAAATAGACTAATAAACAATTTTTCTTTAACAAAACAATATATAAGTAACTAATAATAATACCAAAATAGCCCGATGGAATCTTGGTATACACACTTTAATTAAATAATAAATGATATATCTACGAATTTCAAATACTAATCTGATACGAGTTCATGCGGTTTTGTTCTCTTGAGTCTTCTCTCCAAATCTGCTGTGTTCAAGAGCTGGCGCGCTTCAGTATTTACATGATTTACAAGTCTCATCTGATGACATTTCGCAAATTTTTTAATTACTTGATTAACACATACTCCGCCTGCAGATCTTTATGGATATGAACATTTTTTACGTAATATGGTGCGTTCACCATGTTCCTTAAAACTTTGTTTTGAAAGCGCTGTATAATACTTCTACTGTTTTGTTTGCTACAACCCCATAGCTGTATGCCATAGGTCCAAACAGGCTTCAAAATTTGATTATATAACAACATTTTATTATGTATCGATAGCGGAGAGTGTTTACCGATCATCCAATAAAGTTTTCTATATCGTATTTCTAACTCTTCTCTCTTCTTTTTTACATGTGCTTTCCACCGAAGTTTGGCATCTAGTGTCATACCTAGATACTTAGCTGTATTTGCGTGCGGTATAACATTATTATTAATATGTATTGGAGCATATGTAGTACGTTTATTAGTAAAGTCCACATGTACGGATTTAGTTTCATTTAGTTTAATGTTCCACTTTTTAGTCCAATCATATATTGTATCCAATGCAGTTTGCAACTTCCTTTAGACAATACATTGTCCTCTGCTACTGCTAAAATTGCTGTGTCATCAGCGAAAGTTGCTACGGTGTTATTTTCCAATTTAGGTAAATCGCACGTATAGAGGACATAAAGCGTCGGTCCCAAAACACTCCCTTGAGGGACTCCAGCTAGTATTGCTTTCAAGTCCGAGTAAACATTGTTTTTCTTTATTCTAAAATACCTATCCGAAAGGTACGAAGTTAGTATATCTGCATATGACATAGGTAGCATAGTTTTTTACTTATATTTTAAACCTTCATGCCAAACCTTATCAAAGGCTTGGGCTACATCTAAAAAAACAGCCGAGCATACTTGTTTACGTTCCAACGATTTTTCTATTACATCAGTTATTCTATGTATTTGATCTATGGTTGAGTGCTTTTGTCTAAACCCAAACTGGTGTTTTGGTATTAGATTTTCCATTTCAGTTACAGACATTAGTCTTTTTAAGAACAATTTTTCAAATAGCTTTGATAGTATTGGCAGTAGCGATATTGGCCTGTAGGACGATATTTCAAACTGCGATTTGCCTGGCTTCGGAATCATGATTACATCAGCAACTTTCCAAACTCTTGGTACGTATTTCAATCTAAGTACAGCGTTGATAATATGCGTAAGTTTTAGAATAGCCTTTTTTGGTAGCTGTTTTATTATTTCTCCAGTAATTAAATCATATCCAGGCGCTTTCTTGGATTTTATATTTGATTTAATTTCGCGGAAAACTTCAGATGGTGTAACAGGTTTGATTACCTCATTTCTTTGCTCAATCTCTTGATTCATACAGTTATTTTCTTCAAAGACTTCCAAGTGAAACACGTTTTCTAAATGTTCCGCAAATAACTTTACTTTGTCCTCATTACTTCGTGCCCAATTACCGCTTATATCCTTAATTGGGGCTTCAAATGTAGTAGGCTGCTTGATCCTTTTGGTAGCTTTCCATAGTGAATACTCAGTGCTACTATCACTTGTCATTTCAGTTAATGCTATTGCAATTGTCTCGTTACGTAATTTTTTTAATTCTCTTTTTAATCTCTGTGTAAGATTGTTATATTTATTTTTATCATGCATTGATCTAGTTTGCTGCCATTTACGCCTAGCCCTTCGTTTTTCACTTAATAGTTTCCTAATTTCTTTGGGGTAATTATTGCCCTTAAGCCGTCTTTTAATTTCGGGGGTACTATTCCAGGCAGCATGTTGTATCTGACTTACAAACTTCTCCAGTTCAAAATCTACTTGTTCAATAGTTCTCAGTGGAACATTTAATTTAACATTTTCTTCTAAACAATATCTGAAATTTTCCCAATCAGTAAGTTTATTAACTAACGTCGGATTAGTTTCCTTTTCAATTATATTATTACTTATCGTCAAAAGTATAGATGAATGGTCAGAACTTAAACCAAAATACTCTTCAATCTTGATATAATTATGTGAAATACTTCTTATTATGAAAAAATCGATTAAATCTGGTTTTCTAGTGACATCAGATGGCCAGTAGGTTGGTTTTCCTGTTGATATCGTATCACAGTTATATTCCTTGATTGCATTTAGCAACTCTTTACCTTTTGCTGTTGTTAGCCTAGAGCCCCAGTAGGTATTCTTGGCATTAAAGTCGCCACCAACTATAAATCGACTACCTAAATAATCTAGAAACCGAATATATTCGTTTTTTTTTATAGAATACTTTGGAGGACAGTATACTCCAGTTACAGTAATTGCATAATTACTATTTTTAATAGAGATAGATGCAGCTTGTATATGGGGAGTTTTATACTTTTCCAGTTCATAATGTTCTATTTGTTCCCTAACTATGACAGCAGCTCCACCTTTAGCAGTATTTTCTGGATGGATAGTATGATATACTTTAAAACCATTAAATTTAATAAATGTTTGATCAGTAAAATGAGTTTCTGAAATCAAACAAATATCAATTTTTTCTATTTCAATAATTGCTTGTAATTCTTGTTGATGGTTCAATAAACCATTAGGATTCCACGATAAGATTCTTAATGAATTTTTCATTTGTGTTTGTTTTTTTGCATAGCTTCATTAGTGCTATTTTCAATTTTTTTTAACCTATCATCAAGCAACATATTAAAACTAGTCGCTGTTTTATTACGCTTTCATGATATAGATTTGTAAATGTGTTTTATATTTCGACTAGTATTAAGTACATAAATACTTTTTTTATTCAAAACTTTTTATCTTAATTTTTTTGAGGCAGAAATGATGATTTGCAAAAACCCGGTAACTGATTGATATTAATCAGGGAATCGAATTAATCTAAAACTATATGTCAAAAATTATTTTTAATTGTAGACTGAAAAAAAATTACCGTAGAAACGGAATAGTGAAAGATGCACATTTAAGTGCAGACGATTTGCGTTAACGGCAATGAAGGTATTACATTCAGAAAGTTGCATAGAAAATTAATACGATATCGAACAGTTAAAAACGCAGGTGAGACTTTAATAAGGGCGCACGCCATCTTTAACTCCGGAAACCGAAGACTTTTTCTAAACGCGTTTGTTCTATATCGCAACCTTTTAATCAAGGCCGTGTCTAGGGGCATGAGAACTGAAATAGTTATTATAAATACACAAAATTCTGAAAAAAATACAAAATTTAAAATAAATATTGGTGATTCTTTAGGGTGTTCTTCCCTTTAAAAGAAAAAATATGCTCCATATTTTAAGTATTTCATTAATATTTTATGCAAAATTTTTTATTACGAGTATAATCAATAACATATGTATATAGTAAATTATTAATACATAAATCAAAATGATGGAAATTATTAATGGTATGAATATTAGTAAAAAATGTATTATTATTTATAAAATAAATATTAAAAGAAAATCCCCCCCGCACCTCCTTTTTAAAATTCTGGGCACGGGCCTGCTTTTAATTAACGTGAACTTGAACTCCTTTTTTTTTCAATAACCACGCAATAGGACGAGATTATATGTACAAGTCACGAAAGCATCACTCGAAAAGTTACAAAATTTAAAGTCGTTGTAGAAAGTTCAAAATTTTTTCATACAAAGGGAGTTTTCATGGTGGATAGTTATCAAAAAAACAAAATTGGCATCTGTTTCAATCTCCTGCAGTAATTTCGCGATGTGGATGGAATAGCGGTTGTTGAGCGCCGGGCCCATTTAAATGGCGTCGTCAAATGTTTCTTAAGAAAACACGGTTGGAAATGAACACGTTACTCAGAGGCCTTTACACCGTTCGCCTGCGTGGGCTTCTGAAGTGTAATATTTAATATTCAGTACCGCGTGAGATTCTGAAATATGAAGATGTTATTGTTGATACAATGAGAAATCATTTACAAATCAGGAATAGCGAAATGATAATTGTGTGAATAACACATATTATACGGTCGATGAAAATCGAGTTGAATAATATAGGATTTTCTAAAGTAGCGTAATAATGAACGGTACAGTAAAGCCTGTTTTCCAGCGTGCCAGATAAGAACGATGTGAACTATATTAAAAAGAAAAAGTGGTAATGAACGAAACCTAGAAGATTTTTCGGATAGGTTTACTTATAAATCCCTCTCAGCTGATTTCAGAAATGACGAATAATTTATCAATTTGAAGTAGAAAAGAATACTATCGACTTCGTTCGATGATAAAAAGTCGTCCCCGTTTTCATCTAATTCGTCGATCTCGTTGATCTTATCGTTCGTAACGTGTGTTTACTCTCGTGATGATTGTGTGTGAGAGCATAACGGGCAGCTATCGGCATGACTACCCCCGCACGATCGTCATCGTGCTGTAGGGATATGAAGAAAAGCTAACATCTGTGATTAATCAAATTTTGTGCTCCACAACTAGTGATGATGTGCGATTGCGAAATGTTTTTACAATCGAAACAATCGACAATCACCAAAAAAACAATCGAATGATTTTCATTCGAAATAATCATTTGCAACAGAAAAATTGATTGCTGTTTCGTTCGAATAATTCATATCGATTTTATTAAAGACTAGAAATTGGAAATAGAAGGTTATTTTTTATAATTGTTAATTATATTTTAGAATGTTCTATTATTAAAAGCAGAATTTATTATAATTAAAATATTTAAGGAATTTGAATTCAATAAGTACCTATATAGAAAAGCTGAAGTAAATTACATTTTTAATAAAATTTTTGATACGAGTACCGAATTAAATTTATACGTTCATATTTAAGGTAATATGCAAATCTAGAACAGGCGTAACATAGTAAAACAGCTAATAAATCCAAAAACTTTACATTTTAAATTAAATTCTTTAAAGGGTAAGCAGTTAATAGCTTAATTTAGTTTACTGATTTCTTCAAAAATCAGGGAAATAATGAAAGAAAAACATATAATTCTATACATTCGATTTATATTCCATAAATTAGATATGATAAAAAGTGTATTAAATGAACAAATATTGTTTTATTGATTTGTACTTAATTACATAGTGATTAAAAATGGATCATTAAATTACATGTATAAATAAAATATTTATTATTCTACAGACTGAAACGAAATTATTTAAATTTAACTTGTTGTAAATATTGGTTCTTTTGTAATCTATGATATATAACAATTTCATACATTGTAATTTACTTCTTTGAAAAAAAATTCAATAATTTTTTTTCTAATCACGTAACAAATCTGAAAAAGATGATATATTCTGAATGATATTCGCTTCTCATAAATTGGACGAACTCGTAATCTTCTTTGTTCACGTTTTCTTCTCTTACATTCTAATCGTTTAGATATAAATAATTCTAATATTATTAACATTATAATAAAAATTTAATGAACACCCCGTAACAAATGAACTATTGGACAATTATATACGAACGTAATAATTGAGTAAACAATACTCTATTTCACCAATAGAAAAATAAACAATTCGTTTCGAATGATTTTGTGAATAATACGAATGAATTATTTGAATAAAAAACTGAAGCCATTTGAACACAAACGGGTACCGCAAGGGTCTGTTTTAGGATCGTACTTGCGGAACATAGTTTTCTCCCAAATGTATAACACCAGATTACCCACTACTAATGTAAACGTTTTCACTTTCGTAGATGATGTTGCAATAGTAATAGCTGATAACAATGAACATATATATTGGAAAATAAATTTTACCAGGTTTATACAAAAATCGCGAAATGGTTAGAACAATTTAATTCTAAATATTAACGAATAATCTAAGTCAACTTACATGTTGTTTAACAAAAACTTAAAGGATAAAAGATTAAATTTGATTCGATACGGATTAAATATTGTTACAGTTTTAGTCAAACCAAGTACTTAGGTATATTAATAGACAATAACTTAAAATTTTATAATCATTTTCACTATATATTACTGAAAAAATAAATACGTTTTTAATCGTATTTAACAAATTATATAATAATAATAATACTAACCGATTAAATTACAAGAAGGGAATAACATTATATAAAAGCGTAATATTGTCTAACATACTTTATGGTAGTGTAATATATATATATATATATATAGACATTTTAAAAATTAAGAGATTTCAAAATATATTAAAACGTTTTCGGAAAATGCAATAATAATGATTAAAGCTTATAGAACTACCAGCTCTACATCAGGTATTAAACCATTAACTGACGAAATACAGAAACGTATTTAACACATTTTTAATAAAAAATTATATAAATTTGAATCATGAATTCAATAACGTACCTACATGATCAATAACCTCACTTAATACACGAACAAAAATCGTTAACGCTTGAACAGTTTAAAAACTTATAATATTAGCAGGGACGGATTATCCATTAGGCAGTGTAGGTTAAAATATTCAATAGTTTTCCGATAGCCGAAATAAATCAAATCACCGTGTATACCTATATTAAATTTATGTATACTAATCATTTTGAACACTGTAAAACAGTCTGTCAGGGTTCCATCAACTTAAATGGAACGGCTCAGCACCAGGGATGAATTCAGGAATCTGTTTCTGGGAGGGCAATTTATGTTCTTGGGGGGCAGAGATTTTTTTTATATTTTGACTCTGAGAAAATTATTTTGGGATATTCCTGAATAAAACCAAGTATGTACAAAATAATTTATTATGTAATTTAAAATAATGTCAAAGCAAGTGTGAACGCTAAATTCCGAAGTAAAATAGCCGATTATAAACAACAATGTTTTTTAATTGGTTTTAGAAAGTGATTAATTCCAATTGTAGCATTAAAGAACATATTCTAAAAACACATTCTAATACATTATCTTTTTATAATAAACGAATACGCCGTGATGTTTCAGCTGTTTTTTTAAATGGGGACTTTTCTTGGAGATAAAAAACAAGAAAAAAGCAACAGAAACAGAAATGTTATCTATAGATCATGTTGCTTTAAAAAAAAAAAAAAAAAACAGAATAAATTAAATCCGAAAAGAGAAACGTTTAAACGATTAATCGATATTAACGATAAATGAATCGACGTGAACCGTGATAGTTCTCGTTGATAAAAAATACGAACTGCAGCTAATACTTTTTTCAGTTCGTCAGTGTCTTACATCTTTCGCACATTTGCAATAAAAGCATATCTAACATCGAATCTGGTATGTGTGGGAATACATTTGATAAAACGATTCGTCTCGCTCGATTTATAAGTTTCCGTATTTTCATTTCTGTATTGCCGATTTCAATAGTTCTGTACTCCTTTGCTAATTTATCTACCAATTCTTCATTTTTTAAATAAATACAAATTCTGTTATTAGATATTCTGTAAACGAATAGATTATTATTCGCTCCGACAAGTTGTCCAACTGGCAATAAAAGCATATCGGTTGTTTCATAGAATAACAAGCAAACGTCAAAGCCAAATTTTAAAAGATCATTTTTCTTTTTATCCCTATTTTATGAAGTTTCATTTTTCCGTCAAAAATAAATATCGTCATTTTGAAATTTAAAAATATACCACTAATTGAACCATTTCAAAATGTTTTGGCGGCAACTTTTGACATAAGTGTAAACAAAGCGAATAAAAAGGATTTTATATCCTACTAAATTGTTGTATTCTTAAACAGCTTGTATTAAGTTCTTGGGGGGGGGGGCATTGCTCCCTTCCCCCCAAAAAAAAACCTACTGAATTTATCACTGGCTCAGCACAGACCTGTTATTTATATCTAAATTATTGATATAAATTCTCTAAATATATTAACCCCTTCGTATTACGAATTGGGGACCAAAAAAAAAAAAAAAGAGAAATGGTGTCTAGAGGGGGACATCCGGTAGGAACGAAGTTCCTTTCACTTTTTGGTAGATATACAGGTATAAAGTCATTCATAAAGTATACGATAAAAAATGACACGCAATATATAAATCCTGTATGAATTAAGACAAAAACAAAAAAAAAATCTTGTATAAATTATTTAAAACAAAAACAATAAATAAATCATCAGACTGGTTGAAATGTAGTAACATCGCACAAAAAAACTGCGCCAATTTTCAAATTCAATAAAATGCATACGTGCTTAGAATTGAGTTTATACAGCTGACCACATACGATGCTCGCTGCTCGAATCTCGATACTCGCACGAACGTAAACACACACACAGACACCCGTATATAATAGAAAGAGACAGAGCGAAAGAGAACGAGAGTGAAGGTCGCCTGCCGGACGATGCATAACGCGATTTTCGTTATTTCGCCTTTTCTGCCAGTTTATTTCTACCGGCAAGCTGTGTAAAGGAACTTCGTTCCAAAAAAAAAAAAAAAAAAAAAAAAAAAAATTGAACACAAACGAATGAAATATTCTTCAAACATCCTTTCGAGAGAAGTAAAATTTCGAATGCAGCTGTTTAACAATCGAAAGGTTTCGATTTAATCAAACAATCGAATAATTCGCATAAAACATTTCGACGTCACAGATCACACTATGCACAACTACTACTGTCGCAGGTTCCGTTGCTGCGCATACAACTCTGTTGGCACTTCCGTTTTGTCAGATAACTTCAGTAGAGACGGAGACAGAGTAAGTGATGTTAATTGACAAAACTATTGTAAACGCGGTGAATGTTATAAAATACGAGCTTCCGTGAAGTAATATTGCAGTAGTATGCCTCAAATTCCAAGTGTACACTTTTGCGTGCAATCGTATGTAAATTTTTTTGTATTTCTGTGTTTGTCATGTTCACTACATTGCATCTGTACATTTTATTTAAATTGAACGGAAAAAAAAAAAAAGAAAGTTGATCGCGCTACAAAGCTTCTTGCCAGTGTCGAAAAAGAAGTACAAAAGTATAAATTTCCAGTAAGAGAACAGTGTACTGCGAGAAAAGGCAGTTTTTCCGATGATGTATCTATTTTATTGACTGTTGAAGGTGATGTAAATTTAGAAATGGGAGGTGAACACAACGATGAGTTTGATAAAATTTAGAAATTAGTAGTGATTCTTCAGATTCTTTCAGTTTTGAAAAATCTGTCGAATTAAATATAAAAACAGTGAAACAATTACCCCCGACGCATACAGTGTGCGTTGGAAAACATTTAGTTGAAAAATCGAATTATTATCTGGAATGCTAGCCACGTGATAATGAGGAAAAGAAATATTGCTCCTTATCAAAATCGGTGGGAAGCAACAGTTTTTTTTTTGTTTTTTTTTTTTTTTTTTTTTTTTTTTTTTGATACACTACTTTATCGTACTAGAAAATTTAAGAATTTCAAATAAGACAGAATCAAAAAGTAACTATTTGCGAGACATCAATATCAGCCTAACTAAAATTAAAGCTGCAATATATTGTACCTCCCGGATATTATAAAAAAACTTCACA
This sequence comes from Icerya purchasi, assembly GCA_039619475.1. Taxonomy (NCBI): domain Eukaryota; kingdom Metazoa; phylum Arthropoda; class Insecta; order Hemiptera; family Monophlebidae; genus Icerya; species Icerya purchasi. The sequence continues at coordinate 232,144,934 of CM077116.1, forward strand.
TACACATCAGGGATTTAACGGATGACATCAGAACTGATAAAAAGTTTTAGGCAATTTTAGTTTTTATACCGCAAATATTAAAAATAAATCCGCTGAAGGGGCTTTAGAAAAATACTTGAATATTATCGAAACATTCACCGCTACATATAGCTACAAAATAACTATTTTATGATGATAAGTTTTGATATCAGTGGAACATTCGATACGATTAAATGATCAGCAATTTCAAAATTCCTTGAAAACAATATCGCACCCAAGTCATGCTGGAACCCCAGGGAATGAAAGGGCGGACACGGCAGCTCACAAACAGAGAAATCAGATTTTATGAAGATAAGCGTCGCGATAGCCTAGTTGCTAGAGCGCTTGACTTCCGATATGGCGGTCACGAGTTCGATCCCGAGCGACGACGAACTTATTACAAGAATTAAATAAATAAATAATCGCTAATAGTCACGTGGAAGGCAATGGCAAACCACCACGTACAACATCATATGCGCGCTAGGTCAGTACACAGCAGACCCACACCGGACGGACTGCACTTGTAGCGCGATAAATCAAACGATTACGAATCAGTTCCGAATGTGGTCTTGCGTGTGTACACCTGCGTTGCATATTACAATTGCCTGGTACACAACCTATATCGGTACAGATAAATGTACGAATAGGTTGCGCCAACGCGCTATGTAGCGTACGGCACTTGAGATGATGAAGGAATTAATATACAGCCAAAGCTTAAAATCCGGAGTACCTCGCGCAAGGTTCAATGCTATCACTAACCATATTTTTAACATAACAATAGTCGACATACATAAAAAATCAGAATTTAATACAAACATACATTTATCAAGTTACACAGGTGCGGGAATTAACGATATCAAAGAAACCGGGGCAATCAGTCAACAAATGGGCAATGTACAAGAGACAATCTTCTTAAAAAAATGGGACTAAATTTAAATTACACAAAAACCAATGCAATACTGCTCACAAAAAATTTACGTAAAAAAAAATAAGTTGAACGTTTATTAAAATTAAACAAAGGAAAACTTAGATTTAATAAAGATATCGAGCGGGATAACACTAGATAAAAATTTAAAATTCAATTTGCATGTTACGAATAAAGTGATATTACTATAAAATAAATGTATTATACAACAACCTTTTCGTGGACTATTGTATGATAAAAGAATTATACCTTAGCCGTTCGATTATTTCTTCTATAGTTCGCCTGCGGTTCAATCATAGTTTGCTTCCGGCTTCTCTTTTCCGTTTTTCTATTGTTCACCTCCTTTGTGTCCTTATGACCCTCCGGAGCTCAATTATACCTGCGATGCGAATCACGTTTTGTTCGAATGCCCCTTTATTTCCTCCGAACATGCTACTCTGTATTCTAATCTTCTGCGTCTTGGCCTTTCTACACTCCCCTTATAGTGTCCACTCCATTCTTGCATTCCGCATTCCCCTCTCTCAATAAAGTTCTTTTGTTGGTCTTCTTTATCTTCTCAATTTCTAATCTTTTCCTTATGTAATGTACAATTCTTTGCGTTGGGTAAGTTCCACTGTTGACGTGCCCAAAAAAAAAAAAAAAAAAAAAAAATTATAGTATATAATGGATCCTTAATTGAATACTATATTCTAATGAGTAAACAGGCAGAAGAGCCTTTAATCTAATTCAAAACATAACCCACAGCAGGGCCCCCCACCTCCGAAATGTCTGCGAAATAACAACTGCTTGAATTAAATGGGCCGAAATTCAGAATAAATTTATTTCTTTTCAGTTTTTAACAAAAAAAAAAAAGAAAATTGAAATTTTTATGAATTCTACGGAAACGACAATTTTTTATTTGTTTTTATTGTAGTGTTCAAATATTGCATATACAATAATTGACTAGAAGGCTTTAGTGTACGAGCTTGATCGGGTCGAGAGTTCTCCAGGAGCTTACAAGACCAAGAGATTCGGAAATGAAAACGAGAGATCGATTGCACTAGAAGAAGATGGATGTTTGAAGAAAGTAGGAGAACGATCGTTGTGGAGAAAAAGATTATGGTTTAGGATGATATTTTCCAGAGTCACACCATTAGAATTGCACCCTGCGCAGCCCCACATAGGGGAGTGCGCATTCTAGTCTCCACCAATAATAAATGGATCAGATAGGGATGGAAGGAATGAAGGCAAAGGAAGACTAGAGAGACTGGAGTTGGGAGGGATGTACACGCAAGCAATATGTATAGGATTCGGGAGAAGATTTTTAAGTGAAATATGAATCATGTTAGGGAGGTTAGGAAGGGGCGGAAGAAGAAATGGGATATCGTGGGTGAGATAGGATAGATCGTGTGTAATGCCGAAACGTCGGGTAGGGTACATTTATTTACTGAATTATTGATTTATTATAATAAGGAATTAATATAACCCATCCAATTAAGTATTTGGTATTATATTATTTTCCATTTTACAGTTTTTTTTACAATATACATATACTATATTTTTACTATTTACATTAAACATGAATGTATATTATGTTTTCGGAATTTTATTTCTTCAATTGCAAATCTGTTAAAATCATTAAAATAATTTTGTACAAGTTGTTTTATATCATGATTACAGAGTGTCTATTATTATTATTGCATCCTTGCAGTATATGGAAAACATCATCTTTACAATTACATATTACACAGTTCTCAGAACCAGAAATCTTAAATTTATTTAAATACTAGCGGACCCGGCAGACTTTTGTATAATTATAGAATAATCGTTCTATTTTAAGAATGTAAAGCATTTTAGATTGACAGCATATACTGTAACGAAATATATAAATGAAAATTGTATAATAATGGGAATTAAATTAATTGTAAAAAGCTGCCCAGAAAGAAAAAAAAATGAATAAAAGAAACTAAATTTCTCTTCCAAAATAAATGTAAATGAAAAAATTTAAAAAACCGAAAATTTTAAATAACAATAAACTTTATGTGATTTATTAAAAAATATACAAATTCAATCGGCGCAAGTATATATAATTAAATAAATTAAAAAATAATCTGCAAGATATGCCATGAACAATACGAATGCATCGAAACATTAGTTAACAAAAACATGAAATTAGATCAAAATCAGTTGATATTTTATCACTTTTTTCGTGTTTTTTATAATTTCTGTTTGAATTAAATATCGGGAATCAGCATACCACTGCGAATTATTTTTCAACCTAATTATATATATTTAATAAAATTTGAAAATACATAAGAAATAAAACTTATTAAAATTAAGCAAATAAGTTATTAATTTAAACAAGAAATTAAAATTTCTAACAACTATTAAACCAACAAAAACTGTTTTTTTTTTGGCATAGACGACCCACGCGTGACCGTAGGCTGTGTGTGTGTGCTGTGTTCAATATGCAGCGGGCTTTTTACTACTGTCACGTTTCCCGAGCACCATGTTGAACGTCTTAGTCAAAAACAAGTTTAATTAAAATTAAATTTTATATCAACGGCGACTGAAAATAAATTTTTACTCTTCGACGATGTACATAACGAACTCTATATATTTTTTTTTTTAATTATGATAAAAATAAACTTTAACACTTTTACACTTTTGTAACAATTATATAATTTTTTTTTTTTAAAACCCCGACGCGTTTCGAAGCAAACACTTCATGTTCACGGGCCCGTGAACATGAAGTGTTCGCTTCGAAACGCGTCGGGGTTTTAAAAAAAAAAAATTATATAATTGTTACAAAAGTGTAAAAGTGTTAAAGTTTATTTTTATCATAATTAAAAAAAAAATGTTAACAATGAGTAATAATAACAAATACAGTGAACTCTATATATTCCATCATTTATTCTTCAATTTCTCTTATTCCGATTTCTCCAGTCGACTAGAAAAAGAATTCTGTATAACAACACACGGTGCTGTCTACCGTAAATTATTTTTCTAATCATATCTACCATGGAAGTTTCAGATGTTCAATTAGTTCCATTCGATCTTACTGTTGAAGAACGTTCCTTCTATTCGTCACTGTTACTCTAATGAATCTCCCTACTTTCCTTATAACGCGTCTCTCATTCTCCCCTATCCTTCTCCCTTTGTTATACTGACTCTTGTATCCTTTTCGTCTGCGATATTTGATCGCATAAGGATCTAATTTCACTTTCTTTTCTTTCCCCAGTTCTTGATTCAACGTCTATATCGAACAATCGAAAAAGAAGAAAAAGAAAAAAAAAAGGAATTTATCTGTATTTTTCATTCTTCTGCCTGAACGAAACACCGCTGCCTAACAACTATGCTAGGTTAACACATTCGCGCTACTAATAGTTCGGTTATTTTAAATATTAAAACTGAAAAGTAGAGGAAAGTTTTTAAAACGATTATCATATTAAGTTTTTCTTAAGATTTCAATGAGACCCTTTTATAAACGACATCATATTTTTGTTTAAAGGTTCACCGTAACGGAAAAATGGTGTTGATCTGTAAGAAGCTAACTGAAGCTCCATCGTCCGACGATGCCAAGATCGAATCGACCGAATTAGCGGAAGAAAATTATGCCGGTAAATAATTATTGATATTAAAATGTTTAATGACTTCGGCAATACACACTAAAATGGCATTTTATTAGTATTGTTGAAAAATGTCCGGAAGCACGAAATTTACGCAACAATGTCAGACCTCTTTGATAGTGGTTTAAAAAAACATCTTTCTTCGTATTACCGTATACGTCATGGCGTGGTGTTAAAAGTCTATCGGATAGAAATGAGATCCGATTTTCACACTTTTGCTCAAAACTGTAACGTTTCGGAAAAGTGTAAGGATTGGTCATTAGAGGCAATTTTTAGGCGTACGTTTATAGTATGCGTACTATTAACCATACTGAACAGTCGTAGAAGGAAAAATAAAGTCAGTCAAGCACGACATTTCATGCGCTGAGGATTCCATATGTTCGTTTAAGAATTTACCTCTATATCAATTTTACATTTCGAACAAGCATTTTGGTAGAATACCTAAAATTGTTTGGTCCTAATGCAGCAGAGCTACACATCAATTATCGCGTTTTTCGGGTCTTTTTATCAAACTTTGAAAGTTTCGTTAAAAAGAACCTGAAATACGATCTCTCTACTTTTTCAAATAGTGAACTTACTATTCTGGAAATAATTATTTTCTTCAAACTTTGGAGAGATGACGATACTCTCACAGTTCAACTTTGGACTCGGAAATTCAGACCTATAATCTTCGCGCCGCAGAGAAGAGAATGAGTTTCGTTACCTCCAAATAGAAAACTTTACGTCGGTATAGAACACGCTCGGACAAAAAAAAAAAAAAAAAAAAAAAAAAAAAACAAATTTTTAACAGAGCAGGAACTTGCAGCAACATTGGCTATATTTTTTCCTACAAATTTTTTCGTTATAAATCTATGTTCAAAATGTTTTTTGATATCCCTTGTGAAGAAATATTTCCTTTCCCCAGAGTACTGCCATGTCACTAAATTAAAAGGCGTGGTGGAATAAAAAAACTTCAGGATACCGAAATTATTTTACAATGGAACCGCCGGATATTTTAATGTAGCTTTATTATTATTTTTTAAATATACTCTAATATATGTATATTTATCTCTTTTTGATATTGCAGATTTTCAGCATCTGTGTAGGAAATGAAAATTATTTAATATTACCTATTAGCGAACGGTTTTGTTGTTAACTATGAATTTTTATAAACAGTATAGAAATAATTAGCGGCAAAAATTTCATATACATGTTGTTGGACATTAGTTTAAACTGAAGCACGTTCAAGAAAAAAACGCAGATAAATAGTCTAAATGTTTATTACTAACAGCACCAATTTGGTTGGTAAAATCGTAATTTTTTAAAAATTTTTAAATAATTTCTCTCCCTGATGTAATACCCCACAACTTCACTAAAAAAAAAAAAAAAAAAGAATATATATATATATATAAAAAAAAGCAGATATTTTCTTATAATTGTAGCAATATAAATTTCTTTCTTCTACGATGACAGTATAAATTTATAGAAATTTACAATTTAGGGGAAACAACTTCACCATCAATTCAAAAGAATACCTCATTCGCGCAGTATTTGTCATCTGCTAATTCTTTTTCTGTATTTTCCGTGAAAATTGTAACAACGACTGCGCGATACAATTGAGCTTCCAGGATTAAATAATCCGTTACGTAAAGGTGTCATCAGTTTTACTTTTTTCTTTATACATATTTCTATGAACTCACCTATTTTAAAATGTTCAAACGTCTTTTCAAACAATTCCAACAAATCCGTGTTTGCTTCTTGAAGGTCTATCCTATTATCAGTTACTGCTCGTCAAACTGAAAAAAAAAAAAAATTTTCTTCCTGGTACCAGGCAACAGTCGCCGTTCAGGATCCGACTCATAAGGCATCGTTTTGGACTTATATTTCATTCCGCTCACAACGACACCTTATTACGACAGACGGTAGTGACATATTTTTGTACATTTCCAAAATTGATAACGCGAAATTGATAGAATGTGTTCGAGAACATGTTTTGTATGATTTGGCGGGACAGAAATGTATGGATGTAAATTTCAAGAATGACACTCTTGCAGCAAGAAAGGAGAACGAAATTTTTGACTTTATTTTCTATTTCCAAATTGCGTAATACGTTAAAGAATAGCGATCGTACACAATATGTGATTTTTCTATCATCACTTTTGCATTTTACCTAAGACAAGCCGTTACGGAATCCTGCCCCTTCCGGTGAAATAGCTTTTCTCCAATGAGCATCTTCCGTTTTCAAGTGATTTCATTACGCAGAACATTAAAGCCGCATTCGGGCATTCCAAAGTGCTTGAAAAACGTCATTTCTTCGTTCACCAATTTTTCACAAAAGAGTAGAAACTTTTCTTTCACTTTTTTTTTACTTTCTTCAAGGCTTCGTGTGTATCTATGGACGTTTTGCCAGATTTTCCTGTTTTTCGTGTTCTTCATCCAAAGCATAATCTTTACGATTGTTAATTTTTCTAAAACTAAAAAAATTGAACCAATGTGGCATGGCCTGACTGATGCGTCTGAAAACAAACAATTGTGACTGTGACGAGCGTGACGGATCTGTGTGAAAATTTTAGAAAAACAACAACGAAAAAACAGGTTTTCGCTCGGTTGCAAACAGTTTCATTTGCTACAGATAGGGGTAAATATGTACTTTCTCCGCTATGAATTTTTACCTGAAATAAATTGAAGAACATAGAAACAAATAATACAACGAAACTTCTGCTTGTTCTGAAGAAGTAAGTGAAATCACTATATATATATATATAAATAACTCCCAAGAGAACAACCGCGCTGATGTGCTTGTACAAAACTATTTTCGATTTATAAGTGTGTTCTAAGACGTGTAATTTTTAAGGAAAAAGTACATAAGGTTAGTTTGTTAATTAGATAAAGAAAAAACATTTATCTAAAAACAAATGTATCGACGAAGTTCATTTTATAATGAGGTTGTTACGATTATTACACATTTTAATAAAAAAAATCCACGTTCTGCAGTAAAATAGGAACAATAAAATGCTGCATAATTGCGTTTCGACTTACGGATATCCGTGGTTTAGGGGATGGGATTTCCTTGTCATTACTCTTTATTTAAAAACCGTTAACAAAATAACATGCATATCGGCGAGAACTGTTGTTATTTTAACGGCTTAGCCGATCATTCCTTGGCAACATAATCGACCGGTTCTAAGTAAAGCGTGTATGCAATAAGTTTTCGAAAGAGTCCCGTTTTTATCCTATTCGCAGCGATATTTACGAGGAGAAAATAGCTTCCGCTACGGCGGGCGTGATTAAATAGCGTTGTTGAACCGCGCGATTCGAATCCCACTGCCGCACACTGAAAGTAATTGCTTACGCTAGGTTAAAATCTATAGCGGACAAACACGAATGAATTTTAAAAAAAGGAGAGAAAGAAGAAAATACGATTAAAAATAATTTACAGAAATGAATGATCTTTTACGTGAAATTTCTTCCTTCATGTGTGTATTGCCGATTTTGAGTTCGCGAGCCAGGTGAGAGAAGTACACAGTTTATAGGACTCCGTACAGGTGACTTTAGTAAGATTTGGTTCATTAATCACGACGCTAATTCTATTTTACGTATGGTTAAGGTACAGAGCCTATTATTATTGAACTTTTTTCGTTAATGTTTTAATTATCATTACTAGACGCGTTGTTTATTTACATTGCCAATTTTTTTATAAATTTCTCTGTAGCGATGTGTACAGACCAACACAGATTTGATCGTAAGTATTTCAATTTCATTTTTGTGGCGCGATTATTGTATTGTTACGTTTTATTCCTATTGGGTGACATTATTTTTTTACGTTTAAGACATGGGAAGCAATAAGTGTGAGGGGCTCTGTTCGTACGGCACAATAAGAAATTAGCGGGAATTTTCTTATCCATGTCGACCGTTTGACAACTGGAAGAAATTTTGTATTAGAGCTCGAACTTATTTTTTCGCACGTTTCTATTTAGATTAAAATTTTATTTGTTTTATTGTTTCTGGAAGGTTCCTTGTCTTTTTTTTTTTTTTTTTTTTTTGTGGATTATGTATGTAGCCAGGGTACTTTTTGTGTCCAAACACGAAGACCCACCTTTATTTTCAGTGGGAGATTCTTTTGAATTTTTTTCGGGGAGGGGGCACGATAGGCTATAAAAAGTATACGCGCTGCGCTGATCCACACCTTTCCTCACTAGTTATCATCACTATTTTTGTATTGTCTTGTGGGTTCTGCCATAGATCTTTCTTGTTTCGCTCGAAGAAGGGAGTCACCTTGTTCACTCTGTGATAGTAAAAGCCAACTTGACTATATACTGAGTGCATCCCTCCAGGACTGCGTATACTACTACAATCGGTTCTCGGTGATATAACGAGAACTCCAATTCAACGGACTTTCGAAATAACGGGGACTAGCTCTCAACCGTGCGAGAATTAACAGTGTGATTTTCGTCACCGATTCGTCAGGAGGTCCAGCAGTTTTATGAAAATTTTAGGCGGTTCAAAAAAAACTTATAATTAATAAGCAACACAAATCTGGTACTAAAATTAGCAAAATTTTTCCCTCCAATTCTCCATTAATATGAATTTATGCGTTAGTGTATGCTGTTTACCGGCGACAGAATACGGGCGCCGTGTTGTGTTCCCGGTGATTCGGATTTATCGGACTTTCACAACAACAGACTATGTCTTTGTCCAATTTATATCGGGAACCGACTGTATTCTTTTTATATATTTATTTCTACTTTGGTAACTCAGTAATTGCACGTTGCGTATTCTTATCAAACACTGACTTTAGCGAGTCATCGATTGAATCAAGTTATATGGAGAAACGTTTCTTTTCAATTTCAAACATGCCTTTTTAGTTACTCTCAGATATTTATATATATATATATATATATATATATATATATACATATATACTTGGCCATTTTGGCCACGCAAGGGGCTGTGCCTCTTGACCTCTCTTGCTTTCATTTCTGTATCTTTCTCTTCTATACTTTGTATAAAATGATCAAAATTTACAACGTGATTCTTACTGGCATCAACACAAAGCAAAATAACATAATCACAAAAATCCTATCCTAACATTTAACTTTCATTATATAAAATTGTGACATTTTTTAAATAACAATAACAAAAATCCTATAAAATATTCCGTTACGGGTAATAAATCGAAATGCGTTAAATATCAAACTGAAATTCGATCTGTCTTAACTAAAAGTTATTCAAGTGATTACCATTCAGCTTTAAAATAATACAAAAAACATATTTTTAATATTTTTTCGATAAGACAATTGGTAAATTATAGGCAGGAAAAAGTGAATAATAATGATTACATAAAAATTACACGCAAATACGTATCGTAAATTAAAATGAAGCCAACAGTGATGCTGACCTGATGCGATATTCTGGCTAGCTTAATTAGTAAACGTGTTTTTTGTTCAAGTGAAAATTAATTTTTTAAATATATAATACGATGAAGAAAATTTAGATCATCAGACATGAGCAACACAAATGTTTAACGTGATGGAAATCATCGAAATGTTCATTATGTATAATTTTGTTTGTTTACATCCGTGAGGACTTGTTTTACTTATTAGTAACAAACAAAAAAAAAAAAAAAAAAAAATATTGAACACCGTTATTTTGCAGCTACGAGCTTAATGGTTTCGATAACGCTGGAACCATCCGATAACCTAGCGCTAACAGCAGATTCAATTGCGGTTTCAACATCGTCCAACGCTGATCGCAACTCAGAATTCAAAGATTTCGTTCTACCGCCTATTAACCGTTTCAACGAATACGAAATTTTCAATATCGTATCCAGTTCGGATTTATCGGTTTCCTTCCAATAAAGCGACTGACTTTTTTTCATGGCTTCTACCGTGTCCTCTATCATACGAACGAATTTCCAGGCGCTATTCTCTAAGCTCCTAATCTTATCTTTCAGACCATCTTCGGCGTGCTGACTAGTTTTTCGTATATCATCGACAAATATTCTGGACGCTTGCTGAACATAGACCAAATCGGGGTTCTCGTTTGAGTATCCGAATGTGAACGGCGACGAATAAAATTCGTTTTTGTCATCTTCGCTCAGATTTCCATTTGAATTCACTGAAAACTCCAGGACCGAGTTTTTCATTTCGTTTAGGTCAGATCGCAGAATCGTCTCGAACATTTTAAATGCACAAACATCGTCCTTCAGCGCTTTAATGATCGTGTGGATTTTGTTCGCTAGCGGTTTCGGGACCGGAAGAATTTGTTCACTATCCGGAGATGTACTATTCGGAGATACAGTGTCTTCCAGTAAACAAGTAAAATGTTGAACGTCGTCATCTAGCTTCTTCACGTGCTTCAGAAAAGTATTTTCCGCGTCCCTTAAATAGAATTCGGCGTTGTTCAACAGTTTCCGATAAATCATCGTTTTGTCAACCGTAACGCTCATATTATCATCGGTCTGTTGCGTGACGCCAGAAAATCTTCTATCAGCAGTTACCGATCACTCTCCCTGTTAACAGAAAATTCGCAATACACTGTACAACCATCATTTATAAGACCGTTATTACTATTATTATTATTATTATTATTATTATTAGTAGTAGTAGTATCTTTAAAACAAATTCGGTAAATTTAGCGGCATAGCTGGTTGGTGTTGGAAAATCAGCTCGGTAAGTGGAATTACAAACGGAATCTTATAATTCCCGTTTGAAAAAGTAATTAGAAGTAAAAACATATTTATAACCTCGTTTTAAATTTCTGTAAAAACCAGAGAATTCGCAGACCGTTGTAGTATAATCGAAAAAATATAGGCAAGACACTGGTTCAAACTGTTTTAAGCAGATAGCTGCTATCACTTTTATTCTATTAGGCATATACAAAAATTGTGGCGCGATCGTATGTTATTGTAAATTGCAGTACTGCTTATCTATTTGTAATCAATGAAAGCTGAAACAGTAAGATGAGAACTGTTACACTAGAGCTGCCGTACTATCTGTTCAGAGAGTTGTTTAAGAAACAGTCATTACAGAATCGGGAGTGAGTAGGTCAAAGAGCTGGGAACTGATAAACTGCTCTTTAAAATGAACGCGAACAATAAGAACAACTCTTTGAAAAAATAACTATTTCGGTCATCACTAGTTTCGAACTCGATGCGGGTTTTGTTATTCCGATCATTCTTTTAATGATTGTTCCAGGTCTTTAAGTGATCTATTTCATGTGCGATGTTTAAATCGCTTCTTTAATCACTTTTTCCATGATAAAACATATCAACGTAGTGTAGAAAAATTAAGAAAATTTAAGCAGCCGATAACACAGCAACCCCTAAAACGATCCAAATTTAAAAATCCAGCAAAGTCAGCCAAGCATTTGTCAACGTCTTCTGGATTATTTGAATATTGATGTTCCGCTTTTTACGATTTTGAATAGTTACTTTCCTTTTCTTCCATTTCCGAACTCGTAAAGATTGTTTAACTTCCATCCTACCTATCCGATCCTTTTGAGTAATGCATTCGAAACTAAAAATATTGCAACAGAATTGTCGAAGTCTAAGAGCGAATAGAAATAGACGTTCTACGGAGTCAATATCAAATTACTATCGCCTTCCTTTCCGTAAAATATAAACATTAGACGCTTTAAAATAATTAGATCCGATTGCGAAGATGTGTATGGAGGTATAGAATTCTAGTTAATGGAATACCATTTACTTTCCGCAGTTTTTTTTTTTTTTTCTTTTTTTTTTAGATTCTATTTATACATCCGCGGATTTTAACTTTGTTCATATTTCAATCTCTATCGATCATTCTCAAACATTTCTATTCAGTTTCTGTTTATTTTTCCCCTAATTTTAATTTTTTTATTAGTTCTCTACTCTCCCTTATAAATTTTCTCCCTCATTCTTATATAATTAGCGGAGACTGGAATATTCAACGGATTAGGATAAATTGCGTTCCTATTTTGCTCCGTACTTCCTAAAATGGATCCTGTTTAATAATGTAATATTCTTACAAAAACAATATACTCTAATCTCCCCCCTAGTATTTCTTTTCAGATACTGTAAGTTTCCAACACAAACTCTTTATATATTGTTTACTCAAACGAAGGGTCTTTAGTCACTTCGCTCGTTCATACTCGATCCTAGCCGTCCACCACCATGATTTGATCACATAGCAATGACAAATCCTAATTTAAGTAGTGTGATTATAAAATAAAAAAAGTGTTGCTTCGTATTCCCGGTAGTTCGAAATTCATTTCCGATAATTAACCGGGGAAATAAGTTAAAATTAACAATTTAAAAGCATAACTTAATATCAGAAAACCCTTGTTAATAAATAAACATAAAAACCAACGAATTATTTCCGGGGCTATAAAGCAAATCACGTTATTTAAAAATTTACGACTGAAATTATTTGTAATAAAACTACGAAAAATATCTTGATATCGCCTTGTAATAAAATAAAATTAGAAAAAATGAACTTCTAACTTTGCGCTATCACTGTAACAAGCTACCGTAAAGTTAAAAAGACCATGTAATCGTATACACGCAGTAATCATTCGGATTAAGCAAATTATTGGAAGCAACACACAGATCAGTTGTAGTAATAAACCAAATATAAATTAACCGATCAGTTGTGTTCATTTTTAATTTTAGGCGCATTAAGTGTTGCAGAAGTAAAGGAGATCCATCTTTGTCAAAAATCGATTTACAGAACACGCCGAAATGTAACGAATATATACGAGAGTACTCCGTAACAGAGCTCAAATAAGTAATACGGAAAATGTAAAGAGGTAAGCGACCACATTATTAACACATATCATTAGCCATATTATAACTGAATTATAGAACGGAACATTGAACTTAAAAAATAGTATATTTCTAAGAACGTCATAATAGGCAAAAAAAGAATTGTCATTAAAACGATTAAAATTTTGCTTACAATGGTAAGGATGACGTGCCGTTGTTAATACCTACGAAATCGATTACGCGAGACGGTCGTGTACTGTTATTCGTTTTTATCGGATTTTTTTTTTTTTTTTAATTTGCCTTTCGAAATCAATTAATGTAGTATCTTTTTTCCGTTGCGAAACATTTCTCTTTCGGGCAAAGGGGTTTGGTTCAGTCAAAAATTTGCTATTACTTTCAAAGCCAGTAAATTAAAAGATTTTCAAAACTACCTGTAATCGCTAAGAATTTATAATCGATATTAGTAGGCGAATTTGGTCGTATCAGCGCAATATTTACAACTTTTAACTGGTACAACATGCCCGCAATCTTAATAATACATAGATAACCGGTAGAAAATGATATACTAAAACGGACAAAATATTACGATGTATTAAATAAGAACACTGTTATTAATCGTCGAAGTGAACGATTTCACATTGGTAAATATCACAATTTTCCGTATTAATCGATGTAAAACGAGAAATTTGCGAATTTTTTATATATCCCGAGAGTGTAATTATTAATATAAATACCGCCAGCGTACGTAGGTTACGCGCGTATGGATTTAAATGTTTAAAGCGGAAACATTTTATAAAACGTTTGCTTTACTGGATTATAGATTTTCTAAATGAAAAAATTTTCAAACTATTTATTTATAGAATATCGGAACTTGCCAATTTTCATCTAAAATGGTCAGTTGGCAGGAGGTAGTTGAGCAATCTGTGCCCTGGTTTAGATCCGGAAAACGGCGTCAGCAGTCGAAATGTCTCCTTACACGAACCGTAAACCTCCGATGCGAGGGTATGAGAAAAAAATCGATTGAACGCCATAACATATAATTTCTTCGTATCTCGTAAAATTGAAATTTTCTTTTTTTAGTAAATGGGTAATTACGAAGTAGTTCTTTCCTAATGTAAGAAGGTCCGAAAGCTTGAAATTCGTACGTTTCCATTTACGCGTTAGCCCTACGAAGTAGAATAAAAAAAAACAAGAAAGAGAGTGAGTGAGAAAGAGGGATTAATGTTAATAATCAAATATTTTTATGCAAGACACGTACAAAAAGAATATTTTACAACATTGCAATGGTAAAATCAAGACCGACCGGGCGCCATATGTTATTTCGATAAACTCCTTGTCCTCTATTCTTTGATATTTTGAAAAAGTAAGAATCATCAAAATCCCCCTTAAAAACCCGCAGTTTTGTTGATTACAATTTTCAGCCGTAAGGAGACAGACAATTTTATTAAAATGAATCGCATAAAACGACCACAAAAATTTCTGTTCGGAGCGCTGGTTAACAACAACGAATGCTTAATGGATTTTTTAAGGTTCCTTTTTTCTCCTCTCTCCCTCGTCACGTATGAGCACATTGTACCTATTAGAATTACATTTAATTCTAAATTCTTCCGCGTTGAAAAAGTTAAAATTATTTGAACAGAGTTTACATTCTGAACTGTTTAATTCGTGATATTTCTCAATGAAAAACGTTCAAACGGTTTAATTAAAAATCGGTTCAACTTTTTTGATGCCACGTTGCATAATGATGGTATGCTTCTACGCAGAGGTCACGCATAAGCGATAAACATTGAGGTTAAAGTATGCGCGAATGTAGCTCCTGTGCCCGACCACTATTAGTGTCATTCATTCGCTACTTGGACGGCACGATTAAATGAGCAAATAAAATTACTAAAAAAACAACAACAAATAAAAAATAACAAGTTTTAATCATGAAAAATCATAAATATTATAGAATTTTAATAAAATTTTGAAGCGAATTTCAAAAAAAGAGAGGGAAATTGAAACAAAAAAAAAAAAACACAAGAAAAAACAAAAGTTACCTGAAATACAGAAAAATGATGACAAAAAATTAACCATACGCGTTTTACTCCTTCATTTTAGTTATTTTTCAATTTTTACGATAGAAACTTCGATGCGATCAACTGCTTCGCAAACAGCTCTGTGGTACTTTGCCGGTCAATATTTTTCGTACAACTGCGGTGGCTGTTTTCCTTACACGCGCGAGAGAAAAGGGATTCACCTACTCACCCCCGCACATACGTGCAACAACCCTTGGAACGGGCGTGCACTAGGAGTAAAAAGGGTCACCGGTATAACTGGCCTTTATCAGACGGATGTTTCTTCTTTCCGCTCTCACTTCTTCAACAAATGCCTCTGATACCAGCAGCCAACTGCCTTTACTAATGTGTGTGTGTGTGTGTGTAGTTCTTTTTGGTAGAGCTCTACATTTCGTCCTTTGTAAACTCTATCGTTATCGTTTCGCATTTTCACTGTAGAGTGCGCCAACAAAAAACCGGCTCGCGTATCATCCCACTTCGAACACATTATGTGCGTGTAAGTAAAAAAAAAAAAAATTAAATTTGTTCGATTTAAATTTTTATAAAAATGGATCTTAAAATTCAGCTGTTGTTCACTTATGTTAGCTATTACGGGATGACTAATTTATTTATTTATTTTTAGCGCTAATGGTCACACTCGTGTAAATTTTTTAAATCGCAAAAAATAAAGAGAACATCCCCTGGGGAAAAGGTAGTGATTAAACTTTTTATAACGAGTCCAATTGATGTGAAAAGTTTTTTTTTTGAGGAGGGTGGGGCAGTTTCCGTCTCCTTGTTAAGTTTCTTTCCAGATCATACGATTAGGCTAAATAAATCTGGAAGAGAATTATCTGAAACCGGGCTAGTTTCGAATTTATTATTTATAATAACCGAAAACACTGTGCTCAGCCAGCACGCTACCTAAACTTTTTAAATATCTTAAACAATTGAAAATTCACGTAATTGTGCCCAATAAATGGACAAAGAGAAGAATTCACTCACGTTAATGCACAATTCGCGAACCAGTCGAACAGTAGAGATGTTTAACATAAGCGCAATTAATTAAAAATAAGGAGAATTCCTTGATTTAAGCTGCGCCACGGATGACGATATCGTGAAATTAAACTTTTCATAATGTACTTAAAATCTCTAATGATAATATTAAGAGAATACTGAGGAGGGGACCAGTTTCGTTCTCATACTGACACCTCCGAGGATCACTAGTATAACCAATAGTTTCGGATATTAGAGTTGTACATATAGTCTACTGTAGGGACAGCGATAGTTACGAGACAGCTCCCGAAAACCCGTGACACCTCCAGTTTGGCAGCCCTTTTAACAACCACCATTATAAAAGCGTGCGCACGACAGATGGTAAGGCTGACCATTTCCAACTGTCGCATACAAAAGATTCAGGCATACATTTGTGGGGATATTCGGAAACTATCGCCTCTTAAAGCTACCAGTATTAGCTACTTTTGCGAGCGACGCGATAACGCTATTCGTTTCCAGTCTTCGCTTCGTGTCGTCTCCAAAAGTACGTACGTTATTTGTCGTTTTCAAATACACGGTGAAATTTGTTTCCATAAATTTCTTCCCTTTCTCCGTGTAAAATCGTCATTATTAAAGGTGTTTATAAAATTTTCATGGCTTACCTACTGTTTTACATTTATAACGCAATTTACTCGAAAAATCCACGCGATTATTTATTATTCGAAAACTCGGCAGGATCAGAAAATGAGAATTTCCATTTTCGCCTTGAAATTTAAGATCCGTAATATTCAACAGTTCATAAGGGGTAGTGGTTCTGTTTTTTCGCGGTTATCGATTGAGAAAATCGGTCTGATCTTCTCTACGTTAACATCGATAGAAAGATTTGTTCCATAGAATGCCGAGCTGGAAGCACGCTCATTCAGTGGAGGGTTTTGATCAGCAATCCTAGTAGTCCTCCACCGGGAATTTGTTGCAGTATTATTTATAGTAATAATATCCATTTCATTATCAGGCAACTTACAATGCGCATGACAAGTTGCCGATAATGCCGATCATTTAAATTGTTATATTCTGTTTAATTTTTAAAATTAAATTTTACTTCTATCAGTAAACAATTTTCAGTCATCTCCGCTCTCGCACACGCTCATACCGACATACACACACACACACACACACGCATTTTTCCTTTCGATACTCGTAAAAAAAAAATTAAAAATTTCGCAAACTTAATAAAATCGTGTAATAATTTATATAACTGATTTGTTTTTTCATTGCTCTCCATCACAGGTTGTGCGCATGGTAATCGTAAGAAGCTTTTACCGAACCATCCAGCATAACTCGAGAAGAACCAAAGCACGGTAATGATTTTGTACGGATTTATTACAATTAAAAAAATAAAAATATCGCGCTTAAGTTAAAGACTGCCAGTAAACGTGCTTTCACACTTTTAGTTTAAGCCCAGAACTCCACACATTCGCGATGAGGAGACTACTCGTGGACTGTGTTTTAATGCATTTACTGTCTCCCCGACGTAAATGGAACATTCTCGATCAAAATTATGTGTGGGCAATATTTGACTGAACTAGGCATAGTCTCATGTTACTACATCAAATCTGTATTTCAACACTCCTTCATTTTCATTCAAATTTGAACGAGACCCGCTAGACTATCATATTTGTTATCGCCCTATTTCTCTTTTATCTGCAATCATATTTATCTTTATCATCGGAACGAGAGATTCCGCTCTTCTTAAAATTCGAACTATATTAAGAACTAATGTTTTTCAATTGTATATAGTAATCATTAAAAGAACACTTTTGTTGACGAATAAAATTTAATCTGAAAAATAAAAGTCTCCAAAAATTCATTTCTTATTGTAGAATTGTTTAGGCAATTTTCAATTTTATAAGATAATCAATACGGTGCGTTTTATTGTAAATATTTATAAATTTTTTTTGCAAATTACATTAAATTCAATTATTAAAATTTACATTTTAACAATTTTTTTCCATTTCAACATTAGATTGAATACATAAATAATTTCTCGACAAATAATACAAATATCTACGAGTACCTTTTTTTGCCTTATAAATGAATCAAAAGTAACGTTTTAAACTGGAAATTGCTTTAATCTAAAGAACGCTTTGGTACCTAGATCCGTTGAACCCTTTTTAAAACTGTACATATACATATATAGATATACATATATATATATATATATATATATATATATTTATATACACGCATATTTTGTCGCAATAACCGAGGCACTAACGAACATTTACAGTCAATTCCAAGTGTAGTCTTGCGTGTACGCTCGCGTTTTGAATATAAAAATTGCCGTGAACACTATGCCTTTATGTCTGTACAACTAGAATGGACAAGTAGATATTACCCTTACGAGCAGTAACGATTACCGTGGATTTAAATTTTTCATTAATATATATTTTTCCCTTTTATTTAACGAACCGTTCACTGTTATTTGAATTAACGAAGAATACGGTTTCAATTATACATTATAAATTTACTCTCGAAGACCTTTTTGTTTTTTTTTGGGGGGGGGCGTCGAAAATTCAACCCATCGACAATGTAATATAATTAATTAACCAATTAACGCTACACAGTAATATTGCATTATACTATATAATTAAATAATAACTTGCATATGCAGCACTCCTGGTGGTCAGGAGAGAATTGACATTACATGGCAGAGGGATCTGGAAATTTATTATCGAGTTATACAAAATAATTCTTTGAGCCGTGTGCAAATTACATTCGAATATGAGGTGATCAGCGCCCGCCACTTTATCCGAGTCTAGTGGATGTTGGCAATAGGAAGAAAAGATTAAACCCATGTTATATAAAGAAGCGAGGAGACGGTTTACTCCCAGGCGGAGGCGACATAAGGTAACAATGTACGATCTGGTACTCATCGAAACAGTCGTAATGCGGTTAAACCAAGAAACGTTAGGAATATTAGGTTGAATTCTTTTGTACTGTTGCGCGCAAAATGGATTTGCCCATGTAGCCTCCCAATATTCTTTATGAGCATATCTAATGAGCTCGAATAGGTCTCTAGAAAGTATGGAACTAAACAACTATTCATCCATGTATCTTTAGCAGCCATGTCTGCCACTTCGTTACCGCAGATATCCGCATGTCCTGGTATCCAAACAAAGTTAACTACTACGGCAGATTCAGAAAGGGGCACTACTAGGCTTCTGATTTTATAGAGGTATGGATGGGATTTTGTGTTGAACGATAAGAGTTTCAAAGCTGATAAACAACTCATAGAATCAGACATGATAATGATATTTTCAGAGAAGATATGTGAATTTAAAAAGGACAAATCCTTGAAAATCGCAACACATTCGGCACTAAACACAGAGATAAAATGAGGAAGGGAGAATTTTTTAGTTAAGTTAAGACATGGTATAAAAAAAGTAGCACCCGCAGAATTCGAAGATTTAGAACCGTCAGTAAAAACGCCAATGATCTGAAATTATCACATTGAATACTCTGCTAGCATTGTGCCTATTAACGAACTGAAAAGAATCCAAATCTACCTGTAACTTAAAACAGTTATGTGAGTATGGGTATTTAAAGATCAATGAAGGATACGACGGTATGGTAATAAAAGAATATCGCTGAAGCCTAACAGCACTTAAAGATAATAGAGGCATTTTGGAGGTCTTAAATCTCCAATTGTCTTTAACATCCAAATAGGATTTAAGTAAATTGAAGCTGGCTGGTATTTCATAAGAAACCTGTCTGCTAGGTACGATGATCTAACAGAGAGAGAAGGGATCTTGGTTTCAGCTTCCAAAGCAGCAATAGAAGTAGGTAAGCAAGCACTAATTATAAGCCGTAAACATGAGTTCTGTATCCTCCCTAATTTGTTATGATTGGTTGCTGAGGAATTATGAAAGCAGTAACAACCATAGTCTAAAATACCGCGATAGTATGCTTTGTATAACTTACTTATTGTGCAAGGATCGCTACCCCAATTGACATTACAGAGGGCCTTCAGTAGGGGTAACCGTTTTAGAAGTTTGTTATACATGTCTTGCCGATTAATCGTTGTAAAAACACATTTATTAAACGCGCATACAAACGACAAATTAAATACGATTAATGGATGAACAAAATTATTTGTATCACTGTCTTCGAGTGAACCGGTATCCCACTTGATGGGTGATTTACGATCCCTATTCAAAAATTCGATGAACGACGGGAAAGTTTACATACATCGGCGACCGATCAGAATTTAAATTTTCGAACAAAGTATCGCGAAAACATTATTTCAGTCAGGCTTCCCGATCATTTGGTTTTTGCTAACTTCGTTAATAAAATAATTTGACAGTTTTTTTTTTTTTCGGTCTTTTTCCACACAGGTAATCATACCGCGGATGAGGAAAACCCCATTTACTTTTTCTGCTGGACGACTGGAATCAAACTAACTGCTCTTTTTTTCCAACAGCTACCTTTTTTTTTTTTAATTTTTAATTTTTTGATACGTTAAATATAGACATTAACCCAGCACAAGTGAAATTTTAGGAAATTACAATGCACAACAGTGGGATATTCTATCCGCTTTCACAATCACATTAATCATCCGTATCTATCCTCTCCCATAAAGCTCAATCTGTTAAAAGCTCTTTCTCATACTACTTGGGGAGGCGGTTCCTGTATCGTATTCATCTTTTATAAACCCTTTATCCGCTCTGTCCTGGACTACGTTTTATTTATGGCAGTTCTTCCGGGTTTCTCCTTTCAAAATTAGATCGTATTCAAAACACCTGTCTTCGTCTCTGCCTTGGTGCCCTGAGATCTACTCCAGTATCGGCTAGGCTTACTGAATATCCTATATTCCTCCTCTCTTTATTCGCAGGTCCTATTTGGGTCATCGGTTTTTGTTTAAGCGCCTGCCTATTTATTTCCCTTCGCTTGTTCTTATGATTATGCTGTAACGAAATGTGAGCCGCGTTTGTTTCGATCGGATAACTGCTATTTGAACAATTTTCAAAAGACGATAAATCGCGGATTGGGATAAATTAAGACATGCGGAATAATCTTACGTCATTTTAAAAATTTCGAAATTTTAGTGTGACAGATAATTGAGATACATAAGGCGAAACAGGGGCAGCCTAGAACAAAACAGGTCTGATAATAATCTTGTAGATTGTAAGTCTACCTAATACTGATACTTTGAATTTTTAGGACTTTCACGCTCTTTGAAACAACGTGTAACATTAGAACAACTGACATTAATCTGGACACCAGTAATCACAAAAATGCATTAAGAATATACTACGTAGAATTTAAAATGACCTAAGAAATCGCTTAAAAATTCATCACTGAATAACTTGTTAAATTAAAAATATATTTATGAAATATCAAAAATAAAAAAATTCAACTTTTTGTTTTGGAGCAAAGAACAGTAAAAAAAAAAATATAAGTATAACATTTGAAAAAAACATATTTAAAAATGTACAGGAATGGAGGGTCGTATCATTTCGGCCTCGTTACGTTCCGGTTTTGTCGTTTTTCCAAGTAGATCTAGTTTAGGGTTAATGAGTTTTTAATTTTTTTTTCTTCGGTAAATATCAAATTTAAGGCGTAAAACAAGCATTGAATAAAAAAAAACGCTCGCGCGAAATTAGGAATTAATTTGGTTAGAAAATAAATTAATAGTTTTCAATGCTTTCTTTTCGTTCTTATATCGCTTAAAAAATGATTTCCTCTTACAAAGATTCAAAATGCTGATTATATATTCATTTAGCGTGTTATTTCAATAAAAAATTTCGGAAAAAATTAGTCAATCGCGGCAATAATTTCTCATTACGGCTGAATTTTTGCTTTCAAGGAAAAACCATGTCCTTTATAATAAATTTGTACATGCACAAAAAATGAAAAATAAATTAATTACTAATTTGAAAAAAGCAAAATTGATCTAGCATCTGAATTTTATTGAAAAAAATTGTTTGTTAGTCTTAAGAAGTTATATTCTCCTATTTTTATGTTTATTTTTAACGAGAACCATTCGTTCGGGCTTAATTGACTGGCCATGGTCGATTAGCCTTAGAGAAAATTACTATATTTTAAAAAACTTTACAGGAAACATTTGCTTTTAATTTAATATTATGTAAATTGAAATTACGGGTAATTCATACTTATCATACAGAGAATCCTTGGCGGTTGACACATTATGCTCAACTGCTTTGCTGTATAAGTGTTAACAATTATTTTTTATTTTTTAATTTTTTTCTAGAATATAATTACTCGAAAAATAAATAATTTAAAGCTAGATATTTAATCGTGCGCGATATGTAACACACTCTTCAATCACTTGGAAACAGTTATTCTTATTAGCGTGAAATATAACTTACATAAACCATAATTCACTTTTAAACCGTACGAAAATATCAATAAAACGGCTTGTTTAATAATAAAATTTAATAAAACTAACGAAGGAAGTTAATAAAAATTTTCCGATTTTTAAACAACTATTTGACCTTTTTAAAAGTATTATACGTCATTACTTTAGAAAACAGATAAATATTGATCGCCAGTGAGTATTTTGAAAAAATAAAACAGCACTAAAAGCGTACATGCGAAAAGGAATTTTTTATGGAAATATTGTAATCGGCTTCATGTTATTAACAATTTAAATTTTGTACTTTAAGAAACGTTTTCTTTGATTTTTTTCTTGTCGAAAAAAAATGTTTTATTCCCAATTTGTTATCGGTAATAAGGTAGCGATGTATTTATTTTTGAAAAAAATATATTTAAAATTACATTAAATATAAATAACAACTAGAAATGTAAGTTGTACGATAAATTATATGCAAACTATATTCCAGGTGTCCGTTGGAAAATTGAATTTACAAATACGATGACAACCGAGTAATAAAGAAACAACTATATTGCTGTTCAAGGAATCTGGGTAAATTAAACAAGACATTTAGTGTAAATTAATATAATTAAATATAAAAATGAAAAATTTTAATGAGTTCCGTAATTACTGTCAATTGTGTTCTTTTCTGTTTAACTATTAAAGTAACAAAAAAATACTCAGCTTCAGTGTTTATAATGTAAACCTATTGAACAACCCTTAATAATACTGTTCTTAATTGCAGAAAAATCAATAAATGCCTTTTTTTTTTGCGGCTTCTTGCCTTCCTTTATAAAACTTTTACCTTTTGGACTAACTAATTCGGTGCACTAGAAAGTAATGAATAAATTTATAACTTTAAAGAAAGAAAAAAAAAAAAAACATTATAAAAGAACGCACTAAAAAAATCTCTGCCCTCATTTTTTAATTTCTCATTTTAACTTTTTCAGTATGCATTAGCTGAAAACCGTATCAGAATAAAAGTTTTAATTATAAATTTATTTGTCATTATTCAGCAATAATAAGAACTGATTAAAGTGGCGTTTCTAATAAATGTAGATATGCTTTATGGTCTATTTGAGATGAGAAAAATTTTTCAGTAAACATTTCGATATTTTCAGTGCGTATAGAAAAATCAGAGCATCCAGAATAACATTTCGATTAAATTATAGAAGTTAATTTATACCAAGTCACATGTCCGTCCTCTCAATCATATCATCGTAAATCCAGAATATTATGTTTACGATCAACTTTGAAACAACACCTTTAATTTCAAATTATAACAACATGTTAACCTAAAAAAATATTTAAAATGTAGTAGAACATCCAGAACTGCACTTAAAGTTTTGTTAAATGTAAATATTATGCTAATTTCTTTGTACGGAAAAGATATTGATAAATAATTTGTCAAAAACCATTTTAAAAAAGAGAACAACCCCTAATTTAATTTAAACCGTTAACTATGTTTTTCTAAATTTTTGTTTCACCAATTTTGGTTATTTATAATTTTGACTACTTTTAATAAAATTTGCTTAAAAAAATATTTTTCCATCGAATTCATTTATCTCTAATTCCTTCTTTACATTCTGTTTCATATTTTACAATGATTCAGTTTACTTTCCCATTAAGCATTCGGGAATATCGTAGTAACTTATCTATCGGGTAAATATTAACTATGAAAAAATACCACTGCGATCCCATATGTAAACGAAAAACATTGCGCAATTTTTACTTATTATTTTAACCAAATAGCATAAACTGCCGAATAGACAGGAAAAAAATGCTAAAAACCGATTCACACTTCTACGGGATGAACTTTGATGTTCCGAGATCTAATCAACATTGAAGTAATTTAGTGTAATTATATTCGTAATATGGAAATATACACCGACATATACCGAAATGCCTATTTTACTCTCTCTTCTACTTAAAATATATCTTTTAAATATGACAAACATATTTTTACCGATAATTCGTAATCAACGATAATTAAACGAAAATTTCGGTAAAACTTAAAACTGCTTGCATCGTGTATCGCAATTAACGTAATACGCAACAAAATGCAAACAGTTTTAATTTTTAATGTTTTTCTAATTTTCTAACCCCACTGCGATTGCTCCACCACCCAACGATCTACCAGAGCGCTGTATTATTAAAAAAAACAAAAAAAACAGCATCCAGTTAGTAAATTTCAATAAAATTAAATAAAAAAGCCACACACGCTAGTAATATTAGTATACACTACATAAAATACCACAATAATCCACGATGGTGATTATATATCTGATAACAATAACACATTACCACAATAGCCACGCATTGTTGAACGATAAGCATTATTAAATAGAACCCGCACTGCTTTAACTAAAATATGTTTTGGGAGGAAAGGTATTTACAGTTTATCTTTCTTAATATTTTAAAAAGAAATTCAATAAATACATTTAGCAAACATGTATCTGTTTCTCCCTCGCCCTATTAATTACAACGTAATTCTTAGGCTACTCCCCATTAGAAAAAATGTCTCAATTTTATGTAACGTTTGTTATATATTATAGGATTTTTGTGATTGTTATTTAAAAAATGTCAGAATTTTATGTAATGAAAATTAAATGTTAGGATTGGATTTTTGTGATTATGTTATTTTGCTTTGTGTTGTGATGCCAGTAAGAATTACGTTGTAAATTTTGATCATTTTATACAAAGTATAGAAGAGAAAGAGACAGAAATGTAAGCAAGAGGGGTTAAGGGATATACGCATAAAAACTGGCACAGCTAAAGGAAAAGATCTCCTTTTTAAACATATTTAAAAAAAAAAGTTTTATCAAGAAAAATTGGATCTGTTACAGCAAACGTTAAAAATTAGAAAAAAAAAAAAAAAAAAATTAAGAATTATACATCATTTCAAACTAAATTTAATGTGTATTTACTTTTATTTATCTTTTCACGTTTTTTTTTTCTTCTTCTTTTGATAAATTATTAAAACTTTCCGACAATTATGGGCACAACAACTTCTTAAAAAATGCGCGCTGCCGAAGACTAAGTCCCTGCAGTAAGTGCTGTTTATTATAATAGTTTGAAAGTAAAATATACGTTTGTTTAAAAAAATCTATGAACCTGTGAAAGTAAAAGGTTTTTTTTGTTTTTTGCACTTGCATATCTAATAATGCTAACTATCCTTTCACATATACCGACACTTTAAGTAAACATATAACCATAATGATAACAATAATAATAATTAAGCAATCGCAAAAAATAAAAAGGCACATTTTCTACTAAACACTACTTTATTTTTGAAATTAAAGTAATAATTATGTACTACTACATAGTGTGTAAATCACAACTACAGGACTAATACTACACAAACCATTTTTAATGCTAATTTTGGAAATAGAAAACAAAAAAAAAAAAAAAAAAAATTCACAAAAATATACACAACAAAACATCTGCTTATTAATGTGTGTAAGTATATATGTGAGAAAACTATTGTAAATATGAATAAACGGCCCATAACTAAAAAAAAAAAAAAAAAAAAAAAAAACACCCGAATATATGAAAAACACATTTATATATAAATAAAATGAAACCGACATGCTACGTTTATACTACGAGAGACGCGATATTACAAAATGACATAACATTTTCATAAATATATGTAAATAAATGTATATATTGTAAGAGTGAATTTTCGATTCATTACTCAATTATATTCATTCACGAGAATTACTATACGAATATAAAATATTTTATATTCGTTTATTTATAATTAAGAACAAACAGGAAAATACACGTACGAACGTGAGAACTCTGATGTACAAAAAGAGAAATTAAAAAATTAACAACCGAAGAAAAAATGAAAAAAAAAATGTATACATACGTATACTATAAATACTGCAAGTGTGTTGTAATTTTAGCGGCGAAATGAAAGAATGTGTTCATTATTATACGTTAATGGCCATTTCAAACAACAGCGTACTTTTGTTTTACTAACAGTTACAATTCTAAATATCTAATACACTAACAATCTATTTTCGTCTACTACACTTTATAAAATATATAAATACAATATACAGCTTCTATGTGTGATAAATCGCGAAAAATTCTTTTTTTTGTTTTTTTTTTGTTTTTTTATATTTGTTTTTTTAATTTTTTTTCATTCTTTTAAGGAAAATTTTAAACAATGATTTTATACATCACTAAAACACAATGTTACAACGTCTAACGCTACCACTCTATATTACTCTGGCACGATGTGTCGATACGTAATTAACTCAAAGTAGTCGGGAAACAGAAAATGAAAGAAAAAAAATGATTATAACTGTCATTCTTTAAAAGCCAAAAATAAGTAGTAGGAAAATTTCAAAAAAAAATCGAAAAAATAAAAAAAAATACACAACACTAAAACTACTATGCGACCATTTTTTTGAAACATGTTTAAACGGTAATAAAAGATTTACATAATCCGCTGTGTTATGTAATTTTAGTACGCGTAATTGAAAAACACACAGTACTGTGTATCAGTTACAGTGTTATGTATATTGCAAGCGAAATAAAAAAGCAACATAACTAGTACAAATTTGCAAATTATACGGAATTTTTCGATAAATTTTAAAATAAACATTTAGGCGACCGGCCAATATACAAAAAATCACTGTATTAACAAAAGTACAAATACAATTTATTTAACGAAAAATCAAATTTTCATCCTTACACACTACAAGTCATCGGGAATAAACGGTTTATTTTGTCAGCGTATAAACGGAAAAATTCACATAAATACAATATAAATAGGAGAAACATTAATATCTAAATGTATGTGTAACTCTACACATTAGAGATGTGATTAAACGAACATCATCTCACAAAATATGATATGCTCTAAACACTAATATATATATATATATATATATATATATATATATATTATATAAAACTACAAATATAAATAATAAAATATACGAAACATACACGTATATATGTGTGTGTATATATATACTATAATACTGATTAATTTTATTATTCTAAACGCGACCTTATTTAATCAATCAGGAACTTACTTGGCAAGCTTTTCACTTTACTACCGACGGCGACAGACACGTCAGTTACATGTAATTTAAAAAATTAATTGCGACTTTTGCGAATTTACATGACATATTATTAACCAGAGGCATTTTGAGTTGGAATGTAGGCTTTATTAAAAACACAACGTACATAGCGATTATAGAAATTCAAGTGTAGCGACGTATTTTAACAATTACCATTATGACTAGTTATACACATAATTTTGTATTATACTTACAAGACGCTTATATTTCAAAATTTTATACACAATTCTTAAATTTATTCATATTACACCCAACATCGACCGAAGAAACAGCTAAAAATAAAACAATTTTGTTATAACGCAATAGTACAATTTGATCACTATTTTATTTAGAGTGAGTACACACTGGTCGAACAGTGTAGCAATTTCCGAGGCATCGAAATTGGATCGCGTACAATGACTAGATATCGAATAAATTTATAAATAAAATCGAATTTATCGAATTTTATACGTGTTATTAAAATTTAGAGAGGAGAATAATCCAGAACAAATTAATACAAATACACGGAGAAAAATGCAGCAAAATGACAAAGAAGAGAGATCAAAACAAAGGAATTAATAGTAACGAAAATCCGTAACTCTGTTTTAGTAAAAGAATTAAAATTTAGAAACGACTATTATTATCACTATTTTTTTCGTCTTCTTCTTATAATAAATTGTCACGTTACATAATATTCGTCTTTTTTTTTTTTTTACATTTTTCAAAGCAGAATCAAACGATTTTAAAGTAATTTTATATATAATAGTCGTTAAATTGAAAATTGGATAAATTACAAAAAACTCTCTTATTTTTTTAGTATTCATATATTATCGCCTTTCCTAATTTTTCATTTCTTTTTTTTTTCCTTAACTTATATTCGTATGTATGTAATATGAAAAATAAATATCGAAAATTTTACTTCTAATTTTTCCCTATACACTAATTATATAATTGACAATCATTACACGACTAAACTGATTTTCACAAAACTGACTGTAAAAATTTTTGTATTTATTTTATTATCTCGCAGAACTGAACAGGTTTTCTAGAAACATTAAACGAAAAATATCTGTTATCAATACGTTTTAAACAATCAAAAATGTTTAAGTACCTAGTTTTTACATTATCAAAATAAATTAATTTACGACAAACAAAATTCGTAATGATGTAAAGATGAGCAAACTATAACGAGAAAGAGAAACAAACGTAAGGAAAATTCGTCTTACAAAATACACATACCTCCAAATACGCACACACACACACAGGCATACACATTTATAGGCATACTATTACCAAATAATAATAATAATAATAATAATAATAGTAATATTAATATTAATAATAACAATAGTAATAATAATAATTATAATAATAACACGACGTACTCATTTTTTTCATGCATATGTAAGTAGTATTATAGAACTATACATATATACCCATTCCATACATTGCGCCCCAATCAATACCTTGAAAGCTGGACATATCAACATTTGTTAATGTAGCAGGATATCCAGCATTCTGCGTAACTGCTGCAGCCGATGTCGGTGTAGTTACAGTAGGACCAGCTGTGGGAAGTGTTGCTGCACTAGGAGCCAGCGCAGTCACTGGGTATGGAGAGTAACGGTATGTAGCTAAAGACGGATGATAGGCACCCAGCAGTTTACCATAAGTAGCGGCGGCTGCTGCAGCAGCATTTTGAGCGGCAACGGCCGCTAATGAGGCTTGAGATTGAGCTTGCAAAGCGGCCAACTGACTTACTGGAGTGACCGTTGGCGTTGTAGTTTGAGCAGGTGGCGCTACTCGGACACCCAGTGGTCCAACGATCATTCGTTTACCTAGCAGCAGACTAGGTTGAATGAGTTCTTTCGGCTGAGCTTTTTTACATTCGACTTTCTTATTTTTTATTGTGTGAAAGTGTATTTCGCAGATGCGATCCACTACATCTTCATTCTCAAACGTGACAAAACCGAATCCTCGATGACGTTTTGTTTGCTGATCCATCAACATTACGGTATCTTCTACTTTGCCAAACTGATTAAAGTAAGCTCTTACCTCTTCGGCAGTGGTATCTTGGCTCACACCGCCCACGAATATCTTTTTAGTCTTGTTCGCGGTACGAGGTTTATTTTTCGGAGTAGCGTGTTTCGGATCGATCTTTTTCCCATCAAGCGTGTGTATCGGAACTTTTAGAACTTTATCAACGGTATCTGCATCAGCAAATGTAATGAAACCAAAACCGCGACTCCTCTGTAAAGGGAACAATGTAAAAAAATAACCGTTATTAAATTGAAGTAAAATTAATATCACACAATCGTAAATAAATCAGAAATTTTTCACTATATTTTTATACTAGATGTTTGCTGAAAAATCGGAAAATAATTTTTACATCGTTGCCGGGGTTGTTAAAAACAAAAATAGAGCTGACAAAAAAAAAAAAAAAAAAAACTTGGCAAAGTAGAAGAAAGAAAAATTTAGAAGTGGATAAATTGAACAATATTTTCCCTAAAATATTACAGGATTAACGATCAAAATGGGGAAAATATTATCATTATTATTATTATTATTATTATTATGATTTTACTTAGATTTTGGGCGAAAACTTTTATAAATTACTTTTTGATATTGTTAACACATTTAAATTTTATTATTTCACGATTTTACGTTACCTGTGTTATAGGATCTCTCATGATTAGTACATCAGTGACATTTCCGAACATGCTGAAGTACTGGCGCAACTTTTCCGACGAAGTTGTCCAAGACAAACCACCGACGAACAGTTTTGCCGTTGAAGCGATGTCATTGATTGGAGTACTCCTACCAGAAGAATCTCCTCCTCCGCCTACGGAGCTGTTTACCGGCATCGCACTAGTCGTTTCGAGAGGAACCAAAGCAGTGGATGTATTATTCGGTTGCGGATTATTTTGCGACTGCGAAGTTGGCGTTTGATTTCCGCTGATCTGTGTAATAGTAGCAGTCGTTGACTGTGGTGTTTCTCGAGCGGGCGCTATACTGCCGATGTTTTTGGTAAGTTTCAAAATGTTATTTGTCGCCGCTCCCAAC
This sequence comes from Icerya purchasi, assembly GCA_039619475.1. Classification (NCBI taxonomy): domain Eukaryota; kingdom Metazoa; phylum Arthropoda; class Insecta; order Hemiptera; family Monophlebidae; genus Icerya; species Icerya purchasi. The sequence continues at coordinate 232,175,771 of CM077116.1, forward strand.
GGTAAAGCACTTCCAGAGCTTAGATGATGCATTAATGCGGCAGCATGCTGCGGGGTCATGGTAACCTGAACTCCCAGACCAATTCCGTTTAAACTTGGAATAATACCATTGAACAGATTCGTTTCCGAGTGATCGGCCAGCGTAGCTAATCCATCCATATTTAAACTGTAACACAATGCGTTAAGTAGTAATATAAATAATGTATTAAGTAACAATCGAATACTACTATATTTTATAATATTTGCGATATGTATAAATATATATATATATATATATATATATATATATATGTATGTATGTAAAATATTCGTTGTTTTATATTTCAGGTAATTATCATCGGTAGGCAACGAAGTAGCTTTATAGAAAACTTTCATCGTCACTTGGAATGCCGATATTTGATCTAAACGGTGTACACAAAGGAAACTATACAATAATCGTACTATGAGAGCTGTGATATTGTCCTGTCACAGCAGTATTGTTTGAAAAGTTACTACTTTGTCAGGACATATGCACAGAACTCGTTAAAATCAACATGCTACGTACCAGAAACGAAACTTACCGTTGACCGAAATTATCATTATAGTACTTATAAATTATATCTTAACTTTGGAGATTTTACGAAAGGTCTTAAATTACCAATCGAGATATCGTGTCGGTGTTCGTTTTATTTGTATAACCTTTAATATATTATTTAATTTAACGTATAAGAAATAATTTTAAATGCGATTAGAATTTCGATTTACAAATGTAAATTATTTTATAATAGTGTAACAATGTAACATTCCCATACACTCTTAAGAATGACAAAGTCCAGTTTTTAGTGTAAAAAATCGACAGTGATTTTCGAGCATGTGAGATAAACTGAGAATTGTAATTTTTATACAGTTAAATCGATAAACTAAACATGTCTTTATTTCTGTCCATATAAAAGTGAAAATAAATTCGGGAACAGTTCGAGAATACACGCACTAAAAATCGTTTTAAATCTTTTTCAAATGATTAAGTGTATAATATGGAGTTAGCGGAAATATTGTTTAAATGTTTTTATTAGCGGCGATGCAATTATGCAAATGGTTTAAACACATTGAATTGTATACCGTTCGTGAACTACGTTAATCACGCTACGAAGAAGTGTATTCCTAACAGCGACCAGCGCATTAGGCATGTTGTTTTTGTGTAACTAAAAATACAGTGATTATATCGTGCATGTCTATATTTACACACATATATCAATTAGATTGCTTTAAATTTACAAGTTACAAAATCTAAACGAATTATTTCTCGTTTTTAATTATAAACATAATTTAGACATATATTAGCCGGAAATGTTAAGATCGGACAATCGTATGAAACTATATATCCAATTGTAATTAACAAACAGAATTTCACTGAAGACGCGAACGATTATTTGAATATTTCTCTACCATTACGATATTAATACTAACTACGAGTATGAATATTAAACGTCAGCAATGATGTATCTAGATATGGCGGCTTGGTGGACGTTATAAATTTTATACTACATAATATCTGTTATTCCAGATTGAAAAAAATCTAATAGTTTCAAATTAAAAGTAGACGAAAAAATTTGTAAATGATAAATCAAACGAAAAATCGTTCGCATAGTACGTTAACTACGATTTACGAGATTTCGTTTTTCTTATTCTCGTTTCAATTAATTTATTATTTTACATTAAGGAATTAGGTTAATTATAAAAATTTTTATCCGCATATATTTGCTTTTGATAAGAACTGGTTAATTAAACTTAATTTTTTAGCTCTCACTTTGTTTAATTTTTTTGTTTTGTAAATTATTTATAATAATAGAGTACTACGAAAGTAAAATCTGGTTTATTGAAATTTCGGGAGACAAAACCTTTCAGTTCGAAATTTTGGAGGTATAAAAAAGCGGTTTTAATTATCAATTTCGCTTTTAGAAAAGAAAAAATAACGAGGAAACTCTGAACTCTAAATGTGCGTCAAGTTATTGCATGAAAGGAATTTCGCAAGTTGGACATGTTAATTTTCGGCAAAAAGATGATTACATATCTGCTGAGGTAGACGATAATTTTTATGGCGACTTTTACTAAATGTGCACATTTTTATATATCTTTTGCTACGTACGATAGTACGATAGTGCCGTATTCTTCACGCAAGGCTCACAACTATTTATAAAACTGTTGTACAAATTCTTCAACAGAGGGCGCTGTATATAATACTCTTTTATAAGCGTACGTTCATCGCGGTGCTCTATAAAACGAAAGGATTCCTGGTTAGGATGTGCGATGATATCTTGAAAAAATGGTTTCATTGTCAACATTAGGAATAGAGAATCTAGGAGAGAGTTACATATTAAAGTTAACGGAGGAATAATTAGTGTAAACACAAATTCCTCATAAAATAGTGCTTGTTCGTTTTAGATAAATGGATAAATGAGCGCTTAAAAAAAGGACATAGAAGCTGATACCGATAAAAACCTCCGGAAACGAACAATACAATATATATATATATATTTACGGAAGAGAACTATTTCGAAAATTCTGATGATGAATGAGTAAATTTATTCAGCATGAGAAGGCTCCGCCGGTCTGGATTTGGTATGTTATTCGTTAGTTACGTTCCATGAGAGCTTTTCGCGATTTTATTTCATTCTTTAATCGGTTAAATTGAAGCAGTAGTAAGTTATTAAAATCGACATCGATTCTTTTTGCTGTGATGGCTCATGAAAAAAAAGAAACACCTAAGGATCTAAAAATTGTTTGTTTTTTTTCTTCGTATCTGTCGTATAAAATGCCGGAGAATAAAATTTTTGAAATGCTATCTAGCGCGCGTGAAATATGCCGGAAGTACAGATCGAAAAGCTAATCTCTTGAAAAATTTTTAATTTTTACCCTTAGAGGTCCTTTTCTCTATGCCCTGTCACAGATGTACGTAGTATATTTGTAATTTTTATTTTTTAATCGTACACGTCGTGCGTTCATGTGGTAAATTAAAGAAAAAAAGAAAGGACCGGAAAAATAAAGATAAGAAATTGTTAAAAGTGAAAATCCAAGAACTTTTAAAATTATTCTGCCGATGAGAGCTTTTACACATTTAGAGCCGTTAGAGGTAACAGAAAGAAAAAAATAAGATTTACCGTTTTTAATAGAAGAAAGATAAAGAATAACAACATGGGCGCCTCCTCTTTCCTGGTAACAACATTATTACCATCTCTAGCTTTTAAGTAAATTTAAATGCAATCAACCTGTCGTTGAGTGTCAGCTGTGAAGAATACAACACTGTTAATGTGTAACCATTAAACACATAGCTGATAGATAGCGAGTTTACTTTTAATCTCGGCTCGGTGTAAAATCCGCCTACACGAAGAACGCGGACTCTCTGATCTATCGAATGGCGCGAAATGACACAAAGCAAGTGGATGAAAAGAAATTTTTCATATCACCTTAACTGCTGCTGCAACGTTTTGAATTTAACTTCCACAGTGTAAACGTACGTTTTGCGAGGTTGCGCCGTGCGAGGAACTAAAAATACAAACTCTGACGTCACTTGTGAGGCGGGATTAAAGATTTTCACTAAAAATCGATACGATCGTAATTAATCTCGCAACACCCGCACGCACACACACACTCGTTGAAAATTATATTGTTCGTTCAGACGAGCGATGTTGAAAAGTCGATTTTATTGCGTGAAGATCGTAAAGATTCACGAATGAATACGTTTTTATATGCATTTACAGAATTTTATGCGAGTGGGAGCACTGATCCTCGTGCATATACTCCGCAACAAATGCGTGCAATACTGATCGGTGTCTAAAAAGTCCGAATTAAATATTTAACTTTAATTTGGTCGAAAAGCTTAAAAAATCAAGAACTGTTCTGGGTAACAGTGTCCTAGCTGTGCTCGCACGCAGTAAAATAAAAAAAAATCGATGTGTTAATATTCTTTAAATTACGAGTATAAACATTCCTTCGCCCCCCCCCCCACTCCCCGGTAACCAAAAAATTAATATCACTAATTACGTACAAAACGTTACACATTTTCTAGCAAGTAATGCAATACAAGATAAATTGTCTGAACTTCACACTGAAAGTACACTAATAAGTTTTTTTTTCTTGCAGGAGGAAAACTTATGAAATGCTTTAAGAAGCGTATGCAAAAATCGAGTAAAACGAATTTTTCACGTTTAGCGGGTTGTGATTGTTTTTCCTTTCAACGTATGAGCCGATTTACACTCTATCCGTACGTTAATTTTTTGCATCGTCCGATTTTTCGAGCGACGACGGTATATATCTTTTTTTTAACGAAAAAAAAAGACAGTTGCTCGATAATAAATTTAAAAAAATTAAAATGTTTACTACGGAAAGTATAAATTGCGAAACATAAAAAAAAAAAAATAAAAGAAATTTGTTTCAGCCGCTTAATATGAAAATATTGAAGTTAAATGACACGGCACTTTTTTTGGATTCTTGTTATGATAGCAAAAAATAGTATAGCAATATTCATTGATTTTTCCTCTTTTTTTATTCGTAACGCATTTTACAGAGAAGTGTTACGGAAATGGTTTTCGGCAGAAGACTTTTTAAAAAGAACCGCTCGATTTCGTTCGAAACAACTGATTTCGAGATATCGGAGAGGAGGAGTATCCATTTAAAAACATAGTACACAAACGGAAGTTGAGGCTCACTTAAAAATACGGCGCTAAAGTTCTATCGGAGTGTAATTTATGCAGATTTCTGAATAAAAGCCTAAAGATGAACACGTGGCAGACGTCATTAAACAACGAAGTGGTGATGGGAAATATCGTTATTATGAGGGAGGACATGGTTTTAGCGGGAAAACCGAATTGAAGTGGAAATTTTAATAGAATATATTTCACAGAACTCACAAAGAGAGAGTATTTTTAGGCTGCGAAATATAGTGAGGCAGGAAGGCTGAAATATTCAAACAGGAAACGGCGTTATTAATAAGAGAGGCAGCTTTTATCGTGGATTATTGAAAAAGTGAACAATGAGAAATCGACCGTTTAACGAAAACCTGATAATAGCACGACATCAGAGTATGCGCGAAAGGTGAATTGAGATTGTGCTGATGAAAAATATTTGCGCGAAGATATATAAATTACCGGAAAACTGAATATCACCGTGTATACACTTTTATACGATTAAAAGAAAACCAGCGGTGCGAAACATGTTCACCGTGCAGCAACATGGGGTAGGTGCAAATTGATTGAAACGACGAACCGAAATGGAAATTTCCAAGTGTGGAAGAAAATTCGTAAACCGGCCAAGAGAGTTTGCGAACGATGTTAATCGTGATGAGCCCGTTTAATTGAAGCATAGTTGTTAAAATAATGGCCAGCGGAGAATTTTGTCAACGCAACAAAAATAAAACAATTTGAAAGAGCTTGCAAAGGTCGGGGCGGTGAAATTAAAACAGTCATACGGAGAGTTGCAGCACCAGTGGGAGAGATTAAAAGGAAAGATTTAACGAGAAGACTTCTAAACTAATTTGCGAAGATTAATTAAAAACGACGTTTTATCGAAAAAGACGTATTCACGGTAATGATTTTAATTCCTGAAAAAGGCTATAAGGCCCGATTTGCCTCTATTCTTAATAATGTTTTTCGCTAAAATGGTCGATTTCCCCCGTAAGACTTATATACGAGTTACGTTAATTGCTTTTTAAATATCCAGCAACGCGATGCAGAGTCTCCGACGTCTTTTTAACCAACTTATAATAGACTGCGCAAGATTTAACTTTTACGAGAAACCTAAACTATATTGATTCCGATGTGTAAAGAGGAAGGAATTCCATCCATCGAGGAAAATAGTACATTTAACCTCCATGCGGAGTGTGCAAACTGCCCCCGCCTCAACCGACCAAAACACAGACCGTTTCTCTCGATTGTATAAAGATACTTACCACGCACAAAGCTGTGTAATGTGGGAATTTATTTCCGGAGAGGAATTAACGATCCCGTTTTTCTACAAATACGGCGTGAAGTTTATTAATTAAAGTCGCATATATATATAGCGCCGTCTGAAAATGTACGCTTTGCGGAAACGAAAAATTTACTACGAAAAAGAAGAAGAGAGAAAGGAAAGAAAATCTCATTTATAAACGGTTCCGAAAATGTAATAAAAACTAAGAAACCGATACGTTATCACAGTTATTAGGAAATACATACTACGTCGAATATTTCTTTGTAAAATGTTTGAACGTGTTAATCATATAGCGCCGTACTCCTAATTCCTGAGCTTCGGCGACTGCCTCCATTCGTACACTTTAGTTGTACAGCCATAGGCACATAGTGAACACTAGACGCGAGAGTGTACATAAGCAAGACTACACTTGCAACTGGTATTGTGATTGAATGATTTTTATGAATGTACAAAACAAATGCAGCCCAGTGTGTCTTTGCTGCGTACTAACTAGGACACATATGATAGTATGGATGTTTTCCATTGCCTTCCTCATGAATCTACTAGCGGTTATTTAATTTAATTTTTCGTAATCATTTCTCTGTCATCGCCCCCCCCCACTCCGGTTCGAACCGGAGACTTCCGAAACGGAAGCCAAGCGCTCTAACTACGAGGTCATCGCGACGACCGAATGTATGTTATAAAAGTCAAAAAAAAAGAAAAAAAGTGATCAGCGCAGCCATAAGAAGATATTTCATTAAAAAAAAAAAAAAAAGTCGAATAAACGTTCTCAGATAAGATTTAATAAATAATTATTTTTCGTTAAATAATTTAAAATGAAAAAAAAAAAAAAGCGGTAAAATTTCGCACGCGAGTATATTTAAAACTAGTATTTTATCTGTACTCATAATCAGATACATTTATACACATACTATAATTTACTTATATTACTATATTTTACTAATTGTAGTGGTGTCTAAGTAATCACATTACCGCTATATTTACAATTTTGTTAATTATAATATCCTTACTCTAATATTCTGTGTTACATTTTAAGTACCCACCACAGCCACCACAAAAAGTTAAAGAGATTATCAAAGTTCACTATGTTATACATTAAGTACACTGAATAATATGGTTGTGCACAGAATATAATAATAAACTTGCCCCATCGGTAACGTACAAACTGGGGAACCAAAAAAAAAAAAAAAAAAAAAAAATTATTGTAATATTACTTTTGGACTAGGCGGGAAAACCGGCAATGCTTCAATCGACGCGAGGAATTTGGTCGTATTTGTTTCGATCCTTTAATTTTTTTTCCAGCCACCAAAAACTGAATAGGAAAGCTGAACGAAAATTTCGAAAAGGTGATCCTAATGATCATTTTTTGTTTTGTTTTTTTTTGTATTGCTTCTCTTTCAGTTGCGTTCGCCGAATATTAACGAAATTATATTAAACAAAAATTTTCAGGAAAACTGCAAATTTTCGATTAGGGACAATGCTAAATCTTAAATTAATTTCTTTGTAAAATCGTTAATAATGATCAAACGAAAAACAATATAATAAAGCAATGGGACGATGCAACTTCAAATCTCTATTTTACCTGTATTGTTCCCGATTCGAAAAGCTTTTTTTGTTGGAGGAAAGTTATTTTTAACATATTTAAAATAACAAAAAAAATTTATGCGAACATCATCGAAAATAGTCGATAGTATTTTTTATTTTTCTGATTCACATGTTCACACACATATACTATAACTATATATATATATATATATATATATATATATATATATATATTGACAATATATTTACGTCAGGAGGTAATATGAATATCCTAAAACGAAATCTATAAATATCCTAAAAAAATCCGTATAATTCTTCAGTCGGAGAGGTAATTGTAACATGTTTAAGAATTGCTTAGCAATGATTAACATAACCGCAATGATGCCCACACATGGTACTACACTCGGTCACATCTAACATACCAGACGTACGCTTACTAAAAATATTTATGTTTCGTTTTCCGCGTTTTGTATACTCGAAAACGTAAATAATTTCGAGGTGATTATAATACCCGGGGGGGGAGAGTTAATACGTTGATTTAACCTCACTTGTGTACGAAATAAATGGTTTTTCGAAATTTTACGTATTGAGGATAAATTTTAAAGCGGCGTTTACAGGCGGCTTATTTCGGTAGTTATTATGTAGGGAAGTAATGTAGTCACAAATGCCAATATATTTGAGATGATGCTTGTGTGTTAATTTAGCGCACTGAGGAAATTCATATTTTTCCTCGTTTCTTGGCCAAAGTGTTTATACACGGTCACGCTTTTTCTGGTCACTTGTGTAAGCTACAGAGAGCAGCACGGACCGTTCAGAAATGCGCCGATATGTTTTTGAACGGTGCCAGGGAAAAACGGTTAAAAGTATTTCAAAATCGACCGTTGCTGTTAAAACAGTGCTGCTGGTAGTTAGTTAAATCGGGTCGATAACAATATTGCGCCGTACTTAAGTAGTAGGAAATGAGACGGGAACAAGATAGCGCTCCTCCATTTCAAATTTCGGACTTTTTACGATATTATCCGCCTTTATTACAGTATCTTTCCATGTAGTAGCGAGTGGCAGCACCTTTTCACTCCTTTTACAGCCTTTTTATTCGCTTCAGATTAGATCAACAACATCCGCTGATGTTACTCGCTTTGCACACACCAATTCATTTCCGTCTATTACACTCTCCACTTACATCGTCGTTATTTTACCAAAGTGTGCACATTTCAACAGAAACGGCACTACTAAATTTTCCGACCGTAAAGTTTAGCTTTTACTAACCCGGAGCCGTGGAGGAGCATATCTTGTTAAATTTCGGATCGCTGCAATAATCGGTTGAAAGAACATTTTCCCTCGACTTACATATATCGTCAAAGCCCGCGCGTCGGTGTGCATTACTATTATTGTTATACTATACCGGCGGCCTTCTATGCTTTACGATTTTAAGCCGGTAAATATTATTGTCGCCGTGTTTACAACTCGACGTAACGAAATTAGAAACCGCGATTAAGGCATTTTAGTAACAGTCCTAGAATCTGATTTGCCCCCATCTTTCTTCGATTGTAGAGGATTTTTACAAATTCTCGCTTCTTTCCGGTGTTACACTCATTTTTCTCGCGCCGAATTATTTTTCTTCCGGTCCGGAACGGGTCTGTCACCGCGATAAAATCTAAACCATCCTCTGGGTAGCAGTTTCCATTTGTGTTTTGGAGCAGAAGTGTTTTTTTTTCATATCAATTTGATTTCTCAACGTTGTTTTATTGTGCTCCAACATATTGTGTTACCGCTTTACAAAAGCCGGTCTGATAATTTTGCGGATTCGTTTGAGAAATTCAAATTGTCGAATTATTTAATAGAATCGCCGAAACTGTTCGGTCGATGGCAAGTCCCATCTCGAAATGGATCAAGAGAAGAAGCAATTAAAGAAAAAAAGAAAATCTTAAAAACAGGAGCAGAACGATATATAAAAACCAGTGTAATACACAGTGAAAGTTGTGGGACTGTCTTTCTAAAAACAATACTACTTGCCCCGTTTTCATGAAATTTTGGGAACTAGTTTGTACAACCCTTTCTCTTCGCAACCGAAGTTTCGTAACAGTCGGATTATTTGTAGCAGCGCAGTAGCAGTTCGTGCAGGCGTCTCTTAGTACACACGCGGTCATAATTGTCGCGGCCGTTTGAATCTGTTCAATTGAAGCAAAATAGTGCCCTTTTCAACTCCATTTTCAACTTGGGAAATAGAAATTAGCCTTGGAGGACTCAGATCTGGCGAGTACGGGGGTTGGTTGAGCACCATTTTTTTCTGTCAAAAATCGTGTATGTTAATTGCAGCGGTATGCGCCGGCGCGTTGTCGTGCAACAAAAAAACGACCGATCCTTCCGGAATCGTTCTTAATAATTCGTTGAACGATGCTTCTTTTTGGAATACCGGTTGTTAGCTCTTCTACTAACGTGGTGCAGCCTGCACTTCGATGTTCTTTCAAAACAGCTGCGACCCGAGCGATGTTTTCATCCGTTTTCACTGTGCAAGGTCTCCCGCTTCTCTTCTCTTTGTCTTCAATCGACTCTCTACCCGACACGAAAATCGCTTATACCAACGAAACATGCTAGAGTATGAGACATTACGGACTCTCAATAAGAACATTTCGAATGTTTCGGTAGCATTTTTAATCGCTTTAAAACAAAACAAAATGTTGTTCCAAATTTTTTTCCATATTAGAATTGTGACCGCGTTGCTAAGTGCACGAACTGTTACTGCGCTGCTACAAATAATCCGATTATTCCGAAACTTTTGTATGGGAGAGTAGAGGGTTGTACAAACTAGTTCCCAAAATTTCATGAAGATGGCGCAAGTAATATTGATTTTAGAAAGGCAGTCCCACAACTTACGGAACGCACTGTATATATATACATACATACATATATATATTGCATGGAAGGTCACATTGTGAAATGGGTGTGTAAGTTAAGGTGTTTCGATTTGTCTAAAAAAAAAAAAAAGAAGCACGTTCGATTATTAAATAAAATGTTTCCCGTAAAGGTGAATATGAATATAAAGTTATAAAATTCTACGACACTTCTTCGTGACGGACAAAGTTTTAGATTGAGCCCATAAGACACGTCGAAAATGTACACGATTACAAGAACATTTTAAGATGCATTCATGCAATATATATATATATATATATATATGTATATACATATATATATATACGGAATTCGAAATGTATAATTTAGATTATATTAGTAAGGTGTATTAACATGGTTCGTCGACAATAGTTCGACGAATGAAATCGAATTATATATTTTCAAGAAGTGAAATTTAAAAAGTCTTAATACTTTTGCTAAGAAATAACGTTCTAAGTCCCTTTTTTTTTTTTTTTGTTTACATTTAAACGATTTTCCCGAGGATATTTGAAGTATTGAAGAATGTTTTTCAATATCATTTTACAAGTGCAGCTATGGTGCGCTGTTCATTTTTAAAACAAATTCGATCGGAATGAGGATACTTTAATAAAATAGCAATAAAACCGGAATTGTTTTATTTAGAAAATTGTCTTACGTACGTCATCGCGGAAGCGTAGTTGCTAGAGCACTTGGTTTCCGTTAGGGAAGTCTCGAGTTCGACCCCAGGCGACGGCAGAAATTGTTACAGAAATTACGAAAATAATTAACCGCTAATGGTCACGTGCAAGGCTATGACAAACATGCATACCGTGTCGCGCTAGTTGGTGTTTAGTAGGCAGACGCACATGGGGGATGTAACAAGCAGTATCAGTTTCAAGTGTAGTCTTGCGTCTACAGTGCAGCGTTGTATATAACAATTTCCATGAGAACCTGGCAGTAGTTATAAAATGCATTTCCCAATTTGCCTGGTCAACACGAGAGAGTAATAGCGTGTGATGATCAGTATTTAGATGGGTGTTAAAAGAAGTGGAGGTCAATTTCTCGATCACAAGTACATATTAATTTCAGTAAAAATAAGCGTGGTTTCTCAACGGAAAAGATTTTTTGAAAATGAAAACTAAAAATCTCTGTTAACAAATTCACTTTTAATATCCACCTAATGCTTTTCGTTTCGCAAGTAGAACGGAATTATAATATTCTTTGCCCGCCGCTTTTATATATATATATATATATAATCATATAATCATATATGAATATATTCATATATAAATCAGGTTTTAAAAATTCAAACCAAAAATTATAATAAACAAATTGCGGCCTAAATATGAATGAAATTTTTAATTTTTTTGCAAAAAAGGGACTTCTGCTCATAGTCATGTCTGTCTGTTACGACTTTAGCTGGAGACCTTTTCGAAACCAGCTGTACAAATACTCTACGTTCATCGCCCATGGACAAAAATTATAACGGTTTTAAAGTAAAAATATAAGCTATAGAAAAATAGCTGGAACTTCTTTACTACTAAAAATTGAATTTTTTTGAAAACAAGTTAAAAAGTAATTCCCCAAAGGTTATTTTAATCAATAATAGAGAAAGATAAACGAGCTAGTGCGCCTCACGTCAATGCCAACACGAAAATGATCTAAAAGAAAATACTCCTTACCTGAATTAATTGAAATTATGTCAAAGGGCACTTCGATTTTCGATTCTGTTCACGGGGGAATCTCAAGTAGCTACGAAGAGGAAAAGGAAACAATATCGCTTCTACTCTTCACTAAAGTCAACTATTGCGCTGAAGCGATAGAATACTTTATTATGTTCGTTGCGGATTGTATGCAAAAATATAATAATAGTAATAATAATAATAATAAAGTTCATTTTAGTTGTGAAGTATTTTACTCCATCACATAAAAACCCGAACTGACCCAATAAACGAGCATAATAAAAGATGAATTCAATTAATCTGTTTTGTACGCTTTTATTATAGCGAGAAATGGCTGATGTTGTTCATGTCGAACCGTTTTCATTAAACCCTGTCGTCTTCCGAGAATATTTTCGGTACTAATCTGATTTTAAAGTAATACTCAAAATTATCGTACGACTGATTTTTACTACAATACAAAGAACGACTTTCAAAGTAGCGACTATCCGATTCGTAAAATGATAGCGGACGATAATATTGAAATATTAATTAAAATACTTCGGTTTCTGCAAAATATGACAATAGTAACGAATTCAATCCGTAATTTACTATAATTGTTCTTTCCACGTGTATTGCCGTTTTATGAATGAACCTTTAGAGAGTTCTTTCACCAACATGGTCTTGCAAGTTCACATGTTCCTCTATTTGACATTGGGAACTTTTTAGATTATTTCTATATTCCATATATCATTTGCGCATTCCTATATAATACACGGAAAAGAATGTAATAATAATTTTTAAGTCATTTATTTTTGCCTGATTTTCTTTTTACCCGTTCGTTGCGTATTTTTAAGTTTGTTCCCACACTAAACCGTATAGACCGAGATTTTAATGATTTTTGGTTCGTTCAACACTGTGTAGCAAAATAAAATGGCTTTTTAATGAAAAATCAGAAATAGAATTCTAAAAGTTCAATAAAAATTCGTTACCGATAAAAAATAAGATATTTAAAAGCGAAACTCAGTGAAGAGATATTATGCTTCATTAATACCTTAATTAGATTTCAAAATATAATTGATTGCTTCCCTTTCTATTTGGTTTTGAGTACTGGTTTGGTTGATGAGCCTCTCCCAGCTCAAAAAAAAAAAGTGAAATTGAAATTAAAATTTGCTTTGAATACATGGACGTCGCCCAGCGGGGGGGGGGGGGGGGCAGCTACCCCCCCCCCCTTTTGGAGCCTTGAAAATTTTTAATCAACTGGCCATGATGAGTATTCATAGGCGCGTAATCATACATAATTTGCCAGAAACGCACGAAAATTATGTTTTAATTAAGATTTTATTCTTGTTTAAGAAAATATTAAGCCTTTACAACTTATAAATTTTATTTTTCTTATAACTCATATCCTCTTTCTATCATCTTGCCCTCCCCATGGCTCATCGGCTGGCGACGCCCTTGTTTGAATATTCGCGATGTTTCCAACATTTGACTTATAGAAATGAAGAAGCATGAAACATTTCGGGAAATAACTGAAATGTAAGAATTTGTTGAGTCTGGTAAGCGGGAATAATAGCCTAAAGTGATAAATTTTTACGGCAATAATTTTACGTATTTAAGAAAAACGTAGTCTGTGATATTTAAGAAAAACGAAGTTTGTGATAAGACTACACACTGTTTATTACATCATTCTCAAAAAGGCAACGGTATTATTTTGGTATTTTTCTAATAAAATTACGACATAAACTATAATTTATGATGTTAATTATACACATAGCGGTACGTATTTATAATATACGCGTCGCGTAAAGTTACACAAAAGTCTCTTATTATTTACTGGAGTCAATTATTATCAATAGCAAATGACCGAATAAGGCAGAAATTGCCTTCGAAGTGTTTTTTATCTTTTAAATTTTTACCGAGAGAGAATTAAACGAGTAAAATATCGAATTTTTTAATATCCTAATTTGAAATAATCCCATTATCGCTTAAAAAGCCTCTCCTTAAAATGGAAAATTAAGAGGGGTTATATGTAGCAAAGAGAAGCCATACAATAACCGGTGTTAAGGTGCTTTTCGGATAAGTTGTTCATTTTTATCATTTGCTTAATTCCACGAAATAATTACCGTACGTAAACGGCACAAATAATCAGATTAAAATTTTAAAAAAATTAAAAACGTACGTAGTTAAACAATGCAACACCACCCCGAACATAAAATTTTATATGGCGTAATTAACGTAAGAAAAATATCAGAATAAATCGAATTAAAATGGAAATAGCTAGAGTTTCAGAGTTGTTTTCATTTTTATTTATTCGATTTACAGTTTTTAATTGAAATAGTCATAAATTTCTACAATTGCGTAACGAAAATTTTATGTTCAATGCGATATAATTAGGTATGTTGCTAATTTTTAAATCGCTTGATCATCATACATATTAATGTGCACTCCGATCGCTTTTTTGTTTTTTTTTGTTTTGTTTAACGTAATAGATATATATTAAAAAAGGACGCGTATTTGTTCCGATGCGGCTTTAGAAGATGAAATATTGCCATATTAATAAGCGGAGAAGCATTTTTCTCGGAGGAAAAGTGTAGCAGCACCTTAGCTGCTAATAAAAAGTGATCATGTAAACGTGGGTTTTTGTTCCTTCCTTCTCCTTCTTTGTAATAGCTCCGCGGAAAGAGTTGAAAGCGGAAAAGAGGATGCACGAAAAGAATGAACTTTGCCGAAGAGTGGCTTGCAACTTTTAAATAATATGCAGCGGGCGTGTTGTGAGCAAAACTTGAAAAAACAAAAAACGAAAAAAAGAATAAAAAAAGAAACGATTTTTCCTAGAAAAAATGGTACTAGAAGCTTAACAATGTCAAACTGAAATTTCGCCTCGATATCGATGCCGGCTTCAAGGACCGTTAAAGGGTGAAGTTAATGGAAAAGGAAAAGGATGTAGCCGATAAGAGCGTTCTAGAAAAAGAATAGCAAAGTCCTGAAATGGCAGCTGCCACTGATAAGTGGACAACGATAGAGTAAAAATCCATCGATGAGAGATGCTACTCGAAACCGATGTTCCGGCTCCCCGCCTTATTTTTCCCCTTTAGCTTGTTTCCTCTTTTTCCCGCGTAAAATAATAATTTGAGGACATTTTCGAAAGCGCTTATTCAGTGTTTTGTATGCTGACACATCTTCGACCCTTCATCAGTGAAAATGCCCCCGCCCTCTCTTCTTTTTCACTGATAAATGAAGAAAATAAGCAGCGCGTTTCGAAATAAGGCTTTTCTTTTTTTTTTTTCTCATTTTCAGACGAAAGAAATTAATTCGTTTCGTCGAAAAAGCTATTTCCTTTAGGAGAAAAGTGTGATTTCGAAAGTATCTACATGTTACTTTTTCTTATCCATATCTTCCAAATAAAAGTACAATTTTTTAAATGACAGAGCTGGAGACGAAAGAAGCGATTATAAAATTTCCACGATACCTCTCGTTTATTTTTAAATATCGGAAACTTTCTATTATTATTATTATTACTATTATTATTATTATTACTATTATTATTATTATTACTATTATTATTATTATTACTATTATTATTATTATTATTATTATTATTATTGTTATTATTATTTCTAAATTTTCAAAATATTCGCGACAGATGTGCGTAAGATCACCTCAAAGTTTTCTGAAATTAGCATTTACGATCAAGTTGTATTAAGCTGGGCTTGGTGCAGCGTGCACATCACACGTTCGATCCGATGGTAATAGCGGGGGAAAATCTTTGGTAGTGAAAGATTCACGTGGAATGTCATTCTTTGCAAAATGAAATATCTTATAGAGCGTGACGTAAAAATGTTACAAATTTTTGTCACAGCATTTTACACGATTAATAATATATTTATATAAAATATGTTCACGACTGAACTATGCGTAGTCAAATTTATCTGCTTAGGTATATTTACTTTTTATTTATTTTTTTACTTTTAGTCTGCCCAACCCCATAAATACCTTGTATTTAAAGGAAAAAAAAGAAAGAAAATGTATCTTTTCTCATTTCGACATTCTGACGTAAGATGAAAATATTTTCGACGTTAAAGTATGAAAATACAATTATTTCATATACATATATATATATATATATATATATTTCACAAAATAATCAGCAAAGTATATTACGCCGAACATAAATAATAAAATTGATACAAAAACCATACAAATTATATTAGAAAATATTAAAAAACAAATTACACTGGTTTCGACGAACTACCCCGTCATTATCAAGGTGTTAATTTAATAAACATCGTGATAATGACGGGGTAGTTCATCGAAACTAGTCGATGTTTTTTAATATTTTCGAATATAATTTGTATAGGTTTTGTATCAATTTTTTATGTTAATTTTATTATTTATGTTCGGCGTAATATTGTGAATTGTGATTATTTTGTGAAATACATATCTATATGTGACAGTATTGCATTCAACTTTACAAATATTTCATATTCGGAAAAAGAATATTTTCATTCAGCAGGTCAATTTGTAGCAATTATAAAATGTATAATATAAACCAGTAAACCAATTAGAATATATATATATATATATATAGAGGCAGAAATAAACCTGTCTCGCTGGTATACTCGTACGCGGTTTATACTTGTAATTGTGAAAAAAATTACACCTCGTGTAATAAATTGTCGCGGTTCCTAAACGGTGTTGTGCAAGGTATCACAACTGCTCTTCCTTTCGCTTCTCTTACGAGATTATGTAATACTGCTCATATGCTCTCTCATCCATGACCCTAATCTCCTTCCCGCGGTCGAGTTCGATCTTCTGCGGATTGCTATTTATTTAGGCATTCGCGCTAATACATTGGCCGGTTGTTCCGCTTCCAGATTTTTCGGTACAATTATTTCACCATCTTTCTTCCTTAAACGGCACTCATTGCAGACTATGCTCTAAGCGCTGTTTTTCATTTTCCGATTCCGGTTTATTTCATCTCTGAGCGCCCATGCTTTTCTAGATATCTGCTCTTTCTTAAATCTCGGCTATCGTTGCCTTCGTTTTCAGTCTCCTTCCTACACATCACTTCCTCGGTGTTCAATCTACTCTATTTTGTCCTTTTCACTCCCTCTCCCCAACATACTTTCTTTCTGATATTCTTCTTCTTATAGCGCCATACTTAATTCCTGAGCGTCGGCGACTACCTATTCGTTCGTCTCAGCTGTACGGACACAGGCATAGTGTACTAGGAAATTGTTATATGCAGTACGAATACATTCGGAACTGATTAGTAATCGTTTGATTTATCGCGTTACAAGTGAAGTCCCGTGTGTGTCTGCTGTGAACTGACCTAGCGCGCATATGATGTTGTACGTGGTGGTTTGCCATTGCCTTCCACGTGATTATTAGCGAATATTTTATTTTATTTAATTCTTTGTAATAATAAGTTCTGTCGTCGCCCGGGATCGAACTTGTGACCTCCGTAACGGAAGCCAAGCGCTCTAGCAACTAGGCGATTGCGACGACCGATATTACACGTTTTATTCGAATACAATCGTCCTTCTACTCTAAAACTCCGTATCCCTTATTATCGGTGCGTCCTATAGTCTTTCATTTTATTTTAATTATGTTTTAGAAACGTTTAAAAATCGAACTCCCGTTTCTTATTTCTCAGGCCGATGTTGACGAACCCATTAAACAAAAGCTCTTCATCCGAAAACGGCTGCGTATCTCTCCTTACAGAGCTATCGCGAAATGTAATTGCAATTGCGCAACGCGACAACGTTTTGTCTACCGCTACTATTCGGTTTCAGAGGGTCCGAAGAGATTTCTTTAAAACAAGAGATAAATAAAAACGGAAAATATTTTTATTTTACATAAACGATATTAGTAGGGGCTTCATCACTGATCATTCATAAAAATTCAATGACCAAATTGGTTGGCATTTATCTAATTCGTGTACCCACATCGTACATCTACAGTCATACCGAAATGAATTGCTGACTTGTGATATAGGCATACAATAATATCTATCATCGCAATCCTGATGAATAAAGAGTAAAAGGTAAATGAAATTGTGCTTCCTGTGTGAATCCTTTAACCTCTTATTGCGTAGCCTGCAAGTGAACTGAACATCAACTAGTGTCGTGTAAGTGCTCTATTTTGCACAAATTTAACGAAGACCACCGAGCTCGTTTCTCATTTCTGCGTGGATTCCTTTTTCCTTTCCGAGAACGGTCGTGCTCTCTTATCACAGCCTAACTATCCCCCGTTGCTACCTAGCAGCTAGGTAAACCGGAATATGGCGCGCCAATTTAAATTTTCTAGCCGGACTAGCGACGGACAATTTACTTTTCGATTACGGTAATCAAGTGGGTGCGAGTGGGTGCGAGTGGTGCTCGCTCGGGGGACGAATTAAAACTGCGGTCGAACCCGATTCGGGACCAAATTGGATTTTATTGGACGTGACCGTGCACGCGAGCGATTCCGCATTATCTTTTGTTTTTGCTGTTTCGGCGCTGCGAGTTGGAAATTCGTCGGGCATGTCTGCAAAGGATCATCAATAATAACGCCGGTTGCCAGTGACGGTGCTGCAGCCGATGCTCCACCGACTCTTTAGTCGAGTTAATCGCTCGCTGCTGCAGCCGACTCCGAACGGCCGCACCATTTCTGCATATGACGATATGATAAATAATTGTTTCCGTCCCCTTTCCGACCAGCGACGCTAACAAATCTGCTTTTAATGTCTTTTTCCCGCGCGACCAGCGGTTCCAGCCGTTGGTGCCCGAGCTGGTTGAGTGCAATTTTTCATCTTTCCGTGTCAAAATCACTCTATTACAGTTCACGCGCGCTGAACATATCACCGTTATTCGGCTTCGAATCGTCCAAAAGGACGATTTTTGGACGATTCGCTGAAGAGCCGTTGCCCGGTCCATAAGCTGCTTACATTGCTAATTCTGAGCTATTTTTGATGTCCCGAGTTGAAGATGTGCGCGCCACATTCTAAAGTATGCGTTCGGTTGTTTGTTCAGCTGCGGACATTTTCCGATCGCTCTAGAATCGAGTTGATATTTTCCGCTTACCGGCAGGGTTAGCTTGTGTGATAGCAAATCCGTGCAGTGTGTAGAGTATTTTTCAGGTTTGCACGAGTTCTCTTTTACGATCCGGAATAAAATAAACAAATGGAGATCATCGAAGTAAGGATAGCAACGCGAATTGAAATCAGTAAGAAGCATTGATGCTGTTTCACGAAACGCTGTATTTCGATTTGGAACGTCCATGGAATCATCGATAAAAACTGAAAATTTGCTACCGCTCGCGGATAAGCCGATCTAATATCGGCAATCTTGATGATAGTTTGAGCTCTTATGTAACGACCGAAGTCGCTAAGCCGATGCGAGGTAGTCAGCAGTGGTATCACAAGACTTAGGGGTCTGAATTTTAGTTGCCGACAAATCGGATTATAAATATACACGTATATTATTATCCTCTAAAACAAAAAGAAAAAAAAAAACCACCTCGGTGGTTAACAATAGGATATGTTGTGTTTCTTAACATTCAAACTATATCACAAATAATGTTTTTTCTGAGCATCCATTAATTACGCGAGCTGTTTCCCTTTTAATTTTCGCCTTCCTTTCGTGAGATTTAGTGAGATTTACGCTACAGTTGTTAAGGGACTAAATTTATTTTCTCTTAAAGGAGAAAAATAATGCAACGTTAACGTATACACTATAAGGAATTTATTTAAATTTAGTAAAATTAAAAGTAAAAGCAGACAATAACATCACCTTCCTTAATTTTTCACCTACTCCATGGGCATTCATATACTATACAAGTTTGTTTATTTTCTTTTTTCTTTTAAAAACTCTGAACGTTTTTATTTTTTTTTTTTCTTCGTTTTTGTTCTCGAAATAAAAGTTTTATGCACTCTCAGGAATTTCTGGTTCATTCCCGGTTTCCTGGTCTAAATCCTGCCGATTTCCTGATTACTAGAATCATATAAAAAGAAGAATGGAATTTTTTGGTTACTTATTAATCATATTTCACCGCCGCAGCATATACTTTATACGAATAAAACAGAACTGAGCAAAGTATATTAAAAGATGCATTCATTTTTTAACGTTTCAAATGATTTTTTCTTATTATCAAAAATATCGTTTTTGGCTATTATTACTTTTTTTCCCGGTTTTACGACAAAATTCTCGGCTTATTTCCGGTTGGGTGGCCACCCTGAGTTTTTAATAGGCATGAGATTTTTTCAGCGGGCAAAATGGGACACTTCAAAAAAAAAAAGCAAAAGAAACATTTAATAGATTTTTTTTTTTTTTTATTACCTGTATTATTATATATGTACATTTTTTAAAAGTTTATTTGAGTTTTTCAATCCCCCCCTCCTTGGGTCATTTTAAGTTCACGCAATAAATGGATGTCCCCTCTCTTGTTTCGTTTATTATAGTTATTATTACTATTATTATTATTACTTTATTATAAGAATTTTATAGGTACAATTATTATTATCGTAATTGTCATTTTAATATTAATATATTACTTCTCATTTAGTTTTATTGTATTATTATTAGTAGTATTATAGTTATTATTCTTATTTGTTGTTATTATATTATTATTATTATTATTAATAATAACTGATATAATAAACAATTATAACAAACAAAATAAATTTCTTACTTAGTAACGTTTTCGGGCACAACCCATCATCAGCTAAAACACAATTCACTACATGTGATCCGGGACAGGTTCTAAATCACTCTCTGATCACATATAGTGAATTGTGTTTTAGCTGATAATGGGTTGTGCCCGAAAACGTTACTAAGTAAGAAATTTATTTTGTTTGTTATAATTGTTTATTATATCAGTTATTATTATAACTCATTATATTTCTATATTTAACAAACAGAATGGAAAACGATTCTTTATTATTATTATTATTATTATGTGGGTTGTTTATTATCACTGTTCAGGTGTGCGCAAGAATTGCACAGCTGTGCATATCATTTTAAATATATAAGATTTCTTGTTTATTTATTTTTTTTTTATAATTGTAAAATCGTAATTCTGTCGCAAAAACACAGGCTCTGATTTAGCAGATTCTTTCTTTTTTCCAAGTCTTATACTAAAATTCAAAATTTTATTTGCTTGTTTCTATTTGTGTTGGACTATGTATCGTTATTTTTTACCCTGCTGCACGTGCAATTTGCATATAAGCAAGATTGTCCTATTTACTTTTTTTATTTTTTATTTTATTCATTCATGTATTTGTTCAGTTATCATTCCTAATTTGTTTAGGTTCTATTATTGTGGTTATTTATTTATTTTCGGTTATTCTGCTATAAATTGTAACATTTTTAATGAAATGAATAAATAAATGATTTGATTTGACTATTATTTTTATTATTATTATTATCGTAATTATTATAATTATTATTATTTGGTAATTAGTTTGTAAGATTCAGTTTCAGCCACCGGGTTTTATCTGGTGAATTAGCAGATTGATGCTATATGCTTGCTTTTTGTTTTGTCGCCTTTGATACTTGTAGCGCATGATATTAAATGTTGTATAGATTTATGCAGAATGCACGAGTGTATTAAATTCGCATAGAGTTTTTCGAAATGGTTTAACGTGGTCCGAGGTGGAAAAATCGGTGCTAACTTTACTAAAAACGATTGCCGGAACTGATGAAATCATTTTTATAAGGGTTACTTGCTCTTATTATAAAATTCCGGGTCGAAAAATAGGACTTTACTCGTATCGAAATCAATTCCGTCTGCTCCATCATTTCCACGAGTTCTTTTTAGCGCGATCGCATTCAGCTGATACGTTCTATTATCTAGGACACATCTTCGTGCCGATGCAACAGAATTATGTTAAAGCTCCGTGCAACTGTGGGAAACACTATTCAACTTGAGCCAAAATCAACGGAAAGCCTCTATTAACGCTAGAACATGGAAATGATTTATGTCGGGTCCCGGCGGCAGTAGATTAAGCAGTCGTGTTCGACGAAACACGCACACACACACGCGCACGCGGCAAAATTTCGAACGTATCGGCGATTAGTTGCGAAATCGGTGGCAATTATCGCGATAATACGGCAGCGGCTAGTCAGTTGTTTGTCGAAATAAGCCAGCGATCGGTGCTGTTGTCGAAGCGCCTCGGCACACACCAAAAATAAATCGAAACTCTCAAAAACACACGCCGACCATTTGAAGACTATAAATGTATGGCGGCCGCATCGATATATTGGAACGGCTATTGGCTAACGATCAATTTGGCGTATTTCGAACGTTATGGTAATATTCGAGCATCATCATGATCGGCGGTACCTCTGAACAGAAATACATGCGAACCAGGAGACCACCGCTCTCTCGCCAACAGCGGTAAAAAATAGAATTTCGAAAAAGAACCGTTCTTTCTATTCTCTCGTTTCTTTTTCGACGATCGCGCTAAAATTAATAATTAATCCGAATTTCCGACCTGTTGGAAAAATTAAATCGAAATTTAAAAATGTTTATGAAAACCATCAGTAGCGGGTTAAGAACGGATACGATTTTCTGCTTTTTTTTTTTTTTTTTTCTTCAATAAACCTCTAGCGACTGTTAATTGAGTCGTAAATTACAACACTCGAATCCGGTCAAATTGAGGAAAAGCTACTATTCCGATAGCATGTTGCAAAAATTTTAATGGGTGGCACTTGTACTGCGTTTCGCCCATTCCAACTTCCAGCTGATATAAAAAAAGAATAAATAATTTCGTACGGTACAGGTGGTTTAATTCTGACACGAATGATTCGTGATCACTTCAGTGTGTGCTGGTTTAAACTATTCCAATACACAGCGGTACTGTTCAGGTTGCAAAGTGCCTATGGTAGGGGCTAAATGTTAGCAAAGATACCAATCATTATTTTAATAAATTTTAGCCAGATTGATACTGTAGGAAAATTGTTATTTTCACGATGATAGGATGTTAGTTGTTAAAAATTTCTCTTTCATTATGGTTATTCGAATTTCATTATACTGTCAACTTAAATAAAGGTAAAATTTTATATCATCTATTAGTATTTATTTTTGTTTCATTCGATTTGGGCTATTATTCGCCAAGAAGCTCATCTGGTATATTTTCTAGCATAATTATTTAAATGACTCTGAAATTGTCTATAAAATAGTATTCTTAAAAAAAAAAAAAAAAAAATCGTGTCACATCATTTTATAAGGTAAATGCGATTAAATTTGGACTTAAATCGAGGACAAATATTAAGAGATGACAATTAACATTCCTTTTTCGATTATTGTAAATATAAATAAACTCAGTGCAGAGAATAGCACAGCGTCGGTCCGAGTTTGCGGTTTCTCTAACCTATTTCTGTTTTGTAATTTTAGGCTAGCTGAACAGCGACTCCAGTTCAGAATGATCCAAAACCGCCATATCAATTTCCGGTAGACTGTCAAAGCGTGTAATATATTTTAAAAGCGAACGCTCTATTAACAAGTTATACAGATGACTTCCTTCGAAGAAATACGGATATTTAAACGAGAGAGATGAGCGTAAAAAGTATTAAAAATGTGAAAATACTGGAATTGTCGCGAATAAAAGGAAATCAATAAAACAACCGAAAAAATTACGACGGCGAGAAAGAGAACAATTTAATTTATTGTCGAGTGTGTAAAATTTGAATGGATCGGATTAATGGGAAAACCGAAATAGGGGCTAATCGATTAATGTAAAAAACTGGTTTAATGTCGCTTTCTGGTATCGGTGCGATGAGAAATTTGTAGATAAAAATGTTTAAAATTCCGGTATTTCAGGATGCTGATTTAACTGTTGTTTATTTATAATTATTTCGACGTAATTTGAGGCAGTTTATTACAGTGCAAAATTATTATGGAATACTATATTTTTTTTGTTCTTTATTATAAAAATTATAACCTATGAACGAATGATGTGCGTTCTTCGTAACCTCTTCCAAATCTAATTAATGGACATAGAAAGGTCTTAAGGTTCATAATACCCATTCTTAGTCTGCGCACAGGTTAATGATCAATTTTATCGTCTTTGAATGAAAAAATCGGACTGATGAATATATATACATATATATGTGTGTGTACATATACATATATGGGAATTGGCCTAACTAAATATCAAAGGTAATTAAGAAAGACGCGCTAAAACCGAAATTTTTTTGCGATCCTACCTCATACTGATGATCTCCGGACCAGTGCATCTCAACGTTTCTTTTATCATGCTTCGGCTATGTAAAAACTCGACCATTTTACTCTCGACCGGTAAGTATTTACGGGGAGAACAGTATTAATTAAAACAAATAAGAAAAGCTGCATGGCAAAAGTAATCTTATAATGTAATATTTATCAGCGATATTTGTTGCCCGGCGGAAACATTTTATCGATATACTAAGCCGCTTACAATCGCATTAAAATATTGCTGAAAAAATAAAAATTAATATTAAATAGTTTTTATTTTTCAGCGTGTCCTGTTAAATAATTAATATGGCAAATATTAAATTCTGATAACAAGTAGGAACTTTTTGAGTTTTTCGGAAAAGAGCGATAATGACACAAATATAAATTTTAAGCACTCGGATATACATACATATATATTTATAGGAATGATGCCGCGGGAAAAATATATCATCACAATGTGATGATATAAGCTCAAAATGGGTATGTTTCGAATTTATTATTATGCAAATGTAAAATTGATCTGGTTTTATCATAATTGTCTAATTTTTATTTTTATTCCTTTAAATTTATAAATGTTCTCTTATAAATACAATTGACATATATTCTCAATTAATTAAATAAAATACCCGCGATGATGCGGTTAATAGTTTAATATTTTTTCTGTTAAAAAGGAACAATAATTCGTGTTTTTCGACAGAGTGCAGTGAAATTCGAACTGTTCTTTCTAGTTGGTATTTATTACGAGTTATTACCGGGGCTCGGGAGAAAATAAACAAAAGTTTACGTTGCTTGGTCCGATATGGAGAAAAGGTTGAGAAATGTACCGGTGTCGAAATTATTCACTTCTATAAGATTTGTTTGGGATCTCGGTGGTCGGCTATTAGCTACCAGTTGGCTGGTACAACTTGGGTTCCGCTTACCCCGGTTGGCCAATTACTCGGAGACTCGTTTTCGTGTGTACTCTAAAATAGTTACCAGTTGGCGCCTGTTCACATATATATATAGGTATACCAAACATAAGGGAGTTTTCGACTAATGCTTTTTTGTGTTCTTTTTTGTGATGTTTTTTTTCCCCCATGCGTAGATAATATTCGAAGGAGATTGCTTGAAAAACGGGAAACAAAAACGTCGTACAGCAAACTACTTTAGCTGCGGTGTCAGCGAAATGATTCACGCGTCATTTGTAAATTCCCAGTTCATTTTTAGACAGTACGTTCTTTATGTCTTACGTGAAACAGTGAGATTTTGAAGTCGGGATCTTGTAACAGCTTATCCAATCGAGATGCTGCAATTAGTAAAGTAGGAATTAATTAATTTTAGAAATTTAATAAGTGCTTTACATTGAGAGAGGTAGAAACGGAGGAAAACCGAGCGAGACAATTATGAGTAAAACGCTAAGCTGTCATGTTCATTAAAAATAGGAGAAAACTGCGGTCGGTCAAAGGGAAGCGAACGAGATACTTTATATAGTGCTCGGAAATGAGTTAAGACCCATTTTGTAAGGTTATTACGAGTACTGCCGCAATAAAGTTCCTAATGTAGTAGCGATGGAAAGAAAACGGTATTTTAAGGGCAAAGAAGGTGATTTACATCTGTTCAATAGTCGGAAAACTGAAAACGAATGTATCGACTGCTGGAGAACGATATTTTTGAATAAATTTAAGAATAAATTTGGGAGAAAAGTGGTATTTTGATTTCCGTTTCTAAGGCTCGGCGGTAGGATAGTAACATGTCGAACGACGCAAGCGCAGTCCATTTTAGTTCTGATGCGAGATTTGCACACTAATCTCAAAGTGAGTGAATTCGCAACTTAGGCTGGAAAAAGATCTCGACGCAACCTTTTATTAGTTTTGGATTTTGTCTTTTTTCAATAGCGGAACTTTCATCTACGAGAATATGTCATGCCTCGCTGTTTTTCATCTCAAATACAGATTGAATCAAAAATGTTCATTCTTCTTTAAACGGCGTGCGTTTGATGCTTGTTTTACGTATTTTCAAGGCTGAGTTATCGGCTGAAGAATTTTCTTAAGCGTTTCTTTAGAGCTCGTTATAAATTCCGTACTCCATGCATTCTCGGTGTATTTTACCGAATTTTCACGCCTACGGCAATCAATCGGTCGTCCGAGCATTATGCATTTCCTGAAGGACTGTTTCAATTTTTCGCGTCCATATGCGATATTCAGTTTTATTTGAATTTTTTCGAATGATTGCCGATCTTTATACGTTACATTATATGCGAATGGAATTGTAAAAAAAAAAGCGAAACAACGTTATGTTTAGATGTAATTTTAATGGCACGCTTTTTAACGCTCTCGCTGGGTGAGGTAATTCAGAGATTTCTGCGCAGTTAATGCTCGTCCCTTTGCCAGTATCCTTTATCCTGTCGCGCGTTTGAGTTTACGGGATGATATTGCAAAAATCGGTTTAAATTGAGAACGTAGTCATTGCTAATTCGATTGGGTTGCAGGCGAAAAAGAAGACAGAGGTAGAATTTGTATTGTAACAGGGGGAAGCACAAAAGAAGAGATTGAAAAAAAAGGAGATACGTAAATTATTTTGTCGGCGCAAAAATAATTTCGCAATCGTAAAAATATTTTAATGACAAAAAGGAAAGTTTGGATGGAACGTTTGTTTTATGGGGAAGAATATTCTTTTTGATGCTACTGTAGGACAGTACTTTAAAATAGCAATTTTTAACCAACCGCGTTCTTAGTGACATAAAGTGATAATTACACTCTAAAATTTATGTCATGCAAAAATCATCGCGAACTTTAATGGGCCCGAGCGTTCACGGTAAGTTTTTAAACGAAGATTTCCGGACGAGACGTAAAATTCAATATTTCGAATTTTGAGAAAACCTCTATTATTATTATTATTATTATTATTATTATTATTATTATTATTATTATTATTATTATTATTATTATTATTATTATTATTATTATTATTATTATTATTATTATTATTATTATTATTATTATTATTATTATTATTATTATTATTATTATTATTATTATTATTATTATTATTATTATTATTATTATTATTATTATTATTATTATTATTATTATTATTATTATTATTATTATTATTATTATTATTATTATTATTATTATTATTATTATTACGGTTAGTGTTGTGCCGTCGTCGTTAAGAAAATTGCCTAAATATAAAGCGAATAAATGAAAAAACAAAACCGTTCCTTGACGTCATAAATTTTACGAATGTATAAAGAGGCAAATAATAGAATAAGCCCTAAAATTATTAGAACTACATTTGTTTCGCTCGATTGCATGAAAATAATAAAAGATTTGGTTTGTCAGCAAACGATTAATGTTACATTTTCATATTTTTAAATTTGAAAGTCGTAATATTCCTTATAACTCAGATGCTTGTATTTTTAAATAAAAATTGTAACCGATAAGTACTTTTTTTCCCTTTTTTTTCTTTTTCTTTTTTTTTTTTTTATTTCTCCAATGGCTCTGTAGAGTCAACAAGGGTTAGTATTCAGACTCGGGGCTATACATTAGTTCGAGGTTTTGAATTTTAATTCGACTGGATACTGACGTAAAGAAAAAAGGGATTGAGATAACTAGTACATAAGGAAAGGTTAAATGTAGGAAGCATTATGGGGAGTAATTCGGCTCTTCGGGACTCGGAGGAGTGCAATCCCCCTCCACCCCTAGGTCTAGTTCTATAATTCTTATAGAAGAGTAAACTTTTTCATTGGTTACGCCGTTCTACAAAATTTTTTCGTTACCTTTTTTCGTTACATTTTCGTTACATATTTCGTTACATAAAATTGTGACATTTTTTTGGGACAAATTTCGTGACAGGACATTATCAAAGAATCATTTAACTTTTATGTATATGACACGTAAAATAAATAAATAAATAAAAAATAACTTTTATATAATAATGATATGTCGGATTTAATTATTTCAATAATAATTACAAAAATTTATGCACAATGTTTTTTTTTCTTTTTACTTTTTTTAAAATCAATTAAGGCTTTGTGTGTTTTAATTGATAGAAAGGAAAAAGAAAAATAATATCTGAAAAAATGTTGAACTTTTTTCACGGTCGAGTATTTTTTTCTTTTGGAATGCAAATTAAAAGCTCGGACGTGATACCTGAAGTCCCTGAAACAACTGGTAAAATTAAATTCCACTGAGACTAGATCGTTTTTTCTTTTACATTAAGCGACCTCCGCGGTGTCCATCCAATTCGGTTTTAATCCAATCTTCTTTCTTTAATTATTACAAATTTATACCTTCTTTTACGTAAAAAATATGTAGAAGGAAAAATAATAAATGCAATTTACTTTGTTCTCAAGTAAAAACTGAATACCATTCTCAATTTTATACCTTTTCATCCCGCAAAAAAAAAGAAAAAAAAAATTATCGTTTTAACGATGCGTCGTACAGAATTGTTGACTTTACAGAAAATTATAGAGAATAAAATAGTAGAAAAAAAGAATCTCTTTGGTTTCATCTAAGACGCTTAAAACTATAATCATTTGCGCGAGTTGGAAATCTTAAATAACATGTCAATTAAAGTAAAAACCCGGTTGTCATATAAGTTGAAGGACAAAAAAATAAAAATTGAATCATTTTCGTTTTCAGGTATTTTTTCCGGGTTTTTTGTTTTTATTTATTTTTTATTTAAAACCTCAAGACATATGTACGAGTAGCACCCATTTTTAACTTCTTACAAATGACTTTGATTCTTCAACTTTTTTTTTTTTTTTTTTTTTTTTTTTTTGGCCCGAACAGAACAGTTCATTTGGTTAGCAAACTACGACACGACTAGATATTAAAAAAATACTAATAATAGAAAATTCAGGAAGAGAAATTTCATTAATTCTACATTATGGCCGCAAAATGCTCAATGAAACAAAACAGAAACAAACAAGATTTTTTCATTCTGGAAAAAGGAGCAAAAGAAAAAATAGATAAACAGATAAATATTTCTATCTCACATTATGACCACAGTTGCCTGGCAATGCTCACAATGCATTATGAGAAAAAGGAGTTAGTCACAGCCACACTGGACAAAGACTACAATGTAAGAAAAAAAATAAGTAAAATAATGGAGAAAAAAAAAAAAAAAAATCAAACAACAATCCTGTTTCTTTCAATAAACCTAAAAAGGACAAATAAAATTTTATCACTGGAACAGAGAAGATGAAAAATACACAATGGAGGATAAACACCACAGGACATGAGGTCTTTAGAAAACGCAAGTCTCGTGTTATCGAACTGGGCGCAATTAAATAACAAGTGGTTAATGTCTTCTCTAAAATTTTGTCGACGCACCGGTGTTTGAAAAATTTAAACCCAATCGGCAATGGCCGGAGCGGAGCCTACACACAACGGTCACAAACCTACGGGTCAAACTAACTGGGACACTAATGCGGTAAAACCAAGGTATGGACGGCAAAGATGGTTGGACCATATGAAAATATTTACCAGGTCCTTGCTCTCTACAAATAAGACTTATCCAATCCGCATGATTATTTCTTTTGGCTTTATCTAGAAGATCGAAGGATGGGATAAATGGAAACTTAATACCTGATCTAACACCTTCTTTTGCGATTAAATCAACACGGTCACCAAGTGGTACCCCACAGTGACCCGGAACCCAACAGAATTTAATGACTCCTCCAAGTTCGGAAATATTAAAATACTTCTCCTTAATTTCATAAATAATTGGATGGCAATTACATTCAAAGTTACTTCTCTGAAGCGACAAGAGAAAGCTAAGGCTGTCCGAAAATACTACAAACTCCCCCTTGGACTGCAACACGTTTTTCACAAACTCTAACGCTTTTTCAATTGCAAGAAGCTCGGCCGTGAAAATCGAAGCTTCTGGAGGTAATTTAAATTTCTGCTCAGTGATACCTTCTATAATAAACCCGGCCCCTACGCCTTCATTAAATCCACGGAATTTGGCACCATCGGTAAAGATCAACCGATAACCGGGGTATAATTCTTTCGCGATACCTAGAAAAACGGAGTTCACAATGTTACCAGGCAGCAGATGCAAATTCTGGCTTTTAAAGCTGTTAATATTGATGTCCAGTTTGATAAGATTAAGGTCGTATCTGAAATTAAAATAATTGGAGGGAGAAGATGGCACAAGAGCTGGACTATAACTATAATACATCCTAGTTCTTTTGAGCAAGAGCGGCATTTTCTGGGGAACAGATCTCCAATCACTACTTACCTGCATTATCTTACTTATAAACTGCGGATATTTGTAATTACAATACTTAAGTACAAATTTATCTGTTAAATAATTTCTTCTAATGTTCAGAGGAGCAATTTTGGTCTCCATTTGTAGACCGATGGTAGGGGACGACCTGACATTTCCCGTGATTAATCTTAAGCCAAGATTCTGTAATGAATCTAACTTTCTAAGCTGGAACTTCGAGGCTGATCCATAGAAAATCGCTCCATAATCCAATTTCGATCTAATAAAGCTTTTGTATAGCTGGCTTAATATGACCGGATCACTTCCCCACCATGAATTGCTTATAGCCTTTAAGGGGCTATACGATTTAATTACAAGTTCAACTAGCTTTTTGAATGTGAAAAGTCCATGTTAGTTTAGGATCTAAAAACAATCCTAAATACCTAACATGCCTAGTGAATTTAATGAGTTGGTTTTGAATTAGAACACGTATTTGTTCGTAGTCAAATGGTCTAAGTGAAAATACGGATATTTCAAAATGAATCTTCTCAAAGGAATTAAAGCAAATATCCATAGATGTTTGACTTGCCTGAAGACATTTAATAAGGCAGTTATGTTTAGAATATATTAAGAAGTCGTCCGCGTATGACAAAATTCGTGAGAAATTTGGTATTTGAATATTAAAGAGAGGTAATATATACAAATTAAAGAGAAGCGGACTCAGAACGGCACCTTGGGCAAAACCTTTATAAGTTGTGCGAACTTCAACCTGTTTGGATACGGGGTTAAGAATATGGAGGGATCTACATAAAAATAAACTACACAAAAGTTTAGCCATGGGAAAAGGAATATTAACTGCTATTAATTGATTGAAAAGAACGGGGATGGAAACGTTATCGAATGCCCCCTGAATATCAAGAAATGTTGCCACCAAGAAGCCTTTGTCTTGGAAAGTAGAATAAACATCCCCCAAGAATGATGCTACACAATCTTGGGTACCCAAATGTGGGCGGAATCCAAACATTCCCTCCGGAAGTATCTTCTGTCTCTCAATCCACCACATCAGTCTGTTCTTAATTACAACCTCGAAAACTTTCCTAAAGCAGGAGGCCAAGGAAATCGGTCGAAATGATGACGCCTGGTTGAGAGATTTACCAGGTTTGGGAATCGGAATGACTAGAAAACGCGACCAGTCAGAAGGTATTAAACCAGACACCAATAAATTGTTATATATTTTTAATAAGTAGTATATTTTTGGCGTAATTACTTAAATTCTGTATAACTGAGTAAGTAATACCATCCAAACCCGGGGAAGAATCTCGTTTCTTGTTTAAAGGAATAAAAACCTCTTCATACGTAATTGGACGGAGCAGAATATGAGATATCATACGTGCAGTATTTCCTTCCCCGGCCAGCTCCTCCCTCATTGGAACATAAGGGGGAGAAACTGCGTTTGAAAAGTCAGTAAACCAACTGTCATTTTGAATCACTCGACCGTGAGAATGTGAATTTTTAAAACGCTTAGTTAGATTCCAAACTTCTTTTAAAGGAGTGTTTCTGTTAAACTTCCTACAAAAATCCCTCCAAGAGTTCCTTTTGGTTTTTTTGAGGAGTTTTCGCGTCTCCCCTGCAATTTTCCTATATGTAAGATAAGCTCCCATTGAGCCAACTGCCCTAAAAGTGCGCAAAGCATCGTTTCGTTCTTTAACTTTAGTCTCGCATTCTCCATTCCACCAAGGAACAGCAGGTTTATTCCCTTTATACAAGGATGCCTTAGGCATGGAGCACTGTAGCGCTGAAAGAACAGCATCATAAAATGTATAGTATTTGTCTAAGGAGTTACTCACAGAATTAATTATTACCAGATTTTGATCAACTAACTCGCGAAATTTATTCCAGTTCTTTTCCATAAATTTCCAACGCAGTATATTATTTTCAGATTGATATGGCTGCCGATAAGATGATATTGGGTTGTTCGTATTTATAGTGATCATAATGGGAAAGTGATCACTACCTAAAGACGTTAGTAGAACTTCCCATGTACAATCGAGCGCCATTGAGGATGATGCTAGGGTTAAATCAACAGGGTTATTCACATGAAGGGGATTTCCAAGTTTGGTTTTGGAACCATCATTCAATAAGCACAGATCTGAATTAATGATGAGGTCAAGTACAGCTGCCCCTTTCGCATTATTACGGTCACAACCCCAGCACACACTCAGAGCGTTGAAATCTCCACCCACCAAAATGGGAATATTATTATAACCCTCCAACGCATCCAAGAATGTTGAGGAGTCTATAGAATGATTTGGGGGAGAGTAGTACGAAATAAATATTCCGGAAAATTGACCACTAGTAACAAGAACGCTGACTGCATTTGATTTGGTACTATTGTTACTAGTTGATAAATCGAGATTAATCACCTGGTACTTGATTCCGAACTTAATTAAAATGGCCGTACCCCCGTAGCCATCCTCTCTGTCGTCTCGAAAACAGTGATAATTGGGAATGTTAAAAGATCTGTTCTTGGATAGCCAAATATCAATATCCTCCTGAGACAGAAAGATTTCTAGGTCACCTTTATTAGAAAAAATGCTGCGTGCATTCCACTGCAACACCCGGATCATGTCGAAAAGAGTGAGTTTAAAATGATCGCGAATTACCCTGTTTATATATCTATATTGCTACATATATATAAATATGTAACCGCTAAATGTATACAATAAGTTAGTATATACTAAAAGAAATATATAATTAAATATAACATAAAATCGGAAAATTAATTGTTGGCTGAAATAGCCTTACCGGTTTTTTTGTTATTGGGAAGAGACTTTAACCCTTTAGAATTCACCACATTGGAGATTTTGGGATCCAAACCCTTTTTGCTTATGTTATTTGTATTACTTCTCAATATTGGTTGAATTGGTTTCGGCTCGTTGTTAGTTAAAGTTGTGCTGTTGGTTAGTTTGGACGAACTAGGTTGTCTATCTAACTTTTTTGGACTGGAATAATTTGTTTTTTTCCCTTCGTCAGAAGCCGCAAACGATACGGTACGTTTGAGACGGAAATCTGAGATAGGAATTAATTGCTTTGAATCAATGTATCCAATCTTTCTTATCGGTTTGGGTTTAAATGAAGCGATAATATGAGATTCATTTTCGTGATTACTCTGCGAAATAGGCGGAAAATTATTTTCTTCAGATAAGAGAGAAAAACGGTTTCTTCTAACAGTATTGGAATAGAGATTTTCTTGTCGATATAGAGAAGGTATTTCTAATGAGGCCTCTTGAAAGCTGAGGTTATGTGACGCCATAAGTTCATTTATTTGAGTTTGCCTTCTTCTTTCTGGACACGAAGTATCGGTGGTTCTATGCTGATTTTTGCAAAACACACAAATTGGAGATGCACTAGTAAAAGCTTCTTCCGAATGTTCTTTTCCTCCGCAGCGCAGACACCTGGAATTGCCCTTGCACTGTCTGGCTAGGTGACCATATCGGAGACATCGGTAACACTGACGCGTACGTCGAACAAATGGTTCACAAGGGAACCTGACGTTCCATAAAAAAACATGCGATGGTAAAGACTGGCCTTCAAACGAGATCAGTACAGAAGAACTTGGGAAATATTTAATTTCGCCCTCGACATTAGCTCGTCTATTTAATCGCTTAATGTTATTAACTACAAACGGGTAGGAGTCAATCATTTACATTATTTGATCAACGGAATACTCGATATCCACTCCCTTAAGAACATCAAATCGTGAGACCAGATGTGCCGGAATAAAAGCTCTATACCCGCTCGTAAGAAAGCAAGAACAAGAAACTAAATTATTGGCGGAATGAGGTGGCGACAATTGAATAATAACTCTATTCCGGCCTACCTTCGAAATTTCAATATTACTTACCTCGGTGCACAGTGTACTGTTACCTGTTTTCCTTAACTTGATGGGGAGATCTTTCCCCCCATCCTCGTCCACGTCCATGTGCGGTGTTAACCACCTGCAACACCGAAAACTTGACGACCGAGCAGAAAGAAGAAAAAGAAAGGAAAGAGAGAGAGAAAAAAAAAAAAGGTACTACGAATTCGTCGAAATAAGTAAACGGTTTTATCAACACGAACGCGATAGAACACACTTTCGTCAACAGTTGATAAATCAAATAAAAACCTTCGACTTGATTCGCTTCATCGATCTTTTACTCTGAAACAGTTAGTCCTCAACCGGCTTATAAACCATTCTTCACACGGGTGCAAGGGAATACAAACAGAAAAATCTTTACTCTAGAAATTCTAAAAACTCCTCTGTCCGCAGCCAACTTTTTACTAATAAGCCTATTGGCTGCTCCAATTTATATTGTTTAGTCAAAAAAATAGGTCCATATAGCGAGTGTGCACTGTAATATTAAGAGTACCGCCTACTTAAATGGCCATTTATTCAGAAAACCGTGGCTCGTTGTTATTTCAGGTTTAGATTCAAACGTAAAATTGTAGACGTCTTCAAAGGTTCATGAAAATTCAACTGACGTCGCGGTTTCGTTGTTACGACGAGAATATTTCAAAGATCTCTTTGTCTCAGGTGGCTGTTGGCTCAAAGAAATTTTCGGGTACCTTTTCGGATAGTTATTATTGGCAAGTCGTATGCTGGCACATGTTGTGTGTCGCGAATAACTGCCGAGTAAAGCCGGGGTAAACTTCGTTTAATTTATCAACTCGGATGAAGTCGTCTGGTTGAAACTTATCAAAATGAAACGCGATATTTATGCTATTAAATAATGCTCACCTGAGGCAAGGCTAAGGTATTTCGGAAAACGGACGGACAGAGCATGGTTGACGGCAGAATCGCGTCTCTGCGACGTCAGGAGGATTACGTAGAGAGCTGTTCGCGAAGACGAGCCATTATAGCGGCGACTACGATGGTGCTTTGTCTTTATACGGTTTTACTAAATGAGATTAAATGCGTATTATCCTGGAACTGTTCTAGACCGGTTAATGAAGCCCTGGAATATTAAAAGAAAAAAAAAAAAAAGAAAAGCACCGACGACAAAAAAGAACTCGTTCAATTTACACAACGAGTTATCCGAGCAGAAGCTTCACTGGAAATTAAGCAAACGGAAAGTTGAAGCTGACATAGATGCGTGCTCGAATTGTTATTATTATTATCGTTGCTGGAAAACGTTTCGAAAAACGGAATATCCAAGTTGTGTAATATAAATGTTGACGTTACCGAGGAGAAAGATTTATTATAACTACTAATGGACATACGATGCTGGTGTACTGTTTCATCATCGGCCGGCGCGAGTTCCAGCACTCGTCCCTTTACAAATTCGTTTCTTCGGCGCTCCGTAAACGCGCTTGCGATTTGCGCAATGTCCCCGTTTTTGCAACTGGAACACCAGCAAAAGATCTTTCCATGTCCCCCTGCAAAGTTCATCTCACTAGGGATTAGTGAACAGTTTTATCATTCAGCGGTCTTCGTGACAAAACATTATCCTAAAACTGTGTGAAAACATTACCGTTTCTTAATAGTTCAGCAAAGTGGGTTTTTACTGTCTTATCTTTAGCTCTCACATGCTTCCATCAATGTGTAATATGAAAACAAGAATCAAATTGGAATAAAGTTCGCAAAGATATTTGTATGCTGTTTTCTTCGCTCATCACTTTTTTAATCCCCCTGCATATTGCTTTCTGAATAGATTGAGTCCGATGTCCTTTTATCTCACTATTTCTGACTGAAAATCCTAAAAATTATTAATAATAATAATAATAATAATGATGACAAAAAAAAAATCGGAGATGAAAACTTCAAATTTCCAATTGCGGTTAAAATTCTTTTAATCGGTCTAATTGGTGGTACTTAAATAACAGATTAAAAACCTCGTTGAAAAGAAAGGAATTGTTTCCATTTCCATTTTAAAATGTATTCCAACAAACCAAAAACAAGAAAAAAAAAAAGGTTGCAGATTGCCTTCAGAGCAAACTAAAAATCAAACTGAAGCTTTTCCGGTAATAACAAAATGAAGTTCGTCTTTTAGAAATTTGTATATTGGTATTATTGTAATTATTATTATTATTGTTCTTCTTCTTCTTCTTCTTCTTCTTCTTCTTATTATTATTATTATTATTATTATTATTATTATTATTATTATTATTATTATTATTACTGTTATTTATTATTATTCTCCTTTTTCTTTGCTCTATGCAGGTTAAATTGTAATTCTTTTAAAGTAAACCAAGGGGAAGACTTTATGCTTCTTTGAATTCTCTGCAAATGTGGCTCGTATCGATGATGACTGCTTTTTGTATATTGGTCACCAATTTTAATCACAATTTAGGTGTAATTCGGCTATATTCTTTTTTAATGCTGTCGCTTTGACTCCCATTAGTGAAACAACAAATGGTATTAACATTATTCATGCTCCCACGGCGAATTTCATGTTTCTAATTATATCCGCAGAATAACCATTTTGCATGTCCTCTCTGCAT
This sequence comes from Icerya purchasi, assembly GCA_039619475.1. Taxonomy (NCBI): domain Eukaryota; kingdom Metazoa; phylum Arthropoda; class Insecta; order Hemiptera; family Monophlebidae; genus Icerya; species Icerya purchasi. The sequence continues at coordinate 232,212,660 of CM077116.1, forward strand.
TAATAAATTCGATATTTCTTAGTTTATTTTTGCAGACTAAAATACAATATCTGGTTCGTTTACCGTAATTATTTTATCGGTTCTTACGTACATATCCCGGTATATCTTATATAACAAATTTTCCGAAATATTCGCCGATTTACATTCATAATGTGGTTCATTATCTTTTTTTTTTTGTTATGTAGCTTCTTTATATTTTAATTTTACGCAACATTATTATGACTATGTGTGTATATAGTTTACGTGCCAGTATACTGCAAGCACATGATTTGCGGCTTCCAGATTCTCATTACAATTCCACAGACTTCATTTGCTAATTACAATTGTTATTATTATTATTATTATTCCTGCTAATTATTATGGTTTAAGATTTTTTTAATATTTATCACATTGTAATGCAACTGAATTATAAAGCATTTTAAATACACATAAATATGATTATAATATATTTTAGTAGTAAATTTTAGACAAAAAGTACAGTCAATACAGAACATAAAACCATCATCATCTTTTGAAAATACCGAAAATTAACGTTGACTGCTGTTTTTTAAATCGTTTTTTTTCCCACTTAAAGAATCAAAATAAAATTGAATATTTTACTTCGAGTGCCGCTGCAACTGAATAGGTTAAATGTAAAAAGGAGAGAAAAAAAAGGGACTGCTTAATTTGTTTTCGTTTAATTTAAAAATGCTGTTCACAATTTTCCTATTATGTCTCTTACTAGGAGTCAGATTAATTGTACCGGTTTTATGCTACCCTGATAAGTTTATTCAATCAACGGGATTTGATAATCGTATCGGTTGCCAAATTATTTTTTTAGTTTCGTCATACATCAATAACCGTCTGAATTTTTGATCACCACGACTGTTAAAGCATTCTCGTGTTACTTTTTTTTCTTAACAAAAGTCATTGATACTTTTCTTTTATATAGTTTTTCAACTTCGATTCGTATTGCTCTCAACCAATATCAGTAGTAAAAAAAAGAAAAAAAAAAAGTGATATTGCAGTTTTTAAAATTAAAATATTAATTTGGTTTGGATAATTTTCTTCGTAATAATCGTCTTAGTTTGGATGGCGATTGAAAAATGATCGGTAATTTGAATTTTTTTTAATCGTCATCGAAAACAGTGTTCCGCTACGATGTGTAAGAATGTTTTAGGTAACTCTTGGTATTCGCAAAGAGATGCAAGCCATATCGCGGCTTCCGAAACTACCGCTTATTTTTAAAAGCATATATATATAATATATATAATATTCGCAGCATACTAGGCCACCAGTTAGCGGAACGAAAAATGCATCGACAGAATACATATAAAAGCCACCTGACAGCTCGGATAGATTTTGTTTTTTTAGCTTGACAGTCATTATTTAAGACCTCCTAATTTTTTTATTCCTTTCTTTCGTTCACATCTATCTATATTAGTATCCTGTTTAGTTTTTACTGGCATCATATTTATTCATACGATGTTTTGAAATGGTTTGACAGCAGGCCAAGAATAATAAAAAAAGAAGTCTTACCCAACCTAAAATTATACTTAAATTTCATGCGCACTTTTCGCGTCCATTTATTCTTTCGCGTTGGTATACACCGTTTGCCTCGGGTTTTAGCGCCTGGAGTTTACTTTCGTAAGTTTTCGGATTTTTATTCGCGACTTTCACAGCCGAACCCCCCAACTCTCCGCAACGTTCCTTCACATTTTCCCCACTAAACAGACTGAATGCCGGCTGAAATAAACGAAAGAAGAGGCACCTCCTTTAAAAAACTTCGCCATACGAAAACCAAACTAGTTTTAGATGTTATTAACCGCATAATTAGAATGGTTTTTATTTTTTCTGTTTTTTGAAGGTTTTTTTTTTTTTTTTTTTGCCCGGTTTCAGTAAAGATTCGCCCATATAATAATGCGGTGTAATCCACTTGTATCACATACAACAAAGTTGTTGAAATTTTCGAGAACATTTCATTGGCTATTTTGATTCTAGTTATGATTCTTTTAGGATACCGATTACGTGTATAGCTCGGCACGTTGGCTATTTTTTTTTTTTTCTTTCTAACGTATGCCCATGGAGGAAGACCGAGAAGAGGTTGATAAAGTATCGCACAAAGAATGGAAACAAAGAAGGAGCTTGTTCAATTATATGCCATCAGCGGAGAACATTTGGCAATAAATTTCTTTGTCGCATGCTCTTCGAATGCCAGTGATATTTTAGCTCACTTCAGACCGACAGCGAAATTTATCAATATTCTTTTACTCTTTCGATGGGTTTATAAAAATTTAGTTTCAAAGGATCTGTGTAATAGTGTAGAATTTCAAAATTTCTCTATCACGCATTGTTAGATATTAAAATAGCTTACAAGATATTTCTTTAAAATCTTTGCCTGACCTAATATGTTCTACGTAACTCGAAATCCGGTTTAACTGTCCCTCTTACAGATATCGCTTTTTTTACTATTATAATCATCATTATTAAAACATTTTTATTTTACCTTTTTTTTGTAAGGAAAATTGTTTTGTCCTAAATTGATGGAAGCAAATTTATTGAAGAAAATGGAAACGAAAAATCTGCATTTAGATATCGCGACTCTTTACTCGTAGCAGGCTTTTTTTATAAGCGCACCTAAAATCTCGGAAAAGATAATCTTTTAGAGAGTCGTTGTTTATGTTGCATTATTCAATATCAAAAGTGGGGAACAGCTTTCGAAGAGCGTAGATTACACGGCATGCAAAACGAGGCCGATAATTAAAACTGGAAGAGACCATCTATCAAAATAATAATAATTTAAAAGGATGGCGGAGTTAAAGGGAAAAAATTGGAAGATTATTAAATGCGATTGTGTAAGGGGGCAAAACGATCTAAGCTGAAAAGAGATAAGGGATAAAGTGTTTTCCGAGGTATAAAATAATTATAAAATTATGTATTAAACGTCTGTAATAAAACTTGAAACAATTACGATTAATTTCAGTATACGAGGCCCACTACACCGGAAATTAATAAAGTACAGGTAGGAGAAACTAGGTGAACTCTTCTGTAAGTAACTGTGTACGAAATGCCTAACAATAATTAATAATAAAACATTTAAATTGAAATAGAGATTCATCGTAAATATCAGTTGGAAGTATAAAGCCGTTTCTCGCGTTATTTGCTAATATACATTTATGGAATACACAAAATTGATTGAAAACACATATGGGCAGCAGTATTCCTAAATCAATTTACAAAACAGGGTGTTCTGTAGGAAAAAAACTTAACTTTTAAATAATAACAATAGTAATAATGGTAATAACGGTACTAATAATAAAGCGATATCTGTAAGGGGCAGTCGAAATTGACGTTCTAGTTTAGAACTTGCACCGAAAAAATGTAAAGAGAGTATTTCAATTTAGCAGCAGAAAAAAATATATAATTAACCATGATATTTGAACAAAGTTCATTAGAAGCAAGATTGTTATAATTATCGTCGTTGACCTGCGACGAACAATATAAGGGGTGGTATCGTTGCCGTTCGAAGAGCAAGCAATAAAGAAATTTATTGCCAGTTTTTGGACTACCGCCATACAATTAAGGGAAGCGGTTTGTACGTTTCCATCCTTCTTTTTTTTTTCCAAAAAAAAAAGTTAAAATATTCCAATTCCCGAAGCCTTTTCGAAAAAGAAAAGAAAGTAATGCAACCTTCCGGTAGCATTTTCGAAAAAGAAAAGAAAGTAATGCAAAATTCCCGAAGTCTTTTCGAAAAAGAAAAGAAAGTAATTCAAAATCGTTGGTTTTTATTGAATTTTTGTTGTTCATAATTCGCTGAAAAATGGGAGACTCATTTTTATCCATTACGCGTCAATTACATATATCAAATTAAATAAGTACTAAAAAGTTATTAGAAGAGCTGGAAGTTGATAACATGTTAAATTTTTTCCTAAGGACAAAATGTACCCGGGACACGTTTTCGACTTAATAAATACACAAGTTTTTACTCCGTACAATTTTTTACCTTTGATTCAAAATTTTTATCAAAATTTCTGTAAAAAAATTAAGTTTTTACAAAAACCGAAAGAGAATAAAAAAAAAAAAAATTAGAATTTTGTGTTTTTTTTTGTAATTTATCGTTCTCGTTGCTTTTTAAAATTAGTCATCAGATCTTGAAGTGAAGCCTGTATTTACATGTGATCATACGTCTGAGACTAAAACAATAAAAATGTCTTTTTACACAAAACTTAAATATGCGCCGGTTACTTCGGTTACGATGTTTTAAAATTATACAAGAATATACATAATATTTATATATATATATATATTACATGATAACACAGGCAGCCTTCTTTTAGCTTTGAACATTCGGGCACGACACTGCGAATACTTTCAATAATTTATCTCCTCACTGAAACTTGTATACAATTTCGAATGCGTTTAGTAATTTTAATTTTGTACGATACGGTTTTAAATTTTTAAGGCATTTTTATGTAATTTTTTCAGAAAAATAATGTTAATTTTTCGGGGTTTCTAAGGTTTTAATAACTTCCGGGAGCCGGTGATTGGCATTAACGAAATTATCCTTCCTTCAGGATCACACACACGCAGCATACATACGCGATAAGAATAGAAAGAAAAAATCGGGAAAAAATGTGATTTTCGAATTATTCACTTTCTTCTTTCGGGACGTCCTCTTTTAATATTCTCCAGTCGGGGATAAATAATAAACAAACGCGCATAAAGAATCAAAAGGAGTAGAGAAAGAATTTTATAGAACGACCGGAACGCAATCATTCCGGTATATTTTAGCCCCGTTTTCTTATCTGATTTGCAACTTTCGCAATCTTCGAAATCTTTGCAAGAACGAAATGAAGAATAAACAAGTTCCCTCTTTCTGATACCACCCGTACACGTTAGTGGAACTGCGTATCACCCTCGGTTGCGCAATCTCGTTTATAGAATGAACGGCACGTGCCGCGAACACCGTATACATCGACCGGATGCGACACCGATTACTGGAGTCCTATATTCCTTACACCGGTTTTCAATAATTCTAGGAAAAGTAAGATTACACATTAAACTTGACGAAGGCCACGGTAAAATTTCATTTTCTACGATAATAAACAGGAATCCGCAGAATAGTGTCCAAAACATTAAATACTTTTGCGTTTTTTTTTCCTCTTCTTCCAAATTACTTCATCTTCTTCCAAATTACTTCATCAACATAAAGTGTAGCGAAATCGCTATTTTAGTATTTATTTGCACTTTTAAAAAGAAAATGCACTTATTACTCTCGGTGAAAATTTAATTTTCAAAGGAAGGCCCCTTGTTCAACATGATCGAGGTACAACTATAAGCGGAGGACTATGAAATCGACCAGCGGTTGGGAGGTTTTATAATTGTTAATGTAATTCATCGGTCTGGAAGAGAGGTAAAATTAATCGTACGATGTGACGTTAAACGGATCCGAGCGAAAGTTGAATGAATTTCAGATCGAAGATGCGGACATGCGATCCTGTTTTGTTTTTTTTTTTGAAATTTCACTTCTTTTGGCGAGTTGAGAGGGCAAAATTATAGCATGCAGCGGAAGTTGTATTAAATGCGTATTATTTAATACATTCGTTTATTACACTAGTTGTTTATGTTTATTGTACAGTAAGTAATTTTTACACCAATATAAAACAATTATTTAATTTTTTTTTTGTTATTAAATACCCGACGCGTTTCGAAGACCTTCATGATCATGGGAGTTATTGATATCATCATAATTCCCGTGATGATCATGAAGCTTTCTCTTCGAAACGCGTCGAGTATTTAATAACCAAAAAAATAAAAATAAATAAAATAATTAAAATTGGTGTAAAAATTACTTACTCTGAGTTTTAGATTAATTCCATTTAAATATATCTGACTCAGTAGTATAGGGTATAGTAAATATTTCGATACTTTCTATTTAAACTGCGCGAAAATAGATACGATTTTAATTTAATGATATTATTATTTTTCAAAGTTTTGTTAATTATATTTAATATGGGTTTTTTGGTGATTAAACAGGTAACAGTTAATTTTACAATTCTGCGAAAGTATAAGTCGTCAGACACACATCGGAACAGCTAATCCAGAACGTATGTGAATTAATAAGACGGCACCCCGTTAAGTCATTTATTGTTATACGGACGGGAGAAAGCAGTGTCTTCGAAGGCTCATACTCTACTTGTGCGTCTTTGAAGTTGACGGTGCAATTGTCTTGGTATAGATGCTGCATTGTAATAAGCTCCAGCCCGAGAAATATATGTATATATATTTTTTTTTTTTTTTTCAACAGTACCGATCGGCAATACATTTTTAGTAGAAAATCCGTTAGTATAAATGACCGTAATGTAATTTTTTTACGGATCCCAGATCACGACGTAATCCTCAGGAATGAAGGAGTTCACATTGCAACCCACACAACACACACTATATCCAAAAGTTTCGACGACAGTAGCCTTTCGTTAAATTTTCATCGTTTAAAAACGGTAAGTCAAAGCTTTGTTTGCCGAAACTGGGAGAAAACTCAGACCTTTGACAGAGTGACAAAGCTTTTTCAGCGTAAGAGATACTTAAATTCAAACCATAATCTTACGATACGTCGTAGGAACATTGTACAAATGCTCGGCCCGTGTAGGTTGAGACAAACGTAATGAACCTCACAAGTACTTTAGGCCAGAAATTTATTTCCGCCAAAATGTGTAGCTAAACTATCACAACATTCTCGTAATTCTGAAGAGAAGAGAGGCATTACATCTCGGTACATCGACCGTTTTCGAAGGACATCGAATAGCGCAAAACCGCCGGCATTGTCTTGCCATGATTTGACAGTGTCTGCTGAACAAAAGCCTATATATATATATAGAAAACTTATTATTCGCGGTAGAATGGAATTAAAAATATACCATAAAGCTGTATAACTATAGCTCTCAACCGAAACCGTAATGAAGAAAAAACTTTTAGTTCGGTTAAGACTATAGAACACTGTTGGATATCCTACTAGCAACATCTCTTTCGATCCTGACGCATGTTGGCCGCCTTATATATATCTCGTCCGCAGTATTCTAAACAACGATTAGGTCCCAATTGATATTCAGAAGTTTTTATGCGCCTAATTGTTACACATTACAGCTGCTAAAATGCTAAAATTTAATTACACACGTTATTCTTCCCGTTGATTAACAAATAAATACGCCTAGCAACACCATCATTTTTCCTTCAATTACTTTGATTCGAAGTTTGTGTAAAAATTGTTTCTCGACGCAAACATTGTCAAGCGTCCCTGGATGAGGAGAGGTTCAACAGTTTCCGATATTTATACCGGAGACGAAAAACAATTTCAGCAACCGTCAGATCAGAATAATATTTAGCACGGGCTATACTCGATTTACTCGAAGAAACGTCGAAGTTTGTACTTCATGTCCAGAGGCGAAACCTCGTAGGCATTTCAATTCGGTCCTAATTTGAATTTCTTTATTATTCGCAATTGGAAACATCGGAAACGGGAAAAGGAAACGAATAATTAAAGGAGAATGCGGAGAATTTAGAACAAAAATTAATCGATAAATTAACTTGAAAATGTTGCCGGTCGCGATGTCATTAATAATTTCCTCTGGCACGTATCGGTAACACCTGTTTAGTTTCCGAGAAAGGATTTCTTCTAAAAGCCATTCAAAAATTGCAATAACCGATGAACAATCTAGTAGTTCAGGGTGTACATTATTGCTGTAATCGGGATATCGATGTAAAAATTTCTATTAACAGATTTCTGAAGCAATCATCTTCGTGATAATTTTTCGAATTCTGTTTATACCCCTCGAAACTCATTTCATATTACAGTAGTTTTCTTCAAGTTTCCAATCGGTAAGTTTTCGGCTTCTACCTATACACGAGGACAGTTTCAGTTAGTTTAGAATCTAACGCCTGATGGGAAAAAATATCAGCATAGAGTTTTACATTATTAACGACAATTCTGAATAATGCCATCAGCAGCAGAGAGCTTAATTACTCTACGCTGAATATTAAATTTTTTAAATTAATTGTAGTAACTACAACTGTTGCTCTATTATTCGACACGGTGCATTACGTTCTCTCACCGAAAATTTTACTTTCGTAAGCAGTCGATAATTCCCGTACATAAACTTTAAGAATACCGACAAATGAAACGATTTAAAGTAGCAAAATATTGTTTTACCGTTGAATTATCCGAAAAAGAGAAAAGAAACCCGACACTGTGGCGGTCGTAAAAAGAGGAGAGGTTGCGGTCTTTAACGAGGAAAATGTTTCATAAAACACTAAGATATTATAAAAGTTTCAAATTTACAAGTGTCGGGAATTTCTTTCGGAACTGTGTCTGCTGGTTAAAGAACGTCTCCATAGATTTATATCGGTAATTTTTATAGCAAATGGGAAAAACTTATTCATCGGGAAAGGCTCAGTCTGGAATTATCCTCGGCTGAAATATTACATAGTTTGAATGCTGCACAATAATCGATCATAAACGTAGCGAAGCTTTTGAGCTTTACAGGCGCGCGCGCGTATTTTAAAATTCTCGAGACAAAACATATTTCTATCTGAATTCCAACGAAGCGCAGCAATTTTAAACTGGCTCGAACATTTAAAAGGAAAATAGAAAATACGGAGAAATGTGAATCAGTAGAGCTACTTCGATCACTGCAGCAGACGATGAAGAAGAAGAGTATTATGTTTCTGTTTTCCACGCAGCTACGACATCGTATCTTCCATAAAACTCTGAATGTTAAACTCGGAATTTTCTTGTCATTATGGCTCGAAAGGAGTTCACGAACTAGTTTCCACTAGACTAAATTAGCGCGTATTAATGTCTAATGAAAACTTCAGACCAAATAAGTTCGTCGATCAGATAGTTACGAAAAATCCCCCCTTCACCGCCCCTCCGGCGGTTAGACGCATATTTTTACTAGCGTAATTAAGTTGTCCATCTTCAATAATTTATTTTCTTTTGTTGACGATTTTTCTTCTTCAGAAATTCTTCGGGATGATGCTTTTAGTCGACGTATTTTCGGGCGAAAAATACCGAATATCACCGAAGTTTTGTTAATTCCGGTCGATGGGAAAACATCTTCTTTGTCGTTATCAGCGGTACTCTAATGTGTCGTTAGTTAATCAACCGGGCCGATTATTAAGCCGTAAAAAAGCTGCAATGCATCCTTCGTACACGTTCTCTTATCCGTAATCTTTGCTGTACATATTGATTTCTGTATCTAGTCATTTCGGCGAAGAGGGTAACGTTATCTCGCTCTGCTACATCCTTCCTCTCTTTTTTCCTAAAATTCTTGCCTCTAATATCTGCTACCCTCATGTAAAAAAACATTCCATTCCAGACTTTAGTCAGATATCTACATTCCGTAACCACTCTCTTTTTCCGCCTGCACAGTTCAAGCCAGTCTTCCTTCTCATCGCTAGTTCTATGACTTTCCGTTACTTCGCCGTTTTACTGTCACTTCCATTATTCGCTGGCCGTTCAGCCATCATTTGTTCCTCTTATTTTCTCGTCTTTAACACTTTTTCCAAATTGTCCTGTTATTCCAATCGTGTATTTTTTGAGTGTCCATCTTTACATCCTAAACGCTCTACTCCAATATTTCTATACATTTTTTATCTCTTTGCCTACGCTCTCTACATCATTTCAGTTCTTGAGTGTAATTATACTATTATTTCCTAGTTGAATCTCCCATAATATTTTTGGCCAGTGATCTTTAACTGACGTGAATAAAAAAAAAAAAAAACAAACAAAACATGATACGTATAGAAAAGTATACGGTTCGTCGTAGATCTATTTCTTCGTAGTAGAACTTTACCGGCTACTGTACGATATTATAGCTCTTTTCAGTAAGTACAGAGCTGATTGGTTATCAGTTACGACTGATTGAATTTATAAAAACAACGCACGCGGTTAATTTGTTCTTTCCTCGATTGAGTTTTATGGAGCCTACTTCCTTCGGGGAAGATGACAAACAGATTTTAAGGAAGAGAAGACTGGAATTCAAGTCAAGCTGTAAAGTTTATTTAGTAATCTTTTGGTTTCTCTTTGTTTTTTTTGTTTAAAAAAAAAAGTTGATTTCGAAAAATATTCATAGAGAAGTTCAAGCGAATTATTAAAAATTATGAATCTTCGTGTATAACGGAGAAAACTCGTACTTCCTGGCACGCATTTATTCGTTTCTTTCTTCATATACCTCGAATGGAAATAAAGCTCGATGAGAAATTCTCCTTCGAAAAGTCTCACGTGGACGCTGGCGAATTTTCATTTCTTAAATGAAAAATTTGAAAAAAACCAAGTACCAGTTTAATAACTGCGAACAAAGTTTCTTTTTGATTGCCAGCCAGTCAAGTGAGTGTGTATCCCCCCCTCCAACTTAAAGGAGGAGGCTCGATTGCAAAGGAAAAACAATGCAATATCACCGCTATTTTTAAAATGAATTATCACACGATGTTCATTTAATATAATTTTACGAGCCTCGGTTCATTTTGAATGTGGGGATGTCGGCGAAAAACACGCTGACCTCCTTTAAATAGCACACCGGAAAAGATTACGAGATGGTAGCCTGTGGGTCTTTATTGCTTTAGTGGAAATTTGATCCTATACATCACTCCGCACTGAGAACCATTTTGGGAGTGCATCGAACTTCTCCAGCTCCCAGCATGTGCGTTCTATCCAGGTGTTTTCCACTTTCTTACTTCCGAAAATATTTCATACTGCGAATTATGTACCATAATTCGGGCAACACACGAAACCTCCCCCCTAAAGTTGGACCATTGTTCTTTAGAAGCAAACTTTCCCGGCGACCTACTAGCAGAATTACTGGTTGACCTGCGAAGATGTGGTATCACGTCTGTACAGAGGTCAACCCTAATATCCTTATTTCCCCTTGGATCAGATAAATATTGATCTATTGCTGAAACAACATCTAAACACAACAAATCCCCTCTATACACAGTGAAAGTGGCGGTTAGGGCAATTAATAAGTATCCGGGGACCGGCTAATTTACTAGTCACTGACAGAGCTAAGGCAGTTGGCCAGGCAGGTCCACTGCCCGCAGCATGTGCATTGGAAGGTCACGACATCTCATACGAAACCCGACTCAATGATGCCTGTTCTGCACACTGCTTCCACCACATCGTTTCAACTCGCACCAGAGCCAGTGATTTACTTCTGAGGTTGCTGGTTAAATGTAGTCTTTAAACATGATTAACAGCCAAAAATATAACAACTCGCTGGTACTAAAAATATACCACTACTTGTACCAATTTTATCTAATGTGGGTTCCTGGGCACATTAGAGTGCCTGGTAATAAGAAGGTTGACGGAGCGGCACGTTCTGCCTTGCCCTCATCAATGCCAGAGGACGCGGAGCTACCGTCATCAATCGCATATGCATTATTAAAGGCGTAGAACTGAACTGAATGGGCAGCTGCTACAACATTCTTAAGAATGATTAAAAGCCCTCACGGTTGAATCATGGTGGTCACCGGAAGGATACGACTTTAAAATACTCAGCCGGCTGCGAATCGGCCTACAAACACATAATCGATTAAACGCCGCCTCCGGCTATGTGCCCCTCTTGTGCGGTTAAATAAGTGTACCGACGGTTTCTCACATACTGCTTATCTGCCAAAAGTTTACGGCACTACGAAAACAACTTGGCCTATTGCGAAACATAGAGCGCATCCTCTCAAACGAGGCAATTGCCTTCGTAAGAATGAGCGTCTTAATCCAGCATATTTAAATGATCTTGCGTGTGCTGTAATGACCATAATAGTTACACATAGTAGTACATACAATTCAAGGGGGTTGGAAAAATGTAACAATGAGAGAAAAAATGTAAAAGACCGAAGGGGGTTGCGAGAGGAAGAGAAAGCGGAATGAAAGTTGAAAAAACCCTAAATAGCTATTTCGGGGACGAAATAAAATACTCGAAATTTAAATAAAACGGATTTCATCGAGAAAAGATATTACCAGTGGAATTTTCACTTTTTTTTTTTCCCCCTTTTTGGACACATCACTGCCTAACAACCTGTAAACCATAGTAGCTGGCTAAGATGATAACCTAGTAGAGTTGCCAGCAATTCGCTCAAAAATTGCGCTTATTTTTACATTCCTGAAACGATCGTTTTTATTTATTTATTTTTTTTTGAGAATTCGTTTCGGAGAATTTTAAATATCGGTTGATATTAAAAAGTGAAAAAAGAAAAAGAAAACAATTGCAAAACTTCCAAATTACGCATATTGCAGAGTGTGCGATGTGAGTGTGTTTGTCGCGACAGTTTATCGAGAAAATCGTTTGTTCAAGTTCTGTTTTCTTTTTTTATATTCCCATCGGTATTTTCTCGTTCATACTCTTCTCCTTTTCAAGGTTTATTTTCGACGATTAATTTGACTGTACAACGACGGTTCGACTACTAATGCATTTAGCCCCGGTTTGATTAAACCTTTTAGTTTCAGAGGATTTTATTCAAAAATAACTCGAAGCGAACGCCAGGTTCAACTTCACTTGCTCTCAAATTAGATAAGCGACCGAAAAAAACTTGGAAACGTAAAAATAAAATACTCCCTGCAAGATTTGAAAGAAATTCAAGGTCGTTACGATAAATGAAATTACTATTATTTATTCTTTTAATACGATTGCTTCGAAGAATTTTCCTCTTAAATCGAACGTGAAAATTTATGTATGTCCGAAAGTTCATAAAGAAGGTCCTCCTCCTCCGATTTATTTTTACCCTTAGACAAGGTTGCTTATTAAGTATCACAATTTCAGGCCGCACTGTAATCTTCAGCGTAACTAAATTCGATTTATTCAATTTCCGACAAATTTTATTTCTCATTCCGCCCCGTAATATGAAAAAAATGAAGGCAAGCTACATTTTTACTACTACAATGGAGCTCTCTGTTAATGTAACAGTTTCGAAATCTCTCCGTATAACAAAATATACCACTTTTTCGTTGCTAAGCAACCGCGTTGCGAACGGTCAACGAACGCCGATGACGAAACTATTATCATCATTTACGCGTCGCCACGAACGAACATCTGATAGTTCTTTCGGTAATAATAATATTACGGGAATTAATCACTGGCGGCCGGTTATTATGACAGGATTTCTGGTTGTTTTTTTTTTTTCTTTTTTTTTCAAATTTTGTTGTTTGTTTATTTTAGCGAGAATGTCGATCAGTTTTGAACTTTTTTTATTATTATTATATATGTATTTTTTTTTTAAATCTACCGCCAAGTTTGAAGGTTATTATTTGTTTTATTGTTCGATGTTTTGAAAATTTAATTTTTTGTACAGTTTATTATACAATGTTGGGGGAGATACGGTCTCAATCGCAATAGAAACGTAATTTTCGAGAAATCTTTTTACGACTCCCGTTTTCTTTCCGAAGACGAGCAACATTTTTCTAAATTACTTATTAAGCGTAATTATCATTTAAATAATTTTCCGCCATCGCAAATCTTGGCCAATTTCGAAATTTGTCAGGGTGCCAAATAATCTTTCAATATCGCACTTTTGGAACGAGAACGCATCATTGAGATTGTGTTAGAAGGAACAAAAATCTGTCGGCCTCTTAATTAACTCCCTTTTTTTAGTTGTCCCATCGCCCGCGATATAAACACACAATGTCCGCTATTTAGTTCGATTAACACTATTAAATGCGTGTTCCGATGCAAATTTGGCGACGACTTATTCAATAGTTACAAAGTGTTGTAACTCGATTTTCAAGCGAATTTTAATAACAACAGAATTGAACCTTTCCATTTCTATCGCTTATTATAAAATTTCGATTAAGAACTTTAATGCAATTTCGTATTATCGGGTGGTAAATGTTTTTTTGTTAACAATAATAATCACCAAACAAGCACGCTTCCGAATCTCGAAACGTATATTTCTCGTTGTTATCAAGAATCAGATTAGTCAAATTAGCACGGGAGAAGTAAAACAAAACATACTGCGACAAAAGACGATGTGCCAAAGAATCTCTTCGTAAACGCATTGTGAAAAGTTACGTTTGACCAGTAGCACTGTGTTGTGCGGAAACGTGGACCCTGAACAAGAGAAATATACAAAAACTAGGGAGCTTTTGAGGTATGGTGCTAGAGGAAAATGGAGCGAATAAGCTGGACCGAAAAAGTCACAAATGAAGAAGTGTATTCAACAGAGTTCAGGATCGAAGTAAAGAAACGGCGATTCGCTCATCCTCCGACAAGGCGGATTACTACGAGAAGTAATAGAAGGAGAAATCCAATGAGAAAAAAGGAAGAGAAAGACCGAGAAGAACATTTGTAGACACGTCAATAAAGGGTGCACAGCTAAGTAGATACCGTCGGAAATGAAAAAAAAAAATAGAATCGGCTGAACTGAAACTTATCCTGGAACAAAACCAATCCTAGAAGTGTAACAACAATGATGATGACCTCTTTTTAACCAATTTTGATGTGCGCCTAATATCGGTTCATAAACGGTCGATTAATTAAGCAAATTCTTCCGTTATTTCTTGTCAGTTTATAATATTATTAATGATTTTATTACAAAAAAAAAAAAAAAAAAAAATAACAACATAATAATAATAATAATAATAATAAGCAGACGGGAGTTTTAGATTTAAATTTTTGTTTGGTACTCCTCGGAACGAAACAACAAATAATAAATTGTTATTTTCATACATACATGGGGGTCGGTCGTACTTCTTTGGGTTAAATTATAAATAAATTTCCGTTTAAATGCATTATATTTACCGAAGATATTATACGTTCTCCAAGTATTTTAGGCTTAGAGTTTTCGCAGCATTCTTTCGCCGATTTCTGGTTTTCGAGAAAATAATTAAAATACATATTCTTATTAATATTTTTTCAGGCTCGTCAACCACTATTATCCAGAAACAATTAGAAATGAAAAGTTTTATAAAATGAGCTGATGAGATCTCGTCAAACGAGAAGCAATCGATATAGCGAGAGAATAATGCAAGAGAAAGAAAAAGGTAAGAGGTGCGTAGTAAGTAATAGGGAGATCTTAGCAAACACTGGAATAAGGAGTAGAAAACGCTGTACCGATATTCAACGTTAATCACATTAAAAACAAACTGCATCATCCGAATGCAGAGAGGAGACAATATGCGTCTAGGAAGCTAATAAAAAACGAAAATCGGACAAAGCGGTATTTAGGGGAATAATGGCGACAAGAACAGTGGAGAGGAAACAGAAAGAACCGTGGATTAGAAGGAAGACATTAGAGTGGACAGACACAGATAAGCCGAAAAAAATAAACTGAATATACCCCCTCCCACCGGAACGTTCTATAATCAAAATTTCGTTATTTTTGTTTTAAACTTCTTTATTACTTTTTTGCGTTCGTCAGACTATCTTTTTTTTTTACATTATCAACAGCAGGATTCGAACCGCACCTACCGAAATAAGAAATCTGACGGTAGTCGCAAAATCGTTGTCGAGCCAGCTGAAGTATATAATTTTTGAAGTTTGACCGTTTTTTTTTTTCCCGTCTACTTCTGTTATGTTCACGCAACTATTACGTATTTCGAATGATTCATAAATAAAGGCTTTTTATTTTTATCGTTCGAATTATTTACGCTATTTTATCTTACCGCTAGAATATAATTTGCGGTAATTATTATAATCATTTATTATAACGGATTATTTTCAGCGCAGGGATTTCTTGTAATTGCGATATTTTCCATGTCCTCTTTTTTTTCTCTCTCATTTTTGTACTTTAAAAACGTTTGCAACTTTAATGGTTACTTTCCGCGTGACCTTTTTTCCAAAAGATTGTGTTTCTAAATTTTTCTATTGTACTACCCGGAGGAGATCTTTCGAATTCACAACGGATTACGAGAAAATACGGGGGGGGGGGGATTTACTTAGAAATGTGTAATTACTGTTGTAATTCAAATTAAACGAAATTTCTAGAACTGAATAAACAAAAAAAAAAAAAAAAAAAAGAAAGAAATAATCAAAAAACAAAACGAAACAAAACGACCAGAGTAATTTTTGAAAAGAGAAAGTTTCAAGTAAATTTTAAGACACGCGAGGTACGTTAAATAATTATAGAACCCCATTCCGGCAGAATTCCGTTTAAAAAGATCCTTCGCAATCTGTTCTCTACTGTAGTTGCTCACGATTAAAAAATGATTTTTGCAAAATAATCAGGTAGTAATCGGGCTGGTCAGACGTAGAAATCTCGACAATTAGAAGTCGTCACCGGGAGAGAACGATTTCGCGCGGTTTCAATTATATTCCCCTGGATCTACTACAAGCGTCGTAAGTAGATCTAGTCGAAAGTAAAAATTAACCGGTGTGCGCATGAAATGCAATACTCTCCGAAAAACGATTCTACACGCTTATTGTTTCCTTTTATATAGGCCTATATAGCCTCTTTGCATTTATCACGCTTTATTCATTTCAATCACCGAGCTTTGTTTATCATTTTTCGAGCGGTTTACTATTGCTCGGCATGTTAATCGAACGATTTAGTGCGAATGCGTTAGCTTCAGTGAAAATTCCCGAACAAGAGCAAAACTACGAACCAGAAAATTTTCCGTAAACGTTTACGTTCGCAAATGATAACAAAGTAGTTAAATTCGCGACGGCACCAAGCACCGTTACGGCTGAACGCAGTCTGGCATATGTTGATTGGCTGAACAGCTGTTTACTTCATGCCGGTTATGAAATTCCGACCGGAGACAATAATTGTTTAGGCCGGGCAAAATTTAATGTCACGTCCCGGAGCTAAGCGGATTTCTTTGCTGTAGTAGCCCGAAGAGGCTCTTAACAGATTTCGGTTTCCTCGACACTCACACGTTGCTTTACTTTTAACATGATCTCCGAGTCATATCGAGGTAATAAAGAGGCGAATGCGCCTCGCCTTTTCTTTCTCCTTAAAAAAAATGTGCCATTATAGATATTAATGGTCGAAGGGTGAGCCGGAAAATCAAATTGTTCTGTTTCACAGTTCAAAATCAACCGGAT
Organism: Icerya purchasi; assembly: GCA_039619475.1. NCBI lineage: Eukaryota > Metazoa > Arthropoda > Insecta > Hemiptera > Monophlebidae > Icerya > Icerya purchasi. The sequence goes on from CM077116.1 coordinate 232,229,666, forward strand.
TTTAAAAATGGAAAAGGGTAGCGAAAAACGAATCGGGAGAAAAAAGCGAACTAGTTCCAAGACCGGTGCTTTTCCAGTTAATTATCTTGGAATAGGAAAAACATTATCGATATAACTGAAGAATAGGAAAAAAAAAAACGTAAGAATTCCGAGATTCAAATTCATGATCACAGTGATACGCGTGTTTTTATATTCTTTCATTGTATATGACGTCGATTACGTTACGGTTTTTATATAAATCGAAAATCTAGGTAATTTTATCTTTTGCAGTCACGCTACTGTAATTTTGCGAAATACGAATAATTTTATCCCGTAGGCTATGTATAATTAGAAAAATCGATTATTCCGTACCGGAATTCGACTGAAGAAACATCAGCGGGCAAAGAATTCGTGTCCCGGAACGTCGAAATGGTCGATCCTGGACGATTTCTCTCCAATCGCACTTAACAGCTTAATCACACGAACTATCTCATCATTTTGTCCGTTCGCATCTGGCTTGTTCCCGGCAGATTATTGCCATTTAGCCGATCACAAATTTCGATGAAAAGGTTTGGTGTTTGTTTTGTTTTTTTTTTTGTTTTTTTTTCGTTTATTTTCAAACCTTAACAGCTTCAAAACTAATTTGATCATCTCTTTAGAATACACGGAGTATTTTCTAAATTGGAACTTGTAATTTATATTAATCAGTTACATTTTCCTCAAAATAATAATATTAATTCTACTTTCTCGGAAGAGATGTTTAAAAAATTCAAGATAAATAATAATATCGGAACGGTAAGAAGTCCACACGCTGCTAACTACTATCGGCCGATCGACATGCGGCACTCGTTTAATGTCATCCAGATGAGTTCCTATGCGAAATGTGTAGGAGACTATTTTTACACGCATTTTCGTCGAAAACTCCTTCATTTCGGTTATTTTTACCTCTGCAGAAGAGAATTTCGATTATTCTCAACACATTATGAAAATATCTTAGTGCGCTGATTTCGAAATTTTGTACGGCCTAAAGCACCTCCTGATTTCTACAATACCATCCACGTTAAAGAGCTTTACTAAATGTTATTCCCGGAGCGCGTGTTTCATGATCGCAACAATGTAATTCTTCATCGTGCACTAGTCAATAGTATGCAAGACGTGATTCGACTCCTAGATCGGCATGACGCGTTTTTATTATTACCGTTGACTTTTCTTCAAAATTCATTCGGCGGGTCTTCTTGCAGCAAGTTTTCTGCAATTTCTACATGAGAATGTTCGAGGCCACCAGTGTGGTGCAATTTTACATTACATGCGACTTTTAGTCTATATTAATCAAAAAACATAGCACTATCGGCACTAATGTAATTAATTCATTAATCATATTTTGCTGAAAATTATCATTACCGCGCCTAGCTAGTGAACAGTTTCTGGAACAAATGTAAAATTAAATTTTTTTTAGACTCTGATTTTGTTCGTATCCTAGATGTCGGTGTTTTTCAATTGACTAAACCGAAATCCCTAGTAATTGAAGAAAAACGAAAAAAAATCCAGCGGAGAAACTGTTTTTATGAGCACGATAATCTGTTAATTTTCCTTACACTTTCTGGAACAAACGTAAAATTAGATTTTTCGGCGCGTAAATTGTCGGTAGTAATCGGAACTTATTTCGAACGAATGATGCAGACATTCAGCAATTTTGTAAAATTTTGCCCAATCTGCAGGAGGAGATTTAAAAGCGGGTCTTAAAACTTTCGTCGAATTAATCTTTTAATAGAATTAGACGGTTATTAGCGGGCGCGGCGTTGCGACCAGCGACGATGAGGGGGCTTGTGTGCGCGACCGTTTTTTTTTTATTTAACAAGGAGAAAGCTTTCTATAAATTACCACGAATGGGAAACCTTACACGAAAATCGGACACAGTCTCAGGTACTTTAGCCGCGAGCATCCTGTAATTTCCGTTAAATGAAAAACTACAACTGTTTAAAAGCCATAAAAGTGTGCTATCCTCTCCTTCGATGTAATAAAATATCATCCGATTTACTCGAACGAGAAACAGAGATTACGCGCGAGAATGTGAAAAAGAGAAAAGGAAAAAAAAGTTATAAAGCCCCGAAGCTCTATGACACCGTCGAAAAATTCGACTGACGAGATGATATAAATATCGTATTACTTATATTTAGCTACCGAGCGACTTTTTTGTAAATTATCCTCTCTACTCACGATTTTAAACTCTATCCGGTCATACAAAACACCTGCAATCGATATTAAATACGTGAATTTGAAAAATGTCGCTAATTGAATACGAACTTTCATCGTTACCTTAGACGATATTTTCTTACTCGAAAATATGTATCTTACAAACTAAATATCGTTTTTACCAACATTAATATATCATACTAGATATGCGATGCGGAACTCGATTGAACGCATTTTTCTTCTGCTTTAATGCGATGGAAACTGAAAATCAAAAAAAAAAAAAAATTATGCAAATAGATACGGCAATTGTGAATTATGAAAAGAAGAACCGGAGGTGGTATCGAGATTTGTTAATTGGTCGTTCAGTAATATCCGTCTGTACCTCGATATCTTCTTTAGTACCGGATAACGCGCCGAATAATCAATCGCGCTGTTTACTAGGCAACATAAAGCCATTACTTTTTTGCACACCTTATTTTATGTTTTGCACGCTACCTATACACTATAAAATCTCGTACTTAATAGTTATGTTAAGACACGATGTGTTTTGTATGTTGAAACAAACTCGATCTATTTATTGCCCGCTTGAGAGATTCAAGGGGGAGAGAGAGACATACAGAGAAACGGAGTTGAGTTTACGCTGATGATACTGCGCACTGATGGCCAAAAATATTACGAATTATAATGGAAAATTAAATGAAAACAAAAGCGAGATAATTATTCTGACGAGGCACGTTTTTATCACCAACAAGAGCAATTCCCGGTTAGGAAACTCTTATGTGGAATATAAATCGGATTCAGTTCGCTTTTAATAGAAATTACGAGAATTTGCAGGAAAATAATACTATCTAAACTACTCTATATCGGTGTTCTGACGGGGTGTCACGAAACAGACAAAAATTGCAAAAAGAAACTGTAGAAAACTATATTTTAATGAGTAGCGGTACGCAAGTTAATGAATATTTACCTAACAAAAATCTATTATTTAATATTGAAGTACATATTTATATTTGCATATTCGGTTTATAATATATATTGTTATATTTTACGATTATAAGGTTTATTTCAAATTAAAATTTTATTTATATACGTATATACTATAAGTTGGATTATTGTGAGATATAACAGAGCTGCCATTCGATAATTCGAAATATATTTACACCGAAATGGAAGTAGGACGCGGCAAACCCTGCCTCTACATACCATACCTTTTAGTATAAAATTAAATTTTTTATACATGTTATGCGGTTACCAATTTCGTAAAATACCGAGGAATATTATATTACCGTAGATGAAAGCCAAAATTGTAGAATCTCATCTTTTAAGAGAGGTACGTATTATTCATTTTTTACCCTATCTATCGCAACACGTAAGATATAGTTGAGCGGTTTTTAAGATTCTATTCGTGTTTTACAATTCTCTCTGGTCGAATAAAATTTTTGTATAATTACGAAGCATAACAAAAAAATCATTTAATTATTACCGAGCTCTAAAGAAAAACCAAAAAATGTAAACGACCTTTATGTGAAAAATTTTTATGTTTCTTATTCTTCTTCACTCGGGCGTAATTTGAGTACAGTTAAATGTATTAAATAAATTTCAGGCAAAAGCGCTATACCATTATTTGCGTCAACATGAACTGATGTAGTCTGCGAATCATACGAAACGAATTTACTTCCGAGGAATTATAAAGGACGCCGACTAGGCTATTAACACAGCGATTACTAATTTTTTAGCCATTCTTCCATACGTGTTTATTATCAAAAGTTTTTCTCCAATCCGGAAATATTACTTTGACTGGTAGAGTTCTAGTTGCTTTTTCAGACGGAACTGTGCAACTGAACTCGATATTAATTTTACACTTTTCAAAGCTTCGGCGGTTACGTCTATACTTTTCTTTTTTTTTTCAATTAACATGCCTTTTCATTGACTTCAAAAAACAACTAAAAAAAACTTGTACATTATCTTATGTTTTGTTTTTTTTTTTCGTTTGTGTTTCTTCGCGGTTTTATTCACGCATAACTTATGTCCATGAGGACCACCCTGATTTCAATGATTCTTTCTCGTTCAAAAGTGTATCGGTTAAGGGAGTGCACACGGTTTTGAAATATTCGGTAGTCATCAAATAATACGAAAATATACGGTCTTTCTAAAGAAGGTTTTAGTAATAGTCAAAATATTATTCATTTTCCCGTGGAAATAATGTAAGTTGGAAAACAACTAATTTTTAGTAAGGCGAAAAGTTGAAATGTCATCAACCTCAGTTACCACGAAAAAACCTAGAGATTCCAATATAAAGAAAATTCAAACCCTTCATTGTACTTGTTCGCAACATTTATTCGCTTTGAGTTTGTGTTGTAATTTTTATTTTTCCAGCTGAAGATGGGATTTTCCCGAAAACATTTCTGAACATATAGATTTCTATTTATTAATTTGTCTGTTTTTGGTATGTAGATTATTTCAAATAACTTCCATTGCGTTATTTACAAGCTCGTTACGTGCGGAAATATTACGGGCCTTAACATTCCTGCGTACGACTTTACCTCCAATGATACTCTTTGTTGATTCGAAAGTGTACCAGTCAGTGATGCGCCGACGGGTAACGAACTCGTTAAAATAAACGTTAAAAAAGAGAAAGAAACAGTCTCCTTACAGATGTACGTTTATTAATTCATTTAACCCCAGACAAAAATTAGCCGGAAGTTTTCATCGAAATATAGCGAAGAAAACGCAAAATTTTTAAACTAAACAAGCGATGAACGCGAGCTTAAAGAGAATCATTGGGTACCGATGCAGATTCGAATAAAGATGACGTTGGAAATTTATAAGGTCACCTCTGAGCGGAATTTGAACATTACTCTTGAACCGATTCCAATTTGCGACATTTTGGATTAGTATCACCGGAAAACACGTACACTGTAAATTGTGAACTAAAATTGTTTTTCAAAAGAAAATCAAGACGTAATCGAAAAATTCAATAAAAACGCACGAGAAAGTTAAAATTAACTATTCGATAGAAGACAATTTATAGTAAAATATGAGGGGACGGCATTATGCTTTAAAAACATCAATGAGTCACTGAGTTCGAATTTGAAATGATAATGAAAAACAAAATGAAATATTCGGGATATTTTCGATACATGGTTTATAGAAAATGAGTATGCCCACCAGTGAATGCGGCTTTTTAAATTCTGCAATATGAATTCGGTCTAACGATACTCTAATGAATGATATTGTTTAAGCGTAATATCCTCTTAATAAAATATATTATCTCGCCTCGACCAACTATTTATTTTTTGCTTCTTAGTACATGTTTATTCAACTTTTAGAATAGATTTCAGAACCCGGTATTTCTGTTTTCCTTAAAAAAAAAAATCTTATTAAAAAGTGCACACTTTCCGCGGATCGAGCTTTAAATTTACACTTTAGCATTATATCGAAACAATCATTTTTAAAATTAAACATAATTAAGAAGTGAAACAATTTTTTATTTTTATTTTAACTTAATTAATTCCCGATGAGTAGCCGAAAGTGCCGTTTCTTGTTTTGTTTCTTTTTTTAAATAATAAATAAATAAATAAATAAATAAATATATAAATAAATAAATATATAAATAAATAAATATATAAATAAATAAATATATAAATAAATAAATAAATAAATAAATAAATAAATAAATAAAATAGTTTCTCCCCCCATAAGAATGCGAATGACATTTACTATGTTTTAAGGTTATTTTCCGGTCGTTCAATAATATTTGCTTAGTAATCATATTTTCACTTTTTTTGGAGTGCAAAGCATTTCTCACATTGTTTGTAACGCAACTATAGTCTGAAAAATTTACAGTGAACTCCGTGACACTTTTAAAAAAGTACATTTAACTTTCTTTTCAAGTAATTCCATATCAATACAAACTACAATGTTAACAAAACGCCACAACTCTCTTACCAAATACAGAACTAAAGATACTATACATTATCGAGATGATCTTCACACGAAATCTTACGGAAAGAGTCCTATACTTTTTTACTATTTTCGCTATGTATTGCGTGTTGCATCCCATCCGTTGGCTGCTATGTTTGTCATTCGATTTAAGAGGATTGGTTTTTAAATAATCAACGCAAATTTGACAATTTTTAAACATTTTTTTTTTTTGTTTTTTTTTTTTTTTGGGAGGGGGGGCGTTAATTATGGACATTAACCCAGCGCAAATGAAATTTTGAAAGTTCCAAGTTGTGACAGCGGAATATTCTATTTGAACGAAATGCTACAGGTAGCCGAGGCTAGTAAACATTTTTGTAACTAATGTAAGTTATAATGGGAATAAAGGTGTATCGCAGACGGTAGCGAAAGAATTTGCATTACCATACTACTAACGTAATTTCCTAGTCAGCTACCATGGTGCAGTTGGTTAGACAGTGGTATCTCGTTCAAGTAGGACCTGATATTCCGCTGCAGCTCATTGAAACTTACAAATATTTAACTTGCGTTAGGTTGTTCATAGTTGATGTACTGAGAAAAAAAAAAAAAGAAGCAATTTACAAACCGCTCGACGCCTAAATATATGGAGAAAAACCAGTTGTAACATGAACATGGGATATTTCCGGTTTGCGTGTGTTAGACTTTATTATGTTTATCACCAGGTGCAGCATTTGCCATACGATAGATGGACCATTTTCACTAATTTTCTCACTGAAAACGTAATTCCTTGATAATATAGGAGGACTTTTTGTCTGCTGGTGAAAAGGAAAAAAACTAAAATTATGCAAGAGGTAAGATCCTAAATTCTGTTAACCAATAACAACGTTACATCCCTCTATTAAACACGAGTCTCGAAGGAGATGCAATCGATCGGTTCAATTCTTAATAATCTGCTAAGTAAACAGCTTAGTTCAACGTTTTGATCTGTGCTGTGAAAACTGTAATAACGTGTAGCAAAATTACAAATTACCCCGTCTAATCTAAATCCCGGCGGAAAACCACTTAATAATCAAGAGTTGGACTAAAAAAATGAAGGCAAACAAAAAAGCAAAGACATTTCCCACATCCATACATAGGTGTAGATATTTAGATTTGCATTAAACACTGAGGATGTAGGAACAATTTAATGTATTTTTCAGCCGTGATAATGATAATAGATCTGTACTTAATAACCTTTAAAAAATCATGTTTTATCAAAATTACACGAAAGATTAGAGAAATATTAGAGCCGTTTCAGATACAAACAGGGGCAAAAACGTCAAACACATTTTTTTTCCCATTGAGTTAGCAATTTTCAAACAAAAAAAAAAAAAAAATACCATTACAATATTTTAATATCTATCTTTTATTCATCTAATACTTTAATGTGTTGTACAAAATTTCCATTAAAATGAAACCAGTTTCCTATAATGTAAAATGTTTATTCTTACAGTGTAGAATTTTTATTCTTACAATGCAGAATGTTTGTTCTTATAATGCAGAATGTTCATTGCCATAATGCAGCATGTTTTTTATCATGCCAAATATTTATTCTTATAATACGAAATGTCTATTCTTATTCTGCAAAATGTTTATTCTTATAAGGCAAATTCTTACAACATGAAATGTTCATTCTCATTATGTGAAATATTTATTCTTATTATGTAGAACGTTTATTCTTATAGTGCCAAATGTTTACAATAGCATTTGTTACTGTAATCAATTTTTTTTTTTTTTTTTTTAAATAAATGTAAAACATTAAATGATTAGACATTTATCTGTCATATGGAGAGTATTTTTTACATTTATTTTCAGAAAAAAAGAAATAGCCACTGAAAGAAATGCAGATGGTAATGAACTTGCCAACACAATTCTCTACCTGCTACAAAAACAAAAATAATCTAATTAAAAAAAAATCGGTGGTCAGCTTGAATTTATTTCGGTAAGTTAAGAAATTATATGAAGTGTATATGTACACTGCCTATGCAATTTGTATCTGTTTCGAGTATGCTGGTTGAAATTTTAAACAACCTATGTATATACCCAGGCTCTGGTTGTGTCAACACCGTTTAAAACTTGTTACAATGTAAATGTGTACATCGATGTATACGTGCAATATGTTACTATTTGAAATATGTCGCCTCCTTTTTAGACGTCTAAAAGAAACAAGTTATAATAAAGCAAAAGAAAAATATGCGCGATAGTATGTGTTTAGTGAATTTTAAATGGTGTGCTGGAAGGCGTGAAAGTTATGTATATCTAATTGAATCAAGTAGGAGGGAAAAAACTGGGCACGAGAAAATGGGAAACAGTTTAAAGTGGGTAATTCATATAGGACGTTTAAAATTAATCTACAAGAATCCGTTTATGTACACACATAATATACGTTAGTGCTGACTGATCGGCAGGACACGTATGTCCGGAAAAAGTGAGCCGAATCGGGGTTAAATTTTCAGGAATGATGTTTTTGATATCATTCCTAACCGGTACAAGGAAGCATATTATAACGTGCCTTTCTATGAAACGCAGTTATACAGCTTCGTACACATTAGCAGAGCTTTACCAGAGTGCGTGTACACCAACAATTTTATTGAACGTGTTAAATAGGAAGAAAAAAAAATTTACACATGCTACGTAGGCACTACATCGAAATACAAATATGACGATGATCATGATTGCGATGATAAAATGATTTCAACGCGAACCGATTATGTACTCTCTAAATCTAAAGGAAAAAATTAAAAAAAAAAAAAAAGTTATGCGCAAATAACGATGGCTGTGCGATTACCAAATGTCACGAAATAATAGAAATACTAAAAGTCTAAAGAAGAGTAACTGATACAAAAAAATAAACTGAACGATAAAATTAAACGGATAAATGAACTAAAATAAAAATGCCTATATTAAAAGAGCGTGTGCTATACACATTGTTGTTAATAGAGAAATAGTATTACTATAGCGATGATGAACGAAAAAAAAAAAAAAAAAAAAACAAAACAAAAAAAAAAAGGATCGTTCGAACACTATTAATACACATCAAGTACACATTAGTATATTACTTAATACTGATCATCTCTAGCTAAAGTATTATTACGTATTAGTGACGAATCGGGACTTGGCGGCGGTTTGAACCGGAAAATGTTTCTCTTTTCTTTTTTAAATATCGTTTTTTGCAAAAATTGAACTGATTACAGGTTTTGTGTAGGTTTTCTTTTCATTAAAATAGAAAAGTGTCTCTACATAAACATCTTTTCTTTTTTTCTCAGTTACAGTTTTACGAGAACTTCAAACCGGTACACTTTAATTAAAGTTCAATTAAAGTCGTCGAAATCTAAAAGAATTTGGCTCTCCGTTGCAGTTCGTTACGGCGCGATCGGACCTGTTGGAAAATCGTGAGAGGTTGTAAGAATTTCTAAATGGATAAAGGAAAGATCTAAAATTTCGACACACAGTTACACTATTTAGTACCATTTTAAACAGTGTTTCCAACTATTAGCGGGGGAAAAAAACGGTCACAAATTGTAACTTAGCCAGCACTGCTACTTCCAGTTTTTTATTCGTAGCGGGGCTAAGAGAAAAAAAAATTGAAAATAACTCTAGCTGGGAGGAAATATTTCTTTTATGATCAAAGCATTACAGAGGTTACACAATATGCAAGAATCTTGAGAGGCAACGTTCCTCCGAACCCGGTTAGTGTAAGACCATGAACGTCGCGCATATATTAATGACCGATTTTTTAGGGGTAGCGAGTCGCCAAAATAGGGCTTCATTCGGAATCGTAGAAATGAAAAGGAATTTTATCGCTACTACGTGGTCGAGGAAGTGAAAGAAAGGATTATATAGACGAGAAATGAAGTGAAAAACGAAGGTAGGAGTGAGGCTCAAAAGAGTTGAACAATAAAAGTGTAAGCACTGAGTAAGAATAAAAAAGCATATTTTCCTAATGTTTTTTTTTTTTTTTTTACTGGCCCAGCTCTCGCCATTTGGTCATTTCTCTGTAGTCGATTTAAATTTTTATTTTCGAGGCCTTAATGAACTTCATACGATTTGGGCTGATCTATAACTTCCAGAACTGCCAATTGAACACAAATAAGAAACTAGGAGCTTAATAAAAAAAAAAAGGTAAAGTGGCAGGACTTTTTTTATTCTTTTTTACTTTGAATGTGGACAGTCTGAATTTAAGTGTAAAAAGTGTAGAGACGATCACATATACGTACGTATATGTATTATATACACACACACACCTGCGCATGTATATATATATATACATATATATATGTGTGTGTTTGTGTAGTTTTTTTTTTTTTGTTTTTTTTTTTTAGGGCTTATATGCGAGACAACTCATCCGATAGAGTTATATTTGTTTACAATGGTCACGAAATAAATGCGTACAGTTTTAATGAAACGTTTAAGGGAAATTACATATTAAAAAAAAAAAGCTATCAAATAACCAGAAGAGAAACATTGGAAAATTTTGCAACCGTTGTTGAAATTATTTATATATTATTATAAAAAACTTTAATTGTAAATCACAGTAATATGCTATCAAATTCAAAATATAAAAAAAACATAAAAAAGTATTAAAATGCCGACTAGTTTCAACGGTTTAAGGGACTTGCCATCATAAAGGTATAATTTTTTCTTTTTTTATACCTTCATAATGATGGTCTCTTAAAACGTTGAGACTAGTCAGCATTTTAAGCATTTTTTATGTTTTTTTTTTTTTTTTAGATTTTGAATTTAATTGTAATTTATAATTAAACTTTTTTATAATAATACATATATATATATATTTTTTTTTTTTTTTGCCGTTGTTATTAGTTCGTTTTAACATTACAATTTACGTCACATATGATGAATTCCTTTTATGGGATTATTTAATGTTTAAGGAAAATAGTAAAATTCGGTAAATAGCAAAAAAAAAAAATAATTTAAAAACGCCAATAAGATTTGTGTCTCTAGATTCGCCACTGTTACAGATTATGATTACGCAATTAATAATAGACGCGATATTTTGAGCCTATTGTACATGTCTAAAATTCGTATACGTATGTGAACTGGCAGGAGGTTTTTGCTGTTCGCCTGTTTTCAGAATTACTGTGAGAAGTTAAATATTTTTCACTAGTTCCTAATGTTAGGTAAAATGTTTCTGTACCCGATGTTAAATTTTTATGAAATTATTTCAGATGGATTTGTCGTAGATTTTCGAATTTGCTTAACGGCCAAGATCGGACAGATTCGTGTCGGAACGATTTTAATTTGTTCCTTGTTTATTCCTTTAATTTAGATTAATCGAGAAGAAGAAGAATAAAATATTCTGCATCAGTTATAATTTAATACGTCTCGGAATGAATCGAATTTGTGTGAACATAGCGCAAAGTTTTTTCTACTCCCGCCATCACAACGTATACGATTGTGAACTACGAATTTATTAATATTGAAATCAACTCTAATAATCAAGTTATAGGTAAAAGAAAGTAAATATAAAAAAAAAAAAAAAAAAAAAAAACACTGTAAACTATAAAGAAAAGAACACACAGGTAGTAACGACGGTAAGGAAGAGCAGTGAAAAAAGAAAAAAAGGATGAACAAGATGGATCGCGGGAAACGGCGAAGAATGGAAAAGACGGAGGTATGATGTGTTTCTCTAATAAAATCGATGTAACGTAAAACACCGCAGTTAATTTTAATAACACAAACAACAAACAAAAAGAACGAATTACAACTGGCGCCACTACTACAATACTGATGTATATAACAACTACGCGCGCGCAATTAATTGTTTTTCAATTAGTTAATTATTGAACAGCTGTTTGTGTGTGTGTGATTGAAAACTGCATAATAATAACAATCGATTACAACTACTACTGCGAGAACAACAACAACTATGAACGACTGTTTTTTTTGTTTTTTTTTTTAGCAAATCCCGGCACCAGCGCAAAATCACTCTGTTCTTGTTATTAACACTGACCTGCCGTCGTTGTTCCTGAAGTAGCAATATCAGTAACAATAAGAACAGTGACTGTTCCTCCTGTTGTTCACCGACTGCCGTGATCTCGAAGATCAGTATCCGTCGCCGATGCGTATGATTTCTTTCGAATATAGAGAACATGATGACGATCGAGTAATCTTCGCGAGTTTGCGCGAATACTTTACGAATATAACTAAAACACGAACAGCGATTTCATTAAGTTCACCAGTAATGCACGAAATTCCAATATTGTATAATAAAAATTGCGCGGTATACATCTATATACACGGTGTGTGTTAGTGTGTGTGTGTGATACGGTCATTTCAGCAATAACTGCAGCCTGTATAGTTGTAAAAATGCCGATAATTCTAAAGGAACCGTTTTGTTTGTTTTGTTTTTTTTTTTTTTTATTATTTTATTTATTTAAATTTCTTACAATTTCTATTGGAGCTTTCCGATTTCATTCGCGCCCACAGTATGCGAACTATAGTGATAGCTGCCGAAGTGCAGTTTCTATTTAGTACTATAATCTAAGGCAGTGTGAGCGCTACCGAACTGTCGTTGTGATCATGTTGCTCTCATTGTGATTTACACTCTTCTAACCTCCTATATGTTTCTTCATCATCTCACTACATAGTCTTCAACGTCAATCTCAACTTGGAGTTGTAGAGAGCTGTGTTGCATACATAAATCACTGTCGAATCTGTCAGAAATTAATTTAATCAAAGATCGGCTCCGCTTAATTGTAATTATGGTTACGCTATCAGTGAAAATTGAGTTCTAATAACAGCCTCTCCGTACAGTTTAAGACGGTAATTGTAGTCACATTGTTCTTTTACTAATTTCCTTTTTCGTTATAACTTTTCCTTTCTTATACTCACCGACGTTCACTAGAATTGTGTTGTTTACACACATCTCTTTGTTTAGTTCATTATCCGTCCAGGTTATGGTGTGAATTTTACTTAATTTTAGTCCACGTTGCTATAGTTCATATTTAGTATATTACAACGTCGATTATAGTCTAAGGCAGCCAGATGTTACTTAGCCGTAGTTGTGCCCAAATTTCTTTAATTCATATATTTTCTGACCGAAATATTCGGCAATTTCTTCCAATTCGCTTGTGTCAATAGAAAATGTTAGCTTTAACATGGGAATAGACCCTAGATTAGCCGAGGTAATAGAATGATCGGAAAAAAACACGATTAAGGTTGTGTTTCACGGGGATACGCCGTTTAAGACTTCAATATAAATTTTCCCGAACGGGCAAGCAGCTTTCTGAAGTTTTTAATAAAAATGTAGGAAATTCAATTTGAACGGAAGAAAAAAAAAATAATGATAAAGGAAAAAACAAAAATTAAATTAGGTGAACCAGAACTATTAGTTAAGAAATAACAGACAAAACCGAATTTCTCACTGCTACCAATGTGTCAAAAAAAGCTAAAATTGAAATGCATTGTTTTGAAGTTAATTATTACGTATTGTACCGAAATACGATTTAGCGTTAATGTTCTAGACAAGGAATAATTTGTTCTCGGCAATAGTTGATTTTAAGAAAATTTCTTTCAGTTAATGTTTCGAAATAATACCGATGACGATTACTATTTTTAAACTGACGTAATTATGAAACGTCAAATACTTCTCCAGATACCCGTAGTATATCACTCCTTGCATCTGTTACCGCTAGAATCGGTAAAATTTTAATAACGTTTCAAAAAAAAAGGGCACGCTATTGAGAGATTCTTTTGTATGGGAGTAGTCTGACAAATTTTGCATCAGTCTCCAGAAGAAATGTGTGGCAAAATTTGCACCTAATAACGCTTCGAAAAAAAGAAAAAAATACGAATTTTTCTTCTTTTTCAGTACAAACGATCTTTTCCAATTTTTATATGGTTTTTTTTTGACTGCAGCGAGAGTTTATTCTGAGTCCATAGTTTTATTGCAGAAAACAGAATTTCATTTTATACAAGAGTTCTATTTTTTGTTAATATCTACGCAAATGAGATTGGAAAAAAAAAACAAACGAAAACAAAACAACATTAATGGCATTTGTATGTTATATTGTTTTTAAATTGTAAAAAATTACATTTTATATTTCATTACGTTAATTATTTTGGGCCAATCTTCATGAATTAGTGTCTTCGATTTGGTCAGTGCGTTTATCGCAATAGGTACATAAACTGCCCAAAAAAGGTTCTGCACAAAAGCAGCGTATATAACAAATTTATCCAACCTCACAATTTTCACACCCTAACAGGTAAAAAGTAGCTATTTCCAATTCAATTACTATTGTGATTTTTAACGAAATTTAGATATTTCAATAAGGCGCATTGTTATTATTATTACTATTTATTTGTTAATACATAAAAATATTGTGATTGATGAGATCTAAAAGCAAACTTGCAGTTTGGTAGACTGAAAAAAAGAGCGGACGACTTAACGATGAAAAAATGCTGGAAAGCAGTCAAAAATAAGGTTAAAAATTTGTTTACCGGACGCCAACCTGCCAATTTTGTGACATTGTAAAAAAAAAAGCATAGACGGATACAATAATATCGCTTTTCAGAACAAAAAGGACATGATATTTTCGATTCACCCGGGTTTTTATTTTTTTTAAGGAGAAGGGTATTTCGCGTTGTTTACCGTACCTAAACTGTTATAGGGATATAGCCAATGGATAGGTGCTATTTGAAATTTTTTTTTTTTTGATTGGGGATGGCGAAAACTACAACATTGACTTTTATCTTGCAGAGAAACAAGGCGCTAGTGAAACATGGTTTTTATTCTGCTGCGAAAATTCTATGCCGGGGAGAAACCTCTAAAATATTTATCGCTTTTCTTCGAAGAATTTTTTCTTTTTTTCTTTGATAGGCATTTTAGGAAAGGAGCTTCTGTTAAGCAGCAAAAAGGCTCTCGCTCAGTGTGCGACGATTATGAAAAAATTCGCTAATCAACGCGATGTCGATTGTATCCTCTTGCATTATCTTTCCCTTCCTATTCCAAATTTTCGCAATTTGTTTCTGCTGCTGCGATTTCTCTCTTGCATTCTCATTTAGTAGCAATTTGTATTTCTAAGCGAATCGAGATTACACGCGAGTATTTTCAATTGGCCTATTTTGTTCGGTATTCTCGGAGCATATCTAAAATAACTAAATAAATTTAAAATAACTTTGCTACCGAAATTGATAACATGAAAATTTTTCTTCTTCCACGTGCACTAATAAAATCTTTCGTTTATTTGTGCCGATCGGTAATAAATGAACCGAACTTTATGTATCTGCTGACAGAATAAAGTATGTACAATCAAAAGAATAAATTAGGCCCGTCTAGTTGTTGCTCTAATAATGCTTCAGCCTGTCTTAGTCTCTAGCGCCGCTTCTTTAATCTTGAAACAATTAATCTTATTAGGAAAAAAAAAAAAAACACAAAAAGAAAACAGTTTTTAGTAAAAAACTGATGATGTTTAAACCAAACCGATGCAGTTATTTCTGAAACACCGTAAAGTTCAGCTATGACGCTTCATAACTGAACAAAACACGTATCAATAGATAAGAATAGGACAGCCGTGTCGTGAGTGTATAATTTTGGAAAATTAGCATATCATCTAGAATACAAAATAGTATATTAAATAAAACTGTCTGAAGATCGCGCGTTAACGAATGTATATTACATATATATATATATATATATATATATATATATATATAATAAAGTAAATAAATACACTTAAACCAGTAGGAACGGATATAATTATATTTTAAGCGAATTTCCTCTCCATTTACTGTTACGAAAAAGTGATTTTCATAATATTTTAAAAACTTAAATGTTTCACAATATAGAATAAGTTGAAAATTATATAATTTTCTTAGGAGTTAGCTAAAGTAAAAGTATTACACAAATATACTTATTTTTGCAACGACTACGTGTCGAATAGATTTTTTTTTACTTGATTTTACTTGAAATTCTGAAATCTAAAGTATAACTAATAGCGAATTTTAACCGAAAAATTTTTCCGTAAATGTATTTTGAGATTAAAATTTGAGATTAAAATTGATCGATTTGCTGGAATGTATTTTTTGTATTTGCACTTTGCGTATAAATTGTAAGTTGTTATTTTATACACACACACACACATGCATAATATATACATATGAGATATATGTACAACACTAAAAAATTTAAAAAATGTAATTAACTTAGAAAATAAATTTATGTAAATGGTAGAAATGAAAAATTAAAAAATTCGACTTTACGGAAAAAGCTGATTTGGAAAAGGTTTTTTTTTAAACGGTTAACCTAAATAGGACACGGGACGTTAGGCGTTAAAATTAAAATTCATTTGCATAGAAATTAAAATGAAGCTTGTTATATAGGGCAAAGAGAGGCAGTGGGACAAAGACCTCTTCAGCTATAAAGTTAAATTTCAATTAGTAACCCGAACCGTTCTTCTCGTTAATTATAAAAATAAGAGTCGGCTATCGTCGAAATAGTTGCCTGGCTTTTAAACTATCGATTACCGAAATGATAAAAGGCTAATGTGACTCCAATCAGACAAGTCATATTAATTCTTCATTACAAAAAAAAAAAAAAAAAAAAAAAATAGAAAAAAAGGGGGAAAAAGAAAGGAAAGTGTTACACAGTATTTAATTTAAAAGACGTAGCATTTTTTTTTTTTTTTTTTTTTTTTTTTTGTTCGGTTAATTAAAAATAAATAAAGTAGAAATAATAAAAATAGAAGAAAATCTGCGCAGGTGAGCTTTATAAAATTGAAATATTTTGACGCGAATTTGTGGGCGGCAGGGTTTTAAAAGTTTGCAACCGAACATCGTATCTTTAATTTAGCTAACGGTCATTGCCGAAGTCTCCAATATAATTTTAAATAGGAGTAAACGGAATTTCGTTCAATCAAAACACATTCGTGTCAAATTTTTTTTTGGAATTCTAAATAATTGTTTTATATTCAATTTTCACCTTTTTGGGACGAGCTCAATTTTTGATTAATTTCGAAATGTAAAACGGGGGAAATTAATAATAGCACGCTGCTGTATGAAACAAACATCATAGGCTATTTCAATCGATGCGTTCAATTATGGAATGGGTAAATATTACAACTCTAATACTTCAACAGCATTCTACGCACTTTCGATATTTGTTCAATAATAATAAGTTAAAAAATTCATCCAGTGCGAAATTGCCATCTTTGGCATAATCAACGATGATTTACGAATTGGAATATATCTTTAGTACTCGTTCGTACTTACACAGACGTGCACGAGAAAAATTTCACGCATCTACAGAATTAAATACTTCCTCGGATGGAATATAACAAAAATTAAAATTACAATTACAACAAAGTTCAATATTCTTTTAATAAAAAAAGGTTTGAAAAACTGTGTTTTTATTGTTTTCTTTGTACTAATATCACCGACAATGGGAAAAGATTGTTCATAATTTATTAACATAATAATTATTAACAAAATTCTTTTTTTTATTATTATTTTTCATAAATTGAATGAACGAGAAGTATTTTTTCTTTGTATAGTACAGCTTTTGCTAATCATAAACATGGTAGACACAGAAGTAGTCGGAAAATATCTCATTATTTATACCGAGTTATAAGATTGGTTCAAAATAGACAGTTTCGTTTTAGTTAAATTATAATATTCGTCGCTTCGGCGAGGCCTAAAAATCGCACATTTTTAGAATTCAAAAGTTTACCGATCTAAATGAGGGATTTCCGTCTATCTAGACTTAGTTCGAAATTTGTATCACTTTTAACGATGTCGATCTCAATGAAATTTCCATGTTACACGTATCGTTAAAAAGAGGGCCCTAAAACACCTTCAGTTTAACGCAAAAAAAAACAATTTTTACTTTTTATCCTTTTTTTTAATGTAATATTTTGAAATTTTATTGCAACTAACAGAATTTTTCGAAGAGCTTTGCAAAACAAAAGTCCGTACGTACCAGAGAAATATTGCGTACTATATTCGTGTTTCCTTTTACATAAAATGTAGTTATTAAATCAGTTTGACAACGTCCGTGAGCAACGTAAATTTGCGTACATCTTAATAATACATTATAAGTAAACTCTTATCAGTAATACATGTTACGCGAGTAGCGACGGTCTGTTGTTAAATAAAGAAATAAAACCGAATCTTAAGCAAGTTTGTGTTCTTTCCGGTGCTGGAAGTGCTCTTGTGCTTCATCTTTATTATATTAGATTTTCTGTTTCGCATTTTTAAAACACTTCGACCTGATAAAGATAATTTTATTGGGCTTTAATAGTAGTTCAGTCTGCCGAAAATGCGCGTTGACATTTTAAATATCTCATCGAAGAACACCATGAAAATCATGTTTGATGTTCCGAGAAGTTCCCATGTAGATAGCATAAACTTGGTCAAAGAAAACAAGCTATTGCCATTTATTTTTAGAATATAAGTAATTGCGAAGTGGTTTTTTTTTTTTTTTGACTCTCCTATTTAATTCGACATTAGTTTCCATATACTATTAACACCTATCAAGGCAGCACGATTACATATCTATACTTATATATATATATATATATATATATATATATATATATATATATATATATATATATATATATATATATATATATACCTACACGTGTGACGACATACATGTACAAAAAAAAAAAAAAAATTAAAAACAGAAATATAACTTTTTAAAGATTTTATGAGTTTCCGTTAACCGTCTGTTTTTGGTAAGATGGATGTATTAGTGACGGTTAAAAGTTTACACGCGTACAACTGAATAAAATAAAAAGAACCCCTTAAAAATCCGGAACCTATTCTTTAGAAAAAATTTAACGTGTGTGAATAATTTATAAAATATAACGAAACGATTTACCCCACTGGAAAAGTGAGCAGACTACAAATGAGAAAATTATATAAAAGGCACATTAAGAATTACTGCGTTTTGTTGAACTGGGCCAAACGGTGTTTAATGCCAAGCCAAAAAGTAAATAAACATTTTTTAACTTCCATTAAAAATTTTTAATTTCATTAATAAATTCTGATTCTTAATTGTTTTGTTTTTTTTTTTTTTTTTTTTAATGGTCACATGGCTAGAGAAAAAATATCGAAATTAATTACATTAAAAATAATACCGAATTTAATAGTTAGGCAGTGTAATAGCTAAATTATTTGATGCAAGATTTTACAAAAAAAAAAAAAAAACTTGCCATTTTAAAGAGGCATCTTTAACATTTATCCGGTTTTAGAAGCAGCTGTTACTATTTTTTCAGTTATAGGATGTGAATATAATACATGCGTGGATCATTTATAATACGTAAATACAAACGTGCGTATGTGTATGTAGATACATGAGCGAACAATGCTTACGCTGGGTATAGGGGTTTTATTATTAATAAATGCAGAAGGGATCTCCAGAACGCATGGTGACAATAACGTTCGTATGAAAAAGAAAAGAAAAAAAAAAGTATATACGTGTATATTAACACAATGTTCTAAAAACCACCTGAACTATTCCATAATAAGAGGTACACAGGTAAACGATAATTTGTTTCATAATATTCGATTTTTATTCAGTGCCTACAAACCCTCTAAAATAAGCTATAAATATATATATATATATATATATGTATATATTTTTCGCTTTCGTGATATTTGGTGGTATGGCATAAGGTTTGTTAAATGCTGGAGACTTCAACGTAAAGTATTTATTATGAAAGTAGTTAGATTCTTTTGTTTGTAAAAAGTTCAGTGTAGAGAGATATTTTACTGCAAAAATGGCCGATAATTTTTAAAACAAATCGAGTGTTTCACGTAAAATATGATCATACGGCTTGTCAGTAGTAAACTCTGAGGAGCTGAGTTAATTTAGTATAAGGTCGGTCTACAGGAGTTCATTTTAAAGTTTTAGAAATTTCACGGCAGTAATGTGATTAGAAAAATTTTGTTAACTGCTCGGTTAAGAGATCATAGCCGATCGTGAGATTAGATGAATGGGAGTACCGCAGTTACTTCGATAACAAACTTTTTAAGTTCTCGCAGTTGCAATATAAAATTTGTCCGTTGCCTGGTCAACAGTATCGGAAAAGTTCGAAATGATTTTTTGAGTTTTAGACCGATACCGACGAATCAGATCGAATGATTTATCGCGAATTTTTGTATTTTTGCGACTTCGGTCGCCTAACAACTGATCTTTCTTCTCGTTGTCGATTTCAAATTCTTTCGCTATTCTTTAGAGTCAAAAAATCGAGAACTTCATAGAGTCGTTGCGAAGAGTCGTCTAACTTATTGTGTGAACCAGAACCTCTTCCGAAGAATGTGAGCGACGGTAATAATGTGAGAAATATCGTGATAATAAAAACGATGACATTGAACTTTTTGTTATTATTACGTGTCCGACACGTGAAACTGGTAAATGTAGCCGTAATCAACTGTAAACTTTTCCAGGATAGGTTATATGCGTCAAAATCGGCCGTCAGCTCGTAAAATTCGCTAAGCCTTAGGCAACAATGGTAGCAGTAATCTAGCTTTACGGCCGTTAACCGTTCCAGCGATAAATATTACAACTTCGAACACCTTAAAGGTAAAATTTTTTTTCTCGTGAATCGAGCGTATTTCAAAGAAAGAGAGAATTAACTGGACTCCGTGTCGACCCTGCTGGTACCTAAAAAGAAATATACCGAGAGCGTATCATCATTTTATGTTGCCGATAAATATATACCGGGGGATGTGATAGCCGTCTTATTGCGAACTACTTAAACGTATATTCTGACAACGCGGTATTTATCAGAGTTCAGAATGCGCCGGAATATTGAACGATTTTTAAATTTTACAAAATGTGCGTTTAAAAAATTGTTTTCACGCAAAATAAAAAGGTTCGTTGAAAAAACTTTCCTTTAATGAAAGAAATAGTAACAGAAAAAAGCGACGTAAAATTCTGCTACCCTCATAACTAAAGTACAAAATTAAGAACAAAAAAAAATAATTTAAAGTTCACACGGAACTTATAAACTTAATTATATGGTTATACTCTTAATTTGCATGTTTTTTTGTTTTTTTTTGGATTCAAGGAAAAATCGATATGCAAAAAGTACAGTTTTGGAAATCAAGGCTTTCTCGTTATTCACTCAAGTTCCAGATTACCAGACAAGAATGTGGATGTCGTATCAGAAAAATTAATATTACAAAAATAATCGACTTAAGTTCCATTAAGGGGTAGACCGCTAAGATTCGAATCATCAAAAAAATAATTAAGAATAAAAAAATGATGAAGCGAAGAAAAATTTGTTATTCGATATTTGTATTTCGAAAGTTTGCTGTTTAGCGATGAGCACTTAGCTGCAAAAAAAAAAAAAAAATTAATCGTTACATATTAAACGATAGTACAATTTTTTACAAAAATGTAACTTTCGTTTACGTGCATATTACCGACATGTTTTTAATTGTTTTTAAAACTCATTAATATACTGATTGATTTGCGAGTTCATCGGAGATCTAAGTAAAGCTCGGTCATCTCAAACTATTTTATATATATATGTATGTGTGTGCGTGTGTACAAAAATACATTTTCAAGGCAGGTACACGTATATTTATGATGATGTGTTAAGATATATACATACATTCTTAGCATGTAACACAGATCGCGGACTCTTCCCGAAATGGAAATTCTATCGGCAGAAAATGTAACATTGATAGTTTACACGAACAAAAAATATTGTAATTCTCTTGGGATTCGCTGGTAAAATAGAAGTCAACTACATTTCATCAACAGTTGAAATATTCTAAATGTATTCTAAAAAAGCAGAAATAAATTTCATCAGGAATTTTTTAGGGTACATAGTAAACGACTCCGGAATTAGTCACAGTTTACTATAGCGGTTCCCAAGTCTATTTTAAAAGAAAGAAAAAAAAAAAAAAAAAAACTAATCTATTTTTAAAATAAAAATGAATTTTAATTGTAAAGGTGCGATGAGGAGGTGTAAGGAAAAAGCAGGACGCTTCCTCCGATGTATAAAAAAAAATGGTAGCATCGAAAGACTGCGATTCTATTTCCTAAGATTATTTGCTAATTTGTGAAACCCAAAAAATGGATAATTCTACTTTTTGGCTTTTAATTTGTAAAAATTGAGGACTTGAAGGTGTTTTTTTTTTTTTTTTTTTGGTTGTTTAATTGTGACGTGTCGCTGAGTTTTTTAAATATTGTTTAGTTGAAACAGCCGAGTGCCCGAGAGAAAATCGAGTTAACTAAAATCAGGCGATAATAAAATGAATTGGTCTTGCTCGTCGGTAGCACGGCGTCTGCAGTTTAGGAAACCCCGGTGCACAGAAAACGTGGATTTTAATCAGTAGCTAATTCGTCAGAACCCTGTAGACTATTAATCCGCTTATTTACTCGTTATTTGTGAAAACTACCGATTATTATTACGGGAAAATCGTTGTACACAGCCCGAGACCGGTAAAACGTTCATAAACGAAGAGTTAATTGAGTTAATTTTTCTTTGAGGGGGATTCAATTAACGAACGTTAAAATTTAACCTATTCAATTAAAACCTTTAACGCAGAAAGGTTAAAGATAAGAAAAAAAAAAAATTCAAATACGCTACATATCAATTGAATATACACGAGTTACGCACAAAGTACAACTGTTATTTTTTCCATAAATTGTAAATCATTTATTACTCGAATATAAAAAGGAAAAGAGAATCGAACGGTTCTCATAAGTTTCTCTTAGCACATTTTCGCAGTTGTTAGAATTTCCGAAAAAACGTCGCTAATTTTTCAAAATTTCAAAAAGTACCAGTTCATCGATAACAGCCAGATGGAATAACACGAAGGAATGCAAATACATTAGGTGATATGCCCTGTTTACGATTAGATAATACAGTTCATGGTTTAATTAAAATTTAATTAAGATTAAATAAAAGTGCACGTTCGATTAAATCGGCCAAATTCCCGATAATATTACAATATTACGCGTCTTGCTGTGCTAATATGCCGCATTCTAAAACTTCTTCATGACCTATATATGTATGTCTACGTACAGATATTTGTTTTCTTTCTCTTTCTTTGTTCATATAGTTGCAATGCGCTAGATTGCGTTGTTATTGTTCGAGTGAGGTTGTAATACTTTTTTCGAAACTCTTCCGCGAATTTGCCGCAATAATGTTAACCATATTGGCTCTTTGCAAAGTCTACGACAGCTGCACTACACTATTGTAATACTCTCCTCTGTAATAACTGTCGCATACGGCTGCTGCAGACGTTTTGTTTCTGTTAGTCAAACTGAGAAATAAATAACAGAAAAAAGCGACAGCTGAACTGATTACGTAATAATAATGAGAAATAATGAAAAATAATGAGAAAAAAGAAAGAAAAAAATTGAAATATCGGCCGATCGTTCGAGAGAGCGGCTGTTCAAAGAAAAAAAGAACTGCGACTGGGGAAAATGAACTGGAAAATAATAAAAATGTTCAATTTATTAAACGCGGGAGTGCACGAAAATGCTTAAACCTTATCGAGTTGTCAGACATAGCTACGAACTAGATCTTTAGCGGATTAGGAACAGGTCAATTTAGGGGCGATTATTTCTCGCAAATACTTTCTCGGTCTCTACAAGGAGGCATGTAGTTGCTGCAGTAAATTTATAAACTTTTAAGCTAAAGAATGCAGACCATTTTGCCGACTGACTTATCACACTAATTTCCTTTTAAAAAAAAAAATAGGCTAGCCAGGTTTCGAAAACTATGCAAAAGGTGATATTGGGTGTCGACGGCTCCATTATGCGGTAAAAGATCACACACTCTTCCAGTGCTTCAGTTACAAAAATCGTTCCATCTTGTTGTGTATACATGTGTTATAGGAAAACCGAGCTCTTCATGTTGAAAAATCACTTACCGTCATCAGGTCCTTAAAGATCGAATAACTTTAAGGAAACGTCATTTTAAGTTTCGTAGGTAACCCCGGTAAGTGATAATTATTTCCTAGTGTATTACGTAACAGGTCTCTGTAATGCTTAAATCGCAGTTGATAATTGTTTTAGCATAAACTCAAAGTTGATACAATTAAATTTTGTTTAATACGACGGGCGAGAGGGGTTTTGCAGTCACTCGGTGGGGTAGCCTAGATCATCTGATCGGCTACCGAAGGTGTCGTAAGAAGTTCGAGACTTGTAGAAATCCTGGGCAGTAAAGGCGGCCGCTCAGAGAAAGGAACTGGCCCGTAAGATTCTCCAGATCCTTTGTAAAAACTCCGCACAATCAACGATATCTTATCGAGGGTATAATATGGGAGAGAGCTAGTTTTTTTTTTTTTCTTTTTTTTTTCTTTTTCCGTAATCCACGAATCAGTGTAAAAATATTCGAATAATTTGTTCAACTTTTAATTTATTACGCACACTCCTGTGTAATCTCGCTAGGTTAAATAAAAACTGGCAACAACAGTTACACCGCGAATGAGTTCGGCTAGCGATTCGAAAAACTAAATAAACGAGTAAAAGTTACGGACGAGACAATTTCAGATTCGTCTTGCCGATGTGCCAAATATATGATAATAAAAAGTCCGTCGGTTTTTGATAAAATGTTACCGGCGCGAACGAACTGATAAGCTTAATAGAGATTCAAAAATGTAATAATACCGCGTAATTTTTTAATAATTGAAAATAAACCGCATGAATTGAACACAAATTCCTGAATGTAAAAGAAAAGGTGGGCAAGCTTGTATAAGACGATATCGGACACACATTTCACACGTATACGCATTATATTTTTATAGGAAAATAGAGAGCCAGTCGTTAAGGATATAGTGCATTTCTGTGGAAGATAATAGAATATGCGTGATAAGGTAATGAAGGATAAATGATTTTCTAGAGAACACTGTAACTTACGAACTCAGCTCGGTAAAAAAAAAAAAAAGGTCGAAAAAAAGGCAGAAAAAAAGTTTAAAAAAAAAGAAGGGAAAACAGTTTTCGTTTCCGATTTCGGTTGCTCGTAATTTTCACGAGGTGGCTACTCAAAGCAGGTTCTCTTGTAATCTCAACTGTAACTGACTGTCTGTTTTCAGTCTAAGCGTGTTATCGTTTTTATCGTCGTTCGTTTCTTTTGTTTCATATGATGCCCTTTTTTCTTGAAAACGTGACAAAAACGAGACAAGCCTCATGTTCGATGGTTGTTTTATAAAGACGTCATCTAACGCTTTGGACCGTCGCGAAAGCCACTTAATCACGATTTGGCCCGAAAGCGAAACTAAAAAAGCACCTTTTGTTTCTCGCACAAAGGCTCTTTTACGCGTTTTGTTCGCTCACAAACCCGATCACTTCCTCCGGACACGTCGACACGTTGACCTTAAATATAATAACGCGACGAAGACGAAAATGCTTAAAAAGCTGAAAGACAGACTCTTCCTGCGCCGTTAATTGACAGACGATGCAAAAACAATCTTTACAGACTAGTAAAATGTTATAGCAACCGTCGCTCTGTAACGTTTCCTGCATCGGAACACGGTATTGCTTGATAAATATAATCGTTGGACCGTGCCTCCTTCTGTCTCGCTGCTTGTTTCTTTCCCTAGCGAATTACTAATCTGTCGCCATCGCTTCAATATTCTATACGTATCGGGAAAATAAATACCGAAGGATATGAACGGAAAGGTTATTTTTATTTTAACTTTTTACACGGTTGTCTAGAGCTGCTGTTGAGCCATAAATTAATTTTTAGCGTCATAACCAAACGTAGGGCATGTAATGAGAGGAGGAAGTAATTTAAATATATACGTCAAAGACCGATTGAAAGAAAATAGTTAGTAGAAATTATATCTAAAAGTAGACGGATAGGGAACGAGTGGATTTGCGAAAAGAATGTTATGAACAAGGTGAAACGTTCTAAGACTGAAAACGAAGGAATAAAATGAAACTTGAGAGAGATGTCGTTGTGAATAGTTCCAGAAAGATGATGAAGAAGATGAAGAAGAGGTGAAGAAGAAAAATATCTGCTTAGCGGTAGACGGGGCTTTCATAAGTGAACTGGAAAATGTTTTTTTCGGCTAATCGCGGAAGACAACAATCGTAAATGCTTAATGGCTGTTTTATGTCGCCCTACAAATATCTTTGTCGCGTTAAATATTTCTTAAACATTAATATTCGCAATCGTTTACATAAGTGCTTCCTGATTCGAGATCTGACTCCAAATTGATCTCTTATGAATTCCTGATTATTCTGGAATCGCGAAGAAAGTTCACTCACTACCTCAGTTATTTTCTACTTCTTGCAGGTTTCTTGTATTCTTATCCGCCGATATTATTCTTAGTAGTTGCTCATTATGAACTGTGTTATATTCCTCCTTGTTCTCTAACCCGAATTCCTTTTACCTGCCTATCCAACTTTCCTAATTGTCCCTGGTTTCTCGACTTTGACCCCTGCGCGTCCCTCTAATCACTCTATGTGATATGCGTTTTCGACACAGTCTACATCGTTTTCTCCCGCGCTGTCTCTGTAATGCCTTTTATATTCCTCCAACAACCACATTTTTATATGTAACTCCGATTACGTAATGTTTGAATGCTCGTGTCGCCTTCAAATGAACTTTTTTTTTTACTCATCTTCCCTCTTATCAAACGGTATTCCCATTCTAGTGCTTCTTGTTTATTCTTTCCCTTCCTTTTCCCGGCGTTTTTGTCAGCCCTCACTGCATAAAAATCTGATTATCCTACACCTCTTTTTTTCAATTCTTGGCCAAATTTTTGTGTTAATGAACCGAAGAGAAAAAAAAAAAAAATATACATATATATATATATATATATTAACAGTTCGAAAATTGTTAGTAAAAGGGAAAAAAAGGAAGAAATTAAATCAATTGCATAACGTTTCTCTGTTTTTATTTTAGAAATTAAACACGGTTAGCAATTTTTATATAATTCACAAATTACTCGATTGTATTTTTGTGTAATCAAATATTTATGAATTTCATAGATCTATATTATAACCAGTTTGTTTATAAGATGTAACAGCATATTAAAATATTTAATTTTGCGTATGGATTTATTCTATTTCGTAGAAAATGCTTAGATGCAAATACGGAGATGATTTTCATAGAATCGATTAATCTTAATAAGAAGCGGTTTTGAAAATTTTATACATTTTTTGAAAAATCAAGAAAACTTCAGCAGAAAGTGGGATAGAGTGGTACTACGAGTACTTGGATTTACTGAAACAATTAATTCTCTGATTAATAAATAAATTTTGTCGTAAGCTTCGTCAGTCTGTTCGGCATACGGGATAGATTTTATTTTTTATTTCATTTTAAATCAATCGTTCTATCGTGTGTAGGAGGGAATCCCGCTAACCATGATATGGTTTTCCATTTAGAAAAATTAATCAAAGGCGAAGAAATTAGCGTGCGGATCACTGCTCTACTGAATCATCGTTTGAAGTAGAACAGATTGCAATGTTTAGGGGAAAAAAAAAAGTTTTTTTTTTTTTTTTTTTTTTTGGGCGCATCACCTATGGACCATTGCCCAGACCATCATCACAGCTTGCAGTTAAAATTATTTCATTTTACTTTTTTTTGTTGTTGTATTTTTTTTTTTTTTTTTTAATCTAATATTAGTAGTACAAGCCGTGTAATAAACTGCGCAAGTATTTGGAGAATGCTACGTTAATGTGGTAACTAAAAGGTGAGCGTAATATTGAACGGCAAAAAAATGTACTTATACTGGTAAGTTCGTGATACATATGTAACATTTGCTTTAGATGTTTCGCGTAAGTAAAAGCATCGGAATTGAAGCTAAAGTTTAAATAATCGGACAACGTTTAATCTGCATCTTTATAATAAAAGAATAAATGTTCTCAAGCAGGTGACTATGAGGAAGAAAACAATTACTACCACGTGCGAACTTGCTTGAACTCAGTAATAAATAAAGGACAATGTTTTGTTTGTTTTTGGGGAGGGGGCGGTCGAATTTTAAAATCGCAAAGGATGATTAGAAGGAAAAAAGGAAAAATATCAGAAAATCTGTGTGGCTTAGGAAGGCTATGATTCAAGAAGTCAGAATCGAGTTCCGGTTAAAAACAGGAAACATTCGAAGCAAATATGATTGTAATTATCCGGATATACATATATATCGAAAACTTATCGATAATCAAGACACGTGATTTCAAGCGGACACGTATGGTTGTTTAAAACGATACGAGGAAAATCATGGCAATATATTGAACTGAACAGTTTTACAACAGAACCGAAATGCGGTTTTTGTGAACGTAATTTCAAACGGTTACACACAGTTATATGTATTAAAGTGAAACAAGAAAAATCAGGGCAAATCGGAGGAATTCACCTGAAAGGTTTTTGTAATACCGGCTTATGATCGTAAAACTTACGGGTGTACTTGTTTATGAGCGCGTGATACATCGGGAAACTTATCTTTATACTTCTCGACTTCCTATCACGAGACTTACTGTATTTTAACTGTAACTGTATTTTACTTTTTATGTAAGTGAAGCGATCAGAGCTTGTAGCTTTCATGCGAGAAAAACAGTGCTCAATATTATATAAAAATATATACATATAAATATAAGTATATATACCAACTTTTTTACTTTATATTTATATATATATATATCGTTATCAAACAGTTAGAATGGACACTACTATTATGAACAACTCTTACTTCGTTTAGAATTTTTAATTGTGTAATTTACCAGCATTCTAATCAAGTTTTCCTTAAAATTAGAAAGTCATTCAACTTTTTTCGGGAAGGTAACTATTACACTAGAGTACAGTCAGAGAAATTTCTGAACCATATTGCAGAGCCATTTTATTATTATAAGTTAAACCCTGATAATTTGGTTGTTTTTTGTTTTTTTTTCGAAATTCTACTACAGTTAACGCTCGTCATTTTGTTAATTTAAACGGCCGATGTATGCATCGGGTTGCAATTTAACAGCGATGATAAATTTTAAGCAACTAGTTTTTTTTTTCAAATTAAATTTCCTTAACTTTTCTAGAATTTTTCATCTTCTTCTGCAACTTAGAATAGCCGTAAAGAAATCCCCTATATAATTTCTAGATCTGTCGTATTTTTTTATCTCTTATTTCGATACAAATAACCCCGTCGGTAATAAAACGTGTCAGATCGCTTCAATTATTACTTTCCATTAAAAAATGAATAAAATAACCAGATTAATCCTGAATTTTTTAGATTATTATTAAAATCTGATGCGAGATCATTTATAAACAGAGGGGGGGGGGATTTGCAATCATTCTCAGTACTTTCGAGTATTCTCACGCGGATATTTTTGTATCTTCTTTCTAAATTTCCTGGCACTTTGAACAAATTTTTCCGACCTCTTAATGAAATTCCTTAACTTTTCCTGCAAGAAATTTATGCTATCCTTTTCAAAAGTAGGCGAAGCGGAGAATAAAGTTGATTACACTTACAGTTTTCGTGGAGCATCACTGCTGCTCCCTCGAAATATTATGCCACACACGTAATTTTGCATATCAGAGCCGTCCTACCTCGGTACACTGATTTTCTCAAAGTGCTCTAGTAATGATAACATGCCCCGAACAGGTAAGATTGTCCAGTGGTCAGGGTGACGAAGGTGCAGTAGTTCGTTTATCTCGATTTTATTTCGCTAACAGAATGACGTTATTGTCAGCACGCTGGCCTAATTTAGTCATACTCGCTTTGCCATTATTTCTACACAGTCTCATATCGAATACCTCTCAGAGCTTACTCGGTTATATGTCTCTGGTGTAGTGTTGTAAGAACGTGAATTACCGGACTTGGCTCACTTTATATTCTATTAACGGTGCTGCGTAAATAAATTCGGACGGTGTCCGTCATACTCCTTTTTGAGCGTGATGAGAAAAAAAGTCAAAAAAATAAAACGAAAAAAAGGGAAACGAAATAATATATAACCGCCATCCATCGAATGTTAAGTCGAGACTGTAAATTTATCAGAACTATTCCTAATTGGATCAGCGAATGCGACTGACAAAAGTTAGGTCTAATGTCATATACAGGAAGGACGTCCTTCTATGGCAATTTTTGTAACTTTTACAACGGCAGTTCGGGAATTTTTAAATCTTTCGAGAAAATTCTGTTAGCGGATTTTTCGTTTGGAAAGAAAAAAAAGTTGTTTCTAGCGGCATCGCGAAATTTATACTTTTGGGACACCTGCGTCGGAAAGCTGATTGGCCGATAACGGCGCATTCATTATACTTTAAAGAGAATAACTCCGAGAGAGCACTGCGGTAAATAAAGTCGTTCAATTACGGGCTGGATGGTTGCGAGGGGGAAGATGAGAAATAGCAGCGAGAACTATAATTCATGGACGGTCATCGGGCTTGCTCGCATTTTGTTTTACATTTTGCACATATGCACATTAAACGTGTACATGTGCACATGTATATGCGTGTACTTGCGTATTTGTACATTTATATTTGTTTTAACGGGGCGATATCGGCTGGTTCGTGGAAAAGAATGTGATTTGGCTGACAGCGTTTTCATTTTCTTCCAGTTCGACTATTTTTGTAACGGATTTTATTTACCGTACTATATTCGTCTATTCTCTTTTCATATTCGCATCTAATCCGTGTCATAAAAAAAAGTTTTCTCGCGGATAGGGCACATCGGCTTTCTACACATATGGTTCGGTGCGACAGTGAAAGTAACATTTAGATTCTCGAAAGGGGGATTCTCCTTTTTCTAGGTGTTATCATTGCTTTGGTTTTATGCAGGTGACATTGTGATAAATGTGCGCGCACCGGTTATTTCCGGAGCAGTTCCAAAGATACTTTGCACGCAACATCATACCATCCCTATTTGATTTGATAATCGCCAGTTATTTCTTTTGAGGCTTTAATCAAAATTAAGCCGGTGACATGGGAGCGGAATAGAAGTCTCTACCGTATCGCGATATTGTGAAAAAGAAATCCGCGCGCTGGTCTCAAAAAATCAATATGCCGCCTGCGGGTCTACTTTTATTGTAGGCCTATATAAAACTGATTATAAACTTCTTCCCAATTGCTTTTTTTCCTTTTTCCTTTTTTCGATTTTTGCGTAATGTGTAAAAAAGACCTGTGTGCGAGCGAAGAATTCTGCGTGGCTAGGGCAGCATTACAAATTCAGTTTTTTATTTTTTTAACTCAAGCTGCGGAATAAGCGTGTATGAGTTCGTAATGGGACGCTTCTTGTGATTTTTAATTGCATTTTTTGGAACCACGTAAAATTAGCCTCATGAGAAACCCGCACACAGTGCACTAAGCAGAAAGGAGATGGGAAACTAATTTTTCTTCCAGGCATCGCAGCTCGATTTTGCTACTCATCCAGTGCCTCCGATTCAGGACCTCGAGGTTAGGTGAGCTGTTGCTCGCCTTTACGCGCGAGGTTCTTTTAAATTATCACTTACTATCGCCAGCGACTAAATATTTTTGTTCATATCCGACCGAGTCTTAATATTCCTTTTCCTTTCCGAAAGTCTCTAATTGACAACACTAACTGTAGAAGGGCAAAAAAACAACAAAACATACGAAATTTCAGAAAGTTGCGTCCTTGTATAGTGGGTAGTTAAAATGCGCTCGACCAATAGACCGGAGGTTATACCGTCTTATTTCGGATTTTAGATCGAGTTCCAAGTATTGACAGAAAATATTATCTGGGTAAGTCAGCCTTACAGAGAAAGTAGTATTCTTAGGCTCAGCATTACGGGGAGCCGAATTCCGCAATTCGTGAACCGCACATTTTGACTACGAGTATTGCAATTTTCTTACACAGCCTGCCTAAGGAGTTTTTTATAAGCTCTAAATTTTTCCAGTGTTTCATTCAAATTTCCCTGAAAAATTAAAGGAACCTTTTACGGGAACAGTTTTTTTAAATTAGAACTTGACGAAGTGATCAATTCGGGTAGTGAAAGGTACATCAAATTGTTCAAATTAAATAAGAAAAAGAAAAAAAGGGTTACACAATTTTCCGATATCAAAGGACACAATGTGATCACAATAGTGTGATGACTACAGTGCGACCACAGTGTGATCCCACAATGTAATCCGGTAGAGGAATTTTAAGAAGTTAAGGATTTTAATTAATCATGCATGGAACTACGAGGAGAATCTGACGTGCAATAGTTTTGAAAGTCGGTTTTACCAGTTTGAATGTTTTGCCCGGAAAATATAATTAATCGATAAAAATGTCTCTTTTTTCCATTTTCCTCATTTTCCTCATTTTTCCCATTTTCCCCATTTTTCCTATTTTTCCATTCTTTTTTTTTTTTTCGCGCACAAAAACGGGGCAAGGAATCTGGAAAGAAACTGGAAAGAAGCGTAAGCATCTCTCGGTGCAGGGAGAGATAGAAGTTGGCGAAATGAAGAGAGTGCGCTGCCGGTCGACGGACGAATTGCAATTGTGTTCCGATAGTGGCCCGTAAGTTGTACGCGACTGTATCTGCGTGCGATTCCGTAAAAATCGATAATCTCCCTTCCGTATGACTTTGGCTGCGTGCACGCACACACCGGTAAGCCATGCGTTCGTTGTGTGGGCGCCGGTGTACGAGCACGGCAGCACTGCCGCGATGTTTGCCGTTCAGTGTGTACACATTCATTTCCTTTCACTGTTTCAGTCTCGTTGCTGAGCCGAATTAGAAAGTACATACTCTTCTGCGACTCTAACTTGCTAATGACGCTGGAACTGGAAATTCGCTGGAGCAGTGTGGGCGGCATCTATTTAGCAACCGCTACTACGCTGCGACCGGGCGACCGCCGAGAGTCGCGGCCACTTTGCACGCTGCTCTCGACCGCGAGTATCCAACAATAAATATAAAACGCGCGATTAGAACGCACCCGCTGTATCGATCGCGACCGGCCGAACCAACTATCGAAGCTCCCCGGACCAAAAATACCTAAAGACCGATTGACGTTCGTTTCGAATTTCGTTAAACCCGCCGTTGCCTAACGTCGCGCTAGGCGCTCCCACTACGGCGGTGTTTAAAGGGGGCGAAGGAATTTACGAGTTCAAAAGTGGCTCAAGGGTGAGAGATGATAGCTGACTTGACGTTTCAACTCTGCGTCTGCTGAGGACCACAATCGTCATTTCCCGTGTGGAATTAGTAATAGGTTTAGAGTTGGGGGTTCTCTTATTCTATGGCGATATTTCATTATCTCTGGAAGTAGACTACGAACCGATTGAGATAAAAAACACTCTCGAACTAATGTATTATTCATAAAAATTTCTGACAATTTTTTTCTTTTCCTTACTTATTTTTCAGAGACTGGGAGGGGGTTTAGCTATACTTTCCGTAGTTTCTGCAGAGGGAGTTACGTCTCGGATACTCACACAGACGCGAAACAAAATTACCGCCGTCTAAACGTCTCTCGTTGCCTTTTCGGAACTAATTTCAAGCGCGCCAAAACAATAGCTTAGACGCTGTGATCGCGTAGATAAAAATATGGAAAAGCCGTTGAAACAGATTAATAATCCGTGGCAAATTGTACAAATCACGGTGGGCGATAATAGCGCTAGGATTAAAAATTGCCATACAGTATACAGCGCAGTTAGTTTGGCACTATGTTGCGTTTGAGGATTCTGCGGAAACATATAAAATGTGTCGCGATTGTCAACAGTTGAACTACGAAAAGAAAAAAATTATAAATCGCCTATATTTACTAGCTTCGTTGCAGTCAGGTGAACGTGAATATTCTCGTTGTTGTTACTTAAGCGTGCTAAATGTACTTACCAGTAGCGAAGTATCATCCCGATAAATTCAGAATACAGATCCCTTATGCCGGGTTATTGGCGAGGTCAAACAAAATAGATATCATTTTCAAGACGCGATAAACTTGTTCTTATATACCTTCTGTGTCCGTCCATGAAATTAAGAATATCTCTCTCCTCTCGTGAAGCAGATCTAACTGAAATCTAGAGTCGAAATTCACGCGATGGCTGTTGAAAATTCAGCTTACCCTCTGTGAGCAATACTTCGCAGTTCATCTTAATGAAGTCATATTCAACCAGTGATATGATCGAATGTCTGTAAAAAATAATTTACTTCTGCGACAATTTCCGAATGTGGAATTCTAAAAGTAATCGGGGCCTTTTGTTCCTAGTTCAATTTTCACAGCTTGCTCGACATTTTCAAAACAATACGCAAATAAACAGAGATGACAACGATGTATTTTTTTCCTTCCCTTGTAGTGGACCGAATTAAACAGTGCCGTTAAATTATTTAGTGGCGGCAGCCAAATGATTTAAATTGAATAACGAAGTAAATATATTTTCGAGGAAACTCTGTCCCCGTATAATTCAGAACGCTTTCATTCTTGACGCTTTTTTTGCTCTCGATCTCCCAAGAGCAAGAGACCAACCAACCTAGAGATACGGGAATTAACTCGGCCGATTAAAATTTAATTTGGTGCGGAACGAATAATGTGGGTTAAAACGGGACCGACAAATAAGGAAGGAAACGAATAAACGTAAGAAGCATCGCCCGGAGTAGAGATTAAAATTCAAAAGATGAGAATAAAAGACAGAATACAAGGGAGAAAAAATCGTTGTAATGAAAAAGTCATACATGTTACCAGGTAAAAAAACTTAAAAAGAAAACAACCGAAAGGAGAAAGCTATAAACCGAAGGCGATAATGAAGAAACGACAAAGAGAAGGAAATTCGCAAAACCAACGAGTAAAGGTAATATTAGGGTTCCAGAAGAAGGAATACGGATATCATTGGCATAGTTTGAAGTCGAGAAACTAACAGCCATTTTATTTCGGCAATATCCGAAACCAATTAATTAAAGGAATGAATAAAAATGAATAAAAAGTATATTGGATATTATTATACTATTTATAACGTCGCCACCTTCTAATAAACATCAAAAAAACAAAACAATCCGCGCGGTTTAGTTAGAGAATAAGGACGATTTTTTTTTTTTTCAAAAAAAAACTTTAAAATGCTATTGAATCACAATCATTTGACCGGTTGGCGAGTCGATCAAAGGAATTTTTCGTTCTATAATTAGGGTTCGATTTTATATGACGAATTAGAAAAAATATAAACTGCGCCATCTGACGCATTGCGCAAATAGTGTTTGACCCACTGCGGCGCAGTGTTTACAGCAAGAGGAGTAATGTGAGACTTCGAGCGTGTGCGCCGAACTACGAGAGATTATTGTTGGCTGTATTTAACTTGTTACGTTAATTTGTATAATTATTACACCGACGCGCGTAAATTAATACTTAATTAGAATCGCGAATTTAAAAAACGAAATAAAAATAAAGTAAAAACAATAATAAAGCAGGGTAGAAAAAGGACTGAACAGGCGGAATAATAGTGAAACGGTGGTAAAATAGGGGGGGGATGTGTAAGAAAATCGAACACACTGTATTATTACTTATAACTTTTGTCAATTTCCTCGCTGGAAGTTTTAAAAGAATTACAGACTGGTATTATTAACTGGAATATTAATGACTCGTCAAGCAAATGAAAAGAAATAAAAACTCTTAAGAAAACCGCATTAATCGCGAATTTTCCCAACAACATGGCACCACGAATTAAGAGTTAGAGAGTCTGTAAAATATCTAGCAATAATAATGAATACGGAGAAAATAAATTGCCAAACTAAACATCGAAATGAAAGAATCTGCACTAGTTAACGTGAAAAAAAATCATAAATCACAACAGCTACCATTATAGAAATGTTAAAAAACAAATAGCGTCAAGTAGGGAAAAATAGTAGTGCAATTATACAAAATTACTTCGGAGCATAATGAAGACCACGTGACACGACTCTTTTGGCTTAACTAAGGATATATATATATAAAATTTTCACCTTAACGGAAGATTTTCACAAGTCCACACAAGGCAAATTAAAACGAGTAACATTGCAGATTTTACGCGGTACCTAAATAAACATGCTTGGAATGCCTCGCAGTTCCAGATCAAACTCGGAACGGAACGTAGCCAAGGACAATATAAACGTAATAGCGCAGGCGGCTTTAACTCTAAAACGAGATCAAAATGCGACACAGGCGGAAACGGACTCGGCTTTCACTTCTACGGCTTGCAGGAGTAGTCTAGCAAAAACGCAAAAATCAGAACGGTTACGATATCGTCACGACAATCCGTAGCGCCGCTATTAATACTGTACGCGTGGATCGTTTCTCGGAAAACCTTTCACCGGACAGACACAATTGGAGACATGTTAATAATAGCCTTCGGGCCGAACGATCACGCGCGAGCCATTGGAAGCTGCGTTCAAAAGATCGACCGTAGTCAATACGATCTGCTGAATAAGCAAGCTCGCGGTACTTCTCGAAAAATTGTGGAGACTGTATTGCACGAAAACCTCTAATTCAAACCTCTAATTCACCAGGTTCCTAGTAATGTATAAAGTGAACCAATTGGTGGCACGTCGAGAATTGCGAAGTTAAGGTTCATAGCGTACATGTTCCCTGTTTGATCAGGCCTATGTGTATTTGAAAATGCGAAGAAAGGTCATGAAAATAAACCTCAAACGAAACACAGCTGCTCTATCATCGGAAAAGTTTCTATCGGAGTTTAGACGGTCACACTAGCTAATGTCGCTGGAAATTCTCGATAATCGGTAATTTGAAGATTTCTATTGGTGCAGTAGCCACAGACAATAATTCAAAAATTGCGATCCGCGATTGCTGATGATAATATTCCGGTGACTGCAAACTAAATACAAAGCAAAGTTACAAGAATGATGCGGGAAACAAAGGAACGTGAAAATTGCTAAAGCGGCATTGATCGCTACTTCTTCTTTGTAGCGCCCATACTCGTAGTTTCTGAGCATAGGCGATCACAGATCATTCTAGAGCGTTCTTTCTCTTCCGTTGTTCATCAATTCGCTCTTAAAGGTTTACGTTCATTGTCCAATCTTCAGTTTTTTTTTATTCATTTTCCTTTCGCCAGTGTCGCTTTCTATTTTGCCTTCTATAGGACCGGATGTAGTATGGCGTATTTTCTTCGTCTGATTAACGTCTAAAACATTCAATTTTGCCTACTCTATTCGAATATATGATCTTTTTTTAATTTTTCTTTTTTTTTAATTTAATTTCTTTAAAATATCCCCTTTTCTCCAATTTAAAATAATGTTTTTTAAATCGGTGCGAACATTGTGTTTCAAAACCAACGTAACCGTGTTATCGAGATGAAGCTTAACAGGAGATTGTCAACCTTTCTTTCTGATTTTTAACAGCAAAGATTTTATTTATGATATTATTATTATTTTAAATGACGTTATTATTATTATTATTATTATTGATTTGATTTGATTTGATTTGATTGATTATTATAGACAATTTATCATCGTCATTGTATAGAAAATCAGCATTGTACATATTATTTAAATATATGGTAGAATTTTTTTGGAAAAAAAACTTTGAATATGCGTTGTATAATCGAAATAAACACAGGCTAATCTGACACAGATCTAAAAGAGTCACGTATCTGAATTTTATAATATATATTTCTGCAATTTAATGTATTTTTAATAATTTTTATGCGCCGTAATAATCACTATAAACACAGGTCTCCCAGCCTCTTCTTAAATGAATTTTAACGAGATATAAAAAACTTTAATGTATTTGTAACAATTACTCGCCCAAAACTAGGGGCATAATCCGATCTTTATTTAGTACACAAATGTAAATCGGCATTAAATTATTACACGAATATATTTTTTTTCTTATAGAATTACATAAAAACAGAAAAAACCGTAAAAATTCGCGACCTCTAAAGTGTACACCTACAAAACTGATTACGAAAATTTAAAACTTAAGCGGAATTAAACATATTTAAAATTTCTTTTTTTATTACATTTTCGTTCAAACGTCTAGCATTTATTCATATTCTCCTGCACACTTAAGAATTAATGAATGCAATTTTTTTTTTTTTTTTATTCCAATTATAATGACTTCTGAATAAAAACTGCCTGTGAAAGTTTTAAAAAATATACAAAAACTAGACTTCCATTACAAACAGATAATCGGCATTAAATACAAGTATTTACTATAGTTCGCTTTTATTTTTATTATTTTTAGCTGAGAAATTTACGACTGTTTCTTAAAAATCGGCATTGAATGGGCTGAGTAGCACTAATTAGTGTCCTTTAAGATGTCACTGCTTTTTCGCCGCTTCTTTTAAAGGGGGGGAGACACGGAGCTAGAAAAAACTGGAGCGTGACAAATAAAAACAAGGTCAGAAGTTTTCGGGCTCGTAACGGAATCGGAGGAAACATTTTAAAAATAAATATACGCGTCAAGAGTAAGAGTTCTTTCTGATACTGCTCTGGCTCACCCAGTTTCCGAAAAACTTGTTTCTTATCAATATTATGTTTCTGCTTGCAAGAAATGATCGGAACAGCGAATGATTTTGAAGATTTTCTGTACTCGCACAAAAGGGAACGGAAACAATTTCAATTCGTGGGCAAAGTATTTAGCGCTTTGAAAGTTTACCGTTTTACATTAGCACATCGGTAACGCAATGTGAACATTTCGAGTGGCCTGACAAAGGACTTGTGACATAATTCATAAAAATCGAAACAAAGGAGGAGGCGATGGATGAGAAATTGTAGCGTCGATGATATTGCATATATTTACTACTTGATAGTACTCGAACGTTTCCATAATCGTCTGGAGCAGAGGCAAAAGACAAACCACCTGGACGTTGTAATATCAAGGAGAACCACATGTTCGAAAACATACGAAGGCATCGAAATGGACGGAAGTGGAGCATGGTCTGTGGTGGAAGCTTTTAAGCGCCGTATCATAACAACGTTATCGTTTTTAATACTTCGTCTATTTTCGGCTGAATAATTCATCTGTGTCTATTATTAAAACTTACGTCTAAGATGATTGGAACTCCATGCATATCGTACTCTATTGTTTATCGAGTTGATCGTACCTTTAATTTATCTCCCCGCTGCACACCATCGCGGTTATGTCGACTGATGTAAAATGATTCACATTAGTCTTACACACACACACACACACACACACACACACACACACACACACACACACACACACACACACACACTAACATATATACATGTAGTGTTCAATTTATTAACTATGTGGGCGATTAACTTCATTTTTCGAAAGATTACAGTCTGTAGAGATATTCATTTAGGAAATATTTCGTGTGCAGACCTAATAAGAGAAATCAAAGAACTTGACCGCAAACATAAATTTATTAAACTGCTGTGAAAATTTTATATGTACTGAAGGGTATTTGACCAGATTGCTGTTGTTCGATGACCGGCTTCCATCGCTAGTCGCTAATTTTAAAACAGACGATTATTCACTAAGAATGTAGTTGACATTTTAAACCAATGGTAATAGTAAAGATAGATTTGTACGCAAAAACAGTTTCCTGCTCCTAGGCAGGAATGTAAAAATCAAATTTTCTAGATATCGATTTAACATCAGACAAAATCAGCATTCGCGTCATACAAGAATTTGCTCCGGCAGCCACGTAATTTTCGGAATCCACTAATTTCTTAGCAGCAGTAAATCGTTTACTTAGTTTTAATAAATATCAAAAAGTGAAGTAGAATCCCCCTACGCCACTTCTGAGTGTAGGATTTGAGTAAAATAATCGAAAAAAAAATCGTTTTATGTGACATGTGTAAATTTTTGGCGAATTTTTATTATTGATGATGTTTTTTTTCATGTTCCCTGTTAACTGTAAATAATATCGTTATCGCTTACAATAGACTTATCGAAGTAATTTTTCGAAATCAAAGATCACTATCCGAAAATTAGACACACTAATCTAAATTTCGTTTCTTCCATCCCCGTATTGTGAAAAACCAACATTGTCAAAACCAAACGATGTAAAACCCTCACGTAATATTGTGAGTAAATTCAAATTATAGAGCAGGCTGTTAATTACAATACACATGTGTCGAACGTGCTAGGAGGGCTATGCTAGGATTAGGTCCATTTTTGACAAAACGATGAATTTTTAAAATCGATAATTGGCCAGCGTTAATTTTGCGCAATATGCCCGAATAATTAAGCGTAATTTCATTAGCACTTCTACCACTACGAATAACTTGTCATGCCGAATCGAGTTCAATTTAAAAATCTGGTTCTCTGTTCCCCAGGAGTTATCTTGTTTTGCACTGTTTCAGTTCACTATTCAAATCTTAGAATCGCCGGAACTGAATGAAAAATTCACGATAGCCTTAAATCTCTATTTTGATGTTCTTTCATTCGAGCCGATATTCATCTTTCGCAATCAAAGGTTTCAGAAATTTCTTACAGTAATCAAACAATTAAGTAAAAGCGCAAGAAATGAAACTTTCTGGCTTAAAACGCACTTCAACAATGTTCACTTGATGGTGTAACACTTCTTTTATCGATATTAATATTAATCGTCTCCGTCGAATTACACTCCGTCGTTCTCATATTCATACTTTCAATCGGCATAAGCGTCTCCGATATAGGGTTAACCGTACGGTCGAGAAATATGCGTACTAAATTTTCCTCATCAACTCGGGTTATTTACTACGTAGCGTGTTTACTCGTTCGTTGATAATACATATTGTCCAAAACGTCAAGAGTATATTTCTGAATTAGGGCAATTGTCGCTCTACAAGATTCTCGTTTATTGATTAAAAATTAAATATATCGGTCACTTTTTATGTTTTTTTGATTATATTTAATTTTCAAGTGCGGTATGTTTGAAATTATACTTCGTTAGAAAGTGTTTTTATCACTGAATCGTGTCGTCACAGAATTATTTCATTAATCAGTATGTAATTAAATTACATGTATATTTTTTCACTTAGAATGGTTACCGCGACGATTGGTTACACGAATTAATGGTGCAGGTAGAATCAACAATTTTCATGAAAGGTCAATTTACGCTCCCCAGCGAGATTAATATGAATATTTCTTTTGCCAATATCCTAATAGTGATGATGTAATTTTCGGTTTTAACATCACATTAAAAGCCCCTGTCGTTTATTAATTTTTGTAACATTTTGCCAATAGTTAAGGTAAAACATTTTATTTTTTATTGCAAGTAGATTATCTCATAGACTGATTATTAGTATTAGTATTATTATTATTATTATGGTACGTCACGGATTTTAACTATTAGAAACCACAGTGCAGAATACTTTGACCATTCTGTACGTTGTCGTATAGGAAATTAATCAGCTATTTGTGGAAAGGTCAGTTTAATTAAACTTTGGCTATTACAACATACAAATATCGAGGTTATTGCATTGTGTGTTCACTGAATAAAAATTATCAGCTCACAGTTAAATGTGGACATAAAGTTTGCTTTGACCGGTTTTCGACGCCCGTAAAATTAAAATTTATTGCAGGTCGCAAGTAAAACGAACTCTTAAATGTCAAAATAAAGCGCAAAAAAAAAACAAGACGAAAAAATTATCGCGGTTTTTTTTTGAAAATTTTATAAACACAAAAAATTAATGAAGGATCGAGTTTTTTAAAAAGTTTTAAAATTTGGCGCAAAGTTGCGTGATAACAGAAAATCGCGTTCTAATAGATTCCGAGCCCAGTGCGAGGTTACAAAAAAACTCGTAATGGGAAAAACATTTTTTTTTCTTCTTTTTTTTTTTTTTTCTTTTTTTTACTTTTAAAATCTAGGTTCGTCAATTGGAAAACCCCGTGTAAGTGTAATAATTTATATTTTCATCGCGCGCTAGTGAGAAAAATAAAGGGGAAGGATTAAGCTAATAAAAACTTTCTGAAAAGCATAAATAAAAATCCAGTCATTTTTTTTTTTTTGTTTTTATCGTTAATTTGAAAAGTTTGCCCCCGTTTTTTTTTGTTTTTTGTTTTGTTTTGCAAAAAGAATGAATTTCACAGCCTACTTTAAAAATCTTCCGAACGCAGTCCTTGTCGGACGAGAAGGTTTTGTGTTTTATCCGTAAAAAACTTTACGGGGTACTAATAGCCGGGAACGGTTTTTGGGCTTGACGGTGAGCGCTCGCATACGCATACGGTAAAAACTTATAAACACTTTCTCCTCAGTAAGGCTTAGTGTTTAGGAAAAATTCTCATCGGTTTTGTGGCTAAATTTCTTTTATCA
Organism: Icerya purchasi; assembly: GCA_039619475.1. NCBI lineage: Eukaryota > Metazoa > Arthropoda > Insecta > Hemiptera > Monophlebidae > Icerya > Icerya purchasi. The sequence goes on from CM077116.1 coordinate 232,271,843, forward strand.
CCTAAACAAGCGTACTTCTTACGTACGAACAGTGCATTCTGAAGAGGTCGCGCGCATTGTGCAACAGAAATGCAACGCGAGTTTCAACGAGACGTCGAATTATGAATGAGTGTCGACGGTGTACTGTCTCCGATTTTATCCTCAGGCACCTGACTGGAACCGGTTCTTCTGAGACCGCTGATCGCTTGAGCGCAATTGTTACGTACCGAATGATCGAATCAGCTGCTGTAATCGTCGCGCGTAGGCGAGCTGAAAGAAGAAAGGAAAATTCGCCAACTGCTCGAGACTTGGAAAAGGAAAGCAAGGTTGCGCGTGTGCCAGGGCGACTGCGAATTCACGATTAACTCATTTTATTTATTATTCGACTATTTTCTTTTCTTCGCTTAACTCGGCGCTTCTCTCGAACCGATTATTCACTCTCGCCGTTTCCAAAAACCTTCTTATTATTACGCAAATAAGATTTACCGCTACCTTTTCTTTTTCGAACAAATCGATGGCGAAATTTTTTGTTTTCCGTTTTGTTTTTGCGCGCGTCGAATGAACTGAAGAAAATTATGCGGTAGATTCGTTCGTTATTTGTTGCACAACGAAATGAACCTTCGTTCAGAACACATTTGGATTATGATGAGCAGCATCGAGGCCGAAAAAGTCATTTCGCGTCTGAATGGCAAAGGAACACATTCTGTACCGGAAACTGCGCGCGCTTCACGGTTACTTGCTTTTCTACCGAGGATTTTTGTGAAAACTTAACTTTTAACTTTTGAGTCGTTCGGTTTAGGGAATGTCACGCGATATTTCTTCCCACATGTGCGAATGTAATTTTCGCAGCCTCGACATGTTCTGGATAGCGTTGTTTTGAGAATTGGCCGGAAGAACTTTTGAAATGTTCACGACTCCGCAATGGCGGGGACTGTCTATATCGACTAATTTAATTTGCGTCCATAAAACCGAATAATAATGCAAAAAGAGAGTATTCGAGGCATGGAAAAAAAATGTTTTAATTTTCAGCCAATATTCTCTTACTACTATTATACTTTTATTAACGATTTCGAAATTAATCAAATTTTGTCTTGTTTTGTAACCGTCTTTGTTCTGTTTCTTTTGCCATAAAATTTAACATCAACTAATGTAACTAAATTTACAACTGCGTAATCATACGACCACTGTGTTTTGCCCCCACTTGCTTAACTACCCTATTAATTTTTGTGCTTAATAATACCGTTTTGTTTTATTGTATATTGAAATACATTGTAATGATACATATATCATATTACGTGTTTATCTTTAACATGAATAAATCGAAATTATTTCAATTAAGTTTTAATATTAATTTTACTCAATTAGAGCTGTGTAGATTTAAAATTTAGCCGATAAAGAAATTGTTTTTGTTCACTTTTTGTGTTTTTTTTAAACAAACGGAGAGATTTGTGCTCCGTTAGTAAATCGTAATAATATCGTTAATCTAAAAATTAGATAAAAAGAAAATAAATTGAAAACTAAAAAAAAAATGAAACCTTTATTTTGATTATGTTATTTTTTGATCCGGCTTAAACCATGTGGCCGTAATATCTGAAGGCAGGAATTATTATTGAACTCTGGAATTCGTAATAAGAATCACGGTAGGAAGAGATTAATTTACCAACACAAAAGCAGAATATAAGACCAAAATGGAAATAAAAAAAAATGAGTTTGAATTTAGTGATGCACAATTCACTTCCAATGCGACCATTTTAACGAGTAAGTTTAATCATTTTATCCGTCAATTTAAACGTGTTTCTCTAAAATATTGATTTCTAATAAAAAGAATTCGAAATAAAGTTTATTAAAATAAAATGTATATTCAAATTAAACTGACATGTAATACACACACATATATATATATATATATATATATATATATATATATATATATATATATATATATATAAACTCGGGCATTTTGACCTCGCAAGGGGCTCTGCCCCTCGACTCCCTTGCTTACATTTCTGTCTCTTTCTCTTCTATACTTTGTATAAAATGATCAAAATTTACAACGTAACTCTTACTGGCATCAACACAAAAAAAATAACATAATCACAAAACATCCTATAAGGTGTTTGTCGTTTTTGCTATAGAAGCGGGGGATGACAGAGAGCTGTTACGAGATTCTATTTCTCGCACTAGTCGATTTCATCTTCAGTTGGCGACATTAGATGTTTCACATCACTTATACAGTAATGAAATGTGGGCAACATATTTCCGTATAATCTTGACAGACGCCGAACCCGGATGGTGCAAATATTTAAAGGCTTAAGCGAACAACGAGGTTTTCAAACATCTATTTGCTTTGAGTGAAGGGATGCAAGAATATGTCAAAAACTCGTTTATGGGAGATGAACTTTTGAGTCGTTGTTTAGCTTGAAATACCCAAAATAACAACGAAAGTTCCAATAATACACTCTGGACCATTATACCGAAACAAAATAATTATGTAAGCAAGAACATGGTTGAACTTGACCACTGGTGAGCATCGCTAGCTACTGACTGAGTAGTCATTAGGAATCGCCAAATTTTAAAATAAAAGGGCCAATAAACGCTACTGATTTAAAGTATTACCAACGTTAGTTTATAAAAATGCATATTCAATTAAATATAATGAATTCGAAACACCTAAAGCGTGATTTACAAGCTTATCACTGACGGAATTTGAACATTACTTCTGAACTGATACGCAGCTTTATATATTTACGGAAATCATCAGAATTTTAAGCTGGTCTATCCGTATTATCATGTAAAAGTACTCGTATTTATATAAATAATTGTGAAAAATTTGCTTTTTGTTCAAAAAGAAGTACCGACTCCAAGAATTGCTTTAAAAAATTATATAAAAATGCACCCTTAATTAAAAAATAATTATTCGACAAAAAATATTATATTTTAGATATTAATTTATAAATATTTATTTTACAGTAGTGCTTGGGTTGCGTGCCAGATGACCTGCATGCGCGTAGGAAATTATTGTAGTGATAATAACAATAACAAAAATCCTACAAAATATAACAAACGTTACATAAAATTGGGATATTTTTTCTAATGGAGGGTAGCCTAAGAATTATGTTGTAATTAATATATATATCATCTATGCACACACATATATATGTATATATATATATATATATAAAAAAATTATGAAATAATTTTAAATACTTGTTTTTAACCGGCATTTTTTTTTTAAAATTAAAGCAGGTCGATATTTAAAATAAGCAAAAAAAGACGTAATCTTAAAAAAGAAATGTTTTTCAATTCGTCAGAAAGATTCAACCATTATTCTATTAAAACGTGTAATAATGCTTATCCGCTCGAAAATATCATATTCAATATTCAAGATCACAACGCTCTTCCTATGCCTTTTCGTCAGACGAACGTATTACAGTATATATATATATACAAATGACAAACTTCAGAAACTATTAGAGCGTAGAAAAGGGAAAACCGGTTTACATTAAATAAAATTGTGAACCTGCAATGTACGAAATCTAGGAGTCAGATTTTACTGTAGGCTTTTACGAATACATAAAAAGCTTTTTGCTTTCTGTTTTAACAATTAGCTAAAACATTAATTGCATAGCGCGAATGTTAATCTTCCTAATGCGGATGATATTGTTACACTGTTTCGATAGGGGGCCACTTTAAAACAGCAATTAAACGTTACTTAAAAATGATATTGCAAGAGAAAATTTATTTTTGCCCTGAATTTTAAAAACGTTCTCACCTCTTTAGTCGGAAAACATTTTTACGAAAATAATTAAAAACGGAGGAAGGGTAATTTCTATTTATATAAATTTTATGGAAATTTAGCTAAAGTTATTTAAAAAAAAAACGCAAAAAAACACAAAAAAACACACTTCCATTTCCGTTCCAAAAACACAGATTTGCTTTCGGTCGACCTCCAACAGAGTTATACCTAATTACTATATAATTAGAGTGCGTACAAAAAACGTAAAATACCGATTATCATTAACTTAAAAATAACGCTAATTCAATTCTAATAAAAGTTCGTACACGTATACACACACGGTAATGAGAAAATAATGACGCGGTCTCTTTATGTAACACAGAGTGCGCGCCGAATGACATACATACGTAATAATATGTAAAATACTTATTACGGTAAAGTCAGATTAGTGTCTGAGCGATCGTAATCGATCGGTTACGAATGTGCATTTCAATAAACTGTCACCTGTGTGCGTAAATGCATGCAAATAATTTGGTTAAAACAGATACATCGAAGTGATGCGTTCAAATTGTACACGTCTTTCAAATGAACGCGCATGAAATTAGGCCGAATTCGACGGTTAAACAATAAATGACTAACGGTAAACCATCAACTACTTACCCAGTGGAAGGAATTCTGATGGTTGTGGTCGCGGGGGCCGCCGGCAACCCGGCTGCACTCTGTGGAAACAGTTTTACAGACAGTTTGAATAAAGTTCGTTAAACTGGTGGTTCTGTAAAAACAAATTAGATATTCGATTAGTCGATTAATTAATATATTAACTATTATAATAATACTTTGTTTTTTTACCGAAATTATATAATAAATAGAAAATTTTTTTCCTGAGCTTGAGAATTATTTTTTTTCCGAATTATCTAACGGTTCTACAAACAATGAAAAAAGAAAAGAGTCAATAATGTTATATTACGATCAGATATTTTAAATAAGAAAGAATAAATAGCGGGAATAACGTGTGGAGAGGGAAGATATCTGTAAGAGGTGCAATAAGGAATAGGAAAATCTCAACAAACTGGAATAAACATTAGAACGGTCAACAGAGAGAGGTAAGAAATAAACACACGATCGGCGAATCAAAAAAAAAAAAAAAAACAACCAAAAAAAAACGCACTATTAGAATGGAGAGAGTAATGTGTCGAGTTAGATTATAAAAAACAAAAACAGGACAAAGTTATTGAGTACGGCTTAAGAATGTGGACGGATAATGGAGAAAACAACAACAGTGGATGAAACAAAAGGAACCACGAATTAGATTAGGTGAAACAGATAAGAAATGAATAATCATAAGACAAAAAAAGGGACGGTGAATATCCGACTAAAATATAAAATGGTAATTTTTGCATAGCGAAACGAAATTAGTTCTTAAAAAGGGTAATAGAAAGGAGTTGCAAAAAGAATCAAGGCGCCATTGGAAAGATAGTCTTGATTTATCGACGTTAACCTCGTGCTCAGTATCCATAGATTAGCGAGGGTAACTAACTCGCGATTTCTATAATACTTTTTGGATATAAATGTGTGCGGCATACATTTTTCCAGCCCTTTTATCTTTTTTCTTTTAATTTTAATGGTTCGCGAATTTACGGACGCGCTATACAAATAGACCTAACCATTTCATTCGGAGTTTTAATTAAATTTCTAGTTTTTAATTTATGTTTCATAAGAGAGACGACTTTTTTATTCTCTGTCCAACTGATATTTCGTATTACGTCAACATCAAGTTTTGAAAGCTTCAAAATTCATACGTATGCAAACTCCATACAGCAACACGTACGCACTTCCACTAAAAAATAAGCCCGGAATAATCTCAAACAAGCAAATTGTCTTTGGCCAAATCGAGGAAAACTCAAAAAAAAAAAAAAAAAAAAAAAAAAAAAATAAATCGTCAAATGTGTTTTTAAAGAAATGTATTTAAGAGTTAAGATAAAATTCCGAGCAAAGTCGAATTAGTTGTGTCTGTATTTTGGGGAGGTGGAAAATTTTTTCATTTACCATTTACAATTGGGTGAACTTTTATCAGCACAGCATCAACAAAATATGGAATCGCGGAACGGTACGTCGTTTGTCGAAAGGCCCGATCGCAATAAATAATATAGAGGTACCACTTTCGCTTATATAGAAAATTATAGAAAAATTATAGAAAAATTATAGAAAAATGATGGAAAAATTATGAAAAATTACGAAGAAATTTAATTAACAGTCTGGAACGGGAAATCCGAAAAATATTCCTCGATTTTTCCGGAAGTCTAGTTAAATTACAGTATTGCAACGATATCCGTATATTCTCATCTCTCAGCATGACTAATTCATTACACAGTGCACGTCATATAGCGAACATTAGGCGGAAATAACATTTTGCAGAAACGCAGCACATTTTCCGGAAAAATCATTAGGCTGAATGAAGGTGCGACGGGAAAATTATTATTATTATTATTATTATTATTATCTGGGGCCATTAATTAAATCGGTGGCTAATAAATGTTTAACATGGACCAGTAATTACAGCGACTTGTAAACAAACCAGCCTCTCTTTCTCAGCTTCTGTCGTGAATTCTTAATTTGCTTTTGATAAGGGGACGACTTAAAAATAATCATGTAATAACCTTGTTCTAAAAATTTCCGGTGGTGAACACCGACTAAGCCTATTAAAATGGAATTGTTTTTTTTTAAATTTTTTTTTATTTATTTTTTTTGAGAAACGAAAAAAGAAAAACAAAAAAAAAAGCAAAGCAAATGGAAAAAAGACGGTTGTGCAAAATGCAAGCAAGGTAAAAACGGACAAAAGGATACAGGTGTAAAAGCGGAATCGTAAAGATGGTGAAACATATTCTGATGAGAATTAATTATTAACCGCTTTTTGTACAAATTCAAAAATATCTATGAACTTGATTAAAAAATCCTTTTCTATTCAGATTCCCATCAAACTGGGGTTTCTTTTATCGGAATTAAAAAATGCACACAATTCTTTTTTTGTAATACACGTGCATCGAAAAATAAATAAATAACCCAAATTAATTGTTCCTTTTTTACAATTCGACAGCAAAATAGGGTCACCATCATCATACGTCTTATAGAGGGCAACTAGCAATGAAATTCATAATCGAGTAAATGTATAAGCACCATCGATCAACTTTAATCCTTGAAATAAACGTAAATATAACGCGTCGTTATTGTTATCCTCGTTACCGATTGCTGTATTTTAAACCATTTGTAACTCGTTCGGGGTAAAGTGAAAGGAGGCGCGCTTACGTCGTTATTAAATTCCAAAATAATGATAATAATAATGATAATGATAATAATAATGATGATAATAATAATAATAATAGTAATAATAATAAAATAATAATAAAATAAAAAAGAAAAGAAAAAAACGAAAAAAGTGTTCACTCGCACGTCAAAACTCTTTCGTTTGATAAATGAGACTGGCAAAACGAACTGAATGAATAGCGCAGTACGCATTAACGAAAGTAGAACGTTGCCGGTTGCCACCGTTATCATAATGTCGCTACCATCGAAAGTCGTAGCCTTAGGACGCGCTGAACTTTAAGACCGGCGAGCAAAGTTGAATTTCCTGCGAAAAGTCCTGGTAGATGTTGACGCCGACCGTGTCGATAAAAATGATTATATCGACTTTATCGACAATATCGAAATTCCATCGGATATTAACTAAAGTGTTTATTTGTTGCGAACGCTAGGAGAGCAGGTAATCTAGTAAAACTCCCAATAGGACTACAATTACTGCTGCGGCTGGTTAAAGACAGAAGTTCGTTTCAAAACTTTTCATTGGCTGCGAGCCGACATATTTATAATTGCGCAGGTTGCTTCCGGTAAGCGGCGATAACGGTGCAATATAATCGTTGTTTTTTGAAAGCTCGCCATTCTTTCTTTTTTCAACATTACAGATGAAGCATTTTCCTTAAAGAAATAAAAATTAAGTAAAAAGATGAAAAACAACATTCGATCTTGAAGCTTCAGTGGTGCCGACAAGAGTGGCCTAATGTGGTATAAAATCGGTAAAAAGATGTTTTTGTCCCGGGATGGCTTATCAAAGTGGGCTAAAACATAACTAAATCCCAACTAAAACGAGATCCGTTTTTATATTCTCTTCTAATGCTTCGTTGCTTTTTCGTTTCGTTTTATTCGCTCTTAGGATAGTAACAGTAATTATAGCCCAGAATTACTTCATTTATGTCTTACGGATTCTAAAAGTCGACCCCACTTAGTTTTGCGATGCAAGTTAATACAGAATCGATACGATAAAAAAATAAATAAATAAATAAGAAGAAAACATTAAAGAGGAGAACTTTCGTAAAGATGGAAAATGAAATCTCAGTGAAAAACTTGACAGCAATTTATTTGGAGGTCTCATTAAATTATCCGGAATATATAAAAACTAAAAATAACACTAGGTGTGTACTCGGATGAAACTGTTAAATTTCCTTGTAAGTACGCTAAAAATAAGCCCCAATATTTCAGAAAAAATCCTAAAGTCTACAATTAAGCGACACAAAAATAAATCTACATTTAACGCTCGATTATCGAGAGATTTTATAAAATTTCAAACGAGGCAAAATAAGATTTCAAGGTTATTTTAAATGCTGCACTATACGCGAATCTTATAAAATCCTTTGTCAGTAGCGTATAACTGAAATTCCATCTGAACACATAACTTTTAATATACATGTATAAAAATTTAGTAAGACTGTTGGAATTATAACTGCGCATTTAGATACAAAAAATATAAGCTCATAAAGCACTCGCTACATTTTCTACTATAGTATATTATCCGGCGGTCATTTTTCAGTTTTAAAATAATTATTGCACGTTTACTAGTAATATTGTGAACTTTTTGTTTTTATTTATTTATTTATTTTTTTTCGTACAATCTCTATTTGATCAGTTTTTTTTTTTTTTTTCTTTCCCTATACCATTTACAAGTATTACAATTATGTCCAACTGTGTAGAGTTTTATGTCCTTAACTTCTGTCACGTGGAGTGAAGTTTTGGCACAGATTTACTCATTAATAACGAGAAATGAGTGTTTGCAAAATTCGGAGTGAGAGAAAGATTGTAGTAGTCGCAAAAGGTATACACGCACAAATTCGACAATGAAATAACCTCCTTTTTCGTCCATTATTCGCCTTAACACATTGAAAAGAAAGAATTCGAGGTTTCCGCTCTTCGACGTTAACCAATGCAGTTTAACGATGGAAAATTCGTGTTTAAAGTTGTGCATTGTATACAAGTGGCAATAAATGTAAAATTTTGTAAAAATATTGTAATTTTTATTATGCGAGGAAAGAGAGACGTAAATAACGCAATTTTGAAAGTAATTGTAAAATTTAGTATACAGCACGCATGAAACATATCCGACACGTGTCAGTGAAAAAAAAAAGGAAAAGAAGCGAAACATCACTCTCGGAGGATGGCGATAATTTTAGTTTTCAACAAAGTGGTCGCAATGTTTCAATGGTCTCCAGTGACGTCATAATAAAAAAACATATGCGCGCGACTCCACCGTGTAGAATTAGTGTAGGGTTTTCTTTTCAGTTTCGTCAGTTGCGCACCTCGAATTTATCGATATTTTCAATCGAGGCTATTCGAACCATGTCCCTTCCGGGAAAGAACACCGTTGCGTCATCAACTGCACCTAATTACCGGACCGGCACTATACTTTGGAGTCTGGGTTATTTCTTTTTCGATTATGGTTGAAATTACACCGATAGCAGGCTAAGTAGCCGTAAACGGAACTATGTTGCAAACTGTGAAACCGCGTCTTTTCGTCTGGCACTTTCTACAGAAGTTTTTTCGACTAAGCCCCGCCGTCTGTGGGATTTTCAGCACTGGCAAAACTGTACTACGTCAAAGGCACCGCGATTCCTCAGTGATGTTTTCGGGTGGAAAAATCAGCAGCGCTTTGTTTAATACCTTTTTCTGAATCATGTTTAGTAGAGCAATCGTGCTAATTTCCTCTTCAACCGACTTCTGGGTTTATTACCCTTAAATTGAAGGACTTGCCTAGCAAATCGGGAGGAGGTTCCATCAAAAATCGCTGCCCCGGTGATACATACTTTATTTGGAATCGAATATTGGGCAGCAGAAGGCAATACACACCAAGGAGAAAGGAACTACCATGTTCTCATCGCATGCATTAGATACGCTTTAATTCTACAGTGCCCATGTCCCGATTTTTTTATTACTTTATTTCAGTTTACTTTCTAGCTTTCTATACTTCCGCCAGTGAGAAAAACCGGCTTACCTTCCATAAAACTCAGACAACGTTGCGATTCGAATAAAATATGGTGTTTATCGGTAACAATGTGAGTTGTAATAAAAAAGTAAACGTGAGAGCGAAAGTATGTTTAAGTAAGTCGCACCTATAGAAGTATTGTTTTTTTTCCATAATTACACATTATACAAAAGGAGATGCTCTGTATATTACATTTGGTTTTTTTTTTGTTTTTTTTTATTTTTTTGGCCCGATTGCAGGACCTTACGGCTAATTATTCGCATTTTTCTAATACTAGATAATAATTTCATTCTTTAAATTAAACAGAAATACTTTGCCCACTTTATGTGTTCTTCACTGCATAGTATAAAAAATTTACATGGTGCAGAAGAAATAACTTTTCAGAAATCAATCGTCGCTCGGTTCACATCATAGCAAGGGAAGAAAAACACCATCATGACACATGTTGATTACAACATGTCAATGAAGAACGTCTTTACCTGAATGTGTCCCCCTCGATAGGAAGACTATGGTAATTTTAGTCGAACATAAATTATCTCGTTTCAGAGATTATTTCGCTGCTCTGGTCGCGTGATAGTAACGAATGAACAAATTTTAAGGAAAAATGACGTAATATAAAACGTAGAAGTGTGTTGAATGCCTCGATAAGATTAACAGCATTTGACGATGTGGAAATCAGTGATAATGCATTTACTTTCCCCACCCCCCTTCCTTAGTAATAAATATAGCGTGAAGAGGGGAAATATTTAAATATTTCTCAATTTTACCGAGTAAGGTTAATTTCTTTTCTTTTTTTTCTTTTTTTTTTTTTTTGGTTAATTTTTTTCAAAACTGGGAAAATAAACATAGCGGAAGAAAGAGAACGACTTCCAAAATTCTTGTAAACTATTAAAATTATTGTTCTCGTCATTTAATTATATAAGCGACTCTTGTGTGGTGTCATTTATAAATGTTCCTTTTTTCTTTCGAACATCAAAAATTACGGGGAAAAATCTAAATAAACAGATAATATATGATACCTATTAGCGCTGGGTTAATACAGGAGGGGGTTATAATTAGCAGGGCTATATCTGAGGAGGAGTTCTCAATGTCTGCGAAATAATAACCGCTTGAATTAAATGGACCGAAATTCGGAATAAATTTATTTCTTTTCAATTTTTTATAGAAGAAAAGAAAATTTAAATTTTTATTTTATTTGTTTTTATTGTAATGTTCAAATATTGCGTATACAATACTTGACTACGACGATTTGGTGTACTATTTATAAATAAATACATATAATTTACGATAACACACAAATATATGTATACACATTTATAGAAATATTGGGCTAGATACGGCCCTGATAATTAGTACGAAAAAAATAAACTGCCCGAGTAAATTTCCTTTTTTTTTAATCACTCTATATTTGGACTCTTAGTCAATGCGTAAATGAAAAATTCTTTATACTAACAATGGAAACACGATATCTAAGACAGCGCACACCTTAGGAACACATAAAAATCGTCGGAAATTGTCTCTCGAACTGAATTTTAAACTTTAATCTGAAAAATCTTCGTTTTCGTCGTTAATAATTATAAGTGAATGATTTTTTTTAAAGCGTGTTTAAGTTGGAGATAAATATTTCATTATCGCGAGGTCCTACTAATTTATGTATATGGCAAAGCGGCCTTTAATTGATATATCTGCGTATATCTAAAATCGTTTTTCACGTTTCTCTATATTTTTAACATCTAAGCGCTATTTTCTTTTTCTTCTTTTTTTTTTTTTTTCATGATTTTATTTTACATTCTACGAAATATATATTACCAGTCGCAGAATTCTAATCTCACATTATTATTACCGCCCGGTCGTACTATTCCGTGATAGATAATTAGGGTAATTAATGCAGGTTCCCGGACATTTTTTTGCATTTCCTTTTTTTTTTTTATAATAAAAAGAAATTTTACGTACAGTAACTACTAAGGGTTGTCTTTCGTTGGCTCGGTGATAACTGTAATGGCGCTGGGAGAGTCTGCTCCGCGGAACCGAATAGGTGAAAGCTGATAATAATCGGTGTCGAGGCATTGAAAGAGAGGGGCAATCAAGTGTAAAATAGACAAATATTACGGGGCTCCCCGGATGATAATTGTGCGAAGCGGACAGCTTAAAAGTCTTTGCACGCAATTCTATTTGGAAGCTATGTTCCCCTTCATTCTCCTGCTTCCCCTCTCCGCAAGCTAAAGATTCATCAGTGTGATAGTAGCGGAAGATCTCTATATATATATATATATATATATATATATATATATATATATATATATATATATATATATATATACACAAATAGGCAAAGACAAAACAGTTCAGTGCCTATTTTTCCTCTGTTTATTAACCGTTCTTTTTTTTTTTTCTTTTTGTTTAATAGCTATTGAAAATCTTTAGTGTTATCAGTAAAAAAAATTTGGAAACATCTATATATTTATATATTTCTTTTCCGATTTAAATGAAAAATGAATACAAAAAATGAAAAAAGAAATTTCCACGGCCAGTGTGGTTAATTTGTTCTTATTAAAATGTTTTAATTTTTCTTAATAATCGTCATTATTGGATTTTTTACAGTGTACTGAATCTTGAGTTATCATTTAATAGTAATAAATGGGAGTTTTTAAATTGTGATTTACTGTTATTTTATTGTATATTTTATTCAATTATAATGGTACTGAACTGTTTTGTATTGTAAGTATATATAAAAGTGTGTGTTCTCAGATGTGTATGAATGAATGTATAATAGTAGAAAAAAATTTTGGAAATATGCAAATTCACATGTTTTTCTTAGTTCTCTAATAATAATTATGGTCGAAAATGACGGACGAATACACTAGTTAGATGAAATCGCAGCAAAAATTGCGGATTCGGTTATCGACAGTCGTTTGTAACCGGGGAATCGAATGTGAATAAAATGAAAATTTTCGAAGAAAAGGTTACTACAAAGAAATGAAATTTAATCAGTTGTTTTTAATTATAGCTTACTGGCTAGAAAAAACGTGATTTTTTTTTCTCGCGAGTAAATTCATGTTTTCTTTTTGTTTTTTTTTTTGTTTTTTTTTTTGCCGCAATATTATAAAAATAATAGTTTCCTAGCGGATTCCTTCGAGGAAATAAGCAAATAATAAAACTGAAGTTGCACAGTCCGGGGCGTATGCTCCTAACTGGCGCAGAGACCGCGCTTGCTTTTCAAAGAAGCCGGAATTTACGAGAAAGGTCTGAGCAGCATAGTACACTACATTCGGTAGAAAAAGTTTGTCGCAGCTGGACTGGCTAGGCTCGTGAATATTGCAGCCCGCGCCTATTTCCGGTGTTACGTGAGTTTTCTCATTAAGAAACCGTAATGATTCGGAGACTTTAAAATTCGATTAACCCGATAATCGTAATTTAATAAAGAGTTTTTCCAAAAAACCCTGACAACCACCCCGGTGGTCGCTGGACAACGGAAAGAGAATAATATTTCTTCGACCTCAACGCGCGTACATTTTCGTTAGTTTAGTTCGATGGCTCGAACACGTGCGCTACACTCACCTTTTTGACATTTGCCCGATTTGTACGGAGAAAATGTGGAATTTTCCTGCACTCGTTAATACTCCTTTGTTCGACTTCAATAACGAAATTCCGTTTCTTCATCCGAAACGTGGCTAGTTAATCGAACAGGAAAGCCCCAGATAGATTTGGAATTGCTCCTCAGCGTGTATAGAAAAAAAAACGAACCACACCACCGGTGAATTTAACTTTATATATGTCTTTTTTTTTTTTTACGTTAATCTCGTGTTGCCGTTTCATTTCGGACAAATAATAAAATTCTCGGTAATTCGGTGACCGGTCAAAGGTTATAAAATTCTCCGTGTTTCTGTATTCTTCTTCTCCCTTCCACCGGCATAAAAAAAAAAAAAAAAAAAAAAATCGCTAAAAATTTCGTAAATTACTAAAAAACCCTTAAAATTTAGCCGTGCTGTTTTTTTGTTTTTTTTTTGTTATCTTTTCCTTTCACGGCTCAAGTAGACAAATTTGCTTCACGGACTACTAAATGGAAAATGAAGTTTAATTCAAATCGATGCTCCGATAGCATTTGCTTTTAAATATTCCTCAATAAAAAAAATTTTACCGTAGTAAATTTTTTTTGAGAATGCATCACCAGACTTCGGGGGTCAGAAGCTGTCAAAGCGAAAAAATAGGAGCCGACTGCCGCCTTTTTAAAGATTTCTATCGGCTACCTCGGTTTTGCCTGTCCGTGTCAGCATTTTCAAGTCCATGCTTGAACCTTGCGGATATGCAAAACCATCCGAAAATAAAATGCCGTGTTTAAAGCGCCAATGTCTCTTCGCCTACTACGTCAGCAAACCATGTTGCTGAAACAGTTGGCGCGCAACCAAACACGGAAAACCAATCGTCGCGCTGACTAAACGAACACACACCGTGTAGATACGGTTAGAAATCGCTGCAAACTGGTTGTCTTTGATTAAATCGCATAAAAGTATTTAAATGTGTTTCAGCGCGAATTTTTACCAATTATTCTACACGTATGTTCAAATAAGACTCTAGTTCCAATAAAAGTAGAAAATAGTTTTATATATCTATTAATTATTTATATTTCGAGAGTGATGGAAGTTGGAACGATTTTGCGTAATTCGACCGTTTTCTTCTTCGGTATTCCCGCTAGTACTCCAACGCCGAATAAAAAAGGGGGCGGCGAGTAATCCCCCTGCCCCTCCCATAGGGTTTTTTATCGCAGCATTAACAGCGGTTGGAAAAGCGTAACGAGAGAGAGAAAGAGAGAGCATTTTTTTATAATATATATCGACTAAACATTACACGGTAAACATTTTTAGCACTGAAATCGTAAGCGATGTTACGCAAGCGATTCTAATAAGTTTTTATTTTGCTTTTATTGTTTTGTGGATTTTCTTTTTTCCCGAACATTTCCTTCTATCTCGAGCGAGTTTAACTCGTAAAATTCCATCGGACGGCGGTTTTTCGAGTTTTTCATTTACCGCCATCGATTTAAGGCAAATTCAATTTCGGATGTAGCTGAGCGGAAGAAGCTATTGCGCGAAAAATAGGTTCGTAAATGTTAAGATCTGTTACTGCGCAGAATAAAGTAATCGGCATTTGGAAACGAATGCGAAACCGGACGCGCGATTTTTCCAAAATAAGATCATAAATTTTCCAGTCTGCCATTTTTAGTCCTCCGTTAATTTAGTTAAGAGAATTTTCAATTTATACAAAGATAATTTAGTGTCGGTTGTTCGGTAAAACTAAATTATTTAAAATTGGGATATTTTCCCGTAGCGAAAAAAAACTGTTATTCGGTATTAACTAAATGAAATGCAAACTTCTGGCAAATAGACGCTAAACTTTTTTTTCATATATTAGCGTTCATTTCTTACTGTGAATGTATATGTTTTTTTTTTTGTTTTTTTTTTTTATTATATATTGGCCGGGGGATTATTGGGCAAATATACACCCAACTTTACAGGATGGGGGTGGGGAAAAAAAGCTCGCGACCACCATCTGGCTGCTCGCGCATTAGCCACGCAATTATATTTCCAATTTTTTCGGACTAGCTCTCTCACTGTACTTTGGGCGTACGCAAGAGATAGATTCTCCCTGATAATCTCTCTAAAGGCGCTGTGGGGGCGCAAACTTTGTAAACACTTCAGATATGCAAAGACTTTCCATCGTTTCCTTCGCGAGAGGAAATTTTCTGGAAATGACGAAGATAACAGAAAAGACAATTCCCAGTGCGACCTTTGAAGTTGTTTTTTGCGGACTGTCTCGAAGTGTAGAAATGCGCAGGAGGGCTGAAAAGCTTATTTTTTTCTGCGCATCTTGTCGGACTCGCATTAACTTCACAACTGCCCTGTATCTCGAACTACTCGCATAGAAAACCAGTTTCCGGACTTATTTAGCAGATTGAAACGCCTCAATTCCGTCCGTTTTTATTTAAATGCCATTAACTATCGGCCAAAGCAGCCCACCGAATAAAAGTCTTAGAGCAGTGCCGATTGCTGTCTCTCACATTCACTGTGAACCAGTCGACAGGGATTTTTCTGAGCGCAACCAGCTAAACGCTGCAAAGGCTCTGGCCATGAACGATTGTACTTTTCGATCCGTCTATGCGCAATTTTATCGCAGCCGGCACTAACCCGATTACGATTATTTATCCGTTTTGTGCCGCTAACGCACGCTTCAATTATACCGCTCGCAGTTTCCCTAACGTTACGCTACAGTGCCGCGTCCGGTAATATAAAAATTTTATATCGCTCTTCTCATATTTTGGCCGTTTTCCAGACGAGCAACGTCATTTACTGTGTTCTGCGCGCATTCCATAGCAGCGATTTTCCCATTTCATTTTCATGTTTTCTGTCGTTTGCATCAGCGCGCGTTTTCCACATTGCACGGCATTTCTGCGGCATATCCTACCGATAAAAGATAGTAATTTATCTGTAAACATTAGAAGACAAATCGGAGTAGCGGCTGAGCGAAATCTGTTCGACGGCGCGAAAGATGCTTATCTACCACCTCGGAGAATAACCCCGGGAAAACAGCACAAAGGGTTGTAAAATTTGGCAAAGTATCGGTTATAGCCGGTTTGTCGGCACCAGCAGAGATATCTCAGCGTCTTACGGCAGCTAAAAATCATTGAAATTAAACAATCTTTTCCTTTTCCTTTTTTTTTTTTTTTTCATTTTAAATCTCGATGTTACATGTAATCAGCAAGAGAAGCTGGTGGATCCTAGTTGAAGCTGCAGTGGAGCTGATTTGGTTTATTCATTTATTACAAGACTGTTCGAGCCGAATCTGAGATTAATTTAACAACAGTCGCTAGAAATATAAGCGCTGCCATCATTCCAGAAACAACTTCCAACGTGAGATTTAGAACGGTGGGCACTAGTCGCATAGAAAGCGACTGCAGCCATTACGCGATATTTGTATTCCGTGCTGGTATAAAAAATTCACAGAGTCACACTCGTGTCGAATATAGGATTTGAGAGCTATTCATGCTACCAGAAGAATGATCAAGTTGCTAAGCTGTATCACGTTGAAAGAGAGAAAGTAAAGTAAGTCTCCTGTATAGATTTCGAATTGTAGAATTACCTTTTTAAAGAGAATTAAAGACTTCATACGGCAATACGATACCTCTATCGCATAACACGTTTCTTCGAATTTCGGAGTAAATAATAAATGTACCATAAAAAATTATTAATTTTGTTTTTTGTTGTTTTTTTTTTTTTTTAATTTCCAAAAAGTATAGACACATTTATAAGTTTTCAGAAATTTGACTTATAAACGGTTAGTTCTATGCAATCTGAACAGAATATTTCGGACCAGTTTTTTTCTTTCGACAGCTTGCCAACGTTTCTTTGGTACTCAACTATTTCTGCTTGGCTACATCCGGGAGCGACCTGAATGCGAAAAGAAACAAGTCCTGAAATTCTATTTTGCTGGGCTGGGAAGTTGTATATTAAAGGTAGAATGAATCATCAAGTCCCGGATTTGGGGAGGTTTCTGGGAGATGGGCATTTCTATTTGGCAAAAAAAAAAGTTAAATCAACGCGGAAGAGGCGGTTGTGATTCTTCTTCTTCTTCTTCTCTTTGCACTTAACCAAATGCCGGGGCAGTATCCCTTTCCATATCAAGCCTCGAACTACGATCACTTTTTACTTTCGACAAGCTGCATTTCTGAGTAACGTAACTAATTCAGTTGGCGTCGCACGTCTCTCGCTTCTCTGCTCCCTTTTGTATCATCTGATAATAGACCGAACTGTGAAATCCGCTAGTCCGATTTATTCGCTTTAAAATTTCCCCGCCCGATGCCTCATTATTACGGCGCTAACCGAAAAGCAGAAGGACACTTTAAGCCATTTGCCTGATTACAGGTAATTAAACTGATGAAATGAAGTACGAGAAATGGAGGAGTGTCGGATATCTGCAGTGTACAGATCTAGATGTAAAACGCGAAAACGAAGGCGCTTTTCCAATACTTCTTAAAACTTCTTACACAACACACAACTTCAACACCAGTTCAAGCAAAGAATTTTTTGATCGGCTCAGACACTGTAAACGAAAAAACAAAAAAAAACACCACCCTAGTATAGAAATTTCAACGCTTTCCTTTATATAAATGAATATACCACACCTGATCTTTTATGTTCCCTTTATCTTTCTGGAGCATTCCTGGAGAGTATTATAACGTAATAATTGCTGCATAGTTGGCCCCAAGTTTCAGTTAAAATTAAAATATCGCGATCATTACCGAAGCCTTTTCGAAATATCAATAGTACATTATTAAATATTTTTTCCATGGTATCGCAACTGTCGTCAATATGGTAGTCGGACGCTGTTCGAGCGAGCGTTACTTTGATCACAACATGTCTAACGAGGTGCCATTTGAGGAATCGACGTCATTACGGCCCGAAACGTCTGTCAAATCGACGACGGTAGAACGCGCGGCCGGTACAACTACTATCGTTGCCAAAGGGAAGGCAACGGTCAAATCGGCAAACAAACTTCCGATCGGAAAACGGACCAGTACGCGCAGAAGCGTAGAGAAGAAGATCGCGCGGCGGTCTAGGAGTGGCAGAAGGAGTCGAGCGGAGCAGGTCGAGTCGAGATCATCGAGGCTCAAGGTGCGGAAACGGCGTCAGTCGAGGTCGGCAAAGTCGAAAGCGATACAAGCGCGCAAAAGACGCAAAAGTCACGTGGCCAGCTCCAGTAGAGGATGCTCGAACGAGGTTAATTTCGGCGGCTATTTCTGTTCGGTTCGCGACAATTCCTGTTCGTTCCGAATGCAGTACGTAAATCACCGATACTAAAAGATCGGCCAGACCGTGTTTCTCGACACAATCTGCAGCCAATCTGATTTCATAAAATATCGCGATATATTTTTTAAATCAGCCAGAGGAGTCCCTCCTCTAAAAACATGCTAGCGACGAGCTCAGCCGCTGGTGTAAAGGTTATGAAGTTGCTCGCGAAAAATTGTTCAAAAATTCGACACTCTCAAAACTATCTCCCTGTATAGTATATATTCGGAGTCAAACTCAAAATTTTTTGATCTCCCTGTATAGTATATATTCGGAGTCAAACTCAAAATTTTTTCAAAGCACAAATATAATTTTTTTAGGTTTTGCGAATATGGAATTGTGTCATCTATTTTTTTAAAAATCACATCATTCTTATTCGCGACGATAGACGTGTGAAGCCCCCCCCCCTACTAC
Organism: Icerya purchasi; assembly: GCA_039619475.1. Lineage (NCBI taxonomy): Eukaryota > Metazoa > Arthropoda > Insecta > Hemiptera > Monophlebidae > Icerya > Icerya purchasi. The sequence goes on from CM077116.1 coordinate 232,291,113, forward strand.
TTTATTATAAAATTTTCAAAGGGATTTGTATGCTATCGCCTTATATTTTCTCAGATTTAAAAAATTTTAAAGTGATCTCTGTACACATCTCTCTAAAATGATTTACAGTATAAATGAGCGCGCATCAAACTGAAGCCCCATATTCTTTTTTCTTTTTGTTCGTCCCGGTTTTCGAGCAATTTATATGAATTTCCCATTAATAATAATTCCACACCGTAACTGTTGTTAATTTGTAAAGCCACATATTATTTTACACATAATCCCGATGTCGGAGAAGTTTTATTATTATTGGGCTCTCGTGCCATTCTGTCGCAAACGGAAAGTTCAAACTGCTGAAGGTGACGTTGAAGTTACGATATACACAAACGATTTTAACTAAATTTTGCAAAAATCTGTACTTAGGATTTCTTCGTACAAGTTTAAGCGCCGTACTACTATTGATATCGGGAAACGGCGTCGCCGAAAATACGGCCCCGTCAAAAGAAAAGCGAATTATAATTATTCTCAAGACGTCGTAGTCAGTTCTTCTCCTCGTCCTCGTCGGTTAGGTGTGGTTCAAGAGTGTCTACATGAATTTTGCTGCACCGCGCGACACCTTTGAGAAAAGCTGAAACTTTACGAGACGTTTTCTGTATTACTAACGAGCGCCAAAATCTTCTTACGAACTTATATCTCGTTAGGCAAGCTGGACGATTGCTGCTCTAATTTACAAAGTTCCGAGAATATTTCTTCGTAACCTCGTACTTCATATTTCGACTTTTTACAAACCTCTCCTTACATACTCATCTATCCGTTCGAAACTTAGCACATTATTCATTTTAGTAACGTCTCTATAGTCTATAGATAAGATTCGACCCAGTTAAGTACACAAACCCACAAAAATCGGCTCGTTTTAAATGTATTAACGAGACACAACTCGCGAATAGCTGTACTGAAAGCTATTTTCAAAAATCGGAATACATATATAGCTGCTGCGAAATAATAACAATGATAAAAATAATTGTCGAGATAGCACCGGATAACCGGTTTATTTCGGTTGTTAAATCTCTGTACTTTAGCTTCTTCTCCTGTTGTTTGCTGCTAACCTTTTCATCATCTCTCGGTATTATTATAAGGATGTTGCAATAGCAGAAGACGGGGAAAGTAAGTAGCAGAGGAAAATCCTTAAGTATAGAGCGAAATAAGTAGGTTACAATAGAAATACGGCAGTGTCATTGCAATAATCACACAGGAGCTCTCGAGACAATTCCGAGAAGATTGGAAAAATTTACGGAAACTCTAAAACTCCTGAAATCAATAACAGCATATATTCTAAGATCGATATTTCATACATACCTAAGAGTTATCGCTTGAAAACTCGTATTACCAAAATACCGAAAATGAATACCGACAGGGGCTGTGATGAAATATATTATTATAATAATCAATTTAATTCAATTCAATTTATTTACAGTGTTAAAAATATACAACTAAAAGCTAATGTAATATAATAATAATAATAATGTTAATAATAATGTTAATAATGATAAATTAAAAGTATAGTAAAGGGTGCAAAGTTTGCTTTTCAAATTTTTGTTTTCTGCCTTTTAAAAATAATTCCTTTCCGACCTGTTTTACTCGCTTCACAGGAAATATTGCAAATTAAAGAAAAAAATAAAAAAATAAATAAAGGAAAAGAAAAGAGAAAATCAAGTAGTATTTAATATTACCTATTTCATATTTTTCAAATAAAATTGGTCAACATTACGAAAAATGATTGAAACGAATTTTATTCCTGCGACGTTTATAGCTGCAAAGGTATAAACAAAATGAAATCGGGATTATTTACGACCACTGGTCTAGTGGTTAAGGTACTCACCAAGTAGGAGATATCATGGGTTTGTCGGGAGTCGCCTTGTTCCGGATCTAAGTCAGCGTTGGACTAACTTAAAAGTTTCGGTAGATGAAAATTATTTCTCGAGCTTTGGTCAAATCATTAAAAATAACGCGTATGTCGCGAGAAGCTCAATGAAATCGAATTATATTTCACTGAAAATACATACGGCTGAATACTAGTAGTTATAGAGGTTGTTTAAAGTATTTTAACTATCGAAGTAATTAACAACGGAAAAGATGAGATTCTATTAAGGGGATTTAATTTAGTTTACGTCATTTTTTAGTACTATTAAGATTTATAATATACAATTATTAGCAGTTCAATGAAATTTAAACTGGCATTAAACTGAATTTCAGATTTAAATTTCATTATACATATAACGATATTAGTAAAACCTTTTTTTTTGTATTAAAAAAAAAAAAAAAAGTAAAAAACACGCGATAAAAACTATTATTAGATTTCGATTGATTTCCGCTAAAGGAAAAATCAAGAACAGGAAAGAGTTCAAAATTTTAACGGTATATTATTATCTTCCCCTCTTTAATAACTGACGATTCGCCAAAAAAAAAAAAAAAGAGAAAAAAGATTACGGAATGAACATTTCGGGTAACATTGAATAGAAATCAGTAAAGTGTTTGATTGTTTCGGCGATAGAGGAACAAAATTCAATTCGAAGGGCCATATAAGAAGCTTGCGATTGGTTAAGTGTGTTTTATAGGTGCGACTGTATTAAATACGAAGAAGAAGAGGTGTAGCATATGACAAAATTTTTATGGTCCCTCCAATATAGCCCCATCATTATTTTTACGATATCGTTTTATTATTCGGTCATGAAGCAGTATTATAGCGGGGGAGCCTTTCTGATGTTCCGTCCATGTTTGACGATGATGAAAAGAGTTGAGTGTGAAGTGTGCGTGTCAACCAGTCCCCCCCCCCGCCGTCGGGGCATGTGTACTAAACAGTTCTTTCGGTAATTAATTCAGAAACCGGTGAGACAGCGGAACTGTTCCAGTTTAGGACCTTAAAAAGAGCACTATGCATTTTCTAATGGATACTCCCCGTGTGTGTGTGCGTGTGTGGCTGAGTTAATTCCGAGTGCCAGATTTGTTACTATGCAGACAAACCAGAAACCGAATGAAAGTGAAACTGTAGCGCAACATTCGACCGTGCAGAAGGAGATCCGAGAACTCTCCTCTTGATCTTATCAGCGGCAGACAAGCAACGGTTTTCCTAACGTTCATTTAGGTTTCCACGTACAGCAGAACCGGGTTGTTGTACCATTGTTACACGCGCTATGAAAATTACCCGATCGGATTTTAATCATTCCGTAACAAATGTAACAGCGCAGACACATTACCATGATGCGGACGATGACGACGTTACGTAAGAAGATAAAAATATCCATCGAGGGGAAAAAATCGGTCAGTCGCCCAGCGACGCGTGCACATAATTAGCTCTATCCACAGGCCGATTTTTTCGGAAATTATTCTATCATCAAGCTACTAAAAGGTGAAAGCAGCGGATTATTTGAATAATGGTGCACAATTATGAAATTGTTATCGGACTGAAAAAGATTCCCGAAGAAAAAAGAAATATCGATATTTATGCGGGGAGCCAGCGCTGGAGTCAGATCTAAAATATTTATACTGGATACAGTAATTTTTTTTAAAAAGTATATTTCCAAGTTTCATATAATTCTTAAAATTACAAAAAAACCCTTAATATATACAAAAAGCGATTACAAAATATAAATTCTTGTAGATGGAGACCGTTTGACCAATTTTCCATCTACATTACAAAATATCTAAACAAGAAAAGCTATCGAATTATATAACATCATATTCCTTTCTGTTTTTTTAATAATATGGTGGTAATATTTTTAATTTTTATTCTTAAACCAGTTGTAATTTCCTTCGATGTTGTGTTCAGCTCTTACATGCTTGAATTTGGAACAGTATATAGACGCAAGTGTGATCCCCCCGTGCTGGGGGGATCTGTTATTATTGCATTTTCTGCATTTTTGTTGTGCCCATTTTTTTTTCTCGATACTCAGCGAAATTATCATGACCCGATAGAAATCAGCTTAGAAAGAAGTCTGGATATCAATTTTTTCTTTTCAATCTATCCTCGATTCTGGTTACGTCTTCCTGTTAATTCTTGCTCATAAGCGTTTTACCATTTCTCCAGGCATTTCGACTTCTTTTATTTTCTCTATTAATCCTAACATTGCGGTTTAGTTATTTTTATCTCGTTAATCATTTCCAACTGTGTAAATCCAGCCGGCATAATTCCTGATATGGCGTACGAATACGTATAGGAAACACCGTATTCTGTATGCAGATATTTAAGATGATTTTCCTTTGTTCCATTTTAATTTTCTTTTTTTTTTTTTTACCGAAGATCAAGAGGACCAATTTTTCTATTCACAAAGTTGAAACCAAAGCTTCTACCTGTATAGACCTACTAGTTAGTTGTGTGTAATATTATTTTTTTGATTTTATCCATGATGTAGAGTCATAGTTGTATTTGATGATGTTTATTTTCATTTATGTTAAAATTTACCTTTTTTAACTAATATTATCCTTTATTTCCGACTTAACGCCCTCGCTTGGCGGTCCCATTAAATAAAGAAAAGGACACTTCCAGAGAGGACAGTACGGTCCTAGGTTTTTTGGCGCGAAGAATATTTTTACGCGGTGGTTGTTGAAAAATTACGAGTACTGCGACGAAAACATGCCTAGTGATCGCATCAAACGTGATTTTGTACGCACATTTTATCGTGCACAGCTGAAAAATCTCACGTAATTTTCGAAATTTTTTATTCTGGCCGAATTTTGCTCGGAATGGGTAGAATCTTTATTCACTTCCGGCGACCGATTAAAATTAAACGTGCCTAAGTAACCGCAATAGATGGCGATTATTACGGCGTAACGAAATACCCTAACCTGCTTGGAACTGTTTCGTTATCACGGCGAACTTAGCTATCGGAATTCTGGTAGCGACTCTGTTGTTTGTTCGATTGTTGGAGGTTACTATGCGCGCACGTACACACACACACAAACACACTTTGGCGCATCGGTCTTCCGATGCGTTATGTCAGAATGCGATATTAACATGTTAAAGATGGAGGTTAAGAAATTACCGAGAAAGGGAAAGAGAATGGAGATATTAAGGCGAGCTTTCCGATGTAGCTAAAGCTGCATGCAAGCTATATCGAAAGACGGCTAGGCAGCGGGCTGAACTATTGATTTAGCGCGGCCAAGCACCACCGAGCGAGGCTGCGTCGGCGTTACTGCGAACGAAAACGCTTATTGTCGCTTAGCGCGAACCAAAGTACGAGCGAATTATTCCGAACGAAACGCACACGCCTATACGTACTACCGACTGATTGCCCTGAACCGATTTCGGCACGATTTCGTCTATCTCGGTCGAATATTTACCGTCTGTCCTGTCCACACCTGAGTTATGTCGAATTTACTTTTTATCATCATTCGCGCACTATCCCCGTGGTCGGAAATTTTTTTCCGCCAAAATTATGTACACTGATTTTCCTAGGTTTGCCTTCACCATGAAAACCTCTTCTGTTATCCACCGGACAGAAAAGACGATAAACAAAGTAATGATAAAAAAAAAGAGCCCATATCTTTTTTTTTTTTGTATTTAGCGCGTTAGGTTATCTGGAAGGAATTGAAATCTTTTCCACGCAGCCTGAAACTGAAATTGCGTGTTGATCTTACTATCGTACGAAAAACAGTTTTCCAAAATTCTAAATAATCGATAATTGTAAGATCAAAAGCTGTACATTGAAAAACGTAAACATTGAAAATTTTTTAAATTACACAATTGAGAACACTTTTTACAAATAATAGCTAACGTCGTCTGTTTTTTATTTTTGTTTTTGTTTTTTTTTTTTTTTTCATTTTTACGTCAGCCGGAAATAAGAAGGTAGCAGCTTTGCTCGATAGTACTTCTCGTTAATCCCTTGACCATTTGTGTTCGTAATTTCTCTATTTGTAAACTGTATTGTTTACCTTAACGGGAAAAAAATTTTCTTCGGAACTTTTTGATTTTTACGAACATAATTGCAGGCAAATAGCACGACTGTAATTGTATTATGTTGGTAAACTATGTAAAATTACAAAATCAAACAGTTTAGAAAAAAAGTATTTTTCCGTTAATGTAAACAGGGTGAAAAGTAAAAGGATTTATGAAGAAACAAAAAGGAAAAGATATAATCTCAATTTCTCAAAAAAAAAAAAAATAACATAAGACCGTCAAGTACACTTTGAACGGAATACCGCCTAGCTCTACTGGAAGTCTCTTTCGTATAACATGATAAAAATGTGTCAACAATATATGCGAAGTACGTTAGTAAGAGAAAAGATAGACACCCGATTTATTCGATTTTTTTTCCCCAACCAAAATCAGAAAAAAAGATGTGTTTTGGATTTTATTAAGGTTTTCGAGACTATTCAACTTGTTTTTTTTTTGTTATTTATTTTTTTCTAATGTTTGTAATTGTTACTAGATATACATATATCTACATTGTTCAGAAATAGTCAAACAAGAGCAAAATTTATATATAATAACATTATGTAACAAGAAAGAAGTGTGTAATCCGCGCAGATAATGAGTTGAATACTTTTTGAATTCATTTACCGAGCGTGCATACGTTTTATCTTGATGCGCATTTCGGATTAATAATATTCACGCATTTCGAAATATCTTTCGCGGCTGTAGAATAAGGTTTTTATAAGGTCGTACTCTTTTTTTTTTTCCAGATTTTGTTACAACTGTAATAATTAAAAATAACTACAGAAACGAAAGCTAGGCAAAAGTCAAAAACCAAGTTAGACCGGGGTATTTACAACGGTTTTCAAACTAATTTTGATGCACTTGTGGATCAAGTTCTTTCCTTTTTATAAATTAAACATGCATATGTTTAAAGTTCCATAATTGTTTATGTGATCAAAAAAAAAAGAAGGTGAATGAAGAATTCTATGATTTATTAAATTTTTCGACATACAAATATATTTATCAAATAAGCAATCAATTAAAACTCGCTTTTACTTTAAATAATTTATATAAAGGTAGTTCATTAATAAAAAGGTATTAACTTTTAATAAAAGTAAAAAATGAAATAATGTTAAAATTAAGAATATTTCAGAAACGCTTTCACCTCACATTATTATATTCTTTAAATTAACTTCGAATTTAAAATGTTACATTTTTACTGAGTATTTTGAGAAAATAAACTTAAATTTTGCACGTGCAAAATTAAATTTTTTTCTGTTCAAGAGCGCGAGACCTCACTGGGACCAGCTGGTGCCCAAGAGCTACACTATCTGGCCTTGCATAAGTGCGAACTTTTTGCCCCAGTGTAGTACACGTTAAAGTTTTATTTTCACGCGGTGTATTAATAAAAAAAAAAAATCTTCTGATATTGAATACACCCGCCGTATATAACAATACAAAGTTACGAAAGAATTAAGAAAATTATCATCGCGTTTTACAAACGATTTTCATTTTATAATTCGACAAATTGGCAACGGACCATAATAAAACCGGAGAAGGAACTTTACATATTTTTGTACAAAATTCAAATTATACATCGACGCGGATACCATTGCGCTTCTAGAAGTGTTTTTTTCTTTTTAAATATAACATTTTTTTTCTCTTTTTTTTTCTTCTTTTTTATTAAACATTGAGTTTGGTCAGGGCACATCGATTGAAAGTATGTTTAAACTCCCCACACATAGCAATTATACAAAAAAAAAAAAAAAAAATACACGCACTAAATACGGAAACAAGAAGCTTCCTTTATCCCTCCCCCAGGGCGTGTAACGAAATATTGTCTCTACTGTGCTCATATGCATATGCGCAGCCATTAGATTAATCCAAACGTACGTACACGTATTAAGTATCTCACTCCGCCGTAGACTGTGAACGAGTGAGAGGCAGCATACATTTATTTACAGTGTGCCATCTTTTGTACTTTTTGCATTTGAAAACATATCGTAAAATTTTAAGTTTAGATTTTTGGCACGGTTACATACACCTTCGATGGGTTTATTAAAACTGCAAATTATTCACACAAACAAGCAAGGAAGCAAAAGTTCGTATACCCGATTAGATTTTGAAAAGTAAAACCAGCCTTAAATTGGCAATCCCTCTGAAAAATTGAACTTCGTTATCCGAAAAAAATTAAACCAAGTAACTACAACTAAATCAAAATCTTAATGAAAAATCTGAATAAAAAAAATTCTCAATAAAAATACTTAGTTAAGGAATCTTAATGAAAAATCTTAATAAAATAATTCTCAATAAAAATACTTAATTAAGGAATCTTAAAAGAAAAATCACAATAAAAAAATCGAATCAAATGCTGAAAGTTTTTTCCTGAAACATCTAATTTACAAATTATAAGGTACAATATTCGCAGAATAAAAATCCGTAAATAATAAAAAATAATATTAGTAAGAGCTGAAATGTCACCGAGCTCCGTGATATTGATCCTGAGATTAGCGGACAACGCGGTAATTCGAAACCGTCATCGCGATTTACCGGAAGTATTGACAGGAGCAAACAAGTCGCAATCAGTTTCACCGGTATGAATGCGGTTTAGTATATTCAACTTACTAGAGAGTCTTATAGGCAATAAAATCGCGCACACGTAAAAAATTAAATGCGAAAAAATCGTCACTGAAAATACTTATGAAAGACGCACAGAAGAACAAGTATCATCTCCCCCGCTATTTTAGGCCGCATACGAAGAGTTCATGCTGGTATTATGCATAAAATTTAGAAGCGAATGTCGAACATAACGGCCAATCGGCTCCGAATAACAACAGCACATCCGCCTATTCAGTTGTCCATCGTTCGAGAATAACGAATTTTAGCTGCTTACATTCAGATATGACAATCACGCCTTCTCGCAAGGCGGTTCTTCTGTCGGTGGTAGTATTCAACCGAAATCACGATGGTAATGTAAAACTACTCACACGGCCATGTCATCTCCATGAATTTACGAAGCTGGTTAAAAGAAGTACAGAAATCGGGATCGGCTATCTCGGCCATTATTAAATCGCGACATCTAATTATTTTCCGAATAATATTTTGCTTACAAATCTGGGAACGAAATTCGATGAGAGTAGAAAAAAGGATTAAAGATCAATCAGTGGTGATAATGATGAAGGGGAAAATTGCAAGAGTAGCAAGCCTAAAATACAATCTTCGATCGATGGTACTACCATACCAATGGAAAACTAAGAAGGTTTCTGTCTTGTGGATTTAATGTTGCATTTTAAAGGAATATTTCCTACATTAACCGAGTAGTACAGATTATGGTAGAAAATTCTTGTTCAGCGGATAGATCAGCTTAATTCGTCGAATTTTAAACATGCAAAGTTCGTGTTATCTTACGAAGGATTAAAACCGCTCCATAATTAGAAAGTGACCGTGGTTTTTATTTAATTATTATACCGAATTAAAATAATCTTTATATTCCATAAAAACGATATTAGTCTACAAATAGCGGACTTTAATTTTATGCAAAGTTTACACGTGCGGGCGCGACTACGACTCTAGAAATGTTCCATTGTTTATAAATGCAAATTGCGAAGGAAATTTCTCGAACAAAACTACGAATACCGCGAATACGAAGTTTGTTCGCTTTTTTTCCCGAATTATTACATTTTCGCCGTTTCGTGTTTTACGTTATTTACGTGACTATTACCGCCCCGAATTGGACTCTGCGTGAATTTTTTAGGAATTAACTTAAAAGTTTCCACTTCTGGTTTCAAGACAACTTTGCACGTTGTTTTGATTATACACATATTCCTTATTATTCCATTCGCATTTTTCATACTGATCAGTTTAAAACGATTATCGCTGGAACTACAATAAAACACGAGAAAATGATTGCAACTTTTTGAACGACATTGACTGATCCTGGTTTCCGCGCGGACAGAGAAACGGACCAGAAAAAAGAAGAGAGCGACAAATGAGGAAATAAATAGTAAAAAAAGTGTATCATTAGTTAATCGTGTTTCGGTCGGGTAGAATAATTCACTGTCTAATGATTTTATTTATACTAGATTATAATGTTCATAGTTGACGCTAAAAATGTTGAATTTTTGTTATTCTTTGTATTCCTCAGTAATGGAATGTCTGAGAACTTGATGTATAATATTTCTAACATAACGACAGCTAGAGGTTAATGAAATTTTTACAAATTGAAGTCCATTTGCAATGAGATAAATTTACAGTCAAAATTAGAAAAAAAAAAAAAAAAAAACGAAAAACGATTAATACGAACGTGTTAAACATGTTAGCGAAAAAGTAACAAGGTAACGCATATTTTATGAAAAAATTATTTCACAAAAAAAAAAAAAAAAGAAGTAAAGTTTGCTTTTTTGGCGCTAATAAAGTTTGAATGAAATAATCTGGATTGAAAAAGGTGTTCTCCTGTAGCTGAAAAGTACTGAGATGAACGGGAAAGTACTCATCCGAAACGGAATTGCTTCCTCCGATGAGCACTTATTAAGACTAAATCCGCGAAGAGAGACCCATTTGGAACACATTTATCGTCCCGACCGCAGCGATATGTTCTTATGTAATTCAATGTAAATGTTATATTCAAGTTGTTGATAAAGTAAGACTTGAGGCGAGAAATTCTTACCTATTAAAAAGAACGTCTATGCACTAGGTAATCATTGCATAAAGAACTGATAGCATCGCCAATGTTACCGAGAATTGTCGGTCCGGGGAATACTGCCAACGATCGTTATCGTTTTAAGAGGTTTGTAGCCAGTCGGTACACAGTGACAAGCTAAACCATTTGTATACCTGACGGCATAGAGGAAGTAAAAAAGGATAAAAGAAAAAGCACCTAATTGCAAAAGTAGTTTATTTGGTGCTTCTTACTACTGATTCATAAGCTAACACATTTTTTTATTTAGTCAGTTTTTCTTAAATATAAATTCCACGCTAAGAAAACCGAAAAGTAAAATTTTGACTTGGTACAGATAGTTGTTTTTTCCTTAACTATTTATATTTAATTTATAGTTATTTACATTTTGTTTTTGTAAATAGCTATAAAAAAGAAACAAAAAAAAAAAAATTAACAAAAATAAAAAATAATTACTCCCGATAAAATATATATATCAGAGTGATATAACACTTAAGTGGTGATATCTCGTAATTCTTATACAACATTAACTTTTTGGAGTTGGAATTAAATTCATGTTAGGAACAATGTTTTTAATTATTCTTTTAATATGAATTTGATGCCAACTCCAAAAAATTAATGTTGTATAAGAATTACGATATCACCACTTAAGTGTTACATCACTCTGATATATATATTTTCTTATCGGGAGTAATTATTTTTTACTTTTTAGTGCATTTTTAAATTTTTATAATAAACCTTGAAGTCGGTATTTATTTTTTGTAAAAAAGCATTTTATTTTTTACTTTTTAGTGCATTTTTATTCAATTAAATTAAAACATTTATTTCCACGGTAAAAACACCAAAAGCTACATTTCCATGGTAATTTGGCAAATTTATAGTATTTTAAGTCAAAAATCTAATCCGACGGTGAAAACAATCATGAATGAAAAGCATTCAAAAAGCTTCAATCTCCCGCATTATTAAGGATAACTCAAAAACTACGGGTCGGACCTTGATCAAATTTAAATGGGACCACATGACAAACACCACCTTTCAAATAAAGAAGAATCATCAAAATCGGTTCATCTAGAAGAAAGTTCTGTGGTAACACACATAAAAAAAAATAAATAAATAAATAAAAAAAAAAAAAAAAAACAGTCTAATTGAATACCTCCTCCTTTTTTGAAGTCGGTTAAAAACAAACCCAGTCGAAGACAAAAAAAAGTCGATTTCTATTCAGAAAAAGAAACGATTAACTGAGTGCTCTGAAGGAAAAAGGAACGCGATTAATTCATCGTACAGAAAACTCACTCGAAAATGTTATATTATTTTTGTTTCATCTGTAATTATTTAACTAAATAATGAGCAGCGGTTTTGTATTGCGCAACACACTTTAAATTAATCGTCTAAGTGTATGTACGTAGTGCAGATTTGCGTATAATTTAACAGTAGCGCCTTATGGGCGACCTTTTATATTAAATAATAGCACGTATTAATCTTTAAAATCGTTCCTATTTCGTAAAGATAAAAAAAAATTCTTAACGTTTTTTATCGCTCTCCTACTGGTGAAGATATTAAAGTCTGCTAGACTTCGGCGTTTCCCAAAAATAAAAAAAATATACTCCCGTGAAAGCGCGTATTTTTATACTTAAAAAAAACCATATAATACTTGGCCAACTGGGTTCCCTTCTCCTTTAATGATGATCCTCCATTAGCTGTGTCGTCTCTATTATTCTTTTACACCTTCAGCTCGCTATTCGCGTTTTCATTTAATACCTCCACCAAAGCATCATCTTCATCTTAATTACGAAGCTACCGGTGATCCTAATCGTATTTTCTATATCCATCTTTTTCGCCTGCCACTAACCCGTATTCTAATTTGTTGTTCCGCGTAGACTTCTTAATCCTTATCATCGTAGCTTTCACCCATTATCTATAGTTCCTTCATTCTATCAGTTTCTGTCGGATCTCAGTATTTAACTGTCTTGTTCCTTTCGCAAAACGTAATCGTCGACGTGCTAAAAAAAAATAAAATAAAAACAACGAAAAAAAAAATCAAACTTGGTTTAACTTCTATAAGATTTAGTCCCGTTTCGACTAAATTTAGAGTTTCTCTTGTTCCAGCAGAGACAGAAAAATAAAAAAGGCTACGGGTAATTTCGTATTGCCAGTCACCGTCGTAAATGTCGAAATCCAGATCGACATTGAAGAAGGGGAAGTTCCAGACTTAATATACGGAATTCTAGGGGGGCGAAACTCTCGATAAGAAGCGATTTGCATAAGCGAGCAAATGTTTTTATTAAAAGTGTAGTTCTACAAATTGAGGATTATGTTTCAATTGCTTTCGGTAAGAATGCGGTACATGTATAAATGTTAGTAATACCCATTTAGATATTAAAATGTATACGCTTTATACTTTTTATACGGATTTAATTTTTATATAACATTAAATTGAGAAATAAATAGAAAGTCGGGAAATTATTTTAAATGTTTATAAATTTAATTAACTTTATATATGACGAAGATTCTTGTTCGGCGTTTTTAAAAGTGCCAATTAGTACTTATTTACTACCGTCACACCTAGAGGCTCGGATGAAATGCAACGGAAAATCGATTTCACTTAAATTTACTACAAAATTATCTCTTCCGCATTTTCATTGATAAAACTTTTCTGTTTCTTTTAATGTCACTAAATTTAACATGATAACTAGCTCTAGTTCTGGGTCGGAGCAACCTCTTTTATAAGAGAAGCTAATAAAATAATGATGCAAACGTCGAATAATGCAGTATTTCGGACACATCATGAGGAGAAAAGACGATAGTTTGGAAAAACTGCTAATACTAGGGGGAAAATAGATGGCAAACGACCTCCGGGAAGATGGCCAATGAGATGGATAGACCAGATACATAATTTATGCCAAGAGCCAATTCACCAAATTATAAGAAGAAGAACAGAAAACCGTATAGGCTGGAAAAAATATATCGTACAAATGTTGATGTAGCCGCGATCGTTACGGTCGACACAAAATGATGATGATGAATGTATACACCGTAATACCTTTATTAAATAAGTAAATAAATAAATAAATATATTAGCTGATCAATAATAAATCCATATTATTATTTTTATTTTGAATGTAATATCGGCGCACAAAAATGTCGCAAATATATTGGGCGTTGTGCATCATTCTCAATCAGTCAAGTGCTCGAGACAAAAAAGATATTTTCCCCCGAAAGGATGGCTTTGCCAATTTTTTATAATAGTATGTATGTGTATTTAGGCTCACCAGCACACAAATATTTTGAAAATTTTTTAGAGCAAACGAAAAAAAAGGAAAAACATGTTTTGAAAAGTCGGTCGGTTATTAGTAGCGTGTTAATTATAAAATTCTTTTTTTTTTTCTAAAAAAAAAAAAAAAAGATTTACGAAATGCATAAATTCCCGTAGTCTTTCAATTGCCAACGTAACTCTGAATAGTTTCTCATTTTCAAGGGTATATCTAATACATATCGAAAATCATGAAGAATGCGTTGAATTTCGTAAAGCACTTTTTTAAAAAGAATACCTCTAGAAAGAGCGGAATACACGTCTTCATTAACCATCAAACAAAAAATGTTCTGTTCGTCAGATTGTTCTCATTGAACACACCATTTCATAACAATATGTAGCAACAAAAAAAAAAAAAAAAAAAAAAAAAATGGTTCGAATTAAATCGTCCGCTCTAAGCAAGACACCATTTTCAATCGATGATGTTATTCCAGTTCAGAGACCTAAATTCGGGAAATTTTTGGTTTAATGAAAAATGACACATAAAAAGGAATTTTTTTTTCAGTTGGTTTCAAGAACTTCCAAAGAAAGAAAAAAAAGGAAAAAAAATGTTTTCCAAAAAATAAAAACTGAAAAAGTTAAAACGGCTGTAACCTTGTAAATATTACAAATTTCGACATTTCTTTTTAAAGATGAATTCAAGGATATGCCGAAAGAAATATCGGTCTTTTCCAATTCCTCTTAAACAGTCGAATCTATATTTCGATTGCCGATTGGTGTGTAGGTCGCGCATAAGTCACTTGATCCGGTTGATCACGTATAGTACCGCTGCTGCGTTCAACTACTGAAGTCTGCGTTCAATAACGTAAAAATTTTAATGCAATCCTCGGCGCTAATGCTCTTTTTAAAATGCAATAATTCTTATAGTTTTCGCAAAATTCCTCGGGACACCAATGCACTGAATATAATTTTAACCGACCGAAAAACGTCGTTTTGGAACAGCACCGGATTTGACGAAGTGATACTGTTTCATAATGAGACTGCATAAAACAACACCGTCGCCAGGACAAACATCTGGCGCGGATGCGAAAAAATCTTTATTAAAGTAACTGTGAATAGGCGAATCGCGCCAGATCCGGAAAATACAAATTAGGCCCGGGGAATTCTTTAGCGACTAGGGTACGACTAAACAGCTCTCTCTCTCTCCTATACTGTTGATGAAAGTTCATTGCGGGGCGTCGAGGATAGGTTCAAATTAAGGTTCATTGAGAAGTACATTCATGTGCTCTTCAGTTTATTTGCTCCGCGGCGATAAACCATTCCGATTAGGCTCGAAGATTCCGTTAGACGTTCCACTCTGGGTTCTAAACGCTCTAAAATTTCTTTTTCAATTTCAGACGTTCCGGAAATCCCGCGAAATTTACATTTTTTCGCTTCTTTCCTCTCGCGATGAACGAATTCTAAAGCGAGATTTTTCTCCCATCATCTTATTCTAGTTTTTCACATGCACGCGTCGCGACTAAGACGACAAAGTGGTGCAGCTATTGCTGCGGGGAAGTGGGTTAACGGAGCGAATGCCAATGAAAACTCCCATAACGGACTGAGTAAAAAGTACCGAGAAAAAAACGAAGAAAACATAAAAGGGAAAAAGGAAAAAAAAAACAATTTTGTTAATGCGCATTAAGAATGTCATTGGCATACATAGACATATTGTACTCTGACGGGGTACATAGAATAATAGTTCTATTATCGCAGCGGCGAACATAATTAAGAAGCACCGAGTGTAGTGCAGAAAGAACACGGCGGATTGCGATATTTCGATAAGCTTTGAGACCGCGGCACGCTGACCGTCTACACGGCAAGCACCTTCGCGCCATGACCAATAGGAGGCGGCAGTCGTCGGGAAAGACTAAGAGTATCAGGTCTCTAAAGGAAGAAGCGCTAATTAAAAAATTATCATCGAGGTCAGCCGGTATTATTGTAATTGTGGAAAGATTCTCGCTTCGTCTTCGATCATCCTTCGCCGGTGCGCACTGTTTTTATGTAATTCCCGTCTTTTTAATTACCCCCTTTCCGCGCCCTCGCCTCGTCGTGCTATTATGTAAATACTATGTCGCCAAATCCGGGCTGACTGTTAATAAGCAGTTTGCAAGAGGAAAGGGAAAAAACAACAATAAAACTCGAGCAAATTGCTCGGACGAGTCCACGAGTCCTTAAAACCGCTTCGGTCTTGCTCCGGTGATGAACAGCGAACCGAGCGCGAATAAAAACGAAGGCGAGCGCTGCACGCGTTGAAGGTGCACCTCTTTCGCCAGTGGACAATATAATATTTGCGCTGAAATCTTCAGCCGCTCCGCCGGTCTTATATTCCCGACAGCGCCAACTCGTTTTTAATTAGATGCTTTTGAAAAAGCAAGTGCCCCCGCACCGCAACGAAACAACACCGGTCCACCGGACGACAGTGCTTTTGCTTATGGATTATTAATTGGCCTGCCTCCAGATTCATCCACAGTTTCTCAAAGTCCATGCCATATTACAGTTTCCGTGGTAAACACGGTGAACGGACTAACGTAGAACCGGAAAAGAACTAACGACCCTGGTGGTGGCTAGTGTCGCGCGCAAATCTGCCACATGAAACATTTAATAGTATTTTGTATTTCGCTGGTCCAAAGAAATCGACGATTATTAACTATCTCTAACCTTTGTCGCAGATTGTGTAATAGTCGTTGAATTCTTTTATTTATCCATTATTTCTGGAATAATATAGGCAGTGCGGTAGAATAGTGGTTAAGGCAACTACCAAATCAGAGGTGTCATAGGTTTTCGAGACTTGTCTGGTTCCGGATCTAAGTCGCTCCTAGGATTTGAAATTGAATATTGATTATACCAGGGGAATCAGGTGGAAAGTAAAGGCGGATAATCCAAAAGTAGAAAGGAACTGGCACCGATATTCTCTTTAGATCTAATGGCTTAGTACCATTATGAAAAGCTTAACTTCACAATAATACCTTATCAAGGATCTATGGGACTTACTCGTACTTTACTATACTTTAGTTTTATTCGCGAGATGAATTTTCAAGCCTGCGAAAATTACGAGTATTTTGTTTATTTCGATTAAAACTGTAAAAGATATCGACTTATTTCACGTTTTCCCTTGAGCCCATCGAGTTTTCGTGATCGTTCCACGAAAATAAATCCGTGCCTAACCGAAACCGACCACTTCTGTTGGTTAATTCCTTTTATTTTTAATTTATTTCATTTCGATTGACCCAGCATCAGCTAGCGGTAATTTTTCTGTTTTTAACATGATGCAATTTGAACTAACATACTCGAACAAAACATCATATTGACTAATCAGCTTCGCTACTGTGGCAGCTAGCCTAAAATTTCAGCGAGTTGAACAATATTTTTCGGTTTAATATGTGTCCGTTATCTTCCCGAAAATTATGTTAGTGCAATATACCCCGCATGCCGTCGCGTCTATTGCCATGAACTCTTGATTTCTGACATAGTGGTCAAGGGTTCCATTCCCAGCGACGGCTAAAAAGAAAATAGTCTCAATTTAAAAAAAGGGGAAATGAACAGATTTAATAAGAAATAGAATGGTTTAATTAATAACGAGTAGTGGTCAAA
Organism: Icerya purchasi; assembly: GCA_039619475.1. NCBI lineage: Eukaryota > Metazoa > Arthropoda > Insecta > Hemiptera > Monophlebidae > Icerya > Icerya purchasi. Next base: position 232,308,561 of record CM077116.1, read on the forward strand.
TGGCATTCACCGCCAGGCCAAAAAAAAAAAAAAGTAAATAAATAAAAAAAATATATATACCCCGCCGGCCGCGTATAAACATTTAAATTAAAAAAAAAAGAAAAAAAAAAAAAGTTATTTCGATTGCATAAAAAAATATCACTAAACAAGTAACTAATTCAAAATTCTCAATTTACGTTTTATTAATCCGATAACAAAATTTAATCGATGTCGTAGGTTTTTTCGTTATGTAATAGCGACATAAAAAAAAAAAAAAGAAAGTGCACAATCTACTGTTCTTTAAAAACCGGGTTATTAATATGCTTATTTTAGATTTATTTTCCAATATATGTTTTTAACTTCATAGAGATTTTTTTGTATTTTAATGTTTTTTATTTTTTTTTTTTTAAATTAATTTTGAATTCTCATAAATCGGTTAAACATTATTCCTTACACCGCTTCGGTTCTTATTCCTCTGCATACGCTATAGAAAAGTAGTTTTGCGAAGGAATTTTGGAACGTACCTTCTGGAAACGTTACGGCTTTACTGCATGCATATATATATATATATATATATGTATTATAGATGTATGTATGTATGTATGTGTTCAGTAGATTTAGACCGTGCATATCAACTTCTAATTTGTATCGAAACGAATTTTAACGCATGACTACCCGCGCTTGACGCCATCCCTTTTTTTTTCTTTCGTTTTATCATAGCCACGTGTCTGACTAATTGAAACTTAATTGGTTCCTCCCTCGTTGGCCGGTTCGCGACATATTAAAAATCAAGATATAGTCGAAAGAATTAAAATTTAAAAAAATACAATAAACAGAGACAGAGAGCAAACACAAATTCATGACCTCTAACTATTACGAGAAAATAAATACTTCGTTTTTAACAAAATTCGTAAATCGTTATTTATTTTTTTTGCTAATTACGGCAATGAAAAGGAGATGTAAAAAAAGATTGTAAAAGCGATTTAAAACACGCCATTAATTCCGGTACGCTTGTTAAAATAAATTTCAGGAAAGCGAGCGATGCAAGTAACCGAAAAAGCTCTACACCTTCGTCACGGAAAAGTTTATATTAGTTTCGAACCAGGTCTCGTACCTTTTAATATTCTCGCGGACGTATTTTCTTATTTACCTCCATGTCGTTTAATCCGATGCTTTTTCCTTTTTAAACTTTATCAATACAGGACGATTTTATTGTTTAAATACGATAGTTAACGATTCAACATTTTAAACAGTATCGGCTAAGTCGCGCTGCAGAGTCATCTCAAAAATTGAACTTATCGATCAGGATACAGCGCGATGATGTTCTGCTGCTTCTGGAACTCTTGTAACAACTACGCACAGTCCGGACCATTATACCGCTGTCGGTTTCTCGTTCTATTTGAATCTGATTAAGTCAAGCACTATCGTGTAATTACATCGTGAGTTAGACGCAACGATAGTTTAATAAACCGGTTGGACAAGTGACGACGCTGTTTAAATTAATAGGAAAATTTGAATTTGGACAAAAAAATTTAATAAGTAGATTTCGTGACAAAGTTGTCGTTTATGAGTTAAGAAAAAAGCGCATAAACCGGTGCATATTCGGCCGACACAGGGGTACTATGGTATCACCGGGCTAGTTCCTGGCACGCCATTTTACGACGACCGTTTTAAAATACGCGCTCCAAGATTATCAGGTCGACCTTGCCTATCCAGCAACCGCCCAGTTGCCTAGAATGTCATAGCGAAATGTTAGTACGCGAGATTCTTCTTTTGCGCCCCAAAACTTGTCTCAATTTATCGCACTTGTCGTCCTCAGTGCTTTCCCGAACACCAATCTAGCATCTCATTGAATATTCTCCAGCCAAATATTCCAAATTCTACTCATAAGCAATTCTATCCGTTACTACATCTTGGAAATTTCAAGACCGTCATATTACATTTCTTCTTTGATCCGGTCTGAAAGCAACGGTTGTCTTTAATTTTCTACGAACGATTTTTCTAAACAAAACAAAACAAACGTTCATCGCATATTCAACCGCGCGACCGGTGACAGATTAATATCAGACCGGTTCGCGTATTGAGGTTATATTTAAATAATAAAATGAGTGTGAATTGGGAGTTTTATCTGTATCAACACGTTTTTGAAAGATTTAAAATTAGCCTTGACCTTCCAAAGGTTCTTCATCTTTCTTACAATTTAGACAACAGCAACGCCGAATTTTTAATTTTTATTCTCATCATGAGAGAAGTCTGCCTTCTCCTGTGTCAAGTTGATTCCTGAAAACGACGGCAGACGAGGCCGACACGTGAAAGTCACTGACATCTGTCTGCGTATGTTAGAATTCAATTAAATGTAAAGCGGTAAATGTCGAAATTCAGCACACCGTCAGCAGATGTTTCTAATTGTACATACTTTTAATCGTACCGATCGATTATTTTTATAAAACGATTATTATATTTCACCTCGAAACAAAGACATTACGAATTTATCTTTTTTAATTTATATTTCTTCATTTATTATGTCATTATTGGCCACTACAATAACACGGAGCGCGTATAAAAATTGTACGAAAAAATTAATGAATTAAAAACTCAAATTCTGGGCAAAAGCCCCTCCCCTTCACCTTACGGTCTTTAGAAATTTCCCCGTATTGTCGATTATGTAAGAATTTTCTAATTTTACCTTCCCCGCCTTACGTATTGTTTGCCTCTTTTTCCACATTTCCCATTATAATATACTATCATTTTTTATTTTTTTTAGACAGTAGGTATATCTGTTGTCTGTTAGCGTTGTTACAAGCCCAAACCTAATCCTACTTTTTCCATTTATACTCGTTAACAAAATTTATTACAAATTCTATTTTGTCTCTAATAATCGTGTTTTCGATTTTTGTATGAGCAGTTTCAATTTTTCTTTTTTGTTTCTTTTTCCCACTTATCGTATTTATATTCATTAATTTAGGTATATGCTAAAGATTCGTTTCGGTACACATATTAGTAATTATTTTACGAGTGTAACGTTATGTGATTTATGCAAATAAATATTTCGTTCTTTCTTTCTTTCATCCATTGTTGTTGTGGATCGCCTTTGGAGTACCGTAAATAAAAGATGGAAACACTATTTTTTTTCTTTCTTTCTTTCTTTTTTTTTTTTTTTTTTTTTTTTTTACATTGAAATACCGTTTTTAATTACTACGATTATCACGGTGAAAATATTTCGCTTTTAATTTTATTTCCAAAAAGGTCTTCAAATATATTTTTTACTGGTCAGTAAGTCTTTTCTTTCCTTTAGTCCTATTTTTAATCGCCATTTTTGATCAAAGTAAATAGTGTCATCTAAATTTCCTCAAGAGCGCATAAAAATAAAATTAATAATGGCGATGAAAGATCCCTCACCTTGTTTAATTTTTTTTTTTTTCAATACCCTTGTTTTTTCTGCAGTATTCGCGCTTCTACATTTTCGTATATATCTGAAATTATTTCACAGTGAATTATTGGAACTCCTTGGTTTTCAAGTGCGTCTAACAGGTATTTATAATTTAGGGACTCAAATGCTTTAGAGTAATCAACAAAGCTGAACACATGTTTCTGGTGTTTTCTTGGTTTTTCAATAATTTAATTTGTAATGCATTGTAGGAGAGAAACTTCTTCCGAAACCACATCAGTTGATACGGTTCGAATTATTTAAAATTCACCTTATTATTTTAATAAACCCTAAAACTGCGATGATCGCTTAAACATTGGTCACTTCCCTTTTATAGCTGTTCAATTCGCAGAATTTTTTTGACGATAAGACCTCGACATATCGATTAATCTAAATAAAAACCTCCCTAATTCGTGAATTTCATTAAAATCGGTGAGAGACGTTTCCGAGTTACACATATATAACAATATTATAAGATTTAAATTTAAAATTACGATTTTATATTTTCGACATAAATAACAATATTATAAGATTTAAATTTAAAATTACGATTTCAGATTTCCGACATAAATAACAATATTATAAAATTTAAAATTACGATTTCAGATTTTCGACATAAATAACAATATTATAAGATTTAAATTTAAAATTACGATTTTATATTTTCGTTTGTAACGATGCTTTAGTGATCAGTTTATTCGTGTTCCGTGTGGTATCAGCCGTGTATCATAATGCGTTTGTTTATTAATATCATGGGTGACAGTCGAGTGAGTCAATTTTCTATACGGCTACAGAGACACTCTCGATAAATGTTCAAAATTCATTCAATTCGTTGAGAATTATGGCACGCAAAATATGAAAACGACGCGCTTTAGTATATCGACAATTAGAAAATATCGCAATCGTTAAATACCGCGGAGCTCGATAATCGACAATAATGTGAAAAGTATTCTCCTCTTAGCGAATATTATAAAAATCATTGGATAGCCGATTTTGTTATTTCATCAAACACCTAAGCAAGAGACCGAACCAACTGCTCGAGATGAATTCCAAAAAAAGTCTGATTGCCAGGAAATGTAATAGACAGAGAAAATTGGAAAACTTCTGACCACACTGAGATTATTTTGGTAATTTGCTCAGACATAAGCTGCGGTCAGCAATAGAAATGAAGACTAGCTGCGAATATTTTTGGGGTATAAGAAAATTTCCCGATATTCTTTAATATCCCGTGAGTAGCGTTAACTTTTTGTTATTGAAAAGATCTTTTAAATAATCTTAACATAAAAAACGATTATTTTTTCAACAGATCATAAAAATGAAAATTAAAAAAAATAAATTACCGCGTTTTTATTCAAAAACTATACACATAAATACATTCTAAAAAAATGAATTGTCCGGTAAAATTCTATATCCGTAAAATAGAAAAACAAGATCATAAGAAAAAGTACAATACATATACATATATGTATATATATTATATTCAGTAAAGGAGAAAACAAAAAAAAACTATTAAACTTGAATTACTCGCGTATTTGTTCGAAAATGTAGCCAGCGAAATGACGAACAATTACGCATATGGAAGAATAAAATAAGAATACAATTTTTTATAAAAATATATTTATCCGGTTATTTTTGAATTAAAATAATACGTGTGTGCGTGTATGTGCTGTAAGTGTACAATAGGATTATCACGTGATGCATATAATTGTACCTATTTCTAAGTTAATATTTTAAATTTACATCGTTTAACATTCTTTTAATACTATTACATTGTTCTATGTACATGATTAGGCGAAAAATTTAGTAAATATACAATGAGTGTTGGTAGTTACGCGGACAAGTCAGCTAACTTATTTTTATATAATAAAGAAAAAGTAAAAAAAAAAAAATATTTTAGTGAGATAAATACTCGCACGACAGATGTTACACAATGGTGCACGGCGAAGTAACTTTTAATTTATCTTCAAAGTTCACTACTAGACTGTGATTTCTAGTAATAGAAGTATAATCTTCTTTAAAGTTCTTTGTTTAATGAAGAAAGTTAATTGAATTGCTGGTTCAAGAAAGCCCCTATTTTTTGCCTGATCGTATTTTTCAAACTGAAGCGACGGAAAATAATGGTTAATCTTTTCTTATGACTGTGTTAAATCGGATGATGAAAAAGTCGATTTTTCACCTAATAGGGATTTTTACAGTGCCAAACTTCAGCAAAGTCGTCCGAGAACCATGCTGTAAGTTGCCAAATTCGCCCCTCCACCGGCTAAACGTTATCAAAAACTTCATTTAGAAATAACCGATAGTTCTTCATCGGAACTTTTAATCACGCGGCCATTATAAACGAACTGTACACGGCTATTTAGACGCATCTCCGGGGAATTGCGATTCCGAGAGTCGGGCAAATTTAAACGATTTCCGCTCTACCTCTTGAAAGTATTCTTTTCGAGCCAGCCGATTCAGCGATCTGTGAACAGTTCTTCGGCAGCTTCGAATGAATTACGACCGCGTGTGTACACCTATAAACTGGTTTCTATGGAAAACGCAGCACCATTGTTGTTCGGACGTATGTATTTTGAAAAAAGTTGCCTGGCCCCGTCTGCTTCAACATCGGACCCGATATAATCTGTCGCAACAGCGCCAGCACGCGACAAACTACACATTTCACCATCTGCCAGTTCCATGCAGCACCCAAATCCGCCGCAGATGTTGTATATTATTCCAGTAACTCCTCTTCCGACCCGATCCAGTTTCTCTTATCATCACCTGTCTATCCCCCGGCATTCATCAGCTGCTTCCTTTTTATAACCGGTGCCGATGGCCAGCATGCATCGTTTTGTCACACCGAGCAAGGACGTGCGTATGTATATATATATATATATGTATGCATATTTTAATAATTCAGATAAAAAAAAAAAAAAAAAAAAGAGTCCTTTAATTTTACCAATATCTTTTTTAGAATTTGCAAAGTTCAACCGGTTGTTAAAAAGGAAAGGAAAAAATTTAGAAGTTTTTTTTTATCGCTTATTAATTACTACTATCGTAAAAATGAATTTCAGTCCTAAATAATAGAGAGAAGCTATCTAATTAAAATTGTTCAATCTTCCGCGAGCGATTTAATTCGAAGAGAATAACTTCATTTTAGGTCGATATAGCTATATAACACGGCCGATGTTTTGAAAACGGTGAAAATGACTCTGTGGACAATTAATAAAAATGCGATGAATTAATTTCTGAAAAAAAAAAAAAAAAAAGTAGAATTCGCGATTTTATTTGAATTTTTTCTTCATTTTTAAAGCTAGCAAAGTTTAAAACGTGAGAAGAGAATAATAATTTCGGATTCGATTAAGTAGCATCGAAATTTTACGCAAACGCATAAATTCTACGCGTATAATTAAATAATAGCCTATAAACAAAATTTTTAAATTTAATCCGCATTTTTTAATACCTTAAAAATCCGCGATAAAACCCGCGGTATATACCACCTCAAGGGATTGCAGTTAATTTTACGACGATGAAGAAACGAATTTTTGTTCCTGAATAACGTCCTCGAAAATTAATTCAATTTTAATTTTAAAGGTACTCGAAGAAGTAGATATATTTTATTTTATTTAATTTTTTTTTATTTTTTTGAGACACATAATAATCAAAACAACACGAACAAGAAAAAACAAGAAAATCGATGCGATCATCGAAAATCTGGAAAAATTAGTTACGAGAATAGTTTTCGGGATAAAATAGTTCATAATACCGCGTGTTTATTAGAGGCGTGAAAAAAGTGTTTTCCAAAAAAAAACAAAAAATCAAAAAGAAAAAAGCGCATTCCCGCACGAATTTAATCAGGCCCTACAGGGAAGGAGCACAATTTCTCCTTGTTCGGTATAGAACAATTCAGCGTAAACATTTTAACGCGAAAACATCGAGAGAACATTTCCCCCGGCGGTAAAGAGCATACTAGATTACGCGTATTTATTTCCCTTGCAGCGGAGGAACGTAATTAAAGAATAACGTATATAGGGACTAGTAGTTCAAGCCTCAGCACGGTAACGAGTCAACACGAGAACTGGGTTGCTTGTATGTTATAGTTTTATGAGATTTTCAAGGAACGTGGGCGGTGGAGAAAATTTTACATTCAACTGACTGTAAGTGCCGGTATAGTTACCGGAAAATATTAGCTTCAACCTTGCAAATGGCAGATAAAGGAAATCTAGTAGCGGTAAATAATTAGGAGTTTTACTTCATTTTCAGATAATTATCTGACGATAATAGCACGCTAACGGTGCAATTAAGCGGCAGAATATACCAGAGAGCCTTCCGCATAAACGATCTAGCGTGCTTGCGAAGATAACAATTGTTAGCCATTTTCGTTCTCCCGAGACTAGAATTTTCGTTGACAAAGTGCGTAGATGTGTCCGGGGAGAAGGACGATTATTTTTGGTAGCGTCGAACGTGTTGAATTTACGACGATTAATCAAAACGATATTATAAGCTCTTTGAAACGTACGGCTCGCACGCTATTTTTACTCGTAACTTCCAGCCACGCTTATTATTCGTCAGAGATCAGAACTACACTCACTGCTTTGTATGTGTGTCTACTGCACCTCGGCAAGCTCTTAATTTAGTCAAATGCGTTCTCAGACGCGTTGCATCAGCTGAGCGCAAAGCAAAAAAAAAAAAAAAAAAGGAAAAAATAGGGATGATTAATGGGCAATTCTTCTGTGTCCATTTACTTACTCTCGAGCCTAATGCGACTTTTGTCCGCTGACAAACCTTTTGCAAATTATCCCGCAATTTCGCCAACAGAATTTATTTTGTCAGAAAATGTGAGTAAATATTTCAAGAGGAAGATATTTTATTATTATCATTTTAATATATTATAGATATTAAAATATTTCATTCGAGAAATCTTTTAAAAGTAGTTGAAAAAAAAAAAAAAAAATTCGTGCCAGTTGAGAGGTGTGTCTTTTTACAATAAATGATAATGATGGTATATCAACAATCGCATTTGCGCTATCGATGAGCGTCTCCAACATAAGCAATGTTAAAAGGAACTTGAGATAGCGAATAAGATGTGATTAGTCCAAACAAGTTCGAATATAGAGTAGCGCGTTCAATGGAAAGAGAGGGGGTCGGAAAAAATACGTATCAGGAATTCGAAAAATTTTAAATAAATGCAGGACTTTTTTTTATGCGAAAGTAGAAATTTTCATTATTTCCTCGGGTACTAATCGTTTCAACGTTTTAAAGCGTTTTCAAATGAATTACGCCAAGGTGAATATTACCCTTGTATTCTCCTACATTTCCACTTATTATCGCTCGATATTTTGGTTTCTTGTTAACTTTTTTTACCGGCTTTGAATATTACAAGCGTGATCAATTAATAACGCGGGGATTATGTATGTTGGTATATATAATAGTTGGAGAAACGAACTTGGTAGAGAGAAATAATTAGAGTGTAACGGTGTAGCGGACATTGTAAAGTGATAGGATCAGAAGATTGCTACGAAAGGAAATAAAAGAGGACATTCTATACGGACTTCTGAAACTCCGGTTGATTAACTTTGCCGCAAGGTGTGACTTTTAATGGGGCGCTAACACGCTAGGTATTTTGAGAAAAACATGAATCACCGTCGCTCACTTCTTAAACTTACCTTTAGAGAGAGAGAGAGAGAGAGAGAGAGCCGTCCTTGATTAAAAATTTAAAAAATCGTCTCAATGGATTTCTTCTAGAAGAGCTGGGGACTTTCGATAATTTCCCGAATCGCAAATTCCGAATAAAAAAATATATCAAATCGCAGCCTATTTTACGGATATACATAGAAGAATTTCATGTCTAACCGACTGACTACTATAACCTAAAAGTAAATAAGTAAATAGTAGACCCGCGACGACGACACCCTACTGAACACTCTATGTGGTGCGGCAGTCCATCAAAAGTGTGATTCCGAAAATTCTCACCTAACACGCAGAAATGTAAAAAACTAAAAAACACGGCCGAAACTGGAGGTTGATACAGAATCAAAACAACTTCCGGCAAATCTATCACCGATTTTACGGTAAATAATAAAAAACACCGAAAAAAAAAAAAAAAAAAAGTAGTTAGAACGAACGGACGTCTTAAAATGAACAAAAAATCAAAAAAACGATAGCAAACACGTTGGCGTTTGTCTTGCAACGAAAATAAGAAAAAAAAACAAACAAATCTATCATATAACATAATCATAAACGGAATCCCTTTAAAAAAATACTCCAAACAAAACTACATGTGTATGCTGAAAACGACGACATCTACGCGATTAATTATTAGTGTCCACGTTAAAATCGTCCTCGGTAGAAGAGAAATTTCGTTCTTAAACTGCGTAATCGTTATAAAAAAAATCTCAAGCGAGTTTTAGTTTCGCGATTTTCGGGGTCTTTTGAGACGTTGGCTCTTCATTTCTAGCATCGTAAGACCAAAAGCGATCTCGGTTCGGATTGTCAACAGCGCGCGCAAGTACACAATTATTAGAGAGGCCGCCGCTAAAAGACATATCTATAGCACGAAACTCTGCATTGACGAAAATCCAGACGACAACAGATCTGTCCTCCGCGTCGAACGGGTTCAATAAACGATTGGTCGATCCGCGGAAGATGACTCTACTACTGGTGCCGACGCTAATGAAGTCAGAGCTAAAATTGGCACCAAACTCCGAGCTGCACGCACGCCTACTTAGTATACGCGCTTCCGTCCTAAAGCCCACATATAGGAATGTCCCATTCCGCCTTACCAACCAGGAGGAGCGTCTATAACGCTATGATTCCTTTGTAATGCCATTATTTCATAATAACGAGTTCGCGCGCGTGCGCACACACATGAAGCGACAAATAAAAAAACAAAATCCTTTATCTCGTGTGTACCGACGGCTAACAGCCGACGTTTGTCTTGAAAATTTTGACACGTGACAAACGCGCAGATCTTTTTCATCTCCGATTTGTACTTGGCCAGCTGTTTAGAAGTTCACCGGGTGCTGTTCTTCCGTGTCTCCAGTGCCAATATTTCACACATCGACATCGAAATCCGATCGACCGAACGATTTCGAACAGGGTCCGTTGCGGTAGAAATCGTCACCACTTTTCTGAGACTTCTTCGAGCAATAATAGATATGCAATTGTGACAGGTTGCTGGAACCGTTGTTCAGCTGCGCCGAGCGTTTGTTGACCCCCCGTACGCACACACGTCAAACGAGCGCGCAACTTTACACGAAGAAAAACATCGGTACAATTTCGTTACCGATTTTTCTTTTTAAACGTTTTTCAACCGGCCTCCTCGGCACATTGAGACGACAAAACCATTTCGACAGCTTCTCTGCTCACTTATAATTCTAATTCGCCCATCTTGGCCATTATTCGTTATCTGGCGTTGCCCCCTTCAGCAAAATACACCCTTCCGCCGTTTATCACACAAGTATGACAGGGAAAGGTGATTTTTTATAATTCACATTGCTCCCGAATATATGGCTACCATTTACATATATATATATATATATATATATCTATGAAGAAAAAAGAGAGTTTCGGTTATAATTTTATTTCATGCTCTGATCGAAGAAATTCAAGCGAAACACTTAATGAAAGTACCAGTCAAATATATTATTAAACACAAGTACATAATGAAACGACACAAAGGCCCATTGTCAAGCTGAATAATATAGTCAGTGATAGATTAAGATTACTACTAGTCTCGTAGCCTAGTGGGGTTAAGATGCTTGGCTACCAAATCGGAGGTGTCATAGTTCCGGATCCAAGTCGCTGTCCCAGTGGTATATACCTAATCCGAAATTGAATTATACCAGAGAAATCTGGGGGAAAGTAAAGGCGGATAATCCAAAAGTAGAAAAAAACTGGCCCCAGTATTCTCATCAGATCCATTAGGCTTAGTACAATTATGAAAAGCTTAACTTCACAATTCATGATACTCTATTAAGGATATATGGGACTTGCTTTACTTATCGATTTCGGCTATTCGATTATGTTACGATGATAATTTTACTACCACAAGTAAATGTTTAAACAGTGATGGTAAACGTTTAGAACTATCCGATGTGCAACGTTCACGCTGTCGCGAAAAAAAGTCGGCCAGCGGGGATGGGTTTAGTAAGAAAATCGTAAGTTGACGTTTTGGAATAGATTTATTTTTTTGCCGAACGTAAAAAGAGCCTTTTGTGAAAGCGATGAAATCGATCGTAAAGCGCACATTATAAAAATTGTTATGCGACCGTAAATGAAAGAGAAATGACACAGAGCCCAGGACTAAGCATCTTATGGGAGACAATTATTTTCGGGTCATCCAAGGGATGTTTCACGGTATGTGTAAATATCATAGAGTCGACTTTTGACATCTGTAAATTTTTACAAACGGAAAAGTAGAGTTACAGAACATTTGGGAAGTGTAAATATAATTTGTATTAGAATTCGGCCTGAAAAATTTTTAAACACGTAATTATCTAAAATTTGCAATTCGCATTTCATTAATAGAATAATAAACTATTTAACGGAATCTTAAATTTTTCGTAACAAATGTTTTAAATAGGATAATTTTAAATGCTCACACTTATTTTTTCAGTCAAATTGTCGTTCGTATTTTTTATATATATATATATATATATATAGATGTGTATATATATATATACATATAAACTCGGCCATTTTGGCCTCGCAAGGGGCTGCGCCCCATCACCTCCCTTGCTTACATTTCTGTCTCTTTCTCTGCTATGCTTTGCATAAAATAATCAAAATTTACAACGTAATTCTTAGGCCGGCCCCCGTTGGATTTTATAACGAAAAAATGTTCCAAAAAAGACAAAATACAACCAATAATTTATACCATAAGTTTTATTAAACTACCGAAACAACTTAACTGTAACATATATAAATTTTTTTTTTTTTGCTTGCGTTTCAATGGTATTATTAAATTAGTAATATATTCTTTACGTGCTTCTTCTTATGGTGGGACTTCTTATTCATCAACCTGCTCACAGTAATAAGAAGTGGTATTCATTATGTGTACAATTTCATCATTTACACGAAATGAAAGACGAAACGCGAGCAATATTGCAAGGTCTAAGAAGCCCCGAAGAATAAACTACCGGCCTCGAAAAGGTGAGCCGTATAGCCCACTGAGAAATTCTTCGGGAAGTGTATAAAGTAATAGTCGAACGAAACCCGCGTTTGCCCGTTTATCAAGTGTAGGAAAAATGGGAAGGAGCAAGACCGATTTATCTCAATTGAGGCTTTTTAGTTAAGAGTCTTGTACTATCCAACGCTAACTGGTGCGCATTGAAATTCGCAACATGCCATATGAAAGAAATCCCATAATGTAGTCACAGTGGAGAAGTGTAAGAGCTTTTTTCTTTCTTCCTTTAACCCCGATTCGTCAATTCCGCATGTTAAGCACCGGCGATCAGTTCGATTGCGAATTTCTCCTAGTCAGTTGAAGTTATGCAGGAAGTTTCGGTTTTAATAATAACCATCCGATTGCCTCTGATAAAAGTACTTTTCAACTCTCATCCGCTCCTATTCATCGTTTTTAAAAATACGTTTATAACACTTCCACCCGCACCCCCCCGCTTCCTAAATTTTTTCATTACCTTTAATATCATTGGGCGAAGGTTTCGTATCGATGCTAATGAATTTAAAAAACAAAAAAAAAGAATAAAACATAAAACTATGTCGGTAAATAAATATAAAATGAAAATGTGTCTGCGTCTAAGTTTCAGTTTTCAGGACCTATTAGAAATACACACAATATCTGGCGGTGTCACGAATAACATAGAAATTCTTTTATTAAAAGTCGGTTTTAGAACCATGTTACGGTTAGATACGAAGGCGCGCCACCGATAAAAGTCCATCTCGAAGTACGACGAGTATTGAAGACTTGTAAGATCGCAATAAAAGCCGGCCTACCTTGGAATAATGATTTAACGAGGCAGACTAGGCTGCTAGACGTCATTAGTGATTATGGTCATTGTCGCGTTTTTGTGCGTGCACGTAGCATTCGGTCCCTCGACTAGTTCGTAAAGTGTTGGCATGCTAGTCGGGAAATTCGAGAAAAACTGCGAAAGAACGAAATCGAAAAAAAAAAAAAAAATTTATCCCGAGTAATAAAATTCTTTTTCTCACACTCGCCAACCAACCTCCTCCGCAGGGGGCGCGGATATCGACGCTGCTCTATATTCCTTCATTCTGCGCAAAATTCAATTTTCTCCTTTCCAAACGGGCTTTACTATTTTTCTTTTATTTATTTATTTTTTTTAAACTGAAACGTTTTTTCGCGTTGAATCTTTAAACGCGGCACGGGAGGGCAATTATTCAAAAAAGCAATTTGTTCTATATATGTATATCTCAGGGCGGGCAACACTCCTCCGGTTATGAATATTTCATTTTTATAGATTTCCATTTCGCAGTTATCATTTATATATCTCGCACTGCTATTTGCAGTGAAAGTTTGAAAAAAGAAAACGTAAAGTCGAAAAATTGTCGATATTTTATCGTATTGACGTGTATATTCGATTTAATCAAATATCGGGTTGTATTTTACTTTCGAAGAAAATTAAATTAGAACGGAGCTCGACCTAATTCGGCCAAAAATGTCGTGATACCGGAGCAGCATTTCTGCGTCGCATGCAGAATTATCGCGCTTACATTTTTCCACATCATCTTCTGAGGGGATCCCTTTCTTTCTTTTTTTTTTTTTTTTTTGTATTTTATTTTTAATGGGTTTGTCAACATGAACATTGGTCCAAGCACACAGAGGAAAAGAGAAGAAGAACTCTCAGATCATTACTCGATCAGAGATAGCTGGCAGAGAAAAAAGAATCAAGTGCTCGGATGAAACAATGCAGTAGGAGGGGAGAGAATGAAAATGAACGAAACTCTGTATGGAGTAGCGTTTGATAAAAGAGAGGAGTAAAAACAATTTTCTATTCAGTTGAAAGTGATCAACGACCAAACATTATGTGATCGGGATCATAAATGAAATTCGAAGAAGCGAGCGACGCATAGAAGGACAGTCAAAAAAGCAGGGAAAGCGAGGAAGAGAAGGCTGAATAAACAAGGAATCCGGTTTAGAGAATGAGAAGGCGTAAAAGTTCAAAGTTTAGAATGAGCATCTGTGTAGACAGAAGTATAATATTGGAGGATTAAAAGCCACCGGAAGAGAAAGGTAACCGAGCGAATGAGTTAATCTAACGTCGATTCTTACCAAATTCCTACCACTGCGACAAGAGCTAATAACGACGCTCTCTAAGATCTCTTTGAATGGCACTATCTATAAGCCACAAGTGAGCGACTCTTTGAGCATTTAATTTTTCATTCCTCGCTCGCCTATGTTCTTTTTAGATTAGCGTCGATTAATTAGGCCTCTTTTTCAGGCCGGTCTTTCTTTATCCGCATATTCATTTCTACGATCTAAATGAAACAAATTTATTTACGCTTTCAAATTTTCGAGACGTCGAACGAACAATTAGCAGCGCCGTTGAACCATTTCACATTCTGTCCGAGAATACACCAACTGCGGAGTCTTCTCATAAAGGACAAATTTTGTAACGCGCCCCCGCTACTTGGTCTGTTCGTTTTAATTTTACTCTGGCCATGCACACACGCGTAAGTATTCAAAAGGGAAAATTAACAAAATATTAAAATGTTAATATTGCGGTTGGGTTAGTTAATTATTTGTGTTGCTGCATCAGTAATCGTTCTTAGACTCCTCATAATCTCCATTAACACATAGACATACACGCACATATTAATTACAACGTAATTCTTAGGCTACCCACCATTCGAAAAAAATGTCCTAATTTTATGTAACACAAAATGTCCCAATTTTACGTAACGTTTGTTATATTTTATAGAATTTTTGTTATTGTTATTTAAAAAATGTCACAATTTTATCTAACGAAATATGTAACGAAAAATGTAATGAAACAATATCTCAATTTTATGTAATGAAAGTTAAATGTTAGGATAGGATTTTTGTGATTATGTTTTGTTTTTCTTTTTCTGTTGATGCCAGTGAGAATTACGTTGTAAATTTTGATCATTTTATACAAAGTATAGAAGAGAAAGAAAAGAGAAAGAGACATAAATAAAAGCAAGAGGGGTCAAGGAGCGCAGCCCCTTGCGAGGCTAAAATGACCGAGTTATCTATATATATAAAAATCCCGTGTCTTTATGTTTGTGCAGGATAAACTCGGAATTTACTTAACCGATTTTGTTATAAAATTTTGAAAGTACATGCAATTTGGTCCAACTCTTAACAGATAGGATACTTTTTGTTTTAATTATTTACATAAATATTTGTTATATTAAAAATAAAACAAATTTTGACAATTTTATTATTTTTTGAGCACCAACTACTTTTCGTGGCGACTTTTGTGTATCGCGCGATGTTAATCGGAATGCAACCATGTTTATCGCTGGCGCATGGCGTTATTATCGATGAATGATAAAATAAACGTTTTTTCGCTGTTGTTTACAAAAAAGTTCGTGTTATTACGGAGTTGTTGTTTAGGGAAAAAAAAAAAAAATATTATGCGATGATATTGTGCGGCATTTAATTTATTTATATTTCAGTGTATTTAATAAACGTCCTGCCTCGATAAAAAAAAAAAAAAATTATTTAAATATTCCGACAACAATAGTGTGGCAGTGATACAATTCTCTGACATCGTTGGGCATCTAAGTTGCTTTATATTTCAGTATAAGATAATGCCGCGCAGAGACAATCGAACCTGAACAATGCACGTAGCAGAAATGCACGGTGTATGCGTGTTATGAGAACTACTGAATCGGAAGAAGAAATTGCAAGAATAAACGCATGTTGCCTGGTCACGTGTGGGAACACCATCAAGTGTCTATTCGTGTTAGCAAAAGACAGGTTGACCAAGAACATTGTGCACAAATTAGTGCTTAGATAATTTTCAATTTTATAAAATAATATAACTAATAGTTCGAAACCAATGTTATCTGCCTCATTTATAACATTTAATTTTTATGTAACTAATTTATTTAGTATATTGTGTAAATATTTAGTCATTGATTACAGATTAAAGTTAAAGATTAGATAAATAAAATGTAAATTCAATAAGTGTATATTAGTTGGATAATTTCATTCTCTACATATGATTCAAAATCGGCTAAATAATTTCAGGTTTATTAGTAAAAATTAATTTGGTTGCATCAAAATAATAAGTAAAAAATTAATTTAATCTACTATAACTACTAAGCCACAGCAACGCGTGGCTGGGTCAGCTAGTATATATATATATATATATATATGCCAAAATAAATATGGTAGAAGAAAATTTTAAAAATCAACTGAATTCACTTTAATTTACTGCGACAATAATATCAGAATTTTCGGCTTTTTAAATTATCATTATTAACTTAATACCAAGAAATGATAAGTTTTGAAAAAAAGTTAAATGCGAAATATCAAGCCATTAACGATGAAATTAATACGGTGTTCTGGGATAACCGACATTACGCTCAGTGACGAAATTATTTCAGCATCATTAAATGCAATAAGTGAAATAGTAAAAAAAAAGATTACATAACGTAAACTTCGTGATTAGCGATCATTAGCCATTTAACTTATTTAGAAACATCGGGCACGCGTCGTCATTCGGCTCTGATTTCAAAAGTAGCATTTATTAATTCTATATTTTTGAAATAAGAATAGCATTTGTTATCTGCATAGATTCTGTACTACAAAGTGACGTAATAATCATTTCTGTCGGAAGTAGATGCATATTGGTGCAGAGTTTTAATAATATACGGGGAAAAAAAAAAAAAAACCGGTTAGGTTTTCACAAACTGTTAAAATATGCAAAACTTGAAGCTTTCTTCGCTGTACAATTAAAGACGTTAAGCTAATTACAACACTAAATCGGTAAGGTCTAATAGTCTGCTTTTGCAGGGATAAAATTACTCATCAGCTTTAAAATTGGTATCTCGTGTAATTCGGAAAAAAATTGAAACGAAGCTTTTACCGCGCAAAGGAGGGAATATTTTTGTCCAAATCTGAAAAATTCTTTATCGTCGAAATTTAAAAATACGCATCGTCGCTAATAATTACAATTGTGCACGCTTGAAATTAATTTCTTTTTCTTTTTTTTTTTTTTTCATTTCTTAGCCTCACCTTTACTTGTTGAAAAAGTTATGAAATATTAT
Organism: Icerya purchasi; assembly: GCA_039619475.1. Classification (NCBI taxonomy): domain Eukaryota; kingdom Metazoa; phylum Arthropoda; class Insecta; order Hemiptera; family Monophlebidae; genus Icerya; species Icerya purchasi. The sequence continues at coordinate 232,326,169 of CM077116.1, forward strand.
CGCCAAGCTTTTAATTTAGTGAAAAGCCTTTGATATGATAGGACCCGGACAAAACTTCTAGAAAGAAGGCGTTTTAGTTGAATTTTGTTTCGGATTTTAGTAAAATTCCGATTAGTTCTATAAAATAATTCTACAAAAAAAAAAAATTATCGAATAATATTATCGTTGCGTGCGTCGGTTTTCCATTCTATCAATATTGAAAATAATGATAAAAAAAAAAAAACAAAAAAAAAACAAAAAACAAACGAAATAATTCCACCGCAGTTGACAGGGGGATCCTCAAAATTTTCAAATGTTCAGATGCATTCTGTCCGGTTGAAAAGTAACGAATTATTATCAATCAGGAGAAAGAATATATAGACTTATACCGGAGAATAATTGAAAATTTCTATGCATTCTTTAAACGCATACATTTTTCATTGTAAAAAAAAGCGTTTTTATAATCACGAATTGCAAGACACCGGACAACCTCTTGTGACACTACAGTTTATATCGCGGCGTGAAATGATTTAATATTACCGAAAACAGGGCAACGATAGCTTAGAAACATATTTTCAATAGATGTAACATACTAAGTACACAAATAGATGAGAATTAAAGTGAATTAGTGAAATCAATAATAAATTGGTTAAATTATTTTGCAAAAAAGAGTAATCAGAATACCGCAAAAAACAAGCATCGAAGTATATCGATTAGCATTTTATAGCGGTAATGTTAATAAAAATTGTAAAATGGTGAAAACCAGCAGTCAAATTGGATAGTTTTTGCTTCGCCGCATTAATACTGCATTAAACCAATAAATGACCCCAGCCGCGGCTTACTGGAGAGGGAAAAAACAAGATCGTCTTACAAACTATAGATACACACGTATTTTAAAGTAAGGAAAAAAAGGCGCGCTTATGTGGAAATGAAAGTCAACCGAATGGACGAAGAACTATATCTTCTTTGTATCACGAAACGCTTTGTTTCCGTTGCAAACGATGCTCTATATTAGGAGGTTAACGTACACACTATCATATAGAAAAAAAAAAAAAAAAACCCGAGAAAAAAGCTGAACATTTAAAAAGATAAATCTGAGACCAAGTAGATTCGGAAAATTCTTTAAAAAAAAATAATAATAATAAGAAAAATAAAACAAATACAAAACTTACGGCAAAAAATTTCAACTTTCCCTATAAAAAAAGTTACAGGTGAAAATTGTTTTAACGGATTCTTTGAATAGTTAATTTTGGAACATTTTACAATTCCCGAAACCTCCGGAAAACAGAGATATACTATTAATGTCGGTTGCAAAACAATTTCAGAGCCTTTAAACTTAACCGTGCCAATTACGGACAAACTTTAGGAATTCATTGAGTACACTCGAACAAATAAAACACACGCGGAAAATTTTATAATGACACTGCTCGTAGTAACAATTTCGTCCGTCGACTACCTTATCCGGATTGATGTTTTATGGATTCTCAGTCAAAGTAGCGATCAAGATGATTTGCAGTCCAATTTTTAAAATTCTAACAAGTTTCCAAGAATTTTTACATTTTTACAATGCAATATCTATCCTTTCTTCGTTTTTTGATTCGTAGTCTCTTTCTTATACAGCCGAATAATGTGCCTCTCTGGTACAATCAAAACCTTAGCGTTCCATTGTTGCGTACGTCGTTTCTGTTCTGATCATGATTCCAGAGTTGCTTTTGTGTTTTTCTATTTAACTTTATGAAACCACCCCCCCCCCCCGTATTTTTCTTTTTCATCTTCCGCGCGATCTGGATTCCACAATTTCCTTTGAGAGTTCTTTTAAGCGCTTTCGCTTCCATTCTTTTAATCTAGGCAGTTTTTCCACTTTTTATAATGTTTTGGTTCTCTACTTTCAATTACACTAGGCGCACTAGAATACAATTTTTCTTTTCCTTACCCCGCTACTGGAAAAGCTCACCGCTGGAAATAGTTTAGTGTGCGAGTGTAATGTAAAACCGTCGCAAAAAAAAAAAATAGGCCACGTCTTCTTAATTACTTTTCATATGTCTTCTCTTTTCTTCCAGTGCACGTTATTATCCTTAAACGGAAATTGAAAAAACTGTTCCCTCTGTCTTCGTTTATACGGCGCTATATCTGCGATACTTAAAAAAAGAAATTCCGCCGTCAGATTCGCTAACGAATGATTTTTTTTGATTTTAATTATTCGCCAGCTTCGCGCAGTTATTTTTTAAATTCTTCTCCTTTACCATCAACTCGAAAGGAATCGATCGATTCCGGACTAAGTATTTACAACGACCAGCAAAACAAAAGGATTGTCTTAACATTATTAATTAAATTAAAAATTAAAACTTCTTTTTACACGTACAAGGAAGTTATTGGACTACATTTTAATATGTTAATCGGCACTTTCCTCGAATTTACCGCAACTATAAAACACAAATGATTCGTATAACTCTGTACGCACTTTGGTATTGATCAGAGAGTAACCAGTGTCTATACAAAATCGTAACGCATCAACAGACGGCAGGAATGGCGAATTCAAAAACAAGTTCAAAATGGAAGGGATTTTAAACTGGTTTCAAAATGTATAGTAAAATGCAAAATGTACATGTATATTAAAAACTTAATGGATCTCAGGAAGCCTTTAGACTATTAATTTATCCATAAAGCTTATAAAGGTGAGTTGATTCAACTAACTAGGCCATTTTTAACTTTTTTTTTTTAAAACCAACAGTGGTCAGTAATTACTTTTTTGCCATATCAGAATCGCTGTACTGAAAATTACCGATATAAAATTTGATGAAGTAATTTTGTCAAAATAACTAACTGCTATACTTGAATGATTTGTAAAAAAAAAACGTTATTTTAGTAACATTTGTTCTTTTGATAGCAACTCCTGTTATTTCACGAGTCTGTAATTTCAGTAATAAATGGTTGTATCGTTATTAATTCCTTTCAAAAGTTTTACAAGCCATAATGATGGTGATCTAACATGTCGGGTAAACATTACATAAAAACGTTACAAAAGATTGGCGGTGATTTCGTAACTGCTCTTTCCACATTACTTGTGGCGGAAGTACGACGCAGTCATTAATGCATGTACATATACACTTACACATATTTACATACATACATACATATATATATATATATTTCTATATATATATTACTTTTCATTATAAAATTTACATCGGAAGGAAGTTTACCGAAACACATTTAATGTACAACCGGAGTAGTTAAGTAACCTCAAAAGGAAATTCCACTATACGTTTCGATGAAACAGCCTCGAATCTTTTACGTCGTACAGTGACAGTTACGCTTAAATCCGAAGAGTAGAAGGGACATGTAAACTATCACATCACCTATTTACGGCGGCATTAAGAACAATTTACAATATATAGTACATATATACATCATTCACTAACCTTGCCAACAGCACTTTTTGTTGAGTTCGGACCTTTCGCTGAATCGATTTTTGTACTTTTCTTTTTTACACGTTGGTTTTTAAAAACCACAAATCGAGTGGAACAATGTCACAAAATAACTGAACGTTAACAGCTTACGCATTACGGTAAACCATTTTGTTTCGATCCTTGCTGATCCCCAAATTGATGAAGCGTTACAGAAATTTATGCGAGGGGCTGGAATTTAAAAAAGGTCAGCTTTACGTCAACTAAAGATTGTTATATCTAGGTTTATGTGAAATGTTCGGTCGTTCAATAATCTCATTAGAAATTGAGAATGCGTTAATAAAAGAAAAAAGAAAAAAAAACATTCGCGGAGATAATCAAGTACTTTTTTAAGTCATATGTCACATATAGGACTGAGACAAGGTTCAAAGGAGGCGAGGTTGCTAGGAACTGGAAATCAGTTTCGAAAAAAGAATAAGAATAAAACTTAGTTTTGAATGTTATCATACTTGTGTCACGTTTGGACGACGCGAATTAAGGACTTTAACCGATTATTCGTTTAGTTCCAAAAAGTGACAAGCGCTGAATTTCGATATAACTACTGGATCACGCATAATATTCCGTATTGTGCGCTTGCCGAATGTTAAAATCGGTCACTAGTCTCTATCGGATTTAAAACGAACTTGACTTATTCAAATTGTTCACTTTAACGAGCGAATATCGCGCGTGACTATAAAATCCATGCTTAAAAATGGCCTAAGTTACGAGTTTCAGCGATTGCGTTATAGAAAATCTCGGGCGACATTTTAACGTGGCTTCGAGAACGGCAATTATCGAATACTCTAAAAATAAACTGCACCGTTACAAAAATACCCTTTAACCGGGGGGTGCCGTTGAATAATTATATTCCAGAAATCGGTAACTCGCACGAGAGCGAATAACCGCCAACAGAAATGCGGATAACGACAAGAATTTCATCCTCATACAATGGCAGTCTATCGTTTTAGTTTCATTATTATTCTATATGATTTTATATCATTTAGCGCAAACTTGAATACATTTTAACGGAGTGAATTCAAATTCAAAAAACGAAAAAGAACAAATGTATCATGACTTTCTTTTTTTTTAAATAATTTTTATTTAATATTTAAAAAAAAAACAACAAAAAAACGTAATAATTCAAGCAAAAGAAGGATTAATATAATGTGACCTGCAAAAGTATTGTGGTGAAACGGCGGAAAAAATGAGTTATATAAACAAAATAAATCGCAACCGACAGCTGCGAGCGTAAGCGGGAAATAGTTGACCTGTAAAGTGGCGGCCCCGCTGTGTAAAGATACTGAAAGATGAAAAAAATCAACTTTATTCCCTAGCTTATTCTTTAGCCATCTTCGGAGTATATGCTAAAATAGTACTACTCGCCTCCCTCTGCGAACCCCATAGATTTAGAGCGGTATTTGTGTCTATCTCCACATACCGCTTTCCTTCGCTCATCGACAGTCTTTAGTTTAACCCTCGTCTTTGCCTTTCGCATTCGGATTATTACCCATAGTACTCTCATCGTTTCATTTTGTATAACAATTACTTTTTATTCTTAACTTTTTCCAAGCTCACCACCTAACATTTCATTAGTAGTCTTCCTTACCTTCAGAATTTTTTATCAGTCCGCTGACTGATCTCTCTCGTGGTTTTGACATTGACAGCAAAAAAAAAAAAAAAAAAAAAAAAACATTTAAAACCCTCTACAATCCAGGTATCTCTTTGACATTCGCAGTATATCACTCGTCGCGTTATTTGAAAAACCTCGAAGCTACTCTATTGTAGTACAGTGCGTGATCAAATTAAACCGCTTTAAATTTCGCGACAGATTTGCTTATAAAGCGAATCTGTTGATTCTCCTTTTTTTCCCCAAACCCAAAATTCTTCTATTATCAGAAACTTCTAATGTGCTTTTTGGTCCGGTTGACAGAATCGTCCTGAACATACCCGATAAAAGCAGCCAAAAGGTGGTGGGATTGTAGAAAAACTGTTTCAAGGCAGCCTGGAACGAATATTAACACAAACGATCGGATAAAAAAGTAGCCATTCCTTTAGGAGAAAAATTCACAAGCGAGCATGAAAGTTCGAACGGAACTCGACCGATCCGTAACTAGTTAAACAGTGAGCGCCGCAAACGCAACTTATGTTGGTGGTGGTGGTGGTGGTGGTAATATAAGACAATATGGAATTAAACTCTTTTCACGGGCCCTTACAGGGAATATGTGGGGGCCAGTTCGCTTAATTTTTTCGCTATAGCCAATATTTAACACTCAACGTGCTCCTGAGGAACAGCAACTTAAAACTAGGCCGAAAACTCGTGACACCTCCGGTTCGATAGCCGTAAGACCGAGTGCTCCTTTCTAAGCGAGCCGATTAATAGTGTATTTTATTACTTCAGCAGATTAAAATGATTCCTCGCTGTGCGCGCCTTAACAGCGTCTCTTTAGTCGCGACCGTCGTAAATTACGATATAAACCGAATTATTTAGCGACAAGCTTTTCGACCGGACAACTAGCTCGCTCGGATCTATATGAAAGGGCGTCTGTCGGTAATTTATTGAAAGCGTTTATAATTCGATCGTCAACTTACTAAACGAATTTTCGGTCGCTTACCAGAAACACGGCAGCCTGATTATAATTTTACGCAATTAACACTATTAATATTACTCGCGTAATTACCAGCAATTAAATATTTGTCGGTAATTTGCACGTTTTAAATAAATGCCGCGGCAAAGTGACGCGTCATCATTGTAACCGCACGCAGAGTCGGTTAAGTAATGGAATTGAGCCAGAGAAAATTTTTTGGGAATAGTTCCATCATTTAGGAGCATAATTTCTCCGCTGCCTCGGCCGGGCCGCGACTGAGAAAATAAACATTGATTAACTAGTCTGGCAGAAACAACTCACTCAGGTAAACGAGAATTTCCTGCTTTGAGTTTCATCGCGTTCACCACATCCGCACACGCACACAGCGCTCCTACATGAAATACCAACGAAAAAAGCAGAAGCCAGGAGCGCGGAGCTGTTCTAGAGAATACCAAAATAGACCAGCGACGTCCGTAGCGGCTCTCTGCTCCGGAACAATGTAACGATTTTGTTTTCCGTGGCATAACTCACACGGAAGACAATTTTAATAATTCAATTACAAAAATTTCAAAATCCGATCAATTTCCCCTCTAGCGGATTATGTTGAAAATTTCCATTATTCATCGGATCTTTCCATCGCACCGATTATTAATAATAATTACTCGTGATAAAAACAATAGCGATAATTCGAATTGTTTAAAAACGCTCATACATAAATGCGACAGAATGTGTACGAAAACCGAATCGATGATCTTCTTTTATTGTGTTCATAAGAGTTCAACGCGAACAGCTCCCAATTTGTTAGATGTGTTTTTCCGTGTTCATATCTGAACGTATACTTTTTTTGGAATCGTTTTATAACCTTTTTCCGAAATATAACAAGGAAATTTAAAAAAATCACCGACTTCACAGTCATTCTCGTGATGAACTAGAACGATACTGAAAGCGTTTTGTTATTAGTGCAGTGCCATTACTTGTAATAGAAACAAATTTTTCAAAATTTGAAAAAACCACACACATCTAAAGCATCACCGTTGGTAAATGTTTTTGAATTAAATAAATTTTTTTAAAAAAAAAAACTGATGAAGCCATAAATTCAAAGCGTTTGAGGAGTTAACAATTTAAATAAATGTCGTTTTTTTTTTTTGTTTTTTTTTTAAAAAAATAATAAAAAAAATTTAGCACTTGGTTCGTTTTACTGAATGTTGGAAAAGTCGCAGAACGGCATGGCACCAACTTTTATAAATGCAGCAAGAAGACATTTATTCTGCAATACACGACAATATAGCAACAGTTTAAAGCGAGTTTCATCTGCGCAGGGTGATTTTGTTTTTGCCAATTTAACGGTTCACAGTTCCACAATATACTTCGCTTCTAATGAATCTGAAGAGGATGTGTTGGACCGATTTATTTTATTTCGGTTGTTCTTTCGAGCTGTACGGACTCCAGTTCTGGGAGTGACTCTAATCTAGAAGCAGATGCCGCAAACTTGTGAACGCTCAGATTCCGAGCTACTTTTACAATCAATGCAGTAAAATAAAAAAGGTAAATTCCTTTCTCGCTTAATTCTCTTAAATTAAATTTTAAAGCGCTGCTGTGAAATTCAGAAAACCAATCGCTGAACAGTAATATCTGGTTTTGATAACAACTCCTTGTCATCTTCAAAAACGCTTGGCCAATTAATACGTTTCTTCGCCACATTTCGGTATTTCGTGTAACATATTTTGTTATTTTCCAACGCATTACGCTTTATAGGAAATTAGGTAAATATTATAAACAATTTGTCATTATGATTGCGAACCCGGTAAATATCTAAATGGAGAAAAGCTAACAAATTTGACAGGGCGTTCGATAAAATTTGATTAGTTTTGTTTCTAACAGATTCTTATATATTTTGTTTTGTAATCACTAATTTCATCACGATAAAGAGTATTAATTACAACGTAATTCTTAGGCTACTCCCCCAATTAGAAAAAATGTACCATTTTATAGGATTTTTGTGATTATGTTATTAAATTTATATGGACCGATTTAGAATTACGTTGTAAATTTTGATCATTTTATATAAAGTATAGAAGAGAAAGAGACAGAAATGTAACCAAGAGGGGTCAATGAGCACAGCCTCTTGCGAGGCCGAAATATATATATATATATATATATATATATATATATATATATATATATGTATGTATTTATGTATAATAGATAAAATTAGCCATGTTTGTAGATGTTTGGAAATTAAAATTTTAACTAATCACAGGTATTATACTCACTCCATTATTCGACATCAGTTTAAAACTGCGATACTGATAAATAAAAAATAAAAGAAACTTCTTTTGAAGCTTGCACATCCGAAAAGTTTAAACAAGCTTGTTTTTTTTTGGGCCCATTACACAGGAGCGTTAGAAAAAAAAAAAGTCCTTCGATCCGTGATCGAAAATATGAAGGAACCAATAGCAGGAACATTTTTTTTTTTTTTTTTTTTTTTTTGAATTGAGAGAGGCGTAAAGAAAAAAAATTAAATATTAACAGTTTGCCTAGAAAAATTGTGTATTCTATATTATTTCTGAAGAAGAATATGTTGGAAAATTTGTTTTTGATAATCGAAATGTTATTTCATAATATTAAAATCATTTTTTTATTAATAGTTTTATTGTTTTACGAATAAGCCTAGTATAAATCTGTTTCCATTGATACGGGTAATTGCTTAGAATTATGTAAACAGAGAAATATTTTTGCAAAACCTGCTCTGATTTTCACAAAATTTAAAAAGAAAATATTTTTAATTATACATGAACCAACGTTCAAAAGAGCGCACTCATGTTTTCACATGTTTTTGCGTAATTTAACCGATTTCTCGGTAGTATAAGGAAATAAGAAAATGTTATTCGTTTAGTAGTAATGGTACCCCATTTGTATGAAAAGAAAAAGTGAAAAAAGGGAAAAAAAGTCAACCATCTTTTGAAGCACGCCTTTCGTAAATTAAGAATAAAATTATTTCTGAGCATTCTTATTTTTAGAATCAAATCTGAGGCAATTCGTGACGTAAGGTTAATTTTCGATAAAGTCATTTTACATTCGTTTCTCAGAATAAAATGTACAACTTCGAGTTTGTGATAGTTGGAGAATGAACTTTTCGGATACGGCGAATTTGATGCCGATTAGGAAGCTCGCCAAAATAGGAACTGTTATTTTATGGTAATAACCTTTTATTCTTCAAATGAAACCGAACAGAAAATCAAATCCACTAGCCGCGCTACCATTAACGTTTCCATTTTCAAATCAAAAAAAATCAAAGAAAAAAATACGACTGATAAACATTAGCACGATCTATTTTTAGGAGGCCTGAAATTAGTAATTTTAACATTAAAATAACGAAAAGCGGTAATAAGGATTCAGAACAAAACATATTTCCGGGTTTGAAATTATCAATATGTACCGAAAACTTCACACATAATTTAGTATGATTAAAATCGCTTTTTTTTTTTCCCCTTAAACTTTTCGACCCTTAATTATTTCTCAAAAAAAAGGAATAAAAAAGTCTCTCATGAATTTATATTTTGTTCTAAAAATTGGATACATTTTTATTCTAACTGAATCTCTCTTTGATCGCGAATTGTTATTACGTTAAAAAGAAAAACATATTTTGCATTTACATTAATTACTAAGAGTGTAAACTGTGACCTTTCATTAAAAAATTGTTTTGTATTCCATTTGCAACTTTACTTATTGATACTTATACAATACGTTCAAAGAACGTGTATACTTTTAAAAGTAGTGCATAAATGATTAATGAAATGATTCAACTGAACTAAATAAAGTTATTTCATACCATGTTACGATTTCTATAATAAAAATTTTCTACAGAAAACATCCTGTGCATAAAATTATATAAAAAAAAGAATGCATTACGAAAATATGCGTATAGAAAGTATAATTGTGCAAAAAGGATGATAAAATTGTTTAAAAAGTTCATAAGAAATGTGTAAGTAATATGAATACATACTAGAAACCAATCAGAGTTATTCACACGTTTAATTGCTGGCTGAACGCAGATTTTATGTACTTCAATCGTGGGGTTTAAAAAAACCATAGTTCGGAAGTTATGCCGTTTACATCCAAAATTGCGCATATTGTAAAAATACAAACCGTACTTTCTTAAAAAGTGATATAAACCTTTTTCCAAAATATGAAAAATTAAAATGTAAAAATACTGCGAAAACAAAAGCGCTATTAAAAACATATAATAAAAACACTACCTTTTTTTTTTTTTTTTCGCCTGGTATTTCTATAAACACCTACTATTTGAAGTAGAAAAGAGATGATAAATTTTACTAATTTTGAAGAAATATTTCATTTCTCATCGATAAGCGAGGGCGACAACCAGGCCCGTGCCCAGAATTTTGAAACGGGCGGAAGGGGGATTTTCTTCGCATATTTATTTTATAAATAACAATACATTTTTGACTTATATTCGTGCTATTAATAATTTCTATCGTTTTGATTTATATATTAATAATTCACATAAATGAATTACCCTATATAAACACATTAATAAAAATTACATATCCTATTAATATATCCTTGTAATAAAAAATTTTGCATAAATTTTTAATGAAGTACCTAAAAATATGGGGAGCATATTTTTTCTTTTTTCTTTTAAAGGTAGGTAAGAACACCTTAAAAAATCATCGATATTTATTTTAAATATGTGATTTTTTTCAGATTTTTGTGTATTTATAACTATTTCAGTTCTCATGGGGAGGAGGATTAACCCCCCCCCCGTGAACACGGCCTCGACGACAACCTTGTAATAATAGTAATCGCATAATTCTGGAATATACATATTCTCTTGAAGTTGACGTGGCAACATTGTGAACGAAACAGGTTAAAATTACAGTCACTTTAACGAACAGAATTCTATACGATTTTTCGAAATCACATAAATTAATCGGTATAACGACGAAATTTATAGAGAATCGAATCGAAAGTATGGAAATATTTAATACTCAAATCGGAAATTTTTATAAACTCTGAGGAAACCGACGGTATCGAAATGTATTCGCGCTTTAAATAAACTCTCATTATTTTCCGTTCCCCCTATTTTTTTTAATAAAAAATAAAAAAAACAAAAAAAAACTGCTATTTTTTTCGCTCGGCTTTTTTTATTTAGCCGGTTTTGTCATTTTAACAAAATTATTATTAATGTATCTATTCAAATTTAACCAAATTACGTACTCTGGAGAACACTAACCAGCGAGAGTTGAGGTGCTTTTTAGATTTAATACAGTTGCGGATTTTGTTTTTGACATTTACAAGCCTTAATTTTACCGTTTTCTAATATATTCGGATAATAATAGCAAACTATTCGACACTACGAGTATAAAAAAGATTTTCTTCATTAAAAACCGGTTTTGTAATGGGTTCTCTTAACTCGAATGGAATTCCGTCCGACAAAATTCATTTAAAAATAAGATAATTTCATGGAATTACCTTAAGAGCAATTCGCCGCAGGTTCGTACTATGAAAACGTGCACGCATAACAACACTACGCGGAATGTAATAGAAATGCGAGAACGCATCAGTGTTTATATAATCAATTAAAAATAATTCAATTTTTAATATAGCCAGCAAAGAACGGTTTTCTGAAAAAATTAGAATCACTCTCTCCGAACATCCGAATCCTAAACAGAACTACTGTGGGGGGCGCATCACGAGCGTTCGCTGGATTCTGTGTAAACAGCTTGCGCGATTTCGAAACATCGGTTCTGTACATTTTTGTAATTTTGAAAAATCTGAAATTACCGGCTAATCGATTTTCTCCTTTTTCTATCCTTTCGAACTATTCTAAAGTCTGCACAAAACGAGAGTAGAATATACAAACGACACACATACAGAAAAACCAGAATAAACACATTCCACCGACAATTAATAATAACGAGATAACATCAAATTTTTCAGTGAAAATCTCCTAATTTCAATACGATACTTATTATTTTTTACAGCAATCGATGTTTAATTGTGATAATAACGGGCACGGCTGTTGCTGTTTTTATCCAGCCACCTACTAGCGAACGGTTTGATCTTGACGCGAAAAAAACAAATCTACCTTGGGTTCTAGAAACATCTGTATTATTATTTGTTAAAATTTCGTTTATTAGAACGGAACGTTAAAATTTCGAAATGCCGCTTCGCAAGCGAAAATATCTAACGAATGGTCTCGACAAACATTTAGCGGCGAAAATGTCGCTTTAAAAATTCGTTTTTTCGTCGAAAAATCTTCTTTTAAAGAAAATTATCCAAAATATTTTGAAACACCTAAGAGACCATAGACAGCTCTGTGTGAGGAAGAGAAACTAGAGGGCTGCAATTTGGAATTCTCCATTACATCAGTGATCGGTTTACTTAGAAATGATGTTTAGAATGATACGGTGATAATAAAACGGACAAGATGTCAAAAGTATTTTCAATTGTAAACGTTACAAAATCAGTTTTTCCGTTCCATTAATTAACAAATCGATACCTTTCGTTTCGTTTAACATGTGTAATCTTAGCAATTAAAAGAAAAAAAGAAGTTAAAAAGATTTTGCAACTTTAGTTTTTATTTCGAAGGAATTTTTAAAAAAAGAAAATAAATTCGAGAGCCAAAACGGAATTATAAAAAAAAAAGGTGCTTCTAAGCGGGAAAATTGATTAAATCTAGCGCTTTTTTAGAGGCTCAGTGCTTAACGATGCGCCGGAATCACTAGGGATACGCAGAAAAGTAATTTGTGTCGAATGCTCTAAGGAGGAGACAGATTAAGAAAAAACCCGTGAGATTGTAAAAAACGCCCTTGAAATCGTCGAAGGAAATAAGAAATTTGTTACTACCACATGGAACGCAAATATAAATGGATTACGTGAAAGAAAACGCGACGTGGAAGAAATTCGGCAACAAACAAAGGTCACTCTCGCTGCTATCGTTAATACAAATAACGGAATAAGGAGTTTAAGAACAGATTGAAGAAAAGAAGTTTAATAACGGTTGTTTTTTTAGTGGAGTAGTAAGCGGAGAAATTAATGGAAATGTAGATTTTGATTATCGATGAAAGGAGAGAGTAAGGTGTGTAAGACAAAGAGAAATCATTGAGAAAGAAGGAGGTGGAATAATCAAGTTGGACGAAGTAATTACCGGAAGCGCGTTCAATAAGCCAAAATGAGATGACCTAGCGATTGCAGGCTACAGCTATAGCATTTCAAAATTTTGAATAATAGTAATGTTTCGGAGGCTAAAAAAGGAAAAAAAAAAGGGAAAAAAATGAAACGGTTAATAATGAATTCGTAAGAAACGGAAAAAACATACGTAAAAACCCCTCAGGTTGTCCCCCAATCAATATCCTGCTTAGGTGTGTTGGTTATGCGGTTGTTACATGAAACTGGCAAGCAGAAATTGTTGGTGTTGGCGCACGTGGCCTTTCTGTGCGCGACACCATTTCGTTAATCGATTGTTACTGAATCTGGGCTTTTTTTAAGTTTCGAAAATTTCCGCTTCCATTGTAATTAACATGAGCAGTCCTCCGTCTATTAGAAATTCGATAATTTTTCACTTCGACTAAATTCCATTTTGTCTGAACTTGCGATTCTTTCGCATAATCTGTTTTTTTAAAAGTTTTTTATCTTTACAAATCGATTATTATTTTTCTGTTTATATATTTCTGAAACCGGTTTTTGTATGGAATTCGTATTAAATGGATTTGACAGATAACATTATTATTTGTTAGAAGAGGAAAAAAGTCGGCGAAGATTATTCTTAGCAATTAATACGAACTACGATTGCATAACGGACAATATCGTATGAATAGAAATCTCCAGCAAAATGAAAACATATTACTACGATCTCATGAGATGCATCGACAGTGTGGCAAAATTGAAACAGACGTTCCGGCCATGGGAATCGACATATTAATACTGTAAGTTTTTAAATTAATTCGAGATTAATTTCTAATTTTAGCTTAAAATTTTTATAATGATTAAAAATTACATTAATAATGGTATGATTTACGCAAAATTAGTTTCGGATCATTTCAAACAATACCGATTTTTGTTTTGTTTTTTTTTTTTTTTGTGTGTGTATTTCATAAGGAAAAATTATAAGGAAAAAAGTAGGTTTTTTTTAGTTTTATTTTTCACCGGTTTTTCTTGTTTTGTTTTTTTCCCCTTCAAGTTCTTAAAGGCTTGAAGGTGAAAGAGCCCACTCTGCCGGCACCTTACGTACGAAGATTATAATGATGGTGGAGTGGGCTACTATTAATCTTAATAGCTGATTTTACATGTTGCTCATATGTCATGATACATAATTTAATAATAGGTATTATGCGTCAACTATTCTCGTTCGCATGAACAACGTTAACAAAGTAGTTTTTATTAAACTAATATTAAACGAGAGGAACCGACATGATTTTAAAAACGTATTTTTAAAAATGATGTGTTAGAGAATATTACAAATTCATCTTTTCGGATTTAAAAATTTAAAATAAACAATTTTCACGGAAACGTAAAGAGTTTCAGGTGAATTTATTAAAACGGATCTACGTAATAATCATAACTCAAGTGAAATATAGGAAGAAATTAAGCAAAACGAAACAGCAGCTCGTGATTTAATCTAACAGCAATTATGAATATACATTAGCTGAAAAAATTAATTCAATTACATACTGTTCGCATAATCTTAACGCACGACTTACATGCTGTAAGTTTATCTTACATTAACCGATCAGTTGTTGGAAAGCCTGAGTAATTTTTATCGATTGATTTACAAGCGATGCGATTTAATTATTACTGTCAAATAGTAAGCATTTTTTAAAAAAAAAATTTCGTTAAAAATACGCGTATTCACGATCAACGAATTAAGCGGTAAAAGAGTATAAAAGAGTTTATATAAGAGTGTATAAAAGAGTGTATGAAAGAGTATATAAAAGAGTGTATGAAAGAGTATATAAAAGAGTGTATAAAAGAGTGTATAAAAGAGTGTATAAAAGAGTGTATAAAAGAGTGTATAAAAGAGTGTATAAAAGAGTGTATAAAAGAGTATATAAAAGAGTACTGCGGTGCGGTGACCCTAATCATATACTGCCTTCTTTGCGCAACCGTAACATTTATCGAAATACTATTAGCGGAAATAAGAAACATTAAAGCAAAATAATCCAGTTGTACAATTAGAAAAATAATCCATATCGCGCGCAGATGAAATATCGTGGACAATAAGTCGCATGAACAGGTTTGCGACAACTCATTTAAGACGACGAAAAAAAAAAATCGGTTTTCGGCGACTCCCTAGAAATTCGCGACAACACGGCAAGATCTCTAGATATATTGCGGCTGACTCGCGAAAGAATTGAAAATCGCAGGTACGAACATAAAAGTCTCATAGATATTTTCGAAGCGAATGAAGACAATAGGCATATCATTAGGAAAACAATTTACGGTAAACAGCATGTTTAAAAAATGAATCTTAAAACCTCATTTCTGATGATGGTAGAGCTTTCCGAAACGTTACGGTTTTAAGATTATTCATTTTTCCAAACACGGTGTCTAAATTGTTTTCCTAATTATATCCACCGTGTAAGTTTTATACGCATGTGATGTTAAAAATAGAACACTGTTAAAAACTGCTCCTTGTTTAATTGAATATCCGGGGGAAAAAAAAAGAGAAAAAAAAAAAGCCTGCCGTATAAACCCGACAGTGATTCGAAATAGATTGTGGAGTGTGCACTTTCAGAGATGTGTAACAAACTTCCACTAACCGCCGAAGTCGATTGACAAAACTTACGGTGAATAATATTTTCAGCTTTTCGTAATTACGTATCAAAGACCCGAACAATCTTATGATGAAAAGTTCCCACTGCTGGTTGCATGGTCACAGTTAAATGGTAAGGTGCGTCAGCTGCATACCACCGACAAGAAATAAAGGAACGACACTCTTTCGCCAGCACGCAGAGTTCTCCAAGAATTTGAAATAGCAACAGCATCCGCTGGCAGGACCTTCCCTTCGCTGCTGCTGTTTTTTTTCCTTCATCCATTCGTCGGTTAAAGTTAAAAAAGAAAAACCAGGCATAAGAAAGGGAAGCCATCTCGCGAAACGAGCGACGGGGCGCGTTAATAGGTCGTTTCGTGGCGCGCTGTAATTGATGCAAATTTCCGTTGAATATTCAATAGCGGAAGAGATAATCTCAGTTTAATACAGTATCATTTGTTGTTCAAGACCGGCGCCTTTTCTTATCGGGCTTTGATTCCTTTTCCTGCTCCCAATTCCACCCCGTTTTAAACCAAAAAAAAAAAAAAAAAAAAGGTGTGGGGGGGGGGGAGAAAAAAGCAAATATTCCTCCGGACAACAGTATTACGTGAGACGGAGGAGTCGACTACTTTTCGACGACAGTCGGTCGATTTTTCTGGATCAAACGTAATGTACCGTTAAGAGGCGATCACTTCGATGCGTAATGCTCGAACCGAATCTGCCACACATTCGGACGAAGACACATATACTGCCGGGATGTGGAACCGGCTCTGGCCCAGCCTCTTAATCGAGAGCGGGTTTACCATCGAACTAATTAATTCCGGACCGTTAATCCTTTAGCCGGGCAGAAGCTTCAAAACGCCCGGGCGCCTATCGTCATGTTCCACATGATTTTCTTCATTAGCTCCGAGTCATTACACCGCGAACGGGAAACAAGAGTGCAGATAAGAAAATTATCTCTGAATCCGGAGAGACGGAATGAACAGCGCAAACGCCGATCCGGCCGGAATATTCGTTGAAACTCCCGATTGCCGAACGAAAGAGACTCATTACGCATCCGGAAGACTCGCTACGCCGTTGCTCGCGCTTTATTCTCTATCTGTCTCCATCATCGGCAACACAGCCGGGGCGTTAGCACGTGCCTACACGTTCTTTTCCAACTCTTTTTCGGAAGAATTGCCCGGGGGAAATTGAATTTTAACGAGTAAACGAACGACACCGCTCCGGTTATTTTTGTGTATGTACATTCGCGCGCTGTCGTTTTCGGAAAATAAAACTGTGGAAATTAGGTCATTATTGCCGAAATTACACAGTACCTTCAGAGAGGTTCCTGGTATGTGGGCGGACATTTGATTTAGATTCCGGACAGACAGACAGACAGGCAGACGGACTGAGGGAGGAAAAATGGGGTTTTCCGAAAACACAGACACGCTTCAAGATTTTTACTTTAAATGTTCAGAAACATCCGTCAAAAAGTGCGGACATTAGCTATTTTCCGATAAACTAAGACTGAAATAATCCTTCCCAGTTTTGGCAAATTCGAACGGCAACAATGGAAACCTCTTACTGAATATGTTCGTTTCCTATCAAGCATCGGAAATACACGGTGTAACCTGGAATTATAAATTCGAATTTGGTTGTCCAACGAGCATAATGTCCCTCCCATTTAGATATAATATTTCACCGTATAAAAAATTAATCGTTTAATAATTATTTTTTTCATATTATCAGCGCAATCTTATTAAATTTTTACGAGAGTAAATTTAAATGCGTTTGTTTAAAATACATATTCCACAAAGTGTACATGTTTTTCTTTTTGTTTTTTTTCCCCATGTTAATATATGTAACGTATTATTATTATTATTATTATTAAAAAAAAAGGCTCACCAAATTTTAACTTATTTAATTTTCAACTTACTACTTCTGTAATAGTAAGTACAGTTTTTGTATATACGTATTT
This sequence comes from Icerya purchasi, assembly GCA_039619475.1. NCBI lineage: Eukaryota > Metazoa > Arthropoda > Insecta > Hemiptera > Monophlebidae > Icerya > Icerya purchasi. The sequence goes on from CM077116.1 coordinate 232,343,911, forward strand.
AATTAGAGTGCACGTATGTATAAGAATGTCTAAATGTACAAATGCATCTGATTGTATGTTTGAGTGTGCATGTTACATATAATTGCAGTTTTTAATATTACTTTGTTTAAGAAACTTTTATTTTAGTTCAAAATTTTTTATTGTTTACATATTTTGTTTAAAAAACTTTTATTTTGGTTCAAAAATTTTTTATTGTTCACATATTTTGTTTAAAAAACTTTTATTTTATTTTGTTTCAAAATTTTTTATTTTTTTGGTTGTTTACAATAGCCATCGCTCGCGCAAACTTGCGCATAGATGGATTATATATAATAATAATAATAATAAAAACTTGAATTGAAAACTTGAATTATTATTATTATTATTATTGTTGTTATTATTATTATTATTGTTATTATTATTATTATTATTATTATTATTATTATTATTATTTTCTACCATGGTTAATATTTAAATTCGGTCAGTGATGTAAATGACGCCCGGTTTTCTTCAGATTCATCATTCTAATATCAATAATACCGCTTAATAAGGTGGCTCTGGTAAGTTTCAAATTAGCGGGAGGTATCATTGTAGTTAGTACGGATGGTCAAAAGAATTTTTCGCAGTAACGTTAAGCCATACTTCATCCGTACGTGATGAGCTTGTAAACGACGCTACGGGGGATTTTTACATTTTTATTATTTATAACATTGATATGACATTTTGGTATCGTTTTTATCCGGCTTTATTAAAAATTACGTTTTTTATTTTATTTTATTTATTTTTCCTAATTTACGATAGTAAATAGAGCATTGATAATATGTTATAAAGAGGACCTCTTTTTCTTTTTTTTTTCTTTTTTTTCGGCGTTCATTTGAACGACTACCGAATATGTGCAGATTGTGTTCACCGATACTTTTGTATGGCAGCATCACTGGGGGCGATGTTCGAATGAGTCTAAATAATCAACAGTTACGCGTGAGCAGGATCATGTAACGTTCTTTTTTATCCGATTTCGGTACTTTCGATTGGGTAGTACATCGATTTATCTACGTATCATCCGGTAAATTGTAATTTCTAACAAAAATTACCGCTGAAGACCTCTTTCCGATTTTCAGTTAATCGAACAGGCATTTCATTATCGAAGTGTTCGCAATTTTTAGCCATTTCCGAGCTAAATTTACGACTTTTTAAATAGCTCGCAGGAATAAAATGAAAGCGTAATTTTTTATTAACAGAGAAAGAAACGGTGAAAAAAATAACGCATAAAAAAAGGGAACATTTAAAATTGTATTGCACCAGTAGTAAATATGTATACATTTTTCAGCGCGACTAAGAACGATCGTTTTCGTATTGTCCGAGCAATCCATCGACTAACTACGATTTCGTTAGATTATGCGCAAACAACTACAACACCGTTAACGTTGTTGAGTAATTTCAACGGAATCGGAAATAGATCCGTTCTTCTTTTTGGACTTTTCCTAATTCCCAATGTTGCATCATTACTACTATTCGTCGTAGAATTACTAGGCTCATAGAACCTATCATTTATTTCGTATCAGTTTCTTTTTGCAACCCATGGCCCGTACCGGGGAGCATAATGGAGTCGGTTCTTTGGAAATAGCTATTTATTTTTCTCCCTATTTTCATCAATTGAAAAAAAAAAACAAACAAAACAAACAAACCTCTCGAACCGAATTTAATCGTTCGGTTGCGATTTCACGTCAGTACCGATCAAACGAACTCGCATCATTTGTCGAAGCGCAAACGTGTAACAAAATTATGCACATAAAAAGAAAACAATAACATAGCATAATTTGTAGATGGGCGCAAAAATTGGTCGCCACGTTCAAAGTCGATGACGCTCACGATTAGAAGTAAATCATGCACAAATCCCTTCCCGTTGCAAAAATTCTACTCCATCTACGCACCATGGCCGCACTTAAATCTGTCACCAGTGACTGCTGGAAACGAGTTCAAACGGAAAACATACCTTTGAACTATCGTTAAAAAGATTACTTCTTTTTTCACGTAATGTGCTATCTCTGTTCAATGTTCGTAACAAATACAGCATAAAAAACGGATTTCATAGTTGGTGCCTGCGTGTATCACGTTTTTCCTCGTTTCTTTTTTTTCTTTTTTTTCTTTTTTTTCTTTTTTTTCTTTTTTTCTTTTGTTCGAACAAAAACTTCAAATAGAATTCCGCTATATATCGCTAAAAACCTTTACGAAAGAAGAAAAAAAAAAAAAGGGAAGTGACGATACGAATATAATTATTTAAGTGCGTAAAAGCGACGCTTTGCGTTAGTCCCGAATAAGATGTAACGAGATACCGTTGAATCGCGATTTCAGTTTAATTTATCTTCGGCTGTTTTTCGTAGTATATAGTAACAGAAGCTGGAAAAAAAAAAAAAAAAGCATTTCGCTTAAACGGAAGCTCCGAAAAACGGGCTGCCAAAAAATATTGAAACGAGAATAAAATAAAAATAGAGTGAAATAAAATAAAGTAGGAAAAAGACCGAAAAAGATAAACAAACTTACGAGTACAATGAAGGGAAAATTGCAAGCGCGCTAAAGGAAAAATATCTGTGCAGCGTCCTCTGCTGCGTTCGTGTTTAGTGGCGACCACGATGTGTGCTCGTGTGCTACAATCGATAACGAAGTAACAGCGTTTTCATGATTTATGATAAATATAACGAGCAGTCTTTTGCAAAGGCTCTGAGATAACTTATGAATTTTTCACAAGCCCTTTTACCACATCGCCCATCCACAAAAGCCAACCTTCTTTCTTTAGGCGTCTTCTGCGTTTACTCTTAAACACACCGGTTGTTAAGGGATGTCTTTTATTATTGTAATTTTTTCGGCCGAGTCGCCTACATTTTTCCACATTCGCAGTCATCTGACGCACATAAACACCGTCTATTGCGACTACAGTTTCGGTTAACGAACGCCTCCCCCCCTAATTGCATTCACGACTACAGTCTGACAATCTGACCCGTACTGATAGGTCGTTTTGTCGTCGGATTCTGCATCACCGTAATTAAATATCTCGAAGGAAATAATGAAAATTAACCGAATGTAAGATGAAATAGATAAAAATAAACAACAAAAAAAAGCAAAAAAATTGTTATTTCAGACACGAAACTCAAACTCGTAGTTAATCACAATGTGTCGATTGTTCGGACAATATGAAAACGATCATTCTTAGTCGCACTGAAAAATGTGTATGTACTGGCGAAATAGAATTTTAAATATTCTTTTTTAAGCTTTATTTTATTATTATAATTTTTTTTTCTTTCTTTGTTAATAAAAAATTACCATTTTATTTCCGCGAACTATTTAAAAAGTTGAAAATTAAGTTCAGATAGCCGGAAATGGCTAAAATTTGAGAACACTCGAATAGTATTTGAAATGGCTGTTCGACTGAGCATCGAGAAGGAAATTTGTCTGTGGAGCTAATTTTTGTTATAAATTATAATTTATGGGATGATATATAGATATTTTTCATCGAAGAGTTGCAATTAAAAGTATATCGGAATAAAAGGTTAAAAAAAAAAAAAAAACCGACTTTAAGATTTATTATAAAAATTTAATAAAAACGCGCTAAAGAGTAAAAAATACCCGGAATGATATTATCGTAATTCTTATACAACATTAATACAACATTAGTACAACATTAGTACAACAATAATACAAAACATTAATACAACAATAATACAACATTAATACAACATGAATACAACATTAGTACTTATTAGAGTCGGCAATAAATTAAAATTAAAATATTTAGAAACGATATAATGAATATTTAATACAGTTTTTAATTATTATTGTAATATAAATTCGATGCCGACTCTAATAAGTACTAATGTTGTATAAGGATTATGATAATATCACCTTTAAAGGTACATCACTCTGATATATATTTTCTCATCGGGAGTAATTATTTTTTACTTTTTAGTGCATTTTTTATTACTTTGAAGTCGGTATTTATTTTTTGTAGAAAAACATTTTTACTAATACAAAATACGAAGAAAAAATAATTATCTGAAGAGGCCACATTTTTTCACTTTTTTTTTTAACAAATACTCAATTTATATTCATTGATTTTCATTAAGATTCATGTGAGCTGAGTGGTACACTTTCTAATAGACAAAGAATAAGTAAAATAGGTCTGTATGAATATGAGTTATAGGCGAACAAACATAAAAAAAAAGACAGTGACGTATAACCTTTTTCTTTTTAGAAGTTGGAAATAAAAAACATTATATGATCCTTCCTTTTTCTTTTTTAATTTGCTCATGCATTGATTATTTAGACTCATTCGAACATTTCCCAGTGGTGCTACTATATAAAAGTATCGGTGCATATTCGGTGGTCTTTCAAATAAACGTTGAAAAAACAAGTTATCGATGTTATTTACTATTGTAAATTAGAAAAATAATAAATAAAAATGTAACTTTTACCATAGCCGGGGATAAAAATGATGTTCAATTTTACACGAGGGCGTAATTTTTCGCTGTATTCCGAGATGTTTGTTTTTTTTAAAATTTCTAGGCACGTCAACTACGGATATACTAACCCGTTTACAGGGAAATGTGACATATCTGTAACATACCGTTCCACGGTCTGCAAAATCTACATAAGGAATTAATACAACCCTTGCGCGGCACATCCTGTCACGTACCACTCTTTTCGAATTTTGAAATAAATTGGCTTAGCCTTCTTTTGTCCTTCCTTAAATTATTCTGAAACCTTCATCCTTCCTTCTGTTCAGTTTTCTATGCCGAGTCTAGCGCTTTCCTGCGTGCCGACCTAATTAATTGCATCTTCCATTAATTTCTCACGAAGCCCTTATTATATTAGATCCCCACAGTATCCTACAAGCCATCTCCTCTTCTTTTCCTTCTCGTTCTGTTGATTGCGTAATCTTTCTCATACGCTCTCTTATTCGAAACATTTTCCTTTCTCACTCCGTCCAAATTGACCTACTGTGGATTCCTGGGCACTTTTGGAATCGAAGGAACGACTCGGCCGATACACTAGCTCGTTCATCCACTTCTACCGGTGAATTTCTCAGTTTTTTTCGCATTTCATAATATTAATCTCCTCTCCACTTCAGCTCATTCCAAACTATGATTAAACTCGTATTCCTCCTCATTCTCAAATCCGAATTCCTTTCATCTCTTTATCGAGCCTAATCTACCGTCTTATCCCCCTAGTTTTTCAATTTTCCCTCCATGTGGCGTTCATCAACTCTCTCTGCAATCTATCGCCTACGGTTTGAACACAATTTGCTTCCTGCTCCCCTCTCTAGTCCCCTTCACTCTTTTTCTCACAAAATTATAGGTGACGCTAATCACATTTTGTTTGGGTGCACTTGTACCGCTTCCAAACGTTCTTCCTTTTACTCTACTGCCAATTGGTCTTATAATTTCGCATTGTGCATCTTTTGTTCTCTCCTCGCCATCACCTTTGGTCATTCCAGCACTCGAGTCTTATCTATCCTCCATATCTAATCGCATAAATATCTGATTCCGCTTCTCATCCTCTTCCCTATTTTTGGGCCAATGTCTTTTTTGACGAACCCAACATTTTTTTTTTAAACAAAAAGAAAAAAGTAAATAATAAATATATATCGAAAAATGGTTAATTTTGTTCTTTTTTTTTTTTTATTCGCAAAAACCTTTTCAAAAAGATTTATAAGTTTTCCGGAAATTTATCTATGAAAGTGGAATTTCGAAAATGCCAATGTGCGGCAGTGGGATTCAAACCCGGTTCTACTCGTAACTGTGTCTAACTGCGCCACGGCAGTCTATCGTCGCTTGCATTCTACCAAATTTTCTACGGGGTGGAACAGGTAACGTTACAGAAATGGTTAATTAAATTTATCGGATCAGAACTTTTTTTTTTTTATTATTAAGACAAAAAGAAAAAGAAAAACATTAAACGTTGTTTTATTTTTCAAAGAATTGAAACCGACTCTTCCGTAAGAATTTTTTTTTTTTTTTTTTTTTTTTTTTTTGGGCGCGCCAGCGGCATTGACCCAACAACAGGAAAAACTAAGCTAAAGAATTAAATAGCTAGGCGGTCTGAAATGGACGCAACAAAGGACAGCAGTGCAGACACCACAGAAGATGAAAGAAAGAAGAGGATAAAGGAAGAGTTATAGAGAGTAGGGAGACCTAATGACAAGAGCTGACTGTATAAAAGGAAGCGTTCATTACGAAGAGCAGAACACTCGAAGAAAATTTGATCAGCATCACATATACGAGGAGGATCACAATCGTGGAGAGAACAATCAGGAGAAGGCGATAGAGCAAATCGAAAGCGAGAGAAAGGGAGGAGAGAATGATTGATCCGGAGACGAATTAGGGAGACAATAGAAGAGCGACGACTGAGAGGAATAGAATGGAACCAAGACAGGGAGCGAGGAATTGGCTGAATGAAACGGTAATGAGAATGACGATTAGAAAATAGAGAGGGATAAATATCCTGCCAAAGTCTGGCGTGATTGGAGGTGGATAAGGAAAGGATATCTGAAGAAGGGAAATGGTTGAGGAATGAATCAAGGCGACCAGCAGAACGAGCCAAAGAATCGGCTGCATCGTTGCCATCAATTCCGGAATGACTGGGAACCCACAAAAAATCAATGAGAATAGAACGGGATGACTGCAAAGTGGAGGTAAGAGAACGAATTGAGAGAATAATATTATCAGAGGAATGTGAAGGAGGAGAGGATATGGCTTGAAGGACGCCCTTAGAGTCCGAAATAATGAGGAATTGGGAAAGATCGCTTAAAGAGGAAATATAAGAGATAGCCTGAAGGATGGCGATCGACTCGGCAGAAAAAATAGAGCAAAAGGAAGGAAGCCGGAAGGACTCAGAATGTCGAAGCGACGGAGCAGTAAACGCACCACCCACGCTGTCCTCGCTCTTGGAACCATCAGTAAAGATCAATACATGAGCAGGAAAAGAGGAATTCAACAAATGAAGAAATTCATTATTGACTGCACCGTGAGAGGAGGAATTGGCTCGAAGTGGGACAGAGGAAAATTTGATAGGCTGCCATAGGCTATTGAAGTCATGAAAGAAGTACGGGAGAGTGTTGTAGGAAAGGACAACAAGAGAAAAATTAGAGTGACGAGTAGCAATGAGCGACAGGATTGGGATTTTATGAGAAGAAAAACGCCAGCAGTTTATGATATATAGATAGGGAGGAATAAGTTTGGACGAGGAGATGGGAAGCCGTTTAATTAAGAAGCGATACCCAAGCTGAGAACGGCGAATAAACAGTGGTTGGGCAACCGACTCTGATAGAACTGCGGGAATGGGGGAGGACTTCAAGGCTCCAATGCACAAACGGAGGCAAGAGTTCTGGATCGCGTCAAGTTTAGTGAGGAGAGACTTGGAGGAATTACCGTAGATAAAGGAACAATAGTCGAGCTTGGACCGGATGATGGCTTTGAAAAGAATTAGAAGGATAAACGGATCGCCTCCCCATCTGAGGGGAGAGAGAGATTTAAGGAGATTAAGTCTTTTAAGACAGGATTTATAGAGAAAATTAATGTGCTCATGAAATGTGAGGCGGCTATTTAAAAAAAGGCCAAGATAGCATATGGAATTGACAACGGGGATAGGAATACCAGATACAGTGATGCGAGTTAGAGCTCGGTTAAAAGGTCGGAGAGAAAAAATGATACAAGACGACTTAGTAGGAGAAAGAGAGAGGTGAAGACGAGAAAGGGAATTATTAATAATTTTTAAAAGGACTGTCTAAGGGACTGCGACCGGTCCGAAGAAGTTTTACTGGTATATATATATATATATATATATATATATATAATATTTTAATATTTCTTCTAACCAATTATTGTTACGTATATTATTATTTTCAATAAAATTACAAATTGAAATTTCAAATGAAAGATTTTTTCCATTCGATAATTACTACTGCATATCTAAACACGCGATCTGTTATCAAAATTAAACGAAAAATGTTTTCATAACGTCCATAAACATCTCTTAATACATTTCGGATGGATAAATATTAAAATGGTACATTGTCCGATACGGGAAATTTGAAGAAAGAAAATGTTGCGAAATTAAAAAACAAAGGCACTTAAAATTTGTAAATTAATAAATGATAAAACGAACATTTAAACTGCGACCATTTTTTCGTCTTCACAGTCTCTCTGCTTGCTTCTGCCAACTTTGTTTCTAGGTGGCTCATCATTAAATGCTAAAGTGAAAAAAAACCAAGACCCATTCTTTTTTCAAATTCCCTTTCGTAATTCTTCATCGTCGTCGCGATAGCCCCTAGTGTTGCTGGAGCGCTCGACTTCCGTTACAGAAGTCAACGGTTCGATTCCGGTTGACGACAGAGATTATTAAGAAAATTAAAATTAAAATACTCGCTAATAGAATCATATGGAATGCAATGGTAAACATCCCAACCATCATATGTGCGCCAGTTAGTACACAGCAGATACACGCAGCAGGAATGCATATCGACAATCAGTCGCAGTATCAGTTGCAAGTGTAGCAGCCACGCTGGCGTTGCAATATAAAAATTGCCTAGAATACTCTATGTGTGTACAGTTTCATTGTGCAGATACGCTCGAGTTAACGAAACATAAGAAATTCTTCATCAATGCCGTTAGAATAAGTAATACAAATAATTTTAACTGGCGCTATAATTGTCTCGTCCCTTCTAAAGATTCTTCGATCAGTCCGATTCCCCCCCCCCCCTTTTTTCTTTTCATACTGAATTATATTTTACACTAAGCTCTAGTAGACTTCGGTTGATCATTCGCTCTAATCGGTTACGGTCTGTGTATATTTATTACCTGTTTCCGACGCTTGTGATTCTTGAGAGTCCTATTATAGTACATTATTTTAATTAGTGTTTTTTTCTTTCATTCAGACAGGAAACTAGCATCGTCTTAAGTAAAGACGAACGCTTGAATTACCAACGAGAAGTCTGCTGGAAAATCAGTCTATTTCTAGGATAATGTCACAGAAGCGAAGATAATAGCGGATATGTTGTAATACACTCTGGAAGAGAGAAGTCACACTGACATAAATTATGGTCGAGTTTTACAGGCTCTCGTTCTATTACACTGCCCAAAGCCTTCACGCCGATATAAGTTCAACCGTTTCAACTGTCGTCACCGGGTGGGTGGGGGAGGGGGTCCACTCGTTGATCTATGTTAAGCATTTACATGAACACACATCCGCCTGACCTACTAAAAAGAAAAATGCAGACTTGACTAAAAATCCGTTCGGAATCAGCGATGAAATTATTATTCTTAATCAGTCGGCAAGTGATATATTATACGAAAAAAAGAATGCGCGAACTGAACGAACCGGCGAGTGTGATTTCGTGTGGGGGTTTTTTCTTATTTTTTTGTATATAAACAGCTTTGTAGGTCAAAGTTTGAACAGTTAGGTAAAAAGACACCTAATTTAAGCATTCATTCGAAAATTTCACTTCCAAAAAAGCACACTTTCCAAGTATTCCTCAACCTCACACACACACACACACACCCGATGATTCCGGCAACATGCAGTCTGATTTTTGAAATTCTCACAGAAAGACCACGGCATCGACGGAATAAAAATTAAAAAAAAAAGAAATAAATAAAAGAAAAGGCCATTACGAACAATTAGGCGAATCGTCGAGTTTGAGCCAGCGCAATGTTTTTTAATTAATCTTCATCATTTTCTTCATCTGCGACGATTTCCAGAAAAACACGGAATAATTTTTCATCGTCAGCCGGCTCTCGCGCTAGTGTTCACCTTTGCGAATAGGCCGACACCGATCCATAAATCACTTTGAAATAAACCGAGCGGCGACGGATTTTTTTCATAAACTCAGACCCTTCTCCTATCGTCTTCCATCAAAAACTGAAAAGTACGCACCGTATCGAGAAATAATAACGGGTAACGCATTTCCACCGAGTTAATTATTATTAAATATTACGCGACCATGAATATCCTTCTTTTCGCTGAATAATTTTTACTTCTTTTTAAATTTTTTTCCCATTAAAGCAAAAATTATCACGGTGTGATATACTATCATCAATCGTAGCAATGAAGAAATTAGTATAAAACTTCGATCGCGATTATACACAGTCTATTAACTACGCAGCATTGCACACGTGAGTTGGTCTCGAATGTATTATACTTCATAGAGGTAACATTAAAACAATACTTCTCGCAGAGATAATCTCGCCAATCATCGCAGAATATTCAAACGAAAACTTGAAAACCGGTTTTTAAAAAAAGCTTCTTTCAGCTTTCTATAAAAATTATGCAACTACTCAACGCGCCCTCGAATGAAACTCTTAATACTTCACTCTATCACCGCACCAGCAAAAAATCAAACATCCTGAATACAGAATGTATATTCCAAAAAAAAAAAACAAAAATAAACCTGCCAAATAGTACGGATTAAAAAAAATTTTCCTGAATTTTACCTGTTCGAAATTGAATTACGAAGTGGCACTTTGCTGGACAAATTAAATTAAGCGCAACACGTCGCTTTAAGACTCACGGTAACAGGAAGAACAAAATTTGAAGCGGCACATTATATACAAAATTTTATTATCCGTAGAATCCGTGATTATTTGTCGACAGAAAAAAAGGCTTTTTCCAGCAGATACGATTGTGTAAATGAAAAAGTGAAATCGGTATTTGTCTTTCAACCGCTTCAGATTTTCGTACTCGCGTTTTTTTTTTGTTTTTTTCCCCGTTTTTTTCGCTTCGGATTAAACAGTCACAGAGCTAGAACAGGTTTGGATGTCGAAACATTAAGAATTAAGTGTGGATGTTGAGGAAGAGTTTTCACGAATTAAGCAATATAGGAGATTCGCGATATTAATGATCAATAAAAAGAACTGGACCTGGACAGGAAACATGTAACAGTTAGACGGTTGTGGAATATGCCGTTTAGACGTATTAATATGAAACAGTGGGTTAGCGGGTCCTAGACGAGAACACTTTTCAAATCATCATTGCGAATTACACTAAAATACATTATTATTATTATTATTATTGTCCTCTTCTCCGCTTTTCGCAGGCTTAAGTTGTAGCTTCTCGGGCATGAACCAGGGAGAAGTACATTACGTTTCTTTAAACATTCTACATATATGAGTGGAGTCAATGATGACTAATTTCTGAATATCGGCTACAAGTTTTTCATAGTTTAGATGTAATTCGACAGCACTTTTCCTTAAAGTTACTGGTACAACCGCCATTGTTGATATGACGAATGGTATTATCCTGACCCTATTCATAGCCCAAAGTCTTTTAACCTCTACGGCTAATTCCCCATGTATTTATTAATTTTCATAGAGTATCTATTTTGAATGTTTTCGCTGTTCACAACTGTAATATCAATAAGGGCCACATGTTTATTCTTCTTATCGACTAACGTTATGTATCAGGTCGGTTCGCAGAGACCGTCTTATCTGTTAATATTTGCATATCCCAGTATATCTTATGCGTTTCATTTTCAGCGATATCAGGTGGTTTGCACTTGTAATATGGTTCATTATTAATTATTATACCGTGTAATTTGCATATTTCTTTATATTATTATTATTATTATTATATCGATGTTTTCATTTTCATACTACCGGTTCCGCATAGTGTAAATATTCCGAAATTAATGAAAAAGATAAGAATATCGACGACGCAATAGGAAAAATATAATTCCTAGCTCTGCTGTGAATGCAATTGAATCGGAATTTGACCAACTCTACTAGACGCTGTTTGTGTCGGAATCTGAAGACAGCGGCACGGACCTGGTTCTCAGCAAGCACATTATTCGGAAGCGATCGGAAATACGAAAAATTTTAAACCGATATTTTTCCGCGTGCCTCCCGGCTAGGCCGAAAACCCATAAACTCGCCAGATAGATTTGTAATCGGTATTAAAGTATTGATTAAACGAGAGAGAGAGAGAGTTACCAAAACGTCTCGGTCCATTTCTGTGCCGAAAAATCGCACTCGTCGAAATTCAAGAGCAACACGATGTTAGCCGGTTATTCTGTTCTCTCTAATATCATTTGCAGCGATTACGGCTCAGGGGCAAGGCTTATTAATTACACTGGTTAACAAAAAACGTGTTTATTCAATTATCTCAGATCGGGATATTAAGAGTGGGCGGTGTGTTGCTTAAACAGAGTGAAAAAATTTGAAAAGAAAAAATGTCGCGTCGGTAATAAGAAAAAACGATTTATCGCCTTTGTTGACTGTGAAATATAAGCCGTTGATGAAACTCCTGAGGCAGTTTAGCCGACGCTCAAATCTCCAGCGTAAACACAAGACGGGGTCGAATATTCGGCCGTTCTCTGGTGCGGAAATTCGTTCCAGCTCGAATTTCGGTAATCTCCCTTTGAGGCCAGCAATAATTTTCAGTCCGCCCGTAAACACCGAATTCACCTAAAATGCCGTTATCCTTTTACGCCCGTCGTTATTTATGTCCGCTCGAACTTCGGCAAGCATTTCGAAGTTGAATTCTCCATTAGCCTAATTTTCGTCGCTTACGCATTCGAAAATTTCTTCAACTCCTTTTTATTTTCATTTTCACAATGACCCAGCCTAAATGAAGTTTTGGAAGTTTAAATGTACAACTTTCGAACCAACTACAACTGGTTTCTGAATAGTAGTACAGAAAAATAAAATTTACGCTCTGCTAAAATGGCGTTTCAGCCGTAACAGGATGAAGGAAGAATTCTACAAAATCATAAACCTGCTTGAATTTACGGTAAGGACGCGAATATAATAATTTATTTGTAATTTCCAAATGATTTTAGATGACTTTAAGATAAACCCAAGTATACAGTCGGAGATGTGTACATTATCAGTAGGCAAACAGATTAGTAGTTAAGAAGAATTCTCGGAGTGTGTAATGGCTGATCGGCATGATAAGAGATCGAAGGAAGCCAGTTTGGGCTGAGCAGTTATTCGCGTTTATCGGTAATTTGCTACTTGCAAAACGCGTCACACGGTATTATACCGTCTCAATATAGCGCAATATATCTAGTCATTATCTACGTTTACGGGTATGTCACGGTTACGGTTAAGTTGCTACTCGTAGAAAGAATAAATAAAAACAAACCAGACAGAAGCTAGTCGGTACATAAAAGAAAACGAGAACAAAGTCAAAAAAACGTAGCAGTTACCACATCTAACAGGCGAGTTGCAGAAGTTCGCCGGGAAGTATAAGCTAAGTCAAAACTGCAGACTGCTGGAGGAGCTAACGGTAGCCAATTTTCAGGAAATGGAAAGTTCATCGAAGTGCGGGCTCAGAGGAATTTCGCGAACTCCAGTACGGACAGGAAATCAAACAGGCGAAATTTTATCTTATTAATTGTTGTTGTGGAATAATTGCGTCGGTTTATGTATATGCGGAATCGGTGTGCAGAATTTGTTTATGTGTGTGTGTGTGGTGTATAATAAATTGTGTATTCGTTTACGTGCAGCTGCATTTTTCCCTCCAGGTGTTTGTTACGCCAATCTTACTTTAAAAAAAATTATTTTCACGTGTGTGGAGTAGATGTGCAATTTTGACAACCTTTCGGCTCTGTTTCACGCCTGATCAGTGCTGGTAAAATAATAAATAAAAACGAACGATTAGATTTAAACGAAAGGAAGAAAAAATAAAATAGTCGAAGTAATTGGGGACAAAGTCAAGATGAAAGGAAAATCAGGGAAAAAATATTAAACCATATAGGTAATATTATTATTTATCACACATCTGGCCACATATTTGGCCCCGGATATGTGACAGATTGGCGACATAGGCCCTAGTTAAAAAAGAAAAAAAAAAAAAAAAAGAAGCTGTTTATAGTGGTTGGATCGGGTTCATAACCAGTCGAGCTGCTATAACGGAATCCTAGGGAACAGAATTCTTATACTTATAAACACACTTGAGACATTGCAGACTTAGAAGTTGGACGTTTTAATTTGAAAAATTAAAAAACTGAAAAAACTATAACGCACTTAACACGCCCAGTTAGGTTTATTTTTGTTTATTCGGGCCATCACTACGAACTCTACAGGTATGCACAAAAAAGGGAAGGGGGGCCCCAATATAGGAGATGAGTAAAACTTTTTTACAGCATATTTTTTAGCATTTTTGAGGTTTCCAACTGTGAAATTCGCGATATCTGTAAATTCCTGATTTTAGTTCAATTTTCTATTGTACATAATTTCCATTACGTATAAATTTAAACTATCGAGGAATGAGAAATAATTTCAAAATCGATCGATTTTACCGTTGAGATCTATAATATACGCTTCACACTCCGTTTTATTTAGATTACAACTGGCGTTTTTAGCCAGTTACAAGTGAAAATTATGAAATGTTCGTCTACGTTTAGTGTAAGTTTATTTTTTACATTCTCCGGCTCGGCGTTAAAGAAGATCAGTGTTTAAACACATTGTCCCGCTTTGAGACCACTAAAAAGTAATATTGAAAAATCGTATTACTAAACAAAAAAAAAAACCTTAAATAATATATTATATTGTATTATATATTGGGTGACCGGTAAAAATAATAATAACAAGATTCTCCAATAGTAGTAATAAAGCTAGTTTGTATGCACTCAATTAATTAGGGGAATGTGTATAAAAAAACCGAATTATTTAAATATATTAATTCGCTCGATGGTAAATTAAAAAAAAAAAAAAAATGCTGATTTGAAAACCGCAAAAGATGTATATTATAAGAAATTAAAAAAATCACGAGTCTTGTTGAAAAATATCAATTATCGTACAAACTGAAACTAACCCCCCCAAAAAAAAAGATGCCAAGCTCTTACATTAAACAAGCTTTCTAAAAATATATATATATATAATATAGATATATTGTATTATATTTAACCATTTGATGGTACATATTCTGCCCACGAGTTCATCATCGGTTTTATTTCTCGCGCAAGTCTTCGACAAAACCTTACTTCTGATACCCAAAACTATTAACGGCCGAGTCCAAAAAAAGTATTCGTTCGCTTCCGGAAATTTCAGTACACGCCGGAACCTTAATGACAACTGATTCGTGATCCCTTTATCAACTGTGACACCTTTCACGTGTCAACCCTCGTAATATTCGTATCGCGGCTAAAGATTTGTCGAGATAATTTAATTTCATCGAGCCTCTAAAGAGAAACAAGGGGAGTTTGCCAATTTTCGACCGACTGATGAGTAAAAAAAGTCTAGAAAAGGAAAAACCATTAATTTTTTTATAAATCCCCGAAATTTTCAGATTACTTTGATCGATCAGTATCCGACACGTGCCATTTCGACAACTGCCATTAATCTAAAAAAAAAAAAAAAGGAAGGGTGGTGGGAGACTCGATCTATTACAAAATACGAAGCCCGAGAAAAGTGGATTAAGACATATTTAAAAAGAACGCGTTATACGAGCTGTTCTACGTGAGCAGCTGTTGCTGGTTCGTCGTATATGCAGCATATGACTCAGAAAACGAATCTAAAATTCGGACTGGAAAGCATTTGTCACCGATAATTTATTTGTCGACGCACGTTAACTCGGCTGATCTTCAAACTGCTCGCTCGTAATTTCTATGCCCCCTTTGCGCAGTGCCATTTTTAGAATAACATAAAATCGATATGTACGAAACGGAGTGTGTACCTATATGTTTACGGACGGAATTTGGTCAAGCGAGGAAATGAACGGAAATGATGTTTTATCGGGCGAAATTCACGCGTCGTCGGTTTTTTGAAAATCGCATGTTTTTAAAAAAAGACATTATCTGTTTCAGACTAAAGCGGTCTTGCCGTTTTTCGCACAGCTAGTTTCACTAAATGAATGCGAGCAAGTTTCCTTTAATAGCCTACATCGATGTAACCAGTTTCCTTCCGCTTCGTCCACGGATGGATTATATTAAAAATCGTTTTTTAAGTTTTTTCCACCGATGTGGAGGCGGTGATTTAGCCACGAATGGCACAGACGAGGAGTTGCGTGGAAACGCTGCCGGCCATAGAATGCAAATAACAGCGAACGCTGTGCCGTTTGCCGTGTCTATCTCGTAGTCAGAATTCGCGTTCGAAACCGGATTAAGACGACGTCTGCGTCACGGAAATAAGATCGGATCGGGAACGGAGAAGGCTAACAGGCTGCTGCCGGACACTAATAACTGATATATCGCCTAGACTTTGTGCAGCGTGCGCAGTGGCTCAGGTCAGTTAACTCTCCTCCTCGATGAAATATTGCGGTAGAACACTCGCAACATTTTTACTCTGATTTTTAGTACCTTTTTCATTTCACCCCTTCCTGGCAAATCAGCCGAACTTGGCAATCATTAAACGGTTCCCAGTAATGTGCCCCTCCTTCTAGTTTATTTTTATCGAAGTTTTGAGTAAATTTGGATTTTTTTTTTTATTTCTCTTTTGGCATACGCCTATTTCGCGTGTTTTATACTATTCATTTTTAGAATTGTTTTAAATTCAGTCTATGAAGAATAAAACACAATACTTCACGCATGGGGAAGGCAAAGAGGCGAAAAAATGAATATTTCACATGAATTTGCAAAAGTGCTTGAATAAGCGCAAAACGTGACTTTTTTTCTCTATTTATGGAATCTCCTTTAGTCATGATGTTACCGTGGAAAAAGAGTATTAACGGTAAAAAACGGCTTCTTATAAATTTTACGTTTGAAATTTCGGAATTTAACGATGAGTCTCCTCCGCTTGTGACCCCGTCATCCAAAATGTGTATGCATTAAAGTTAAGTCAATCGATATACTAAATTATAATCGTTTGTAATTTGTACGAAAACGATTTATATTGTTCTGTGATGATCGGAAAAATAGAAAAAATTTATATTACATCCATTTCGATAATGCCTAGGAACGGGGGCACAGTTATACTTTTGAGGGAAAAAGATGATGAAATCTTTGCGAAAAGATGATGAAATCTTTGCGAAAAGATGATGAAATCTTTGCGAAAAGATGATGAAATCTTTGCGAAAAGATGAAACAAAATAATCAGTTCCGTTATGTCTCTTCGAAATTGTTAAAAAATAAATGATTCAGTTCAATATTAACCTGCACGATAATTATCGTACAGTGCCAAAAAATATCTACGCGTTCGTCACGTTTCGTTTTCGAGAGTACCGTAATTTCAAACTGACAGCGAAAAACCTTCTAATTTGCCGGACCTGATGATCGCTTTCCCGGAAAGTAAGACGCGAAAGGCATGCAGTTTAAATACGGTTTCGTAATGGCGATCAATGGCTTTTGTGAAAAATATGTGTCACTCGGATGCAGAGAAACGAATGTTTCAAAGTGTCGGAACATTTATTATGGATCTGAATAAAAGTGACTCGGCCGGATTGATAACTTCTTTGAAATAATATCAGGACTGTTCCACTCGAAAAAGTCAAATATGAGCGAGAACAAGAATTACGAAAATAATAATAATAATAATATTTTCGAATAAAACAAAACAATAATGTATAATTTTAAGTGCTGAAAAATAAACCACTTACATCGTACGAATATTATATATTAATAATAGTTTACGTTTGATAATATTACTTTACGATAGTGTCTAGGAGAGCGTACTGAACATAACTGCTGTTATTAGGCAAACTAGAACGTTTTCTTTTGTTGGTCTTTTTAAGTGTTACGCTCGAAGCGAGATACAACTTTTTACCATATACCGAAATAGAATTGTCCGAGTAACAGAAATTTCAAATACTTGCTATTACGATTACTATGTTTCACTGTAACATCTGAGTTACTACTATCTAGAATTGAGTTATTTCCCTCTTTCTCATCTATATACTCCTGTGGTAATGCTTCTAATATATAGTTGATGACATAGAGTAATGACCATCAGCCCCGTAATCTTCGCTAGCTATTTTTTTTTCATTTAAAAAGTGAGCACAAAGATTGCAGAAAATCGTTAAATTTCGGTATAATTAAAGAAAGTAATTTCCTAATCGAGAAAAAAATATATCGTCCGGAAAACCTATGAAACTATAAACCCGGACAGAATGATTGCCACAGAATGAAGAAAAATATATTTTAAACGAAAACCGAACATTTATGAAAACTGCTAGTCATATAACTACCATCGACAGGTCGTTTTTAACCCGCACGTGTCCCAAATTGAAAACCGCACAGTGAACTGATGCGGATGCAGTACGGAGTATACACTATTTTACAAAAAAATAGATCAAAACTCCGATTATAAGCAGTTCTAGGGAATTACGGGCAATGCCTATTTTCTACCGGCTTCATTAAGGATTTTAATATTTAAGCCAGCTACCGAGATCTAGGTGACTAGTTAACTGTGTTTCGTTCAGCTAGAATCTGCTGCACATTGAAACTTTCAAAAATTTCACTTGCATTGCTGCTCTACGTTAATATGCCTATAGTTGACGCACGGTAAAAAAAAAAAAAAAAAAAAAGTTAATATTTAAACTTTAGACATTTTGTTACGAGTATAAACATAACTTTTAAAATAATTATGGTTTCTCGTTGTACTTTTCCAGCCTTAATATATATATTAATTACAACGTAATTCTTAGGCTACCCCCCATTCGAAAAAATGTCCCAATTTTATGTAACGCTAAATGTCCCAAAAAAATGTCCCAATTTTATGTAACGCTAAATGTCCCAATTTTATGTAACGCTAAATGTCCCAAAAAAATGTCCCAATTTTATGTAACGCTAAATGTCCCAATTTTATGTAACGCTAAATGTCCCAAAAAAATGTCCCAATTTTATGTAACGTTTGTTATATTTTGTGGGATTTTTGTTATTGTTATTTAAAAAATGTCACAATTTTATGTAATGAAATATGTAACGAAAAATGTAACGAAAAAATGTCTTAATTTTATATAACGGAAGGTAAATGTTAGAATAGGATTTTTGTGGTTATGTTATTTTTTGTGTGTGTTGATGCCAGTAAGAATTACGTTGTAAATTTTGATCATTTTATACAAAGTATAGAAGAGAAAGAGACAGGAATGAAAGCAGGAGGGGTCAAGGGGCACAGCCCCTTGCGAGGCCAAAGTGGCCGAGTTTATATATATATATATATATATATATATATATGGCAACTTACAGATTACTGAACTAAAAGAGGATGCCTTTCGCGATTGCTTAACCTACATGTCTCGGAAACCACGTCAAAATAGTAGTTCATATTTCACTCTTAAGGTTTCAATGCTTTTCTTTACTATACGGTTCTTTTCAATCTAGTTCGTCAGTTGTCGCTCAGACACGATGAATAGTACAAATCGGAACTCATTTAAAAATTGTAAAAAACCGCGTTCGTTTATTTTGATCACTACAGTTATCAAACGGATAGCATCGTTTCCACTGCTTCATCTGTAAAATGTGCAACCGATCGGCTCTGAAATCGTTTCACTATGAAAGTCGTTAACGGCGCAACGAAGGAAGGTGTCCGCTTTGGAAAACAAGTTTACCAGTAAAAAAACATCCAACTTCCATTTGGAACAACTTTCGGTCTTCGACACAAACTTTACTCGGTCGAATTGCAGCAGGACCCTTCCATCTGCATCCAGGTGGTCACTTCAGTCCGAAGCGGTCGGCTTCTTAAACATGCGCCCAACATGTAGATCCGAGAGGGGAGACTTACTATTGACCGGCGCTGACCTCACTTTCAATTTGATATAAAAAATTTTCCGATAACTCACATCGCCAACTACCGTGATTACGAACGTTTCGCAGGCCGCAAACGAAAAACCCATCTTCCGTTAGGAAATAACAACAATTTTTACACGCTACTTAACCCATCAACAAGGAAAAACGTTCGCTTATTCCCGATATACGTTCATCGGCGGTTTTCAGAGTTTCCCGATCAAACACAATCGACCTATGTATCGCACTGCCTCGGTGCGTGTAACGCTTTGTGCACATGCGCAACGTGCGATTTCTCGCTTGCATTAAGTAGATAGCCCTCCTTTGTAATATATATATATATATATATATATATATGAGACTATGTGTTATTATGTCATAGGCTGGAAAATCCTGTAACGAAATCCGTAATTTCGTCACGCTTTTAAGAATTTGTTTTTCCTTTTTTTGCAGAGAACCATGGAACTTCTCCGGACAGCTGTAATATTATTAGTATTCCCGTCTGTCCGTGGCGAGTAATAAGTTATTAATTTTTACCGTTTCATCGATAAACATACGAGATCAAATCCCAGATCGCAACGGAGTAAGATTAAAGAGAGTAAAAAATGGAAAATAACTTCCGATTATTATTAAAGTATGGTAATTTTTAATTTTAAATTTGAATTACTTTAATTATCATCAGCAACTCTGTCCGTCGAATTCCGAATTTTAATTCAGTGAACGGCGGCAAAAATACATATATATATATATATATATATATATATATATATCAGTAAATTACTACTGAGAGAGGTATAAACATTTCCACATATTCTATTGTTCCGTCTTTGAAATAGCCAACTCTAGTGTACAGCACTTTGACGATTTTACTCACAAACTGATGCGATCGAAATTTTAATAAAAGCGGAGGCGTATTTAGATTAAAAATTGACGAGTTTTTAATAATAGGCAATCAGGCTTTCCAAAACTTATAAAACTACAAACACTTATCGGCAGAAGGGGAAAAATTTTAATTCGTTTTTTTTTTGTTTTGTTTTTTTAATAAAGACACGCACGGTATGAAATGGTCGCGGGCAGGCGGCGGCATAACACGGGAATGAAAAATGTTCAATATAAAAGTTATTAACGCAGAGTTAGCTATGTAATTCGGAGGCTTGGTCAAAACGGTTTGTAGTTGATTTATCGCTGCCAAAAAAAAAACATTGTACTTTTACGTTTTTTAGGTTATTGCTATCAACGTTAAACGTTTACAAATGTGCAAAAAGAGGGAAATTAAAAAGGAAGAGAAGGAAAGGCCGCGATTTGTAAACCGAAATGTAAAAAATCGAACAAGAAAATGGGGAGAAAAAAGACGAAAATGTGACACGCGCATATTACATATTATTTTTTATGTATTACATAAATAACGAGTGATGTATTGTAACAAGAAGACAGCGCAGAGATGTATGAAAACATTAGGAGGCAGGGAAAAATAAATTATATGCAGCAACGAAGAAACGAACGATAATAATTTAATGAGATGTCACTCAGACAGAGCGGCAAATGCAGTGCTGGGAATTCGCTTATTTCGGTGCGTGCGAGCGCGTTCGATTCTGGAAATCGGCCATAAAGATTCGGGGTTCGCGCGTTGTCTACATAAAACGCGACCACTTGAACAAATGACGACTTCTGCTTCAGTGGTTGTTAAAATAATTACTACTCGCGTCGCAATCATCTGTACTCGCGATAATTAGCGCGAACGGCGAAAAACGAAATTACACCTATCTCTGTACTGCCTCTTAAACGTGTTTCGGCGCGATTCTAGGAAAACACGCGATATTTCCAGTTTTCCCGGCGCGCCGACTGGAGAGGCCGACGAATTTCTAATGAATTCCACCACCGAGGTTCACGGTGAACGGTAAATCGATTTTCGTCGTTTAGATGTGCGCTGTTACGACTCTGTTTTAGAGACAGGCTATTATTGGGACTAATAGATCGGAGGGTGATTTATTTTTCAACAGCTCTGACTACGAGTTCGTCGCGTAAGAGGCGTTAGTGCTGCCTTTGACAATTAAACGACGTAAAATTATTAAAATATTTTTAAAGATGTGTGTAAGAAACACAAAATTGTATAACTATTGCCTTTTTTATAACGCAAAATTAATATCGCTTAATAATATATTTTTAGGTTTTTATTAATATCCGCGCGCCAATTTACATATTTTATTATAAAAATATTGAACGGGGATTCTTTCTAAGTGAGAAATTTTAAAAAAATTAAGAAACGAATACATTTTTACCCGCTATTTAGTAATTTGAAATGATGTTTTTTTGTTGTTTTGTTTTTTGGATGGGGGAACGCGTCAACTGTGTGGGCATTAACCCAGAGCGCAAGTTTGCAATTTTTAAAAGTTTCAATGTTCAGCAGCGGGATATTCCTACCTGAATGAAACACCACTGCCTAGCTGGCTAATTTAAAATTGTCGATTAATTTATACCGAATAAAACTAGATAGCATTAAATGAAATACGGCTTAGAATTATTCTGTGTTGGGAAGTATATACGAGTTTTAATGAAATTTTTATTTTTTTTCTATTTTTAAAAATAATAAATTGTGGGTCTCACAGGGCAAGTATACCCGATGTGTGAGTGCCCGACACTCTTATTAACGTTTATTCAAAATACAAAATTACAACTATTTTTGCTTATCCTATAGATTAGTTTAAGATTATATAAATTATAGCATAGTACACACATACAAATACGTACACACACCGTAAATACTCATCTGTATATACACGAGAACACAGTTAAATATCTTCAAGTCAAAAAACCTGATCTTATTTTAAAGATAAATGACAGGGGAAGAAAACAAGACAAATAAATAAAAACAGAACAATTAATAGAAAATTATAAAATAGAATGATTCGAAACGTATCTTGGATTCTATAAGCCATTCTTTCAGCCATATACTTCCTTTTTCCACACACCAAGTTTTCTCTCGTTTAGTATGTGATTAGGCATTGTCCTTATTTAAATTAATTAAAACTGAATCATCGGTGTTATCAATTCGTATATTTACGCCCCGAGGAAAGATGTAATATGTGTATTACTTTGGTTTCTTGTTAATCGAATTTTTCGCCTAGATGGTAATTTAATATTATTGAAAATTCTAGTAATCTATAATAGAAGTAGTACGTATCGGGGTAGGATATTTCGTTGTTTTCCTTTTACACATAATTAATCTAAAGTCGATTTATTTCCGATGCGGGAGTATAAGTTTCAAACATCTTTTCTGCATTTTGCTTATTTTATTTATTTCCTTTTTCTTAGCCTCAAGTCGTATTTGAATTCCATATGAAATTCTAGACATAATTATTGAATTATAGTATAATGCGCTATAATATGCTAGAACCTGTTTTATTTTATATAAAGCTGGAATTTACTGTGCTATTTTCAAATTTAAACTTTAAATGTGTTTCTTCCAGTTCAACGATTGATCGATATATATAACTATATACCTAGATATCTAAATTTGTTTACATTATTAAGCGGTGGACAACAATACAAATGAGTATTATTATTTGTATGAAGTTCGTGCGTGCAATTGTTATTATCAAGGGTAATCTTCTGATTGTGTATCACATGTTTAGTACTGTTCCGAATCTGCAGTAATTTAGATTTAGATTTATACATAGCCTCCTATCATGTGCCCATTTACTATAATTATCTATGTATATCCTCTTGTAATAATCTTTCCGCCATCTCTAAACTTTTTATGCCCCATTAATAAAGCAATATGATCGTCGGAAAACACATCTACCTTTGTGCATTTTTAATATGCTTATGTAACGAGTTAGTGTAAATTAAGAAGAGAATAGGTGTCTTGACCTACTCCGCAATGAATTGTTTTTATTCCCTGCGATTATCGTAGATCTTTTTTCTTTAGAACCGTGTTGATTTTTATAGAGTAAGTTGTTTTTTTCCACATGATTTCTTAACTGTTTATCGATGTAATTCTAATATTTCAACTATTGTAGGGGTATAATTGTTATTGGACGATAATTTTCAAATTGAATTTGCGGTGCTTTTTTATATATCGGTCTGACAATGCCTCTTTTCAGTCCCTCATGAGTGTTAGCTTCATTTATGGAATAGTTGACCATGTTCGTCATAAATATATTTGGGTTTTGTTTAATATCTTTAACCCTAATTTCGTCCCATCCAGGTGTCTTATGAATTTTTAGATAATTAATACCTTCGTCAGTGTGATTATATATTAAAATGTTGATAATGCTTAAACGCGATGCAGAAACTTCAATTGTTTATAAGGTGTTTTAAAGTAATTTTAAATAAAATAAAATGCTTTTTTACAAAAAATAAATACCGACTTCAAGGTTTATTATAATAATTTAAAAATGCACTAAAAAGTAAAAAATAATTACTCCCGATAGGAAAATATATATATATCAGAGTGATATAACACTTAAGTGGTGATATCTCGTAATTCTTATACAACATTAATTTTTTTTGGTGTTGGAATTAAATTCATGTTAGGAACAATTTAATCAACATTTAATGCAGTTTTTAATTATTCTTTTAATATGAATTTGATGCCAACTCCAAAAAATTAATGTTGTATAAGAATTACGAGATATCACCACTTAAGTGTTATATCACTCTGATATATATATTTTCTTATCGGGAGTAATTCTTTTTTAATTTTTAGTGCATTTTTAAATTTGTATAATAAACCTTCAAGTATCGGTATTTATTTTTTGTAAAAAAGCATTTTATTTTTTACTTTTTAGTGCATTTTTATTCAATTAAATTAAAACATTTTAATAAGAACAGATATTTCCACGGTAAAAACACCAAAAGTTACATTTCCATGGTAATTTGGCAAATTTATAGTATTTTAAGTCAAAAATCTAATCCGACGGTGAAAACAATCATGAATAAAAAGCATCCAAAAAGCTTCAATCTCCCGCATAATTAAGGATAACTCAAAAACTATCGGTCAGACCTTGATCAAATTTAAATGGGACCACATGACAAACCGACTTCAAAAAAGGAGGAGGTATTCAATTCGACTGTATTTTTTTTTTTTTTTTTTTTTTTTTTTTTTATGTGTGTTACCACAGAACTTTCTTCTAGATGAACCGATTTTGATGATTCTTCTTTTATTTGAAAGGTGGCGTTTGTCATGTGGTCCCATTTAAATTTGATCAAGGTCCGACCGATAGTTTTTGAGTTATCCTTAATAATGCGGGAGATTGAAGCTTTTTGGATGCTTTTCATTCATGATTGTTTTCACCGTCGGATTAGATTTTTGACTTAAAATACTATAAATTTGCCAAATTACCATGGAAATGTAGCTTTTGGTGTTTTTACCGTGGAAATAAATGTTTTAATTTAATTGAATAAAAATGCACTAAAAAGTAAAAAATAAAATGCTTTTTTACAAAAAATAAATACCGACTTCAAGGTTTATTATAAAAATTTAAAAATGCACTAAAAAGTAAAAAATAATTACTCCCGATAAAATATATATATCAGAGTGATATAACTTAAGGTGATATCGTAATTCTTATACAACATTAATTTTTTGGAGTTGGCATCAAATTCATATTAAAAGAATAATTAAAAACTGCATTAAATGTTGATTAAATTGTTCCTAACATGAATTTAATTCCAACTCCAAAAAATTAATGTTGTATAAGAATTACGATATCGCCACTAAGTGTTATATCACACTCTGATATATATATTTTATCGGGAGTAATTATTTTTTACTTTTTAGTGCATTTTTAAATTAAAGTTACATTTCCATGGTAATTTGGCAAATTTATAGTATTTTAAGTCAAAAATCTAATCCGACGGTGAAAACAATCATGAATAAAAAGCATCCAAAAAGCTTCAATCTCCCGCATTATTAAGGATAACTCAAAAACTATCGGTCAGACCTTGATCAAATTTAAATGGGACCACATGACAAACACCACCTTTCAAATAAAAGAAGAATCATCAAAATCGGTTCATCTAGAAGAAAGTTCTGTGGTAACACACATAAAAAAAAAAAAAAAAAAAAAAAAAAAACACAGTCGAATTGAATACCAAGTCGGTTAAAAAACAAACATTTGCGATAAAAAAATTGTAAACAAAGAATGATTCGTTGGTAATTGGTTAATTTTTTGTTTCTTCCGCTAAATTGACGCTTTTGTGAAAACCAAAACGACATTTAGGCGTTATTTTTGTATTTTTTATGAGTATTTTTACCAGAAAAAAAAACCCAACAAATAACGCCTAATTAAACTAAATGAAAACAAATAAAAAGACGCGAACAAAAGTGATAGCGAACGTGTCTCGCTGGCCAAGGATATATTCTTAATTAGTTCAACGTCGGGACAACCTAATTCCGATAGTCTTGCACTATAGATCAACTTTCGGTAATTTCATCAACAACACGGAAAGGGAACTTTTAAAAACTGACTAGATTTCTCTCGAAAATAGCACAAAGTGACTCGAGTAGCGTGCTAATCAAAATAATGTTTAAAAGTAAGGGAACTTTTTTTGAGAATTGCGTTGCCAACGACTTGAGCAATAAATGCGTTGGTTATTTTCGTTACTACTTCTCAACGGGTTTAGTGGACACGCATCTGAAGTATCTCAAATTAGCTGCAGAAGAAGACAAATTTTTATACTTTCACGCCGATTCGACATAGCCTCCGTTTGCAATTACGTATCCGAAATATGATGCTAAAATATAAATGTCAAATATCACATTGTTTTAGGTCAATATTTGGTTGATCAAGGGGGGGGGGGGGGTAGAGTTTAAATTGTGGCTCATTACTGACTTTTATTCAAATAAACAAAATTAAATTTTTCTTCAAAACAAAAAAAAACAAAAAAAAAACACTATTAAAACGTGTTTTATTAATAATCGAGATTTTTAGGGGAAAATTCTTGCTGACGGTTTTCTCATTTGTTTCATTCAATTCGTTCTTAAAGAAAACGTAAACGAGTAGTTCGACACAAAAAGGACTCCTTCTGACTCTAGTGTACAAAATATGTTCGGCGCTTACCGTTGCAGAAAAACAAATGGTATAATATGGATCATCGGCACTTCAGACAAAAAATAGCTGCAAATAAACGATAGGGGAGTTGGTGAATCATCTCGAAATTCTGACAGCGAACAATATTTGGGCCCGTTGCCCGTCGAAACAAGAAATGTGAAATGTGAAATGAGAAATGGAAATGCGGAACGAGGAATGTGGAATGTATATTTTCGGCTGTCCATTCAGTGAGTTTGCTGAGAGGGGAAATTCTAACTTGTGAATAAATTGTTAAATTATTATTTTTTAATCATCGCTTATTACTTTTTAAATTGTTTTTAAATATGTGAACTGTAATAAATGCGATTTACCTTTGTTTTTTAATTAAGTTTTTATGTATTCTCAAATTTAATTTCAAAATGTTAGAAGTATTTATTACATAAAAATTCACAATTTCCAACAACATCGGTTCAATTTTTCTACTATAAGTGTTAAACTTAATTTTGAATCATAATATAAATTAAAGAAAAGCAAGCTACCGCAGTTGGCTACTTACTTAATGGTGTTTCCTTTCGAATATTCCACTGTTGGCCACTTTTAAATTTACAAAAATTTCATTACTAGCTTAATGTAGCCGAAAGACAAAAAAAATTAAAGCAAGTAACAACAAAATAATTTGAATTAAAACGCAATACTTAGTTGTACTTAAAATTTTATAAGTTGTTAATAAAAACACTCTGTGAAATATGTGTGCGAGATGTGTTTATTACCCTAATAAGAAATTACTTTCCCTCACTCGCCTCTTTCGACTGCTTTTTTCTTTTTTTTTTCGACAATTTCTCGCTAGCGTTATATTTCAATGTACGGTAAGCGAAACCACATTACACATTTCACATTCCGCGATTTTCAAATGAGCAACGGGGCATGTATAAAAACATTTATCGATATTGCGAATACGAATAGAAAAATATTAAGAGTTCCGCTCGATGTTCTTCCCAATAAAAAGTCGAAAGGCTTATTTTGCACAATCCCGCTTGAGATAAAAATGTTCCAAGTTTTCCGATCGGAGGGAATTTGAAGATGGTTGTTCGATAGCTCATATTTGCCGTAATGATAATTTTTTTTCGTAAAAAAGAAACGATAATAATTGAAACCTACCGCGGCGCAGTTAATAAGGCAATTCCGTTCGGAAAGCACCTGGCTCGAATCCCGTTTCCGCACAATATTTAAAAAATTTCACTTGCTATAGTTGAGCACCCCTCCCCCCAAACAAAAAATAACTAAAATTGAAAAAAAAAATGTTTGCATCCGGATGATGAGGGGACGAACAAAAAAAAATTGTCGCTAACACGGCGAAAACATAGAACAATCGTGAAACATACATTATAAAAGATTCGTGCGAGCGAGCATTATTCGTTTTATTGTTCTAGCGTTATTTGTACAAAAAATCTTCCGAAAGCCTTAGCAACTGATTCGTCTACAACTGTTTCACCGTGATTTAAAAATCTCACATTTCCCTCATTAAATCGAGTTTTTTCTTTCATATTTCCGTCTCCCTTCTCTCTATTTTTAATCCGAATTTAATACCGACCGACACGCCATTCGCTCGTTTGTTAATCACGCTACATTTCGTATGCATTCGACGATGTGCGCGCACGAAATTCAAATGAACGAAAGTTTGCAAAATTTGTAAACAAGTTCTCTTTATACCGTTCGTGGCATGCACCATATCGAAATCCGTTGTCATCCAGGGCAATTCGGCTGCTACTTCTCCCGAAGCAATTTTAGCCTTATTAGACATGCTCACGAGACATCATATGAAATCGATATTAACCGTTTAGAAGTTGCGCCATTATTATTCGTTAGTAGAAGGCAAGAAATTAGTAAAAATGGCGTCGTTTAATCTACGAAATATTAAAAGTGTACGCATCTCGAATGGATTCGTAAACAGTAATGAAGAATGCAGGACAATAAAAATTGAAAATAATATAAAGGAATTGCTTTCAAGCGCTCCGGCCATACCGGGAATCATACCGGCGGGAAATCATACCGGACGCATATCGGAATCATACCGGAATCGTACCGGAACATTTGGTAGGAAAAAGTCACCGATTTTGCCTTTCAAATTAACAGGATAGAGGAAGAGATAGAATAGAAGAAGAAATGTATGAAAATTCGGAAAAATTATATTTACAGATTTCGTACGGAAAACTTTGGGTCAAAAGTTTGAGAACGCTAAGAACTATACCGTAACGACAACAATATGTAGGATTCGGTCAGGACGTTCAGCTTCCTCGAAATGATTATTATTCGAAAAAAAACAAGACAAAAAAAAACCACCAATATGACCCTCTCACCCGTCTTAGAAATAAGGGCACGTATAAACGACACATTCCAGTATTAACCCGTCGGGTCTTTTCGCGCGTTATATCATTTCATTAAACATGTAAATGTGACAACGACACCATTATAATAAGCCGGTAAAATCCTTGCTGCAAAGTTTGGTTCAAAAAAGCAGAACAAAAAAAACAATTATTTCCATATAAAAAAGTTGCTTGGAAAATTACTATTGATTCCCGCTGAATAACGATTCTAAACGTTAAGAAGAATGTAATGTTTTCAATGTACATATATTACATGATGCATGTATTAATACCAATATTAGCGCCATTAAATGAGATGTGTAAATTGTTTAAAAAATAACGGTAACAATTGTTAAAGAACCCCAGCGATAAAATACGGAATTCGGATAAGCCCGCGAACATCACTAAAGAGAAAATAAACGGTGCCTAGTTTGAAACAAGAAATTGACGAAGAAAATGTTAACATTCTAGATAGCAGACTTGCAAAAGAGAAGCAGCGGCTAAAGTAGGGAGAGGTTGGTAATTGCGACCGCTGGCAAACTATTCCGCTGAAACGAAAACGAGTCTTAATAGAACGAAAATATACCTGACGGAGAAGAAGAAAAAGAAGAAGAAGAAGAAGAAGAAGGTGTATTTTCCCAACAGTTGGAAAATAGCGCGAAAAAAGGGGCGCGTAAATTTAATAATTTTCGTTAAAATGACGAGCTACGAAACTGACGTAAAAATGAATTGACGGGAAAAAATGAATATAGAACGTATAAAATTTAGAACGTGTCTCTCTATTGTCTAGTAGATGAATGCATAATTAATTTAAATGAGTTTATCGTAAACTACAGAAGACTGTAATTATGTAAGATGTAGCGGCGACACAAGTCGCTTTCTTTGAAATCATCTCGTTGCAGCGATCGTGTTGCCGCAAACGTCAACATAAAAATCTCCTACGCGAACGAATAAATAATTAAAATACAATAGCAACAAATCTATTCACACTTTCGGAGAACATGCCGATCAGCAGATCAAACGATTATTCCAAAAAAAGTCGAAATTCGTGTGCGTTATGTAGCCTTTTTCCGTCGAAAAAATACACAACGTATTGAGCACTGCGAGAGGTTGGAAATTTCACTCTATAATTTAATATAATAAAATATGATATAATTTAAATGATATACATACAACATCCGAATGAATAATAGGCGGACCTTTTAATGAATCTATCTGACTGCGGTGTGTGTGTGTGTTTGTGTGTGTATCAATAATTAACGTCTTTTATTTCCTTTGCCCCTTTGCTTTCAATTTCCATTTTTACACAATTATATAGAGTTGTACGAGAAAAAAAAAAAAAGAAAAAAAAACAAAAATAATTATTTTATCGAACTTTACGTGAAACTATTACTGCTTCGGCTCTAAGGAAGCCGTTTCATCATCAAGACGCAGCAGGCCTTGTAGATTGTCTCCATTTTATGCTCCCCATGGATGACGAGCTCTTATCTGACATTTCTGAACGATAGTTTTACCTGGACTTGTCGCTTTCAGGAAAGTAAACCTTTTTTCTCGATTAATTTAATCCGAGGTAAATTTTAACTACCTTAATTACTCCGAGTTTCCGAAGAAAATCGGAAAAGTTCAAAGTTTAATTTCGCTGCGATCTTATTAGCATTATAAAACTTTATTAACAGTTCTCGTAAATCACGCTTATACAAAATATGTATATATAAATTTTTATATGTGCTATAAGCGGAGAGCGAAAACGATTGTCTGTTTGAACATTCATTAGAAACCAGTGCCCGACCAGTAAACATTCTGATTGTCGTGATTTCAGATTACCGCTCTCAGTTGTTGAACTTTTTCATCGGTGCGTGCGGAATCGATTAAACTAGACGGTCGTTACAATTAATAACTACGTTCTGAGAACGAGTAAAATACAATGCAGTAGGCGATTAATTAACGTGATGGCTTTATCCCAGCAATTGCTACGGAAAGGGTAAACAATTTTTTCAGTTCGGCGAATTTCCGCTGCTGCCAAGTGAAACAAAACAATAACCGTCGTTTCCGAAATAAAAAAAAAAAAAACCCAGAAAAATAACGATCTCAACAAAACGAGCTTTTCTAAACGTTCCGTTATAGAGTCTACGTAATGAAAAAATAATGGTCGAACAGGAATTCCATTCAGTGCCGATTTCCCTTTTACCCCCTCAATCAATTATCTCATATTTAAAATCCGCCTAGGTACAATGTCTAAACGTGGCGTAGCTGGTTAGGTAGCGGTGATTCGTTCGAGTGATTACCGCACATTGAAAACTTTTTTAAAAAATTCACTTGCATTGGGTATTAATGACGCGCCCAAAAACACACATATATATGTATATATATATATATATATATATATATATATATATATATATATATATATGTATATATATGTACAAATAAAGGGGATATTAAATGCAC
This sequence comes from Icerya purchasi, assembly GCA_039619475.1. Classification (NCBI taxonomy): domain Eukaryota; kingdom Metazoa; phylum Arthropoda; class Insecta; order Hemiptera; family Monophlebidae; genus Icerya; species Icerya purchasi. Next base: position 232,375,380 of record CM077116.1, read on the forward strand.
AGTCAAATCTCACCAAATTTTGGCTACGTTACAAGCCTTTTTCGTTTTGTTTTTATCTACTTAAAAATGTCGAGCAGAAAGTCGCGGATCGGAATTTCGAAATATCACAGTAGTACAGTTCGTCAACAACTGATGCGAACGCTTCGAAAACGGTTTGTTCACAAAAATTTTTTCCCCGAACAGAGAGGCGAAAATTTTTTTCGTTATTTTTGCACTAAAAGCTCCATGACGGTATCTGGACAAGGATGATGAAACATTTTTACAACTTTACCTCTTCATCTTCTTCTTCGAGCAACCATCTGATGCCAATGCCTGACCCAGGCCTCTCTCAAATTCTTCCACCGTTGTCTATCCTCAGCCTCGCGCATCCGTGTATGACCAGCCTCTTTTATTATATCATCTGAACATCATCTTGGGGGTCTTGTTTCCATTTTCCTGCGTATGGATTGTCAGTTCGGTACTTCCTCCGTCCATATTCCGTCCATTAGTCTTACGATATATCCTACCCAGTTCCATTTGTTTGTTGCAATTCTGGCTACAATATCTTCAAACCCTGTGTTTTTTCGTATATTGGAATTTCTGATTCTGCCGTTTAATCTTATTCCAGGTAGAAAAGTTAAGACCCATGCCCTTGAAAGGGCTCGGCTATTGTATTCACTATGTACTAAGCCCCACGGCACTAATGAAAACAGGGGGCAGTTTCTCAATGACATGAAAACCGATATCGTACGAAGATCCTTATAATTCGTAAGAAGTAAGGGCATATTGAAATTATTAAAGAATTACCGTACAAAGGTTCACCCGGCATTTCTTTATAAAGTGTGCTTAAACCATTTCCGGGTCGCGGTGTGGAAAAATGTGAAAGTCATTTTTGAAAGACCGTTACAAAATAGGTGTTTTTTTTTTTTTCATTTACTGGAAATATTCAACTCGGTAACACTCCTCTATATATTTCATTACAAACTTTCGCTTCGATCGTGACTTTCGAAATTTCTTCAAGGCCCTCCTAAACCGGTTTCAGCGAAATTTTCTTTTGCATTCGTACTTATTCCTTCCACCGGTTTAATTTTATTGATTTTTCATGGGTAGCGAGACGGGTAGGAAATAGCAGATGATTATTTAACTCATCTTCCTATTCCTATTTCTTCCGATACTTTTCCAAAATAAAATATACAAACATACACACATACATATATATATATATATATATATATATATATATACATATATATATATATATATATATATATATACATATATATATATATATATACACATATATATATATGCACTCTTCAGTGTTCCTGTATGGAAGATTTTCGGCGCTCAGATGTTTACATTTCCTTCTTTCCTAATGATTGTGCTCTTCTTTTTGCCTGTCTAAACGCATTTAATCTCCGGTGTGTCTAGTTCTTGATTCCTCGTGTTTCTTTGAGATTTTCTTTTCTGTCGTTTACCAGCTTCGAAATTCTCCTCGTTTAATCACGTTACTGTCAGCTTCTTTCTCGTACTCTACTCCAAGCAATTTTCAATTGCGCTGCTAGTGTCTTCTTTGAGTACTCTTCCTGCCGTTGTAACGTTCTGCTCTGCATTCTCACCTAATAAAACTGTAGGCTTCTTGTTGCTCGACTTCTTTCCCATTTGTCGTCTCCACAATTGGATCCTTCATTTAACTGAGTTTCGTTTCTCATCCCGTTCTCAATAGAAATACCGCGGTGATGCCCCCTACCCTCCAAAGAAAAAGAAACATTTATGAGACGGATTGTCTCGTTTGAAAGGATGTCGAGAATTGGGCGCGTAACTAAAGACGGTCTTTATTTATTATCAGCTGCTTTTAGTCTTGAATTATTTTAAGCCGTATTTCAAGAAAAGAATCTACTCTTCGAGCAAGATTTAGAAATTAAGAAAAAACGTATAAGCAAAACTAATGAAAATCTAGAAGATCCGCCATATAGCGAACAAAAACCAAAGTAAGAAAGGTTAAATCTTCCCTACCGTCGCAGCTAAGGATCTGCTTGTCACCGGCAACGGCTCCTATTAGGACTCGCAGAACAAATCAATACGGATGAAGCTTAAACGCGTCGTGTTCCCCTTTGATGCAGAATTGATGAAAATAATATAGCGTCTGCGATAGAAGGTGAAAGAAGGCTAGGGGTGATTGTAGGCGGACGAAGGTATATCGATCAGGTTAGGTAAAGTGGGAGAAAATTTGCTCGATAATTGCCCGGCAAAACCACGGCTTTCGACGAACAATTGGACAAGAAGAAAGAAGGGAAAGACAAAACTGAGCAGAGACAGATTTCAATCCAGGACGATCTCGGAGCCGCCACATAAAATTTCCCATTGATCCTACCGAAGAACATTAACACCGGCAGGCTATCCCTCACGTTTATGCGAGAGGGCGAAAAATCGAAACTTTTGTTCGCCATATGATAATCTGCAAATTAGTTTCGTTATAATATTCAAAAGGGGAATAGTAGGACGGCTTATTTCTTTTAAATTTATTTAGGCTCGTCCGTAACTAGTGATAACTTTCGATGTTTAAGATTGATTAGTATTCCAGAAACCAGTCTCGTTTCGAGTAAAGAATTGAACTCTAGCACCGCAAAGAAGAAAACCTTAATTAGTAAAGATTTATAGCGTATTTAACATTGATGATTAAGTAGATATATTCCGGGTCTCTGAGGCCACGAAGAAAAAAAGAAAAAAAAACTTCAATTAGTAAAGGTAAATTTAGAGCGTCTATTAGTTGAATGTCTAAAAGAGGCGCGAATTATCGCCTAATTAAGAAATAAGGAAACCGAAGGAGCATCTAAATATCTGAGCGGAACATTCACGTTTAGTTTCCCTAAAGTCCCCCTTCAGGTATCCAGATAATCCGGCATACATAAATATACGTTTTTCTTTCCCTTTTTTCTAGTATTGGTATTCCATGAAAAGAGAACATCGTTAGTCAATTTAAAAAAACAAAAAAAACATGCTTAAGATGTTTATATTAATTGCTCGTTATTTTTATTAAGTAAATAACAAACAGGAAAATATTTCAAATGAAGGAAAATTATTACAAATTTTTTTTAGTTTTGATAGAAGTAACGAAAAAAGAATAAGACACATATTGTTGATGCGGAGGATGTGACTCTCGCTAAACAATTTTTTGGTAGCCTTCTTTCACAGTACGTCATCAAATTGTCTGTAGCTACCGATATCGATGAAATATACCCGTTCGAATAGTTGCTCCGTTATCTTCCCTTAGGTTCATTCATTTTTTGCGTTAGAAAAATATTTAAAACGCGTAAAATATTAATAATCAAATAATTAATAATCGAAAATTATTAAAAATGATCCTCTATATACAACATGATGACTCCACGACTAAAAGGGCGATACGTATTTCTAATATCTTTAGTAATCGTACGGGCTCTTTTTTGACTTGGTCTCTCATCGCCCAGTCGCTTGAAATAGATCGTGTATTATTCGAGTGTCGCTGAAATATTTTTAATCAAGCCGAATGCGAAACGCATTGAGAACATTTTAAATAGATCGAACGTAAAAAAAAAAAAAAACATTCATTTCTACCGCACATTTTCGTATTCACCGAGATATTAATATTATCTCCACCAATGAATGGCCTACAAAACGTACACGTTGCAAAATAACGCGGGAAACGGTTAAAAATAGAAGCGTTATTCCCGTTCACTGCATAAAGAGGATTTTCTTTTTCTTCGGTAGGCCTCCCTGTTTTCGGTGTCAAAATAAGGACGTCAATTCGAGCGCGCTTGAAATAAATAAAAGCCGTGAAAAGGCTTTTTACCCAGATTTAAAAAGAGAGGTTCCTCAGCACCGTCTCGGCCAAGTCTGCTGAAAAAAGAAGTGAGACCATTTGTGTGACCTTTGAAAGAACCAACAAAAAAAAAAAAAAAAAAGAAAGAAAAAATATGACAAAGAAGGAAAGACAATTAGGAAATTTTACTGTTTAGCCGAATAAGAAGACACGGTGGTATTCAAAGGGTGCAGGGTTTGCGAAAGACATTTAGAGGGCGAAATGGGTACGGGAAATATCGCCGGAAAGATGAGGAAGTCGGTGAGAGATGTTCGGAATGTTCGCTAACGTAAAATTATACGGAACAGGAAGAGGCGTAGGAATTAAATTAGCGCGGAGAAAGGGGATCTTTTATTATGAAGGGCTAAGATCCGTGTGACTGATAACCTTTCGTGTAAGATTGAAATATACATTTTCTTCTTTTTCGTTCGAAACTTACTGGTTACGTCGAATGTTAAAAATCGAATATCCTAAGAATGAAATATTATTTCACTGCTACACCGAGAAAATTCAATTCCACGATAAATATATATATATATATATATATATGTATATTTATATTAATTATCGCGTTGTTTTTAGTACAACTTAAGTATTGTTCGCCTATATGTTACTCTTTCAACACCACCATCACACCAGCGGACAATTCAGGTTAATTTACATGTTACCAATATAGTTTTCTTTTTTTCTTTTTGGTTTCTATCCAAATAACAGTTGTTTTTTTCCGTAGCAAAAAAAAAAAGAACGAAAAAAAACAATAAACAGCAACACAAAACAAAACAATTACGTTGTGTATATATTTAACTTTAAATTCGACTTTTTCTATTTCATTCGGAAAATAAAAATTGAACCGTTTAAACAACGGAGAGGGAATGCAATAAAATGTTTCGAAATGAAAGAGTTCAAAAATAAAGTTACGCTGCCGAAGGAACGTCAAAATAATTTGGCAACCAATCGTTTACAAATTAACGCGGGAAAATATTCGACATTGCGAAAATATTATGAGATTTTTACGCGTGTGCCGTCCTGTCAATAATTTGCCTATCGCGTCATTCGTCGGACACAGTTTACTACTCGGTTTTATACATACATCACGACGATAGCCTTTATTTTCATTCGGTAAAAAAGATTTTTTTTTTTTTTTTTTTTTTGTGTGTGTTTTAAAAATAATAAACTTTTATACTATTTCGTTCGCTATTTTTTTTTAGAGTAAAACTTCGCGTGCCTGTGAATTTTAAAAATGCCCAAGAGAGAAGCGCGGCACTGAACTTAAATATTTGCAGTCGGCGATAACACAGACAGAAAAGTGATACGAGCTCACCTAAAAATTCGATTAACACTTGTCGGTGCAACAATGAACTTAAAAACCGGTAAATTTTGTCAAGGTTCTGTCGAAAATAAAAAAATAAACGTCGTTCATTTTGAAAGCAAATGTGTGCTTCGATGTATTATTGAGGTATATAATCTTACATGCAGTTAAAAAAAAAACAAAACAAAATAACTATATTCAGAGCTACGAACATCCGTTCTTTTCGAAAGAATGCAGTAATAAAGTCTGGGAATGAGTTGATGGAAAAAAAATCAGCACTGTTGAAATGAGCAGAACCGGTGTGGACCAGATTACATAGCACGGAGTTAAATCTGAAGTGACAGCTATCGATGAAATAGAACGTTTCCAGACACTGAGGGAAAGATTTAATAAAATGTATAAACACTCGAATAATTCAGTATAACTAAGTTTGTCAGTCCGCTTTCACCTCTTCTAATGTTTTCTTTCCTTTTTAGCTGAAAATAAGGCTCCTCTTTTGACGAAATCATTTTACAGCTTCACATGCCGGCGGCTCACATTTTTTGTCAACATAAACTAAGAATTATTAAAAGTTAGCTTCGAAATAAACAAAGTAATTTTAATAACTGCCCGATAGTTCCGATACGTGAAATATTACCGATAATTAACGGGAGTCGTCCAACAATATATACCTTGTTACTGATTTTTAATAACTCTATATTTTTATTTTATAAATATTTCATAAATACTGTTCGATTTTCTCCTTTCTAAATCGAATTACCCCCCTCCCAGTTTCCAAGCATACAGTGATAAAAACTCGTTGTTTACGGTGTACTAATAAATAGGAATTATTCGAAAAAAGAAACAGTTTTACGATTTTGCAAATTTTTAGGACCCGCTGACCGTAGGGTAACGGAAATTCTTAAAAGTGACGACGGGGTTCAATTATAGCTGTATCGATAAAAATTATTTTTCAACTAACGTTTAAAATGGATTCTGCATAATGATAGAAATTCGCTTTTTTATGACGCGAATAAATCCAATTAAACAATTAGCAAAAAACGAGCTCTACGGCTTACATCGTTCCGGTATTTCGGCGGCTACCTATGGGTGTCATCGGCAAGACTATGAAACCGATTATAAATAGTGTCAATTATCGTTTCTCTGTTGTTCCTGTTCTAGGTGTGTTCCTTGATTCCATTGTCGACAAAATAAAAATAGAAGTTCTATTCTATTCCGTGTATCTATTCCTTTTTGCTGGGCTAATGCTCTCTGGTAGCAAACACCAGGGGCGGGGGTAAAAAAAAAAATCGTTTCTCTTTCTTTATATTACTTATTATTTTTAGCGTTCGTAATTGAAAGAAGAAAAAGTTTTTTACGCTAAACTAAAATTTACACTTCTAAATTGTAAATTACTATGATGAGCTGTCTACCTGAAGGGTTTTTGTTTTGTTTTTTTTTTTTTTTCTGTTTTCCCGGGGTAAAGGCCGCGATTTCCTTACTAACGTCAACAAAAACGAGCGAGTAAACATAAATTAAGACGTATATGTTAAAAAATTAAGCATTCTCAAAATAAAAGCGTCCAGCGATACATTCCAGCCTGACGCTAGTCGGAAATCGTCTGAAAAAAAAAAAAACCAACATTGACGAGCAGTTTTCACAAAATCCTAACGACGCGCGAAAGTCTGCCGAGCACATTTGCGAAATATCCATATTTCGCAAACATCCATATTACGAGTAGCGAATAAAGAAGAAAAATACGAGACTTACACGAAATTCGTTTGCGGGCGCGGAATTCCACGAAGGGGTAGCGGCAATTATCGAGAATGATTCACGTCAACGACTCCGGGGGACTTTTCGCGATTCCAACCAGGCGATACCAGACCGTTCCTGCTCGATAGCGTTCACCTTCTCGGCCGAACTTCCGTCTGCAATCCGGACGACGACGACGACGATGACGGCCTATCTGCTTAAATCAACGTTCTATCGCAGGAGATTTTCCTGCGGACCATCCGCAAATCCAAAAAACCAAAAAACCAAAAAACCAAACCGGCCGAAACTTGAACCACACTACTCTCTCTACCGCTAGAGTAGTTGAACGCAGCGCGAAATAATTCGTCTAGCGATGCCGAAATTCGCGAGCGCACAAAAGACACGGAATCACCAGCAAGAGCAACGAGGCACGCGCAAACTCCAAGTCGAACCAGGTCTTGCTACTTAACTCATCTGCCGCGCCGTCGAGCGAGCGACATCGTGTGGCAGATTCGATGCGAAGGGCGTGCGGCAGGGAGCCGAGTTTGGGCCGAGCGCGGCTAGCAGCGACCGGTCTCCGTTCGCGGACGGGTCGCTCGCTGCGGACGGGCGGGCGGGCGGGCGAGCGAGCGGGCAGGCGGCGCGCTAACCGCATTGCTAACGCAGCAGAAGACACCGAGGAGCCAAATGCGCTATTGTCGGACCGCGAACCGCGCTATCCCAGGGCTCCCGGCCGGGATCGGTGGCGGCCGCGCGCGGGTTAGGGTTGCCAATACGAAACCTGGCGCACGTCCTTTAACCTAGTCCCCTGGTCGCCATGGCAACAGTACAATTCCGCGCGCACCGTGCAAACCTAGTTAAGCTGCAGCACCCTTGTAGTAAATAATAAATAACAACAACGGTCTCGCCGATGATAATAATTTGGATTTGCTACCCCGCTACTGGATTAATGTATTTATTGTTATTTTCGATACGTGCGCAATCTGACGGCTGCGTTTTTCCTCAGTTTTTCGTTTTCCCTGAGCCTTTGTCGCCGTCCGCGATCACCGGAGCGGCTTCTGGGACGCGATTTCGACGGGTCAATGAATGACGGTAAGAATTTGCCGCCAACGAAGTGATCATACCGGCTTACCGAAAATAATTCCGTCCGAGAGACTGACGTACATCGTTGCAAACTGACAGAAATTCGACATTTCGTACGGTACGAACGATGGAGTAGCATTTTTTTTAGATCGGAAATTATCTCATACATGCGAAAAACGGCAAACTTTGTTAAAGAGTGCATTTTCTCGCTATAAACATGTACAAAAACCATCACATCGGCAAAAACATCATCGAAGAGCATCTGACTGTGCCGATAATAATTACGGCGATTGTAACATTTGACTTTACCGCTTCCTCATCCGTGAGTCTCCTCCACGCTAGTTCTATGTCACCACTTTTCCGACACTAGTTTTCGCCTTCCAAATTTTTCGAATCGCATACTTTTCCCTGTTACTAATGGTTCTACGGAATTTCTAGGCCGTGTAACGTGTCCGAAAAATTTCGTGGTTCCAACTGTCGTTGGATAACCGCTCCTCTTAATTTAGGCTTATTTAGTCTGGATATACCCGATTTTCGACCTGTCCATCTCAGATACCCGTATATTTTTGAGCTGCTGGGTTTCTCTGTACCTTTTTTTTTTTACGAGCTTTTACAGTCCACCTTTTTTCTGTGGGAAATATTAAGCAACGTTATATATATATATATATATATATATGTACATATTTTTCCTTAATCCGCGCACAGCATTACGTGCCAGTCGGATTTTTCTTTTTCTCCGTTCAACGGCCTACATTTTCTCTACGAGTGATGCTAAATGTCCACATTCCCGTCTCTGTATGTTTTTTTCATACAATTAGCTTTTTTCCTTATTAACTTCTAAAACGTATTTGCGAGTCGTTCTAAGGGACTTTTGACGTCTGCTCCGCGAGAGAGCTGCGTCGTTGACAACAAACCTGTTATTTAATGTTCGCAATTTCGCCTCTATACTTATTACATTCAATTTTTTATTGCGCCGACTTCCTTGTATTTGTACATATATATATATTATATATGCATTTACAGTATTCGGCTTTCGTTTTTCGAATGTTACATTTATTATGCTGGCCATCGAACCTAGTCGGCGCGTGCTTATTATAATTTACAATTTTTAAATAACCTGTCCTGTTTCTATTTTGTCTCTACATTTAAAATGAGACCGTCGACGGTTGACGCAGAGCTACGAATTCTCGGGAGCACGGACGTTTTGGGACTCTCAAAAAGCTATACATTTTAATTTGTAATAGTACTTCTACATGCGTGTACATCGAAATTAAAAAGAACTGGAGATTGTCTCGCATTCACCCCTTTTGATATTTATCGGTTTTCGGTGAAACCAAAGTTACACGTTATTTTTAGCGCAGATGTACAATCTGACCGATTTCTTCGATCATTTTCATCGTGCGACTGTTCTGTTTTGATTTTTAATTTATTGAAATGAATAGTCGCGCGAATATATTGCGAAAAGAAATCTAGCAGTTCAGGAGAAAACATTCGTGTAGAGTTTTTTGGCTTTTTGAACACAAATTAAAGAGCGAATGAATTCGAGGAGCAAACTGCTTCAAATTAAAACAAAAGAATATTCGTAGGAATTTACTTAATTCTCCGTAAAATATCACATTTACTGAACGCTGAAAATCTAAATTTATTGAACCATCTCAAACAAGATATATGCTTTGCGTACCATCTTATCGAACTGGAACCATTTCCCGCGCGCAAATGGTAAAAATGGTGACATTAACTTTCCAATAACGTTTTAATTACTTACGGATGCTTATTTTCCAAAGCTATTTTAAACTCTTTATATGACCGATTTTTAGTCTCGCATTTCAAATGAGAACAACTTTTAAAAATATAAAACAAATCTTTAATTATTTCAACGAAACTTTTTCGACTCTAGGTGTAACGATGCCAGTTTAGGCGCAAGTGATAATTTTTAATATTTTCAAAGGCGATATTTAGATTTGTACGAAACACCATTTATCGATCGTTGGATGTTCATAGCGATGATGATGTTCAAAATGGCCTTTACGACAAGTCCGAGTTGTACAAGTAATTTTCAAAATCTTGCAGCAGAGGCGATGAAAGTAAACGAAAAAGGTCGTCGTTAAGAGCACTGTGTTCAACGGGCATCATAAGCAACGTTCAGATAGTGCCAAAAAAAACCTACATCTAAGAGTCGAATTAACTTCATTTTTGCCACAGTCAAATTTTTCCATTTCTCAAATGCAAATGTTATTAATCTCGAGATTAAACGTCCCGGGTGGCAGTGTTGAGTTATGTTATCTGAGCACTATTCACGTATTTTAAAATCGCGACTTTCTCGATTATACTAAAATTGCTAATTAATTAGAAGTTACAGAGTTCCAGAACACATTAATTATTTTACATTATATATATATATATATATATATATATATATATATATATATATATATATATATACGTTTAATCCTGTTGCTATTTAAAAAAATGTTTAATACACATTTATCGAATAATTAACAAATTAAACTATTTAAGCGCATCGTGATTCAATCCTTTGGCCTATTTAATATACTTTTGTATTCCATCTGTGCCGTTGGCTTCGGTATACTGTGAATCGATGAAATCTCGTGTTATCACGTGTATGAGGCGACCGCCCGCTTTACCCTTAACCGTTTCGCGCGAATGTTCATTGCGGTATCTGCTCAAAATTCTTTTCGATGACCGATCGATCTTTTAACCGGTCGCAACCGTTACCACAACTATCCCCGCTTCAAAATTCTAGTACCCCATACGAACGAAAATACGAATAAACAGAAACAAGAAAAGGGCGGTAGGAAGTAAATAATTACATCACACTGGGTAGGTCGCGCACTCCACGGAAAGGGACTCGAGTTGTTCAGAAAGGTTTCTTCGCTAATGCGTATAAAATTTCAACACATTCGAAATCTGTTTCTATCGACGGCCGCAAAAACAATTATGTAATTCCTTGAACGCTATTTGTTCGCTTGTTTATCAACTGCGCATTTAACATATTTCATAGTCTCTTGAATCAACGGCCTTCTACTCTTTCCTTCTCAGTATCACCAAGCCTTCTTTTCGTGTTCAATGAAAATAAAATTCCGAAATATCATACCAGTAAATTATCATCGCAATTGATGGGGTGTTATTAATTATAACCATTCGCGATAGATACGTGACTGTTAAATGTACTTTTTTCTATTGATTAAAGGCAGAAAATGTGAAAAAAAAATTGCTATTTTTTAACCGGATTTTCATTTTTTTAAAAATAAAACAGTTAAAAAAAAAAAATACAAGATTTAATAGAAAAATATTTTTAACAAAAGCAAAAACAGTGTTATTCGATGAGCAAATTATCAGTGAAATACACCTTTTAAAAAAATTTCGGTGCACCAAATTAAGATTACAATATCTAGAAACAATTCAACGAGTATAATAACAGCGCAGGTTCTTTTTTTAATTATTGATGCAGTTGAATTTAGTGTACCGAAACTGTAATTAACGTATCAATGTCGCTTAAAAATTATCATAATATTACCTTAAGGTATATTTCACCGTGAAATATATTCTTATTTGGTAATTTTATTTTTTTACTTTTTGGTGCATTTTTATTAAATATTCCTATCTTGATTTTGGCTAAAATTCCTTTTTTTTTTTAAAGTAACGAGATTTTAAATGACGTTTAAAATTCGACATCTTTATTCGAAGAATCCTATATTTATCCGTGATCATAGATAGTACACTTTAATTTTTTCAAATAACGCTTTCACGCCCAATATTTGTAACATTTGAAGTCAATCGCGTTTGTTATATTAATAAAAAAAAAAAATTATTTTTTAACGTTTATTTTTGAGTGTCTACTGAGTGTATCTGTGTTCATACTTAATGGGTATGCATACACGGTATTGTCGCTGAATGTTATCGAATGAACAACCGAATCACTGGATCTCACTGGGTACAAATTATGCTCGAAAAACATGAAAGAACGAAAGCCTTTTTTAAATCCGGAAAAAAAGAAAAACTTCGAAATTTACTCCAAAAATTTAATTTGTTCTTTCTCTTCATTTAAAGACGCTGGACAGCGATTTGCGCCTTTCATTTAATAACATGATAATTATTATAGAATATTATAAAAGTTTAGTTAATTTTAAAAAGGTAAATAAATCATTAATATCATCAAAGGCGCACTCAGGATTTTTTTTGGTCGGGGCTAGAATTTAGAAGATGAGTTAGGGGGTGGTAACTCGGTACCCCGACCAAGTACCTATCTATTTCCGCGGTTTGTAAATTCAAATAAAAAAAACAAAAAAATAAATACAAAATTAACGAATATTATTTTTTTAAAAATTACAAAACTGACGAATTTTATTAAAAAAAAAAAAATAATAATAGAAACGTAACATTATGTTTGTAATAAGCACAAATTAGGTAAGTATACGAATTTTATTTTTTAAAACTTAGCTAAAAGTATATAACATTATACTTGTAATATAAGTAAAAAGTAAATATGTATGTTTTAAAAAAAAAAAAAGTAAAACAAAACATTACAAAACGAAAATAAGATTTCAAATATTTTTTGGGGGGAGCAATGGCCCCGTGGCACCCCCCTTGAATGCGCCAATGAATATCATTAATATCATTAAGATAATGTCTAAAGTAGTGTTTCGAAAGCATATTTATCGGTCCGTAGCATTATTGTTAATACATGAGTTGCGGCATTACATATTCGTGGTTTGTCCTTCTCGAAAATGGAAGCGTGCGTTAATCGTGTGTCTGATTCTTAAGCGAGCTTACTTCTTCCCGGCGATTATGTCATTCGGAAAGGATCGATTTTAATACATATAGTTTGTTAAATTCCAAATCAGACTGTCATGATAGCTTCACGATATTTTATACAATTTAGCATAGATTTAATGCTGGCTTCATGTTGGGCATAGGTGGGTTTCTGAGGCTGCACACTTCGATACCAAGGGATTGCTTCTGAACAATCTGCCTAGCAGTTAATTTTATCGTAGACAGGATTTTAAAAAAATAATTGTACTTTAGCGATCGATTGCTAAGTCGGAGTAAGTCCGTTTCTGCTAGGGTTCTTAAAGCTCCGGTGACAAGTCGCGATTGTTCCGTATTGAGTCCAGCTTTTTGAGTGTGCTGGAGTTTTCATTATTATGTATATGAGATGAATTCGTAATCCATTTTTGAAAGAATCGGAGTTTCATTAGCGATTTTCTGCGTGCGCCGCCATTCGTGTGCGTTACCATTTTTAGGACGTTTGTATTAAATTTTTGTAGAAAATCTCGTATATTTCTCATTGTGTTTAGAAAACAGTTTTACTTTTGTGTGATCAAAAACATAGACAGACACTCAACGAAAATGTGCCGATGTAAAAAAGTCCATATAATTTGATATTTATTATCCACTTACACTAAAAATGCTGCGATGTTGCCAACAGTAATTATGGTTTTAAGTCGAAATTAAATGTTCATTTAAATCGTAGCAAGTTCATTTGTTGCTGTTTTAGTTCATTTAATTAATATGATTTTTAATAACAGAATTAATTAAAATTAAATTGTGAAAAGAAATAAAAACTCCAATTTGAATTAGAATATAATAATATTCAACATCCGACAACAACGATGAAATATCGAATTATATCAACATTTTTAAATCGTCACATTTTCCTTGAACGGACTATATTATATAAAATGCTGCGCTCTATTGGTTATAGAGTGTTAAAAGTTAGTCAGTGATAACTTCGTAAATTTTGTGAGGGGTTTCAGTTATTTCTATTCGAATCTAAATTGCTATAATATTAATAACACTTTAGGTTACTCGCGTTCATCACTCCTTTGACTTTATAATTTCCGCTGTTTTTGTATTTTCCCTATAGTCGTTAATGAAAATTTTTTCGCTAATTATTGTTCGGTTCTATTGAGCAAAATAATATTTAAAGGAAACTCGTTTATTTCGACGGCTCTGCTGATTATCAGGATTTATCGATACTCACATCAGCACACTCATACGAGTGATCAGCGCTGACAATTTTTAATGGTCATAGTGTGGTCAGTTCAGATGGACTCGAATAAGACTTGTAATATTTCTGCATGTGATGGAGCTTGTACAATTTTTAAGCGGTTTCAATTTCTTTTATTCGAATGCAAATTTCTAATTCTTCACCGTGTAATGGCGATAATGTTTTAATTATTCGCCTGTCTTTATTAAAGTTAGGGTTTTTTTTTGTTTTTTTTTCTCCAATTTACTATAGATAAAAATAACACATCGACAATATTTTCAGTGTCAGCGGTGTTTAGTAAAAATTTCTGTAAAGAAAATCTGCTTTCTCACCAACGTTTAATATAGTGACCGTTGAGCGTCTGCGTTTATCATCGACATACTTTTACACGATTGCACGTCTGGTCGAATGAAGAATCATTAAAATTCCTCTAAACAAACAAAAGTTATTCCACGTGAAAAAACATAAAAACGGAGATAAGAATTTCAAATAATTCGCTCTTTTTCAGGTAAAGAAATATTAACGGCGAATAATTTTCTCATAATGAAAACGACGAGTTAATTAGAGAAATCTGCATAAAATTAAATTTAAAATAATCGGATTTATCACTTTTGGAAACAGTCTGTGTCACGGTTTAAGGTCGCTTTAAAAGGATGAAACACTAAACACATCGGTTAAACGCTTTAGTCTACTGATGAACCGAGGAAACATTTAAATAATTCGCTTGTTTGGTGCTAAACTTGCTGAGCGTTCCAATATAGGTTTTATCGAATCGTACTGATATTCCGAATGCTAACTGCTTTGGACGAACGTGGAAAACGCGAATGCTTAACGTTCTATTGTACATTAAAATATTACAGAAGGTCTCCTCCTCTAATGATATCGTAAGTTATAACAAATACAAATATAACAAATAAATTTACGAATTAAACGATCGCTTACTTTTTTCCAGTGTAACCCATCACCAGCTAAAAAAAAAATATATGTGATCCGAAACAAATTCTAAATTTTGATCGCACATATTGTGTTTTTAGCCGATGATGGGTTATGCCGCAAAAAAGTAAGCGATCGTTTTATTCGTAAATTTGTTTGTTATATTTGTATTTGTTATAACTTACTATATTCTGTAATTAACAAACAGGATGTTAAAAGATTCTTTATCTCCTGATGATGTTAGAGATCAGACAATTATTGTAGCATAATTGCTGAGGTCACTTCGTTTGTGTAAAACCAGAGGTTCGATTCCCGTTTCCGCACATTATAACTTACAAAAATTTCACCTCCGTTAGATTAATGTCTGTAGTTAACGCGCACCCCCCCCCCACCTAAAAAAAAGTAAATAAAGAAAAGAGAAAAAAAAAATGTTAGTGACCGCAGTAAATATCCTTTAGGTTTATATTTAAGTTTACGGTATTGGGGAAGTTGAAATATAAAACGGAATCAACTGCCTTCAACTGTGTCATTGTTCGAAATATTACTTTATAGACGAATTAAACCGCTCCCCCAGACCAGCGCATATGTGGAAAATTCAGCGGGCACCGTTACGTTTATGTTCTTATAAGATCTTATCCTGGGATATCACACCGGCACGGCTTTCGAATTACAGTCCGACAATTAAGCTAGTAGAGGTCGAATTATTTTTTCGATATTTCAAAATTCCCGGATCGGCGATAATATTGATTGATGTTTCTTCGCTCTTTTAAAAGCTCGCGAGAAAAATTTATAAAAGTGCGCTCGTTGTATAAAATAGATACGCATTACGAAAGAAAATAACGCGTGGAAGATTGACTTAAATTATTTAATCGAAATATGGGAGAATGTTCGATTTTAATCGGGTTTGCTACAGAATTTTTCGACAGCTTTTATTATCGAAACTATTCCGAAATGAAAAAATACGAATACCAGCGCCGATTTTTATTTTCTACGGTATATCGGCAGTAAAGTATTTTTAACAATGAAAAAAAGTAGCCAACTTTCACGTTGTCTTTCCATCAAACTTTACCGGCATTCGAGATAATCGATTATTTAGCGGCGCGTTTACTTTTATTTATTTACCTCTTCATTTCGCTAAAAGAATCGATGTTTTGTTTCAAAATTGTATTTGCCCCGGTAATTTTTAAAAAAAGAACAAGTTTTAAAACTTTCATAAGTTTCGCAAGTGTACGTAAAGTTGAATTATAAACGATACAATAAAAATTTAAAAAGGCGTTAAAATTATAACTAGAAACGATATCGCTTGTCGACGGAAAAAATAACATAAACTCATAAGAAACGTAACACATTTTCGTTACAAACGGTCTTTTTTTTTTTCTTTTTTTTTTTTTTTGTCTTGACTCCGGAGCGGTAAAAACAAGTCTCATGTGATATTATACGCATATTGTGAAAAAGGCGAAATAAAGGAAAATGAAGTAATTAAAAAGAGCGATAAAACCGGTGAAAACAGTGCCAAAGTAATTTTCTCAGGGGAAATAGAATTGAATAAAAAAATAAATCGTTCTCCATTTATTTATTTATTAATTTTAACCTCCGCTTTTGTGAGCCTCAAAAGGATCAATAAAGTTCAAATAACACTTGAACTTTCTCGCTTCCTTCGAGGTAGAGATTTCGAACGAAACCGTTTTTAAAATATTGCGAATAAGTAAGAAATTAATCTGTTCGCATCCAAGTACTTGAGAGCAT
This sequence comes from Icerya purchasi, assembly GCA_039619475.1. NCBI lineage: Eukaryota > Metazoa > Arthropoda > Insecta > Hemiptera > Monophlebidae > Icerya > Icerya purchasi. The sequence continues at coordinate 232,392,012 of CM077116.1, forward strand.
GACGGAAGAACAAAATTAGAATCGAACGGTTTATATCGTCCATCTTTATTTCCGTTGACCATTTTAAAACACCGTCGAATTAAATAATAAATCCGTTCCAGCTGATAAATGTCAATAAGGGTAGTTCTAACGTACGATTACCATAGTAAGGAAAAACACAGTACAGAGAGGCTTCAGTTCTTTAATGAGGAGAACTCTGTTCGCTGCTGGGAGCCCCTTATGAGCAACGAACGGTGTTAATGTCCCCGAGATAAATTCAATCAGAATAATATGTAGAGAATTTTCATCGACAAAATTTAGTCGTATTCTGATATGTTCTCTGTACGATAATGATGATAGTCACAAATTTTCGATTCGATTAATTACATTAAAGTAACATATAGCGCATAAAAAATACAGGTGTTTTGTACATTTAACGCATTTTAGCAATGTACCTGTTGCGATATAATGCTCTAGGGGTCAAAGTTGTATAATTTAGAAAAATTTACGTTTAACCATTCTTCACAGATTTCAAAAAATCGTAGGAAATGAGATAGACACATGTTACCGAGAAATTCGTCTGCGAAAAGTCTCTAAAATTAATGAATCGGATTCGTGTGTGCACGCCCCCCCCCCATCTGAAAAAACAGGCAGAGCGTTAAAAATAAATATTTTCAGATACTGATCTAGAAACTTTTAAAATCGAATATATTCAAATTTTTACTTCGCGAAATATAGCTCGCGAATAAATTTCTTTCCGTTTACATAATTAAAAATTATTTTTTGCTTATAGCGCACCCCAGCGACGGAAGCACTGACCCTGCGCTAAATTTGACAAAGCAGCGACGTTGTATTTTCCCTCTCAAATAGAGTGCTCCACTTTAATTTTGTATTGTGAGCCATTTTTAAATCTGGTTATTATTTTCATTGATTCAAATTGAAAAAAAAAAACCCCAAAAAACGGTAAATTTTACATATACAAAATTAGCTGGGACTCTTAGACGAGCGCTGAAGTTTCTATAAGAGAAAAAAAAGACTTTTCAAAAACAAATTGGTTAAGTTAAACTGAAAAAAAGTAAAACAAAAGGGCACGTCACGCTGCATTTACAATTTTTTGTTGAAGAAACCTTCGAAGTGCACTGGAAGCGGTTTTTTAGTCTTGTGACGTACACACTCGATGTGCCGAGGTCAATGAACGAGACAGTACCTTACATCAGTGGATTATTCTTCTCTGAAGCTCAATAAAACCGTTTTCGGCTAACTGCAATAAATAATTTATTAAAGTAGGCGGCTGGCTGATTCTGACATAAACGGATTACGACGTTTGTTTATTCGAAAGAAATAATGCGGGTTCCTCCGGTTCAGAATGTGTGTCACTCTACCTTATTGAAAAATATCACAGTCGGTTAGTAATTCAGGATGGCGAGAACTGTGTAATACTTCTCTGGCAAGCGACACGGGATAACACACCAGAAACTGTATGTACAGTTATTTTAATCATTACGTTGCAATTTAATATTTTCGGTTTTTGATGTTGAAATTTAGCAATATTGCAATATTATTAAAAATAATCCGTTCCGCGAGCTATATTTTAAAAATAACGCGTTTTTTTGTGAAAAAAAAAGGAAAAGAGAAGATAAAAAAACAAAACACTTTCCAATGAAGCGGGATAAGTTTTTTTTTTTGTTTTCTTTTGGCTTAGTTATTCCTTTTAACCTTTTAGTTTTATGTTAAACGTGTCATATAGTATTCAAATCTCAAACTTCAATATTGCATTTCTTACGGACTATTGATAAAACTGTTTAAATGCCTATTGGATTTGTAAGAATGGATACTGTATTTATCCGTATGGTGTGGTAAAATTCTTCTCGTTGTTTTTGGATACACTGCCATAGGAAATGATTAACATTTTCCTCGTAGTCTTTATTGCAGTGTTGGCATTTATCCGATTCGATGATGTTCAGTTTCTTTAATCGGTCTGCTGTTCTTGTTTTTTCCTCTGTTCTAAGCCGTATGATTTGCTTTATGTAATTGCTAGGTAGGTTCTCCTTGAGTTGAAGGTACCACTATGGGGGTTCCTGATATGTTGCTCTTTTTGTATATTGAAATAATACATATGTTCCGCAATTTATTCTGTTCAAAATTAATTTATTTGTTGCTATATTTTTAACAGTATGTACGCAATCTGTCCAATGGTATTTGATTTGTTCACATTTCCGGTGACTTTCCTTGTTAATGTATTAACGAATTCATGTTTCTATTCCACTATGTCCTGGTATCCATTTGAGTACTACGTGATTATCGTGATTTACTTTTGCAGATTCGATTTTCCTTTTTATCTTCACGACTACATTATTGTCGGTTGTGTCATTTGTTATTTTATATAATACGCTCAGTGAGTCGGTTAAAATCGTAAAATTATGATTTCTATTTTTAATATTTACGAATTTTGTCGATTGCTTGATATACCAGTGCGTATAATTCTGTTGTACATGACGAGTGTATCATCGGAATTCGAAAAGTTTGATATTTATTTGTAATTTTATTAGATATTGCACAGAAGCAGATTATTTTTTCTATATTTAATGATCCATAAGTATAGATCTGTTCATAATTACGATTTTTCTTTTCCACTATGTCTCTTGTAATATCTTTTCATTATATTCTTGGTAAACCTTTTCAAATTCATTTGTTATATCTATACGGATATTTCCTAGCATATTAAAAAATTGTCTATGTCCTTGTACTTTGATTTGGATTTTTCAAATGGTTCGATATCCCTTAGACACTGTCTACTAGCGACTAAAGCAGGTCTACTTTTATTAGTCCAGTAATTATTATGGTTAATAAGTTCGGTTAGTATTAGTAATCTGTTGTTAAGAGGATGGCATGTATTTGATTTGGTTTGTAACATGTATTTATCTGCTATGTATTGTGTTCTTAAATCGGTTGTAATCTCCCCGGCGGTTTCATAACGTAACACATAAATAGGGGTTGTTTTAAAGGCGCCTCTTATTAACCTTAATGCTTTATTTCGTTATTACTTGTATGTTGTTTTTTCGATTTTTGCTAACGGTGGTTATTGCTATTGGCGCGTAATCTATATGTGGTCTTATTAATGATCTCATTGTATTAGTCTTCGGATGGCAGCCCCATTTGACTCCATTCGATACCCGCAACATATTAAGTCCATTTTCACATTTTGTTTGTATGTTCTTTATTTCAGTAGCCCAAGCTGACCGACTATCAAAGGTAAATATTTACTTTCATTGTTGAACTTAATGCTGTTTCCCTCCAGTTTTATCAATAGGCTAGATAGTATTCGATGTCTTGTGAATATTCGTTTTCCCCGGTGATGTTTCAAGTTCCAGCCTATTTGTGATAGCTTGGAAATCTTTAATTTTATTTTTAAGATTTTTGATAGCTACACATTAAGCTTAGCGGCTACTGAGTAAATGGCTATATCGTCTGCGTATTGCAATACTTTTACACTTTTGCTGTCTAGTTGATCAATTTCTTTCATATACAGTGTATATAATAAAAGAGAGAGTATAGCACCTTGTGGCGTTCCTCTAGCGCTGCATACCGTGTCATAGTGATTGTGGAATTTCACTGTGAGCTGACGGTTTGATAGGTACGTATGTGTCCAATTCACAATATTGCTAGAGATACCTCTAAATTCGTCATAATTTCTGCTAATTTAGTTAAGTTAATCGAACCGTATGCTCCTTTAATATCTATAAAAAGAATTTTGTTGTCCACTTCTAGCTATACTTGTCGGTTTATCAAGATTCGTATTTATTAAGATATTGTTATCAATGAACTGTCGTAATTCTGTTCCTTCGAAATTATTACACGTATTAGCCCATGTGGTGTGGTGAGCATTTAAGTCTCTCATTATTATATATAGGTTATTTGTGATTCTAGATTTAATTGCTTTCCACTGATCACAAGTTAAACTATGTCTGGGTGCTGCGTATACAGCCATTATAGCTATTGTCGTGTTTTCCTGTACTTGTATATCCGCGCAAACTATTTGTATTTTGTTATGTATGTTTCCTATAAAATTGAGTTTATACGTGAAGGATCCGTGAATAAGCACTGCGGTTCCTCCACAAATGAATTTGATATTAGAGGACAGGAACGTTTATTCCCATCAGTCCGTAAACAGATGGCACGGCTTTTCGGACATGTGATCAGAAAGGACTCTATAGGAAAACTGATTATACAAGGAAAAGTGGAAGGGGAAAAGGAGAACAGGACGTGCTCCAAACCGTTATGTAGACCAGATGAAGAAATAGACGGGCTTATTAATCGAAGATTTGTTGCGAGCGACGGAAAATCGCGAAGCCTGGGGAGACAGATCATACATAATATTAAATGATAGATCTCGACGTTCGGAATCAAGCAACGACGACGAAGATGTTTAGTTATATACTTCGACAATTCCAAAGGTTAATACTAATTTTATCCATTGTTTCGATTATTATATGTTAGTATTAGCAAGTTTTTAATTTTTTTTCTAAACGCAATTTTTACTATTTTTATTTTTTAATAATAGTACGGAGTTCTGGTAGTTTCTGTATCAGAAATGTTATTACTATTGTTTTTATTATTGGTTTTATTGAATTTTCTTTTTTCTTTATTCTGGCTTTCTGTATTATGATCTTTTTCAGTTTTTTGGTTTGGTTCTTTGTTTAGAGAACTAATGTTTCCCGTTATTTTTGTCGTATTTACTTTTCTTTCACTATTCGTTGTATTATTTTCTTTGAATGTATTAAATTTAAGCTCTTCTATTCCTTTCAGAAATATATTTGTATCTTTCTTAAAATTTACTTCCGGGGTTCCAGGAGAGTTGTCTAGTGTTTTGGAGTAGTTACGTTTATTGGTCTGATGTGTATTTACAGACGAAGGTATATGAAACTTGATTTTGAGCGGTAAATATACTTTATAGCCTTGTTTCAAAATGAAAGGTTCGACATATGCCGGAATAGCGGTTGTTGGTTCTTTCACCGAGTTCGGCGAAGTCCTCTTCCATATTTTTGCTAACGGTAGAAATCTGTTAAATGTTCTTACAGAAAAGTAGTTTTCTGATCGGTTTTTGGGTATCTGTATGGAAGTTTCTCCGTATGAGAGATTTTTGTATGCCATCAACTAACTCTTTAATATTATTCTGTCTTATTCTCTCCGCGTATTCTCTATCAGTCGCTGTATGTGTTCCGAAGCAGTTAACGTATTTCACCTGGTTTTTACAATTTTCTTTCATGTGTGAATTTTCTCTGCACGCTGCGCACCGTTTTCTATTGCTCTTCCAGTTTTTGGCTGTGTGCCCAAATCTTATGCAGACTGAGGTTTACATGCGAATCTTACTCGGTTAATGAATATGTATTGAGGAAACGTTTGTCCATAGAATGTTAGCTTGATTGTTTTACTTGGAATGTCACTTGGTCATCTACGATTTTTCTTCTATTTAAGCGTTCTGCCTTGTCTAATACAAATTTATCACATTCTATATCGTCGTATAATATGTCTTCTATGTTGTGGTTAGTATCTACATCTTTTATTGTCGCCGATCTAGTAATAAAAAAAATCGGAATATAAACTCGATATCCTTTCTGTTTGATTCTGTCGTCCTCTGTCAGTTCATTGGCTGTTTCGCCGTCCTGACAATATATGGTTATATTACTTCTGCCTGTACGTTTAACTTCAATTATGGTTTTGCAGTATTCTAATGTTTTTAATGATTTTGCTTCGCTTAAACTATTGATTGTTGTTTTATCTGAATTTTCCATCATGACTTTGTAGTCTTTAAAATGATGTTCGTTATCGTAAAATAGTACCGGATAAGTTTTATCAATATTATAATTATTTCTATCACTCTCTTTTATGTATTCGGATTTCTCCGTCTTATTGTTATCGTTTATAATGATTTCTTAGTTGTCATTAATATTTTTATTCTTATCTTCATTGATATCAGTTTTCTGACCGTTACCGCTGCCATTGTTATCATCACTATTGTTAGTATTATTATTAGATAAAATTTTCTTACCTTTTGTCGTGTTATTGTTACTTGTTTCGTCGTACATGTCTACGTCTTTTTTTTTTTTTTTTTTTTTTTTTTTCTTGTTTGGGTTTTTCCCTGGGCTTGTCAGCAACGGACGATTACCCATCAACATGTGTACGATAGCAGCAATTAGGAGTAACAAGGAATGGAATCTGACAAAGAATGCTATACCAAAGATGGAGAAACAATAACAATCAACGTCGAAAAATGCTAAACGTATGCATCTTGAAAAGAAAAGGAATGACGAAGGTAAGAGCAAAAGGAGTTAGCTGTCCCATACCATGGCCACATCTGCAATTACAGAGCCCACAGTACAAACGGACAAAGGAATCTGGCTATAAATAATTAAGGAAGAAGAAACACGGCATGTTTAAAAGCAGTTAGATCCATCAAGCACGAAACCTATATAGAGCACAGCGCTTAGCGCCCGTATGTCTACGTCTTCATGCTATTTTATGTGCGAGGGTCTCCTCCTCTTCCATCATATACTAGATAATTAAATTCGATTTCACGAACGATTTTACTACTTAAAGCGTAACTTTGAACAGGAAGAATTCCGATTTTTCTCAAAATAAGTTCTTAAGATAAATCTATGTTAATTTACCAGCTTTGTCGTGTCGGTAAGGAATTTTCAAACCGCTTCCACACGCTATATCTTGTTTGTTTCTACTACCGTGTGAAGCAGTCGGTTACGTTTTCCTCCCGTCAAAAAAAAAAGAAAACATACTCATTTTTCTCTCAGTCAAGAAACGAGGACTGCTTTATGCTGCAAAATCTGAAAGCTGCAATAATTATGTAAACAAAATATTGGCACTGCGTACAAAGTATATGTATGTTCTTAAAATACTTCGTGAACTGTCTAAAATTTCGATCGCTATCGTAATAGGCGGATTTTTTTTTCTTTCTTCGTGTCTATGAACCTCTTCGCTTGACTTCAAAAATTATTTTCGGATCGAATCGAAGTCCTGGTTTCGGCAGGATTGGTACGCGTTAGCTTGAATTTTTGGTGAAAGTTCTTTAATTCTTGAAAAGCGCGTTCCAGGGGTACCATGTGGAAGTTCCTGCCGTGCCCCCATAGCCGGAATATAGAAACTACTAAAAATAGCAAAAAAACACGGTTTGAACCATAATTTAAAAATACATAGTTGGAACTAATGAAATTATATACACAGTGAATATTAATTTTAATAACAGTGAATTTGAAAATAAATCAAAAGACCTAGATTTTTATTTTAGCGTTAAACTTCAACGAATTCGTTTTCTTTTTTCCCGACCATTCGATTGGCGATTTCAACTTTTTTTTCAGCGAGCAACTTTTTGCCGGATTTTGTGAAAATTCGGGAGGTCTAATTTCGATGACTTTGTTGCATAAATCTGGTAGAAAATGCCGGACGGCATTCGTTGTGATGACTTTGAAGGCATCGGTTCTTTGCGATTTATAGACCAGCGACTTAAGATAGTCCTAAAGAAAGAAGTCTAGAGGACAGTTGCACGATCTCGATAGCCATCTCAAATCGCTCGTGCATAAATGCATCGTGTGACCCATAGCGCCGTCCTGTTAGAACCGTATGTCGTCAGTGTCCTTATCATCCAGTTTAGGACGCAACATGTTGCTTATCATCGATCTGTAGTGTTCGCGGTTGACGGTTACGACAATGCCAGTTTCGTTTTGGAGGAAGCACGGGAGCGATGATTCCGTCGGACCAAAATCCCCATCAAACAGAGTAACTTTCTCGGGATGCATTTGGTGTTACCCGTGGGTATTGGTATCGCCCATAATTCGACATCACATATTCATTCATCAAAAAATCGGCCTCATCGCTAAAGATGTTTTCTTTTTTTTCGAAATTTGGGTCAACATCTAACTCCGCTCGAGAACGCCGAATCACCGAAAACACACGAGACGTTTTTTATGGCCGTTTAAGCTCCTAAGCTAGTTGACTTTTATACGAGTACAGACCCAAGCTTCAACGTAAAATTCACCGAGTGTCGAAGTCGCAGAAGGCCCAGTTTCTGTAAACGACGAGAAATTGACTGTTCCAGCGGTTTTCCCGTACACTCTCACACACAGAACCAATGATGTTTACAGCGCACTTCGCGTTCTGATGAAATACGGGTGTTGGCTGATTATTTATCGAAAACCAGTTGACTCGAATTTGGCCACCAAGCGACGAATAGCCGACAACACTTGGCAGGACAGCTGTAGCGAGGATTAAAATTACGTAATGGGCCGAATGTTTTTCGAATGGAGCACTGATTTTGAAAACAAAATTTGATGATCATACCTTTCCATAGTGATTTGCCGTACAGTACTAAACAATTCACATCGAACTTAACTCGTGCTTTAACAACACGGCTGATTATAGTATAAATTTCAACTATCCTTACTGAAAGACCCTCTAATTAAGAATGCAGGAACTTTGAAAATGGGCAAGTTACGATTATTCTTAATGTTTGAAATGCTTAAATGAAAGAAAAAAAAAAGAGTCACGTTAATATGTTACCGGGTTATAAAACTTTTTATAATGTGATGCGATCCTACAGAACTTTCGATCCATTTTACTTCGGAAATATACTTCTTTATAAATACGTTTTATTTAAAAAAGAAATTAAAAATTGCTTAGTGTGTGACATTTCGAATTGCTTAAAACATGGACGAGAATGTACATGGAGCAAAAGCAAAGTTCATAGTTGAATTGCATTTCGGCTAATCCACATAGTCTATCAAATAAATTGTTGACTTGGAGAAATGTAAAATTTCGATAATTTAAAAGATGGTGGTTATTCAGTGGGGAGCGTGTTACTTTTCGTTAAATTTATATTTATACTGATCGTCTGTTAAAGCACATATCGGTAACTTGCGTGATCAGAACTGTTTATAGTTTTTTACGAGGTAAAAAGTTATCAACGCCAATTAAACTCTTTTTAATTTATCGAAATCACGAGCTATAATTGTATTCTCGTATTCCGCGGACGTTATTAAAGTTTGAGGAATATTGAAACTGTTTTATCGTGACCCCCTTTTTAAAATCGAGAATCACTTTGAACTGATACAAAACTTAACCTCTACCGATTAGAATGTAACTGTTACTAGATAGCGTGTCGTCCTATTTAGGCGCGGTTTTAATGTTTCGGCACAGTTTTACACAAAAAAATAAAAAAAAGCTTGGCAAAAGACGCTGTTAAATGAAAAATCTTTTTTTGTTTGCTCTACATTATGATCAGCATGTATATCATATATAAACTCGGCCATTTTGGCCTCGCAAAGGTTGTGTCCCTTGCCTCTCTTGATAACATTTCTGCCTCTTTCTCTTCTATACTTTGTATAAAATGATCAAAATTTACAACGTTATTCTAAATCGGTCCATATGAATATAATAACGTAATCACAAAAATCCTATCCTAACATTTAACTTTCATTACATAAAATTAGGACATTTTTTCGTTACATAAAATTGGGACATTTTTTCGTTACATAAAATTGGGACATTTTTTCTAATGGAGGGTGGTCTAAGAATTACGTTGTAATTAATGTGTATATATATATATATATATATATATATATATATATATATATGTAATGTACGTATATGTATGTAAAGAGGAAGAGTTTGTTTAGATCAGATAAATTTTTGAGAAATTTTATCCATCAATGTTCTGTTATTTTTACCAGTAGTATAGAAAAATTTGGCTTACAAGTGCTAATTGGAATTCCTTAATTTTTCGTATGTCCAGAAATATTTTTTTTGTAAATAATCAATGCATACTACACCGCGATAAACAAATTACTACAAAAACCAAAGGGCAGAAATTTTCATGCACATTGATAAAAGTGCGATTTTAAATACTTTTTACGTAACCGAAATTTGAACTTTCTGAGGTTAATTGTCGATATTGTAACGTATTTTAATCAAAAAATCAACTGATACAGCGCGATGATCCTGCACCACTTCAGCCCTTTGCTGACGTAAAAAAATTGAATTATTTAAAATAAAAACTCAAATATCGCCATAAAATAATTTTATATTTCATTTATTTTCCTTCGATTTTACTGTGACATAAAAAAAATTAAACCATTTATTTCTTTGTGAATTTGAGCAAAAAGTTAACGTAATCTAAATTAAATTATACGATAAGTTGAAAATATTGTAAACACAAGTGAAACATTCTTAGATGATTCATGCAGTCGCAAAAATAAAATGAATGCTAAACTTTAAATACTCGCTGATATTGTTCAATAAAAATAATACAATACATCAAAGCAAGCTACACGAGGTAAATTTAAACGGAATAATAATTCGGTACATATAATGATTATTTTCTCCGTGTGTTATAATAATGCTTCTAAACATAACATCTCAAAAGCTGTCCTCTTAATGGTGAAACTTTATTTTTTCCGATACAATCGACATAGAACGGCCAATAAGTAGAACACAAAAACTGCATCATTAAAAGAAAGGACAAACGTTCTGAGAACTAGAGGTTAAAAAACTTTGTGAGACTGTTTACAAATTAATTTTTTTCTTATAAAAGTAACAAAAACAAAATGGCCATCACAAAAAATATTTTCTATTTAGTAGGGGAGCCCAATAGGGGATTTTGAGATTTATTCGAGCGCGGCAGATTAACATGAGGGGACATACCTTACACCCTGTTGAGTCTCTCCACCGTGTGTAAGCACTGTATATAGAAACGTGCGTCTAGGATAGCCGATCAGAATAGTACAAAAAAATCGATCGTTAGAAATACTCAAGCGCGTCAGATTAAGGTAAGGTGGGTTAATTACATTCTGAAAAGTGTGCATTTCAATAATCTGACGATTTGAACGTGACGTAACGGAGTGGGAGGGTCGCAAACTTGCGGAAAAAAAACGTTACCTTGATTTTATTTTTATTTTGAAGGAAATAATTTAAGGATAACGGAAAAAATATAACCTGACGATTTCCACAAGAGGAAATAACAAGTTCGGTCAAGCATGAGGTTTCATGCGCTGAGGATTCTGTATGTAAGTTAACGACGACTATAATTATTTAGTATGTAAGAAAATTGGTTTTAGTAAACTTTCATTTTTATTTTATTATTTTAATTTAATATCTTAATAAATTTCAGAGATCTTTTTTAATAATAATTTAAAACAGTAAAGCAAAATACTAATTTGAATCGAAGGTCTAGACTAATTTGAAGTGCTTATGAAGAAACATGAATTAAATTCTTTTTTTTATTTATTTTTTTAAATTATTGGTTTAGATTTAATAATACTAATATTAAGGTTTTATGATTTTTTTAAAATGTATAATTTCATTAATTCCTACACCTATCTTTCTTGAATAGCCGACCATTAAAGATTAATTAGAAATAATATAAATGCTACCTATCACTCTGCTTGCAAGCTGAAGATGAAATTGATGACTAAATCGAACTAGACTTGCAGCATGACAATAACTCCACGGATGAAGATGAAAATTAAAAAAAATTATTTGTTCCATTTTTATTTTATTTTGCTATTTTTTCAGAATATGTATATTGAAATTAAAAGAAACTGATTTTTTTTATTCCTTGCATTTTATTTGATACATTCATTGATTTGTAAAAAAGAAATATTTTTCAACCCGTCAGATTAAGAAAATTCCTCCAAATAATCATCAGATTATGGGTCAGCACGACTAGGACATCAAGCTGAACCGTCTGTATAATAATCTGATGCGCTAGAGTATTTCCAAATGACGATTTTTTTTTTTGCATTTTCGAAAAGCCGCCAAAAGCACGCGTCACGTCCGAATCGTCAGTATTTTTAATGGGAACTTCTTTCGGGTTCACTTAACATCCCCTCTGAATATCTGCTGACACGCTCGAATAAATTTTTTCCCCCATTTTCTACCCTTCCATACGGCCATGCCCATCATGCAAACCGTCAGATTAACATACCTCCGTTATCAGAGACGAGTGGGGCACATACACCATTAATATCTGATGCGCTCTCGTATTTTCATAGGACTGTTTTGTTTTTTTTTTTTACGTTTTTGAAAACCTGTAGACGCTCCCCCCACCGGCGAAAGGGTATACATCCTATAACATTTTTTTTCTTTTTACCATCTAATCTTTAAAGTCCAATAGGTATTCACGACGCTCGAGTAAATCCCCATTTAGCATCATGGGCTCCTGTACTAATAGAGTCAAACGATCAAAAAAAGTAAATTTATGATTCGTGTTTTTTCTGTTATAATAATAATTAAGCTATCAGTATTCGGCAGCAGAATTCGTTCTATTCAGACAAAAGGTCGCATCCGAATCAACTACGCTACGATAGTTTGCTATTAAACACAAAGTACTAATCCAAAATTTGGAACTTCTTACAGATAAATGTTGCATTAAAAAATATTTAGATTTGAAATATTTTATTGATAAGGAGTGCTAGTGTGTAAATAAATAACTGTGAACTATCTGTATTTTTGATCTTGCTTTCATTAATAAAAGTTTTATATAACCGTGAATTCGCACTTTTACCTTATTCTGTTTTGTAATTTTGATTAATATTTATTACTAGAAAGTATAAACTGATGGATAAATGTTTGTAAAATATCCAGTGAGAAATATTATCCGTTGTTAAATATCACTGATTACTTTTGTACTCGTTTTCATTATACTACGTCATGCATTTAAAAAAAATTTCTGAGGTCACAAATCAGGTAGTTCTTAATTGTAAATATTTATCTCCGTTTTAATTGTCTTCCGTTTTTTTTCTTTTCTTTTTTGCAATGAAAGTATAAGGTTGGAAATTTACGAAAAGACTAAAAACAAGTAAAAATCATCCGTCACCACAGAGAAAACCACGCATTCTCGCGAGAAAGACAAGTATCGTCACCTAGGACGAAAGATCTTTAAAAGTGCCGTTATACGGATCAAACTAAGACACAGGCATTTACGAATCAACTGTTTCCAAAAATTACGAATCAAAAACCCAAAAAGGAATAAACAACATTTTCCAGGTCACAGCAAACAAAAAAAACAAAAACAAAGTATCGATTGTACCGATCCCGCATCTGAATGTTGATAGTTCTAGTCTCCCGAATTATTCCGAAACAGTTTTAAATTTTTAATGCCTTTTTGCGCGTAGAAATTCGAAATATGTCGAACAATAAATATTAAGTTTCGGACGTAAATATTATGTCGTGAAAAGGAGAAAAAAATTGTTACAACTGTCCGTGCTTCATACTTGAGAGAAATTTGCGAAAACATACGAGATTATACAAACTGATTATTATTTATTTTATTTTTTGTCCACTATTTTTAAGTTTCCGCATTTACCGAAAAATCTCTCAAGTTGGCAAGGAAAGCCCGAAATCCGGGCACTGGGCTGACGCGCGACCTACCTGATAACTCCACCGATAACGGTGACCGTGTTGCAAAAAGGTTTTAAACGCGAATTTCCATGTTTTTTAACGTCGTCGTTATAATCGTTTAATTGGATGCCGTAATAAAACTGCCCGTTAACGAGCAGTTATTCATTTTAACTCTTTTAATTATGTAATTTTACCTAACGGTATAATAAGTCATCGACTAGCAGCAATTGGAGGAGAAAAGGTTGGGTCGCCTTTGGAAGTTATTACGGGAAAATTCTAGCGAACGATCCTGTTTCGCAAATCACATCAAGGGCAAGCTACGTCGGCCGAGGAAACCTGGAATTTAGGAAGAGTCCTAAACAAACCTAGTAAAACCTTCGAGAAATGATTGTATTAAATCAATTCGCCATTCTTGACAAACGCTGTACTTTCTAAATAGAGGATTTTTCCTCCACTGAATAATGTTTTCGAAGAATGAGAGCGTTCTTTTCGATTTTCATTAAACTTACGCCGATGATGATGAAATTACACGTGTTTCGATATTTCTTATTTCTCTGCAAATGATACCGTTTTCTTTTGAAACTTCAATTATTGATGCCTGTGCCGCAATCGAAAAATATTTGCAATAAAACTTATCGCGTTGTTTCTGCCTTTCTGTTTTTTATATATTTAATTAATAATTTGCAATTCGACCACGGACAAACAGCTGTTTAAATTGCGGATTTTTTTCGTTTAGCCCAGTTTTTTTTTATTTATTCAAAATTATTCCCGAGTAACTTTTTCTGGCAATTTCGATTTTTGAAAAAAAAAAAATTCTGTCGAACTAAATTATCTGAATGAAGTATTTGACTTTACGATGAATACGAACTTCACGAAACGTACTGAAATAATAGAATATAAATCCTTATTGTTGTAGTAAATAAATTTCACTTACAAATTGACGCAAATTAAAGATGAAATTAAATTAACCTAATTTAACGATATACTTTAAGGCTAAGGTTTTTTTTGTATTATTAAAATTATTAATAGCACTATTGTTACTAATGTTATCAATATGTTTGTACCGTCATTATTTTTATATTACTATTATTAACACTACCACAGTTCATTCCACATTATAGTATATATGTTCAGGTGATATATATATATATATATGTATATATATGTGTATATATATATATCTTAATATGTATATTTCTTCTGTGCGTGTGTATATGACTGAACTCCTCCTAAACGGCTGGACAGATTTTAATGAAATTTTTTGTGTGTGTTCAAGTAGATTCGAGAATGGTTTAGATTCACAATTCGGTCCATTACAAAATGTTTTTACGAATTTATGAAGAAAATTCATTTTTTTTTGCCGTTTTTGGTCCAAAAGGGGGGTTTAAATAATTTTTTAACCGTAATTTTTGAATTTCCATAAAGGGCTCTTGTGTTTTGTTTTATATTTGAAATTTCGCTTTTAAAGAGTTATCTGGTGACGAATTACGAATTTTTTAAGGGTATTCGTTCTGAATTCCATATTATGTATTCTAGAGGTTTTTTTACCGCCCAGGGTAATCGCTCAGTTTAAAGTTGTAAATTGTCACAGATAGAAGTTTAATTGCAATTTATGATCCAATTGCGATAAGTCGAACCGTTTCTGAACTATAACAGAAATAAATATTTTTTGTCGTTCCTGAACTATCTTATTGGGATTCCGTCGTTTATAGTGTGTACGGAATCTTAAAAATCGGTATAAATTTACTTTAAGAAATTAGAGATCATTAGAAACACGTTTTTTCGTGTATAGCCCATCTCATCAGCTAACTGCATAGAGTACACACTTTATTAAAAAGTATATAAATTGAGTGTGTGCTCTGTGTTGTTAGCTGATGATATAGCCCGAAAAAACATGTTTCCAAAGTACATTAAATTTTTAATATAAATTTATACTGATTATTGTTATTAGAGTTAATAATGCCTTGCTGCCGCGTAAATTACATTCATTTCAAAATATTTGTCTTTTTGGTTTTTGCACATTTATTGAACTTAATTCATTTTCAGTATTAATTTTTTCTTAATAAAAAACTGAATTTAATTCAGCTAATAAGTTAACACAAAATTTACTTTCTAAGGCGGTACGAAGTTCGCCGGGTCAGCTAGTATATATATATATATATATGTATATATGTATGTATGTATGTATGTGAGTATGTATTTGTGTGTGTGTGGGTGGGTGTACGAGTAGATAGTGTTTTATTTTCAGCTTACAGACCCTTATTGTATCTTATTTTACTATTATCTTGTATTAACTTTATATTTTATACTATATCTTGCTTTCGTTTTAATTAGTTCGTATATTTCTTGTTATTTTCTTTATAATTTGTTTCCACTACTCGCGCTTGCTTGCAGCGTATTTATGGGTATCTTTGTATTGATAATAATAATAATAAATGATTTAATGATTTTTTATTATTATTATTATTATTATTATGTTTATTGAAAGATTTGAAAATACCGACATTTCCCTACTTATAGACTATTAATAGCATGCGACAACGACGAAAAAGCGTGTAAACTCTCGGCAATTCCGAGGTAAAATTTTTTTCTTTTTCAATTTTTTTTTTTTTCCTTGGCGAATGTTGACTGCCCCTTGAACACCACTTCGTCAATCACCTCATACTTTTAAACTCCAAGTGAAGTACAATCCAAGACGATTGCATAGAATTCGGCGAGTGCTGCTCGGATAAAATAACAATTCTTTATTTTTTTTAGGCGTTATTTAGAAAAAAATGTTTATCCTTAATCCGAGGGAAGAATTAAGTGCAGAAAATTTATCCGGTAGGTTATCTTCAACAGACTGTGATATTTCCAGTTATATACAGCGTGCCGCGTTGTTAGGGAAACACGCATTGTTTAAATAGCGCCATTAAAGAGAGCGCCTACAATTTACTATCACGGGCTGCCTAAAATTTCCCTGAAAATTATGCCCATTATAAACACATGTTATGATTCGGAACGGGAAATACCGGTAAAATAATGTGGTCAACCCTAATTCCGGCCACTCTCCGTAGCGAAGAAAGACACACGCGAAAGAAGAAAAAAAAGATAATAATAATAAAAATAAACAGGTTAATAAATAGCGACTATAAAAGTAGGGTGCGTTCAAATAGGTTTTCAAACTGGGCACATTAGCTCTGGCCGACCAGGGTAATTCGGTAAATAGGCGATCGGAATTTTAATTAAGCAAAACTGTCGAAAATTGTAACTTATCACGGTGTGTGTCGTCAGCGGCGGACTGCCTGGTCAGCGGTTCCGTCGAGTGGTACTTATACGGAGTTGATGATCAAGCAGAAAAGTTCCCACATTCGGAAAACATATTTGGTACGCCGGTAAAAACCGTTTCGATAAACACCGGCCGAAGGTCTTTTCATTGATTTCCCGTTGTTGAAATGTGATGATAAAATAACGTTCCGTTTAATTGGATAATTAAAATTAATTAGCAGCTCAACGGCACATTGCTTCTCTAGAGCACCACTATCCCCGTTATCGATTCTCCACGATCAGACACGATAAGAAGACCCCCCCCTCTATTCGCACTGCATCACGATGAACCTACTTACCGCATGCGCACTTACAGTCTGTCTATCATCACTGTTTTACCGTGATGATCTCTTCCGATCGTTGGCAACGGTAGTGTGACCGCTACTACCGGCAGCAGCGACAATTGGTGCCATAAGTGATATCTTCGGACCGGAACTCAAAGTTACCAGATATCATTCATCTCTCCGTCGTCCAGTTAGCAGACTATTAATAGTTGTGGCAGCCACAAGTGGCGTGTGCATCGTGAGGGCCCATCAGTGTAAGAAAAAAGTCACACGACCCCCCGAGGCAGGCGAACGATGAAAATTATCGATATCAACAGTCGATAAAACCGACGCCATTGCAATCTAACGTACTATTGAATTCTACTGTGTAACTGGAAGCGGTGAAATTCGGGAAAACGTATCGAAAACGGCGTCACTGTCGACTGAATAGAATAGCCACTAAAATGATAGAAATTACTTTGAAATTCACTCTAAAAATTTCATACTAAAAAGTAAAAATAAAAAATAAAATTTCTCGATGAGAAATGTGACGCAGTAAAATACTCGAAAATATGCTTAAACAACATTATTACTTACTCGAGTTCCCCGGTACACCAAATTCGAATTTGAAATCATATTAAATACCGCACGTTAAACAGTTCCCCGATGTCTTTAGCACTTGATGGAAAATTAATGTAGGACTTTAAATTATTTCAATTCGCTGTGACACTAATAAATATCGATGTGGTTTAAGCGTAATGTTTCCTTTGAATGCAGCATTTTACCCCTATAAATCGCGTAATTATTTCCTTCTCTTTAGCGTAATCTGCTGAATTTCTATAGTAAATCTTGTATTTCTGTTTATATACGTATGTATATTTTTCAGTGGCAATACACAGGTAGATCGATATAAACTTTCTTTATAAAGTCTAAATTCGGTCCGCGATGACCTTGGGGGAGGGGTCTTTTCAGATTTATTATCTTTATCCGAGCTTACATTTTTACATAAATTTTAGTTCTTCGGGTCATTCATCGTTATTGCTTTAATTTTATAATTTTGCTTGTTCGTATTTTACCTAAAAATATTCTGGCTAATTTTCATCCATAAGCGAAGAACGTGTATTACTCTAAAAGAACTCCCATTTTCAATGTTTAATGTAATATGACACACTGCCAAGTTTTGTACTTCATGATAATTATGAGGCATTATTGACAAAGGATATATAGGTATATCATTGGAATTAGTCCGGATCGGGTCGAACGTTGTATCGTTAAAACATGTAATATTTCCGTACGTGGTGAACATCGTTATTGGGAGGTTTCGTCGGCTTTCTTTATTCGAATCTACATATATTTTTAATGTAAACAAACGTTGATAATATTTTAATTTGCTATATTGCATTTTCTTCCAATTTAGAATGAAAAATAACACACACACACACACACACTGATAATATTGTCGCATTAGTGCTTGTTTTATTATTAAAACTAAAGAGGAACAGTGTGTACATACTTATTGGTGAATGTTGAAAGGAAATTTTTGTTGTTTATTCTTCGAGGAACAACCTCCAGCGACGAGTTTTGCTAATAATAGCAGGGCAGCTGTCAACCGCAACATAAAATTATTTATTATAAACATTTAATAATGCGGTGCATCTGAATATAAATGAAATGCAGAATAACTGGAAGTTCAATCGGAGAATTAACTTATTCATCCCAAATGTAGAAATTAATCCGATTAATACAAACAATATCAATTGTTATTTAACGCAATTTCTCACTGGACGACGCGGAACATTTCAAAGTTATTTATTTGTACCGCTTTCGTCTATCAGACAACGATTTGTGTTCCTACGGAGTTGCACCTGAAACACTGTCGTCCATATTACATATTAACGGATTGCATCAAATTGAAATTTCTGTTCGGAGGCACGAATTCCGCTAAATAACGAAAATTTATCATACATGCGGCGAATATTGTCTTGGCGTATTTAAGTGTTCAGATGTTGTAGTTTCTTATTTTATTTATTAACTTAAATTAATTGGAAGTATCGGTTTTAATTATGTAGTTTTTTGTTTTAATTTTTATTTTATTTTATTTATTTTTTTGTTTTAATTTTTATTTTATTTTATTTATTTTTTTGTTTTAATTTTTATTTTATTTTATTTATTTTTTTGTAATTTTTCTTTTTCTTTTTACTATAGGGTGTTCATATAATTGAGGTACTCATGGTGATGTGTTGCAATTAGTTATATATTTATTCTATTACCTAATAAATTTTCCCTACCGGTTTCATCTGAAGTAGGGATCCAAAAAAAAAAAAAAAAAGAAAAGAAAAAAAAAGGCTCTCCTTTTTTTTTACGTTTAATACAATGATCGGTCAGTATAGTTTCGAAAGAACGAGGAATCGGGTTTAAATAATCAGTACTCGAACGTGCTACCCTGTATTATCTTCTGTGCCGTGGCCTCCCTACTCCTTATAGTACCTCCACCATTCTTGCAATCCCCTCTTTCAATGTAGTTCTTTTGTTAGCCTCTTTTATCTCCTCAATTTCTTTTCCTTATATAATGTACAATTCTCTGCGTTGAGTAAATTCCACTGCTGACGTATCCAAAAAAAAACAAAAAAAAACGTGAAATAAAAGTACACGCAACGAACATGTATGAGCGTTTTTTTCCTTTTTTTTTTTTGAAGTTAGTGGAAATTGACCATTTTTGCATATATTTTAAATTTAAACTCGTCAATTAAAAAAAAACAAAAACAGTACTATATTCGACAGTTTTGAAACAAACAAAACAAATATTTTCAGAATTATTGAAAATTGATAACTCGTGCATGCGACAAAGGGATTGAACAAAGTAAAGCTGTCGATATTTTCCTGGGCAAATAACATTAGCGGTGTCAGACGAATTTATCTAATGGTTCGAATCAAACAAGTTAAGGAAAATTACAGGAGACATACGATACACAGTTTTCACGCATCGGTCAAGCGGAAACGAGGTAATTTGCCGCTCGATGATCGGCCACACCCAGATTTCCCGCCTATTCTTCTACTTCCCTTTTAAACAGAAAAACAAAAGTGAAATTTAAAGAGAAAAATGTTTATTCTGGTTTGACGAGAAATATTATTTACGGCATTCTTAATTATGAACATTATATAATGAAAATTTGTTCCCACCCGGTGCAATAGATCTCCAAAAATAGAATATAAGCTTTTTTTTGATATTTGCACTACTTGAGACCAGCTTTAACAAATATTTCGAATTTTAGATTGAAGATAAAAAGTTGGTAAGTAAAGTAAGTCCCATAGAGATCCTTGATAAGGTATCGTGGATTGTGTAATTAAGCTTTTTATAATGTACTTAAGAGTCTAATGTATCTGAAGAGAACACTGGGACCAGTTTCTTTCTTCCGGCCGCCTTTACTTTCCCAGATTTCTCTAGTATAACCCATATTTCATTTCCGATTAGGTATAATCCTGGGAGCGATTCGGATCCGGAACGAGACAAGTCTCGAACCCGTGTCCTCCGATTTAGTAGCCGAGCACCTTAACTACTGGACTTAAGCGAAGTCGGAATTACATTTTTTGGTAAGAAAATATTCCACTTTAGTCGTGCGGATGGCATCTCCTTAAGCTCGGCTGTTAATATTGTTTTCCAAAATTAGTACTCGTATAAATTAAAACACGAGACCAGACCCGTTTGTTCGCCAAGCATTAGTATAAATTATTTTGGTCTAGGCTAAACTAGTTTATTTTAAGAAGAAATAGAAATTTTAGACTTTTACATATTAAAGGTCGACTTTAATGATTAAGTAAATCATTTTCAATATTATATATCTCTCTGAGAATTTGTCCAACATTAAAAATCAAAATCGAAATGTAAATAATTGTATAATAGAAGCCGAAAAGATGAGCGATTGAAGCAGAATGCTTGCTTAAAATGAGACATCATTCTGTATTAATTTACGCTGAGACCTATTATAAGTGTTTACTCGAGGTTGTATCGAAAAAAGAAAAAAAAAAACAAAAAAAAACACACATATATATATGTCATAACTATAATATTACTGTAATTTGAAAGATTCAGAATACCGTTATAAGAACTTATGGTTTGCGAGTAATCGTATAAATCACAAAAATTGTTAAATGTCCTTGACCGAATAAGATACGTCTTTATCTTCAAAAAAATAGAGCGTTAAACTTATCTAGCTCGCCATTCACCTTCTGCATCAGCGATTGTGTCTCGTTCAATTTTCCGCATGAAATTTCTCTCATTAGATTGGCTATTTTCGTAAATTGCACTTATTTATAACATTTTTTTGCATAGCGTTAAACAGGCCAAAAAAAAAAAAAAAAGAATACGAACTGGAAAAAATACAGCTAACTGGTACACAACGTCTGATATATGTATAAAATTCTTTATAAAATTTGTATAAATCACCGAATTAATTTACTAATAGCGAGTACGACACACTCTTTTATAAGTCCCTCTCATTTTTTATACTTTTTCGCCAACATGCAAGCAATAAATCCTATATCCCTCTTATATATTCACAATTTTAAATTCAATTTCACAATTCCACCTCTAATTTTAAGAATCCAAGTCAGTGAAACGTTTTCTTTCTTTTTTTTTTTTAATGTGCTTTTTCTTTTTCTTTAAATTACTTTCCTTCATTATAATAAATCCAGTAGAAACTAACTAAATATTTAAAAATGATCTCTTCGAGTCGTGCGGTATAGCCCAATAAATTATTATTCAGTTAACTCGGCAGATCTCTACACGGTAAAATTAGCCGTGGATGTTTGCAGTCTCTACAGATCACAACACATTTCTAATATGCTCAGACTATCTGAACTTAATCCGAGCCTTCACGAATAGTTCTACATCATTTCACTTTTTTACCGCTCGTACCTTAAATCTTTTGTTTCGTAGAGTCTTTCGCTACAGAAAGAAAGAAAGAAAGAATATATTTATGCAAATTACGATACAACATAACGTTAGCAGTACAAGTTGAACTAGCGTATCGACGAATTGTCTTACCGCACGATGCAACATATAAAAAAACGATTATAGGTTATTACAATTAAAAATTTAGCAATAGTGTCATTGTAGGAAAAAATTAAAAAAAAACCTACGCGCAGGTATGAGTAGTTGGGAATAAAGTCTGCTTAAGGAATAAGGATTCAGATACAACAAGTGAGGAACAGGACTGTGAGTGAAAAAATAAAGAAATGGTATAATATATACTGGTAAAAGATTATAGACGATTATGCTTTAGACGCCTGCGCTTATATTTTGAATACATAAATTGGAGTTGCCTGGAATCGTAATTCCCGATGTGGTTAATAAATGGATTACTGTGGGTCGAGCAATTTTCAAAAAATTTTTTTGCCGAAGAAAGTACATAATTACGAAGATATGGTAGTTTGAGGACATTATGCATCATTCGAATTCTGGTGTAGCGGGATGCGTTTAGTACGCACCTGAGACATCTATTTTGTATGAGCTGTAATTGTTTAAAGCGGGCGTTAGAAACTGAGGACCACACAGGCGATGCGTAGGTTAAGATTGGTCTAATAAGTGCCTTATAAAGAATTAATTTGTTGTGAATGTTTAGAAACGATCTGCGATGGAACATTGGATAAATAGCGCAGATAGCGCGATTAGTTTTGGCTACTGCATGATCGAGATGTTTTTCGCTACAAATCACAATGTTGTGAATATCAGCGCATACGGGATTTTTTTTTAAATTGAATCTGTGGATAAGGCAGCGAAAGAGGCAGCAGCTATATTGCTTCATTAACCAGTTCTAATATCGGTCGTATGGTTAAATTTAATAATCGTCCCTGCGTTGTTTTATACATTCCGTATTAACAAATTATAAAACACTCATTTGTTTCAAAACAGTCGGACTGTGAAATTCTTTGTCAATTACTACCTGGCGGAATTGATTATTAATTAATTTTACGCTTTTTTGTAATATTAAATGTTTTTAAAGAAAAACATCCACTTGGGTTACAGTTTAAATAGTTCTTTTACAACTTGTTGTTATCTTTAATTTTTAAAACTACATTTTAAAGATTTTTTCATTACCGGTCCTGATAGTTGTATTTCTTATTAATTCCACTATCCTAGAGGTATACAGCAGCATTTTTTAACAACTTGCAGGGTCACTGTGCATTTGCGAAGCCATTATGGTTTTAGAAACATTCAAATTTCTCTGTTTTTCGTGTTCAACACTTCCAACCATAATTATTGTAGATAGCGCAATTGTTCAATTTAATAATAAATAATCGGTTTACTAATGATACGGTAAATAAAGTTTATTTGAGCTAAATTCAATTGGATAATATAAATATATAAATAATTATTTATCAGGTGGTTTAGATTGCTCTGCGTTAAGAAACTGTATATGGGGCGCTTGCTGAGGGAAGGGACCTGAGATGCGAAGACTAGTTTTTGACCAAAAACGCGTTTAAAGTTTTGCGATACCGCGCATGCCTATATGTGTAACATGCTGCTAACTTCATAGAGCATCGTTGCCAAATTTTGGCCAAGGTAAAATAGAATTCGGTCGCTCGAACGTTGATTGCTATGAAGATTTTGAAAAAGTTGTTAAACGATCCAGCCATAAAAATTTCAGTGTTGTCATGAATGCCGTAAAAATCGAATTCGTGAATGTGGGACAGAAAATTTCAAGATTTTTATCAAAAATTACCCCATAGGTGCATGATTCCGTATTTTCATCTCTCAAATTTCAATTCTATCATATCATTAATTTGGTATTGTTTCCGTAATAGATATTACAAAGTATCATCATTTTCAGTTTAAAATAAAATGAACCTACAAAAAAAATTTGTCAACTCAGAAGAGGAAAAATTTTACCTACATGTACAAAAACTAGCAGCGTTTGAAATGTGGTTGTATCGGAGAATGTTGAAGATATCATGGATAGATAAAATCAGAAATCAGGAAACACTAAACAGATTGATGGAATTAGTTAAGACAGTAAAAAGACGAAATATAGCATATCTAGGGCACATTGTGAGAAACCAAAAATATGAAATTTTAAAATTGACCATTGAAGGAAAAATAGAAGGAAAAAAAGCTCGAGGAAGAAGAAGAATAACCTGGATGGAGGATGCGAGAGAATGGACGGGAATTCGAATACCGGAACTGCTACACAGCATGGCCGACAGAGAAATCGCCAGAAGAATAGTCGCTAACATCTAATACAGATACAGCACCAACAAGAAGAAGAAGAACAGCGACACGTACCGCCAGCAAACGATTTACATTCGTAACTTCAAATAGAAAATTATATGTGATTTTTTCCTGTAACCGCTTATTTGAATATAAACTTTTAATAATTTAAATGTGTAACTGAACTTAACGGTTATTTAAATTATTAAAAGTTTACATTGAAATAGAGAAATTGAATAAAACCGTCCACTTCTCAACCTTACGCTTGGCCAAATACTTATCAGAGCCGTTATCATTTCTATTTGCTGCTTACTTTGAATCATTGTTTTCTTCATCAGTATTTTGCTTTCCTCGTTCTCCTTCAACTTTTTATTATCTTCTATATCGTAACGATTCTATCATTCGCGATGCTGACCAGTCTCATGTTTGAATATCCGTCTCTTTTAGTTATCAGCAGCACAATTCGGCATAAAACTATTAATATTTGCGCGATACAATCGTTTTTAAAAATCTCAAAATTTCGTCGAGCTTAGTCCTCCAGCTTAATTTTTGTTAATACTCCATGTTAAATTGTGGAATCAAATTTTTCATTATCAAAACAATTCGATACAAATCGAGAATTTACCTAATTAAATTTGATTTTTAAATTCCGTCATGGGCGGAAGCTAATTTGACGCCGCTTACAGACCGAATATATATATATCTTTTTTTTAATATAACGAGCTCATCTTTTGTAAGACTTTTTTTAGGAATCGTACCAGGATAAATATTTTATAGACCTCATCATGTTCATTTCAAGTGGCACTTTCCAGCACTGAACGGCAGCGATGACAAACGAAAACAAATATCATTTTCACGCTAGTGTATAATTGTTAATCAATGTTGCAGATCAGCTTCCACCTCGTAATGGGTGAAGAACGCATGAACCTATGCTGCACGTATTTCACCGCTTGTGCCCTAAAATGAAGGGAAAAGTGGTTTTCTATAATTATTTGCACAGACATTCGCGTTCAAAATTTCGGAAAAGTCCTTTTGTTTTTTATAGAACGATCATTTCTAAATTTAAATTTATAACGTAACGGACAGCTAAAGTCAGTTTATTTAATAAAAAAAAATTCTGTATGTTGATAAAAAATTTGAGGTGACAAAAATTAAATTTTATTTTACCTTTTTTTTAGTACACATCATCTACCAAGAAATTTTTAACGTGTATTATCGTGCGTGTTTTAATCTTTTGTGCATATTTTTAGTGCATGTATTGAAGTATTTTAGCGCATTTAGTAATAGTGTTGTATTTTTTTTTTTAAATATTACAGTTTTCTTAAATATTTGGCTATTCAGTACCGATATATTGTAGGTGATTGGGTTTCATTAGAATGTTTTAGAAATTTAAATTATACAGAAGATAATAAGAAATCCTGGTATAGAAGTTTCAAGGCACTTAAATTCTCCCCAAATATTACGACTGTGTTTAAAGATTGTTTCGATTATTATATTAGTAATGTAGCCAAAGGAAAAAAAAAAACCTAACAAAGAAAATAAAAAAGTACATAGTAATCGAAGAAACAGAATAAAGTCAAAATTTTGATTTTTACTATTTTTAAAAAATTCAGAATAGTCAAAAAACAGGTAAAAAATCTACCTTTTTTTTCAAACGGCCACCATTTTACGAGAATTATTACTTTTTTTCTTCTCTGAGGGCTATAACCAATCCTTACTAATTAAGAATCTTTTCTTTTTTTTTTGTTTCAGATGACTAGAAGGGTTGGCAACGTGTCAACCAGGACAAACTCTTTTTTTTTTTTTGCCCCTCCACTTCATTAATTTTGAATTTTTTTTTATTGGATATTTTTTTTTGTGTATTCTTAAAACATGAATAAAAAAAATTGGTAAAAAAATGGATAGTAAAAATATTTATTGTTTTCTTTTTATTGAGCTTGAAAAAACCTCCTAAATTCGTGCCTCTAGACTAGAACACCCCCTTAACTAACATTAATACTTATTCGCTACACTAAATTCGAATTTGAAGTAATAATAGCAAAAGAACATTAAATATTTCCGATGTGTTTTCGATACTTGGTAGAAATCCATAGTACGGGTTTCTAGTTGATTTAATTTGAATTCGATGTGCAATTGTCTAAAATTTAGCATTCTTCTACTCATCAGCAGAGGCTAAATCCGGCCTGCAAATAAGCCAAAACACGATAGATCATCACTTCCGAGCGTCTTACGTTGATTGCTCGAAGCTCCATTCATTTAGCGTGAATCGATTTTATTGGCCGTAATATTTACGAAAATTAGAGAATTGTTCAATTTCGATTGTTTCTCTTATTAAACTGTTCGCATTATTTCGTTATCGTTAAATTTCATATTTATTTTTTTTCATATTAAAACATACTGTCAGTCTTCTGTTCGTCTACGATCTGTCTCGTTTTCACACCGGTCAAACTACAAGCACGCGGATGGTGCTATACTTCAGCAATTAAGTTATGTCCGTTTCTTTTTGAAAATTTTTTCTGCTTGCTCCACAAATCCTGGCCTAATTTTGCGTTCCACTCTGAAGAAGTATGTGTAAAAGAAAGAACGACTGCCTCTTAGTGATTTAATGATGGACCACACTGATAACTAAAAGGATTAGCTAGAGACTAATGGTAGCCGTTGATAGGGTATGTGAAGATATTAAAGCAAACTCGATGTCGGTCATGTTTAATAAAAATTTCATAAATGCTGTAAAAATGTATAAATTGCTAGTTATTTTGCGATTACATCTGACGTATTCTGATGTTATCGAAATAAACAGAAGTGTCTCCAGATGAAATACAGGTGATGCATTTATCGGTAATGAACTTCATCGTATACTAAAATCCAAAATTCGGAACTTCCTATCACTGAAATATATTCAACATCAAAAAAAGAAAAAAAAAAGAACGCTATTTACACCTGTTTAAAGTAAAAACAATTACTTTCTTAGCCGATGTAATAATTAAAATTAAAAAATATGTTAAGCGTTTTACTTACAACAAAAATATATCGCGAATCTCGTTTCGGAGTTCAGGTCTCCATTTGCGAAGATGATGAATTTCCAAACATTAATATTTCAAATAATTAAAAATGTTAATTGCGGGTGAAATAAAAAAATTCCTTTTATATGATGACACTTGAAGCGATGCACATCTAGTATTCTACGTTGATGTTTTAATGTGATACTCCTTATATTTCAACTTTTTACGCCTTTCTATTTTCCTAATCCGTTCTTCCCTTACCTCTCTATACAATCCTCACCGCAGTCTCCTGCCTGATTCAATTTCTTTCCTTTTCGCCGTCGTGCCGCTATTTCTTCTATCATCTACCGCTTACGTTTTCACCCCTCTGTTCTTTCTTCAGCTCTATCCCGTTTGTCAAATTCTTCCTCACACCTCTTCGTTACCTTCATCCGGATGAACCTTCCATCTGCGATGCTAACCATGTCTAGTTTCCATCTCTCTTTCTTGAACGCTCTTTCTTCTACCACAATCTATTACAACTCAATACTCCTTATAATGCTCCTTTCATATTTTTCCTTCCATCATTGAATATACTACTGCCTACTCTTGCTATACCTTCGTAACTTCTATCTCCAATAGAATTCATATTTCGTAATTCTTTAACTAGTCGTTAGGTCAGTGCCCTTTGTTGGTGAGCTCAAAGAAAAAAAAGAAAAAAAAAGTTATGCGGCATATGAGGTACTGAAATAAAAATCTCTGTTTACCGTTTTATGGGATATATGTTGTAACGCTCTTTTGAAATTCGGAAAAAAGGAAACGTAAACGCTGGATTCATTCTGTGCGATATTCGAGAGAGCTTTTGTATCAGATTTAATGTTTTTCGTGCGCGTAATAATAAAAGGTGGGCGTCAAATGCTGTTTTTTTCCCAAAAACTTCTACGCTAAATTTTTGTGTTCTTTTTTTTGCCTTTTTTCAATTGTAATAATAAAATCTTAAGCCGAAAACTTTTTCCAAAACTACTTTTTAATTAGCCTTTTCCTACCATGTCGTAGAACCAAAATGTATCTGACACCGGGGCTAACACTTTTTTTCCCCTTATTTGTATTAATCTGTACAGCCTTTAGGCTATAGGCGTACGACTATGATTGTTAATTCAGGTTATAAAGTTTGACAGTTTTGATGTATGAAAATTGACTGCAAGTGTCGCACAATACACGGATTCAAGAGTTTCATTTGGGATATGCATATTTCTTTAACTGTAGAATTTCGAACATTCGGTGATTCTATGAACTATCGATATTGGGGGACATTGCAGGTGTCACATATTAGCCACGGTTGCTTATTTAAGATATATCCATGCGTTAAGTCGGAGTGACTTGTTTTTAGGCGGAAAAGTATTACTTCGTCTTTTCTCGATTCTTGGAATGAGGTTTTCCACGGAACGATAGTTTTTTTAAATGATTTTAGTTTGTTCGTGTCTGACACTAAATGCCAAAATCGTTGGAAGATTATTTGTGCGAAAGATTTACCAGATTTTTTTCAATTAGGATTTGAACGTTTGGTATCGCGGAAATACTTAAGGCCAACTTTGCAGTTTTATCGGCTTGTTCGTTTTGACGAATGTTGAAGTGAGATAGGATCCGACAGAAGATGATTTCTTTGCTTGATGACGACAGCATTTGGACTATTTCCTGGGATGATGCTATTTCTTTTTGTAAAACATTTTGATGGATAACGAATCAGTTAGTGTCGGAATGCGGTTGGATGCACGTGCCATAGTTGACTGCTAGAAGCATAGAGTTTGGTTGACTAGACGGAGAACTGCAGTAGTTAGTGAAAACGGATAACATATTCGAACACCCAGCTTTGTCTGATGTTTTAGAACTGTCTATGTATATTCTAATGAAGTTCTGATACTTACTTAGGAGGTTATTGCGGTTTTGATGATAAGCAACGGAATTAGTACGGGACTTATTCAAGTCAGTAAGATTTATATCTGGAGCAAAATCCAGCCATATGGTGGATTTATATTGAACGGAAAATTTAGAAGATTGGTATTTTTTAGAACGACTGATTTAAGGAGATCATCGTTGTTACGGGGAAGATAGTTGGGCGGGATCATGAAGTGAAGAGAAGAGTTAAGGTTTGGATTGGCAGGAATGTTGAGAATGGCGTTTGTGGAGGCAAGATGCCTTTGAATATTAGGAGGAGAGCGGTCTGAGGATTCGTTTAAAGGACTATCGATTGGTTACGAACAGCGCCTGTAATTAATTTCAGGCATATGTTATGAATTGTATTGAAAGAGTCAAGAAGTGTTTGAGTAGCGAAACCGTAAAGAGATACACCAAAATATATTACTGGACGGATAAGAATTCGATAAAGTTTCAGAACGTTTGCCTGAGCCATATGAAGTGCAAGCCAATTTTTTTAAGAGATTAATTTTTTTTGAAGCATTTTGCTTTAAGATTTACCAGATGCGGAGTCCAGGACGAGGTATTATCAAAGATTACACCTAGGAATCTGACTCTGTCTGAAACTGGAATAGAGGTATATTGTCGACTCGAAAGGTTAGGTTTTTAGAGCATTTGTAAAGTGGATTGCAGTTGATTTAGCTTGTGAAATTTGCATTGCGTTTGGTCCCTTCGCGTATTTGATTAACGTTTTTGTAAACACCAAAATTTATTCGATATGCTGCAAAGTTCAAATTGCGCTAAAAATAAATGTTGCGCGAAGGGTACGATAAAAAATTATGCAACTCTCCTTTTCGTTTTCCAACAAATTTGTTCGCTGCAATTTTCTGCGAAAACATGTTTTCTTTTTCTTTTCACATTTGCCCATGTTCTGTGCTTATTTTACACACTCTATTTGCGTCGGACACAAATGAATGCATGTCGACCACTTGCAGCGTACAAGAATGCAAGCTGTGCTCGCCCCATCGGACGACCGATCGGAGAAAGTACTTTGCGGTCTCTTTATGCACGCGTCCGATGCGATTTGTTTCCTTACTTCTTACGCCGAACACATTTAAACCACGCTCGTTTCGTCGCTGCTGTTTACTATGCATGCAGCGCCTATTACGAAACCACATTCTGTTCAGCATTTTCCGATTTACTTAACAAGCCGCGAAAGGGAAATATTTTGTTCGCACCAGTTGGCCAAACGATATCGATGATAGGGAAATCACGCGTCCACCGTCGCTACTGTAATTAAGGATCACCTTCTTTTTTTAACCGATAATGATTACATTATCATGCTGATTATCGGCGGTACATCGACTGCTTCGGAGACGTTATTCAATCCGAACACGATACGTTAATTTTTTTAGCGCTTTCCCATTCATTATTCGTTTCTATTCCTATTGTGCTGAGACGCGTTTAAGCTAAAATCAAATTCCTCCAAACGTGCTCTCAAAGAGCTATTTATGTTCACTTTTAAACTCGATATTCCTTAAGTATCGTGTGTCATGTTTTCATCTTTTCATCTTGGAATTTGACAGGGTTTTGTATGTTATACGAATTCGGAAGTTAGGCGCAATCGTCGCTGGTTGAAAACTGATGTTTTCATAATCCTCTGTGATTGTATAAGTAACGTAAATTCATCTAAAAGCGGCCGTTTGTTAAATATGTACATTTTGCTAATGCCTGCTTTTTTTCAGAATATACGCTCTTATACGTATTACGGCTTTTAGAGCTGTTGCTGCTTCATCTTCGTTCAAAATTTATCGCGATTTAAAGAAATCCGCCAATCCTCATCTACCCCGTGGTTTGAATCCCGGTGCTGCATAAACTTCTAGAAACAGAAAAAAGATTTTATTGGCCACCGCCATTCAAAAAAAAAGAAGTACATTTCTTTATAGTTGTTAAAATAATTAAAATAAAATTGAAATTCTCATAAAAGTGGATAAAAAGAGATATACATATACAGTAGAACCCCGGTTATCCGAAATAAAGGGGGGACGGCCATTTCGGATAATCGATTTTTTCGGTTAACCCATGAACATCAAAACATGGTCTACTAAAATAAGTACATGTGTAAGGGAAATAGTTTACAAACTATTTCTGTAGTTTACAGTTATGCTTTTTTTATTTTAAAATGATATTTACAACATCGTTATGCATGTATGTATAAAAATTTACGTAATTAACATTATTACACATGTATGTAGTACTTACGTACAATGTACATAATGTACTGAATTTATGAAAAATACACTGTGATTCTTTTTTGCGTTTTGCGTCCCTCACATCGTTATCGAGCAACGATAATTCTCTGTCTTATTATTAACAGGACGTCAGGAGGCGTTGACTCGGTGCACTGCTCAACAAATCTGAGTGCAACCTAAAATACATAAAAACTTACATACTGTACTGACTGACGACATACTGTATGTAGGCACGAAACGCTTGACTTACGTACCTCTAAGGCATTGAAACCGTCGTCAGCTGTCGCATTTTCCGATCCGTCATTGTCGCCGTTATCTGCTTCCGTATTTTCTGTAGTGTTATAAGCTGGCTGCAAAACTGCCTCTACAATAGTATCTTGGTCCGTGAGCTCTTCGGAATCATCTACGACGATCCATTCGTCCACGTCACTTTCATTCATACCTTCGCATTCAGGGATTGTACGAATCATCTCTAACAAGTTTTCAAAACTTTTTGTTCCCTCTTCCTCTTCTAGCCCTTCATAAAGTTTTCTCTGGCACCTTTGAAGTGTTTCATTTTGAATCTTGTCCCATGCTTGCGCACACCAATAAATAACATGTTTCATGTTCACTGATTTCAGAGCTTTATTCATTTCTTCATTCTGTGTTTCGCAATCTTGTAGAATGGTTTTCAGTAACAGCCCTCGGTGGTGTCGTCTCTTCTATGACACCCTGATCCATAGGCTGAATCAGGCTAGTAACGTTTGCGGGAAGGAAGCGAACCATAATATCGTCACTTTTTAATTTACAAGGGTGTGCAGGCGCAATGTCAATCAATAAAATCGCTTTTTTAGGCAGTCCTTTTTCAGCTAAAATCTTCTCAACTTTCGCCACAAACTGATCAAAAAACCATTCGCAAAACAGCTCAGAAGAGATCCAAGTACTTTTTTGTGCTCTATAAAAACCCGGTAAAGCATTTGATGCAATGTCCTTTAAGGCTCGTGGTTTTCTTCGTTTGCTGATGCACGTTGGTGGCAGTCTATGAGTCCCAGAGGCATTTCAAGTTAAAAGAACTGTTACGCGTTCTTTATTCATTTTGTGACCTGCGGCAGAATACATAGCATGAGAGAGGGACTCGGGAAGTCGCTCACCACTGTGATGAGTCACGTACCCGTTTCTTGTCGTTTTAACTTTGAAAACACGGTACGCATCATAGTCGGAAACGTTTCGGTTAACCCGAGTTCGGATAACCGGGGTTCTACTGTATATTTCGAAGTTATTTTCTATAATCTGTTTAAAAAACTATAAATAAAAAACAGCCTAACAAGTGAAAGGCACTCACACAGCGGGACAGAATTCGGAATATTTATCAGAAGATGTGCTTTTTTAATGACGCAGTATCGGAAAATACTTTAAAGAAACAAAACGCACGTACAAAAATAAAACGTTATTTTAGCCCCATCTATTTAGAATAGAAAGTCGTATTTGTATTAACTCCGATCGAGAAGTTCTTTGTAGCACGCAGCGTAATCGAAACGAGGAATCCTTTTGAATAAATTGATAACATTTTTTTGTCGACTGCACAGGTCGTGTCTGAACTTACCTGTAATACCGTTTAAAATTTTAATTTTTAATGAAGTGTAAAAAAAAAAAAAAATAGACTAAAAACATTAATCAAACAAAACAAAAAATCACGCTAAGCGGAACATTTTTTTTTGCGAAGAGCGTCAGGTATAAAGGCAAAATTCCTTTAAAATTTTCGCAACCGAATTGTAACGCAAAATATAATTGAACACTTCTTGTGTCAGTTCCGTTACGCTGGTTTAGTATTTTACGCTCAATCGTGTATGTTACCAGAGAATCAGCCTATATTTGTAAATAAGGAGAAACCCGTTCGCTGTAAACTGTAACTTCTCAAAATGTGTCGCGTTATTTTATCGTCGAAGCGAATTCCACTAAAGTGCTTATGGGTCAGATACTACTTCGGTTTACTTTGTGACAAGTCAAACAGCGAATTTCGATATTTATCGCAGCGGTTGAAGAAATTATTCTTCGATTAATTGTTATTTAAGTGATTCTCTCATTAATTCGACAGGTGCTGAAGTTGCCGAACTTTATTTAAGAAGAAACTTTTTCTGTCGTTTGATACGCTATACACGTCCTAAGAAACCTGATTCGTCTACGATACACTGAGGACGTTTAAACCGAAAACAAAAAAAAAAAAAAAAAGAAAATAAAATATTTTTTGAAAATTTACACAATTTGGTAAACTATTCTACAAAATAAAACTAAATAAAATTAAATAACAATAGAATGTTTTGTGAAAATTTATATAGTTCGGTTAACTATTCCATAGAATAAAACTAAATAAAATTAAAATTATAATAGAATATTTTGTGAAAATTTATCTGATTTGGCTAACTATTCTATAGAGTGAAATTGTTTGTTTTTTTTTACACGTACATTTTAATACAATCTTCTTGTTACAGTAAATAAATTAACACTACTTTTGAAACGGTGTTACAACTTAACCTAACTAATTTGTAAAATAAATAGCGTAGAAACTATGTACAATTATATAACTCGTAATATTATATAGGTATATCAATAATCATACGCGCATGTAAATACCCATACGCGTGCACACAAGTTACATTATATTATATATATATATATATATATATATAATAAATTAGTTGATCAACTCATAAAGCTTGGTGCGCTTAAGGTGCCGTAAGTCATTATCAGGAAGTAGCAGTTCGAAGGCCTCTACATTCAGGTGACTGTAAAGTCGGTTTTCGTGTGCTTCTGCAGTTTGGCATATAACTTCATCGGTCCATAAAATCTTTAAATCCGAATGTATATCTTCGTTGCGTTGGTAGCAGAGAGCTCATGCTTCGGAGACACTTGTTTTGAGCGTGTTGAATATTAATCGATTTGATTTCTTTGCACAGTCTTAGAGTTGAATACCATACATCTATTTCGGTCCAATGATTTGACAATAAGTTATACATTTAGCAGACAGATTGAACTTGGAGTAACGTCCAATCAACCGGTAAATCTGTCCTAATTTATGTAAAGCTTGTTCTTTTTTAATCTTGACATGCGTCTTTCAGTGTTCAGTCTCGGATCTAAATGCATACCGAGGTATTTAGCAGAGTCTCCCCATGGCGGAATAGGAATGCGATCAAGGTATCAGGTCTTAGATTTATAAAGTGTAAACATAACGTGCACTGATTTTTCTTGAGTAATCTTGTCCTTCCAATCACATGTCCCGTTGCTAATTTTTTCTACTGCATATTGCAAGTTAGTCGTAGCCAATTCTGTTGAGTCGCCAACTGACAAGATGACCATATCATCTGCAAAGAGAGCAGTCATCGTCTCAGCTGTTTGTCCGCGTATACAATAAATACAGAATAGGTCCTAAGACAATACCATTTGGAACAGCAGCCTATATTGGATACAATTTAGACTTTGCTTCTTCGTAAGAAACTGCGAAGGATCTGTCAGCGATTGAAAAAGTTGACACTTGTTTTCCGGTAGTACGGTTGCTCATTTCATAGATCAGTCCTTCGTGCCGGACCCGGTCAAAAGCTTGCGGATATATCTAAAAAAATAGCCGGACATTATATTTTTTTTTCAAAGGTTGTTTCAGTTAGCTTAGTTATACGAGAGTGCAAATAAAACTAAATAAAGTTAAAATTATAAAAGAATATTTTGTAAAAATTTATATGATTTGGTAAACCATTCTATGAAATAAAAATAAATAAAATTAAAATAATTTTCTGTATTATTAAAAAAAGTTTATTTATTATTATTATCTTTTTTTTTTTTTTGTTTTTTTTTTTTTTTTGTGCGCGTCAACTATGGGTATTTAATCCAGCAGATCAAGTAAAATTATTGGAAGTTTCAATATGCGCTAGCGAGATAGTAGGATTGAACGAGACACCTCTGCCTAATCAACTATGCGATCGTAGCTCTGGCTAAAAGAATTTATAAAGCCTTTTAACAGTTGCCCAGGTTTTCCTATTGTGACGCTTTTTCCAGTTGCTTCATCTATGCGTCATCAGAAAACCGCATTTCTTTTCGTTGAATCTGGGCTCAGTTGTAAACATTTGAGAGTGGTTTTTCGTGATAGTCACGAGTGCAGATGTAAAAATATTCACCTCGCAATGTCGCGCAATTTTATATCTACCCTTTCCGTAGATTAGAAACATTTTTATTAATTGGGAAGATAAATTAAAAGGAAACATGCGGGTTAGGTGCCCATTAGAATATTATGAAAAAACGAAAAAACAAGTTCATTTTACTAAACAATAATATACATATATATATACATATATTTAAATAACCATGCTTTAATTTTAATCACTCTCCTTTCGAAAATTTTTAACACGCAGAAATATGCCATCAAGCGACTTTTCACCCCTCTTCATCGAATCTGTGTCGTATACGTTTGAAGTACACTGCAGGTGAAAACCTTCTGAATGGAGTACTGTGTCTTGTAGCAGTGGCAAATGAACGTTGGTTTCTTTCATTTTATATCGACTTTTACATCGTAAAAAACTATAATTTTCTTACATCAATAGGTGTCAAATTTTTTAAATTAAAATACTTGAAACTCTAGCAGTTTAATCGAGGGATATGTTAAAAATTTAACAGCTTTTTAAACGGACAAAAATGTATTTGTTAAAAAATTGATTCATTTTTAATTACGCTTACGTGTATTTAGTGCGCGTTGTTCTGCTGTGGCCACATCATGAACGTAAGACATGGCGTTAGTTAAATGTAATTTAAATTTTAAAATTTTAATCTGTACAATATTACAACGCGCTAGACAGCCTTATATCGTAATACGAGTAGAGTACGCCTATTTAAATTATCTCTAATTATTACTTCACTTCTATTCGAAAAAACTACGCATTTTTGATTTTAGCGTATGATTTTTTCTGCTTTGTTTTCCAGAAAAATTAAATAATTACTGACACGTGTGCGATAAACTAAGATGCAGAAAGACATTAACAGGAGACAACGGCGGGAAATCGAAGGTGAAAGAGCGAAAAGACTAAAAAGCGCCAAATCGCGAACGTAAATGAATAAGGATAAAGTGATAAGACTGATAATGGATTTTCACGGTGCGATGAAGAGTTTTGAAGAATTAGAGATGAACTGCTTGTCGGAAAATTAGTGGGAAAGAATTGCAAATCGCAAAGTCGGTTAAGGTCTACTCGGTATGCGATTACGTATATTTATTAATTGTATCATTTTATTAAATTCGAGGTTTATTTATTTATTTTATTCGAGAAATTAAAATATTTTGATAATTCTCCCCTTTATTTTCATACGATACGGTGCCATTAATTCGTTTTGGTTTTAAAAATTTCAGTTGCACGTAAGCAAAGATGGAAGAAGAGCCTGAATAATTACCAAGAGTTACATTTTTTACTGCTTGAAAGACGAAATGTACAAAATGTTTACGCGGTTACGGCTGTTTTTTCCTTTCTTTTTTTTCGTTAATGGGTTACGATTATCGATGTTCAATACACTTAATAACGAGTAGCTCCTTTTTGAAAAATTCTGTATAAACACCAAAGTGATTTTATAAATTGGACAATGAGAATTTTCAAAAATTAAGTAGGAAAGAAGCAATCTAATTTCGCTCAACTATTTGTTGTTTCCATATTTTCCTACGTTTTGTTTGAAAATTTA
This sequence comes from Icerya purchasi, assembly GCA_039619475.1. NCBI lineage: Eukaryota > Metazoa > Arthropoda > Insecta > Hemiptera > Monophlebidae > Icerya > Icerya purchasi. The sequence continues at coordinate 232,429,006 of CM077116.1, forward strand.
AAAATGATTTCAGTATTAATCAGGCAGTCCCTACTCGCCGGAAATAACTAACAACTGAGAATATTCGAATGGCGCATTTGATAATTCCCGTGTTCGTTTCTCTCGCGTTCTATGCAGCGAACGTCAGAGAAGCAATTTGTTTTTTGGAAGAATAATTGCGCAGCGGTATCTGGCATACATTTTTGCGATAAATTACAGTTTACGAGCGACTCCTTTTTATATGTGCAATCATTTATGGGGCTCGCACGCCGGAATTGCGCACTTTTGTTTATCCGGATTGAAGAAAGAACCGCGATTTTCGGGACCGAAATGTGCACCAAATTTCTTCAAGTATGTATAAAATGTAAAAGGCAAAAAAAAAACAAAAACCGACTAAACTCGCTTAATGATTTACGTTTTTAATGTTCGACGGCTTTTCTAGATAAGATGGAATCATTTAGCGTACTGTTTTGTTAAATGTAGTAGTTTGGAACAAAATACAAAAATATAACAGATTTAAACACACAAAACAGAACGTAATATTGGCATAGATGATCAGCTAAAAATGAATAAGTAGCACATGATCTGATGTGTTTTTAGAGTTCGTTCTGGTCGTGCACACTTTGTAAGTGCTTTTATTTGTATTTGTTAATTTTTAGCTCATTTGTTATCGGAAAATATTATACTTATACTGAAACAATTCTTTGCAGAGCGATTTGTTTAAGAATAGTCTCGAATAATATACCGAGTTAATTTTACAAATATAAAATTATTTAATCGCTTAATTTAATTTTCGGTTACAAGTAAAATAAATCTTATACTTTCAGTGAACAACTATAATTAATCTGTGTTCATTTACTTTATTCAATGATTTAGATCGGGGTTTCTCAAAGTGGGGTACGTGAACCCCTAGGGGTTCGCCATTCGACGGTAGGGGGTTCGCGACAAGATTTATGTAATGGTGGCTGAATGCTTGGCAGGCGCGTGGGGTACACATTTCGACGCGCACGCGACTGAACTCGCATGGCATGGTACAGCACGGCGCGCGGCATGGTTCCCACGCTCAGTGTTTGCTCAGTGTTCATTTTTGTGCTGCTAGCGATAATTTTGTTCGAATCACTGTTATTTTCTGAAAATTTATTCAGTAACAGTTCCGAAAATGAATGAGTGGTTAAAAACAGGGTCATTACGTATAAAATGTCCAAATAATTCAACGTTATCATCCAGCTCGTAACCTGTACAAAGTACGTCTACTCAAATTGCGTCTACTTTTGCTGAAAGTTTAGCTTCAAACGAAAATTCTGAGAAATCGAGAGAACCAGAAAAAAGAAGTCACACCATCGGCAAAAAAAAAAAAGGAAATATGACGAAGACAATCTGAAAATTGGATTTACATGTAAAGAAGAATCTCAATACCCAGAACCACAGTGTGTAATATGTTCAGAAGTTCTCGCAAATAGCTCGATGAAGCCGTCATTGCTGCAAAGACATTTGGAAACAAAACATCCGCAATACGTAAACCTTTAGAGTTTTTGTTCAAAAAAAGAAACAGTCAGCTTCTTCAAAAAAGACCATGAAAACTACCTTGTATATTTGCGTCCATCTTTTCCTTGTGGCATATAAAATTGCAAAGACCGGGAAGTCATACGATATTGCTGAAGAATTGATTTTACTTACCAGCCGCTAAAGAGATGGTCAGTTGTGTATTGGGAGACACATTTTCGAAATTGCTGGATAAAATACCTCTTTCGAATGATACAATTGCACGTCGCATTAACGACATGGCACACAATGTTGAAAATCATCCCGCACAACGATTACAAAATAATTATTATGCGATTCAAGTTGATGAATCAACAGGATATTAGTGGATTTCCGAATTTACTTGGGTTTGTTAGATGTGTATATGAAAATATTTCTGAAGAAGATCTTGGAATGGGGATGTTAGGGGTTCGCCGTCATTTGGAAACATTAGCAGGGGTACGTGGAGCCATTACTTTCAGAAACCCTGATTTAGATCATCCGGCTTTCGAAATTTGTCCGGTTAGTTCAACTTCCAATTATTCAAAATATATAGGTATTAATTTTCTATCAGTACAAAAAAAAGTATAATTGCGATTACGCACGTATTCCATCGCTTGACATGGCGACAAGTAAAATTTTTCTTTATTTACAAGTTACCCCTTTTTCAGTCTAAACTTTCACATATTTTAATGTTCTATGTTATCAATTGACATTAAGCATATTACTGAGACGACCGTTTTAACTTACAAAATAGAGATAAATATTTTTACAATACCGCGCAATTAATGCTTAGAAATCGAATAGTAATTTAAATAACCGGAGATTAATTTACAGCATTGGAATTTTTTACGTTTCTTTATGAGGAAAAATTATGTCAGTCACACATATTATTTAAGTCGTGCTTATAAATGTCGCAATTAAAAAACGCTCTTCCGGAGTTCTGAGCGCTAAAAATTGCGTAAAAAGTTAATAATATATTATATAATAATACGAATTTGAAAATTATCATTTCAAAATGTATGACTCGCCAATCGATGTTGATCTCGTGAAATTTAAAATGTACAACAAACATCAAACTCTGTCTGTATCGCAAGAAAAGTTTTATAAATGATAGTTTCAAACGAACTCAAAATATATTTCACCTACGTATATAAAGAGACACTTTGAAAGAAAAATATAGCCGATATTTTATTCAAATTTGAATAACACACCGGAGAGCATTGAAAACTTGAGAGTTCGAAGAAAAAAAAAAAAAAAAAAAAAAAAAAAACTTTCTCGAACGTGTTGCATACGGGGGGATGGAAAACATATTACTTGAAAGTAACGAAATTATATTTCAATTGCTTAAAGAAACTTTCGGAATTTGTGAAAAGTTTAAAGTAACTTGAAAAAAAAAAAGCAAAAAAACAACAGATTTACTTAACCACAAAACAGAATTATGTGAATTACATAAAATCATCAGTAAATAATCAGAAAAATAAAATGATTCCATCAGATTTTTTATTAATGTAGACGAAAATGAGAATTAAATCTATTCGAATAAGTGTAAAACTTCATAAATTAATTAGCATTTCATGGAAGAAGTTAAGAATTTTTTTTTGATTTCTTCGAATCGCACGCATTCTGTCGAATTTAGAACAATAAGCGGCAGTGTTAAGAAACTATTCAATGCATAAATTAATGGAATGCTTCTCAATATGATCGTCATTTCTCGTTGATATGTTTCAGTATTAATAAGCTAAAAGTCACACTATTAAACACAAAATACTGTATTTACGAGTATAATAATTAAAAATTATAAAATAGCTGACTAGTAGTTTTTCAGATATCCATTATCATATAGCGTTATTAACCATTTTTTTTTTTTTTTTCTATTTTATTTTTTTCACGGCGTTATTAACATAACATAAAGTAAAGCGAATAAACGTAAATTATAAAAATCGATATAGTTTCCACAAATAAAAGTCGATATATTTAATTGATTATATAAATATAAAATTGGAAATTATAAAAAGTTAATACGAAATGTTTATTATTTAATTTTGTATCATTCAATCTGTATGTATAATGAAGTTAATGCTAATTTCTTATGTGCGTAGGCTTGGTTGGAATATTCATTGATAGTGAAATCAGTTTGTGTTTGTTTTATAAATATATTATACTGTAAATTGTTATGAATAATAGTAATATTTATGTATATAATTGATTGTTTTATTACCGACTTTATTGTAAATTTGAATTAATAGAATTTCGGTATGTAACGAAATTAAAACGCAGTTGCCATTGTTATCGTTATTGAAAATGCATATAACATCATCTACATTTCTGCAATAGAACAATAACATTCCATCGATATATTTTTAATGTTATTTTACTCATGGTGTTGTAATATAATTTCGCTTAGAAGAAATGACAATGGCGAACTTATTAGAAACCATTATTTTGTATATTGTTACATCAAATGGGAAATAATTCTGATTACATATTATTTTAATTATATTTAAAAGTTGACGAACATACAAAACATTCTAGTTAATAGCGTCATGATTATATGGATTTATAATATCCGAAACTAGTTGGCTATTTTATAATTTTTAATTATAAATATATTTTGTGTTTAATAATGTGTGATTTTTAACTTATTAATGGTGAAAATAATATACAAAAATGAAAGGCAACTTTAGATGTAGACATTTAGTTGATTGTATTTGACCATTTTAGTGGTTAAGGCGTTTGGTTACTAAACCAGAGGACACGGATTCGACATTTGTCTCGTTCCAGATCCGAATCGTTCCCAAGTTTACCCAGCCTGAAATAATTGACTACCAGAGAAATCTGGAAAAGTAAAGGCGGCTGAAAGAAAGGAACTGGCTTCACCACTCTCATTAGTGCCATTGAGTTCATTGTGAACCTTAACTTTACAATCCCCCGACGCCAAGGGTATGGAACTTACTTTACTTTACTTGGTGTTCTGCGTCGGGTGCTATCTCTTTAATGTGTTATTCTATAACTGCTCTAGGTATCGTAGTTTGACTGGCTCAGTATCATCTTTAACCGTCGGTATTTGTACATCTTTGTGTATCCGGTCGTTGTATATCACGGCGTACCGGCTGTCGATCGTAAAATCATCGACTGGACTCGTTGAATGATCGCTACATTTGATTTACTCGCGCGGGTCCCCAAACTGAAATTCCGTAAGACCATGTAGGTTTTAAGCTAGCTTTGTACAGTAATACTTTATTTTACATCGACAATTTAATACCGCTACGTTTCAGTTAAATTCGGTGGAAAGTAATTAATAAATAAAAACTCGACCAGGAGTGGGGGGGGGCTGATCTCAGGAAAAACATTTGATTGTAGTATATTTAAAAGTTGTTTGCCGGAGTTGATTAAAGACTTTGTTTGATAGCCGAGCTTTCGGTTAACATGCTTTTTTTATTGTTTTTGACTGAAGTTGGGGGTAATTAAATTAATTAGTCTTGACAGTTGGTAAGTGAACCGAACAGGGTTTACTATTATTATAAATGTATATTATATTGAACAAAATCGATGAATGCGGGAGGAAATTTTCGGTTTTTTTTTTCTTCAAATTCACCATTTATTTATTATTTAAAAATTACAAAAATTTCACATATGCAACTTTATTAGTTGATGTTTTTTGAGACGAATTACCGAGAATAAGTATAATTACGAGATGAAGTACTTTTTTAATAAAGTTATAGAATCCGTACTCTGATTTTTATAAACGATTCTAAATCGTTTTTAAACATCGTAATTCATCCGGCCATCTTTTACATCGTACTACGTTAGACGTGCATTGGGTCATCAATCTTCACGAAGTAGATGGCAGCGCAAGGAGGAAAATAATGGGACTAGCATATCTTCGAAAAGCTCGACCATAGAGAAACTGGCTTTTTTTCTCACTACTTTGCATCTACTCGAAACAACGTATTTTTGTTCTTAATATTTTTTCGCAATTGCACATCTCGTAGATTTTCATTTTTAGCAGTTTTCGGAAAAATGTTACCACTGGTATTTTTTTTTCTTTTGTATATACATTGCGTCGAAAAAGCCGTAAGCAACGGTGATCGTTAGACATGCTTAAAGAGGAGTAAAGGAGAAGAATGGGTAGGAAATACAGCGGAGAAGTAAAGGAAGGACGATGATTGATCTTATGACCCCAGTTGGGGGGGGGGGGGCAACAGACTGGGATTAAGGAAGATCAGACACTTAGTCGCAGAGAGAAGACATCAGGCGAGGGGCGCGATATGTAGACGACAATCCGAGTTTCCTAGGTGATCGGAAGCGCATCCCGACAGCATTTCTTTCGTTTGAAACCTCTGGCTGGATTTTCTGGAATATTTGTTAGATACATACGGGCGCTGTTCGGATTTGAGCTCCATTGCAGCTTGTCGAAAAACTTTCTGTACTGCTCAACATAAGTGTATCGGGTGACAAATGGCAGCTGCAAATCTGCGTGCAGCGATAAATTTGAAACTTGGCGCGGAAGTAATAATCCGAAGTATTTTTGACTGTTCCCTTAGAATCTTTACTAACGTATATGTTGCAGTTGTACAGTTCCAACCCTACCTCCCAATGAGCGCTATCATTGTTCGATATGATTTGCTGCTTGACAAATTCCGAGTCGATCTGCTACTTCCTAATACCGGATATAACAATCCATAACAGGCGGAAGAGAATCGCAGCAATCTTCAGATTCGTTGAGCTACCGTCGAAAGCTGAATTCTTATCAACAATCCCCTCGGCACTATTTAATCGACCACATGGTATTGTACACTGAAATAGTCTGATGTTCGAATTTTAAGTTCTTAAGTTAATTAGTAAAGAGACTGCTATGTCTGTATAGCTAGAATGGTACGAATGGTAGTTGCCTACGTTCAGAAATTGAGTACGGCATTACAAAGAAGAAGACGAATTAATCGATGATTACCTTAGAGTAATCGCCGATAATTATTTAGTCGAAAAATTCTTTGTTCTCGCATAAATTTATGAAAACTCCACTTAAAAATTTTTTTTCGATCTCTCTCTCTCTCTCTCTCTCTCTAAGAGTAGTAGAATGTTCAGTTTATTTTTTCCGATAATGTTACATTATGGGCTACACAAAAATAATTACTTATCTCGCTTCGAAGTTCGTAGCCTCACTGGTCAATAACGTAACATGAACCCACGCAACATCTAAACCTTCCCACAAGGAAGCGTAACAAACTGCAACTAGTTATGAACTTGGCGCGATTAATTTTTTGTCGACGTGATAACGCTTATTCTAATTTTTATCTCACTAATATTCGCTTTGTTTACGAATGCATTCGACTAACAGCGCGCGTTCGATTGCTGTTCGCAACAAGAACTGAATTAGAAATTAAATCACAATTAGTCAGCGATTTAATGCTAGTCTGAAGAAGAATAATGATAAAAACTTCATGAAGGGTGTAATGTTAAAAATCGATCGACTCGCGGAAATTCTGAGAGCCCTTTTCTTTTTATTCATTTCATTTCGTTTAGTGTCTATTTTAATGGAATGCACTACATGAAACAGTGGCCAAGCTATTGGGTTGCAGTCGTCACGTTCTTATTTCATTAAAATCCGATGCGTGCATTTTACTTGGGACTTTATTTCAATATCGGAAATATCCGAGTTTGGTTAAAAACTTCGTAATAAATTCGAACAAAAAGAGAAAAAAGAAATTAATTAAATTAAATTTTTACACTCACAGTGAGAATGTAATGTGAAAGAAAAAAAAAAAAAAAAACTACAAAGGACATTAGTCTGAATTAAAATGTAAACTATGTTCAATCTCAGCCACATTATTCGTACGTTGCTTAGACAGGCGATTTTGAATTTACCTTTTCTGACTGATCGATATTTTTGGGAACTCGCGCGAGCCATGAGGTCAATCACAATTTCGGCCTCTTCTTTCCTTTTCGCATTTTACGTTTCCTTTTTTAGTTTTTTGTTTTTACGAATGCTATTTTCTTTTCCATGCTGTTCTAACTTCTAACTTTCCGATTAAGAAACACTTTTTTCCTTTCCATTCCTGGTTGTCCTAATAGCGTAGAGGTTTTTCGGAAGATTTGTAAACGCCCGATGTCGACCAGTCCAAGTGAAAGATGAAAAAAAATCGATTTTTTCAAAATGTTCTGAGCAGAAATTAGGGTTACTCTAAGGCGAGTTTACTTTTTGGAAATGATCAAACCAAACATATCTAACACGGAAGAGGACTGGTGAGGTTGGTGTCGCCGTTGTTTTTCCTTCTCATAACTACTCTAAATCCTTTAAACTCCCTTCGTGTTGTCCTATATTTTCTGCTGAATCTGTTGTCGTACTTCATGCATTTTTCTTTTTTTTTTTTTTTTTTTTTTATCTCTTCCTCTTCTTTCCTTTCGGATAAATTTCTTTTAATAGCTGACTCTGAAAGTATCTTGCAGGTGACTTCTTCTCCCTTACCGTTACCCTCTTTTGAACAACCTTTCATTCTTCTTATTCACAGTCTAATTCACGAATTATTCCTGTTCCGTTCTATCTAAATAGATCTTGATTTCCTGATCATGCTCGGATCGAGGGTAATGAGGTGATTCGAATGGACATCCTCTTCATAAATTTCCTGTGTTACAATATTAATCATATTTTCAGACAGTTTCACCTTAAATTAATTTATTTTTCCGTTTTCTTCAATCCGAATTCCTTTTACCTTTCCGTTCAGCCTATTATACTTCTCTGACCAGTTGGTTTGACAAGTTTCCTTCTCTTTGTCGTCCATCACTGCTATATGTCGCCTTTAATTTTGGTGTCGTACCTTTCTCCCTTTGTCACTTTTTCGTTTTTCTCTCGTCTCTTCCACGCGGCGCTTCACCCACAAGATTCCTTTTTTCTGTACGATGTCAATATCATGTTTTCTTCGAATGTTCCTCACTCTCTTCAGAACGTTCTCTCTTCTATTCTCGGCTCTTGCATGTTCGTCTTCCTACTCCATACAATGGCACTCTTATGTTCTCTCATTTCCTTCCTTGTCAGTTGTTCCTATTCTAGCTTCTTTCATTCATTCTATCTCGCACTAGATTAAAATCTGATGAAATGCTATGTGCTCCTTGTTGAGCTATTATTAGATTCCTTAGTTGATTGGGATTTGCTCTTCGTTAGCGTGCCTAAAAGAAAAAAAAAAGAAAAAAGAAAAATAGAAAACAAAACACGGCTGGAGGATAATCAAGATCAAAGCTTGCACAAACAATAATTGCACCTTAAGGAGAGGCTGGTTTTCCGCAGGACAATAATGAGCAACGTTAGAGGTATGGGTCGGATGTGGGCAGGTTGTTAAGAAGATATCTTCTTCTTTTAGCTTCGGAAATGACAATGTGGTTAAGGGAAACGTAAATATCACACAGAACTGAACGTAATTTATTACAAATAAATAAATAAATGATTACTTAATTAAATAAAATAATTGTCAAACGTTGCAGAGTTACTTAGTATTATATTTACGTTATACGAATTTTCATTTACTATTCACGCATGTAATATTATAACACATTCGTTACTTTTAAATTGGAAACATAAATTGATGTCACCTAAACCGCCGTGTTATACTTGTGAAAAACACGCTCGAATAATAATTAAAATACGATTCGCAAAAAAGCCGCAATTAAAATCATTTAAGAAACATTTGAAAATTATACGCATCTAGACGAAAATTAGTTTTGTCCGGACGTTGAGCATTTTTCTAAAAGTGCATTTTAATATGCGATTTGTGCACACAATTTCATCGTTAAATATGTAACTATCATAAATTTTTGCATCTACTCTTTACACAAAGGGGTTAGAATATTATTCCGATTTCAGAACATGTCATTGTAGAGTTGTACGTGAGGGGATGATGGTTAATATTGTTTCTCCGGCTTATGAATATTTGCTCTTTTTCGTAACACTAGAATAACGAATAATGTAGAATATACAAAAATAATATATACATACATATATATCTGTAGTGTACAATGCGCTGCTAAATATTTTATTGTTTGTGTAACGTATTAATCCTTACACTGTGATACTCACTTGCCAAGTTCAGATCCGAGCAAAGTTCGCCTTACATGTGTATTATTAAATGAGCGCAATGTGTAAAACTGGGAGGATGTTGGAAATGGTTCTAACGATTTTGATCAAATTCACGAATCGGCGATTGCTCGATGAAAAGAACATTAAGTGAGCAACCTGATATTTTGGGTTTTATTTACCCTGTTAAATAGAAAATTGGAATTTCCCTATGATGTAAACTTGCTCACGACATTTATACGGCGTTTTTAATTATTCACGTAAGCTAAAGTACACTGTCATAATTGAAAATATTGCAAGTTTCGTGTTACGTATGTGTTAACATTTTTAAATATTTACCAAATCCACGAATTTTCCGACTTCGGAATAAATCCGAGCAAAACTAATCAACTGAATTCTTCGAAAAAAAAAAAAAAATAAATAATAATTAATTTACGTAATTTAGATCAAAAGTGCTATTTAAAAGACGATAACATCCGAAAATTAAAAATGTCAAATATAAACGCTTATCAGCTTTTTTTCGCATGTTCCAGTGCGATATTTTCGTTTGCTTTTTTTTATGTTTTACACCGGTAAAATTCTTCTCGGCTCAGAGATTAGTAGTGAGTTTTTTTATAACCCACGGTCCGTCTAAAAAAAAGTGCACCGTTCCAACTGCCGATCTTAAAACTTGAATTGTACTGCCTAAATTAACACTTAGCAAAACTATTATTAAAATTAATTTAAATAAAGCGCCCTTAAATAACGATGGAATAATAAAAATAATAAAGAAAATCTTTTCCGCCAATAAATGGTAGATTTCCTTACGCCGATAGATTTCTTTTTTTTTTTCTTTTCTTTTCTTTTATTATTCTTTAATGGCTAAATTGCACCTAGCCGATTATTTAGCAATTATGTTTAATATCTTGTAGCCTACCCAGTGATAGGTGCTAAAACAGAAATTTTATTAAGCAGAACTTTTATCTTAGACTAGATTCATCGACTTAATTTTATCAAGCCGCCGAACTTCTAATGAATTGTCCAGCAACCCAATTACCGCGTTGTTCGGGCTCGTTTCTAATCTATATGCGTCGTCGAATATATTACTTCTTGAACAAACTTTATGTGCGAGGTCTTCGTGAAGCGTTAAATTGGTAATGTACCACGGGGCGTTTACAACCATCCGGTCGATTTTATTCTGGATCACCGGTTGTATGATCGCTATGTTACTCTTTTTCGAACAGCCCCATAGCGGGCAGCTATAGCGCCAAACTGGCTTTAAAATCTGATTATAAACTAGCAGTTTATTTTCAGCAGATAATTCCGACTTTCTGTTTAGTAGCCAGTGTACAGTTGTCTTAAATATTTAATTCGGTCCGTTTTATATGTTTCTTCTTCCATGTTAGGTGTTGGTCAAGGTATACACCCCCAGATATTGAGGATTTCCGTCGGATCAATTTTTCTGTTAATGAAGATTACTCGCGCTGATTTACTTTCATCGGTTTTAAGCTTCCATAAGTTGAGCCACGACGAAATTTCAGTAACCGCCGCTTAGATGGAATTCCGCGCTCTGATGCCGATCGATGTAACTCTTTATAATAGCGCGTAGGGAATTTTCACATTTGCTACGTGGCACGTTCACGGGTTAGAATAAACTTGAGACAGTGAGTCTCATTTTATAGCTACAACATTCTAAACTAGTGTCTAAAGTGTAATATACTGCATGTTTTTTCATTTTCGAGTTACATGAATTTCAGTGAAATTCTGAAAGTTGCCGCCGACTACCAGGTGCGTTCAGATGTTTTTGTTTTTTAAACTACATAAAAAAATTGCACCAATTGAAATTCATCGATCAATAAATAGTGCAAGTTTATGCTGCCCTGTGATGAGTGTTCCACATGTTCGTAAATGGTAATTCCGAGGAAGTAGAACGAATGTAGAAGACGAGCACCGCAGAGTAGCGACCATCCGTAATCTCAGACGAACTGGCGTGCGAAAAATCGAAGAAACTCTGCGATCCGATCGCCGCCAAGTCATTTCCGATCTTCTTGACCAGTTTCCGAGTGTGCCACGAGGTAGTACCGTACTAATAGACCGACGAGGAGTTGAAAAATTTCGTTCTTACCCGGTTACAAAATTTCGCGGCAAGTTTCTACGAGGAAGGTACTTTTATAAGTTAATTTCTCGACACTCGACAAATGCTTAAATTTAAAAAAAAAGGTGAATATATGTGGAAAAGTAAATAAAAGCATGTTGAATTCAATGTCGGTGTTCGTTTTCTTCTAGCTTTATTAGTTTCGAAAATGAAAAAATAGGGAATCTTACTTTATGAGCGGCCATTGTATTTACCCCTCTTCTGAGCATAGAAAACTTGTTCACTGTGTATTATAATACATTTGTTGCTGTTGTTTGCTATAATTATATTTATTGTTAATAGTTTTTAATGTATTATCGTAATTAATTCGTCAAAAAGCGTTGGCGATTTTACACGCTGCCGTTGGTACTAACAACATGTTGTTCCCTACAAATTGCTTTAAACTGGTCCAAACTGTTTTTAGAGATTTTGAAATTTCAGTGTCGAAAAATCGACAAATTTTAATTAACGAAGAAAAACTTGCAACGTTCGACCGCTTACATACCGCCGCTTGGTTTTCTTGTTTAGCCGTTGATCATCGAAATGTTTTTTTTTTTTTTCGATAAGTCGTGAACAGTAACGGTTATTCAGTCGGCAAATCTGCTGGTTGCTCATCTGTGTCCGACTTCGTGAGAAATGTAAGTCTTTTTTTCGTTCCGCAAAAACCTTATGTTCCCCCCGCACTATTTGCTCATTTCAATGCCATTCGAACATATTTAATTTTGTGAATTCCAACTATTTCTCAACCGCTTTTTCTTTTTTCTTATTCTGCCATATCCGGAAGTAGAAATATATTATAAAGAATTTCCACGGAAGCGATTACGGAAACTTTCGCAAAATTAATAATTTACCGGTATTTGTTAGAGAGCAAATTACGAATTCCGTCCGTAATTGCGCAGAATTTAAAGATTTAATCAATAGAAAAAGAAAAGAAAAAAAACATAAATCGGTGAAGAAGCGTAGCCACCGCATATCGGCCGGTCAGACCGAAATACTATCGCCCACTGAACTCGTTAGCCAACACGCACGTTCTCTCAGCTGCAGCCATTGCCAGGGTGGCTTTTGCTCTTATCGTTTTCCACATTTTACTCTTATCTCTCGTTCACCTAACGTTGTCGCGTGCACTATCGGTGGTCCCTTTACAAAGGATAGGCGACCCCTTTTGCTTTTGCCTTCCACAATCAGACTTACTTCGAGCGTTTCATTTCTCTCCCGACAAACATTGATCGCCACTTACCAGTCCGTATTCCGGGCAAAAGCTGAGCAAAATTAAATTACCATCCAACCAGCTCCTAAACCCAGCCCCCCCCCTCCATTCTTCCTCGTTCCGTCTGTCACTATTGCGAAATAAGTTTTAACGGATTTAGCGGATTCCGGTAGCAACGGATTGTGGTAAAAGATATGTAAAAACTTTTGCGAAAATGTACAGACAGAAGGACGCCCGGGTTATAGACGTTCGTTCCGTTTTCGTTCGGCTACTTCCGACTCGATTCGATTCAGCTTTTGTCCCATCCGCGGTTTGATTGGTTCGCGAAAATTGTTTTCTCGCGTAGAAACTCGTAAATGAAAGTTTTATACGATTTTCAGGCTATACCTCTAAGGAAACCCGCGTCTTAGATGTGTCCCCCTCATTTTTATTATTTATTTATTTAATTTTTTTATTTATTTTTTGAGTAATATTATTGCTATGCGAAGTAAACCCACGGACCTGCGCGATAGATTATTAATTGCGTTTAGCGCGACCTATTATGAAAGTGTACATATTTTTTACATTTTTAAACATGTAAGCGGATAATTTTTGATATATATTTTTTTTATGTGTGTGCCAAAATCTTAAATAATTTATTGAGTAATTGCTAATTATAATTAAATGAAAGGCAAATAGCGCAAGTGATGTAATTTAGTCCTGCGATGAAATCCTTAAAAACAAAATAGAATAAAAAAATGTAAATAACAAAAGCATAATACATGTAATTAGATTTGGCGGTTTAAGTTGCTTTTGTCTTTGCCGTTGACTAGAAATTGGACAGACGCAGGATTGCTGAGAAAGTGTCGCTTCTCGCGGCTATACGAAAAATCCCTAATTACTGCGCTAATTATTTTTATTCCGAGCTTTCTCGGTGAATTTCATCGTTACGGTCGTAGCCGATACACATCAACGACTTTTCCAAGGATAAAATACTTCGTTGGGCTTGTATTTTGTCGCAGTTGGATTTTTTCAGGCGCAGTCCCCCGTAATGGTATTTTATGTCTAGATGGATTTCGTTCATTTGCTGGTACAGAAGGAGTTTGCAGTAGACAACATCGAGAGCAGAATAATAGAACATCTGTCAGATATTTTTTTTGAAACCTTTTTACATTTCCGCGAAAATCGTGAGTCCATAAATGTATGCCTAGATAATTTTGACAAAATCATAAAGTGAAATTTAGCTGACTCTTAGATAAATTCTTAGTTTTTTTTCCTTCCCCGGTGGGCACGACGATAAAAGGTCCGCGCTCAGCAATATAAGAAGGGAGTCAGTTACATGCTGATTCGGTCAGAAATTAACAAAATAAAGGAACTAAGAAGAAAGTGACGGAATATATGAGGCTTTATAAGGACACACTAGGAAACCAAAACGGGCTAACAAATTAGAATAAAGTAACGTTCAGTCCAGAGGGACAGACAGATGTCGTTGGGATCACAGACATCTTCGTGATTAGGATCATCAAGATGATAGGAGTAGGTGTCAAATAAAAACGAAAAGACGACGAGCACAGTTAAGACGCATAATAAAGATTGGAATTTCGTAGAATAGGAAAACTATCGAACCGGAGGATTCAGCTAAATGGACAGACAGATGAAACGTTTGTTGTTGGAAAAAGAAGAAGCAAAACTATTTGATCGGAATCTAATATGGAATTTGAAACACTATCGAGGAAGCGGGTTAAAAGCGGGGGTTTTATTGAAATAGAGACAAGAAAATAAAGCAACTCGAGCCAACGAATCACTATTTACCCTTAATGCCCGTACGGCTAGGGACCCAGAGAAAATCGAAATAGAATAGAGAGCGAGAAGATTGCCGATAAAAGGATCTAAATACGAAAAATGATAAAATCGCCAGAGTGAGTGAATAATTAGAAGAAATAGCTCTCGGAGAGTACTGGTGCAGTCAGAGATAATCAAATAAAAGGAGCAATGAGAATATTGACAATGGGATCTAAGATGGTCATTAGTTTAGTCTCGTATAGATAGCGCGGAAGGAAGATAAAAATATTTAAAGTGATTGATGTCGAGGGAAAATGAATGGGATTCCGGCGAAGTTCCTTCGTATGAATTCCCGCATAACGATCAATTTGGAAAGAGATTTAGCAGAAAGAAGAAAGAAAAATACATCGAGTAGACGGGTAAAGTTGAGGGAAAAGTAAATTAAGGAGGGTTATTAGTCGAAATTGTATAAGACTAAGAAAGAACTGATTAAATAGCTATAAAAAATAATTTTCAAAAAAAAGTAATTTCACAATATGACAAGAATGCGAATTTAGTCGAAAATCACTTCGCTCGTCCTAAGAATTAAGGGAGCAGCATACGATTTTCAATTCGAACTTTAGATCCCATTAATTTTTTCGGAAATAGTTGAAGCGAATATTATTATATGTGTTTGTTGTCGAAGCGTTTGACACAATTCGATATTTCGTTATTTTTAATAATTTATTCGTTTTCTCTTCAATGGGAGGGGGGGGGGGACTGTTTTTAAGAAAAGGTATTTTCGAAGCGAAATTTCCTCGAAATAATAGTAACCCCGGACAACAACTAAAAAGAATAGACACGTAAGAATTACCGTTAAATTGAAATTAACGTTAGTATTAATGTAAAAAAGACTCTAAAACGGAATGACGAATCGAAAAGAATAACGAAATAGTGAAATAACTGCTAAAAACATTGCAATTGAGACGAACGTACCTCGGTCGTTTCCTCGTGGATCGGTGTAAGTGAATCAGAAATTCCACAAACGTTCCATAGCTGTAACACGTGTGTATTTTTGAAGAGGTTTTTTACATTTCCCGGTTAATAAAAAGCACTATGTTAAATAAAGAATTTAACTGACAACATTTTACTGACTTTTTAGGATAGTGATCGAGTTAATTGTACATATTTCAAAAAATGAATAATTTAGCGAGGGGAAAACATATTATATTACATGATGAAAATAGAACATGAAAAATAAATAAAACTAGCTACACCAGCAGACGATCGTTACCACAAAAGACAGAAAACCTTATCACTGGTCATCTTTAATATTACCTTTATCACCGTTGTCCTTGTCATCATTCTTGACTATTAGTCTTGGTTACAAAATTTCGGACTCCACAAAGCTTTAATAAATCGGCTGAAACCGGTACGGTACGGATGGAAAGAGATTGTACGGTCTGCGCAAACAGTACATTTCGATGTGTTCTTCGTGATTGTACAGTTTCGAATGATTTTCAGGAGCCTATCTCAATAGCGGGCCTGTCGAAAGAGAAAGTACGCTGAAGGGCTCAGTAGAAGATTGGATGTAATCATATTCGTGTTAAACGTGCTGGACAAGTTGAAATAGAGCACGTTCGTTGAGAGATCAATTCTCGATACGGGTATTTTCAGGGGCAGATTATGGATTTACGGGGTCCGGGACTAATCTTGAACAAGGGTCCGTCATATATATGAAAACAAACAATTAAAAAAAAAAGAAAACTTCCTGCGTACATATGAATGACTACTAAAATCAAAATTATGGTCTCTTTAAAAAATCAACTTTCTTACTCTAAGAAATTATTAAATACCTACATAAACTGAATGTCAAATAAGGAATTATATATATATATATATATTTTAAATATTGTGAGTAGTAAAAAAATAATCGTTTTTTTTAAATAAAAATAAAAACTTTATTTATAATGTATTGGCGGTACCGGTAATGTCGCTATAGCGGTTTTCAAGCTAA
The DNA here is from genome assembly GCA_039619475.1 of Icerya purchasi. NCBI lineage: Eukaryota > Metazoa > Arthropoda > Insecta > Hemiptera > Monophlebidae > Icerya > Icerya purchasi. Next base: position 232,445,651 of record CM077116.1, read on the forward strand.
TTTTGATACACTCATGCGATGTTTTTGATCGTGTTCTTTTCTTTGTACAAATTAAATATGCACGTTTAAAATTCGGTAATTGTTTATGTGATCAGAAAAAAGTAAATGGAACGCAGTATGATTTGTTAAATTTTTCGAAATTCGAATATATATTTATAAAATCAGCAATCGATCAAAAAATCGTTTTTATTTTAAATAATTTCTATACAGTTCATTAATAAAAAGGTTTTCAATAAAAGTAAAAAATAAAATAATGTTAAAATTAAAAAATATTTCAGATCGTAAAACGTTTTTACATAGAAAAATTTACAACGATTGCATATCAGTATTTGAATAGAGAATTGTTATTAATCGATTTGTCGAATGTTTATTTATTATTCAGTATGTACGTTAAAGGGGACACGCATTCCTTTTTATTTTTAACGCAATAAATTAGATTTATCGTAGAAAAAATGTCTACAAATATTTATTTTATGTAGCATTTAGTTTATTCGGTAAAAAAGAGGAAGTTTTAAAGAGAAAAGGTATATAATTTTATTAATGAACGCGTATGAATTCTTTTTTTTATATATAGAAATTAACTGAATTTTTTTGGAATAAAAAACACAAATTTAAAATCTTGCATTTTTATAGTCTTAAGCATTTTGGAGAAAAGAAACTTAAATTTTGCACGTGAAAGATTAAATTTTTTTCTACTGAAGAACGCGAGCCCTCCTGGAGGCTCCGGCTCGGGACTATAGCCTTCCTTAGATCCGGCCCTGTGTTTTTGGTTGCATGGTTCTATGAATTATTATCTATTAAAGTAGCGACATTGAAAGAGCATACCATCGTTTCTTCGTCGGATCGAAGTATAGTGATCATTTCCAACAACAACGGTTAGAAAAAGCGTTCTTCCTGGCTCGCCGAATAAACGGCAATTAGGTAAACGAGAAAATCCGTATAGACTGTGCGTGTGGCGTCAGAAATAACTGGGTTCTCCGGAACTTTTCGAATAAACATAATGAATAATTAGAACTTGAAAGCTTTTCTCGATGTTAATCTTCGTTTTCCCGCTTTTTCCCGCTTAGCTTATCGTACGTACACTTTCCTTCAGCTACTTTGAGTGAAGACTTGACGAAGACCATGTCTAAATATTTCGCAAGCAATCCGTCCGCAAGCTGGCTGTTCTTTACCTTGCTGCAGTCTTTTCTACACGCGCTGAAAGTGTTAAGTATTTCTTAACATTACGGAACGAACTCTTCGGCCGGGACATAATATTCTGTACAAAGGTAACACGCATCGTAATAGTGCTACATAACTTTTCGGTGCCTACCGAAATGTCGAAGCTACATTATTTGAAAAATCTGAAACTGCACATAGTCTGTGTTTATTATATTTTTGTAAGTCAAATAAATTCTTACGAGTTAATGTGTTTTATATTTCGTTCAGTACTACCGTTCGCATAGTACGGAAAATTAAGTGATTGCTACATTTGATGTGATATCTCTGTCATGTTTGCGGATTATCCGGCCGGCTGTTGAATTGTTGCAACTGATGAAAATTCATTTATGTGTTGAACCTATTAGCTTTTGCATCAATTGTGAAATGAAGTACTCGAAAAACGCGCGTTTAATTATTGTTTTAGAAGTTTCGCCGCCAAAACCTAAACTTTGTTATTTCTCAAAATCCCCCCTCCCCGGGCTTTTTTGTAATCCGCCTGAAAGCGATGTTTGCGGAAAAATATAAAACAAAAAATTGCACAAAATTCCGCATAGAATGTAAAGTAAACGAAAAAAAAAAAGAAAAAATGAAAAAGAGAGGAGTCTGAAGAAGGATATGAAGAAAAAGAAAGACACATTTATTAAATTGAAAGTTTACCTTGAAGCGTAAGCTTGTTGTGTAAATTGCGCGGCCATTCTCTCGAGTTATTAATTTCTGTTTACAATCAGGCCCGTGCCTAGAATTTTGAAAACGGGGGGGGGGGGATTTTCTTTGCATATTTATTTTATAAATAACAATACATTTTTCACTAAAATTCAAACTATTAATAATTTCCATCATTTTGTAATAAAAAATTTTGCATAGAATATTAATGAAGATCTAAAAATATGGAGCATATTTTTTCTTTTTTCTTTTAAAGGTAAAAACACACTAAAAAATCATCAATATTTATTTTAAATTTTTGATTTTTTTCAAATTTTTCTGTATTCATAATAATTATTTCAGTTCTAATGGGAGGGGGTTAACCCCCAACCGCCCCCGTGGACACGGCCTTGTTTACAATGTTTACGTATTTTTGATCTTTAAAGTTTATAAACATTGTACTGCCCGATGTTATTTCACCTTGATCTTTTTTGGGCGCGTCAGCTATGAACATTGTAATCCAGTATAAGTGAAATCATTAGAAGTTTCAATGTGCGGCAGTGGGATACTCTACGAGGACGAAACTCAATTAACTAATTAACTAGCCTACGATAGCCGGACGATGAAACATTTCGCTGCAACATTCTAGTATGAGTTAATCGAGACAATGTAGAAGGATTAATAGATAAATCGAGTGAGGGATTGGAAACCGTTGAATAAATGTCAAGTCATAGGTAAAATAAACTTTGAAGTCTTATCCCTAAAAAGAAAGGGATACCAAGAGAATGGACGAATCCAGATTGCCGAGGAAAGATGTGAAAGTGTGAGAGACATCGTCTTTAGTCAGTTGTGGGAAATCAGAGATGTTTTCCCTTTTTTTTCACGGACACGAGAATTCATTAACCGTCAAGGACCCTAAAAGAGTTAACTTTTACACATTTAGCTATTAAGTGTCGATGAATTCGGGCAAATACGAATTTCACTTTGAACTATGTAAGCAACATCAGTGAAACTGATAATTTAAAGAAACGCTGGGATATTAAATCAGGGATTCGAGACTTGGCTCGTTCCCGATCCGAATTGCTCCCAGATTTACCCAGCCTGAAATAATTAGGTACCAGAGAAGTCTAGAAAAGTAAAGGCGCCCGAGAGAAAGCCCCAATATTCTCTTTAGATCCATTAGGCTTAGTACAATTATGAAAATCTTAACTTCACAATCCCCGAAGCCTTGCTAAGGGTATGGGACTTACTTTACTTTTAACACCTCTCTGATCTAGTTAATGGCATTAAGAGCGCAAGGACCCGGCAATTTATTTACCCGCGGTGTTTGTGTTGATTTAAAAATGAATTATACATTTCCAACGTTGAAGCTGTTAAAGAACCACATTTAATTTAGCATATTCAAGAAAGTTTATTGAATTTTTTTTTTAAATTCAAAATGCGTTTTCAATTAAATATATTATTCGTTCTATTCGTGCTTTCATTTCCAAATTTCCTTCAACACATTCTATTCTTATCGACTTTTTTTATTGGTTCTTGGCCACTTCGGTATTGAGGGCTTTCCTCAATGAACCACTCCTCCACAATTTTTCAGACATTCTTTTTTCTCTCCTCGAATAACTGTCCTAGACGTTCGTTGAACATATATTTCCTTCTCTTCTCAACCGTATATCACCTTTTTCTACAGTCCATTTCCAATTCCCAGTCTTGGTTCCACGCCTTCCCTTCTTCTCGTCGTTCTGCTATTGTTTCTTTAATTAGTCTAAAACTTAATCACTCTCTTCTCCCCTTTTCTCGTTTCCGATTTTCTCTCTCACCTTCCCCATTGTCCTCTACACGTCAATTGATTCTTCTCTTATATGCAACTTTGGACGTACTCTTTAAATACTCTGCTCTTGTTCTCTCCTATACTCGTAATTTTTGACGCCGGACCTTTCTGCTCCTTTTAATGCTACCTTTATCCTTTTCTAACCTCACTATAGCTGTTTCTCTACTTTCCCCTGTGTTTTCTATTTCTAATTGTGTAACGTTTTAACCTGTTCGGTAATTGTGAATTATTCTGATATCTTTATTATAAACTCTTACTTCTCGGAGAAGGCTTATCATGATATCGTGCCGTATAGTGTCAAATGCTTTCTGATAATGTATGAAGCAAACAAACACGTTTTTTCTGTAGTCGTAAGCCTTCTGCAGTAATATTTTCATGGAGAACAGGGCTTCTCGTGTTCCTAGCCCTTTCCTGAACCTGGACTGTGGCTCGCCGCTCAGTTCTTCACATTTAGGGAACAAACGCTTATGCTGGACTCTCAAGAATGTTTTCAAGGCGTGACTGATTAGGCTGATCAACCTGTAATCTTCGCAACTTTTAGCATGAGTTTTTCGGTATTACCACAAACGTTGACTTCAACCAATCTTTTGGTATTTTTCCAGTTCTGTATATCTTGTCGAATAAGTCCGGGAGCAGTTTTGGATCCACGAGTCTCAGCGCTTCAGCATATATTTCATCATGTCCAGACGACTTTCCATTTTTCATTGCCTGTAGTGCATTTTCCACTTCGGACTGTAAGATATCTGGACCCGTCATTTCTTCCGTGCTATCATCTTCGTTTATGGCTTCATCTCTTTCATCGCTAAACAATGACTCAGCATATGTTCTCTAAAGATCTCGTATTTCCATTTCATTGATCACCAACTCATCTTTTTCATTGCGAAGTGTTGTTAACTTCGGTTTCCTATAATTACCGGTAATTTGTTTCAGTTTTTTATGGAAATTGAAGGAGTCATGTTTTCGGTGCAATTCCTCAGCTTCTATACACTGCTCTGTTAGCCAATTATTCTAGGGCTGTCTCACTTTTCTTCGAATTTCCCGTTGTAATTGCGCGTATTTTTCGCTTTCTTTCTCTATTTTTGCCGTTCTCCCTTTTTTTGCATCAGCTGCAAGATCTCATCGGTCATCCATGCTTTGACTTCTGTAGCTCTGCATTCACCGACCACCTCCTCCGTCATCTCTCTTATGTTCGACCTAATTATATCGCATGTTTCTTCCGCATTTGCGTCTGTTGGTATTGGATTTTTGTCGAATTTTTCTTTGGTTCCTTTGACGAATGCAGTTTTTGCTTCGGCTTTAGTAAGTTTCCGAATCTCATACCGCTTTTTACGGCCTCTTTTCAGAGTTTTGGGCTTAAAGCAGCAGTCAGCTATCAGTGGGTTGTGGTCAAAACCTATGTCCGCACCTGGGGAAATGCTGCTACTCTTGTGATGCAATTCTGGAATCGTTGGTTAATCATAATATAATAAATTTGATTTCGAATTATATTTTCGTTCTTGTCACGTGGTGATGACCATGTATACAGTCGTCGTGGAGGCAGCTTGAAGAACGTATTTTTGACTGCGAGATGGTTTCTCGAGCAGAATTCCACTAATAGTTCGCCCCGCTCGTTCCTTTCTCCTAATCCGAAAGCACCAATTACGGGCTCGGTCATTATATTTCCCGTATTATGAAGATTTTTACCGATAAGAACTTGCGAATATTTCATTTTTTGTATAAGTAAGGCCGCATATGTTTTTGCGGCTCCTAGAAAAATACTTAGAAGCACCACAAGACTTCAGAGCATTAATGAGTATAGTATAAAAATACTAAAACTAAGGAAAAGTGAAGTTAAATAACAAACAGGAAACGATTCAAAGGTACCGGCATAACGGAAGGAGAAGGAAAAAAGTAGATGAAAGCCGTGCTATGAACAGAGAGTTCCATAAGTAAAAAAGAGGAGTAGGAGGTGATCTAAGAACATTCAAATAGGATGCGACTAGCAAATTAAATCAGGAAGTGGAAGGGTAAAATGAATAGAACTGAAAAGGTACAAATGAGGAACGGGAAGCGATGAAGAAATCTGTTTCTAAAGCAGCAACGAAGGAAATTTAGATTATACCGATTGATACAGTATCGAAATTATATTTGGTAGGTGTTTTCAGTTTGTTTTCAAAATTATTATGAAGTTTATTCAGATAATTGATCGATATATCTGTTCTAATTGTAACTACACTTTTTTTAATCCGGATAAAGATGTTTGACTGATGTGGTGAAAAAATAAATAAATAAATTTAAATTAAAAATAGGATTTATCAAAAATGGAAACGAACACAATTTTAGCGCTTTCTATGAAGTTAATGGCAAAAAGAGGCTAATTATCCGTAGACGATTGTTGTATTCAGAAAAAGATATATTTCAAATTCAGTTTTTAATTTTACGTTTTTTGTTTGTGTTTTTTTTTTTTTTACTTTAAGTGTACTACTGAATAATTTTGTTTGCCTAAAATATTAAATTAATTAAACGACACTAATTTAAATGTAAAATTTATGTACGCTGAAGAAGTAAGCAATTGAAATTAAAAATAAATTGGCAATGCGCTGCGGCCGGTAAACGCCACGCAAAAAGCTTCTTGATTATATATAAAATTACAAAATTCCAGTGGACCGGGAATATATATCTTACTCCTACGCAGCCACATCCGCAACGTATAAATAATTCTAAAAAAAAAAAGAACAAAACGAAAATACTTTTACTCTATTTTTTAAAACGAATTAAACCGCGTATTCTTTGTGTCCTAATGCATCGATTATTTAACTTCGCACCGTGAATAATTTTTGCAAAATAAATAATGTACCTAATTGCGGATATACTACTTACTCGTATATCGGTCAAAAACTAGACACTTTATTACATTGTTACAATGCATTTTTAATTTTTTTAAATTTTATTTTATTTTTAATTTTTCAAGTACAATTTTATGTTTCCATATGTACATATAAGTTCAGTCTTTTGTTTCATTTCATATATTTCCGCCCATGTAATTGACGACATCCACTGCGCCATATGTGCATTGCAGTGAAAGTTGCCTATGTATTAGTCTTAAGTATTTTTATGATTTTATTTTCACACATATATTATTATACTACCATTACTTTTACTACTAATCACTATTCTTGTCAATTTACTGATGTTATTATGTTAAATACATTTAAAATTAAACACTATAAGAGATACAAAAAACAAAGTTACACCATTAGAGCGGAAATTGATTATAGAGCAGTGTATGTATGTAGTAAATTCACGTTTAAATTTTATTTCACATTTTTTGTAGAACAAAACGATATTTATAAAGATAATTAAGGCAATATCAGCGCAGGTAATCGGTAAGAGTAAAACAGGGCATTGGCAAAGTTTAATAAAAAATACAGTGCATATATTGAATATTTGGAGAAAAACATTTAGTTTCTTCAAATAAGAAACTTATAGAATGTCGTCACCTATTTCGAATTTTATGTTATAAAAAATATTGTAAACGTAAATACGAATAAACAATTTTTATTTTATATTGTATTTATAAACGTTATAAGCAAATATTACGAAAGTAATAGATGCATTCATTAAAATAACACATAGATATGGTTCAGAACAATTACTTTATTTTCTACGTGATTATACCATTTAGAAAAGGGGGAATGGGTCCAAAATATATCGGTGTATTATTTTAATAAATGTAATCATTGTGACTTACAACTATAACTGTAAGTTCGCCTTGTGGGACCCACAATTGATGAAAAAAAAAAAAGACAAAACAATAAATGCCGTAAACCGAAACCGAAATAAATGGCCTAACTTCTTGAAGCCCAGACTTTTGTTTACGGCAACCTCCCTTCAACACAGTAGATACGTAGTGTTTCGCTTTTTATTCCCAATACTGGAAAACGTAAATGTAAGGTATGAAATTTTCAATTGCGATTTTAGAGGTGATTAAAATACTTCTCCCTTCGAATAAAATTTAGTCTAAAAATTGTGTTATGAAATTTTATACCGTGCGATATTACGTATTTATTTATTTATTTATTTTTATTATTATTATGCAATAATTTTCTACAGAATACAATTTGCACGTATAAGTACGAACGATAAAATTATAATAGGAAAACAATTTTCGAATTTAAGAAACAACCACTCTGAATTATCGTGTAGTGAATTTCTTAAGCCAGAGCACTCCACATAACGATTTTTTAAAATTTTTTGTTTTACTCTTCAAATCAATTTGATACTCCTTCAGCATTATAAATACATTGAGGGAAGGTATCCATTATCAAAATATGAAGTGAAGTATTAAGTAGCCTGAAGAAACTAGTTTCTAGTAGCGTGCCAGAATTTAAGAACTAGAGGCGAGAAAATTCATTCTTTCATTTTTCTAGGCGAGTAATTGCATATGTACGCATACATAAACGCATTCAACTTTTAATTTAATATTAATTATACTACGGAGGCTCTTCCATTAATTTTTGTGTCACCCTCACGCCTAGTACATTATTGGACGGATTGATCTGAGTTTATCACATGTGAAAAAGATTATTATTTTACCAAAGTAAGAAAAGAACCCATAAACGTAAACTATTCAATCTGGTTAATAATATACAATTACTGAATTAATTTTAATATAGCTTAAACGATATTGTTTATCGAAATGAAAATACTTTTTAATAGAAATAATATGTTTTTGCAGCGCTATCTATTGAGTATCATCGTTAATACTAGTTTTCCCATAAAGCTGTTCGATACTACCGGTTCTAAGATGGAAACTTTTTTTGCAGTTTTAAGTGTAACGTAAGATTCATGTAAGGAGAAATGTTGGAGCATTTCATTATTTTATTGTCTCTATAATTTGAGAAAGAATATATCGATTTCGCCAGAAATACGAGTGAATTATAAATAAACAAAACATCGAGAGTTAACGTGTTGCGAGTTAGACGTAGTTGTACGCGTACGCGAAACAGAGTTTAACCTTATCTTATCTTCTACACATTATCTCTAACATATTTATCGTTTTGTATTCGTGTTCCGATAAGTGTCAAGTAAATCGTAATCGCAACGTAAGACTTTGCCGGTCGCAGCCGACCTCAGCTGGTTTTTCGTAAATCAGACAATCAAAACGACATCCGGTACTGAGTACAGACCGAGCATGTCGTACGCAACTGCAATGAAAAAAGAAACCTTCCCGTCCGCCAACCGAGCTATAATTTTCCCACACGTCGATGGAGCTCCACTGCCGTATTACGCTCGAAAAATGGTAAACATTATAGGTAATAATATACTGCATTGCGCCAAAATATCGAATAACCGCGTTCGAATGTATATCAGAACCAGAGAAATCGCTGAAAATTTTTTCAAGTCAGGTGGAGAAATTGAGATTAATAGAAAACTAGTCAAAGCCAGATGGTACCGATAAGAAACAAATGATAAAAAAGTAATCGTATCTAATGTCCCCCCCCACGTCCCCCATGCAGAAATAATTAAATTAATCGTCTCCCACGGAGTAGTACCTACTTCAGACATGAAATTCTTGCGACTTACGCAGAAAGAGGGTTTGACAAATATCCTTTCAGAAAGAAGATTTGTATATATCTCAGCAGAAACTTCGGAAAAATTGCCGAACTCAGAGTTTGTCAAATATGAAGACGACGAATATCGAGTATTTTACAATGATGCTCAAATCAAATGTTTCATCTGCCATCAATTCGGTCACACAACGCAGTCATGTGAGTTTAACAGATCCGAAGAATATATAACGAAACTCTGGAAAAATCCCAAAAATTAACGTCCAAAGAATCAGAAAAAAATTCCTATAAATCGAACGACGACGAAAAGGATGTCAACAACACAATTAAAATCGTCGAATCAACTGGAAATGAGAACACGGAGGCACCTTCTAACACCATCTGCCAAAGTGAAGACGTACTTCGTGGTAACGAAAATTATACCCACGATGAAACGGACGTTGTTCAACAGACCATTAAAAGACCGCTATCAATCAGCACCCAATCTCACAGCGACCAAACAGTTGACGACCTCCCAACGCCCGCTAACGAAACAGATACACCACATATAAAAAAACAAAAACAAAAAAAGGCCAAAATCGAAATTCCGGCAACAAGTTTAACCGAAGAAACATTCTCAACAAAACAACTTTTGGAATCCATCGAAGAAAACTTTGAAAAAAATAAGCAAAATTATCCGATATCACTTTCCAACTTCAAATTACTCATGGATCTCGTAAAAGGGCAGCAAGATCCTACCCAATGCGTAGCTCAACTCACCACCGATTTCAACGGTATAATAAAAATCCTAGCCGACAATTATCTGCATCTGGAACACCGATCAATGAAGAACCGCTTTACAAGACTGAAAAAAAAATTAGAAGAATCGATTTCAGAAAATGCTAAAAGTCCAGACAATCCAGATAATATACAGAAGGAGCCCGACATGAACGACTGAATTCGAATGGTAATACGCAATCTACTTTGCTATTTGTAAAAATTTATCTAAATCGTATCAACAATAATTAATCTAATCCGTTATTCTTAATACCTAATCAAATACGTTATCCAATGGAATTGCAACGGCGTGAGAAGCCATAAAAATGAACTCCAACTCTTAATTCAAAAAACCTCTCCCCAAATCATCGCTCTACAAGAAACCCATTTACGGTCACAAATTTCGTTTCAAACTTCCAAGTATAAAATTTTTCGTAACGACTACCCTGGAGGCATCATTGCTTGTGGTGGAGTCGCAATTCTAGTGAATAAAGAAATAAAAGCAGTCTCAATCCCTTTAATCAGTAATTTACAAGCCATAGCTGTTCAAGTATATACTCTTAACCATTTCAAAAGCCCTATCACTATCTGCAATATTTATATACCCCCTGATCAAAATCTCCAGAGCGATGAATTAAATGATATTCGAAATCACCTACCAACTCCCTACATTATCACCGGTGACTTCAACGCTCACAGCCCAACTTGGAGCTCAAATAACACAAATAATCGAGGTAATTCCGTAGATAAATATTTAAACCAAACAGATTCCGTTCTTTTAAATACCGGCGATAACACACATTTTAACGCTTCTAATGGAAGTTTCTCCACAATTGACCTAACCTTCTGCTCACCTAATATAGCCCATTTTCTAAATTGGAGACCTCTCGATGACCTGTACTTTAGTGATCATTTTCCGATCGAAATTTCGTTAAACAATAACCAAACCCCACACAACGAATTGAAAAAATATCCGAAATGGATTATTAACAAAGCCGACTGGATTAAATTCCAACAAAATCTTTCTTTTACCTTCGACTACCAGCTTTCTATCGACGATAATGTCAAAAATTTCACAACCTCTGTCGTACATGGAGCCTCGGTTAGTATACCAAAATCTTCTTCCAAATTTCCTCACAAGGTAGTCCCTTGGTGGTGCCCAGAAATCAAAACTGCGATCAAAAACCGAAAACGTGCATTACGCAAATACAAAAAAAATCCTACATTGGAAAATTTAATTTTTTTTAAAAAAAATAGAGCCCAAACTCGCTTAATCATTCGCCAAAAAAAAAAACGAAAGTTGGGTAAAATTTATAAAATCGATTACTCAAAATTCATCTATTAAAGAAACTTGGAGAAAAATAAAAATCCTAAAGGGCTCATACATCCCCCACACCATAAATTTTTTAACAGTCGGCAACAAAATTTTAACAGATCAAACCGAAATTGCAAATAGTCTAGCCCAACATTTTTCCGATGTATCAGCATCCTCTAACTACAGCATGTTTTTTCAAAACCATAAGATTCCGAAAGAAAAAATTGAAATAAATTTTAATTCGGATAACTGAGAACCTCACAATGCACTGTTTTCTATTGATGAGCTCGAAATAGCGCTAAATCATAATATCCGAGACTCTTCACCAGGACCAGATGATATTCACCCTAAAATGATCAAAAAATTACCTCAATCAGGTTTAGAAGCCCTTCTTCAGATTTTCAATTCCATTTGGGTCTACGGCACTTTCCCCACCAAATGGAGACACGCTATTGTCATTCCCATTTTAAAACCAAATAAAGACGCCAACCTACCAACTAGTTATCGACCTATTTCTTTAACGTGCATCCCATGCAAAATAATGGGAAAAATGGTCAGTAAACGACTAATTTGGTATCTCGAATCGAATAATTTCTTAAGCAGTCTCCAAAGCGGTTTTCGAAAAAATCGTTCTACGATCAATTATTAGACCTCCAACAAGAAATAACATCTGCCTTCAAAAACAAGGAAAATCTATACTCCATATTCTTTGACCTCGAAAAAGCTTATGATAAAGCATGGAGATCCAAAATCCTACGTAGACTTCATTCACTCGGTATAAAAGGTCATCTAGCATATTTCGTACAGAATTTCCTAAAAGAACGAACTTTCCAAGTGAGACTAAATAACGAATCCTCCAAAATTTTTGGAATAGAAAATGGAGTACCCCAAAGCTCTGTTCTCAGCACAATCCTTTTCATAATTCTGATCGACGATATAACCGAAATAATCTCCTACCCGATATCGTTACGACTGTTCGCAGATGATATAAACATAGCCTTACGTTGCAATAGCCCGCAAATAGCATATCAACTTCTTCAACCAGCGTTAAACAAACTTCAAATCTGGGCCGAAGAAAACGGCCTTTCCTTTTCTAGCAGTAAAACACATATAGTTAATTTCAGCCACAAAAGAAAATCCCTAACAGAACCAACTCTCACTTTCTATAATAAACCTCTTCAGTATGAAACCTCAACAAAGTTTCTAGGCCTAACTTTTGATCAAAAACTTATGTGGATTCCACATATTAAAGAAACGAAAGCCGAAATCCTTCGATCCTTGAATTTATTAAAAATAATCAGAAACCCTCGACACAACCCATTTCGATCCCTCCTGCTATTATTTTATCGTGCCCTAATTCGATCAAAAATCGAATACGGAGCACCCATATACTGTTCTGCAAAACAATCAGCTCTCTCCAGCCTAGACATTGTTAATAACGCAGCGATTCGACTATGCATAGGAGCTCTTCCATCTTCGCCTAATCTTAGCATTTACTGCGAAGCTGCAGAACTCCCTCCATCTTATCGTAGAAAATTACTAACAAACAAGTATCTAGCCAAAACAATGTCAAACACATCTCATCCAATATCTAAAAGAGTTATAGATTTTTTCTCAATTCCATCAATCTCAGTCCACGAACCAATCACTTCATTCACCGAAATAATCAAAAGTAACCATATTTTCCCACTACTTCAACAACAAATAAATCAACAATATCAGCCATGGCTTATATCATTCCTCCAATAAATATCTCGCTTACAGCCTACCCAAAATCAGACTACACACCTTTCATAATTAAAAATCACTTCATTGATCAATTATCGAGATACAGTGGCCATATACACTGCTTCACAGACAGCTCAAAAAGAAAAACACACCACGTAGGATACGCCTTTTCCATAGAGCAATCATCATTTCACTTCTCTCTTCCCCCGTTCTCTTCAAACAACACAGCGGAATTAATGGCCATCTACCATTTTATGTTTCATATCAGCGAAACTTATCAGTCTGGCAAATTTCTAATTATGACCGATTGCTTAAGTTCCTTAGTTTCTTTCCAAAACACTTCTAAAAACAATCCTCTTATTCAGAAAATACTCAACTTATACAACATCTTATTCCAATCACAAATAAACATCAGCTTCATGTATATCCCGAGTCACATTGGTATCTCCGGTAACGAAAACGTTGATAATCTTGCAAAAACCGCACACCGTTCTTCTCCTCTCCTTCCCTTTATACCACAAGACCTCCAATCATATATATGTGTACAAACTCAAAACAAATGGCAATTATAATGGTCCCAACAACATACCAACAAACTTCATCCTTTCAAAAAATCAGTTGTCCCTTGAAAACATTTATCAAGCCTCAATAGAACCGACGAAATTATTATTACTAGAATTAGTATTGGTCACACCAAAATTACCCACGGTCACCTATATCAAGGAATTCGACAAAACCCCACTTGTACCTACTGCTCCTCAGATATCATGACAATAAAACACCTTCTTTTCTCCTGTCCTTCCTTCTCTGCCCAACGAGTACAACATAAAATAACCCCTCAGTCAATATCTGATGACCCAGAACAACTAAATTCATTGATTACCTTTCTCAAAAAGACCCACCTTTACTCCCTAATCTAAAACCTATCCGATGGGCGCAATAATCCTGGCAATTAAAAGCGTCCAAACAAAAAAAAAAAAAAATAAATAAATAAACAATTATTTTGTACATTTGAAAATAATTTGTTTGTTTGATTTTGACTTGGCGTGAAAAGTAAATTAAACCGGATCTACGTTAAAAAAAAGTAAATTTTTCAATTTTAATGTTCTTTATTTTCATTGTTCTTTATTTTAATTGTTCTTTATTTTCATTGTTCTTTATTTTCATTATTCTTTTTTTCCCTAATTATAAAATATTTTGAACACATTTTAGAGCATTCAATATGTTTCCAAAAAGCATAATACTTTCTGATTTTTTAATTGTATCGGTTTTATACATTTAGTAAATATTGGAGGGGGGGGATTTGTACATAATTTTTTATTATTTTCGACAAAGAAGTTGTTTATTATCTTTAGCCATTATTTTCTCGTGTTGTATGTTTCATCGATTGCGACATCGTTTTTGTTATTCCATTATCATTTCTCTACTTTAATGAGGACTAGCTATTAAACTCTTTCCAATATCGTTGTAGGAGATTTGTTTTTTTTTCTTTTTTGAAAAGTTTTTCAAATGAAGGAGATAAATAAACGGTAATTTGGAAAAACGAAGAAAAAGAAGTATTAAAGGCTTTGAGCATTTTGCTAAATGCGTCGTATACGCTTTTAGAGTATAAACGACAATGAAAGCTATTTCTCAGATCATAAAATAGTATTGTAGATCACACATTATGCAACATGAAAATTACATATTTATCCGTGGCCTAAAAACGTGTTTCATATTTAATAAAATATTGTGCGCCTTGTTGTAGAAGCGCGGAATACGTTTTTGGGATGATATTAATTATAGACTACTTTGCAAAACATTTTATATCATCACATATCAGGACAATGAACGATGTGTTCTCAGTCTAAAAACGTGTTAAACGTCAAAAAAAAAAAAAAAAAAAAAATAGAAAGGAAGAAGAGCCGAGAAAAAGGAAAAGGTGAGGTATTGGCACAAAAATCTGTGATAAAGAAAAGGCATAAAGAGACGAGAAAAGAATGGCTGCTGGTTGGACACTCTCTGTTTGTCTTCTTGCCATTTATAAACAAGTTTGATGTCGATAACTCTTTTGTAAACTACCGCCAACATTGCTCTTGCTTTTGTTGAGGCATGCAAGCTCCTGCACTACGAAAAGGTGGTTCGCACGAAAGGTATATTTTTAATTTTGAAATTCAACCACTAGGCCAGTGTTAAAATTAACTTTTAATTAGATGATTCGTGAAAATAGAAATAATTCAGAAATATACTTTTTGAAAGCCGTCTGTTATATTTGAATTCAGCAATTCTTTGTAACTACGAAATGTTCAAATAATTCAATTAAACACAATTATAACAATTACATTTTTGATTTCGATTGCAGCAGACACATGGTCAGACTTTTTTCATGTTAGAAAAATAATTAATAAATGAGATTTTTCCACCGGCCGTTTTGGGATTAAATAGTGTTTGATTATTTTTTCTATAAAACACGGGCAAAGCTGTGACAGATTCGTTACCGTAATTTCGCTCGAATAATTTCTCTCGTTCTGTATAAAAAAAATTTTACAATTTTAATTTGTGATTCGTTTAAAAATTTGATAATTATTTTAACATATCAAGCGAATAGCCGGCAATAATTGAAGACTGAAAACGTTCGAACAGTACTTGAAAATCCCAGCATTCCTCTTTACGTCGCGTCCTAGTGGCATCGCCTGGTGCCAAGAAATCCGTAATGGGTCAATTTAGGGAGAATGGAAAATGTCGTAGATGACAGAGTGTATTAAAATTATTACATAATTGGTCGAGGGAGAAGGAGAAAATGGCTCGTGAGAGGAATTTGATATAATGAGGATTTTACGAGAAATTAGAGAAATTGTAATAAAAACTATGTTACACAGGATAGTGGTAGACTTGGCACAGGAGGTGGAACAAAAGAAAAGGCAAGTTTGCATGTTTCTGAGTAGAATTTAGAGAAGAACAGAAGAAAGCTAAACCAACTCCATTGGAACCTTTGGAATCGCCAGTGAAGATCGTAAAGTGGTTAGAGAAGAGGGAGCCGAAGGTGTCTGAAAATTTAGATTTAACAACATGTTGGTTGACAAGTTTGGTCGGGATAGTTTTGTAAAGACGATTAATAAAATGCAGGAGAATGAAAAAACGGAAATACGGTGGTTTGTCGTGAGAATACGTATACGGTAAAAATTGACAGAGGTCAATGGAAATGAGAGACAGTTTTGGAATTTTGTTGACAGGAGGAAGAAGTAGATAGGCGTCAGATTAGAAAGCGGTGGCGTATGTAAGACCTTCGGACGAAAAGAGGAGGAGTGATTATGTACAACAGGGATGGGAGTAGGCTTTCTAGCTTGCAGACAAAGGCGAATGCAAACATTCTGGATAGACTCAAGTTTAAAGATTAGGATCCTGGAGGAATTTCCATAGATAAAACAACAGTAATCGAGGATGGAACAGAAAAATAATTTGTAAGAGATGCAAGGATCCCCCCCAATTCGTGTGGAAAACTGATAAGCTTTTTGAGAGAGAACAGGTACAGATGGCTGATGTGATTGTGAAACAGAAGACGATTGTCCTGAAAAACGCATTAATATCGAAATAAAGTGGAAAGAGGGATCGGATCGTTATTTCAGATAAGATTTGATAAAAAGGGGGATTAAAAGGACAAAGAATAAAGACAATCACAGAGGGTTTAATAGCTGGAATGAACAGATGGATACGGATAATGAGAGGTTTGAAGTTAGATAAGGAAGCAGTGTTGATGAAGTAGATGTTGAACAGAGTTGAGCTAAGGCAAGAATTTTTCGGTAATCCGCGGAATGTTAATCTAGTAGCGGTGTTTATGAAAGAATGATGGTTGTACTGTCAAAAATATTACTAACAAGGGAAGGAGGAAAATGAGACGGTATATTAAAAGAGAGCATTATATCAAAGAGAGCCTATGGGGAGAGTGTCAAAGGCTGCGGATGTGTCAACAAAAAAAACAATAAGAAATTTCTTCTCAATAAATGTCTAGTAAACGTCTGCCAAAAACGAGCTAATACATTCGGAGGAATCGTGTGCGCAAATCAAATATGTTGTTAGGTAACGGATTATTACGCCTGAGCTACTAAATAAGACGTCTGTTTATTAAATTTTTGAAAAGCTTCCTTATACAGGAGACAAGAGATATTGGGCGAAGTGCTGACCAATTAGATTTAGAGATCGGAATAATGATAAAGTTATTCCGAAAAGACGAAGATGAGCAAAAATAAAGGAAGAAGTTAAATAGATTTAAAAGGAACCGAAGAGAATTTTCAGAGAAGTTTATGAGAATGAAAAAAGAATTCCATCTATTCTAGCAAAAAAATTAGCAAAATAAAAGCAAAAACGCAAAAAAAAATGCGTTTTTTTTTTTTTTTTTTTTTTTGGCCTGAACAATATAAATTAATTTGGCCTGCAGGCTAACGTTCAGATCATACTGAATTCACGGAAACAAAGCAAAGTAAAAAAAAAAAAAAAATAGAAGACATTTTCTTGTTTTTATCTAATTATTTAAACCTTACTTATACTACTGGCTAGTCAGTATAAAGGAAGTAACTTCGTCCTGCAATATGGCCGCAACTGCAGAGCAGTGCCCACGATGCTCAGAGAAATATAAGAAAACAGAAAGAAAAGGAAAATACAAATTAACATTGATCACATCTCGCAATATGGCCGCAACTGCAGAGCAGCGCCCACAATGCTCGATGAAATAAGCTCGATAATCAACAATAACGTCAATAGAAATGGAGTAATCACTCCGCCCGGAGTAGACAAAAAAAAAAAAAAAAGAAAAAGATTGGATTTTTAAATTGCAATTCCATTTCTTTTGATAAATGAGAAAAGAATAAACAATGTGTGATCACCACAAACAAGTAATTGAAAAATGCAGAATGGAGGATATAAACCACAGCACATCAGCTGATTAAAAAGGAGAACTCTATCCGTAGATAGGGCCTCACAACTGAATAACAAGTGGTTGATATCCTCGCGATACGCTGTGCTTACATGATCGCTACAATTTGAATGAAAATGGTTACCATCGAAAAAATTAAGCCGCACTCTAGTATGACCTGAACGAAGTCTGCAGATAGTAGTGACAAAACGTCGAATTGAGTTAGGTGGGATAGAAGTAATATTATTATACCAAGGCATACTTGGTAGAGACGATTGGACAGTTTCGTATGTCTTGCCTAAACTAGGCGAACTATTAACGAAGTTCTTCCAATCAGTACAGCTGTTCCTTTTAATCATGTCCAAAAGGTCCGTAGATGGTATAAAGGGGTTCGTTGTAACAAAATGTTTCTCTAACAAATTTTCCCAGTCAATGTCAGAGTCTGTACATGTTTGATTATGTAATTAAGTATTAGTCTAAATCAATTACCGATTGCATGGAATTGTTTTACCGTTGCATCGTATCTCATCATTCGCGCCTCTTGTTGTATTAACTTATAAATTTTTATCGATCTGAGATGGGAAGATGACGACACGCCTCCGTACTAATATGCGAGGAACATATTAAGAAGTAACTTATCGTCTTCAGTGTATCTATATACATAAATTTGCACACAGAATATAATGCGCAATTACCAACATTTTTGTCTTCATAGTTGCGAATGTTGTAATAAATTTCTGATTTCTCAGTTCGGTCGCGAATGATGCAAATTTTGCGGGTCCCTATTCCTGGTGCCGATGTAACGTATTTCTCCGTCTTCTGCTTCTAGCGTGTCTTGGTTTTGGAAGCCACTTAATACAAATTTACTAGATTTCAAAGTCTCGGCTCGCAGATCAGCTAGGCGCGTCAACTAAAATCGGCGCCACCTTGTGGATGCAAATGTTATGTGAATATACCGAAAAAAAAAAAATTTCCATTTTTAATTGAGCATACTCGACGAAACGAGTGCTGAAATATAAATAACAAACCGCATTTATAAAAACGCGTTTGTACATACATATTTGTTCTACTCCCTAATACAAGCAAATGCAACGATAAAAATCGCGACTAAAATCTAAAAGAAAACAAAGAATAGTCCAAAAAGAAAAACCTGTCAAACAGCTAAACGGTGATAAATGTACACTCTAACCGATAACGACGATATAAGGCAACAGTTAGAAGTTTCCAGAAAAATCGTTTTAAATAGCACGCACTGTCTGCTCCGCCTGGTTTTTTTATAACTTCCCTCGGCTTAATGTGACTGGACACACTATGCAGATATGCGTTTGTCACTTAGCTCTCGACTACTATCACTCGGACACTAGCTTAGTCGCTATCTGATGCGATTATTTGTACCAACGAACATGGAGTTTTCTCCCCGATTAGGGGGGGGGGGGGGGTGGATGGGATAACCACTTTGAAAAATCCGTTTTTCTGAAAAATTTTCATATAAAAGTACAAATTCTTAGAAATATTTTCTCAAAACTCCAGGTCATTTGGAGTAAAACTCATTAAGATTAAGATAGTGCGCTGCACCCCTTTTGAGCCGGCCGAAAGCGGCAGGCAGTTAACCGGAGCAGCTGCTTCCTTCTCTTTCAAAGGGCCTAGCCGGTGATGGTACCTGGAAAAAACGAGGTTTCTTTTCATTATATTGTGTTTCTTCATTAATAGGATATTACACTGGAAAAGTTATAGATATTTACTTTAAAAGTGGGCACTGTTAAAGATATAAAACTTGGGAGAAAAAGTTAAATATAATAGAATTTGAAGAATGGCATACCAAACACGTGGAACATGGTGAATGTGAAGTAAATCACATTGTACCTGCAGGAAACATGGAAGTATCAGTAATAGAAGAAATGTTTCAACGATCGGAGGAAAAGTACGACGTCAAATATAAAAATTACATCGACGGCGGTGATAGTTAAAAAGGTTCACCGATGTAATTCAATCCCATCCATATGGCGAAGACTTTGTGATAAATAAATAAGTATGAGTCGGCCACGTTCAAAAAAGGATCGGCAAACGGCTACGTGATCTTGTAAAAAACACAACAGGAGAGACAGAAATAAAAACCGGAAAAAAAAGCTGGACAAACTATGTTAGAAGGAGCAGAAGTCTCTCTTGAAAGGGAAAACTCACTGGTAAAACAATTGATAAATTAACGGTGTATTATGGATTAGCAATCAAAAGAAATTGTGATTCAGTGCAAAAAATGAAAGATGCGATTTCAGCGACCTTTTTCCATTATAAATCAACAAACAAAAATCCACAGCGCTGACTTGTGGTGCGCTTATCAAAAATCTTTGACCGCCACCGGAATAGAAAATTTCCAGCACGATTATGAGAACCTTTTCTGGATGATGTAACAAAATCAATCGAGCTAATTTATGAAGATTTAAGCAAGGACGAGCTTTTAGAGCGATGTGTTGGTGGATTTACTCAAAACAATAACGAAAGCCTAAATCAACTTATTTGGAAGATCACTCCAAAAATTTTATCCAGTAGCCCTATTTTAGTACAAATTGCAACAAATGTTTTCCAATGAAAGCAATTTTGCATTACTAACCTTCCTACAAGAGATCAAAATCAGCGTCGGCCCAAGTGCTCATCAGTACGTTCAAACAGCCGATGAAACGCGAATTCAAAGAGCCCAACAAAAAGCTGCGCTTCAGACAAAAGAGGCTAAAATAATGGAAAGAAGGGAGCAAAAGGAAGCTTTGGATATTGCAAGTGCAGCAGGTTCCTTGCTTTATGGTGCTAAACAAATTTTTTCTTCCAATTTTCATAGTTTAAAACTTTAAACATGTTTTTCTCGAAATGACTTTTTTGAAGTCGGTGGATACGATATCTCAAAAACTTCTGTACCGATCCAGTTCATGTTGAACACAGTTTTATAATACATATTTCGCAACGTTCTTCTTTTTTTATTTTTCGCTTGAGACCGAATTTACAGCTACAAAATGGCGCCATTTTTAGGGTAAATATCGTGGTTTTTACTTCATCCGACCGCCAAAAATTGAGAAAAAATTTAAAAAATAAAAGCACAACGTTGCGATCTAGATTTACCTCTAAATTAACCATTTTTTCCAACTATTTGTGTTTCTTATGATTTTGTAACGAGTTATCGTGGACACCGAAAAACGTATTTTTTTGAAATGGTCTCCGTCAATTCGCTCTCACTGGCTTGTTTATGAATATTTTTTGACGAAAAAATTACTGAATGTTCTTGAAATGTCATATAACTGTGTGCAAAAAACTTTAATGAAATAACTTGAATAGTCTCTTTAAAAATTACTCTCAAAAAAGCGCTTTTTTTAGACCCGTTATCCCATACTCCCCCTTAAGCGTCCTTCACATGACCCCATAGAATAAAAGATGATGTTTGAAAAGATCGAAAATACTGATTTAAATCAAAGAATGACTTTAATTCGAACATTACCAACAGATGGCGCTAAATGTACTGAATCCGTATCAATGTGTACGTGTATATTTGCTGTGTTAGGAACTGAGGCTAACCTACTGTTTAACCTGTGTAAGACCAGGCGGATGCCGTTACATATACGTATACGGTATACCGAAGAAAGAAGAAATGACACGATTACAAGTTCCAATCTTTGTTTTTGCTTGTCATTGTGTAAAAAAAAAAAAAAAAACTAGAGAAAACAAAACTGCATAAGCGTATCGCTGCCTACATGCATGTCTGATGCAGAAGGAATCATGTTGGAATAATATACTTATTAATCTCATGGTTCATATTTAACGAAACATAAAAAGCATGCTAAACGGTTTTCACCCTCATTCGCAGTATACTATTTTCGGCGAAAAAGAAGATATTTTTAACGCCAAATGAAGCACGGTTACGTTCTTTATCTAATTCATACATTCACTATGTGAACCCTGTAAATATGTATAACATATATAATTTTCTACCCGCATTACCTATTATTTTTGTCTCATTTGAATGGCTCTATGATGATTAAAAACCTTTGCAGTATGGATTATGGTAGTTCCTCCTTCCATTCTATAGATGGATTCCATTCAGGTCTGCTAAATTGTTTCGTATATGCTGGTTATCGAGAACCTCTTAATAATTCAAAAGGGTAAATGGGAGATGGAATACCGGGGATATGAGAAATGGTAAGAATTTATAACGGAGACTCGTTAGCAGAGCATTGCGAAATACTCGGGAGATTTAAACAGTAGTCTAATGAAGTAAATGACGGACTAAAAGTAAATTTATCATCGTGCTATCCTATTTAAGAGGATACAGGCTACAAACATTTTACACGGTTAATAGTGCACAACTACACGTGCAAAATCATAACATTAGCCTCGGATAGAAGCTTGTGAGAAGATTAGTAGTTCCGTTATTTATTTTTAACAATATATATACATAAGTAGACTGACATTTTCTTTTTCTTATTGAAAAAGAAAAAAAATATTAAAATTCTGCGAGATACAAAGCAAATTTGTCAACTAGATTCGTAAAGTGTTAGAGTGTAAAAAATTAACAATGCGAGCCACACTTTTTTTTTCCATTATTTTTTATAGGCGCGCCAGCGGCATTTAGCCAACAACAGGAAAAGATACGCTATGAAATTAAATAACTAGACGGTTAGAAATGGACGCAACAAAGGACAGCAGTGCAGACACTATAGAAGATAAAGCAAAGTTGAGGATAAAAGAAGCGTTACATGGGTTAGCAGGAAGACCTAATGTCAAGAGCTGGCCGTATAAAAGGGAGCGTTTATTAAGAAAAGCAGGACACTCGAAGAAAATGTGATCGACATTACTCGAGAATCACAATCGTGAAGAGAACAATAAGGAGATGGCGACGGAGCAAATCGAAAGCGATAGAGAAGGGGCGTTTGATCCTGAGACGAATTAGGGAGATAATAGACGAGTGACGACCGAAAGGAATAGAGAGTCGAGCCAAGACAGGAAACGAGAAATCGGCTGAATAAGACGGTAATGCGAATGACGATTAGAAAAAAAAGGAGGGATAAATGTTCCGCCAAAGTCTGACGTGATTGGAGGTAGATAGGTAAAGGATGTCTGAAGAAGGGAAATAATTGAGGAATGAATTAAAGCGGGCAGCAGAGCGAGCTAAAGAGCGTCATTGCCGTCAATTCTGGAATGACTGGGGGATCCATAAAAAATCAATAAAATCGCTTAAGAATTTCATAATTTTTGCATCACTTTTTTACTGCGAAATGAAAAAAAATCTGACTCAAAATTTCTCCTGACCTCAGCTTAAAAACATTTTGTTAATAAAGGAAGCAACACCGCCTTGTACATATATTAGGAAAAAGTAAAAAACATCAATTTTTTATTATCGTAATCCGGCGAAATCACATCATAATCATTTGATTAAACTCTGTTCGATAGAATAAACCAAAACCTAGCCGACAAACGATAAATTAAATTCTAGTAATTAGTGAAGAGTGCTGAAAGTTTTATTTTCGGGGAACACACTATACATTATACATAAATAAAAATCTCTGAGCTGAGAGATTTTTATTTATTTTATTTTCAACAAAAGAGGACCCTATTAAGATTTTTCTGAAGACCGAAAAATCCGCTCGACAAATTCTAAAATTTACACCGGCCATTTAGTTGTACAATCAAATATTGAATTGAAAAAGAATCCGATGAAATTCCAAAACAATATGAATTTTATACAAAAGAATGTTCGGCGCTCCGACTATAATTTATAAACAACTTGCTAAGCGCCTCTTGATAATAATAAGTTTTCCCGAGAACTCCATTCGGAGAAAATGTTCTGCCGTTTATTTTCTTTAAAGAACATTTATCGCTTTGAATGAACATTTTATACTTTGAATGCTTCCTTTCCGATGTTTGTTTTCGTACCGCAATTACACTTGTGTTCGAGTTGACTCGCCCCGACTCCCCTCTGGAATAATCGAAATTCTTCTATACAAAATTTCATGTACGACCGAAATAATATTTTCTCACGTCAAGCGTTAAATTCCGCGCCCGGTAGGCACAGCACTTTCGAATCTGTTATATTTTTCTACGCTCTTGATCAGATTTCAGTAAGACCCCGTTCATAAATATGCATGTAATAAGCAACGTCATGTAACGCAGAGGTGTCTAAGGTTTGCCTTTTTGTTTGTGATGGCGAACTGAACGCCGCTTCCTCTACCTGTCTAAGCTGCCGTCGAGGGAAGGTCGGGGGGACGTTATTGTGATATATATTCATGTAACACGATTATTTGTTCGGAAGCTAATGGAATATTTATGAATCGCGGCGCACAGACAGCGTTTTGCAGTTCCATTCTACCTTCGTATCGTCAGCAACCTTCCAACGAAACCGGCTGTTCTGCCTCTGACGAACTTGACGTTGTTCTTCTATTTCTTTTTCAATCAGTCGCGCAAATTATTTTCTCATCGCTGTAACGTAAACTGAACACATTAATGTCGCATTAAATATTAACATTCATCGCTGCGGAATTGGTTTATCGACACGATTTTCAGAACATTGTCATCGAGCCAAGGACGACAAACGCGTACATTTTAGTCGCAGCGTTCGAGGTAAGTTTAATTAATCCGTACATTGATGAGCAAGATTGTGAAAATAATGCAAGCTGGCTCGGCCGGAGATTTCGAAACATTTGTCGGCGACATTTAGTGCGAAAACATAGAGTTTTAAAATGTCTGCCGTCGCGAACAAATTTCAAATTTAACAGGAGAAAATAAGAGATTACGAGAAATGTATGTAATATATTTACCAGACTATTGTCCGGTTCAAGTACAACCAAAGAGGCATACCACGTTTTAGGATCAAATGTAATGATAGCGATAATATTACTGGCAAAACGCTTGAAGTGAAATTAATGATAGCGTCGCACTGAGTCATTTCCATTAGCAGAACTGATTATTTTTCTTATATATACGAAATTATTTCCCACTATGTACTCTCAATGCGCAATTTAAAAAAAAACAAAATTAATCAGCCCTTTTCTTTTGAGCTTTTATATTCGCGGCTGCCACTGATTGCGATAGTTCTTTTGTTCATCTATTTACATATACGCACACATTCGAGAGCTTTAACCGGGGAATAGTTTTAATAAAATATCCTCTTTTTTCTTTGAAATCGAGTACTCGCAACATTGTTTATCCCGCAAATTTACTTCAGTCACGACGGCCCATCATTGAATATTTAGAAAATGTTGACTCGAGGTGCCGCAAGTTGTAGCACACGCGAGTTATTCAGACTTTCCGAATATTCGAGATTCGTTTCATTCGTTTTCCGTTTATTTTCATTTTATTCGAACGTAACTACTTTAACATTACGTTGTTCATGATCATTCTCAGCACAGCGTCGGGTTTAACTAGATTTATATAATTTTTCGATTTACATATATAGGTTGTACCAAAGTATTCTTTGTGGGAAAACTTAATGAAATATGAACGATCTTTGTTAGGGAATTTTGGAATTAGTAAAGCAATCTCTTCAGCCACTGATTTTGATGCTTTATTCACTATTTCATTACCATCTCTATACCCACATGAGCCGGAATCCGCACCAGTTTTATATTAACCCCATTTTCCACCAATTAAATCAAGTACGATCTTATTTTAAGAGTAAGCAGGGGTGCCTTAAAGTTAAAGGAATGATCTTGAAGAGACATTAAGCAGATTTTGGAATCACATAGAATAAGAGTAAATAATCTGAAAAAATATGCCTAATGGCGAATAATAAAAATGTAATAATTGCCATTCACTCCGCAGCGTAAATTTTTTTGATTATATTTAAGTGAGGGATACAAAAAGCAGAACTAACTTAATGTGAATTTTTTTGATGTACCTATATCTCGGTCAATTATGAGACGTTATACTATAAAATGAATTATCTAAATTATAGTTGGAACACTCTTAAAGTCCTTTAAATAAGAGAAAGTGAAAACATCAACTTGTGGAGTGAAGAAATTATGACCATAAGGGGCATGGAGAAATATGTTAAAGAAGAATCATTAAGAGTAACCGATTTGCACAGTTCTGTAGTCTTAGAGTCGACAAAGCCAACTGTGGAATTTTTTTAAAATTAAATCTCCAACTAACATTGATTATTTTGAACTTACTAATTAGATTATAGTGGTCTACCGGATTGTGTTTTAATAAGAATTTGTCCTCCAGAATGGAAAACCTATTCTCCAAATGGTAATATATTGGTTTCAGCCCCAATGGTCTCTACTGAGGTTACACGCACCGACGATTACCCTAAAACAGATGTTTTGAAGGACGTTCATACTTATTTTGATAGTTAACGGAGCAATTTCTAAACAAAAAGGAACCGCAGTCAATTGCATCTCTAATATATACCTTATATGTAATGCTCAAAACTCGTAGATCACTACCCCAAAAATGATATTGCCTAATATTTTAAACAAGGCAATTCGTTTAGAAATTTTTATATTAATATAATCAATATGCTTGCCCCGGGTAAGCCTCGAATCCAGCACACAACCTAAGTACTTATATTTTGAGCGTAAAGGACTCGATCCATTACAATATTACATAAACCTGGGTCAGTAGTTCGATAAGCGAAAACCATATTAACAGGTTTTTTCTGCCAAGATAGTAAGATTCAACTTTGTTAAGACATCAGTTTAGCATCTGGGAAGCCTCTCTTAAATTCCGATGACAACTAAACCGTATCATCTGTAAATGACAAAATTCGGATATTACCAGTATTAACTTTTATAGGTTTCAATACATAAATATTACGAAACAGCGGACTTAGTAAAAGACCTCGGCACAACCCTGAGAAAATCGTTCGGGACATATCTGCTTATCTAGGGTGGGAAAAGATGATTTTCCTATCGGCGAACAAATTAAAAATTAATCTGGCAAATAATATAGGAATCCCTAATTCCATTAACGTATAATATAAAGTCGGCAAGTGAACACTATCGGAAGCATTAGAAATATCCAGAAAGCGAGAAACCAGATATTTCCTCTGAATAAACGATAGGTAAATACCGCCTACTAATGTAGCTACGCAGTCCATACTGCCTATCCCGTTCTTGAACCCAAACATATTGGGCGGAAAGACATTGCGATGTTCCAACCACCAGGTAAGTAACATATATTCTTTATAATCCTCTCAAATGATTTTCGTAGGCAAGATGCCAACGAGATTGTCCGATATGACCCTGTTTCATTCAAGGGTTTATTAGGTTTTTTAACAGCTATAACCTTAAATTATTTCCAATCACTAGGCACACTTTTGTGAGGAACACGCTTAAAATTTGCTTCTCTCCAGTTTGTTTCGCTCTAATTAATTGAAATCTGCTCCGCGATGAACACCATTGTTGTTGAGGTAATTACGAGACACGGGAAGTAAATTAAATATTGTAAGCGTGTTTATTAAATTATCGGCATTAATGAACTGATCGCATTTGATCTGGGCGACCGGACATGTTTTTCGAGGACATGTGTTCAACGTGAGGTGTAGCATACAAAAGGAAGCTGGCCGGTCGGCCATGTGGTTGTCGAGGGAACCGTTAAAGACGTACTTTTTGGGACATAGATCAGTGCAGACAAAAACACGCTTCTTGATAAGGCGGTCTAATCAAGGTTCACCGGACCGATGAATCTCAGAAAAATGTTGGTCTACTACAACCGCAAAGTGTATAATCCACTTTCAGATCCGTACATGCTCAACTGTGTCAGTACGTGTAGATGACATGCATTTCCGGTTGGCGAATCATCGTGTGTAGTTCTCCCTATTTACTCAAGGATCAATATGAAATCATGTTAATAATATTTGGGTTTCCTTTAGTTCAAGCAGACAGCAGCTCTCAACTCTGACAGGAAACAATTATGCTTAGTGACGTCTCTTTGTTGTCCGATTTCCTGTTGCTTTACTTCAAAAACCCGGTAGAAAAGGTCTCTTTTTTTTTTTTATTTTTTCGGCTCGTCAACTACAGGAACTTCTGCTCAGAAATGATAGAATAAAGAGTCATTACATCTTAATTCGATGGCAGAAATAACAGACTAGGAAGGAAAATATATAAAGAACTCCAACCGTATCCTTTTTGAATGCCCTGCTCTTTTTCCTGAGTGCCTCATCCATACGCCGAACTTTTGGCGTTGGATCTTCCTACCCCTTTCAATGCTTCCTTTATCCTTTCCTTCCCATCTCCAACCGTTATTCCCCGCCTTCTTTCCTTTATACTTTCTATCTCCGATCCCCTCAGAATCTGAGTAGGTGATCGTGAGTCCATGTAGTTGGGTCAGTATTAACATCGAGCCCATTTAAAAAAAAAAATATATATATATATATATATATATATATATATATATATAAGGAACAAGATATGGAGCAGGAAGTTTTAACAAGTGTAAATGAAGAACGGAACGTTAAAAAAAAACATATAAAGATAACAGCATATTAGGTTTACAGACAATTGCTTTATTGCAATGAATAGGATAGTAGAGAAAGGAAATGAAGGAAGGACGATAGCGAGATAAAAAAAAAAGTATAAAGCCTTTAACAAATAAAATATGAACAACTAATACGGTCTTCATCATCTTTCATACTAGCTGCCGAATAATTTTGCTCGCCTCAATTATTGAAAAATCGAATTTTTACTTTCAATTATTTACAATATCAACAGGTTTACTAGTTGGCAGCTTGATTAAAAAAGTCGTGAAATATCAAACTTATCAATTTTTACCTTCTTAAAAACGACGTTTTCTCAAAATAATCCTGGATAACGAGCAACGAACAATTTTTCATTCCTCATCTGTCAAGTTGCATCTGCTACGAGCGGAGCACCTTTCGAGGACGGCTTTCGTCACCTGTAGAATTTCAAGAGAGCTAAAGCGTGTCTGACTTTTACCTTAATGAAGTTATAAGCGAACAGGGTTTACTCTACACCATAAGGATGAATTTGGAGAATGCCATTTCTACACGCCAGTTGCTTTTGAAAAGGAGGCCAGTTAACGCGTTTATGAAAATCCAGTTTTTACAGCGACTTGCAAAATTGTAAAAAAAAAAGATTGCATAAATACTTCGGTTCCGATAAAATTCTCCTTAAACTAGCTTCATCCGCGTAGGTTCAATCGATTTGTTGGATCAATTAAAAGCGGACTTTTAACATCTCTAACGCGCATTTATTATTAATTAATGAAATTGATTAGTTCATTTAAATTTACGATTTTATTTATTTATTTTTTATTATTATTACTATTGCACAAAAAAAAAAAAAAAAAAATCCACAAGTAGCGGAAAAAGTTAAATTTAAATGAATTTCTGGATTGGAAATACAAACGAAACGGATACTAAAAAATAAAATTAAACTTGTACATATACTAATATCCGATACGTAAGAACTTATTATGAAAGGAAATATATAAAAGACATAAATTAAAATAACAAATACAATTATAAAATGTATTCATTTTAAAATAAAATAATATCCTATATTGAAAGTGAAAAGAACAAACCCAAGTAGTATGAAGCAAAATTTATAAATTTTACAATACGAAGACACATTCTTAGAAAAAATTACAAAGTTTAAAAATTTACGATATTTAAATTTACTAACCTAGTATATGTGCATATATTTGTTATTTATTTATTTTTTTATTAAAGAAAAAAAAGAAAAGAAAATACTTACCTATGTGATTACATATACACTTTCTGGTTAATATACGCGTACCTTATATAGTATACATAATATTATGAATAAAACTAGTTATATGACCAAGCCCAACGGTTTCATGTTAAATATACTCGCCTTCACCAGATGTAAAAGCCTATTCATAATAATATTTACCTTCTTTTATTATACTTTCATCTCTTCCTTAATCTTCCCTCCTGTCACTTTTTATTCTTCCTCTATTTTCCTTTCTTCCACTTCAAAGTTATACACGTATACATACGCACACATTCATACACGTACACACATATATACATAAATATACTTAATATATGTAATATATCGCTCATTAAATATAATAACGTCATAACTTGTTGTAAATAGTAAGAAGTTGATTAAAGTATCATTACATTTAAAATCTAATTATCTAAGAATTGTAAGTTACCGTAAATACTTATTAATTATTATCAACGTATTAAATTAATAATTATATTAGCTTAATATGCAAACGCAAACCATGCCATTCGAGGTATTCATTGCTTTGGTTTCACGGTTGAATTAAGGTATGAGAGATTATGATTTTGTTAAACTTAAGGCGCATTACTCTTTCCGTAAACTCTAGGAATGCCACATGGTTTTTCCTTTCAAGTATAGTATGATTATGGGGTTGGTCGGTCCTGAATGTTTCTTGGAAAGCAGAGCAGGCAGGAAACTCAAATCGTCAATAGAATTAATTGTGCACAAGGTGCGCTCAGGGGCATCAATAAGCCCAAACCTGAACAAGTAGGATTGAAACTTGCCACGCCCAGAGAGTACATGCAAATTTAAAAAATTAATCATCCGATTTCATCCTTGTCCAACCTCCTCGATAATCAAATTGTTAACATATTTAAAAAAAAAATTATTAGAGATTGAGGCTTTGATGGTGTTGATAAGGTTATTATACAATAATCTTAAGGACCTCAAAGATGCAACATCACCAACAAGCCTATCCGACCATTGCCCTGCCAATCAGATATAGATCCAAACGCAGGACACTGCAAACAGGCTGCTGACATTGGTGAAGTTTTGTACAGAGAGGCAATCCTTAATAAGAATTTCCTCTGTTGTTTATTGGCACGGTTTAAAATTCTGCAATTGATATAAGTAGCAGCGCCTTAGCCGTGCAAGGACTGCACTAGACCCTTATACAATATAAGCCGCTCCCTATATGCCAGATCCCAAGCATTAAGCTGGGTCCCAGAAAATTTATTGAATAATTTATCACATTTTCCAGTGATCATGTTACAGTGAGAAATGAAGGTCAGGTTGTCATCAAAGATAACCCCTAGATATTTTAATTTAGGAGTATGAGCGAATGTTGATCCCGAAGACCAGAGACAGGTCAGGAACCTGGCTAACGATACTACGGTCATCAAACAAAGAAAAACTGCACTTGGCAACCAAGAAAGTTAAACACCAAAGTCACTAATGACCCTATCCAAAAGCCTGCAATTGATTTTGATTTGCTCAAATGGATAATTTTTGTGAACAGAGAATATCAAGCACAAATCGTCTGCATAGGATATCAACTCGCATTTGTTATTTATTACGTTACAGTGTTTTTCTACGTTGCAGTGAACCCCTGAATAGAGTAGATTCTACAGGGTGGAACCTACGATAGATCGCTGAGGAATACCATATGCGGCCTTTCTGTATTGGAAGGAAGTACCCAGCTCAAGACCTGCAACTCTATTTTCAAAATAATTTATAATCAAGTTGATAATATATCGATTAAAACTATTTGTCTTCAATATGACAATAGAGGACCATTTGCAGTTGTCAAAAGCTCCCTTGATGTCAAAGGAGATGACAATCGCAGATCCACTGGAGTCAACAGAACATTTGATTTTTGTTACAACTTTATGTACTGCACTCTCAATAGAAGAGGAGTGCGCAGAAATATGCTTATTTTAAAGAACGAGCTATCGAAATTGTGTTAGTGAGTGCGTGTTCAAGGGCATTGCTCTAAATAATACTATTTAATGTTTCCGCGCGTGGTCAAAATTAAAGGGGACCGCTCTTTCGGGCGCGACTCTATCGGGCGCAGACTCTATCGGGCGCAGCCTCTTTCGGGCGCAGGCGAACTCAGACCTTTTACAGACCACCTACGGTGATTTTCAGGTATCATCCGTTAAACGTTGTCATCTGTGTTAGTGAGAAATATGAGTTACCAAATACTGCTATCAGAAATTCCGTCCAAAAAATACCGTTCTTCGTTAACGATTTAGTTTTTCCGCGCGTATAGCATGTTATATATGCATATATAATCACAAAACACATATTTTACATGATTTTATTTGGTTATTCGTTTTTTTTAAATATTTTCAATTTTTTTTTTTGAAATAACGACTTCAGCGTGAAATACTGATAAACAGATTTTCGCGATGTAAATTTAAGAGTTCTGTTAGCAATGGTGACACGAAACGGACGAAAATTATTATTATTAATAATCGGTCAAATGCATTCTCGGTTTTCTTCGTTTTTTGTTTTTTTTTTGCTTATGGATAGTCAACCGTATTTAAAAAATTAAAAACTATCAACTCTACGCCATTTAAAGTGTAACATAACTGGATTGAATTTGCTTCTGATACATATTCCTTATATTATCTTTTTTTTTATTCGTATCTAACATGTTTATTTGGGGATACGTTTATTGAAGTTTTTTCTGTTATCTACAATTTTAATTATATTTTTAATTCCTTGACGAATCAACCCTGGTTTCAAAAATATATCGAAAAAAACAAACAAAGGCGCAAAAATTTTTAAACATAAACACATTTTTGTTAATACTGGGCGAGAAATGAATACGATATTTCAAATTAAAAATTAAATATCTTTGTTTCGAATTTAATATTATGTAAATGTAAATTATGGTAATCTTTAAATTAACTCACAGAATGTTTAGTACATGAAACATCCTGTCCGGTTAACTTCTTTTTTTTTTTAGTTCGTTTAGAAAAATTTTAAATCTTCAAAACACTGGACTAATATTATTTTCATAAAAATTTTAATAAAGCCAATGAGGAAGAAGCTTTCCTTGTTTTGTTTAATAATGAAGCGAGCGGCTCATAAAAGAATTATAATAATTAGAAAAATCGACTCGGCAATACTTAATGCGTGTTTTGTAGGGAAAAAGAAAAAGTAAAGTAGTAAGTTGAGAAACAGAAGCGATTAATTAATTTTCTACTGTGAAATAGTTTTTAATAAAAAAAGGAAAAGAACCGTCAATGGCTACAACCACTCACGTTTGTTAGTTACAAAACGCGTTTTAACCGAATTTTTTTCTCTAGAATTTCGTTTTTTTACTAACTTATCACACTAAATTGCAATAATACTTTCTAAATATTGTCTATTCAGGTGGGTTGGATTTGAGTAACACAAAGCTTTAAAAGGAATAATTTGCAGGTATTCATTATTCGAATTATCGTTCTATTAATTTACATTAAATATTTATAATAGTAACTTTTTTGACTTCTGTTTCTCATCATATCGGCTTTCTTTACTAAAGGTTTTTTGGTTTTATTTTGAAAAAAAAAAAAATTCTTTAGTGACGGTAGTGAATAATATGGAAGAAGCTGTATTTAGTTCTCTATATCTGCTTATTGGTAATGACCGCAAAACATAACTGAGAATTACCTTTTTCGACCTCAGTCTTATTTATTTATTTGGGCACATCAATCAAGGTCCTTTACCCGGTTTGCATTTCGATACTTATGATATGTTGTTGCAAATACTAAATTATCCGTACGCTTGCTTGTTTTCTTTTTGTATTTGCTGAACAGAAAAGTCGCGTTGAGGCAAAATGTGATCAAACAATAAATGAGTAATTATTAAAATGAGCACGATCGTCTATTTGTTTTTATATAGTTATTTCATTAATTTATTCAGAATGATTTGTCAGTTAGCCTTAGTATATTTGCTTTTATTTTTGTTCGAATCCTTTAGGTTGCTTTTTCAGATTTAACCTCAGTTGGCCTAAAAGTAAAACGCACAGAAAGAAAAAAATGTTTAATATTTATGAAAAAATGAACTTGCTCCTGCGTGCATGTTTTGTAGTAAACGAAAACATAAAATGTCGCATGAAGTAGGCATGGAGAAGAGAAGAGGATAAATTTTGAACATATTTATAAGAAAAATAATATTCTAGTCCGTCGTTTTTTTTTTTGTTTCTTTTTTTCACATACGGCTTAAACACAACTGTGCCGATATCAAGCTGAGCCTGTTAAATTAGCTTACAGCATACTACACAAATTACAATGTTTGGTCGTTTAGTAATAACTGAAATTTTCAAAAACCACAAAAATTGGAACAATATCCTCATTATTCTTCGATAAGGAATCAATCTTTCTTATATGAAATGGATACAGTTTTATTTAATAAATAGGTATTTTCTGTAACACGCATAAACAATATTTAAGTTACCAACAATTGAAACCTGTAGTATTTATTGCGATAAAACTGTCGCAAAAAAATTATCCCCTCTTTCCACAGGAATGATAATTTCTCAAACCATATATATATATATATATATATATACAAGGTACAACCAGTGTTCATATTGCTAGTCGAATTAGAAATTATGTTTTTCCTCTTTCACATTTTCCCAACAAAATAAGAGTTTGCAATTATAATATAATAGTAATAGCATTATTTACAAATATAGAAATAAACGATTTCGAAATCTTACATATACACCTAAGTAATAATAATAATAATACCTATAATACATGCAAAACACTAAAGTTAACTAATTACATTATGTGCTACACCACGAAGATAATCTTCAAGCTGAAGCTGATTATAATTTGTTGCGACTTTCAACAAACGTTTGTCGCAATCGACATATTTCTTTTTTTTACTCGGTTACTTTTATCAATAAGACTATGTTTCCTTCATTTTGTTGATATTATATCACGTTCATAGACGAATGACAAAAACCATTATGTGTCAACATCCTTTGCGGCATTCTTTTTTTTTTTCGGAACAGGAAAGTAAAAATAACAATAATGGCAAGTTTTACACGCATTCATTGTACATGTTGTTATGTTGTTCTGTTAGGAAAATTAACCATTTTCTTAGAAATTAAAAACCGAATAGCCAATCGTACAGGTTATGAACAATGCAGGTAAATAAATTTCACCCTATTCAGGATTTGGTAAAATAAACAAACTGAAGCACTACACTTATTTACAGAAAACAGTTTCATTCGTTAATTCTCCGTACTACGGTCATTATTAAGAATAGTCTATTCGAAAAATATTCTAGTAATTCTTCTTCCGCCGAAATAATAACAACTGCTTTACAATAAACCTATAGTTAATTCCAAGAAAAATATACGATTTTTTCCATGACGATTTTATCACTTTTTCTTCTTTTAGTCCTACAAATTCGCATATTGTAAAATATTCGAGGTCCTATTCATTACCTCTTTTCAATCACTCGCAGGAAATCCCCCATGGTGAGAACCGAACCGACAAAAAAAAATTGACGCCCGTTTGAGAAACATGAGTAGTTTACAATATATCCATAAAATTATTTTCTTAGTGCTGTTGTATTTTTTCGGAATACTCACTGCCGATCAATATTTACTTGTTTTCTAAAATAATTACATATAACGGTTATAAAACAAATATATACTTTTAAGAATGTTAAATAGTTGTTTAAAAATCGGAAAATTGTTGTTACTTAATTATGTTAATTTTATTACTAAATGAGCTGCTTTATTGATGTTTTTGCATGGTTTAAAAATTAATTCTGGTTTATGTAGGTCATATTTCATAGTAATAAGAAAAAATGATTCCAAGTAATTAATCCGTGTTACATAACGTGCAGAATTAAATATCTAGCTCTAAAATATTTATTTTGCAGGTAACTGTATTTTAGAAAAAATAAATAAATAAATAAAAAATAAAATAAAATATAATTTTATCGCAAATACAGCAAAGCAGTTGAGCTTAATGTGTCAACCGCCAAGGATTTAATATGATAAATATAAATTATCGTAATTTCAATTTACATAATACTAAATTAAAAACAGGGCCAGTCGGTTTGGCTCAAACGAATGGGTTCCGTTAAAAATAAACATAAACATAGAAGAAGAATTTCTTAAAAGTAATAAACGATTTTTTTTAGTAGTTTTTCATAATCATTAAAGTTAATTTAATTTTATTTTTTTGCGAATGTAAAAATTTATTATAAAGCACATGGATTTCCTTTGAAAGCAGAAAATCTGTCACAGAGGGAAATTATTCCTATGATCTACTAATTCTTCCTGAAATTTTTTATTGAAATAACCCGCTAAACGAATACATAATCAGAACTTCAAGTCTTTATAACCGAAAATAATTCTTTTTACGATATACGAACGCAAAAGAAACATTGAAAACAGCTGGTTTATTTTCTAAACAAATTAATTACTACTTTCACGGGTGTTCTTTTTTGATTCATTACGTCTTAAATATGATAATTATAGAAGAAAAAAAAATTAAAAACTCACTAAGGCTAAACTAGGTCTACTTGGAAAAAAGACGAATTCGAAATGTAACGAGACGAATCGTGTTGCGGCCGAAACGAAATGACTCTCCAGGTAGGTATAAAAAGATTATAAAAAAATGTGATTACTCCTACACCTGGCATAAACATGTAGGTTACTAATTAAGACTTAGTAGCTGGAAAATAAAAAAGAAAATCGCGATACTGCATTTTTAATTTTGTGAAAACTATCCGCTAAGGTACGCCAGTTTATTAATTAATAAATATTCTAAAAACTTTCAATTATTATATGTATAAAAATTTTCACTGACTGCTTTTACTCGGACTTGGGTCGTTAATGTTCACCACACTAAGGTTAATGAATCATTATATAATTACTAAGTCATTAATATTTTTAAGTTAATTCTAAAAACGGGGAATATGTCAATTTATATATTCTTGCTTGTACGAAATTTCAGGTAAATACGAAAAGGTTATAAAAACTGTGATTTTAATTCGTCATTTAATTTGATGAGTCCATGCTATTCAGTAGGAGCGTTATTCTAGATTGATTAAATCATTTTGCAATGTAGATGTATCTCATATATTTACAGTTTGCCACTTCAGTCACTTGTATATAAGTACTAGCGTTCCCCCAATGGTCCAAATTCGACCTTAATTATCATTAAAAATTTTAGAAAAATATATACGAATTTGTATATTTCCAAAATTTTTCTCCCACTCTTATACATTCGTTCATTATATATCTGAGAACATATACTTTTATATGTACTTTCAATACAAAAATTAAATAACACCTTAAGATTTAGTACACTTTAAAAAAGCCAATAATGATGATTATTAAGAAAAATTAAAACATTTCAATAAGAACAGATTTACTGGCTGCAGCGACTTCCTTTTTCAATTTTTGTATTACTTTTTTATTTAAATACGAAATAAAAAGTATAACTGTTTCCAAAATTTTGTGTACTGATAGCTCTAAAGATCATCAATAGTTACTAAATAGAAAAAAAAAAGCAAGAAAATCGGTTAATAAATAGTGGAGAAGAAGGTACTGAACCGTTTTGTCTTTGCCTATTTATATACAGAAGAAGATTATCCATTATTTTTAAAATAGAATTTCCCGCAGTGCATTTATCGGGAATATTTAAAGAAATTCAAAGTTTGAAAGATTCTTCCTTATTGGCTTTATTAAAATTTTTACGAAAATAATATTAGTTCAGTGTTTTGAAGATTTAAAATTTTTCTAAACGAACTAAAAGAAAAAAAAAAAAGGTTAGCCGGCAGGATGTTTCATGTACTGAACATTCTGTGAGTTAATTTAAAGATTACCATAATTTACATTTACATAATATTAAATTCAAAACAAAGATATTTAATCTTTAATTTGAAATATCGTATTAATTTCTCGCCCAGTATTAACATAAATGTGTTTATGTTTAAAAATTTTTGCGCCTTTGTTTGTCCTTTTCGATATTTTTTTGAAACCAGGGTTGATTCGTCAAGGAATTAAATATATAATTAAAATCGTAGATAACAAAAAAAACTTCAATAAACGTATCCATACGTTAGCAAAAAAAAAAAAATTAAGAAAACCGACAATTCATTTGACCGGTTATTAATATTAATAATTTTCGTCCGTTTCATGTCACCATTGCTAACAAAACTCTCAAATTTACATCGCGAAAGTCTGTTTATGAGTATTTCACGGTGAAGTCGTAATTTCAAAAAAAAAAAAAAAAAAAATAGAAAATATTTTTAAAAAGCGAATAACCAAATAAAATCATGTAAAACATGTGTCTTGTGATTATATATATATTTATGCATATAAAAACATGCTGCGCGGAAAAACTAAATCGTTAACGAAGAACGGTATTTTTTGGACGGAATTTCTGATAGCTGTATTTGGTAACTCGTGTTTCTCACTAACACAGATGACAACGTTTAACGGATGATACCTGAAAATCACCGTAGGTGGTCTGTAAAAAGGTCTGAGTTCGCCTGCGCCCGAAAGAGGCTGCGCCCGATCGATCGCGCCCGAAAGAGGGTGACCCAAAATTAAAAACTTTTCATTAGGATTCGGCCAGAATTGAAAACTCTTCGTTAGAATTATAGTTTCGTAGGCTGAATGTAACCGCAGCACTTGACAATAGTATGGTTAAAAATTTCTGATTTCGTCTTCTGAAGAGTAAAGTTGAAATTATCTTTTTCGACTACGTTATCAATTGTTAATATTAACCCTAAAAAAAAAAAAAAAAAAAAAAAAACTATACTGTTTTGTTCTTTTTTTTAATTTTTCAAAAAAGTTTCAATTAGAAAAAGAAGGAATCTATTATATTTTAATATGATGTCAGCTATTGTTCTTCTTGTGGTATGGCTCCACGAGAAAACACTACAGCGATACATCTATATTTCATAATCATGTTACGCGGCCGCTGACATTTCGTGAATTTTATTGACCGTTCCGCCAAAGACCCTGAGTGGGCAGTTACGCACAATATGTTCAATAATTTGATGCGGCTGGCCACAGTGACAGGCAGGGTAATTTTCTATATTCCATCTTGCCAGGCTCCCATTACAGTATCCGTGTTCAGTGCGGATGCGATTTAACTGCACCCATTCCCTACGAGACAAATCGAAACCGCTTACTACAACGTCGTGCAATGTGATTAGCTTTTGTTTGTCCGTATTCGATGATATTTCCGCCATTTCATTAGGCATCAAAGTGATCTGCAATGAGGTTGTTTACAGTTATGCACGTTGATTTCTTCGACTTCAAACGAGTTGAGCTCTCATGAACTTGTTTATTGAGCGTTCCCGGTTAGCTCGATAGTTTAGCCGTTCTAGTACTGCAACACTTTTCCTACAAATATCTGGCGGCATTACGCTACTAAGTACCGGGAGCCAGGCAATAGGCGTTAGATTAATTGACTCTGTGACAAATCTCATTCTAATATAAAGTTGAGTGTCTGGTTTTTTTGGTATGGCAACTGTTCATCTATATTATAGGTGCATCATATTCTGCTGTGGAATACACGAGACCCAAGTTACTGTTCGGAGTGTTGACGCCGAAGCTCCCCACGATGTGCAGGTTAGCTCCGGATAATATTACTTCTAGCCTTTACTTTTGCTGCCGTGTTTTCTAGGTGCTTGCGAAACGTCAATTTCCTATCCAAGTATACTCCAAGATACTTCGAGAAGGGTTCGTACTCCAATAACTTATTGTTACAGCGGACCATGAGTTTTTTATTTGCCAGCCTGGTTGTTAGGTAGAAGGAAGTTGAAACCGTTTTAAATTTATCGAGCTGCAGGCACCATCGATGAAAATACTCATCAAGTTTGCTGAGGTCTTCTTCGAGCTTCTCTTCTAAATTAGGTATATTTCTGTCTTAGCCTAGTAAAGCAATATCATCAGCATGAATAAACTTGTCTGCAGTAGTATGCGGAAGGTCATACATGTATAAGTTAAATAAGGAGGGGTGCTAATGCCGATCCCTGTGGTAGCCAATCATTTAATAGGCACGGTTTGCTCTTTTTGTCAGCGAGCCGCATTACAAGTGTAAATAACGTCTTACAGGGAAATACTTGTATGAACTTTTGCAGAAGGCCGTATTGCCATACGGTGATGTATGCCGATGATAAGTCTACGAAAATTGTACCTGCCTTGAGCTTGTTCTGGAAACCGTTTTTATAGACGCTTTTAGAGAAACTACTTGTTCTGTGCAACTTTAGTCAAATCTAAAAGCAGCTTATTCTGCGGATATGATAAGTAGCGGGAATAATGTGTGGAGAAGGAAAGGCAGGAAATAAAAGGCGCAATACGGAGTGGGTTAGATCATAGTAAACCGAGAGTAGAAGGAGAAAGGGATGAACATTTAATAAACGCGTGACGAGCACCGAAAAACACGCGCTTCGTTTAAGCAGAGATGACAATACGGAGAAGATGCGAATGAAAAAAGAAAACGGGTAAATGGTAGCAGCAAATGGCTCAAGAATGTAGCCGAATGATTGAAATAACAATAAAACGACGAAGTTAGGGAAACAAAAGGAGCCATGGATTAGCAGGAAGACACTAGGTTGTACAAACAGACGGAAATTGGATCATAAATTACTATTATTAAAGTTATTAAAGTTCTCTTCAAGAAAATGTATAACTTTAAACTAACCGATTACCCTGGACGGAAAAAATCCGTCAAGTATATATAATATGGACTATAAAACAACCACAAAAGTCACCCTTAAAAAATGCATAACTCATCACTAGATAACCAAATTCAAAATATAAAACAAAACGCAAAAGCGTTATCATAAAATCAAAAAAATACGGTTAAAAAATTATATAGACTCCTCTCTCCTTTTAGGGCCGAAAACCGCAAAGAAAAAAAGGACGTTCACGTAAGCAATAGCCCGAGTAGAAAACTAGAGAAAACCAAAACGTATCTCAAACATATGCATATAATGGACCGCTTTATGGGAAATATATAGCCGACCTTATAGATTTATATTTAAGCTTTGGAGGCGCTGAAAGCTCGAAAGTTTTGAAAAGAATAATTTTTTTCCCGGCCACGTGATATATCGATTTACCGAAAACGAAGCCGTATTTCATTTCGCTAACGAAACCTTGAAAGTTTAAAAAGGCGCAAAAAATGACGTGTTTCTCCATTTTTATGGCGCGGAAAATCATATTTCTTCGTTCTGAATTTAATATTATGTAAACGTAAATTATAGTCTTACATACAGAATCCACAGCGCACGAAACAGCATGCTTGACTGAACTTGTTTTAGCTTCATTGATTTAAGAAAATCATTATTGTTGTTGGAGAGAGCACTGGCGGGATCATAAAATAAAGAGAAACGTT
Source organism: Icerya purchasi (assembly GCA_039619475.1). Classification (NCBI taxonomy): domain Eukaryota; kingdom Metazoa; phylum Arthropoda; class Insecta; order Hemiptera; family Monophlebidae; genus Icerya; species Icerya purchasi. The sequence continues at coordinate 232,486,625 of CM077116.1, forward strand.
GATGTTGGGGTTAGCGAAATTATAGAGAACAGTATTTGTAGCGATAAGAGGTGTATTCGGATATATAGGGGTGTCGATCGATGTGGTACGAAAAGCGCCTGTAATTCATCTTGTATTATGGATTGCATTCAGAGTGTCCAGATGTGTTTGGGGGAGGCATAGCCATAAATAAGTGCGTCACAGTCAATTACTCAACTAATGAGAGATTGATAAAGTTTCAGAAGTGTAATTCGATCGAAGCCGTATGAAGGGTGTGCCAGTTTTCTTAAGAGATTTAGTTTTCCTAAAGCATTTACTTTGAGATTTAGGAGTTGTGGAGTCCAAGATAACGCTCTGTCAAAAATTACACCCAGGTGTTTGACTTTGTCAGGAACTGGAATAGTTATGTCGTCAAATTGAATCTAATGTACAGAAGTTACCTGCAAAGAAAGCTTTTAGTAGGAATAAAGGAACTGATTTCGTTAAATCGTCAATTCCTATTATGAAGAGGGTAGGTTGAGAACTGGGTCCTTTAGAAGTATGTGCGTGTTCGAGAAGGAGTTGGCAATCCGGACTATGAATTCTCTATGAAGAATAAAGTATACTCAAAAGGTATTTTAATAGTCGGTTTTTCGTGCGTTGATTGCTGTTTTCGATTCTCTCGAGTTATCAGTTTAATCGCAACGTGACTCCGTCGTTCATTATATCAGATAACTGGGTGAGATCGTTCATTGTTCTTTTCGCTATTTCGATTTATTTCTTCTCTGCTTAATTTTACTCCACCAGCGGTCATTATTATTTTACATTACTTTTAGTTAGCAGTATATTTCATTTCTAGATTTTATTTTTTTATTTATTTTTCTTTTTGTTTTGTTTCGTGTCTCCAATTCTTCTATATTCGTTTAGATGAGCGTGTCCAAGGGGTGCCGCACAGCGGCCTCCTCTGCTGGGCTTAAGCCCTCTAAAATGGATCTGTCTTTGAATTTAATGGAGTTTGCTGATGCTCCTCCTAAACGTAAACCGTCGAGCCAACTATCCCCTGTGGCGTCACTGCCCTCAAAAGACATGCGATTGTAACAGTCTAACCTTTCCGATTCTAATAACAGTTCTTCTAGCAGTGATGAGCATAATGTAAATAGGGTTAATAATAATAATGTCAACATTACTCAGAATACACTTCTAAATAATAACATTGTCACTAAGAGTAGCGATCTCGTTAATGAAATTTTCGAATCTAAGAACAATATCGTCAATAATAATAATAATAATAATAATAATAATAATAATAATAATAATAATATTTCAACAAACGGCATCAATAAGGATGGAGATAACCCCAATATTAGCGAAAGCAATAGGAGTGGACAATCCTGCTGAGACTTATTCTCAAGATCACCCGGGTCCTTATTTAGTTATAGTCGAGCACACCTCGGCTGACGCTAATATAGGTAACTACCACCCCCTGACTTTGGCCAAACTTATTAGTTCCGTTTCTTCTTCTTTTACAGATATTACCCCGCGAGGAAAAAATCGCGTTGCTGTCGTTTTCTCTTCTTCTTCTGCAGCCAACTCTTTCCTTTAAAATCTTAATTTTCTCACTAACCATAATCTTAAAGCATTTATCCCTGTTACCTCATTATATAGGTTAGGCGTGATCTCAGGTATTCATTCTTCCTTCTCTGAAAATGACATTTTAGAGGGCCTAGAATCACCTCTTGTCCCGGTAATCTCAGTCAGAAGAATCCTGCGCACTACCGAAGGCAAGAAAGTTTAACGAATTCGGTTGAACTTAAGTTCTCCAAAAACGTCCTTCCTAATTTCATTTCCATCTTTAAATTTCGTTTTCCTGTTTCTCCGAGTGTTAAACCTCCAATGCAGTGTGCTAAGTGTTTCCTTTTTGGACATACTGCTAGACACTGCCGGAGTTCCTCAGTTGTTTGTTCCCATTGTTCCTAAAAACATTCCCTTTCAGAATGTATTGATCTTCATAACCCCCCGTTATGCCGAAACTGCAAGGGCATACATTGTTCCAACGACCGTAGTTGTCCGAAATGGACTAAACAAAGGGACATCAAAAAAATAATGTCCTTTGAAAACGTTTCCTCTCAGGAGGCTTCAGTCATTAGAAGCAATTCTTATTCTACACAAGCTTTCTCATATGCCAACCGAGCCATTATCGCTCCTTCTAAAGCCAGTGTTCCTCTCAATATTTCGGTCCCTAATTCACAACTTCCCCTCAAGTCACTCACATTTCGTAAACAGAGCGAAACGAAAACGCCTCAAAAATCTCTTCCTCAATTTCCTTCTCTCCCTTCCAATTTATTTTACTTTATTCCCTGTTGGGAACCCACAGACGGGCAATTGCCTTGTGGGACCCGCAAATTATTTTAAAAAAAAAAAAAAAAAAAAAGTTGGTTCCTTCTAGATTATTGTTATGTTCTACTATCGAGCAACCCACAGTATTATAGGTATTTCTTCAGCACTTTTTCTCCGCAATGGCACTTTGGTCGGGAGAGCCGCTATGGGATGGCCTAACCCCATCTTCGCGCAGTGGAGCCTCGCGAGGATAGCCATTACAAAGCTAGTCGCATTCGATTATGCTTATATGACAAGTTACAAGAAATATAGGCTCATCAAGAATAGCTCTCGTTTGGAGAATTTCTCGTTGGTAACTGTTAATCGCATTTATAATGATTTGCCTCTCTAGGCGGCGATTCTATTAACTAATCGCGCATGTATTCCGTTACGTCTTCGACCGGCATTTGAAAATAAGGATCATCATGCTGTACTGTGGACTGTCTTGTGGTGCAAACTGACATTAATTTCCAAGATCGAGGTCAAGGCCTCTAACCTTTGGTATGTCTCTCCTGAATTTATTCTTTGCTGGATTGCTGCGGATTCATCCTTCCATTATTTGTCTTGTTTCTTACGTAGTCCTGTTGGCTGCATGGTTCGCCTTTACCGTTGGCTTCTGCTTCTTGCGTTGGAATTCTGGTTCAGCCATTCGTCTCATCCTACGAATTTTTTTCATGACTCTTAAGTTGAATATTCTCCAATGGAATTGTCGGAACCTGAGAGCCAACAAACAGGTCTTGAAAGGGATTCTTGACTCTTACACCATATATATTGTTCTGTTGTCCGAAACTTGGTTTACTGAGTCCATGAGTATATCCATTCGTGGATTTAAGTTAATCCGATCCGATCGTGCGGATGGATATGGCGGCGCCGCCATATTGATAAGGAACACTATTTATTTTCTCGTTCACGATCACTCCGCTTGTTTTCCTTCTGGCGTCCGGTCACCAAACCTGGTGCATATCTCTGTTCCTAATATTCATCCTCAACCAGTTCATATTATCTCAACATACGTCCCTCCTCATTTTGATTTCCACAATTTTCATTTTACATTATTGTCCAATTTTCTATCTTTTCCCCTTATTTTTTTTGGTGGTGACTGGAACGCTCACTCTCCTCTATGGAGCTCGGCTGGTTATAACAGTAATGGTCGTGTTCTTGAAAATTTCATCGCTAACAATAGCTTCGTTATTCTTAATGATCACTTTCTGACGTTCTTTAGAGGCGTGCAGATTCGCAGTTCGGTTGACATTTCCTTCACTTCTCCCAACTTTGGTCTCAGTTGTCATTGGAGAACCTTGCAGGGTACCTTCCGTAGTGAGCATGTTCCAATTATTCTTTCCTATCACGATCTTTGTCCTCCTCCTGATCCCAGCTGTTCCAGAGTTCCCCATGCTTCCAAATGGTCCCCAACCAAAGTTGATTGGGATAAATTTCGGGCTTGGATTGATTCCGTCCTCCCCAACATACATTCCCAAGCAGATTCTGTTGTTCAATACAACAGGTTCATCGACTCGATTACCTCGGCGTTGTCGGCCTCTTCTTCTCCCATCCGCTTCTCTAAAAGGAATCCTAATCTTCTCGCTTCTTCCCTATGGTAGAACAACGATTGTTCGGTCGCTTTTAGAGACAGTTCTTTGAAGTTCAGGGCCTTGTGGTCCTGCTCTTCCTTCGATAATTTCATAGCTTATATGGAGGCCAATGCTAAGGCCAGATTTATTCTCAAAAAGAGCAAAAAAAACGCGTGAAAGAAATTCTATTCATCATTCTCTAGATCCACCTGCATCTCTCATCTTCGGAAAATGGCGAAAGCCTTTCAGTCCCCACGGTCCGAATGTCCCTCCTATTACAACCTTCCTTCGGAGAAGCTCATCTGTTTTCTGGACTCAATTGTTCCCTTATATGTTCCATCCTTGGAGGAAATATGCCCTCCGGCGTTTCCACCTACATCTTCTAAGCACATTCTGTCTTTCTATTTTAACATCAATGAACTCCGTTCTTCCTTAAATGATTCCTCCTCCTCCTCTAGTCCGGGAGTGGACGGCATTCCTTTCCTGGTTATTAAGAGCTTATCAATCTCCGCACTTTATACCTTGCTTTCTATTTACAACTCCTTCTTGCATACCTGTACCACGCCACCAATTTGGAACTCCTTTATGGTTATTCCTATTCCGAAAAAGAATCCTAATTCTTTCCGTCCTATTTCCTTGGCTTCGTGTTTTAGAAAATTGTTTGAACAAATGATTAATAAACGCCTAGTCTGGTGGTTGGAATTCAACAATATTCTTCTTAGTAACATGTTCGGTTTCCGTACGGGACTGGGAACGGCGGACTGTTTATCGTTGTTTCTATCTGACGCGTACAAATCTCTTATTCGCAAAGAATACACACTGTTTCTGCTTTCCTTGATGTTACCTCCGCATTCGATCATGTTCACTTACCTTCCCTTCTACATAAAATGTGTTCCATTAATGTTTGTTTACAGTTCGCTTTCTTAATTTTCAAGCTTTTCTACAACAGATAAATTAGCTCTCCACTCCCTTCTTCTCAGAGTCTAGAGTGGTCTTTCGATGCCTTCCGCAAGGCTCATGTCTTAGCCCTACTCTCTTTAACATCTATTTCCATAGCCTAGCTACTCTTCAGATATCGTCTACTTCCTTATTCTTTGCCGATGATATACTCATCTACTCTTCCTCAGTTAATCTTTCTTCCACCGTTGTGGAGCTTAACAACTCTCCTTTCTCTCTGGATAATGCGTTATCCGATCTCCACCTTTTTACTACTCCTGGGAAATCAGCAGCTATGGTTTTCACTTATCGTCCTTATAGTCGTTCCTCAGACAATCTATCTGTGAGCCATCTTCCTATTCCTTTAGTTAGTTCCCTTCTCCTATCTTGGCATTGTTCTTAACAGTAACTTGTCCTTTCACAATCACATAAATTATCTTTATACGTCGGCTCTCAAGAGGGTTAATTGGTTGAAGGCTCTCTCCTCCCGTAATTGGTGTGAGGATCCTTATATCCTTCTGATGCTATATAAGGCCGCTATCCTTTCTAAATTCGATAATTGCTCGTTCCTTTACGCTGGTGCTCCTAAATATCTTCTCCTTAAATTTGATAAAATCCATAATATGTGTCTCCGCCTTTTTTATTGGTGCCTTGAACTCCTCTCCTATTGCAGCCATTTTGGCAGAAACTGGTTCCTGTCCTTTATTCATCCGAAGAATTTAGCTAGGTGAACGATTTCTGATCAAACGTCTTCATATTTCCAATTCCTACTTGCTTAATTCCTACTGGTTTATATATTCAAGAACTGGCGTTTCTCTCCTCGTAAAACCCCAATTCCTTCCTTGATTTCTTCACATCTCAGGGCCTTCTCTTCTTTTGTTCTATCCTACACCAAATGCCCTTATTTTACCTATAATTTCCCAGATTTTATTTACTCACCCAGTTTACTTTTTCTTCCTTCGTATGTCAAGTCTCTTCGCTCCCCCGCTGCTCATAACGAATTTAACTATGTTTTATCCTCGCTCTTTCCTTCTTGTACTTTAATTTTTACAGATGGCCAAAGTCAGCTTTGGGGGTTGGAGCGGCTTTTACTCTGCCGGATTTCGGCTATTCTGAGTCGTTCAAACTCCCTTCGTTCTCCTCCATATTCCTAGCCGAATCTATTGCGATCTTACAGGCAATACGTTTTATAGCCTCCACTAACAATATATCCAAGGTTCTCTTATCTTCTGATTCAAAAGGCGTTTTACAAGCCATTGCTACTCCCTTTTCTAAACCATCCGCTGATCCTATCGTACTTCACATTCGTTCCTTAATTTCACATCTATTTCATTCCCGCTCTGTCCGTATTGATCTATTGTGGATTTCTAGTCATTGTGGAATTTCGGGCAACGAGTTAGTCGACTCGTTGGCACGTTCGGCTGCTTTAGACGGTCGCTTTATTAGGCATTTCCCAGCTCAAAGTCTTCTTCCTCTTTCCTCTCGTTGCCACCGCGACTGTTGGTCTGATCTCTATCCTTCTTCTTTTTCCAATCCTGCTTCCTTTTACTTATCTATACAACCCATTCCTCCTCTTTTTCCGTGGTTTGTTAATTTCCCCAACATGAGGCGGTCAACTATTTCATCCGTAATTAGACTTCGGTTAAACCACAGGTTGCTTCCTGCTTCGCTCTTCCGTTTGTCCATTACTTAGTTTCCTCTTTGTCCATTTGTGATGCGAACCACATTTTGCTTGAATGTCCTTCCATTTCTTCAGAACGCGCGATACTGTATTCCGGACTTTTGCGTCTTGGCCTCCCTACGCGCTACAGCGTTCACAGCATCATTTCTTTTCCGTCTCCCTTGGTTATTCCTTTGTTAGCTTCATTCGTATGTTCCATTTCTAATATTTTTCCTTTGTAATCATCAATGCTGTCATATCGTTGGATTGAGTAACGTCCTTAGCTGACATGCTCAAAATTTAAAAAAAAAAAAGGAAGTTGCATATACGGATAGAGTTTCCTTTTTGCTTAATTTATTTTACTTGCGTACGAGGTTTGGTTTCTGGTGTGAATACGATCTTGATTGAAATGTTGAGTGGTTGGTGCTGAGGTTGACGGAATTTTTTGTTGAATGTTAGCGATAGAAACTGGTCTTGAAAGAACATTTTAAACGATTCAGCGGGTAAGCGCTTTTCCACCGCTGGATAAGGTGCACAAAAAGGAGATAAACAAATACGAAAAGTTGTGAGGTGCAATGAAAGAACACACGAACGAACGTACGTGTTTAGCAGACAGCTTGTCGAATAATAAGCAACTATCAATTTTGATTCTTTTCATAATTATTTAATTTTTTACGACCGTAAAAAGTTTATCGTGAGTGATTTGTTTTTCGTTTTAAAATCTGTTTCTTACAGTGGAAATTACCGTCTATCGATGTTCACTTTCTAAAAAATTTTGATTAAAATAGTCACTAAATTTTTTTTTTTTTTTTTTTTTTTCTACCCCTTAAATTTATATGGTCCATGTGCTGTGTGTAATTGCCGGGATTATTACAGCACATGGATCAGTGCAGGATCAGAAGTGTTTTAATATGTTAGCCGCTCTAATATGGTTTAGTATATCCTCGACCTGTTTTGGTTCGTTTGACAACGCAACCGTCGGTAAGTTGGAGGTACCTGCAGGCAGGCAATGTTCCAGAACGTGTTCAGCGGTTGGGGAAATTGGGGAATTGCATATGGAACAGGCAGAGGGAGGAGATGTTCCTTCCAGCAAATAGTTGTGGGATATTGCTGTGTGCCCTATGCGGAGTTTAGTTAATGCTGCAAACTCTCTGCGGGACATGGATATCGGTGGCCACCAAGGCTCAGTGCTCACCTTAATGGATCGCAGCCATGATGTGTGAGCCGACCACATAATTTCCCATGTCTCTGCCTTATGTTGCTGAAAAAAGGGTGGCCCCAGCTGAGGCAGAGGGGCACCTTCGGGCATTGGACTATATGTTGCTGCCTTAGCAGCCAAGTTCACACGCTCATTCCCCGGCACACCGGTATGACCCGGGACCCACAAGAATGTTACCTGTGATCCAGCCCGGAAAAGCACGTTAATGATGCGCTTTATTTTTCGAGATAATATGTGAGAGGTTTTAGGTGTCTGGAGTGTCCTAATCGATTGCAAGGAATCTGTGATTAGAAATGCATTTCGACGTTGGGGGTAAGACTGCAGATATTCTCTCAAGCAGAAGAAAATACCATACAGCTCCCCCTCCAGCACTGAACAGAAGTCGTGGAGCCGAACCGCATGAACAACTCCCTCCACCTCGTAGGCGCAAGCCACCGGCGAGGATCCATTGAGGGGGTTTGCTTTGGCACCATCTGTATACAGCTGTCTGTAGCTGGAAAAAAGTTGCATTTTTTCTGCCACGTACTGGGACGGCAGAATGACATCCTGGTCCGAGCGATCGCTCAGTAGAGATAAATCCGCAACAATCGGAGTATCCTCCCAGGGGAGTTCAACATGCTGATGTGCAAGGTCAGAGTTCCAGTTAATTCCTCTTTTCTTAAGGATGGCTAGTACACTGGGGAGGGGATCGTTCGGAAAAGACGGTAGTGGGATTTCTGAATTATCGTTGTGGCGTAATTTAGCTTGGTACCAGTAAAATAAATCTCTGAATTCATAAGAATTTCGGATAACCGTTAAGGGTGGGATGCCCGCTAGTGAACAGATTTCCAACGATGGCGACGTCCTTGCGCTCCCAAGATAATGCGTATAGCAGTGTAATGGATTGTGTCAAGTGATTTAAGGAGTACTTTGTTTGATGAGGAATAAACTTGGCACCCATAGGTCAATTTACTTAAAGTGAGAGATTTGTACACAGTTAGCAGGAGCTTAGGATCTATGCTATATTTCGGATTTGACAGACATTTTAGTATATTTAAGGATTTCATGCATTTATTTTTAAGATGGTGAATGTGATGTGACCATGACAGTTTTTCATCAAACACAAGACCCAAGAATTTAATTGTGTGGAGCAACGGGAGTGGTGAATTCCTTAGGAAGAGAGTTATGTCGGAATCGGGATCACGCTGGCGTCTCTTGTGAAATTTCACACATACGGATTTTGTCGGAGAGAATTCCAGGCCATTGTTATCAGCCCATATTTCCAAGTTATTGATTGTTGATTGAAGGATTGATCTCGCATTGGACGGAAGGTTAGAAGGAAGGGATATATTAAGATCATCAATATATAAGCGGGCTGTAACTGGCGGCCGTATACAATCTGCAAAATTGAATGCGTATCATACAATATAACCTCACTCCTCGTTAACTTATTATATTCGCTTGTAATTATCCGTGCCTCTAGCCAATAGTTGCTGAACACGGCACGCTAATTCAAATAATAAATAAATAAATAAATAAATAAATAAATAAATTGAATGCGTAACAGTATTTTGATTTTTTATAAGAAGAAATAATTTGATTGAAAACCGTTGATTTAAAAATAATTAGAATTTTGTATTAGTGTGAAGAATTAACCGGAAGTCGTGTTACTAATGAACCGGTACGGTTGTGTGTTTCTGCGTTCATCTTTGTGCGTTGTTTTCTTATCCTATCGCTTGCGTTATTGTTTAAAAAAGGTGTTTCTTTTGTTGTTCTATTTTGTAAGTAACAATTTCTATCATGAACTAGTGCGTCGTCTATTTCTGGTGCGTATTGTTATTTTATCTTATCGGCTGCGTTTTTTGTTGTTCTTTTTATAAGTAACAATTCTATCATTGTGCTATTAAATAATCACGCATAAACTTGGAAATACCAGCGATTTGCTAATATGGCTCAAAATTCCTCCCCTCAAACCTTACCTTCCCAACTATTACCGTTAAAACCTCCTTCCAACTCAACTCCGTCGTACTCTCAAGTCACAAAAAACAAAATTACTCCACTAGCAACATTCAACTACCCTACAGAAGAACAAGGTATAGTGTTCAACTGTGTACTAGAATATAAACTCCGTGATTACCTCATCGCCATTAAAGATCTCGTTGGAGGACCCCTTAATATCATTGCAGCTGCTAAAGTAAGCCGTAACAGAGTCATTATTCATCTAAAAGATTCCTCGTTAGTAGAGACCTTCATGATCGAACACGGCGGTTTCAAAATCGAAGACAACTTTATTAAATGCAGAAGGCAAAAGACTCCAGCCAAACGAATAATCTTCTCCAATGTCCCGTCAACGTTGCCGAACAAAATTTTACAAAATTATGTCGTAAATAAATTAAAACTGGAAATCACATCTGATATCGCCATCTTAAGAGTTAATCCATATGATCAACTGTTTGGTCATATCATTAGCTGGCGAAGACAGGTCTATACTACCACCAATATCGAAGAAGCTAACTTACCTGGATCATTTGTTCTAGACCACGCAAATGTTTCCCACAGAATCTTCATTACATTTGACGATTTCACTTGTTTCAAGTATAAATCAAAGGGGCATCGAGCCGAAGATTGTACTATCGAAGCTGATAGTTCTGAAAATGACACTCAACGAGAAATCAGCGCACCAATTTCTCAAACAGAAGAATCCGAAAAAACTGCACTTAAACACTTCCCATCCCTTCCTCTCAAAAGATCGCCGCCATCTACTTCATCTTCATTAGGTAACTTTTCATCGCCAATGGAAATTAGTGATACCCAACTCACGCCTACAGAAGCGATAGTGCGAACAAAGAAAAAAGACGTGAAAAAACAAAAACTTAAAAATTCCAATGATCTTCCAGATGAGTCTGATGGACTTTCATCGGATACGGGAACCGAAGCAGATGAATCTTTAAGCACTCTCAAAGAGGTTCTAAAACCTGTCGAGGTAACAATTAACGAAAAATTCAAAGCAAATGAATATCCGCTCTCCACCACTAACTTTGCTTTATTTGTGGACATGTCTAAAAGAAAATCTGCTCCGGAAATTCAATCAATTCTTGCCGACGAATTCAAAATTCCTAGCGACTCGATGATCAGGATGTTGGCTGAACTTCACCCCCCTATAAAGGATAGATCCACAAAAGTGCACCTAACCAAGATTCTGAAAAAGCTGAAAGGATTGCAGAATTCCAGTACCTCTGCGACCGAAGCCCAACCATTTCCTATGGACGTACCTCAAATATATAGCAATGGTGTTTATAGGCATCTAGAAGATCTCAAAATTAATCCAGTCTATTTATGATCCAACTATAATATGTCTGCAGGAAACACATCTTAAGAATAGCCAAACCTTATATCTTCCGAACTATAATATCATATCAACAAACTGCTCTTCGAACTGGGCATCCGGAGGAGTAAGTTTAGCCGTTAAAAACTACCTCAATTTCAACCAGCTTCAATTACAGACAACTATACAGGCTGTTGTAGCAACCATATATCTTTCATCACCACTCACTATCTGTTCAATATATTTACCTCCAAGAGATAATATCACTCGAGAAGACATTAGCGAACTCATTTTGGCTCTTCCAAGTCCTTTTCTGATCTGCGGAGATCTAAATGCTCATTCCCCATTCTGGGGTGGATCATGCTACAACTCTAGAGGAAGAATCATTGAAGAACTTATTTCCAACTACAATCTCGCTCTGCTACATCCCGAGGATCCAACACACTATAACTTCTCACACAAGACATGGTCAATGTTGGACTTAATTATTGCCACCCCAGCCATTCTGAACGCTGTTGAAATCTTAACCATGATGATCTCGCTGGAAGCGACCATACTCCCGTAATCGTTCACCACAAGCATAGCAAAACTATATCCCCAATTCAAGGCATAAAGTACAACTACCGCAAAACAGATTGGAAAATATATAGCTCAACCTTTCCATCAGTCGCCAGCTTCGAAGTCAGTCAAATTTCAAACGCCAAAAACCTCGTCCAATCGTTCACAAATATTGTAAATCACGCAAACTCTATGACTCCTCAAATTACACATTTACGTAAAAACGCAGTCCCATGGTGGACCACAGATTGCTCCGCCGCTGTACGTAATAGAAGAAAAGCACTAAAAAAATTAAAAGCCGCTCCGTCTCTGGAAAATCATGTTAATTATCAAAAACTTCGCGCTAAAGCACGATACACTTTAAAACAGGCCAAACGAACTTCATGGCAGAAATTCGTGCAAACTATAAACTGTTTCACCTCTACCACTACAGTCTGGAAAAAAATTCGAGGGCTTGATAGAAAAAAAATTTCACCAATTCCCACTAGAATCAAATTGGATAACTATATCAGCACAGACTTAAACGAAATAGCTACATCGTTCGCGAAATTTATAGCTTTTCAATCCAGCAACTTGAATTTCTCATCAGAAGCACTTAATCACAAAAGAAACCTTGCCTCCGTAAGACTCGATTTCCACTCTGACAATAAAGAACCTTACAACTGTCTTATTACGCTCGAAGAATTACAACAAGGTATCAAAAAATTGAAACCAACTGCAGTCGGACCGGACAGCATTCATGCTTACATGCTCCAAAATGCTCCTGAGCCAGCTATTCTCATCCTACTATCAATTTTTAATCATATCTGGACAACGAACACGTTCCCTGACTCATGGAAAACTGCCGAAATTATTCCGATTCCAAAACCAAATAAAAATCCAATGTTATTAGACAGCTACAGACCTATTTCGCTCACTAGTGTTCTCTGCAAACTCCTGGAACGGATCATAAACGCACGACTGCAATGTCTTATCGAATCTAACAACCTCCTGACCGAATCACAATGCGGATTTCGAGCGAGCAGATCAACGATCGACCAACTGCTTTTTCTCAAACAGTCGATACAAACATCATTTATTCGTAAAAATCACCTACTGGCAATATTCTTTGACATATCCAAAGCCTTCGACAATACTTGGAAAGAAAAAATTTTAAAAACTCTTCATGGCTGGGGAGTTCGCGGTCATCTAGCATACTTCGTCCAAAATTTCCTATCGAATCGCAAATTTCATATCCGACTAGGATCAGTTAAATCAGCTGCGCAGGATCTACAGAACGGTGTTCCTCAGGGCTCCGTTCTCAGCTCTACCCTCTTCAACATAGCCATAAATGACATTTCGGAACAAATACACCCGCCGGTCCAATGCTCCTTATTTGCAGACGACCTAGCTATATATTCATCTCCTGTTCGGACTTGTCCCTCGGAACATCAATACTACAGGAAACAGTCGACAAATTACAAGCTTGGTCAGTCCACAACGGCTTCAATTTCTCAAACACGAAAACTACCGCTATTCATTTCTGCAGAGTTCGCCGCTGTAGTCATGAAATTTCAGTCCCAACTAAACAACGTAACCATTCCATCATCAGATACCGTAAAATATTTAGGAATCATTCTGGATGAAAAACTTACATGGAAACCGTACATCAACCAACTAAAAACAGGCTGCACCAAAAAACTAAACTTAATTCGTAAACTGGCTAGCACATTGTATGGTTCAGATCGTTCCTCCTTGTTGAAAATCTACCAAGCACTGATTAAATCAAGACTCAACTATGGCGCTGTAATCTACTCTTCGGCTAATCAAAATATCATCAACTCACACTCAATACAATACATCATACTGCTGCGAGACTCGCTATTGGCGCTTTTCCTACTTCTCCATCTGTTAGCGTTCTTTGTGAAGCTGGTATTCCTCCTCTCAATATTTACAGAGACCGGAGCATTTTAAACACGTGGATTCGTCTTAAGTCGTCGATTAACCTTCCTTCGCTGAACTCACTTCGACCATCACCCCATACATCGGTGCCCACTCTTTATAAGCAAGTTACTGAAATCTTAGATTCGATGAAATTCACTTTACCGCCGACATATCAACTAACCACAGCACCAACGCCACCATGGATAAACCTGCATCTCGACATAGATCTTCAACTCCAGCAATTCTCAAAAAGAGAAACATGTCCGAGCATTCTACGTTCCGCATATCAATGCATGATCAGCAAATATGACAGTTGCAAAATAGTTTTTACTGACGGCTCCAAAACACCTCGAGGCACAGGTTGTGGAGTAGCATCCGATAAAAAAATTATTCTTCGTTACTCTCTTCCGGCACCATTCAGTATTCTTTCGGCGGAACTATTTGCTATAAAACTTGCAATAGAAAATGTAATAAATTCCGATCCTCATTCCTCACACCTCATATGTACAGACTCATTAAACGCGATCACATCAATTCAAAAATACACCTCTCCTCACCAACATCCAATAGCCAAGGAAATTATTCGCACTGTTTGTAGTAGAAGTATCCGTGTTTCGTTCGCATGGATCCCATCACACGTTGGGATTCGGGGGAATTCATTCGCGGATACGGCAGCAAAAGAAGGCACATTGTTCTTTCCGGTACCGAACATTGAAATTCCGCCAATGGATCTAAAAGCCCATATACTGCAAAAATCACTTCAAACATGGCAAAAACAGTGGACCGACATCCCAAACACGAACAAGCTGCGCTCAATTCGAGATACTATTCGACCATGGAAAACTTCATTATTCACCAATCGAAGAAATGAAATCGTTGTCACAAGATTCCGCCTAGGTCATTCCAAAATTACTCATAGTCACCTCTTGTCCAGACAACCTATTCCACTGTGTTCCAATTGCAATTCTCCTGTCACAATCCAACATTTACTCGTCAGCTGTCCAACCTATAATTCATACAGAGTACAAATTCTCCAGTCGTCCAACTTTTCCGAGATCCTATCTGACCGCCACGACAAAATTGAACGCCTCCTACGTTTTCTCAAGACCACTAATCTATTCCGCTCCATCTAACTCTTATCTTATCCGTGCCCCTGGCCTAGGCGGCAGTACACGGCACGTTAATCAAAGAAGAAGAAGAAGAAGAAAAATAATTAATTCATTATTTTATAAGGAAGTTTTCATGATTCGATGATTATTTCATATTAAATAAATACCGATGAAAAAGAGAAATAACCTTAAAAACTCTCTCACTATACTAGATCCACTTTCGAAGAAAATACAGCTAAAACGTGTTGCTGCTAAAATGGTTACGCATAGACTTCCCATTCTTTTTCTTCTTCACTAGTCAAAAACATGCTTCAACAATATTTGACAATATTGGACATTATTCTTATTATCACAAATTTTATCGCATCAATTACTCTCATCATCATAACAAATTCCATCTTCAAAATTACTCGATAAATAAACTCTTATGGTTCTCACTTCTCTCGTTTCTTTCCATTTTTTTTTTTTTTATTTTTCTTTTTCTCCACGGCCTTTGCATTTCAGATGTCTTTGGTGATACTCACAAAGAGAACATCGGAAGTGTAGATCATCGATTTTTCCAGCAGGTAGTTTTTGGTACAACTAATTTCGTCATTGTTTGCACAAATCTGTGAAACTCGAAAAAAGCACGTCTAGAGTCGGCGAGTTAGCCTATAAATGTCGGGGTTAGACATTCCACATTTTTTTCTTTTTTTTTTTTGGGGCTTTTTTAAACTTTTTTGTTATCTGTATAACAATTCGTTCCTATTTATTATATAATTTGATATTATTTTAAATATTAAACTTTACTATTAAAAAAAAAAAAATTATACGAAGTTCAATAATATTTTATTAAAGAATTTCAAAACTTTATGTAAGAGAAAAAAAATTTAAATTCATTTATTTTTTCTTCCCTTATTTTATTAGCACGTATTTTTTATGTTGGAAAAGAAATCGAATCTGCATATGTAGAAGTGAATGATCTAAATAAGAAGACTCATTCTTATAGCTTGACTTTATCCGATGAAATTTTAAGTAATTTTTTACATATTTGCAAGGAACAAGCGCAAAAAATTTGCGTCTCGAGTTTGAAAAAAAATATGACGAACTTTCATAGAAATACACCAACCCTCGAAGTAGCGCCGTCAAAGTTTGGAGAATTAACATAACTAATTTATACAAATATAATTTAATGAAACGCTTAAAACCATACGTAAAGGACAACAAACTCTTGCCTTTTATTGACTCTTGGAAAGATCAAACACTAATCCACGACTGTACGAGAAATTTTTTCAGATAATACCGAAAAGCCTACACGTATAATGAAAGTTATACTAAAAAATGTACACTATTGGTACAGTTGCGATGTGTATAATATCTTTACTTCAAGATAGAGAATTTTATAAAAAGAGTTTAAAAAACATTATAGATATTTAACATCGAGAGAAGATTGCCTGAAAATATATTCATGAATTCTTCGCCAACTTTCTGCACCCATTTTTTAAGACACTATTTCCTTTCTCTGGTTTGCTGCTAAGTACTTAGAAAAGAAAAGAAAAAATATTTTCGAATATAAATGAAATATTCTCCTCTTCAAAACAGTTACAAAATTCTTCAGCATATAATAAAGCAGCATTTTGATGTCACACTCCATTTGTGGAAAATCCGTATGCTTTGCTTGTTTTTATGGTATGTACCACCCAGATCTTTGTAATAATAAATAAAGCGCTAATAAATAATGTCGTGTAATTTATAAGTTTTGTACATCCGGACGTGTCTAGATTCGGTACGTTTACCGGCTACTCAGTCGTCTTCGACGATGTCACTATAATCCCTTATTCACTTCCGGAACCGTATTCCATACTATTTGCCGAACTATACGGTATCTGGCTCGCTGTCGATTTCTTCATTAGATCTGACTCGCACCAATTGTTCGCAGTGTGTTCAGATTCTCTCTCAGCGCTCAATGTCAAACGTGTTTAGCCACGATCAACATCCGGGGTAGCTAAAAGAGTTATTAAATTATTACTGCTGAGACCAAATCGGGCAGTAACGTTCCTGTAGATTTCTGCCCTCGCTGGTATTCGAGGGAACGAACTGGTAGACACGGCTGCAAAGGAGGGGCCACTCTGACTCTGCCGATGCCAAGCGTTCCTGTTTCAGCAACCGATCTCAAGTTTTATATAAAATATAGTTTAAATGCTCTATGACACTAGAAATGGCAGCAAACATCACAAACGAATAAGCTTCGATCGCTTAAAATCGTCAGTTTCACCGTAGAGAATATATCACTTCCAAATCGAAGGGATGATGTAGTCATCAACAGACTCCGATTGGGCCACACACGACTTACCCATGAACATTTATTAAATGGAACTGAAACTCCTCAATGTGTCGTGTGCGGTGTTATCCTTACCATTCATCACATCTGCAAAAAAAAAGAAAGTGACGGAACGAGGATTTGGATGTCTAATCCCAAGATTTATAGGCCAGCTTGTTAACTTTAAACGCCCTTTTCACGAGTTTCGCAGACTTATGCGAAAAACGATGAAATTAGTTTTCGTTTTTTTACCGAAACTTATTCTTCTTCTGCTTAATAATCCAGCGTCAATATTTGACATAGGCCTCTCTAAAATCCTTTCACCGTTGTCTATCCTGAGCCTTGCGTATCCACGTACGGTTGGCTTGTTTTATTGTATCACCTGACGGCCATCTTCTTGGTGGTTCTTCCTTATTTCCGTTTTTATGTGAATGGTCTCAGTACTTCCTTTGTCCACCGTCCGTCTACCATCTGTAAAAAATTGGACCAAATCGGTGACTCACATTTCTGAGGTTCCCCTATTTTTAATTATGCATGCAGCATTTTTTAAAATGCAGCTGAGAACTATAGAATTATATGCTTAACAACGAGGAACATTAATTTTGCATCATATTAATGTTTAAATTTTAAATATCCGCAATATTAACAAAAACATTTTTTTACTTGTCTAAATAAAAACGATAACCGATTTCTCCAGTTTTTACTGGAAACACTCTTTAGTAAAAAAAAAAAAAAAACGTATAAAGAACTCCGAGTATGCACGGTTATAACAAAAAAAAACAACAAACATTTAGACGATATTCAAAGTGAATATTGTAAAGCTCGAAGATGCATTTTCAAAAAAACTCGATGGTAGTCTATTTATCTTGTGTTTGCCACGATTTACATCTCTGTAGCTTATTATAGTTGGTTTGGTGCTATATCAAAGCTGTAACGTCTCTCAGTGTTGAAACTTCAGAATAACATCTGAAGATAGACAGTGCTTATCTGCTCGAAACGTTAATACGTAGTATGTCTGACGTGAATTTTACCAAAAATGTTAACAGGTTGAAGTTAATTAGTTTTTAAAAACGCTGACTAAAATAAAAAAGGCATTAACAACTTAGTTTCGTTAAACCTCGGCGCTAAAACTTGTAGCGATATCGGATCTACTTCAGAAGAAAGAAATGTTATTCTTCAAATTAATAAAAATATAATCGAGTTAAGAACCTTGCAACTGATCTATAATTAATTCAAGATCAATTTGAAGCCATCTTTTTTAATGTACGTTAATATATACGGTGAGTAATATTAATATTTGGACACCGTATTTAGATAATTTATAGGCGAAAAGAAAGGCTAACCATCGTCAATTTTATTTATCATCGTAGAGAAGAAAATCTCTTAAATATAACGATACCGATCTCGAGTAAAAAGCTTACAAAACTCGAGAATAATTTCTTTATAAGTGGTTCCGCGTAATTGACGTGTCGCCGAAATTTCCGGACTTTAAAGAACCTACGGTACTATTTAAATAAAAATTGGGGTGAAGATCGCAACTGGAAACCCCTTCGGTTGATTACCTACAAAGATCGCGGTATGTTTGATGCAGCGAAGATTGTAAGCGGTCATTGTGGCGAAAGGGTTGTCATACTACCAATTTTAGCGTATTTTACACATATAAAGTATTTAGGAATTTTTTAAGTTTCATTATTTTTGTTTTTTTTTATGCGTATCCTCTGTAACCGTGGCTGAGTTATTTTTGAATTTATTTCGATATTTTATGTTAGAAATAAAGTTGTGTTTCTCCGTATTTTGTACGTACACATTCATTTTTAAACACGGCGTCGGAATATTTATAAAACTAATATATCTATCTATTTATCTATCTATATATATATGTATATATATATATATATATATATATATATATATATATATATATATATATGTATTTACGTTTGTTTTAAGGAATATATCAATTTTTATGTTTAGGATGGAGTTCTACGACAACAGAGAGCACAGATATGAATCGGTGAACATGAAGGATGTTTCTTCGGAAAAAAGTCAGGTTCAAAATTTCTACACCGGAAAAATCGTTTTAGTAACCGGGGCAACAGGCTTTTTGGGTACACTGTTGATTGAAAAGTTACTTAGGTATTGAACGTACACGACACTACATAATTATTTACATTTGTAGCGTAACTTAAATAATCGATCAAAATAAAGTTATCTTCAAGATTTTCCGTGACACGCTTTGAACAAATGGTACCATTTATTTCCGGTTCATGATGGGGAAGAAAAGTAATTCGTTAAAAAAAACACTTCTAGATATTTTATTGGCTATAATTTATCACATGATAAAATATTTTAGAAGGCAAAATATAAATTTATAAATGATGTTTTAAAAGTGATTTAGTTATTTAAAAAAAAAAAAATTATAGTATAAAATATGAACACAACGTCAACGGACAGGTTTTAGTATATGTATAATCTAGATACACAAAAAAGAAAAAAAAAGGTAATAGTAGCTTTTTTTTTGTAACAATTTTATTTTCAAAAGAGTTATTTATACATAGATTGCGGGTGTGTCTATGGGGGGCATGTAGTACGTTTCTAGTGCAGGAAGAATTTTATAACATACACGTGTATAATCGGAATAATTTCCCCCGATTATCCGTGACCTTTTACTGTTTACGTCGAAAGCTGCTCACTCGACAAAAATATAGACAACTTTTACCCTTGACCCTTGGAAAACTAATAAATTCCGTTTCTTCTTCCTTCTTCAACATTACTTTTGCTAAAATGAAGTTTCGGACAAATTTCCTTCCGCTTCATTCGTTTCTGCCTTTCCGGCCCATCCTAATTCCTTTTCACGTTCTACACCAAATGGTCTTCACTGCGGAGGTCTATCCCTTTTTTTTTTTTCTTTTTTTCGGAGAATCACATTTTAGAGAGAATCGAGTCATCCAATCCAGTAGCTTCTATTAGCCGTATTTATCGTTCTTTCGAGAGTGTCGTTTCATCTATGTCGCTATTACAATCCTTAGAGTTTCAATAAATTGTACGACTATTCGAATCAGCTGGCTCTTTTCAAAAAACTTCACTGCAGATAATACTGATTTGACATCTGCGCTACGTTATTTTTTAATGATCTATCTGCTACCCGTTTGCTCAACCTACGTTTCCTTCTAGCCAGTGTGTTTTTCATTTTCCCCTAACTTCAGCGTTCTATCATCGTTTCCATTATTTGCTTACGTCTCAACTATTCGTCGTTGCTTTCTCGTTTTCGCCTTTCATTAATTTCTTCTTCGCTTTGCCCACATCGTGCGAACGATATGGCTTTCTGTGATTTCTCAGATCTATTTTTTACTCACAACTGCTAGTACTGACGTTCCTGCTCTGTGCTGCTCCCGCTGTTTACGGTGGTGCTATAGCTCGTCGTTCACTTTTTGTCCATCATATTCCCTCTACTTAATTTTTTTATAGTATCTATTTTTGACCGAATTGCTATTTAACTACTGATTCTTCCTCCACCATATTACTTCGGGTATAGGATTTTTGTAATGACGCCCCCCCCCCCCATCAAATGAAATAAAGAAATACTTCTTCAAACTAATATTAGAATTGTAATTTTTTTTTTTTCTTTTAGGGACCTTACCCGGAAACAATTAAAACTTAATTCGATCGGAAATGGCAGAAATAGAGGATCCAATGGCAGGAGCAACAGACACTGAGAGAGAAAGGAGAAGATATAGGAAGCACAGTAGGGAGCAGGAAGCCTTAACTTTAAAAGAAGTAAATAAAGGGAAGAGCGTCCCGCAGAAAGAGCAGAACAAATAAAAGCAAATGTGATTAGCATCACAAACAACTGCTTCGTTAAAATGTAGAGGACAATAAGGAGAGGAAACCAAAGAGAGACGAAAATGGGAAGCGGGCAATAGAGTGCGATTGAAGCGTAGGCGAATGATAGGAACAATAACAGAACGTGGAAAAGATGGAAATTCTGAGAGCCAAGAATTAGTAGGAAGGTTAGGTTGAATTGAGAGGTAGAAGGAAGAACTGTCATTGGTAAAAGAACAAGGGTACATATCCGACCAAAATTTACAGTGAAATTTCTTACTTAAGGACAAAAGATTAGTACTAGGGATATTTTTAAAGTAAAAGCGGCAGCGGGCAGCATCCTGAGCCAAATCGTTACCCTAGATGCCTCTATGACCAGGGACCCACAGCAGATCAACGCGGATTGAGTGATGAAAGGAAAGATTGTGTATGAGAGATAGTATACGAAGAATGATGAAGTCTAATGAGGGATGAGGAAGAGGTAAACTGATAGTCTGAAGGGCACTCATGGAGTCAGATATTATCAGATAGTGGGAAAAGTTACGATTGGAGGAGATATAAATTATTAATTCATTTGTGAAAACAAAACAGAAATGCGTAAGACGAAAGGATTCGGAAAAATTAAAAACGGGGATAATAAAGAAAGTCCCGACACCACTAGGCCCCTAGAGCCGTCAATGAAGATGAGTACATGAGAAGGAGAGAGGGAACTGATAGTGCTGTGAAATTCCTGTTTGATAATCGCCTGACGCATAGACCTGGAAGAATTAGAAAGAAAATATACCTTGAGAGGGGGGTGAGATTAAAATAATTAAAGAAAAAGTAAGAGAGATTATTGCTGGAAATTATATGGGACGAAAAATAACTAAGACGGCCAGATATAAGGGCTAAAAGGATGGGAATTTTATTAAGAACAAAAGGTCAGTTTCTAACAATGAAAATGTAGGAAGAGATAACTTGAGAGGAAATGCAAGGTACACGTTTAGAGAAAGAAAACGATAGCGCAAATAAGATCTTCGAACTGAAAGAGAAGATGTGTTAGATTCAGCAAGCATTTTTGAAATAGGAGATGATTTAAGAGCACCGAGACATAGACGGAGATAGGAATTCTGTATTCTATCCAATTTGGAAGGAAGGGATGTAATTGCCCATTTTTTTCATTAACGTAAATTATTATAAACAAACTACGAAAACAGAAAGTATTCTCACAAAATATATTAAAAAAAAAAAAAAACATGTGTTTTGGAATTGCATACTTGCTAATCGTAGTAAATTTTACCACGATCATGGTGTATGCGACTCCGAACCATGTCGGATTTTATATATTTCGTGAATAATTAAATTTTCTGTTTTTATAATTCGTTCATAATAATTTATTTTAAAGTTTTTACTTTGCGCTCTTAATATCTGCAATATCAGTGATAACTTGGTTGTAGAAATATTTCTTTTATCCAATATACATCCTTCTCACGTTTTGTGGGTCAGTAAACTTGTTGGTGACAAAAAAAAAAAAAAAGAACACTTTAACAATCGAATGTAAAAATACATATGGCACTCTATAAACGTAAACAATTAAATATTAAATCAAAGGCAATTAAGGTATATTTCAAGTCTGCCATTGCGTAGTATCTAGAAATTTCTTATGTCAGCGACGTCCGCACTATGCGATGCAAAAAAACTTAAGCAAAAAAAATCACTTAACAGAACTAAAAAGAAGATGACGCGCTGTGACGCCCTTTCAATAAATTAATTATATTTAATGCTTGCCAGTTTCCTAAAATGCTGTCAGCGAATCATGCGTCGCATAAGTTAAAAATTATTTATCGTTATGCTGCGGTAACTTCAATGTCGAGTGGGCGAACTGGATCGGTACCGTTTGCAGGCTGCGATTGCTGTAGCCATCGTTTACAAAAAAAAAAAAAAAAAAGTTGGAAAAGAAATAACAAGGAAACACGATAGAATAAAAATAAAAACGAAAGATGATAAAAGGCGAAAAGGAAACGAAAAGAAATAAAATAAAAAAAGAATAGAACCAAGTTACCGAAACGAATAATTCCTTATTTTTTATTTTTGTTTCTATTTATACCAGACTAATTTCTACTCCAGTCTTTCCCATTCTGTTGTTGTAACTACGTTATTAAATAGTGAAAATACGGGAATTTGATATTTTTGATTTTGCATTTTGTAGCTAATCAAAAATGGTCCATCTTGACATCATCCTGTTTGATAATGGTAAAATTAAGGAAAATATCCAGTAATGATCGCTCTCACTTATTTGATTGCAAGACGTATATCAAAGCGTGTAGACTCGTTAATGTTTTTCTTCAGTAAACCGCTTTATATATTATAAATTTAAATAATCTTTAACTATTCATATTATTTATTTACTGTTTAATTAACGGAACAATTATTAGTTATGAACAGCGTCGGTTTCAAATACACGATTTTAGCTCCCCCTTTACTTATAAAGAATTACTTTAAACACACGATTAGAGGTGCCGCTTTTTTTTTCTAATAAATTTCGGACCTTTTGAAATTTATAACAAAGGAAACGAATTTAGAGGTTTTCTTTTGAAAATCAATCCGAGAGACTGTAAAAACACGATTTTCATGTTGTCCGGTTTTAACGTTTATTTTGGCGATAGCTTATGTTGCCATTCCGGAACGTATAATTATTTTGTTTTCTTTCGCTTGCACGTGTACGAGTATTATTTCAGTTCTTTATTGAGTTTCATATCAAAAGAATGATTTTTTGGAAATATACAATATATATATATATATATATATATATATATATATGGGTGGCGGATCCACGGGGGGCATAGAGGACATTTCCCCTCTCCAAAGAATCAACTCCTCTATAAAAAAATTTGTTACAACAGAGAAACTTAATTTATATAAAATATTTGTATAAATATTACCTATGGATTTAATTATAACTAATATTTAATACTGTTCTCTAGTAAAACTATTAATGTTATTACGTTTTTATTTTATTTTAAACCCAAGTGTCATCGATCTTTTACCTTTCTTATTTGTTTTTTTAATTTTTATTTTGTAATATAAATGAAAATAGATCAAAAATAAATATATATATATTTTTCGTACTTGCTCGCAAAGAAAGAATTAGGATCGGATTACTAGCAAAAATAAAAAAGAAGTAAAGTCTAAATTCTAAACTACCATTTTAGCTAGAATTCTATAATTTTTTTATTTCTTACCTAAAAATGAAATAAAATTTCAATTAAATTGTAATAATTATGTATTATTAAAATATTTTTTAATTTCTAAAGAGATCGTTATTTGATTTTCTTTATGAAACAACGTGTTTCTCAAATTCACTGAAAGAACAGCTAACAAAACGCTTGAGTTACTCGGAGCCTTGCTAAATGAAATAAAAATTAATCTTTCAGTTGAACAATGCTTTGCGTCCCTTTTCACAAACTCCCTGAAACTAAAAAGGAAAACTATTAAAGTAATAATAATTATGGCGACGACTGCGAAAACAGCGCCTACACCATCCTGTCAAAAGGAAATGAGTAGAATTTACACCCAACACTATGGCCACACTGAAACAGCAGCGCCCGCAGTGCCGGCTGACAAGGAGTTCACTATCTACCGTAAAGGTTAGAAGAAATAATTATGGAAAAGTTGGCACTGTTTTTTGTTTATCATTGTTATATAGGTTTCTGTCACTCGTTGTTATATAGGTTTCTGTCACTCATTGTTTTTATTTTAACATATAATAAGTAAAAACACACTAACATAAAACAATTAATTAATATTTATTTACCGAACGCCTTCTCCCGTGATCGTGTATTAATTAATTGTTTTATATTAGAATGTTTTTGTACTTATTATATGATTTTTGTTTGTTTTGATTTTTTTTTTGTTGTTTCTTTAGTGACCTAGCAGATGTGTTCTGTTCCCCAGACGGCTTTTAATATTTCAATATATTCAGTGTTTCACATATATTTCGAACAAGATAATATATATGTAGATAAATTCCATCTCCCTGGCTTCTTGTCTGCGTAAACTTTTTGAAAGTTTGATTAATAATCGTCTCGTGTGGTGGCTGGAGCATAATAATCTAGTCCCCCCTAATATGTTTGGTTTTCGCCCTGGGCTTGAACTGGTTGACTGCATTAGTTATTTCCTTTCGGATTTCTCTAAGCCTTTTCTAACTAAGAAATTCACTATTGCCTTCTTTGTGGACGTCTCTTCCGCCTTTGATAATGCGCATCTTCCCACTCTCGGTTCCAAACTACTTTCTCTTAACCTTTCTCCCGTCGTTGTCACTTTCATACTCAACCTCTTCCAGAACAGAACTCTCTTTCTTTAATTTCTCCCCCTTTTCACCTCCAGATGCGTTTATCGTGGACTTCCGCAGGGCTCCTGCCTTAATCCTACTCTTTTTAATGTCTACTCTTTTGATATCGCTTTTCTTCCTATTCCTTCTTTCTCCCTCCTTTTCGCTGACGACATTCTGGTCTGTTCCACCTATGACGATCTGTCCGCCGCTACCGATGAGTTGAATAATTCACTGCCTATTTTTAACAATTCCCTTTCGCGTCTTCACCTCTCTCCTTCTCCTACCAAGTCCCACCTTAACCGCGCTCTAACTCGCATCATTTTATCTGATATTCCTATTCTAGTTGTCAATTCCATATACTATCTTGGTCTTTTTTTGAACAGCCGTCTTACATTCCATGAGCACATTAATTTTCTCTATAAATCCTATCTTAAAAGACTTAATTTCCCCTTAAATCTCTCTCCCCCACAGATGGGGAGGCGATCCGTTTATTCTTCTAATTCTTTTCAAAACCATCATACGGTCCAAGCTCGACTATTGTTCCTTTATCTACGTTAATTCCTCTAAGTTTCTCCTCTCTAAACTTGACGCGATCCTGAACTCTTGTCTCCAAGCCTTGAAATGGTCCCCCATTCCCGCGGTTTTATCAGAGTCGGTTATTCAACCACCGTTTATTCGCCGTTCTCAGCTTGGGTATCGTTTCCTAATTAAACGGCATCTCATCTCCTCGTCCAAACTTATTTCTTCTTATCCGTATATCGAAAACCGCTGGCGTTTTTCTTCTCATAAAATCCCAATCCTGTCGCTAATTGCTGCCCGTCTTTCTAATTTTTCTCCGGTTGTCCTTTCCTACAACGGTCTTCCTTACTCTTCAATAGCCTATGGCAGCCTATCAAATTTTCCTCTCTCCCACTTCGGGCCAATTCCTCCTCTCACGGTGCAGTCAACGATGAATTTATTCATTTATAGAATTCCTCTTTTCCGGCTCATGTATTGATCTTTACCGATGGTTCCAGAAGCGAGAACAGCGTAGGTGATGCATTTACTTCCCCGCTGCTTCGGCATTCTGGAGTCCTTCCGGCTTCCTTCCTTCTGCACTATTTTTTTTTCCCGAGTCGATCGCCGTCCTTCAGGCTATCTCTTTTATTTTCTCTTTAAGCGATCTTTCCCAATTCCTCATAATTTCTGACTCTTCTTCACATTCCTCTAATAGTATTATACTCTCAATTCATTCTCTTACCTCCACTCTGCAGTCATTCGGCTCTATTGTTATTGATTTTTTACGGATCCCCAATCATTCCGGAATTAACGGCAATGACGCAGCTGATTCTTTGGCTCGTTCTGCTGGTCGTTTTGATTTATTTCCCTTCTTCAGATATCCTTTCCTTATCCACCTCCAGTCACGCCAGACTTTGGCGGGATATTTATCCCTCCCTATTTTCTAATCGTCATTCGCACTACCGTCTTATTCAGCCGAGTCCTCGTTCCTTGTCTTGATTCCACTCTCTATTCCTTTCGGTCGTCGCTCTTCTATTGTCTCCCTAATTCGTCCCCGGATCAATTATTCTCTCCTCTCTTCCTCTTGCTTTTGATTTGCTCTGTCGCTATCTCTTTATTGTTCTCTTCAGGCTTGTGATCATCCTCGTATATGTGATGCTGATCACATTTTTCTAGAGTGTCCTGCTCTTTGTAATGAATGCTACCTCCCCTACTCCCTATAACGCTTCCGTTATCCTCTCTTTTCCTTCATCTTCGGTGGTGCCTGCACTGCTGTTTATTAAGTAAGTCGCCAACGTTTTATTTCCTCAGTATACAGTTTAATTTAGAAAAATCTAAAATTTGCAACCTAATTCTGCACAACCTCGCCTATTTTTATACATTTCAAAAATATTTCGTTTTTCAACTCAACAGATGCTGAAAGAATAACAGATTATTTTGTACTTTACGCGAGGAAACAAAACACTTCGAAAGCGTTTTGCAAAAAAGAAATTCATGCAAGAAATTACTTAGAATACTTAAATTATCACTTTATTGCTGCTTAATACTTTATTAATTTAATATATGAAGTATATAACCACTGGTTAACTCGATATGCTCTGAGTCCCCAGTCATATGTGGATAGATGGTAATGAAATGGCTGATTCCTTGGCTCAGATTGCTGTATCCTCCCGCTTTTTTTTTCTCTAAAATTCTCGTTTCTAATTTACCCCCATTGCGTAAAAAGTTTCATGATAGATTTTGGTCAAATTTCTTTCTTTTCTAATCAACCTTCCTTTTATTTTTCCATCCAACCCAATCTTCCCACCCGGCCTTGGTTTTATAATTTTCCTTTGCTTCGCTGCTCCGTTATTGTCCTTATTATCCGTTTATGTCTCAATCATACTCTTCTTCCTTCCTCACGTTATCGTTTTCATCTCGCTTTATCCCCTTAATTATCCTCTCCATCCTAACGACGAAGCCGTCTGTGATCCTGACAATATCTTCTTTAAATGTCCATCCCTCGTGAACGAACGCACTTCTTTATGTATTCCGATCTGTTATCACTCAAACTCTCTAATCCTTATTGCGCTTCTCGTATATCTTATCGTTTCCGTCGATCTCCGTTGTTCCTATCCGAAGTTCTTTTATTCTATCAATATTTGACACCGACTCTACATCTAACTGATCCTTCTCCCCCGAATTGTAGATGTGGCCAAGGTATGGGACAGCTAACTCCTTTTGCTCTTACTTTCGGCAATGTCATTCCTTTTCTTTTCAGGGTGCATACGTTTGGCATTATTCGACGTTGATTGTTATTGTTTCTCCATCCTTGATATAGCATTCTTTGTCACATTCCATTCCTTGTTACTCCTAATTGCTACTATGTACACGTGTTGATGGGTAATCGTCCGTTTCTGACAAGCCCAGGCAAAAACCCAACAAGAAGAAAAAAAAAACAATATCAGACTCGTAACGTTTTCTTTAAAGTCCGTTTTTATTTCGAATGTGTTCCTTTGTGTTCTAATGATTTGCGAAAGTAAAGAACATTTTCTCCTACAGCTCGCTGCTGCTCCGAATTTTTTAATTTCCGGTATAACTTTATCATTTCTAAATAGATACACCGTTTTTCCGAATTATTTGAGATTCAACATCATTTTTTTCTTTTTCTGTTTACTAGCAGAATCTCTTTTATCTTTTATTTTGATATCTGTTAGGTGTTTTGCTTTCACGGTTATCGAATAATATATTACTAAAATGCTGATGGCGTATTTAATAAGTTAAATAAAAGAGAAAAAAACAGCATGCTAAATTTCAAATTCTAATTAAAAGAAAGCGTGTTTTTTCATTTTTACGCAGGAAATGCTCCGATGTTAAAATGTTGATATTGATAGTGAGAGAAAAAAATGGAAAAACACCTGAAGAAAGAATTAACGATTTATTTTCCGAAGAGGTAACGGGAAATGTTTCGTAATTTATTTTTGGTTAAGTTATTTTATCGTTCTAGATTTTATTTTTCTTCCACTGCTCCTAACATACCAAAGAAGGTTTGGGTAATAAAATAACCTTTGTTGATGTTTTTCCGATATTATTGCGAATAGTAATTTTAATAAAAATATTAAATGTACACACCTCGAGATATTAAGAATTTAAAACATTACAGCACGTATCCAGCAATAATGGAAAAACCTTAACATTAGACAACAAATATGAACAGAAACGTCATCACGATTAAAAATTATCTCCAAAATAATTAATAAAGACTACGACTCCGGTTTCTATCAAAAATGTACTCACTGCGGAATTAAATTAGCTGAAACAATGTTAGTGGCTGAACAGTTACGTTCACTCTTCTGAATTATCTACACAAATTTTTTATTCTAACTTGCATTGGAGAAAATAAATTGCTGAATATGATTATTAGTTTGGGTGTGTCGCTAAATTCCTCCTCGTTGACATGGAGATACCGTTACCGAATGGAGCGTAAAGATTTAGGCGATTTATGGGCCACTGTTTGATTTCAATTCTCCTTTTAACGGAATTCTTATTTAAAATCCTTATTTGCGCGCATTTTAAAAAATCCGCGCTAAATTTTGATCAAATGTTTATGCTTCTATTTTATCAGACGATTGCACCTTTTATCTGTCTTCAATCTCTGATCCTTTTTTGTTAAACCGCAGGTTGTTCCCGATTTCCTTTCATTTTATCGTTCTTTCATTGTGTTACTATAAGTCGCTTATGTTTCGTTTATTCTCTGTTGTCTTTTCTTCGTTTACCTCTCTTCATCGTCTATTCCCTCCACTATTCAATGACCTAGTTTTTTTTTGTTTTTTTTTTTTTTTTTGTGATGTGACCATTTATTTTTTTATTGACTCTCTTTTTCATTGAACCTTTCTGAGACTGTATTTTCATTTGTTAAAACTCGGATTTCCGTTTTTTTAGTGCGTTTCGCATGCCTTGTTCTTTCTCTGTTTGTCTGTAATTCCTGTCATTAGATTTCTTTTATGCGGTCAACATACTATTAAATTATAGTCTAATTACATCTTTTTTCCGCTAATCTGCTACTAATTTTCCAAGAGAAAAAAATTAAAATAAGTTTCTTTTTGTTTTTTTTTGGAAAAACCAAGCAAGTAGACAGAACAGGAGTAAATACATTTTAATTTTATTAGGTATTATTAATAAAATGAAATAAATAGTAGGAATAATGTGCGGAGAAGAAAAAGATAGGCATAAGAGTGCTTTCTAATTCTTGGCAAATGGGAGTACAGAAAAGAATATTTAAAAAAAAAAGAAAGAAACGCTTAAAGAACTCGTTCTCCACGTTCCTCGCTTTATTACTCCCCCCTTTTACAAATTGGTATTCCCACTCCATACAGTGCTTGGTCCATTCTCTCCCTTCCTTCTCCTTCTGTTGTTCAGGCTCTTGATCCTTTTTGTCGGCTATCTCTGATCGTGTAAAGATCTGAGTTTCTTGCGTCTTTTTTCCTTTGTTCTTGGGCCAATGTCCTTGTAGACGAACCCAAAAAAAAAAAAAAAAAAAGATTTTCCCTATCACTTTCTCCCTATTTTTCCCTCCACAAAACTGATCCCCTTTTTATACGCTATGTAAACTATGTTTTCCTTGAATGAATGCTCTTTGTCCTTTCGTATTTCCGGTTCTTTCTATTCCTTATAATACGTCTTATAACCGATCGTTTTCCATATCCGGTGGTAATTCTCTTACTTAAATTCCTTTTTGCGCTTTCTATCTTTGATCGTTTCAAATCTAAATTTTTAATGCGGTACTTTCATATGGTTTGGTTGAAGCCAAGGAAGAGTCCAAAAAAAAAAAAAAAATAATAAACAAACAAAAAAACATGATAATCCGTTTTAAACAACTGTTTTATATTTGAATGGAGGAGACAATATGGAAAGAAAACAAAAGCGAAAATGGGAGAAAGATATTAAAATATGGTTTAAGAACGTGAGCGAATGATGGAAGCAACAACAAAACAACAAAGTGAGGACAATAAAAGAAACCTTTAGAAGCAAGAACAGGTGTTAAACAGGTAAAAAATGAATAATTGCTGGAAATAGGAGAAAGAGCCAAAAATCTGAAATGGATACATTTATCGAACGGTAGAAGTTTACTTTTTTCTTCTTTTTTTTTTCGACGGGGAGCTATGGATATTGAGCCAGCGGAAGTGAACTTTTTGTAAGTTTCAAGTTGCGGTAGAGAGATATTTTAGCTGAACGAAACACAATTATCTAATCAACTTTGCCACGGTAACTGGGGGACCGATAGCAAATTTCAGTTATAAATTAAATAGAGGAGAGAAAGAGAATGATAATGTCATTACTGAACGAGAAAACCTTGTAATCTACACAAATAAGGAAGAATCACTTTTATTACAAAAATAACGGTAAATTGAATTTGAAAATTTACTCTTTAAGAAGAAATAGAATTTTTAAGTAACCTCATTACGTTTTCGTATCTTCACCTTCATTCGACGTTTCTGATGTGCCACAATAAAGATTTTTTCAATTCAAGTATTCCGTGTCCTCTATTCTAAAACGAAGGTAAAAAAATTTTTCTAAGTAAATTATTATTTATTCTTTCCGCTGTGTCTGGGAAATTAACATAGCGTGACTCTATTTTATTTGTT
The DNA here is from genome assembly GCA_039619475.1 of Icerya purchasi. NCBI lineage: Eukaryota > Metazoa > Arthropoda > Insecta > Hemiptera > Monophlebidae > Icerya > Icerya purchasi. Next base: position 232,517,794 of record CM077116.1, read on the forward strand.
TCGTACTTCTCGAAATTTTTTTCTATAACACGTTAAGTGATTTATTTATTTTCTAATTTAATATATCCCTAAAGTACTCCGTTACTAGAGGCGATTGTTTAACTGTAAAACGATGAACACGATACTTCGAATTTATTTTCTAAAGAGCTTATTCGTTATTTGTAGGGTGTCGTAAAAACATAATTTTCTTTTATTGAAACTATTTTATTTTTTTATGAAAATTTTTCGAATAATAAAAACTAGGACCGGATAAATGAAGGAGAGCAAAAGGAGAAGAAAGTGGGTAACCCTATTTTTTCCCCTTAATTTTCAGGTATTTTATAAAGTAAAACAGGATTCTGATGACTACGGATTGAAATTAAAAGTGCTGGAAGGTGACTGCGAACAGACCGATTTTGGTTTGAAAAATACCGCCGAGGTTCGGCAACTATTGGAATCGGTCGATGTCGTATTTCACTTGGCTGGAAATGTTCATTTGAACGACACTTTTCGAAATGCGTACCAGTCGAATACATTAACGGCCAACAATGCGTTCAAATTGATCGAAAAAATGACTTCTTTGAAGGTAGGTAGAAAAAATTTCGAATTTATTCGTTCGGTAGTGCGCTCACTGAACTGTGATTTTTTTTAAAAATTTTTCTCGATTATTAAACGCGAAACTCATTAATACTATTCCGATGTAACGTGTTTTTAAACTGATTATAACGTGGCAAGAAAATTTTCAGCTGATAAAACGGTTGGACAAAGGCTACATTTCCCAAGCGGAATGTAGAACAACCCTACACACTCGGAGACCTACTAAGATGAATACGAACCGACAATAATAATAATAATAATAATAGTAATAATAATAATAATAATAATAGTAATAATAATAATAATAATAATAATAATAATAATAATAATAATAATAATAATAATAATAATAGTTCTTTCAGTCTTTTGACGGGTGCATTTCTAAATCCGACAAAGTCTTAGATTTCTGTCTATAGTTGCTCATTCTAAATTACGGAGTAATTATTATTCCTTTTCGTTCCGATACCATTTAGCATATCAGTCGGATCTTTCGCCTCATCTTTTGTTTCCCAACTTTCCTTCTTTATAACACTCACCACTTTTCGCAGTCTTTCTCGTCTTCGCTTTTGACAGGGTTTGCTTTCCTCATCGCTGTTTTTCTCCCGTAAATAGTCTCCATTTTATTCTCTTCACTCTTGTCTTTCTTATTTTATATGTAACATGCTGATCACATCTTCTTTGAATGCTCTTTCATCGCTGCTGAACCTCCCCCTTTCTACTTGTTACTTTTACTAATGGATTTCTCTGATCCCTTTATCCCCTTTTCTCCTGCTCGTTCTGTTATCCCGGTTCTTGTATCATTTTTGCCTGCTATCTTTGATTACGTAAGGATCTAGTTACACTTTCCATCCTTTCCCCGATTATTATGCTACTACATATATACATGGTCTGTTCAAGAAAAGACTGAACTTTTTTCAATTCGCGCGTCATGCTACACGTAGCGATATTCTTTCGAAACAAAATGAGGCGCTTACCGCATTACGGTAGTTTGATTAGTTAGTGAACAGAGCGATTAAGTGAACAGGTGCAGTCAGCGCTCTGCGAAATAGTGAGAAAGCCGAAATGAAGGACTTTGTGGAGCAAGGTTGCAACATTAAATTTTAACATCGAAAAATCTTTTTTTTTTTAAACATAAACATTGCTTCAGCAAGCCCATAAGGAGGAGTGTATGAGCCGTACACAGTGTTTCGAGTGGTTTACGCGTTTAAAATCGGGCAGATCATCGACCGACAAAAGTGCAAGGTCAGGACGACCCTCGACGTCAACAAATGATGAAAACACTGATTCCGTTCAGTCTGTGATCCGTGGAAATCGTCGTTTAATTGTGCAGGAGGTTGCAGAAGAAGTCGGGATCAGCATTAGGTCGTGTCACGAAATTTTGACAGAAAAGCTTGGCGTGCATCGCGTATCAGCAAAAATGACAACGCGACAAGTCACTCGTCTCTGCTCGTTGGCCAATAATGGAACAGCCGTACTTCCTCATTCTCCCTACTCTCCAGATATAGTTCCAACAGACTTTTTCCTATTTTCGAAACTAAAATTCACCTTGAAAGGACGTCGTTTTCGAAGTATAGAAGAAATTCAAGAGAAATCGCAGGTACAGCTTCCAGACATCAGACCAAATGAGTTCCACGGAGCATACAGACAGTGGAAAAAACGATCGTTCCGGTGCATAGCAAGCGAGGGGGAGTACTTTGAAGGGGGTAAACATATGTAAAATTGTAAGTATTACACAAAAGATTTTATGACGAATGTTCGGTCCTTTTTTGAACAGCCCACATATATTAATTACAACGTAATTCTTAGTCTAACCCCATTCGAAAAAATGTCCCAATTTTATGTAACGTTTGTTATATTTTAATTCTTACCGACCTTATATATATATATTAATTACAACGTAATTCATAGGCCACCTTACTTTGGAAAAAATGTCAAAAACATGAAAAAATACGGTCCTTTTGGATAATTTTTTTTTCTTATTGTTTATTAGTATAACAGAGGCGGTTGACTTAAAAATGTTATCAATTTGCAAAATTACCATGGAAATGTAACTTAGTTATTGACTTCTAAAAAGAAGGAGGTTATACGTTCGTCACGTTTTTTTTTTTTTTTTCAAGTTTGAGTCCCGATTGTATAATCGTTTAGATTTTTCGTATATTTTAATTTTAATCATTTAAATTTTGCTGGCTATGTAAAATGTTTTCCTTAAATTTTTTTTTTTTATTATTTATTTGGATTTTACAAGAATGAGTTTAGTAAAATTTTTTCATTATTTAAAAGTGAATGTTATTTTTTAATCCCGTTTTTTTTAATTTTTACGTTTGTTCACGCAAAACTTATACTTACATATATGAATCGATTTGACTAAAAGATTTTTCTTAAATTTTAATTTTAATCATTTAAATTTTACTGGCTATGTAAAATGTTTTACTTGGTATTTTTTTTTTTTTTTATTATTTATCTGTGTTTTATAAGAAAGAGTTTACTAAAAATTTTTTATTATTTAAAAGTGAAGGTTATTGTTTAATGTGAAAAGTTTCTTTCTTTATTTGTTTAAAAATTGTATTGCTTTTGTATAAAGCTATATATAAGCGACGAAATTTATTCTATTTAATCCGGACTGATTGCGGCCATTTTGGGCTACAGAAAATAAATTTGTCTTATATACATGAAATATCTTCTCAGAATTAATTACAACGTAATTTTTAGGCTACCTTCGATTCGAAAAAATGTCCAAATTTTATGTAATGCAAAATATCCCAAAAAATGTCCCAAAAAAATGTCCCAATATTATGTACCGTTTGTTATATTTTATAGGATTTTTGTTTTTGTTATTTAAAAAATGTCACAATTTTATATATAATGAAAGTTAAATGTTAGAATAGAATTTTTGTGGTTATGTTATTTTTTTTTGTGTTGATGCTAGTAAGAATTACGTTGTAAATTTTGATCATTTTATACAAAGTATAGAAGAGAAAGAGACCGAAATGAAAGCAAGAGGGGTCAAGGGGCACAGCCCCTTGCGAGGCCAAAATGGCCGAGTTATATATATATATTATACTATATATACTATATATATTATACTATATATACTATATATATATATATATATATATATAAATATATACTATATATAAAGTGCGAAATAATGAATAATTAAGAAGGCGCCTTCGAAATGCGGAATGAATAGAATAAACAAATGAAAAAAACGCATAAACCTCCGTGACAATGGAGGTAGTCAGCTAAATAGGAGCGATGTCAAAAGGTTCGTGCATTGTTCATGTGCAATTGATGTTCGAAACCAGTCAGTATTTTTTTATTTAAATTCGCCACTTGATCCGTAATAATTGCATTTTAATTACATAGTGAGTAAATAAATAATAATTACGCATTCTCGGAAATCATAATAAGAAAAAATTAAGTATGCAACTGTATTCGATTATTCTAAATAGGAATGATTTTGGGGCTCCCTCTAGTACCAACGCCAACTTCATTCGCAAACGTGAATAAAGAGAGCCAGCGTAAAGGAATAAGAAAAGAAGTCACAAGTCAAAAGTAACATTTCACTTCTTTTTTTTTTTTTTTTTTTCTAAAATGAACTGCTGGTTATTTTTCGAGTTTAAGTATTTTTTATAACGAAATATATTTTAAAGGCGTTCGTCTATGTTTCTACATTGTACAGTCACGGTGAGGCGGAATTGATTTGGTTTACCGAAGAAAAGATTCGGCAATGTTTGAAATTTAATGACAGCACTCTGGCCTGTTTCCTGCCAAAGTAACATATTTATTTCATTATTATTATTTTTATTATTAATTAGCGGTTCGTTCATGTACATAATAAAATGCTCTGCATTAACATTGCTTAATTACAAGTCTGATTCAAAATGAATACATGCGCGTTGCTCAGCAAAAACGAAAAGATTATTTGTATTCGTACGTATCTGAACCGTGTTCACCTACCTGTATGAACCGTTCGTAAGAGCAAATTTCGATTAATGAATTAAATTGTACTTATTTTCGCCGAAATACCTGGGAAAGTGTAACATGGCGCATGTTCAAAATACATTTATTGCAGCTTTAGAGTAGCAGACTCAAAAAATGACTAACTTTTAATTTCTCGAATAGGATCCGAATATATTCGGAGTAATAACGGTACCGGTTGGTTAGTTAATAATTGTTTCAGTCAATTCACTTTGTCCTCTATAGTAAAAAACATTACATACAAAAACAAAGACTTATTCGGAAATACATAAAGAACGTTCTAATCTATTCATGAAAAATATCGAACGCAAATTAAGAGAATTATTTAAAATTTTCAGCCAAGCCGCGAGTATTACTTTTCTTTGCATTTATTTCGCTAAAGCCGCATTTATCAACGTACAGAGTATGTCTGAACAAATGTGGAAACATTACATCGGCAACCATAGTAGCAATGATATCATACAATGAACGTCTGTGAAGTATAACATAACAGCCATTTTAAGAAGATAGTTCACAGAAACAACGAAATAAAATATGTCCTAAGCACTTTGGTTCTTATGCCGTACGTGTTTTTCTGCGGAATGTGAGTTTTAATTGTGAACCGTTTGCTAGACGCACGCGACACAATGTTTTCACCGCCTAAGGGGATCGTGGCGAAAATCGATGTACAAGCCCATGGGAAACCAATGGTGGAACTTTTCTCCTATCAGTCCTTGTGAGTGTGTACATGTGTGGAGTTGTGGCGATTACAAGTGATGATTTTTTCAGCAAATAATCCGATGATAGGTTGAAAGATTTTTCTTGCCCAGAAAAGAAGCGGAAAAATTAACGAGTTGATGATGATCACCCATAATTTAAATTTCCAAAAAGCTTCGTCAGAAATACTAGCTACATATACAAAAGCGATATCTTTATTATGATAAAGTTAGTGGCAGATTTGGGTACTGTTAACGTACTATGATCCCCTCTACGTTAGGGAAAAAATGACACAGATGAAAATTAACATTGCTGTAAACCTATTTTTTCCCCTACCCTGGGCGCACTAGCGGCCTTGACCCAACAATAAGATAATTCAAAAAATAAAATAGCCAGCCGGTCAGAGATGGAACTCATAAAGGACAGAAGCAGCGGAATAACTGAAGGCAACGGGGTGGAAAGGACATAAGTAGCCTTAACGGGAGTCGGAAGACCCAAGGCTAAAAGTTGGGCGTAAAGAAGGGAGCTTTCGTTAAGGAGTGCAGAACATTCGAAAAGGATATGATTTGAATCGCAAATACAAGGAAGCTCAGAAGCATGAAGAGAGCAGAAAGGAGAAGGAGATAAAGCGAATCGAAAGCGAGAAGAAGGGAGTAGAGAATGATTGATTCTATGTCTAATTAAGGAAACAACAGTGGAACGACAACAGACAGGAAACGAGGAACCAGTTGAATAAGATGGGATAGTGTGAAAAGCGATTTGAGAATAAAGATGGATACTGGAATGATTAGAGCGCGATAGGGAAGGGATGTCTTAAGAAGGGAAAGAATCGAGGAAAGGACCATTGCGGGCGACTGAGCGAGCTAAAGAGAGTCAGATGAGTCATTGCTCTCTATAATGGAATGACTAGGAACCCACAGAAAGTTGATAAGGATGGAACGGGACCGGAAAAAAGCGGAGACCAGAGATCGAATAGAGAGAATGATACCGTCAGAAGAATGAGAAGGAGAGAAGATGGCTTGAAGAACGCCTTTAGGATCAGAAACGATCAGGAATTTGCGAACCCCACTTGTAGAGGATATAAAAACCTAAAAACCTAAACCTATCCCGAGGAAAAAGAACAAGTTATTATTAGCTGAAATCAACTTCTACCTGCTTCTCTTAAAAGAACTTTACTTTGGAGAAAAAGTGCAGCGAGAGAAGCAGATCAGCTTTAAGAAACAAGAATTTCGGTATTTCTGAGCTTTCAACAAATAACGATACCTCGGGCAAACCGAAAGTACCATCCGCGAATGTAGTATTCTAATTTTGTCTTGCTATCACCGGCTGAGATGAAGCCTACTTATTCTACTGGGGAATGCATGCACGCAGCAGTGGTTCGAAATAAGCATAACACGATAAGGTGTAACGTTAATTACTGCTGATGATAGTGAGAACGGGTATGACGGAGTTTGCCATTTCGATTAAGAGTGGAATCATAGGTAACAATAGCAGACCTAAGGAAATTTGTTTTCGTGTGAGCCGAAATAAATACTCTTGTTATTCTGTTGCGTATTGTTCTCCACCAGGACATGTTATGCATAAAAAAAAGGTATTTGCAGACGTATTAGAGAGTTTAAAGTATTTACCCATAACTTTAGGTGGGTATTTTTCAATGCTTTGTCAACTGGAACCATAGCTAAAGGAATAGAAGTGTCAGATATTCTCTGCAGCTCGAATATACATATATGCCTTTTAAATAATGGCTGCCAATCCAGAATAGCTATTCTATTCGGATTTTTAAGCTGGTCACGTTTTAACTGAGCATAGAAAATGGAAATAATTGACTTGGAAACATGCACATACTGTGGCAAGTTAATTTTCTATGAAAATTCACTAGGTTCGTTTTCCATCGTAAATTACGGGGAGTTCACGGAGGAAGAATGTAAGAACTCTACATCGAGTACAGAGAAATAAGTTCATATTTCCGTAAAAATTTTGTAACGTTTTGAATACTAAGAAAATTTATAGATAATTAATAAATAACGTTATAACTTTTATTAATAATCCCAGCAAACGAAGCACTTTTAATCACTGTGCATAACATGATAACAATAATAATACTAGTTACTAAGAAAATGCGTAAAATGCGAATAATAATTACTCGGAGAGTAATTTTATTATTTCAAGTAATTGATGATGAACTCTGTACGAGTTAAAAAATAGATATCTATGTGAATAAAGGCTGAGTGTAGTCGCACGGTTAAAGCATTCGAATAGGCACGCGTAATATTCAAATGATTAAGCGTTTGCATTATTGAAAACACCGTATCAATCGTTTGAAACAATTCGTGATAGTTATTCGTTAATTTTGAGGGGTGATTATGTTATAAATCGGTTAGAAAATTAAAAGAAATATGCCGCCGCGGTATGTGCACTATAGAAATTAGGCATTAAATTAAAATCATAAACGGCTTACTGCTCAGTGAAATCAGCGGCTAAATTTCCAACATGAATCTCTTTTCGTCATTATAAGCTCTGAAACGGACTGATTGTTTTTCTTCGCAGAACACTTATAACAACAAAAAAAAGAAAAAACAGTTTAAGTAAAACGGATTTATTATTTTTATTTGCAAATGGTACATAAATACGGTGTATTGGCATTCTTAAAAATGCATTGCCGGTCCTCAATATATTAACCCATTTCTATCCAGAGTTATGGATAAGTTCTTTACGATGCTTTTAGACGCGAGTATGGTTTAAACCTAATTGAATAGATGAACGAAATGAGGTGCGTTTAAAATAAACCAAACAGCTAGAAAAACATCAGTGATCTTACCAGCGAATGTCGGACATTTATCCCTTTTCCTTCAAACCGTATTTAACCTAATCTTCTTTTTATTTTTAGAGTTTTTAGATCATTCTGTTGTTTATCATTCGCCTACACTTGCTCCGCTGTCTTCTCCTTGCTATTTCCTTTCCTTGGTTTCCTCTTCCAACTGTTTTTTTTTTCCAATGAAATAATACCGAGTTGTCTGTGGTTAATATTATATTTTCTTCATAACGGGGAGCTCCTGTTTTGTTTTCTGTACTTCGGTTTGTTACAGCTCGCACTTTTTACTCATTGTTGTGTTTTACCTATATCTTATGCACTATCTTTCTCCGTTCGTTATTCCTGTTATTGGTTCGCCTACAGACATTGCTGATTTCCGATCGAATTAACTAACTTCTCTTTCCTGTCGTTTCTTCTGGGTGAAGATGTCTGGTTGATGAGCCGGTAAAAACATGGTGACAGAAAAAAAAAAAAAATCACAACAACGTTTTGCACATAATTCTACATTACAGTGCCAATATACAAATCAGCACAGCGTAAGAAAAATAAACTAAAACCTGCAGAAAGTGCTACATCGGATATTGTATCTTAGGGTATTATCTGTAACATCGGTAGCTTGCTGCCATTGAATGAGTCAATATGTACCCCTTACTAACTCGCAGCTAAAGGAGCCGATAGTGTGATTTTTTGCCACAAATATTGATTCCTCTTACTCACAATGGTTAGCCATGCTTTTAAAATCGTTCAGCCTTTTCTAAATCCAAGCGAAAAAAGTTATAAAATGCATTGCGTATATTGGTAGCCGAAAGTTCAAAACTACTCTTCATCGCGTTACTGTGATTAGTTCCGGTAATTAGCAGAATGTTCATTATTTGAAGCGTTAACGAATAACAATGGTGAGCGTTTATATTTTTATTCCGAACAGTTGAAACTAGGAATCCCCACCTCGTGCAATGCTCCTTCCATACTTTCGCTTTCCTCGTTTTCTGTCCTCCTTGCTCTTGCCACCTTCATCTTCGTAGTGTCGAATTAGGTTCTGATGTTTTTTGACTTCCTTTTATAATCTTTCAAATCTGCTGAACCGACGCCATTAAAAAAAAAAAAAAAAAAAAAAAAAAAATTTACACGGATTCTTTTTGTGGTGGAGCGAATTTTAAGACTGTACGAATACCATTTGAAACCAACAGTCTGCTTTTCTAAATATGTGTCTTTTTTTCATATATATATATATATATTCAGCTGCCATTTTCATTCCTTTAAAGTGCGGAGGTTCAAATAGTGCCACAGATTAATGTCATTGTCTAATGTTCTGAAATGAAATTTATTTGTAATCAATGAAATTTATAGCATTATTTGGTTCCAACTCACTAATGCGCAGACCTGAGCTGTGAATTGGGATTATTGTTATTATAAAAACGGAGATATTTTCCGATGTATACGCATAATTTCTTAATTTATATTTTTACGCATAATTGTACTTCAGCTATACAACGTTTTAGGGCAAAAAAAGTGATGGGGGTCGGGTTAAGAATGACGTTGTCATTAAAAATTGTGCATATGTAATAAAATAAACTGAATTGAATTAAACATATAATACTCAGACTTACACATATTTATAGAAACTGAAATATAATACTTAACACTAACATAGCACTTGAATATGCACAAACAGATGAAAAGGTGAATAATTGGAATTATAAATTAAACGAGTACAATAAAAATTAAATTTATCGAGCGTAATAGAAAGAAGTATACACGAGAAAATCTTTTTTCCTTTTCTAACAATTTAAATTGTCAGTAAAATTATTTTGTCTCGACAGTTTAATTATCTATATATTTTAAATTACATACTTTTATTAGCTAAAAATACGATTTAATTTAATTGCAGACTTTTGAAAGGATCGCCAAATACATTCATATTTTCCAAAAGCGTTGGAGAAATATTGGCCAATGATTACATACATCGATATCCGGTCATCATATATCGATTACCTTTTGGTAGAGTATCTGTTTTTAATTTTCTTCTTATAGAACGTAAAAGGCCGACGGCCGAGTAAATATAATGCGATAAAATTCGATTATTATAATAAATTAGAAAATCTGATTCGATCGAGAAAGGTCATAGAGAAAATTTCTCTGCCAAGAAAACCGTCGATCATTGCGACGGTAAAATTTCGTCGGTTTCGAATTAATGGTAAATTTTAATATAGCAATTATTGAAATAAATGAGGCGATATTTTCCTATACGCTGTTTTCTTTCATTTTTTGTAAATTTTATCGCGCGATGGTTTTATCTGCACGAAACTCAATTGAAATGAAAAGTATCACTGTTCTTTTTTTTACTTTTTCCTTTTCAATTTCAGTAAGTCCAACGATGGAAGAACCGTTAACGTGCTGGACAAGACATTTAACAGGTGTGGCCGATGTTCTCACCGCCACCGGAACCGGATTTGTACGCACGTTAATATGTGATCGAAATTCTCAAGCGGCCATAGCCCCGGCAGACCGAGTCATCAATGGCCTTATCTGTTTACCGCTTCATTTTGACAAGTAACTTTTTTTGTATAATTTGTATTTTTTCAGCAGGTGAGCGGAACCCTAAACCGAATGCTCCTGTTGAAAAATTTTTACAGAAAATCATCGCAAAAGCGGCGCCATATTCGTTTACGTTAACTTCAGTGACGGTCGTTTTAAGTGTTCTTCTGAATCGTTTAAGGTTACTGCAGAAAATTGAAAATCGGTTTCAGTAACTGCTAAAATCACCTAGGCGTGCGTACGATGAGAAAAATGAAAACCATTTATTTACTTTCTATTTAAAAGAAGGTTTATAAACAATGTTGCAACTGGAAAATCATGCGAAGCAAAATTTCAAATTTTAACACAAGTTCCAATACAAAGATTTCTACTAGAAAATTTTTGAATACAAGAATAAAATCTTTTTTTCCGGTAAATAATATCGATGAAATCTCTGATAATTTTTTTTTTTTTTTTAATTTTTTGAGCATGTCGGCTAAAGACGTTACCCAATCTAAAGGTATGACAGAATTAACGATTATGTAGGAAAAATATTAAAAATAGAACATATGAATGAAGCTAACAAAGGAATAACCAAGGGAGAAGGAAAAGAAAGGATGCTGTGAGCGCTGTAAGGCGTAAGGAGGCCAAGACACAAAAGACCGGAATACAGTATCGCGCGTTCCGAAGAAATGAAAGGACATTCAAGTAAAATGTGATTCGCATTACAAATGAAGTTTGCTTCTGACCGATAAAATGGGTAAAGAGGGGACTGGGTAATGGAGAAACGGAAGAGAGAAGCAGGAAGCAAGCTGTGGCTTAACCGACGTCTAATTATAGATGAGATAGTTGACTGCCTCATGTTGGAGAAATTAAGAAACCACGGAAAAAAAGCAGGAATGGGTTGTATGGCTGAATAAAAGGAAACAGAATTAGCAAGTGCAGAAGGATAGAGATCAGACCAACAGTCGCGAAATTTTATTGTCACAACCTTTAATAATAAAGCGTACTACAGTACATCTTTTCTTTTTCCAAAAAAAAAACGTTATATTTAATTTTTTTTTCTCACTTGTTCCATTGCACCTTCTTGGAATTCTTTTATCGTTATACCTTTACCAGAAAAAAAAAAAAAAACTTTCCTGCTTTTGTACAATCTTTTTCCTTATTTAAGGAAGCTCTTTGGAAACATGTTGAATAAACGGCTTGTTTTGTTTCTCGAACATAATAATTTAATCTGCAATAACATGTTCGGTTTCTGTCCTTGTCTCAGTCCTTCTCTCTGCGTTAGTTCTTTCTTTTCTCATATTTATGATACCTATATAAATAGAAATTTTACTATCGTAGCCTTGTTTCCAATGCATTTTTCCCGCCTTCCTACGTTCAGAAATATGTAATTATTTCTTCGCACTTTCCTATTCGCGTTGTCACTATTGTTATTTTTGTCTTTTTCAAAACCATGCGGGACATCTGTCTACTTCTCTTTTTCCTTAAGCTCAACTTCTATACTCTATACAGATGAGACATCCTTATTTACCCTTTTTCTTGCAATACCACAGATACCACTTGATAGTTTATTAATCACTATAGAGATTGCTCTTCCCAATGTTCGTCTCTTTGCGTCTCCTCTTAAATCTTCTTCCGTGGTTTTGGCTTTTCGTTCAGATAGCTTTTCTTTCGTTAATCTAGTCTTAAGCAATTACCCATCCCTCTCGTTCAATCTTCCTGTTATTTGGTTGCGATTCTTAACGACCTTCTAGGTTGGACTATCGCTTGTGTAAGTACGGCAACTTTTCTAAATCTCTCCTTTTAAAACATTATCGCATACGAAATTCTTGTCTTTGTCTTTGTCCAAAGACACGTTAGTCTACTACAATTCTTGCCATCCTCTTTGAATCCAAACCGCTCCCTTTGTTTATTCGTAAATCCTATCTGGGTTATCGTTTCTTAATTAAACGGCTTCCTCCTTGTTCCTTTAAAATTATACGTGCTTGTTGTTTAGTTTCTTATAATTAAAAAAATAGCAACTGTATCATTCATTCCTGTTTGTCTTCATAGTAAATTCTCTTCTTTTACTTTTTCTTACGACAGATCTCCGTACTTTTCCATTAGTTATTTCAGTCTTTGCACACTCCTCAGGTATTTTATATGTCATATTCTGTTAAATTTATTTCCCACTACATTGTTAAATTCGAATTTCATACGGTTTTAAATTCCTTATATTCCAATCATACTGTTATTTTTATCAATTTGTCTAAAGGCTGTAATGTAGATGGTGAATTATACTAAATGCTTTTATTTCTTCCTTTAATATAAATTTCTTTTCATATATAGTTCTGAATGTATATTCCAAGCGATTTCTTATTCCCTACAAATGACTTCTTTTGAACATTTCATTCTTTTTATTTGCAGGGTCTAATTTATAATTTATCCTTGATCCATTCAATTCAACATAAATCCTTCTTTAGTTTTGCCTGGAAAGTAATGCCGATTCTTTGGCTCGCTATGATGGCTTCTTTAAAAAATTTCCTTCTCACAAAATTAAACATACATATGTTTAAAAATTTTCATTTTAAATTATGGAATGATATTTATTCTTACTTCTTCTCCAACTTTGATTCCTTTCATCTTTGTATTTAGCCTTTACCTATTCTTACTCCGTGATTTAGTAAGTTTCCTTCTTTTTGTCGTTCCCTAATTATGTATTATTCATCATTTTGGACACTAATTCCTTCCTTAGTTTCCTTTTTTTTTTTGTTTTCCTCTCATCTCAATCTCACACTTTTCTCTTCATCCTAACAACTTCTCTTTCCATGTGATGCCAAAGTAAGATAAAAAGAGGCGTTCTGGTGCAATAGACGGGGTAATGTGAGTGGGGGAGGAGTAAGAGACAATATGCACCATGCCACAACGCCGCAATAGTTTTTCAGACACTGTTATCTTTCTTCAACTGTTTTTTTTTTTTTTTTTTTTCCCTACCCTGGGCGCGCCAGCGGCCTTGACCCAACAACATGAAAAATTAACAGTTATAACTAAATAACCAGGCGGTCAGAAATGGAGAGGACAAAGGACAGTAGCAATGGGATAACTGAAGGCAATGGGAAGGAAAGAATATAGGTAGCGTTAAAGGGAGTAGGAAGACCTAAAACTAGAAGTAGGGTGTAAAGAATAGAGCGTTCGTTAGAGAGTGCTGAACATTCGAATAGGATGTGATTTGAATCACAAATACAAGAAGGCTCAGAAGCGTGAAGAGAGCAGAAAGGAGAAGGGGACAAAGCGAATCGAAAGCGAGAAGAGGGGAGAAGAGAATGATTGATTCTAAGCCTAATTAAGGAAACAACAGTGGAACGACGACAGATAGGAATAGATTGAAACCAAGGCAGGAAACTAGGAACCGGTTGAATAAGACGGTACTGAGAAAAGCGATTTGAGAATATAGATGGATACATGTCAGACCAAAGTCTGGAATGATTAGAGCGTGATAGAGAAAGAATGTCTGAGGAAGGGAAAGAGTCGAGGAAAGGACCAGTGCGGGCGGCTGAGCGAGCTAAAGAGTCAGCTGAGTCATTTCCCTCAATATTGGAATGACTAGGGACCCATAGAAAGTCTATGGAAATGGAGCGGAACGAGAACAAAGAGGAGACAAGAGAACGGATAGAGAGGATGATACCGTCAGAAGTATAAGAAGGAGGAGAGGAGATGGCTTGAAGAACGCCTTTGGAATCAGAGACAATCAGGAATTTGTGAACTCCACTCGTAGAGGATATGAAATGAATTGCACGAAGAATTGAGATCGACTCGGCCGAGAAGATAGAGCAGAAGGAAGGAAGTCTGAAGGACTCAGAGTGTAGGAACGTAGGAGACGTATACGCACCACCCACGCCCCCATCACTCTTGGAGCCATCCGAGAAGATTAAGGCATGGGAAGGAAAAGAAGAGTTCAGCAGCTGAAAGAATTCGAAGTTGACTACATTGTGAGAGGAACAATTAGCTCGGACTGGAAGAGAGGAGAAATTGATGGGGTGCCATATGCTATTAAAGTCGAAAGAAAAGTAAGGAAGACTATTATAAGAGGAAACGTAGGGAGAAAAATTGGAAACACGAGCAGCTATATGCGATAAAATCGGAATTCTATGAGGCGCCAAGCGCCAGTGATTTTTGATATAAAGATAGGAAGGGATAATATTGGATGACAAAATGGGGAGGCGTTTTATTAAAAATCGATAACCGAGGAGTGAACGACGAATGGAAAGAGGTTGAGTGGAAGATTCGGATAGAATCGCAGGAATAGGAGAAGATCTTAAAGCGCCAATGCATAGGCGAAGGCAGGAATTCTGAATTGCGTCAAGTTTCGAAAGGAGAGACTTGGAGGCACTGCCATAAATGAAGGAACAATAGTCGAGTTTGGACCGAATAATCGATTTATATAGAATTAATAGAATGCACGGGTCTCCACCCCATCTGAGCGGTGATAAAGATTTGAGGAGATTAAGTCTTTTGATCGAGGAATTATAGATATAATTAATATGTTCATGAAATGTAAGGCGACTATTTAAGAAAATACCTAGATAACATATGGAATTAACAGTGGGAATAGGTGTACCAGATACACTGATGTTTATAAAAGCACGATTAAAGGGGCGGAGAGCAAAAATTATACAGGAAGACTTGGAAGGGGAAAGAGAGAGGTGGAGTGTAGATAGAGCATTGCTAAGATGGGACAATGAATGGTTTAACTCGTTGGTGGCAGAGGACAGATCATCTGAGGTGGAATAAACTAAAATGTCATCAGCAAAAAGGAGAGAGAAAGAGGGAATAGGAAGCAAAGCAATATCGAAAGAGTAAATATTAAAAAGAGTGGGGCTAAGGCAGGATCCCTGGGGAAGCCCACGATAGACGCATCTAGAGGTGGAAAGAGAAGGAGAAGATAGATAAAGAGTTCTATGTTGAAAGAGGTTGAGTATAAGAGAGATAAAAACCGGTGGGAGATTAAGAGAGAGAAGTTTGGAGCCCAGAGAAGGAAGATGCACATTGTCGAATGCAGAGCAGACATCGACAAAAGAAGCGACAGTAAATTTCTTAGAAAGGAATGATTTATAGATATCTGCAAGGAAGGTACTGATGCAATCTACCGGGCCAAGCCCGGGGCGAAAACCGAACATATTAGAAGGAACTAGATTATTATGCTCAAGCCACCAAACAAGACGATTGTTTATTAAACCTTCAAAGAGTTTGCGCAGACATGAGGCTAGGGAGATAGGACGGAAGGAACACTGACTTTTTTTCGGAATTGGAATGACGATGAAGTCATTCCAAGACTCAGGAGTAAATCCAGAGAGTAGGAAAGAGTTGAAGATATTCAGAAGGGAGAGCAGCGAGGAAGGAGAGAGTTTTTTAAGAATAGGGAAAGAAAGACCGTCCAAGCCAGGAGCAGAAGGAGAGGTTTTGTTAAGAACGGTCAAGAGTTCCTCGTAGCAGAAAGGGGACGATAGGAAATGAGGTTCTGAGGAATTTGGGAGCGAAGGAATGATCGATTCCTCGAAAGTGGGGACATACGGAGGAGCAATAGAGTCCAAGAAAGAGTGAAGTTCAGGCAAAGAAGGATGAGAGAAGTGGGGACGCTCAGGAAGAGGAGATCTGAACGCTTTTGCCATTTTCCATATCTTAGAGAGAGGCGTATCTCTAGAGAAAGATGAACAAAATGATTTCCAAGAGTTCCTCTTGGCAGATTTTGAAACGTACCGAGCCTTTGCGTTGGCTTCTTTGTGAGCTAAAAAGTTGGATATTGAGGAACAAGAACGAAAGGCTTTGAAGGTAGCGGTGCTTCTTTGGAAGGCAACTTTACACTCTTCATTCCACCAAAGAGAGGAGGCACAAGAGGAAGAACGACCGCGCGAAAAGGAAGAAGGAGGGGAGGAAGCGGAAAGAGCAGAATATAGAGATTGAATGAAGAAGTTGTACTGGGATGACGGGTTGGGAAAATGCAGAATAAGGGGGAGTGAGGAATCCACCAAAGATCGGAATTTAGTCCAATCTGTTTTGGAGAGAAGCCAGTGGGGAGCGTGCAAGGGCCTGAAAGGTTTAGAAGGAAGAGCGTTGTTGAGAGCTAGGAGAATGGGGAGATGATCACTACCAAAAGTGCCGTCGAGAGTTCTCCAGGAGCTTACAAGACCAAGATTCGGAGATGAAAATGAGAGGTCGATTGCACTAGAAGAAGATGGATGTTTGAAGAAAGTAGGAGAACGATCGTTGTGGAGAAAAAGATTATGGTTTAGGATGAGATTTTCCAGAGTCACACCGTTAGGATTGCGCCCTGTGCAGCCCCACATAGGAGAGTGCGCATTCCAGTCTCCACCAATAATAAATGGATCAGATAGGGATGAAAGGAATGAAGACAAAGGAAGACTAGAGACGCTGGAGTTGGGAGGGATGTACACGCAAGCAATATGTAAAGGATTCGGGAGAAGATTTTCAAGTGAAATGTGGATCATGTTAGGGTGGTTGGGAAGGGGCGGAGGAAGAAATGGGATATTGTGGGTGTGATAGGATAGATCGTGTCAGTAGTCAATAAAAGCGGGGACTGGGAAGTCCGCTAATCCGAACAGCAAAAAGCAGTCCAAACCGGTAATCCGAACCCCTAAACGTGTGCAGGGGGTTGAAACTAACCTAAGTAACCCAATTTCTTGCTCGGACGCCGAAAATTCACCCAAGTTTCCCCCAATTTCCCCAAAATTCCCCCCGTGCGTTCCCCTGCACATTTCCGATAAACTGATCAGATTATTAATTAACATAAGTATATTAATTAATGTCTGAAAGTAACCCAAGTCTCCGACCCCCCCTCCCGCCCACTGCGTTACCGCGGTTTTTCAAAATTCCGGGCTTAAGTATGAAAATTCCAAAAATGTAACCCAAGTATGGTATTTAAAGCCAAAATTTAACCCAACACCTCCGTTCGCCCCTCACACATGTATATTACGATCCCGCGCACGCTCCGGTCGCCACCGCGAAAGCGCACGCGCCGTTCCCACGCATATTCCAATCTCCGCCGCGATATCACATCCGCACAAGCGTTCCGTTCACGATACCACAATTTTTTTATAAAATTAACTTAACTATATTTTTTTATTTACCGGATTCCCCGATCGTACAGACAAATGCGAAAGCACACGCACTGTTCCCGCGCATATATCTAACATAACGTTCCCCACTGCAAAAGCGCACACGCCCTTCCTCCGCATGCCTCCCATGTTCACGATACCGAGATTATTTTTAATATTTCAAAGTCTAAGTATGGAAATTTCAAAATTAGCCTAAATATGTTTTTTATTTTTCCGATTCCCTGCTCTTACTGCCATATGCCATGGCGCACGTCCCGATCCCGCGCATATATCTAACATACCGTTAGCCTCCGCGAAAGCGCACGCGCCGATCCCGCGCACTCATTGTTTGCTTGCGGATACCGCATTTTTAAAAATATTTCAAAGCCTAAGTATATATTATTATTCATACACTGATCAATTTTTTAAGGATCTTTCGTATTTTTACAAGTATAGACGCACCCGCGACGAAAAATTCTCCGATCATAGCATTGCATGCAATCATCACCGCGTTATAGTATTTTTTTTAATTATTATTTTTTTTTTCACATAACAACCCAATCCCTGCTCTGTTGGCTAAACCTACAAGGTTATCCAAAACATTTACAAATTAACAAATCAATTATTTCTATACTCAAAAACTATCCTTAGTCTCCTTTACCCTTTCCACCCTCTTTTCCAATCGATTATAATATACATTATTTATTTTTTCTTATCCTTCCATCATCTTACACACTATGGTAGCTTAACATCCAATCCTGCACATACCGCTGCCGCTGTTTTAATATCTAATATATAGCATTCTATTTACTTTTACTACGACCATTAAACCCCCGATCGACGCTCCCGACGCTTCCGTCATTTCATATTGAGAGGTAATTATTTTTTTATGTGACCGCTATGAATGCCCACCGTCCATTCCCACACACTCATCTGTTGTCGTTAGTTCCCATATCGTTCATAATAACTTTTTTCAATTCCAAATATTATGGAATTATTCCAATTATATTTTTTTTATGCTTCCGATCATTTCTTCCGACTGTTGATAAATTTTTATTTTTTCTCCGATTCTAAAAATTAATCTCTCGATACCTTCACTGCCATGAATGAGCACACACCCTCTGCAGTTAGTTTCCATATCGATCATAATAATTTTTTTTCAAATCTAACTATTATAGAATTAACCAAAGTATATTTTCTTTACTTCAGATCATTTCTTCCGACTGTCCATAATTTTTTTATATTTTTTTCTACGGTTCAAAAAATAAATCCGACGAAGTCTTCATCAATATGATTGTACACAACATATTCCCTCGCACTCAAATGCTACCGTTAGTTCTCACATCATTCATAATAATTTTTCATGTCTAAGTATTACTGAATTATTCTGAGTATATTTTTTCACCTCCAAAAATTTTTTCCAAACATGGGTAATAAAATTAATTCAAGTATATTTTTTTATTTAACACAGTTTCAAAATTTCTCCCTCCCCTATCCATCCTACACAAATTACAAATCTTTCGTATTATTTTTCATGACTACATCCATCCGAAGCTACAGTGAAACCTAACCAACCATTCCCACGTTCACATATGCTAGAGCTGGTTTCCATATCATTCATATTAATTTTTTTCCGAGTCTATTAGTTTAAGAATATTTTTATTTATTTCAATCTCTAAATATTTTTTTTCTGAGTATTTTGTATTATACATATTTTTTCCCCTCTCTATTATGTCTGCACACAGTCGTAACGAAAAAATGCGCTGCTCATATCCTTACATGCATGTTGTCATGACCTTGAATTCTTTCGTGTGACAATCAATATTATGTCTGCTGGGATCTTCCCCTTCATATCTTTCGTCGAAACCTGTTCACATGTACACACATACACACAAACACATATATCCAAAAGATCATCTGCAAACTTCGACCGTGCACACCTACAACCAACTTTCACCAAAGGAATGTGGGTTTTCTGTTTTCTGGTGCAGCCCTCCCTTTTCAAAGGCAAGCATCGAGCTAGATTGTCGAACGGATCTGATCGTGCAGTCAGTATTAGTGTTATGTCAAACGTGTGCATTTTGTAGAATCTGTGTTCTTCACGCGTTATTAAAGATTTGCCTTAACTTTAGAAGTAATAATTTTCTACGTTTTTAGTAAAAAGTTAAAAATATTATTCAAACATGAATAACAATGCCGATCCGATTGATATTAAAACCGCTGAATTTATTCAGAATTCATTTTCGAGTGATAGCGGCTCGCATTCGTCTTCTTCACCTCCAACACCACAATGTGATGATGGTTATACATCAGAAGAATCAACATCTTTTGTATGTAAAATCGTTGATCCCGTATTATTATCAGAACAAGTGGATGTAGCGGAATATTTTGTAGATATCAGCATCCATATAGATTGTAATTATAGTTTCCGAGTAACCGAACTAGCAATGATTGATATGTCTGGCGGGAAGTGTTTGCATACGCTGTATAAACCAAGCAGAGCATGGCATGCATCAAAAATGCCGCATTTACAATGTTCTTCAGTGAGTTATTACTTGAAAAACCCTTCATTATTTCCCTGTCGGGAAGAAATATTCATGGCACGCGATATATTCACAATATTGTCCCAAAAACCGAGAGCTCGCGTATATATTTTAACAGTATATGCTAAACTTACATTAATGGAACTTAACGAAAAGTCTGAATTGTTGCGTGACTTAGACTATGAAATCGTTAATATGGATCATGTCTTTCGAATGCCTAGTATTGAGGTTCTACATGAAGAGTATTTTGGTATAAGCAATTTGGTAACTTGTAAACACCATAATGAAAATGATAGTTTTCATTGTGCAGTGAAAAACGTTATGGTGATAAAGACCTGGTATGATCATGTTATCCATCCGCTGAAGCTTATGAATAATCTCAATATAAATGATTTAAGTCAGTTGTTCATTACAGTCACCAAAGAAATGATAATTACATTATTTCCGAGTTGTGTTGGAGACATTTATATATTTTTACCAGATAGATTAAAACAGGATGATACGATAAAATCACTTTTACCATGTTTTGAACATGAGAATGATGAAGAATATTATTTCGATGACGATACATTACGACATAGTACTCGAAATTGTATGAAAGTAAAAGATTGTATCGATTGTCAACGTACAATTCGCGCGGATTAAAAATTCATTAATTCATTCGTTTTAACAATTTTGTAAATATTTATATGTATATATTTGTATATATTTTTCCCTCGATACATTCATTCTCCTATTGTATATATTTTTTCCTTTTCCCTCGATATCCGTTCGTTCGTTCATTCTATTGTATATATTTTTTCCTACATATTTTTCGTCTTTTTCCGATCTTTTTCGATTTACGTTTATTTAATTTATTTCTCTATCTACCTCTGTCTTCCCCTCTTAACTTGAAGTACTGGTAATGATGAACTTTTTTCAAAAATCTGAACCAGTTGTGTAAAATGTATATAATTATTGTTTAATTTTCGAATATAATCTTGCTTAATTTGTTCATATCTTTATAGATTAAAAAATTATATTTTTGCCTGTAATATTCCATCTTTTTTCTTTCTGTAACACACGAATCTAACTGTTCAACTTTTTCACGTACATCACATATTTCCGCAGCTGTGAGAGATTTCATCTGTTTGTAGGATACAACCTCGGACTCTGATGGTTCTCTCAAAAATTTTTAAAATCTTTCGTAATCGCATTAAAAAAAAAAAATACATATATGGTTTAATATTTTATATTTTGTAAATACTTTTTCGCGATATATACGAAATCATTCTAAGATTCATTGATGTTAAATGTATAGAAAGAGACAGGTAGAAGAAACCTGGTAGTTTACGAGACATAGAATGTGCGAAGAAAAAACGCGCTAGCACGAGCAGATCAGGGTTGCAGCGTGCGAGCGAGAGACTGCATGCATGTATGTGTGTGTGATAAAGGGAGATAATCTCCAGAACAACAACTTGATTGTAAAAAAAAAAACGTCGAAATCGTCTCTAGCCACCCCCCGAACAAGAGACGTATCGAAAACAAAAAAATAAAGGCAGTCTAAAAAAAAACTTCTTTTTTTCATTCATAGTATTTTGTTGTTAGAATACTTATGGTCGTTGCCGTTCTCGATCGCGCTCCACTGTAAAGACCTCTGAACACGCAATACTAACGTTGCCAACACTAAGTTCCATATCGAATATAATATTTTTTCCTGTGTTATAAAATTATCCCAAGTATATTTTTATTCTTTCGTTACGCTAAAAGTTTTTCAAATCTTTTTTAATATATATCGTGCACACAAATGTACGCCGCAGACACTTCTCGCTTCATTATCACTAATATATCTATACGTTCATTGTCTCTATTCTGATCATAATATAGTTTTTTTCAGGAAAATCGTAGAAAATGGCTCTTCGCTCCGTTCATACTATGTAATCTATTTCCAAAATTTAAATCATGCCTAATTACTTTAAAATCAGCTTAAATATATTTTATCATTTCCAAAATTAATAATCTCATTACAGATCATTATCTCATTTCCCGATCGTACATAATATATATATTTTTTTTGTTATTATTTTATTTGTTTCCGTAAGAATTCTGGATATTATTCATATCAAACATTTGACCTTCACATTGTACCTATATGCTCATCTGTTTCAAAATTTTCAAAATAAGTATTATAAATAAATCCAAGTATACTATCCCAATATAAAAAAAAAAACTCACATTGCATCTCCCATCAAACAATTAATTTTTTAGTATATCATACATATTATTTTTTTATCGTTTAAATTTTTCTTCAATTTGCAACTGTCATAATCTATAGAAAACGTCTTGTTGACTAGATGCATGACGAATACACTCCTTATAATTACATCATGAAATCATTTTTTCTTTAATTATTTTTTAACATCATGAAATTATAGTAGTATTTTTTAATTTTTTATTTTTCATACATGACAAAGATATTGAATTCATCACATCTATAAATGCATTCACTGTACGTCTCCATTAAACTATCATGAATTTTTAAAATTAGCCCAAACATACTATTTTTCACTATAAATTACGGTCGCTCCTGTAATTTTTTCTATATAATCACTAACCTACGAAATCACTTCGATCGTTTCACTCATACCGAAGCAATCACTCCTTTTCCTTCATACTATCTATCTTCAAAGTCTAATAATATAACATGAAATTAGTCTAAATATAAAAATCCTGCAACATGTTTTAAAATTAGTCGAAGTGGACTATTTTTTCACTATCAAATCCGATCATA
Organism: Icerya purchasi; assembly: GCA_039619475.1. Taxonomy (NCBI): domain Eukaryota; kingdom Metazoa; phylum Arthropoda; class Insecta; order Hemiptera; family Monophlebidae; genus Icerya; species Icerya purchasi. The sequence goes on from CM077116.1 coordinate 232,540,780, forward strand.
CATCATTTTTTTTCTATATTATCATTATTGCAAGACCCTACAAAATCGTTTCGCTCATTTTACTTATAGCAATGCAATCAATCCTTTTTTCCTAGTGCTAGCGATCTTTAAAATTTAATACTATAATACGAAATTATTCTAAATATACGTTCATGCTAGCAAAATTATTACATCACCCCTTTTTTCTACTCAATTGTATGTATGTTTCCGAGAAATCTCATTATATATTTTCAAAATTAACTCCAGCCCACGTACTATTTTTATATTTCACTTATTTATAATTGTTTTAATCATATCTGATGCAAGACACTGTAAAAGAATACAAGCAATTCCCACACATATAATTATTGTTCAGAGGTGTTGTGGGCATACTTTATCATATACTTTTGTAAGCTCATACCGAACGGACTTCATAACCTTTTATCATTCGTTTAGATGCGGAGACACACAACTTTTAGCGGAGCAATCTATTCTTTGCTAAACTGATGATTGAAGGCATCCTTTTTTTTTCTCCAAAAAAGCATGGAATAGCGAGGATTTTTTTACACGCTCAAAATAAATGAGATAATTATTTCTCTATATTTAATACATTACCAAGAATGTATATATCACTCGATTGACTCTTTCACTCATTCGTCGATTTCAAATGCGAAGGAAATTTTCATACCATGCTTTATTCATACATTTTATTTCTAAAACCCTATCACTTGAATAGAATGTTATAGGGCTGTTGTAAATGTATGAGTCTTATTATTTGAAATATAAAATTTGAAGGAAATTTATATATCTTGCATCGTTTTAAGATGTTTTATTTTTACATTTTTTTTTAATCTCCCTCTTACTATTATTTTTGAAATGGAGGTTGATGACTATGATTAGTATTTGTGATTATAGAGGGAGAGGTAAACGTTTTCCTCACTTTTGACTAATTGTAATCAATTTTCCAATGATTTTTTCACCATTTTTCATACATCTTACTACTTTTATGTTTGTTTTAATCAATTTTTCGCTATTTCACATCATTTTCCAGTGTTTTTTAGTACTTTTTACAAAATTTTCCTTGATCTTTCAACATGTTTGACAAGTTTTTTTCTTTTCTTTCTTACATCTCATTACTATTTCATTAATCGTCAATGATAACAGTACATATTTATGTTTTCAAACCTTACACTTCATCTGTACACATCTATGGCTTGTTGATTATTGTAGTTCTACAATCACTATCTCCATTTGATTATTGGATTTAATATTCACATCTTTGAACGTTTGATTTAATGAATTGACATGGACTTTGTATTTCGCTCGCCCGCTCAATATCTTCATCAGTCTATTATACCATCGTTTAATAAGAGCATCCATAAGGTTCAAGACGATTACTGGATGTTTTCTCAACACATTTACAGACCTACCCCCGTACACTAAGGAAATCTTTAAACATCTCTGTAATCACTCCTTTTAAGCTAGAGGGGGGCAAGGGACTCCTATAATCGTTTTGACAATCAACACATCGTCGTCTATTGTCATGTCTTTACTCGCCGTTGCACAGACATGTAGTAAACGTTTTTTTCTTTTACAATTTTCTTATATTTCAACACTATTACAACATTTTACATCATTTCTAACTAATTTTAATCAGTTTTACATTATTTCTTAACATGTTCTTATGTTTTAGGGTCTTTTTGCGCTATTTTTTTCACCAATTGATGCTTTTTCTCAGAATTTTCTTGCGTTTTAGTGTCTTTCACACAATTTTACTCAATTTTCATCATCTTCGTCAGTTTTTCATTTATCTCATACATTATATGTCTAAATGTGTCGAATATCCATCCTTTTAACTACAAATATTTTATAATTTGATATGGTCATAGATAATAACAAAAGATTTAATTCAATATTGTTTACAATTTATTCAATAATTTTTATGACATTCATCATAATCAATAAAAATAATCATTGCTTCATTGCTTCAATGTTAAATTCTAATATATCATTATCAGCTATTAATATTTTACACCATAAAACGTCTAATTTAACTGAATATATCCTTCTTCAGCCAACTTTTCTTCAATCATCCGAATTTCAGTATCTAAACCATTATTTCCTGATTGTTTAGATTTGTGTAGTACCAATAATCGTTCAACCAATTCATTAGGATCGTCAGAATAATTGAAATGAGAGTCTTCAAGATTTACTTTGCGAACAGTTCTATATGCACGTTTCTTTTTCGTTTTACCTGGATAAACTTTTACATTTTTTATGATGGATTGAAACAGAGGACGTATTATTTTTCTGATTACAAAATCCAGAGCAGTGTGATTCACACACATATATATCTACATATATATCTACATATATATCTACGTTACAAAACAATTATTGGATATTCGGGAAACATTACAAATACCTAAAAGGATGAAAAATGATTCTGATTGAATAAGTGATGATACATCAATGGTGAAACGTCACAAACTTTATAATGACAGCTGGAAACGTGATTATGAGACTGATATTGAAAATGAAGAAGAATATGAAAATCGCGATAATAAGTCTGGATATAAGGCTATTAACATACATGAAATGGCTCCATTTCAAATAGATGGTGGTGAACCTGTACCAAATGATCCTGTGTATGGAATACAATATAATGCTAACACTCATGAGTATATGATGGGTTCAACACCAATTTCGTGGAATCGAAAGTGTGGTGAAATTTATTTAGGAAAAGGAAGAACACTATCTAAATTTCCTTACACACAAGGACTGATTCATTTACTGATGGAAACAAATGTTGATGAGAATAAATATACAAATAATGATTTAGCTTTATATAAACAAATACTGGAATTTACCGGAGCTCACGTACGTGTTACTGGTGTATTAAAGGGTACTCCGCTTCCTAAATACAGAAAAATAATACGTCCTCTGTTTCAATCCATCATAAAAAATGTAAAAGTTTATCCAGGTAAAACGAAAAAGAAACGTGCATATAGAACTGTTCGCAAAGTAAATCTTGAAGACTCTCATTTCAATTATTCTGACGATCCTAATGAATTGGTTGAACGATTATTGGTACTACACAAATCTAAACAATCAGGAAATAATGGTTTAGATACTGAAATTCGGATGATTGAAGAAAAGTTGGCTGAAGAAGGATATATTCAGTTAAATTAGACGTTTTATGGTGTAAAATATTAATAGCTGATAATGATATATTAGAATTTAACATTGAAGCAATGAAGCAATGATTATTTTTATTGATTATGATGAATGTCATAAAAATTATTGAATAAATTGTAAACAATATTGAATTAAATCTTTTGTTATTATCTATGACCATATCAAATTATAAAATATTTGTAGTTAAAAGGATGGATATTCGACACATTTAGACATATAATGTATGAGATAAATGAAAAACTGACGAAGATGATGAAAATTGAGTAAAATTGTGTGAAAGACACTAAAACGCAAGAAAATTCTGAGAAAAAGCATCAATTGGTGAAAAAAATAGCGCAAAAAGACCCTAAAACATAAGAACATGTTAAGAAATAATGTAAAACTGATTAAAATTAGTTAGAAATGATGTAAAATGTTGTAATAGTGTTGAAATATAAGAAAATTGTAAAAGAAAAAAACGTTTACTACATGTCTGTGCAACGGCGAGTAAAGACATGACAATAGACGACGATGTGTTGATTGTCAAAACGATTATAGGAGTCCCTTGCCCCCCTCTAGCTTAAAAGGAGTGATTACAGAGATGTTTAAAGATTTCCTTAGTGTACGGGGGTAGGTCTGTAAATGTGTTGAGAAAACATCCAGTAATCGTCTCGAACCTTATGGATGCTCTTATTAAACGATGGTATAATAGACTGATGAAGATATTGAGCGGGCGAGCGAAATACAAAGTCCATGTCAATTCATTAAATCAAACGTTCAAAGATGTGAATATTAAATCCAATAATCAAATGGAGATAGTGATTGTAGAACTACAATAATCAACAAGCCATAGATGTGTACAGATGAAGTGTAAGGTTTGAAAACATAAATATGTACTGTTATCATTGACGATTAATGAAATAGTAATGAGATGTAAGAAAGAAAAGAAAAAAACTTGTCAAACATGTTGAAAGATCAAGGAAAATTTTGTAAAAAGTACTAAAAAACACTGGAAAATGATGTGAAATAGCGAAAAATTGATTAAAACAAACATAAAAGTAGTAAGATGTATGAAAAATGGTGAAAAAATCATTGGAAAATTGATTACAATTAGTCAAAAGTGAGGAAAACGTTTACCTCTCCCTCTATAATCACAAATACTAATCATAGTCATCAACCTCCATTTCAAAAATAATAGTAAGAGGGAGATTAAAAAAAAATGTAAAAATAAAACATCTTAAAACGATGCAAGATATATAAATTTCCTTCAAATTTTATATTTCAAATAATAAGACTCATACATTTACAACAGCCCTATAACATTCTATTCAAGTGATAGGGTTTTAGAAATAAAATGTATGAATAAAGCATGGTATGAAAATTTCCTTCGCATTTGAAATCGACGAATGAGTGAAAGAGTCAATCGAGTGATATATACATTCTTGGTAATGTATTAAATATAGAGAAATAATTATCTCATTTATTTTGAGCGTGTAAAAAAATCCTCGCTATTCCATGCTTTTTTGGAGAAAAAAAAAGGATGCCTTCAATCATCAGTTTAGCAAAGAATAGATTGCTCCGCTAAAAGTTGTGTGTCTCCGCATCTAAACGAATGATAAAAGGTTATGAAGTCCGTTCGGTATGAGCTTACAAAAGTATATGATAAAGTATGCCCACAACACCTCTGAACAATAATTATATGTGTGGGAATTGCTTGTATTCTTTTACAGTGTCTTGCATCAGATATGATTAAAACAATTATAAATAAGTGAAATATAAAAATAGTACGTGGGCTGGAGTTAATTTTGAAAATATATAATGAGATTTCTCGGAAACATACATACAATTGAGTAGAAAAAAGGGGTGATGTAATAATTTTGCTAGCATGAACGTATATTTAGAATAATTTCGTATTATAGTATTAAATTTTAAAGATCGCTAGCACTAGGAAAAAAGGATTGATTGCATTGCTATAAGTAAAATGAGCGAAACGATTTTGTAGGGTCTTGCAATAATGATAATATAGAAAAAAAATGATGTATGATCGGATTTGATAGTGAAAAAATAGTCCACTTCGACTAATTTTAAAACATGTTGCAGGATTTTTATATTTAGACTAATTTCATGTTATATTATTAGACTTTGAAGATAGATAGTATGAAGGAAAAGGAGTGATTGCTTCGGTATGAGTGAAACGATCGAAGTGATTTCGTAGGTTAGTGATTATATAGAAAAAATTACAGGAGCGACCGTAATTTATAGTGAAAAATAGTATGTTTGGGCTAATTTTAAAAATTCATGATAGTTTAATGGAGACGTACAGTGAATGCATTTATAGATGTGATGAATTCAATATCTTTGTCATGTATGAAAAATAAAAAATTAAAAAATACTACTATAATTTCATGATGTTAAAAAATAATTAAAGAAAAAATGATTTCATGATGTAATTATAAGGAGTGTATTCGTCATGCATCTAGTCAACAAGACGTTTTCTATAGATTATGACAGTTGCAAATTGAAGAAAAATTTAAACGATAAAAAAATAATATGTATGATATACTAAAAAATTAATTGTTTGATGGGAGATGCAATGTGAGTTTTTTTTTTTATATTGGGATAGTATACTTGGATTTATTTATAATACTTATTTTGAAAATTTTGAAACAGATGAGCATATAGGTACAATGTGAAGGTCAAATGTTTGATATGAATAATATCCAGAATTCTTACGGAAACAAATAAAATAATAACAAAAAAAATATATATATTATGTACGATCGGGAAATGAGATAATGATCTGTAATGAGATTATTAATTTTGGAAATGATAAAATATATTTAAGCTGATTTTAAAGTAATTAGGCATGATTTAAATTTTGGAAATAGATTACATAGTATGAACGGAGCGAAGAGCCATTTTCTACGATTTTCCTGAAAAAAACTATATTATGATCAGAATAGAGACAATGAACGTATAGATATATTAGTGATAATGAAGCGAGAAGTGTCTGCGGCGTACATTTGTGTGCACGATATATATTAAAAAAGATTTGAAAAACTTTTAGCGTAACGAAAGAATAAAAATATACTTGGGATAATTTTATAACACAGGAAAAAATATTATATTCGATATGGAACTTAGTGTTGGCAACGTTAGTATTGCGTGTTCAGAGGTCTTTACAGTGGAGCGCGATCGAGAACGGCAACGACCATAAGTATTCTAACAACAAAATACTATGAATGAAAAAAAGAAGTTTTTTTTTAGACTGCCTTTATTTTTTTGTTTTCGATACGTCTCTTGTTCGGGGGGTGGCTAGAGACGATTTCGACGTTTTTTTTTTTACAATCAAGTTGTTGTTCTGGAGATTATCTCCCTTTATCACACACACATACATGCATGCAGTCTCTCGCTCGCACGCTGCAACCCTGATCTGCTCGTGCTAGCGCGTTTTTTCTTCGCACATTCTATGTCTCGTAAACTACCAGGTTTCTTCTACCTGTCTCTTTCTATACATTTAACATCAATGAATCTTAGAATGATTTCGTATATATCGCGAAAAAGTATTTACAAAATATAAAATATTAAACCATATATGTATTTTTTTTTTTTAATGCGATTACGAAAGATTTTAAAAATTTTTGAGAGAACCATCAGAGTCCGAGGTTGTATCCTACAAACAGATGAAATCTCTCACAGCTGCGGAAATATGTGATGTACGTGAAAAAGTTGAACAGTTAGATTCGTGTGTTACAGAAAGAAAAAAGATGGAATATTACAGGCAAAAATATAATTTTTTAATCTATAAAGATATGAACAAATTAAGCAAGATTATATTCGAAAATTAAACAATAATTATATACATTTTACACAACTGGTTCAGATTTTTGAAAAAAGTTCATCATTACCAGTACTTCAAGTTAAGAGGGGAAGACAGAGGTAGATAGAGAAATAAATTAAATAAACGTAAATCGAAAAAGATCGGAAAAAGACGAAAAATATGTAGGAAAAAATATATACAATAGAATGAACGAACGAACGGATATCGAGGGAAAAGGAAAAAATATATACAATAGGAGAATGAATGTATCGAGGGAAAAATATATACAAATATATACATATAAATATTTACAAAATTGTTAAAACGAATGAATTAATGAATTTTTAATCCGCGCGAATTGTACGTTGACAATCGATACAATCTTTTACTTTCATACAATTTCGAGTACTATGTCGTAATGTATCGTCATCGAAATAATATTCTTCATCATTCTCATGTTCAAAACATGGTAAAAGTGATTTTATCGTATCATCCTGTTTTAATCTATCTGGTAAAAATATATAAATGTCTCCAACACAACTCGGAAATAATGTAATTATCATTTCTTTGGTGACTGTAATGAACAACTGACTTAAATCATTTATATTGAGATTATTCATAAGCTTCAGCGGATGGATAACATGATCATACCAGGTCTTTATCACCATAACGTTTTTCACTGCACAATGAAAACTATCATTTTCATTATGGTGTTTACAAGTTACCAAATTGCTTATACCAAAATACTCTTCATGTAGAACCTCAATACTAGGCATTCGAAAGACATGATCCATATTAACGATTTCATAGTCTAAGTCACGCAACAATTCAGACTTTTCGTTAAGTTCCATTAATGTAAGTTTAGCATATACTGTTAAAATATATACGCGAGCTCTCGGTTTTTGGGACAATATTGTGAATATATCGCGTGCCATGAATATTTCTTCCCGACAGGGAAATAATGAAGGGTTTTTCAAGTAATAACTCACTGAAGAACATTGTAAATGCGGCATTTTTGATGCATGCCATGCTCTGCTTGGTTTATACAGCGTATGCAAACACTTCCCGCCAGACATATCAATCATTGCTAGTTCGGTTACTCGGAAACTATAATTACAATCTATATGGATGCTGATATCTACAAAATATTCCGCTACATCCACTTGTTCTGATAATAATACGGGATCAACGATTTTACATACAAAAGATGTTGATTCTTCTGATGTATAACCATCATCACATTGTGGTGTTGGAGGTGAAGAAGACGAATGCGAGCCGCTATCACTCGAAAATGAATTCTGAATAAATTCAGCGGTTTTAATATCAATCGGATCGGCATTGTTATTCATGTTTGAATAATATTTTTAACTTTTTACTAAAAACGTAGAAAATTATTACTTCTAAAGTTAAGGCAAATCTTTAATAACGCGTGAAGAACACAGATTCTACAAAATGCACACGTTTGACATAACACTAATACTGACTGCACGATCAGATCCGTTCGACAATCTAGCTCGATGCTTGCCTTTGAAAAGGGAGGGCTGCACCAGAAAACAGAAAACCCACATTCCTTTGGTGAAAGTTGGTTGTAGGTGTGCACGGTCGAAGTTTGCAGATGATCTTTTGGATATATGTGTTTGTGTGTATGTGTGTACATGTGAACAGGTTTCGACGAAAGATATGAAGGGGAAGATCCCAGCAGACATAATATTGATTGTCACACGAAAGAATTCAAGGTCATGACAACATGCATGTAAGGATATGAGCAGCGCATTTTTTCGTTACGACTGTGTGCAGACATAATAGAGAGGGGAAAAAATATGTATAATACAAAATACTCAGAAAAAAAATATTTAGAGATTGAAATAAATAAAAATATTCTTAAACTAATAGACTCGGAAAAAAATTAATATGAATGATATGGAAACCAGCTCTAGCATATGTGAACGTGGGAATGGTTGGTTAGGTTTCACTGTAGCTTCGGATGGATGTAGTCATGAAAAATAATACGAAAGATTTGTAATTTGTGTAGGATGGATAGGGGAGGGAGAAATTTTGAAACTGTGTTAAATAAAAAAATATACTTGAATTAATTTTATTACCCATGTTTGGAAAAAATTTTTGGAGGTGAAAAAATATACTCAGAATAATTCAGTAATACTTAGACATGAAAAATTATTATGAATGATGTGAGAACTAACGGTAGCATTTGAGTGCGAGGGAATATGTTGTGTACAATCATATTGATGAAGACTTCGTCGGATTTATTTTTTGAACCGTAGAAAAAAATATAAAAAAATTATGGACAGTCGGAAGAAATGATCTGAAGTAAAGAAAATATACTTTGGTTAATTCTATAATAGTTAGATTTGAAAAAAAATTATTATGATCGATATGGAAACTAACTGCAGAGGGTGTGTGCACATTCATGGCAGTGAAGGTATCGAGAGATTTATTTTTAGAATCGGAGAAAAAATAAAAATTTATCAACAGTCGGAAGAAATGATCGGAAGCATAAAAAAATATAATTGGAATAATTCCATAATATTTGGAATTGAAAAAAGTTATTATGAACGATATGGGAACTAACGACAACAGATGAGTGTGTGGGAATGGACGGTGGGCATTCATAGCGGTCACATAAAAAAATAATTACCTCTCAATATGAAATGACGGAAGCGTCGGGAGCGTCGATCGGGGGTTTAATGGTCGTAGTAAAAGTAAATAGAATGCTATATATTAGATATTAAAACAGCGGCAGCGGTATGTGCAGGATTGGATGTTAAGCTACCATAGTGTGTAAGATGATGGAAGGATAAGAAAAAATAAATAATGTATATTATAATCGATTGGAAAAGAGGGTGGAAAGGGTAAAGGAGACTAAGGATAGTTTTTGAGTATAGAAATAATTGATTTGTTAATTTGTAAATGTTTTGGATAACCTTGTAGGTTTAGCCAACAGAGCAGGGATTGGGTTGTTATGTGAAAAAAAAAATAATAATTAAAAAAAATACTATAACGCGGTGATGATTGCATGCAATGCTATGATCGGAGAATTTTTCGTCGCGGGTGCGTCTATACTTGTAAAAATACGAAAGATCCTTAAAAAATTGATCAGTGTATGAATAATAATATATACTTAGGCTTTGAAATATTTTTAAAAATGCGGTATCCGCAAGCAAACAATGAGTGCGCGGGATCGGCGCGTGCGCTTTCGCGGAGGCTAACGGTATGTTAGATATATGCGCGGGATCGGGACGTGCGCCATGGCATATGGCAGTAAGATCAGGGAATCGGAAAAATAAAAAACATATTTAGGCTAATTTTGAAATTTCCATACTTAGACTTTGAAATATTAAAAATAATCTCGGTATCGTGAACATGGGAGGCATGCGGAGGAAGGGCGTGTGCGCTTTTGCAGTGGAGAACGTTATGTTAGATATATGCGCGGGAACAGTGCGTGTGCTTTCGCATTTGTCTGTACGATCGGGGAATCCGGTAAATAAAAAAATATAGTTAAGTTAATTTTATAAAAAAATTGTGGTATCGTGAACGGAACGCTTGTGCGGATGTGATATCGCGGCGGAGATTGGAATATGCGTGGGAACGGCGCGTGCGCTTTCGCGGTGGCGACCGGAGCGTGCGCTTTCGCGGTGGCGACCGGAGCGTGCGCTTTCGCGGTGGCGACCGGAGCGTGCGCTTTTGCGGTGGCGACCGGAGCGTGCGCGGGATCGTAATATACATGTGTGAGGGGCGAACGGAGGTGTTGGGTTAAATTTTGGCTTTAAATACCATACTTGGGTTACATTTTTGGAATTTTCATACTTAAGCCCGGAATTTTGAAAAACCGCGGTAACGCAGTGGGCGGGAGGGGGGGTCGGAGACTTGGGTTACTTTCAGACATTAATTAATATACTTATGTTAATTAATAATCTGATCAGTTTATCGGAAATGTGCAGGGGAACGCACGGGGGGAATTTTGGGGAAATTGGGGGAAACTTGGGTGAATTTTCGGCGTCCGAGCAAGAAATTGGGTTACTTAGGTTAGTTTCAACCCCCTGCACACGTTTAGGGGTTCGGATTACCGGTTTGGACTGCTTTTTGCTGTTCGGATTAGCGGACTTCCCAGTCCCCGCTTTTATTGACTACTCGTGTCTAATTAAAATCGCAACGCCACCATACCCATCCATACGGTCAGATCGAACTAGAGAATAACCTTTGAAATCAAGAGATGAGGAGGATTTAAGCCAAGTTTCAGATAACAGCGCTACATGGATATTGTAGAAGTCTAATAGACATTCTACACTTAGTTTATTAGCTCGTAAGGGCGGCAATTCCATTGAAGGATGTTTAAGGCGTAAGACCGCGACATTCTAGTTAAAAGGAGAAGAGGAATTAAAAGAATGAGAAAAAGTAGCGGGAGAAGATAGAGCTGAAATTGAAGTAAAAGAAAGGAGGGCAAGGGTAGTAGGAAGGGTATAATAAATGAGAGGAGATCGCTTGTAGACGATCTTCCAACTTAAAGGAGAAGTTGACAATGGAAAAAAGAGTAGAAGAGAGAAGACGTGTCCGAAATTGGATACAGGCAAAATTGAAGATACCTCACCATTAGCGGTACCGTCAGTAATTAAAAATAAACCGGAGAAATACCTGCACGAACTGGGTTGATGACCAGTTTGTAGGCTTCCTTCCGACATATTGTTAAACCAGAGACGGGAGAAATACCTGCACGAACTGGGTTGACGACCAGTTTGTAGGCTTCCTTCCATAATGATATAGCTATGTAGCATGAAGGAAAAATGGAATAAAATTCGAACTAAGGAAAGTTTTGAGTTGATGATTCCTGAGCGAACAGTTATCCTTGGCGAAACGGACGCAAAAGAAAAAAGGAGAAATAAGAGTAACAAGTATAGAATGGGGTGCTGGAAGATGGTGAAAAAGGAGAAAGAAAGAACAAAGGATGAAAGAGGTGGTCTAGTTGAAATGAACGTGATTGGATAGGAAGGCTGAAAGATTATCAAGGAATGAGGAGGAGGAGGATATGTTAAAGGAGGCAAGGAGTTCCATGATAGCTGCGGAAATATGGGAGACAACAAAGGAAGAATCGTTTAGAGAGGAATTAGCAGAAAGAATAGGAGGAACTAGTAAGGGACTGGAAGATATGGGGGGGTTGGATTGGGGGGAGTCGTTGCGATTCAGTGCACAACCATTTAGTGGTAAATGAGAGTAAAGGGATGGAACGAAAGGAAATTGAGGAGAAGGCTTTGAGTAGGATTTGGGTTTGGAAGTTTTGTGGAAAGTGGGGGATTTGGGACGTGGAAGAGAGGGGAATTTAGAAGTTTTTGGGGAGACGTTTAGAGAGGAAATAGGGGCTGCGGCGCGATTAGCATAGGAGAAGGCTGGAGAGGCGGAACTGGAGGATTTAATTTTAACGGCTTCGTGAAAGGAGATGTTCTCGAAAGCCATGATTCTTTTTATGTCCTTCTGCCGCTGCCATTCGGGACAGGCTCGATCGGAAGCGCTGTGACTACCTTTGCAGTTGCGACAAAAAGGAGGCTCCTGGAGATTTGTACAATCAGAGAAAGAATGTTTAGAGGAACAATGGGAACATGAGGGAAGAGAGCTGCGGCAATGGCGTGCAATATGCCCGAAAAGGAAACAATTAGAGCACTGAGTGGGAGAACGGATACTTGGGGACACTGTAAAACGAAGTTTGTAAATGGATACAAACTCAGGGAGAGAGGATTTGGCAAATTTTAATTCGACACTTCTGGTAGGAACTTTGGTTCCATCGGAAGAGCGAAGGATGCGACGAATAGATACTATAGGGATAGACGTAACAAGCCCTTCTTTAATTTCCTCAACAGAGAAAGAAGGATGAACTCCAGAAATAACACCAATTCTGTATAGAGTATTGTGGGGAATGAAAGCTTTCAGGTCGTTAGAATTGAAGAAGGAGCGATTGTTTAGAAAGTCGTTGGCGGTGGAAATGGAGGGGAAGATAACAGAGATACGCCCTCTACCCTGAGGGGTAATGTCGGAGAAGGAGGTGGAAATTTTGCTGATGAGCCTGGCCAGCGCAAGCGGGTGGAAATTTCCAATGTTTTTATTGTCAGAGGTGTTCTCAACGAAAACTTTGAATGGTCCTGGGTATTTGGACGGAAAAGTGTTTTCAAAAGTATCGTGAATATGATCGGAGTTAATAGTGTTGCTGTTATTATTAGTGTTACTGTTATTATCGTTATTGTTACTACTATTATAACTGATGTTATTATTAATATTATTATTATCATTATTGTTATTGTTATTGTCATTACTATTATTATTATTAATATTAATATTATTATTATTATTATTATTAATATTATTATTATTATTATTAATATTATTATTATTATTATTGTTTTTACTATTATTATCGATAATATAATTCTCGACAGCTGTATTAGGACTGTTGTTAGGATTATTTAAAGTGGCAAGATTAGGTGAATCGGGTCGAGATAGCCGCAGATCCTTGCTTGGCAAAACCGCGGACGGCGAGAGAGGGCCGGACGGTTTGCGCTTGCCGACAGCGTCAACCTCCATCAAGTTTAGCGAAACATTCGGTTTCGCTTTTAAATCTTTGGAGGAGGCCGCTGGGCGCCCCCCACTAGACGAGCTCATCGATCAACTGGGTTAGAAAGAGAGAGGAAAATAAATAATAATAATAAAAAAAAACAAAAAAAAAACGAAGTGAATTTAAACGAACTGAATTATTAAAATGTAGAAGCAAAAAAGAAATGTAACATAAAACGATATTGGTTACTAAGTAAAAGTTAAATGCGGCAGCGAAGAAACCGAAATTATTTGTCTAAATAGATAACAATGAAGCGATCTCACCGGTCTGCCGAAACAACTGATTACCGAGCTGATAACGGGAACGCGAACGCACACGAGATAACGATATTATGATATGTTTACAACTGTTCCGTCGCCCGGGTACATTCCAGCCGTCCTCAGTAACTCACCGAAGCCCCCAAACCGGTTGTTCTTGCTCTGGATTATTTTAGTGACGGGAAATCTATATTTCGTTTTTTTTTTTGTTTTTTTTTTTATATATTACTTACATCGTACTTACACAGTTCATTGCAGTGAATGTAAAATTATAAAGTTATAATGATTTATTAAACAACGTAACCGAATCGAGTGTGCTATCTATTGTTTGTTCGCGTTCGCGTCTTCCTTATCAGCGCATTGTAATCGATAAACCGGTGAGACCGTTCTTTTATTATCTATTTATAAGATTACGATTTCGCAGCGTACTAACTATTCGTTAATTTCCACCAGCTGTACTTTCGTTTACTGTTAGAACTCTTACTTTTATTTATTTATTTAATTTTCTCTATTCTGTCTTTTTTTTTTTTTTTTTTTTTCGTTATTTTAGTAGTTTTCTTCACTCAAGTCGCTTAGTCGGATAGATGAGCTCGTCTAAGGGGGCCCGCTCGGCGGCCTCCTCCATTTCCAACAAACCGTCTCGTGATGGCTTGTCTCTCAGTTTGACGGAGGTGGATTCCTCTAACAAACGGAAACTTCCAAGTCCTTCTTCGCCTAAAGCATCCTTGCCCCCTAAGGAATTTCGATTTTCGCATACCGATTTAAGCGCTTCCGAAAACAATAATAATAATAGTAATAATAATAATAATAATTATAATAACAATAGTAATAATAATAATAATAATAATAATAATAATAATAATGATGATATTTGCAATAATAATGATAATTACAGCGAGAGGAGTAATAATGTTACTACTTCCACTGATTCTACTGTTACTCCTTCTCCTACTAATACTTCTATTACTACCACCAATAATAATATTAACAATAGTAACAATAATAATTGCAACAACAACAACAATAATAATAATAATAATAATACGAATAATACGAATAATAACAATAATACGAATAATCAAAATCAAAATCAAAAATCAAAAATACGTTTATTATTATTATTACTACAATAGTCCATCTATGCGCATATTTGCGCGAGCGATGGGTATTAAAATAAAAAAAAAACATTAAAACTTTCTTCAAGCTGCAAAAAAAAAAAAAAAAAAATGCCGAATGCGTACTATTAATTTATTTAATACAATAACTTATACAAATATAAAACGAATTAAAATTTGATGAACCTTTTTTTTTTTTTTTTTTTTATTACTCTTCTCTCTTTTCTTTCTTTATGTTTCCTTATCTTGTTATAGTTATAATTATGATGATAGGTAGGATACAAGAATTTTACAGCGTTTTTTGTAGTTTTTTAAGTCTATTTTTAAGGATGAGGGTAAAGAATTAAAAAGTTTGGGACCCATATATATTGACTGATTCCGGATATGGTATTTGTTAATATTTGGTAGTGCTGCTAATTCTTCCCCCGCTGATCTTGTAATACCCTGTGTAATGGAGATGTTAAATTTTTTTCTATTCTTAAGGACAAACATAAGGAGCTGCAGTTCGTAAAGTTTTGAAAGATGTATAATATTATAGTCTACAACTGTGTCTTGACTTCTATCAAATAACCTTATAACATTTTTCTGTAGTTGTGTCAGATGTTTCAAATGGTAGTCTGCAGCTTTGCCCCAGTGCATGATTCCATAACTCAGCACCGGTTGGTATAGGGCCGTATATAGTTTACGGAGGTGTATGGTATTCAAAAATTTGCTCAGATAATAAAATATATAATTTAATTTTCTAATTTTCGATGCAAGGTAAGTTGGATGTTTATCCCAGTACAATTTACAGTCTAATTGAACACCTAAATATTTTACATCATGAACTCTATCCACCGGAACGTCATTTTCCCAGAAAATTTTGAAATCATTCCATTTAAATTGCGGTATGTGGCTATAAATAATATAATTAGTTTTACTCAGATTAATAAACAGTTTATTAAGGCGTAACCAGTTTTTGATTTTGTGCAAGTCATCTTGTAAAAGATTCTGGAGAGTAGCTTGTTGGCGGGAGTTTACCATAAGCACAGTGTCATCTGCGTAACAAAATATTTTCCCATGTACATTCAAATTACACAAGTCATTAATATAAACTAGAAACAGGAGGGGTCCCAGTATACTTCCTTGAGGTACTCCGTGAAATTGTTTTACATAGTCACTTTTTATGTTGTTAATTTTAGTGCAATACAACCTATCCGTTAAGTATGATTTAAGCCACTCATGGATAATACCCCGAAAGCCGCAGTTGTACAATTTACACAACAAAATGTTATGGTTAACTACGTCAAACGCTTTCTTTAAATCTAGATATACTGCTGCAACCGAAACGCCCATTTCTAGATTGGATGCAATGAGTGAAATGTGATCGAAAAGCGCGTCATCAGTGCAAAGTTCAGGAAGGAAACCATACTGATTTTTACTGAAAAAATTAATATTTAACAAATAATTTAACAATCTACGCTTAATACATTTTTCAAATATTTTAGATATGGTGGAAAGAATACATATTGGCCTATAATTGGAAATATTAGTACAGTTGCCACTTTTAAAAACGGGCGTAATTATACCAAATTTTAAGACTGCTGGAAATTTCCCAACTTGTACGGATGTATTAAATAAATAGGTTAAATGTTTTACGTAAAAGTGTAAATTATCTTTTATTAACGAAATCGAGATTCCATCATATCCGAAAGAGGACTTATTAGGCATTGACATTATTCCAAGCCTAACTTCATCCAAAGAAAAATCAATAAACCCAAAGGAGAGAAGGGCTATGTTTTCATTCGCTGGTGTGTAATTGGAAGTATCCGCGTTATCAATCATATTGTTAACTACATTGCTGTAATAATTATTGAAGTAATCAGCAATCAGTTTTTCGTTACCGCACACATTCATTTGAAGGACATTAATTGATATGTTACGTAATGCTCGTGAATTGTTTCCTAGGGTTTTTTTAATAACCGCCCAATACTTTTTTTGATTATTCTCGCAGCTCGTTAGTAATTTGGTATAATAATTCACTTTTGCTTTCCTCAATAATCTTTGCAACATTCTGGAGGTTTCTTTAAACTGCGATTGTAAACAAGCATCAGTAGGATAACGCTTAGTCAGTTTGTATACTCGATTTTTTTCGAGAGAAAGCTTAGCTAACTCATCTGTAATCCAGGGTGACCTTTTATGGATTTTTCTAGTCTGCAATATACATTTAGACTGTTCTACACCGTTTTTTATTATAGTTATAAACTCTTCAAATTTTTCGTCAATTGTTAATTGCGAACTATATATTTTTTCACAGTCGATAGTCGCAAGATATTGTTTGAACTTAATTTTATCGAAACGATAAACACAGTTGGGTTTAATTGTCTTATGGTAGGAATAAAATTTAATTGATGCGTCTATAGCGCAATGATCGGAAAAACTTATTTTGAGAATTTTGTGTGTTAAATTTGATTTAAACAGGATATCATTAAAATCTCTAACAAAAAGATGATCTAAACACGATGAATAGCCGGAACGTTCTTGCATAAAAGTCGGTGTATTAACAACGCTAGTGAAACCCCAGGAGTATAGTAAATTCAAATAATCGGAAGATTTAACGTTATCCAAGAGATTTATGTTAATATCACCCGAATAACAATAATAATAATAATAGCATCACTAACGTTTACGTCGAAGGTTGTTCTTCAGAGGAGAACCTCCGCAATCTTCATCCTTTGGCCCTTGCCAGGCTAATTTACTCTGTATCCTCCTCCCTTACGAGCATTGTCCCTCAAGGTAGGGGCCGTGTCTCAGTTAAATTTCCTTCGGTCTCTTCCGCAAATTCTTTTCTGGCGCAGCCCAATTTCTTCGCATCGCACAATATTAAAGCGTACATCCCCAACGGTGTTCTTTTTAGAATGGGCATCATTTCAGGCGTTCATCTGTCCTTCTCCGAGGAAGAAATTGCTGAAGGAATTGAGTCCTCAATCCCTATTGCCTCAATTCGCCGAATTTACCGTTCTTCCGAAGATTCTAAAATTCCTACCCGCTCAGTCGAGATCAAATTCCATAAAACTACCCTTCCCGAATTTGTCTCAATTTACAGATTACGTTTTCCCGTTTCCCCCAGTGTCCGTTCACCTACGCAGTGTTCAAAATGTTTTCTTTTTGGTCACATTTCAAAACACTGCCGTAGTTCTTCGTATATCTGTTCGCACTGTGCTTCCAGGCACCCAGCCTCAGAATGTAGTTGCCTACAAGTTCCTCCCACCTGCCGAAATTGCAAAGGCTCTCACCGTGCCTATGATCGGTCTTGCCCTGAGTGGATTAGGCAGAAAGAAATAAAACGTATTATGGCTTTCGAGAATATCTCTTTTCAAGAAGCCACACTTATCAAAAAGAACAGCTTAGCTACTCATGCCTTTTCGTTTGCTGACCGAGCCTCCTTGCCTTCCTCTTCCCACAATAATATTACTAAATCTCCACCATCACTCCCCTCTCTTCTTTCTAACTCTATTCCTCGTCCCAAATCACCTACATTCCACAAAAAACGGTTCTCTAAACCTATCTACGATTCCTCTCCCCAATTCCCCCCTCGTCCATCTAATCGTATTCCTTCTCCCTCCAATGGATGGGCTCTCAATAAATACGTTCCTTCTTTTCCTAACTCTACTTCAGAAAGTTGTCTTCCCGCAAATCTTACTAATATCAATCCTGTATCCTCAGCCCCTCTAAACTCTTCCTCTTCGGATCTTTCTCCCTTAATTAATAATATTTCAACAGCGGTTCTAGAGCTTCTTTCTTTAAACAACATTGCTTCCTCCTCATCCTTTGCTGATTCTCTTTCTCGTTTCCTCTCTAATAATATACGTTCTTAATAATTATTCTCCTAATAACAAGGAAAAATCAAATAGGACTAAAAAGGAGTAGAAGTGATAAGATTCAGGGCAGAATTTTCTCTATTTTCTTCTTTTGTCCTTCCCCCTTCCCCCTTCCCCCTCTCCTTTCCCGTATCCTCTTGCTTAATCTCTTTCCAATTGCGCAGTATGATTCATCCAAGTCAGTTGGCCATTGACTCAGGTTTAAGCACGGCTTTCTCCTGTTTTACATTTCCTTTTATTATTAAAAGGGCCGTTGCTGTAGTGGCCATACCCACTATTGAGCACTGGTACCTTTTATCTTCTTATTATTTTCTCGAATGGGCTCATGTCGAGTTGACGTACTCAATCTTTGGGCTGAGTTCCATTCGAAGTTGCTTTTTTTCTCACTTTTACTGCTACATTTATACAGTTGTGAGACTAGCTGGCGTGTATAGCTATGGCTTCGTAACACCCAGCTCCAGTTTTAAGTGCAATGGTCTAACTACAACTGACTTTACTTTATTTATTTGGATGTTTTCATACCTATTTCCTGTTTCTCTAAAATCTTCATATATCTCCTTCATTTCTGCTCCCAATTGTGTTTTATCATCTCCCTTTCTACTACGCTCCGTTTCCCTCTATAATCTAGCTGCCCTGACTCACTTCCTCCTGTATTCTAATTATTATAGTCGATTGTTCCTTTCTTCTCTATCCACCTATCCTTGCTATTTTAGTATAAATGCTTTGCATTTATACCCTCCTCTGTGCTCTCCTATTGCTTCCTACTCCATTCTCTTACCTCTTTTTTTCCTAATCCCTCTTTAGCTCTACAATGCCGGCTGCGTTTAATCTGCTACAATGGAATTGTCGTAGTCTCAGAGCCAACAAAAATTCATTGGAGGGTTTGTTGGATCTTCATAATATCCAAGTTGCTCTCATCTCGGAAACGTGGCTTCGGTCAGGCGTGGATTTTAACATTAGAGGCTTCAAGGTAATCAGAAGCGATCGCGATGATGGCTATGCTGGTTCTGCGATCCTCGTTAGAAATGACATTCCATTCCGTTCTCACGAGATTTCTCTCAACCTTCCTTCTACTCCTAATATTCCTAATATCGTTCATATCTCCATCAATCCTCCTTCTATGCGTCCTATTAACGTTGTTTCGATTTATGTTCCTCCTACTTACGATCTTCGTCACTTCCCCCTTTCTACATTTTTCTCATCTATCCCGCAACCGTTTATTATCGGCGGCGATTGGAATGCTCATTCCCCTATGTGGGGCTGCACATCCTACAATAGCAATGGTTCCATCCTTGAGAATACTATCCTTTCTGATAACTTGGTGCTCCTTAATGATCTTTCCCCAACCTATTTTAGGAATGCTTTTGTCTCCAGTTCTCTTGATATAACTCTTTCTTCCCTTCAATTGGTCTTAACTTTACCTGGAGAACCCTTTCGGGTTCTTTCGGCAGTGACCATGTTCCCATAATAATTACTACTGATATTTTTCCTTCTCCAACTTATCCCAGGCATCTCCATTCTCCTCGATGGAATCTCAGCAAAACTAATTGGACTCTTTTCCGCTCTTCTGTTGATTCATCACTTCCTGATCCACAGATTAATTGTGATCCCATTTCTCTCTATAATTTCTTTTCCCATTCTATCAGGTCTGCTCTTTCTCTATCTTCTCCCCCTCGTCGTTCTCCTGCATCCACTCATCGTTTTGCGGCCTCATCTCTTTGGTGGAATGAGGAGTGTAACGCTGCATTTAACCATTGTCGTTCGACCTTCAGATCCTATCGCTCTAATCCTACAACCCAAAACTTTCTGGCTCATAAACAAGCCAACGCCAGGGCTAGGTTTATTCTTAAAGCCGTGAAAAAGGCCTCTTGGAAAAATTTCTGTTCTTCCTTTTCTAGAAATACCTCTCTCTCACATATTTGGAGGTTGGCTAGAGCTTTTAAATCTCCATCCTCTGAACGCCCTTCTCTTTCTAATGTATCTGAAGATAGCCTAATATCCTTCATTGATTCTGTCGCTCCTGCCTACGTTCCTTCCTTTGACGAACTGTATTCCAACACCTCTCAGCAAATCTCGTCCCCTCCTTCTCATTTCCTCACTTCGGCTTTCAATCTTAATGAATTATTAGCTGTTTTATCTAAATCTTCCAGCCCTACTCCAGGCCTTGATGGTATACCTTATCTTGCTCTTAAAAATCTATTTGAACTATTCCTTAACTTTCTTCTCAATCTTTTCAATTCTTTCCTTTCCAGGGGTTCAATACCCCCTCTTGGAATTCTTTCATCATTGTCTCTATTCCTAAGAAAAGTTCTTCCTTACGCCCCATCTCCTTGGCATCCTGCATCAGAAAATTGTTTGAGGGTATGCTAAACAAGCGTCTTGTCTGGTGGTTGGAACACCATAATGTGCTTCCTAACAATATGTTCGGCTTTCGGCCTGGTATCGGCCCTCCTGATTGTATCAGTCTTTTTGTGTCTCATTTATATAAGTCCTTTATCCAAAAACATTATACTCTGGCTTCCTTCATAGATGTTTCCTGTGCTTTCGACAATGTTCATCTCCCAACTTTAAGAGATAAAATGACAGCAATTAACATTCCAGTGAATTTCACTTCCCTTGTTATTAAGCTCATGTCCAATCGTTCTATCCACCTCTCTCCTCCATTATTTGACACTTCTAGAAAGGTTTTCTGCGGTCTTCCTCAAGGTTCCTCCCTCAGTCCTACTCTTTTTAACATTTATACTGCTAGTATCGCTTCCCTTCCTTTAAATTCCCACTCTTTATTCTTTGCCGATGATATTTTGCTTTTTTCCTCTTCCCACGATATTGACGCAGCTAATGATGCTCTCAAATCGTCCCTCAATTTCCTTGAAAGTGCTCTTGCCTCAATTAACCTTTCGATTTCTCCTTCTAAGTCCTCCTGCGTTGTATTTACCCTTCGCCCTTATAACCCTGCTTCTGTTAATTTATCCTTAAATAGCACAGCTATTGCTCGTGTTAATTGCTTTCGTTATCTCGGTATCTTTCTCGATAGTCGTTTGACTTTTTCCGAACATATTAAATATCTTTCCTCCTCCTCTACTAAACGGTTGAACCTGCTGAAGGCCCTGTCTCCGACTAAATGGGGTGGTGACCCTTTCATTCTTATTCTTCTATATAAATCCATCGTCCGCTCCAAGCTTGATTACTGTTCGTTCATTTATGCCTGCGCTTCCAAATCCCGTCTCTCTAAACTTGATGTGATCCAAAATTCTTGTCTTAGACTCTGTCTCGGTGCTCTTAAATCCTCTCCTATTCCAGCATTGCTTGCTGAATCGAATGTTCCTCCCCTGTCTATTCGCAGATCTTATTTGGGCTATCGCTTCCTTGCTAAACGTCTTTCTCTCTCATCTTCTTCTCTCATTTTTTCCTACCTTTCAATTTCTCGGAATTGGCGCTTTGCGTCTAGGAAAATTCCTATCCTGTCCCTTATTTCTCTCCGTCTTAGTTCATTTTGGCCGTATACAATTTCCTTTAATAGTCTGCCTTATTTTTCCTTTAACTTCAGCGATCTCTGCCATCCTCCCAGAGTATTTATTTCGCCTACACTTGCAAAATCTCTCCCTCCAGCTGTAATTAAACAGGAATTCCACAGTATTGTCAATTCTCTCTTCCCTTCTCATGTTACCATTTTCACTAATGGTTCTAAGGGGCCTGATGGGGTTGGTGCTTCTTTTATTCTTCCAGACTATAACTTCTCTGAATCCTTCTGTCTTCCTTCTTTCTGTTCCATATTTACAGCCGAGCTAATGGCTATTTTACGTTCCATTATTTTTATCTCCTCCAATCGTCTTTCTTCCCAGTTTCTGATCATATCCGACTCCATGAGTGCTCTTCAAGCCATCTCTTCTCCTCTTCCTAATCATTCCTGTGATTTTTCTATTCTCCGCATACGTTCTCTCATTTGGACTCTCTCTTCTCTCCATGGAATCCATGTTGACTTTCTGTGGGTTCCTGGTCATTCTGGCATCTCAGGTAATGAGAAGGTTGATTCTTTGGCTCGGGTTGCTGCTTCTTCTTCTACATTCTTCTTCAAAAAAATCTCATCCTCTAATCTCTTGCCTTTGTGTAAACATTTCCATCTCAGATTTTGGTCGAATATGTACCCTTCCTCCTTTTCTAATTGTCGCTCCTTTTATCTGTCAGTTCAGCCTAATCTTCCTTCAAATCCTTGGTTCCTTCTGTTTCCTTCACTCCCTCGCTCTGTTGTTGTCTCCATTGTGCGTTTGCGCTTAAACCATTCCTTGCTACCTTCCTCACGCTTTCGCCTCTCGTTGACCTCTTCCCCATGTTGTCCTCTCCATTCAAACGATGCGGTTGTTTGTGACACCGATCACGTGTTCTTTGAGTGCTCTGCTCTTTCGGTGGAGCGCTCGGCTCTATATTCCCACTTGCTTGGGCTGGGGCTTCCTGCTCCTTTTTGTGCTCGTTATATCCTGTCTTTTCCTTCTACACTTATTATCCCCTCCATTGTTTCCTTCTTATTAGCGATAGCTGATCGCCTCACTGTATAACTTTCGTTTTCCCTTAATTGTTTCTGGGTGAAGGTCCTCGGTTGACGAGCCCAATTAATAAAAAAAAAAAAAAAAAAAAAAAGATTTATTAAACGAATTATTTCGGTTTAGATTTAAAATCTTTTCTGTTTGGACCTAATTAAATACTTGTATGTAGTGGTTATCAGTTGTCAGGTTCGGATAATTTTTGCCGAAATAAAACTGGCTAAATGTGGTCTCGTTCGTTCTGTTATCAGTATAGCCAGATACGGCACAATAAATTATCACTTACTGTTGTTAACTATGTCGTCCTAAAGAAATCAAAATTTACATGTGTGTAACCTTACATCAACAGGAAAAGAAACAGGCCATTAAAATAAAGTTTTCCAACAAATAAGGAAAACTGCTAATGGAATTAATACGAAGTAAAGAAAAAACGAAACTTTTGAAATACTAAGAATTACGCGACAAACTAATGAAGAAGGAAAA
This sequence comes from Icerya purchasi, assembly GCA_039619475.1. Lineage (NCBI taxonomy): Eukaryota > Metazoa > Arthropoda > Insecta > Hemiptera > Monophlebidae > Icerya > Icerya purchasi. The sequence continues at coordinate 232,564,625 of CM077116.1, forward strand.
CATATAATTAATATTAATAGTAGATCTGTAAAAGAAAATGAAATACAATAAATATTTAAAATTCTAAGACAAAAAAAAAAACAACTGTAGAATTAATAAATAATGATACTGCAACTTTAGAAAAAGCAAAAAAAAACTCTGGCCTTAGAAATCGCGAACGTAGTAGCCACTGAAATACAGAAATCTAAACAAATCAAGCTCGCGACTACTTACGCATCTGCAATATCTGAACATCACCAAAGAAGTATAAAAGAAACAGAAGAAATATTATTGGGAGTGAAGCAAGTGTGATAGATTTTATCATTGGTAACAAAGAAATAGATCATTGCATAAGCAAGTTGAAAATAATTAATAGCACTATTTCACAACATAAAACAATTAAATTTAGAATTGAAAATTCCAGTGAAAAAAGCAACAACAAAACAAGTATTGAAGTAATGGATTACAGTAACTTTGAAGACGAGATCAAAAAGTTTAATAACATTAATTTAATTAACGGAGTACCAAATTTAGACACGTTAAATGATGAGGTAAATTAATTATTACAAAAAATTAATAAAATTAGAGAAAAAAGTACATATAACCGAGAATTAACAAAAAATGTCATTTGTTGGAACAGCAAACTTGAAAACTGCGAAAAGATAATCAAAAATGCGCAAGAAGCACTTATATAAAATTAAAAATAAATATGCGATAACCACAATGCTATCCACCATTATAAATGCAATTAAATCATCTTACATAAAAGAACTGGACCTTCAAAGGAAAATATCCTTGGAAAACTTATTAAATAGTTTAGAGGTATGGGGTAAACCATACAAAATAATCATGTGGAAGAATTGTAAACTGAATTTTCCATCCTTAAAGAAAAGTTCCACAGAAACTATAACGAACAAAAGAGAAAAATACAAACTGATATCATGTGAAAATATTTTCCCGGAGGCGAACGATTAATAATATTGACAAACGGATAGAACAATATGAATTTAACAATGTAATAAAAAATCTGAATAATAAAAAGGCTAATGGATACACGATAGAATTTCAAATAAAATGATCAAATCCATCCTAATCTTCTGATAGCAATATACAAAAAATATCTACACTTCCGACCATTTCCAGCACAATAAGGATTAGGGAGTTTGAGTGATAACAGATTGGAGTACAAAGAAGTGCGTTCCTTCACGAGGGATGGACATTCAAAGAAGATATAGTCGGGATCACAGACGGCTTCGTCGTTAGAATGGAGAGGATAATTAAGGGGATAAAGCGAGATGAAAACGATAACGTGAGGAAGGAAGAAGAGTATGATTCAGACGTAAACGGTTAATAGTGACAATAACGGAGCGGCGAAGCGGAGGAAAATCGTAAAACCAAGGCCGCGTGGGAATATTAGGTTGGATGGAAAAATAAAAAGAAGGTTGACTAGAAAAGGAAGAAATTATTCCTGTTCCGTCCTATCCAAATAGATCTATTCTGATTTCCTGATCATGCTGGGATTGAGAGTAATGAGGTGACTGATTCTTTGGCTCCCTTAGGGCCTTCAAATGTACATCGGATCTTCATAAATTTCCTGCTCACAATATTAATCATATTTTCAAACATTTTCACCTATTGAATATGGAATGATGTTTATTTTTCCTTTTTCTCCAATCCGAATTTCTTTCATTTTTCCTTCCAGTACCTTCACTCCCAGTTGGTTCGACAAGTTTCCTTCTCTTTTTCGTGCCCTGATCACTGCCATATACCGCCTTCGTTTCGGTCATAGCTTCCTCCCTTCGTCACTTTTTCGTTTTTCTCTCGGTAACCTACGAAGGAAAAAACGAACTCCCTTTTCTTGTCTATTCAACCTTCCCTTCCACGTTTTCCATGGTTTATTAACTTTTGCTTCTATGCGCCGTTCTAACCTCTCTGCGATTTGCCGCTTGCGTTTTGGGCATAGTTTGCTCCTTTCCTCATTGTTCCGTTATTCTCTCGTGCCTTCTCCTTATTGTCCATTGCACCCTCCCGGCGATCAATGTACTTCTGATCCCGATCATATAATGTTTTCATTTGTTCGTAATTATCAACTGAACAAGCTTCTTTTTATTCCTTCCTCTTACAAACCGGTATTCCCGCTCCATACTGTGCTTCATTCTAGCTCTTGATTACTTTCTGTCAGCTATCTCTGATCGTGTAAGGATCTGAGTCTCTCTTTTCTCTCTGTTCCACTGTTCTTGGGCCAATGTCCATGTTGATGAACCCATTAAAAAAAAAAAAAAGAAAAAATGAAGAAGAAGGAAAAAAAAAAATCACCGTTGGATTACTTTTTATTGAAAAATACAGTCATCATTCAAGCACTACTTAATTCTTTTTACAGACGTGTCATGTTTTGTCTGCTATTCTCAATAGCTTAATTTTTTAGAACTATTTTACGGCACTGCTCGTGTTTATGGAAAAAAATGAATATTCTTTATTCTTCTTTTCACAGACAATTATGCTATTTTTAAGCACCGGGTTATTCTTTTATATGTAAAATTAAATACAATTAAAAATTATAAACAAAACTAAACATCGATTCTTCAACGCGCACTACTAAGCCGCATTTATAATCCGCTTGCGGCTGAGGGCGGAGCTTGCTATACTGATGGTAAAACACTCCTTGCCGTGTGTTTCAGTTACTACTGATAACCGTTCATGAGTATATTGTCTCAGATGTATTTATTTCACATTGATCCAGCTGCGCGCGCTGGTAGAATAACTTTCCTGCAACCTTTTTATGAGAAATGATTAATATGTAACTACACAGAGCCACAGGTCGAATTCGTGCACCTATTTTCCCGGTGTCTACTACAGTCCAAAGTTTATAATATTGACGCTGGTATTTAGAACGATAACGCAACTTTCGAATAAGCATCGATTCCTAAAATTAATGATTTTTTAAGGTAAACAGTTATTAATAAGAGTTCATGTTACACCATGATGGTGTGTAGATAGTACTACGAAACATATTGATGTTAATTTATTTTTATAAATATTAAAGTGTAATAATTTTTGTCGAGTGTATTATTGTGAATTAATATATAAATAAGAAGAAGAAACATAAGAGAATATTTCTATTTTTTTTTGCTTCTACATAGGAATAAAAATAAGGCGAGATCCATCGTTCATCCGTCTATTTACAATTTCGCAGCCAGTCAGAATGACTCACTTACTTGGCTAAACGCGATACAGAAATTGAAAAAAGCACAGTCCGGAGCGGCCAGTTCCAGTTGTTGTCCACATAGCATGGCTACCAAATGTACAGCACATTGGCTGCTCAAGTATTACCTCTGCCACTTGTTACCAGTACTGATCTTGAGCCTAATCAAAGGATTCAATCAGCAAGTTGTCAGGTAAATAGTGCGATGAGCAGAAGTTTTTTAACAGCTGCGAATTTCTTCTAAATAACTCGAAGTTGCTGACTTGAACAATTAAGCATCCGAAACGTAACAGAAAGTAGTCAGTATTCAGCTCAACAATAAGTCTTGACGATTTCCTTTTTTGTACTTTAAGTGATGTTCTGAGCAAGGACAGAGCTCGCTGTATATATCTTCTACCGTTAAAATAAGCCGTTTTTTTTTTTCACTAAAATTCCCACTTCTAATTTACTCCCATTGTGTAAAAAGTTTCATGATAGATTTTGGTCAGATTTCTTTCTTTTCTAAACAACCTTCCTTTTATTTTTCCATCCAACCTAATCTTCCCACCTGGCCTCGTTTTTATGATTTTCCTTCGCTTCGCCGCTCCGTTATTGTCCTTATTATCCGTTTATGTCTCAATCATACTCTTCTTCCTTCCTCACGTTATCGTTTTCATCTCGCTTTATCCCCCTAATTATTCTCTTAATTATCCTCTCCATCCTAACGACGAAGCCGTCTGTGATCCTGATAATATCTTCTTTGAATATCCATCCTCCGTGAACGAACGCACTTCGTTGTACTCCAATCTGTTATCACTCAAACTCCCTAATCCTTATTGTGCATTGTGTATCTTATCGTTTCCGTCGATCTCCGTTGTTCCTATCCTCAGTTATTTTATTCTATCAATATTTGACACCGACTCTACATCTAACTGATTCTTTTCCCTTGTGTCGTTTCTGGGCGAAGATCCGTTGGTGATAAAAGGGGGGTTAAAAAAAAAAAAATCCGCGTCAGCTATCTGTTTACACGCACGCGAGTAAATAGAAAACTTCACGTCTAGGAAAATGGTCAATCAGGAGCTCGTATTTAGTCAGGTGACCACGCCCCCTTTTACTCAACTAATCAAAAGTCAATATTTACATATTAACAGGCAAAGGCAAAAGAGTTAGGCACCTCTTTTTCCTAAATGTTTGTTTATTAATCGATTTTTTTTTTTTTTTTTTTTTTGGTTAGTAGCTACTGACAATCTTTAGTGTTATCAGTAAAAAAATTTTGGAAACAATTATTTTTTTATTTTTATTTTTTAAATAAAAAATTAATACAAAAAATGACAAATTCAATCGCTATAGCCAGCAAATCTGTTCTCATTCTTAATAATCATCATTATTGCCTTTTTTACAATATACTAAATCTTAAGGTGTCGTTTAATATCAATAAATGAGGGTTTTCAAATTGGGATTTACAGTCATTTTATTGAATTCTTTTTTTGTTGAATTATAACGGTTCTGAACTGTTTCGTATTGTAAGTATATATAAAAGTGTATACGTTCTCAGACATAGAATGAATGAATGTATAAGAGTAGAAAAAAAAAAAAAGTGTTGTAAATATGTTATAAGCGCTAATAACATAAAATATTCGAAACCATAGTATGGAAACAATTTTTTTTTATTAAAATATTAAAGTATTCAAAAGTTAATTATAAACTATATTGGGATGTTAATAATTTTACTTGGAATATCTTTTTGGATTTTAAAGCAAACTATTAACACCTCAATTAAGTTTATAATTAATTTTTGAATATCGTATTATTGTCTTGAATATTTTATGTTATCTGCGCTTATAAATTAATTAAATAATCGTTTATATTCTCTAAATTGTAGTTTTATTATGAAAAAATTGATGCTTTAAAATTCTAAACGGGTATTCGTAATGCAATTATTAACATCCTAATATAGTTATAATTAACTTTTGAATACTTTAATAAATTTTGAAAAATTGGTATTATATTATGGTTTTGAATATTTTATGTTATTAGTGCTTATAAATTAATCGAATAAGCTTCTAGAAAGCTTTTATTGTCTAAATTGTAGTTTTATCGTAAAAAAATTGTAAGTCTTTTTTTTCCCCCTATACTCTCAGAGGAGGTATAAAGTTTCCTCAGGTCTTTCGCGTTAACCAATATCGATCCTCAGTTATAAATTTGTTTAGTTAATGGGTTTTTATTTTTCTGTATAACATTTTGTTTTATTACTTCTATTTGTTTTTTTTTTTTTCTCGTTTGGGTTTTCCCCTGGGCTTGCCAATAAGAGATGATTACCCATCAACGCGTATAAATAGAAGTAATTAGGAGTTACGAGGAATGGAATCTGACAAAGAACGCTATACCAAGAATGGAGAAACAATGACAATCAACGTCGATAAATGGCAAACATATGCTGAAAAGAGAAGGAACGACACTGCAGAAGATAAGAGAAAAAGGAGTTAGCTGTCCCATACTTCTATTTGTTTCTACTATTCGTATTATAGCGCTGCTCATTCAAAAGATACGAATGTATTGTAAAAGGAAAAAACAATACGTAAAATAAACAATAAGGATGATACCGTAATTTATTTCTTTCCTTATCAATATTTACGGTAACATTTAATGCCAGTTTGGAACATAGCCGTAAGTGTTTTTTAAAATAATAATACCGCTCTGCTGGCATTGAAATGATCTCGTATCGAGACACATATTCGCGACAATCGAGATAATTGTTTGTTTTTTTTTTTTGTTTTGTTTTTTGACACAGATTGAATCATTTAGCTAGTCTACTTCAATTATTTTAAAATATATGATTGCTTAACTGATCTTTGTTCTAATTTATAAAGCTATATGTGATCAATAAGTTCACGAAGTCTAGACTTAACACTTCAGAGAGCCTTAATCCGCTCATTTTTATATATTTATATATAGCAGCAGCTCCTTCGCCTGGTGGGTCAGCGATTACCTCTGTGGAATACTAACGGCTAATATAGTGTGTAATCGGCACAGTTCTTGGTATAACACATTTCCATTATTGTCGCATTATTTGAAACTCCAAATCATGTTTTCAACAGAGCGCCGCTCTCCACAAGTACATAAATCTGAGACCATCATATTAAATCTTTTTAACATTTCCAGTGTCGAACAATGTACCGTTCTCAACTTAACCAGAGCACGAATATACATAGAGTATATTATTTGTAATCCAACTATTCCTGACAACATTATTCTGAATCTTACGATAATATTTACCGCAGTTATTATCTCTGCACTTATTCTCCCATTATGTTTGAGCATTAATTCGCACCATAGTCTTAAATTCCGCTCAAGAATACTCAACACTAACAGTCGACCGCGAGGGTGAAACCGTTCTAGTTGGTTCATCGAAATTTAATGTGATAATTTAAAATTTCTTGTTAGACCAAAAGATTTTCAAAAGCACTCAAAATAATTATTGTCATATTTTTCGAGCCAGTGTTTACGGAAATATATGTCGCGTTTAAGTTTCTTTAACAAATTCGTCTAACTCTAAACATGAAAAAGTTGCAACTTGTTTGATCGATTTAAATACAAAAAAAAAAAAAAAAAGTCATCAGATGTTTTCGATAAAACACGAAAATCTGCAAATGGTCGCTGGGACGTACCAAATGAATAGAAGCGGTTTGACTGAAATCAGAACAATACACGTTTTATTTTTAATTTAAAAAGCTTTGTTAAATAAGTTTTCAAAAAAATAACAACAAAAAGTGACAACGTTTTTAGTGAAAATTTTACATAAGCCGTTGTTATTACAGTGGTGGGATACATTCGTTTGCAATTAATCAGTTAGTTTAATAATTACATTCCGTTTCAACTAATTTTTCTTGTTGTATTCGCAGTTTATGGAAGGAATACGTGGTTTGGTTTGAAAAATCGAAAAATTACACCTTCTTCACCGTCGAGTCGTGTACGGATAAATCGCCGACAAACACGATCGATTTGATCAATAATAGCAGCTTGGATGATAAAATCATTTTTAACTGCGATACCAGTTTGGATTGGGACGATTATTTTTTCAATCTGACTAAATTCTTCGATAACTACATTAATCAGTTCAATTTGGATGCGTACAAGATTAGACAAGAAAACCGAACGTAAGTACACACTTTTCATCGCTTTAAATGAGAAAAAAAATAAGACAACAAAAATCCGGAAATGCGGCTATGTCACAGCTTTTGCAAATGTCACGCGGATTATAGAAAAACAGAGATTCAAAAATACAGATTGCCTATGGACCAGAATTTTGCAACTTTTTGGTAATATCTCCTTTGTCAAATATCAAAAGGATTGCTTATTACTCTTGAAATGTGTACAATACGCGAATAAATGGAAAAACACAAAAAATAAACATGTGGAAAATAATTGAGACAGGCACCGTTCCAAAAAGTAAGAAAGACAAACATCGTTAAATACACATCGTAAACAATGGTACGATATAATAAAGGTCCTTCTTAGAATCGTAAACATTCGAACCGTATAACGGAATATTGTTAATACGACTAATGGGATTTTTATTTAAAAAATGGACTATATTAGTGCAGTGTGAAGAATTGTAAAATATTTTTGGTCGAAAAATAAGTAATATGTTGCGTTAGAAAAGTTGCGAAGAAGTATAAAATTCGTAGAAAACGGTACGAAAATCGGAACGTGCAAGGGCGGATCCAGAAGGACGTTTTTTTTTTTTTTTAAATGTGGGAGGGGAGGGATTTCATAATTAGGTAAAATCTTCTACGCTAGGCAGTAGATTTGAGAAATAGCCCTTGTTTCATAAAGAAAATCAAATAGCGACCTCTTTATGAATTTAAAAATGTTTTAAAAATACGTAATTATTACAAGTTTTAATTTAACTTTTGTTTTATTTTTAGGGGGGTGAAAAATAAAACGAAATTATAAAATTCTAGCTGAAATGGTACTTTAGAAATAGTTAGAAAGATAGTGTTTTTATTAGACTTTACTGCTTTTTTATTTTTGTTAGTAATCCGATCCGAATTCTCTTTGTTAACGAGCAAGTTTAAATACATACGTATTTCTCATTGAACTACTATTTTTAATTCAGATTACAAAGTAAAAATTAAAAACAAATAAAAATGACAAAATAGGTTGACAACAGTTGCGTTTAAAATGGATAAAAAACGAATAATAATAGTTATACTGTAAAATAGTATTAAATATTAATTATTAAAATTCGTAGATATAATATTTATACAAATCTTTTATATCATAAATTAAGTTTCTCTGTTACAACAAATTTTTTCATAGAGGCATCGGTTCTTTTGGGCGGTGTCCCCTATCCCCCCCGCCATGTATTCGCCATTGATAGAAAGGATGAATACCTGAACTAAACATAAAAGGGATTATATGGTACTACCGCTGAAAAGGAAGCCGCACCGGCATTGTAAAACAATATGTAAAAAAGCGATGTTGCCCAATATAAGGAATGAAGATTGTGTACCTGTATTGATCGTTCATGGAAAAGAGTTAAATACGACACTGGCCGATTAAAAACAGGCACCGTGCGTGTGAGCGAAAAGAAACAATCAGAAGTCGGCCCCGCGTGATAAAAAAACTGCACTCAAATTGCAATAGAAAACCAAAAGATGCTTCTTTATGTAAAAATATGGAAACTTGGGTCTTCGATCAGATTAGATAGAATGACAGCAATCAGAAAAGATTGCCCGGCAGACAAAAGAGCATGTTAGCCAGAAAGAGGAATAGTAAATTGTAGTAGAGTAATTGTAAATAGTTTTAACCTTTTTTTAAATCTATGCGCATTATAGATAATAATAAGAAATGTATTTTTAAAATTTGTATTATACATTATACGAATTTTAAAAGAATTCAATAAAACCAAAATAATAAATAGCGAAAGACACGGAGATAATGCTAGAGTGTGTGAAATCCTACTGTTGGTGACAGGTGAATGACGCTCTAGACTGCGAGCGAAGCACCAGACAAAACACAGAATTTTAATTGAAAGGCGATTAACTTATTTCTTTTCTCGTATTAGTTAGTAGGTTGTATATGTTACTTCTGGAACGCAGTTCCAATTTTTCCCACTGCTAGTCAATGTAGGAGTACTGCTGTCCTACGATGAAATGTTGTTCAGAGAGCAGAAATTAACCTCATATTCAATGTAGGATCTTAAAAGCTAACTCCAATTTAGCGATCACCGACAACAGCGATACATAGAATTTGATTTTATTTGTATCATTTGTACTGGTTTTTTTTATTTTTTTATTTAAATTTTATTATAATCGCGTTTTTTAGAGACCGGTTGATTAGAATAAATTAATACGTGGATATTTTGCAATATTTAATCGCGCTACACCATAATAATAATAATAATTATCATAATGAAACAAAAAGTAAATAATGATAATACTAAAACTTTGAAATAATAATTTAAATTGTGATAAATAAATAAATCCACAAGTATCGAAATAACTTGTAGTTGGCATCCCTGAGGACGGAATAAAATGAGCATTACACTCTCGGGCAGGAATTCTTATCGCCATGGTATTTTTTTTTTTTTTTAATTTTACAGTTTTCGCAATCCCTTTTTACCCTGCTGTATATTTTTTATTCACTCGTGTATTTCACTTCATCCAGTGTGCTTATACACAGTGGTTAATAAATAGTTAATGGAAATAATGAGCGATTAATGAACATAATTAAATACCCAGAGATTGAATATAAAATAGAATACACGCTGGTAATTCCTTTTTTTCGGATAATGTATCCGTCTTTAAAAGAAAAACAAGCGCTTGTTAGGAGATAAATGTATATTATATATTATTTGAATACCTAAAGGAAACCCGGATTATCGCCCGTCTTTAGTTTCCTTTCTTAAAGATCACTCGATAGTTTCGGTTCCCTTCAGATATTTAAATAATGTATTTTACCTTTACCTATTAATTAGTACATGTATTGCTGTTTACTTTTTTCGTAATAAAGATGGCGTGGATACTACCCCGAAAAGTCATTTCTAGCACATACTTTATTTAACCCGTCAACTACTATCGCTATTTCAGACATACATAAATACTATCACTTCGACCCGAAGACAACTTTAAGCTTTTTAAATTAAAAAATACATATTTGGAATACACATATACATTTGACGATTTAAAGACATTTATTTCCACACCCACAATAATCAAGTTTTTTATAGAACGAAATATCCGTAGACGTACATAGTTTTACTACTTTTAATATAGCAACCAGATTGTAAGCTCACTAATCGTTATATTAATGTCCATTGTAAAACAATACAAGTATTTTTAATTGGAAAAGAGTATATTACGAAAATTAATAAACTAGGCAGCTCTCACCGTGATAACCTCAGTAGTTAAAAACGGTAATTCAATGAAAAAAAAGAATAATAATAAATAATATTTTCAAATACCTTTCTAAAACAAGAATGAGCAATTTCGAGTACTGAAAAATAAACCGCTTACATCACATAAATATTATACTTTTTTTTGTTAATGATAGTTTATGTTTGCGCTCGCAGCTACGACATAATAAGCGTTCTGCTTTCAATGTAATTTACAAATAGTTTCGATTAATGCTGGATATTACTTATTATATATACTAGGAGAAGACAAACTAAGCGTCTCCGTTTTTGGGTCTTCTTGCATGTAACTTTTGAAGCAGTCGATGGAACGTTAGACTACTTGAAACGATTTTTTCCATATTAACGCTTGTCCATTTTGAAATTCAAAGTCAGTAACGGAAATTTCAGACTCGCTTTTACGATTACTATGCTCATCAGCACCAACATCTAGGTCATTGTCATCTGAAATAGAGTTATTCACTTCCTCACGCATCTATATTTGATGATACATGACATGTACAACGGTGACCATCAACCATAAACGGACTTTCACTGGACAAAAATGAGGAAATACAAAATATGTTTCCTATCGAAGAAAAATATTTCAGAAAAATATGAAAATTTTGTAATATTTTTTTTTTTTTTTTTTTTTGGGCTTGTCAACCAGGGACCTTTACCCAGAAACAATTAGAATAGGAAGGAATCACTTATATCCTGATACGATCAGATATTGTTAGGAGAAAGGAACAAATAAAAGGAACAATTTGTAGAGAGAGAAGAGGTAGAACATAAGAGGCGCAGTACGGAGTAGGAAGACCAAGTCCCAGCAAACTAAAGTAGAAAGCCGAGCACTCAGCAGAAAGAGATGAACACTCAAAGAACACATGGTCCGCATCGCAAACATGAAAATTTTGTAATAATTATCACGTAATTAACTTTAAAACTAATTTCGTATTCCGAAAAAGAAAAAAATAAAGTGTCGGAAAAATGAAGAAACTAAACTGACGGAATGATTGTTGCAGAATAAGAAAAGAAAAAATATTTCATATTAAAACGTACCGTAATATTACTTTTCGCAATAACAATGGGCGCGTCCCACTCAAAAAAACACAGTAAACTTGTGTGAATGAAATACAATATTAATGAGTATGCAATTTTAGGAGAATAGATGGTCTCTGGGACAACCAACTTAAGCTTTTCATTGAAATTATGTAGGTGTTTATTTCTTCTACTGGGTTATTTTTGACCGAGTAATAAGTAGGTAAGGGTTAATATTCAATCTTAAGATGTTCAGCTAGATGAAAGGTTTATGATTTTCACATTATTTTAATTTCGCATTACTTATTGTTTTCTCATTTCTTTAAAATTCACTTTTCCAGCCTCAATATTTAGCTGGCTACGCGCTCTAGTAAAAAGAATAATATTGAACTTAACGAAGAATGGTTTTCGTGGTTGTTACACATACTTTCAAGAATGAATTTTCATAATTATTTTCAAAACTTTTCGACTAAATGTGCACAGTAGATCGTTAAGAATATTTTGGGAAGTAAGCGCTACTTACGTCCAACTCTGAGCAGAGTATAGAGTTTTACTTTAGTCACCGCTTGCACATTTCATCTGTTCGTGATGACTCTTGCACGCTTTAGACTTAATGAACGCAAGGCGCATCCAATCCCATAATATAGTATCTATATAGAGCAATTGCGACAAACAAAGAACGCGGGCAAATAGGATAACACCTACATTTTAAATCGATTCACTTAAATCTGAATTAGTAACAATACTCGGCTAAACAAATATATTTGAGAAACGAGATACTAGACTACAATGAAAATCAAACCACTGCCGGGTTAACAATTTTGATATAATGTATCAGTGAAATTTTAGCGGCATTATATTATTAAAAGAAAATTTTGCATTTTAGTTTGAACGAATTACCGGGGAGTAATAACGATATCTAAGTGAAGTGGTGTACGTATTGTTAAAGTAACAAATAACTAGAAGCGATTTCAACGATACTTACGATCATCCTCGTTTGTTATTAATTCGTATGCGATGTTTTTCTTTCATTTAGGTTACAAATCATAGATAAGGTGATAATCGCCGTGGTTCGCGGATTTTTGCTTTGGATCGCCTATTATTCTTACATCAAAGTTTACAACATATTGAACGAATAATAGTCCGAATTAATATTGCAAAACGCGGTATCGTTTTCAACGGTCGGTACTGTACGACGAGATTTATGCTTTATATTAATTTTAAGTTAAAATCTTCAGCTATGCGGTATTTCTCCGTGTAAATAATCGCCGAAATATTTAACTGCGCGGTGAAAGGGTGTTTTTTATTTATTTATTTATTTATTATATTTTTTTATTTCAGAAAATAAACGAATACGCTCTGAATTTGTTCTGAATTCATTATTTATCACGTTATCCGTAGGTTCTTTTAAACTTCGTTCTTTCCCCTACGGCACATCAATTGGTAATAATTAAAACTGTATTTTTGCCACATTACTTCGTGCGGTAATTCTCGATTCGCTAGTTTAGTTATGCAGTGCTTACGTCATAATTTTTACGCAAATATACTCTATTCCATTCTATTATTTCTTACAATTTTCCGATCAATTCGCGTTTTTTCATAGCACGAACGAAAAACCGCTCGACCGCTTATTAACTCGGCCTAGTACTACTTCACCCACGCAGAAGTCAGATTAGAAAGAATTATAATTGTTACCGCATAATCGAACTAGGCGGAAAAAGTTATCGATCGCATCATATTTTGGTTTCATTGGAAATTGCTTCGAAAGTTTACCTTAAATCAATGGAAAAGTTTTTAATAAAGTCACGCGATTTATCGAAGCGAATTAAAATTTAATCAATTATAAATTCGGATAAAATATATATTTCGCGCGGAGTAAATCGAAAGAAAGTCGCGTGAAAAAAAATCTGACGAGATATCTCTTTTAAAACAAGCTGGTTCTATTTGCCGCACATTTCTTCCTATCTTTATCAACAAATACTGTATTGCAATTGCTAACCTAAATAAATAAATAAATCTATAAGAAAAATCTGTTTGCAGATGCTTTGCGTGAATTCGATTTCTCGTCTCCACTTTGTTCTCGTCCAGTTCCATCCTCATAGATTTTCAATGGGCTCCTCTAGTCATTCTAATATAGATGGAAATTACTCAACTGACTCTTTAGCTAGCTCAGCCGCCCTTAATGGTCCTTTCTTCGACTCTTTCCCTTCTTCAGACATTCTTTCCCTATCACGCTCTAATCATTCCAGACTTTCGCTGCATATCTATCCATCTTTAAAGCTCGTTTCCTGCCTTGGTTTCATTCTATTCCTGTCTGTCGTCGTTCCACACTTGTTTCATTAATTAGACTCAGAATCAATCATTCTCTACTCGAAGTTCTCGCTTTCGATTTTCTTTAGCTCTTTCTCCTCTCTGCTCTCTTCACGCTTCTGAGCTTTTTTTTATTTGTGATTCAGATCATATCCTTTTCGAATGTTCTGCACTCTCTAACGAACGCTCCTTTCTTTACGCTCAACTTTTAGCTTTGGGTCTTTTCCCGCTCCCTTTAACGCTACCTATATCCTTTGCTTCCCATTGCCTTCAGTTATTCCGTTGCTGCTGTCCTTTTTGTTTTTTCCATTTCTGACCGCCTGGCTATTTAGTTCTATCTCTTAATTGTTCATGTTGCTGGGTCAAGGCCGCTGGCGCGCCCAGAGTAGGAAAAATAACGAAACCTAACACTCCTTTGCGGTGTGCCTGAGAGAAACGAGAAGTTACAGAAAATCCTTATTTCTAATAAATTTTTTCATCGATTTAGATATTTCAACTAAAGGAAGTAATAGCAAAAATGGTTTACTTTTTCTTTTTTTTTTTAGACTAATATACCTATTTATAATTTTTTTTTTTTTTTTTTTTAGTCCAGCTTTCGCCTTTTGGCCAGTCTATGCCTAGATTTGTAGTTAATTGTCTGTCCCTTTTCATATTTTAATATTAGCAGTTTTTAAAAAAATATATAACGCCTTACATTCTAAAGAAACTGGCTCCTTTACTATTTGATATACAGATATCGGTAATGGGTAAAATTTATATAAAATTCCTTTCACCAATTCTTTTCTTTCTTTTTTATATCTTTCACGCTGGAGGTCATACTATATGTTCGATCGACCCTTCCAATCCGCATTCATTACAGTTATTATTATTTATTATTCCTAATCTTGCTAAATGTAGTCCGGTGATGAGCCAATCGTATTTTTTTGTATAACACGCAACGGGACTGAAATAATATTTCTAGGGCGGACGGATTTTAAAATCGGTAGAGCAGTTATAAAAATGGCATAGTTATTAACACGTATGCATACACATTTATACTAGCCGTTGTTTCTGATAACTTTGGCCACGTAACTATTTAAATTTTTACCAATTTCTCCTTTTTTTTTTTTTAACATTATCTCTCCCAAAAACTTTTCTCCTATGATAATTTTGTTCAAAATCCGAACAGAGTTTAATAGCATATACACACAGATAAATGGGTGAACGTGACTGGGTAGTCCAGTGGTGATGTGATTTATTGAAAATTTAAAAAGTCAAAAGCAATTAACGTGGTTGAATAACCGCATGAAACTGAATAATAAATCGTTTAGCGGAAGATTCACAGCCTCTCTGTGTCTATATGTTCGCTAAGATCTAAGGAAATTAGTCTCTCCTTGTCATATTCGCTAAGAGAACCTTCTTTTATTGATTATTTCTATTATTTACCGCTAAACGCATTTTAGGAGGGTTGTCGTATTGAATCCTATAGTTGAACTTTAGCGCTGCGTAATTAGTTTAACCAATTTATTTTTTGAAAATTAATGATTCGAATTTTAGATTTTACTTATTTACTACGCAAGGCTTTATAGCGCTAATGTGTTCAAAAGCACGGTTAAACTAAATTAATCCGGGGTAGATTAATGTTCAAAACAACATCGAAACAGAAGGTAGGTTAAAATAATTTATTAAAATAAAGCGGTATGAGTTTTGATCAGTTGAATGAAGTTGGGAGATTGTTTTAATTAGTAGGACTAAAATTTGTGGCTGGAACGTTAAGAGCAGAATGGAGAGTGTCATGCGCATGGTAATAAATTTGGATATTTCAGACGGAATATATGAGATAATTTTTTTTTTTTATATTTAATGTGAAATTGTGTGACAATCTCAAGCGATCGAAGCGCACACATGTCCCCGCTTCCTTTTTCCTATGTGTTCGAACTTCTATTGGATGAGGCAAATCCTGTTGAACGGAGAAAAATTGTAGAGCCGACTTATTTTGCTTGCTTGACGGCGTAATTCGATATAATGAGACAGTATTAGAAGAAAATGCACTGGTGCTATGTGCGAAGCTTCTTTGATAGCCTGGTTTATCTCCTCGTTTCAACCTAAACAACTGTATACCGCTATCCAGATTATGTGGACTTACAGCTCATTTTCTTGTATTAACGAAATAAGCGTGCCTTGTTTCCCCAGTTTACTACGTAGTTATTCAATATGCGACAAATCTAAATCAGTTTTTTTTTTTTTTTTTTTTTTTTTATTTGAAAATATATCGATATTCATTAACATTTTTACACATTTCCTCGTCAAGCTATATTATCGACGAGTTTTCTTACATCTAAATATGCCTACATTATACTACTTATATACTGTACAATTTTATCGTCACGCAAATATTTTATTACAAACTTATCCTATTTTTACTTATTTCTAACTTAGCTATAACTAATCTATTATTTATTTTATTTTTATTTTCTATTATTTTATTTATTTATTTTGTGTTCCGTCTCTTTCCCTTTCTCTTTTTTCACTTTTGTTTATTACTATTTCCGTACCCTCTTCTCTTATTTAATGCTTATTATTGTTGTTGAAGTTTCCGAGGGGTAAATTTTGTATCTGGTAGAAACTAGAAATTAACGGAACATACGATCAGATGAGATAGCGATGTGTAAAAAGATATTAATTATTTAAGCGTGCTTTTTTTTGTTTGTTTATTGTTGCTGTTTTTGTTTGAATGAAAATATGTAGAAAACATCACACTGACGATCACGACAATCCTTGAATTTGAGAGGTCGAGGAACCATTATAATGTTTTCCGAAATTCTTTTTTGTGGGCTTTATACCGTTGTTGCGCCACGTAATTGCTTACCTTTCTCGCGACAGATAAATAAAACCAATTAGCAACAATTTTTTTTTTTTTTATCAAATATATTAAAAGAGATCCGTACTCGCTAATTTTCTACTGAGCCAGCTACCGTGACGCAGTTGGTTATTAGGTAGGACCTGGTTCGAATGTTGCTGTAGTACATTGAAACTTTCAAAAATTTCACTTACCCAAGTTTAGTGTCCATAGTTTACGCATTTGAAAAAAAAACCCCAGAAAAACTCTACTAGCGCCATCTATTGCACTCAATTATAAAGCATCATAATTATAAAAACGAGCGTATCCGAAGAGAGCGCTCGTGAATATTTCGCATTTAATTTTTATTTCTACATTAGAGAAATAAATGAGATGTTGAATTTGTCACTGTCTAGTTTACTGACACTGGAAGGTGTGTCACTTCTGAACTATTCTATCTTGAGTTATTTTGTACTTTCGAATTAGTTCATTGCAACACTATGTAGTTCATTCTATGCTTTCCGATCAGTAGCATGCGGCGCTGTCGTGCCCGTAAACATGACGTTTGGAATCGAACAACGGCTGGAAGAAAAATTTTACCGTTGAAGTTATGTCGTTTAAAAATGATTATTACAACTATTTTTATTTAGCAGCTAAATTAATAAAACATAACAAAAGTTGTTACATGAGATAATTATCACGTCTATAAATCAACTCGTGCTTTAATTGTTTAATTTCCGTACTCGTCAAGAAGTGCGGGTACGTTAGTTCTTCGTTGAGAAGTAGTCTACTGTGAAAATAAGATCGGCGAATATGCGACCGCCCCGGATTTATCAACTCCGTAACATCAGTGGTGAATAACTTCATCATCTGCAACAGATCAATCTATTATTTTTACTGCAATGCATTATCGTTATCACCAGCACGGGTAATTATTTCATCTCTAAACGCTGCTAACGGAAGTAAACAGAATTCAGGTAACATCGCTCCGCACTTCCTCTCATTCCAACCAACGGACAACAGGTAAAATTTCTTCTCCTCACTTTATCGATAATAATCGATTACACGAAAGCCGCATCGTATTTCAACTTTCCGTCAGGTTTTCCATATGGTGAAAAGCGTAAACCAAAAAAATTATATACCCTTAAAATACGCGAAATACAGTATGGACCCTACTACAATGCTCTCTGCTTAGAGCCCCACGACTAAAATTCAAAAAACATGGAACATTAGACGTTTGCCGTTTCTTAATAGCTCCGATACTTTAAACTTTTCTATACGATATGTTAAAATTAAAGATGCGATAATGAACGTCTTGAATTCCAAAGAAAATTATTTCAAGTTTTTTTTATTTTTGTGTCACACGACTCTTAGAAGTAATGGACAATATGGGTTTACGATAGCTGAAGTAATTTATGTAATTTTTAGAATCAATTTTTTCGATGTGACGAGCGAAGATCAAATTGATAAACGATCCTCCATGAATGGTCGGTAGAGCTGGATTCGTTTTGAGTTGTAATTCAAAGGTTTCTTTTCCATGAACCGAAATGATCGCCGATTTTCACGTTTCTTCAGATCGACGCTGATATCTCCTAATAAAAGTATAAGTATTGTAACTTTCGTTGTTTTTTCGAGTGATTTCTTTCGTTTCCATAGATTTGCGTAATTTCAATGCTTTATTTCATTCGTCAAACATTTTCTTCATTTTGTAACTTTCATCGAAAGCCTATTTTTCAATACTTCTACGTAATCACATTTCTTTCATTCATTCGACAACAGTTTTATATATGTTTTTTTTTTTTTTTTTTTTTTTTGTAAATTCACTATTATAATGCATAGTTCATTTACACATAGACGTCGATGAACGACAATCATCACCATGATAGACGAACATCATCGGACCCCGGTCCGAACACAATCGACTTAAGACAACTCCAGAAGAAAAGAGTGTATTCTTATTTACCTCCCGCGTAATGCCCTCGCGTTCCACTTTAGTGTGACGTTTTCTTCTAGTTAGGTCACGGCTAAATTCCATGCTAAAATTTAATGTATATGTTTCGTAGGAGTTCCGTAACAATTTAGTAATCATTTAATCAGAAAGCACCGTACTATTGCAGTTAATAATGATACAACAGACCCCAACCATATTCTTTTTGAATGCTCTGCTCTTTTCGCCTCAGTGCTCTCATCTATACGCCGAACTTTTGGCGTTGGATCTTCCTACCCCTTTCAATGTTTCCTTTATCCTTTCCTTCTCATCTCCAGCTGTTATTCCCCTTCTTCTTTCCTTTATACTTTCTATCTCCGATCGCCTCAGAATCTGAGTAGGTGATCTAAGTTCATGTAGTTGGGTCAGTGTTAACACCGAGCCCATTTAATAAAAAAAAAAAAAAAAAAAAAAAAACCCATCCATAAGACGACGGCTAATTAATTTTCAAAACGCTTATACTCAAATAGCGCCCTTCAATTCTATACTCAGTAATAGCTCAAGGTTTAAAGCAAAACTTTAAATCATAAACATCGAGTTCCAAATTTCTTATATACGATATGGAATGAGCCAAAAAGATACGAACATCTGTTAAAAAGAGGCAACTTTTTGCAACTAGAGCCGAAGCGAATAAATGAAACGTTACTTCTGCATTATCTGAATACGATATATCGGATTTCTTTACTTTCGGATAATATTTCATGTTTAGTAATAAGAAGAAACACATGATTAAAACTTGCCTGAATGTTATAGCAAGAAGAATAAATTGCGATACATGCCGAAAACATTAAAATAAACACTAGCGAAGCGAATAGAAATACACATTTAAATTTCCCTAGTCTGTCAACCAATTTAACCCACTGCTTATGGACAATAGTTTGATGGTGAAGGATGGGACAGAGTCTGTCAGACTCCCGTAGCTAATTTTGCACAGTTCTTGCTAGCATCTCACTGATTCTCATGCGTGATGATGTGGGAATGAGGAAAACGACAATCTAACTGAATAAAACATTTTATTAGATTACAAATGATAAGTAGTCTTTTATTTAGCGCGGGAACTATTACATTATTGATTTGAAAATCCTGGTAACATGCTTTTGATAACTAAAGTATTTAACTAAATACCATTCTATGAAATAACACGAAGTTCACAGCATCATCTTGGAACCCGAATTAAAGTCATTAGTAAATTTCAACTTGGAAAATTCAAATAGCGCGAAATCGTAAAGCTTTTTAAAATGAAAGAGGAACTATCAGATTGAGAAAATAAAAATCAAATTTTCTTTTGAACACAGAATTACGAAAGGAATATCACTTGGCAGGCAGTCCTTGCAAATTATCTGCCCACACTGCAAACAATGGCTTTTTTTGCATTTCATACAGATATATGTGGTCTTCCGTTTGAGCCTAGGGGGACACTCGGCGCAGTAAATTCTCTTCTCCAATTTCTTCTGAGTAGCATTCATCGGTGTTAGTGGTTCAGGAGGAGGAATTTGCAAGATTTCTCGGATCAAAGATTTCACTTGATTTTTAATTTTCAGCTCGGAGAGTCTCCTCAATCGCTGAGGATTGACCAATTCTTCAGTACGGTCTTTTGTGAAATCAAAACGTCTTTTCATAGGATTTCCTCGAAAACTCAAGAACAGTATGTGTATGAATTTGCCCTTGTTATGATTCTGTAGAAAATAGTGAGAGGCCATCTGAGAAGGATTTTCTTTGACTCGAATACGTTCCAGTTTTATAATCAACCGAATCAATTCGAGCCTTCGTTTTATTGTAAAACAATATCACTTTAGGCTTGTCCTTAGTCTGTGAAATCTCTTTAGAGTGGTGCATAGTAGATACAAGGTTGACGCGTCTGCTCGTTTTTGGAATAAAAGATATAGGAGTGACTTTGTCGTTGAAACCAAATAATGTTGAACCCACTGGCCTTCGTGGATTGGGTAAAAATTCCAATGGTATGTGAGGTTTGTTTTTTCGAAGCGTTCCCATATATGTCAGCCCATTTTTTAATAGCTCCTGACACAGCTCAATTGAAGAGAAATAATAGTCTGCGGTGACGTTCCGACCTGAACCATATATGGACCGTGTGAGCCTATAAACGCGTTGCGAAGGTTTTTTCGACATGGTATTCTGCTGTTCTTCAGCCAAAGGTTATTCCACCGGAACCCTTTTGAAATAATTATCAAAATAGAGATTATGAATCTCTGGAAAATTTTATTAGGTTACAGAATAATAGAAAACAACGAATTAAAACACATGGACATTACAAAAATATTGGTTTGACGGGGGAAAGAGTCTCAGAGACTCCTCCTTGAACAAAAGCGGGCGGAGTAGAAAAGAGTATGCAAACAAGAAACTTAACCCTACTTACCTTACATTCCTCTTCCGGAGATAAGAGGCTACTCTGGCCATTTCAACCCAATCGCATCAGTAGGAGCCTTCCCTCACCCCCTACCGAAGGGACGGAGGAGTCTCTTAGACTCTGTCCATAAGCAGAGGGTTAATTCCGAATGTTATAAACAAACGAATCGCCTTTCTAATCAACAGAAAAGTAAAATTAATTATCGGAGAAAAAACACAAGAAAGAAAAAAGTTTAATAAAAATTGTAGAATCTAAAGGGGAAAAATCAAGATCAACCAAAATCTGAACATCTAGACGTGTAATCTTATGTGACAGCGACCAATTTACATTAGCAGAAAAAGGAGAAGGATTTAAACAAGGGATATTTCGGTCGTTAGAAGAAAATGTCCGAAAAAATGAAACCAACTAGCCCCTCAGACTGAGTAATGTTATTCGTAGTCATGTGTAAAGGTGAAAAAGATAATTTAAATCCGGCTAAAGAATTCGCGATAGACAGCACGCATGCTTTATATCGTAATCAGACACGTCAATGAAAATAATAATTCATTTCTTCGTTTATTTATTCTCTTCCTTTTAATAATTAATTGGAATTTTAATGGTTTTCATCGATATTTCGAAGATTTGGAAATTTTACTTTACCAATAGAAACCGAAGGTAATATGTTTACGAGAAACAAATTTAAAACATAGAACTAAACTATTTCGATATAATGAAACGTAATGCAAATGCGCAGCATAGAAAACACGGGGGAGGGAGGATTCTTGCAGGTGTAAAAAACGGAGTGTATTACACAAAATTTACTTTGCGCAAGAGCAATATATATTATAATACGGAACTATTGAAGCGGAGGAAAGAAATTCACTTTATGCAATAATTATGTATTGCCATCACAACAAATAACGCAAGAGGGGCGAATTAAGAGAACAATTAACCGGCTAGAGAAACCAGTTATAATCTGATAATGCAGATGCAATGATATTCCTTCAATCTAACGGTTTAATACGCATTTCCTTAGAAATAAAGTTATTTCGGGCGGAAATGAGAACTGCAAACCTGCATGTGGAATAAGAGAAACGCTACAGGAAATTAAAAAAACCGTCCTACACTGGAAAACTACGTTAACTTGCAAAACATGTTAGCAAGAATCAAATTCACATTTAAACAAATAAAGAGAAAATCTTGGATTGAATTCACTTTATTTATAAACTTAAATGTACCCGCCACTGTAATGTAGAACGAGACCTGGCAAATGAAACGTATAGGCCGAAATAAATTTTATAGGGTTCTAATTAAAAATATTATATACTATAATCGTTCAATCCTAGTTGGAACTTTCGCGACGTATCCAGCTGTAAACTCAATCATTCAGTATCAGAAGAGGAACAACTGTGCAGGTTAAACGATGAAAAAACGTCTCTTTTAGAACATAAAAATAATGAAAAATCGTATAACGCCGATTTCACTATTAAAAGAAGCTTTAAAATGTCACGTTATACGGTCATATATCATCAATCACAGATATTTCCAGAACGATGGCGCGAGGCAATCGTTGCGCCAGCTTCTAAGCCTGGTAAAAAATGTTGTGAATTAGAAAAATTTAGCCCGATTTCTTTCAGCTCTATGTTATGCAAACTTTTTAGAAAAAACGATAAATCGCAGGCTATTATAGATTCTGGAAAGTCGAAATCTTCTCCATTCTAGCTTTGATTTCGAAATAAAAAGTCAACAGTTTACTTATTGTACTGTGTAAATAAAAAATTACAATCGTATTTACACGACGAGTTTTATCAATATTCATTGATCTTAGAAACAAAGATTTTAGATACACTAAACACCTAGATAATAAGTGAAGATACGTTTTATTTCATAAAAAATTTTTTAACCGTCAGGACATTTAGGGTACGCATTGGAAATCTAACGTCGTACTCACTTAAAATGTGTACCGCGAGCATCGGTTTTAAGTCTTACACTATTTATTATTATGTTAAATAAGTATTACACCGGTAATATAATAATTAATATTTTATACTTTATTTGCTGATGCACTGCTTTTTTCCTCCATAAAAATGTTAGTATCGGCGAAAAAGTATTGCAAAACACTATTATGAACATATTTCAGTGCATCGAGGAAAATTAACTTAGCTTTTCTTCAACGAAATCAACGGCAATTCACTTTTGTCACGTAAAGAGATTGTATAAAAGCACCGAATATCTCTATCAAAAATCGTACTCTATCACTGAATCTGTTGTGAAATATCCCCTCTATTATATTGGAACAAAAGATCGTATAAATAAATGAATCGTCTCAGCTACTATTCATATATATAATCAGGAAGGTAGCCCACGCGTCATCTGAAGTAGATATGAAATTCACGTTACGTTTATATGGATACTTATTACAGTCGAAAATTGATTGCAGTAGTGCTCTATATGTGTAGCGTGTCTTCGAGTAAAATTACGGTCAAAAAACTGGATACGATGTGCAATATGTCTATCCGAATAGCATCAGCCGTGTTTCGTAGAAGGCCTGGACAGTCTTTATTGTGAAAAAGGAAATTTCTTTCAGAAAAGTTTTATATTTGCCTTCATACTGTTCCAGGTTTATATTAAATGTCTTCGGTCCCAGAAATCTCGCACTTGATTTTGAAAGACAGTTCGCAACTTTCACAAAAATTTTTAACGGACAATTACGTTTTTCCGCTTTCTCGCACTTTTCGCCAATTTGGAAGGGAAGTGAAATATGATTTCCTTAGATCGCAGGCTGGTTAAAACAGTTATATCCGTAACGGAACAAAATATGCTGAAGAAGTACTTCAAACCCAAGTCTTATCATTATAATGCCGATGCTCTGACACAGGAGTTCCCAACCAGGGGGCATAGAGAGATGTCAAGGGAGTCACGAAAGAAAAATTAATTTAACGCGTAAATTAAACATCGAACGAGGGGAGTTCAATAAATAATGTGTGGCATGCCTTCGAAAATTACCTTTCAGGCATTTGAAAATTTTCACAAATAATCAACAAAGTAAAATTATCGCCATTTTTTTTTTTTTTTTTTTTTGCATTAGCTGAGATGAATCCACCGCCATCGTTAATTGTGCACAGTTGTTTATGTTCGTTACATCAATGGAGATCACTTGTACTCCCAATCTTTGATAGCAGCCACTAAATCTGAAGATATATTTAATTCGATATCTGATTTTATCGAAAAAAGTTGATTTGGACTGGAATAAACTTATTAGACTTTGCACAGATGATGTCCCTGCAATGGTAAGTATACGATCGAGTTCAGCTTAATAACTGAAGGAAAAGAATCCCGCGATCGTGTGTATTAATTGTGTTATTCATCGACAAGTTTTGGCTTCCAAAATATTGCCACAGAAATTACGCCAGACTTTGTACACAGCTATAAAGATCGTAAACTACATCAAGAGCAGCGCGTTTAATTTGCGAGGATCTCGATTCTGATCACAGAATCCTTCTATTCCGCACAGAAGTACGCTGGTTGTCTAAGGGCAACATGTTGGCTCGCCTTTATGAATTGAAAGAAGAGGTCACATCCTCTTTCTTGGGTTCAAAGAAAAAAAAAAAGATTTTTTTGCAAATGTTCAACAATGAACAATTTCAATGGAGGTTGGCCAATTTGACTGATGTACGTTTGATACTTTGAATTAGCTAAACTTGAAGCTTCAGAAACGGCACTGTAATAAGGAACTATGATCATATTCAAGGGTTCATATCAAAGTTTCAACTTTGGAATCCAAAGGTGTCTGATGGAAATGTAATAATATCTTTTTCTCGACTATTCGAAGCAATGAAAGATAAAAAACTGGACGAAGATTTGAAAGTTGAAATACAAACTCATTTGCAAGCGCTGGAAGACGAATTTCACCGATACTATCGAGACATTAATTCAAAGTCATCAATATGTCACATAACCAGAAACCGCGATTTGTTGCTGATGTCTTACAATTACCAGAAGAAGTTCAGAAAGAATTTCTAGAAATGAAGGCTGATTCGACAACGAAAGATGACTTCAATCTCTTTGTCATTGGAGAAATTTTGGATCAAACGATTTCTTGTTAATTCGAAAGTTGCCCCTCTTGCTTTGAGAATACTTGTTTCTTTATCTTCGACTTACTTTTATGTGAGACAGGGTTTTCAGCTCTGGTTTTAATTAAAACTAAGCAGCGAAATCGTCTTGCCGTTGATAGCGACTTGACGGTAGCTCTGGCAAAAACTGAACCTTGAATCAACCAAGTGGTGCAGAGCATGCAAGCTCAAGTATCTCATTAGTAATTTAATTATAATAAATTATTTCGATAATAAACGTTTTAAATTCGGTTAAATTTTATTTTCTACTACTTAGAATTTATATAACTAAGCGTTATTAAAACCATGTTTTTTTTTTTTTTTTTTTTTTTTAGTGAAAAAGTATCACAGATTCTTAAACAAGCTTTTGGTATGTTAGACTTTAACTCTATCTCGAATAGCAACCAAATTTGAACTAAACCGAAGGAAATATTGCTTTTCAATTGCGACAAAGCACTAATGAAATTCAAGCGAAAAAATCAAGACTGGCTTATTATTGGATGATGCTCCTTACTCAGATATTAAGCGGATAAGTGATGAAGATGATAGTGATAATGATGATGATTATATATATATTAATTACGAAGTAATTCTCACGCTACCCCCCATTAGAAAAAATGTCCCAATTTTATGTAACGTCCTACCAATAAACACAATTCGTCCAAGAAGAAAACCAACACAATTTCAATATGAACGTGATGATGAAGTTTTTCTAGACCCCAAAAGTCAAATACAAAGTAGAATTTTTTTCGGACTCCTAGATCAGATATTAACACTTTTTTGAAGGATAAATTTGAGGAGTTAAAGACATTTACCGACGTACCTAGCTTTTTCAGCAATAACTTATTTAACTATTCCAATGCTGAATTAATTAAACATGATGAAGATTTCAATCTGAAGCTTAAAAACGATTCAAGTAGTGAAACATGCATTGATGGTATCGATTTGTTTAATGAAATCAACGCTTTTAAGTTGCTATTACAATATCCTTTTACGAATGATTTATTTTCAACATTTCTGACGCTAAGAATATTACTTGCATTGCCAAATTCAGTTGCATCTGGTAAAAGGTACTTTTTAAAGTTAAAAATTATAAAAAAACTATTTAAGATCAACAATGCACCATCAAAGAGTAATTTAGCTATAGTTTCAATTGAACATGAAATCTTAGACAGCTTGGATACAGAAAAATTGATAGCAGATTTCGCAAACATAAAAGCAAGAAGTGTGAAAATTTCTTTAGGTAAATATTTATATAAGTAAACAAAAATAATTAAGTAATAAAAATAAATAGTTTTTCTTTGTTATTTCTTTTCTTCTTTTACATACCGTCATGAGACAACACTAAAGAACCTTTCTGGCAAATTCATCGTAAATAATCGTAATTAAACAGGTGGCGACATAATTGGTATTGCACGCGGATGCTCAAACAGCTGGCGGCCAGCTTGGAAATTACCGAAATAGCCGCACTTTATGCAAATTAGATATTTATCAGTTTCTGATAGGACAAAACAGTTTATATAACGATAGTTGCCGGTTTTGAAAACGTTTAAAGAATTAAACCTGATTTGCATGCAATTAAAATTACAATCGCACAGGGATATGTTTACTGCAGAACCAATAGAAGCGCAATGAAGGCACTTTCGATGAGTACTTCATTACATATATATATATATATATATATATATATACTTTTTATCATTCACCAAAATAAACAAAATAACGATAAGCCATTAATAAAATAAAACCGTATTACATTATTTTTTTTTATTTTTTTTTGAAAAATATGTATTTATTATTTTTTACATACAGAACTTTCGTCAAGCTAAAACGCGTGTCGACGAATTATCCTATTGAACACTTTACCATCTTAAATTAACTCATACATATACATAATCGTGTAATATTTACTAATCTTAATCTATTTTTTTACTTATCAATACTTCATAATCTATTTTTATCTTTTATATTCGATGTTTTTTTTTCTTCAGATTTTTTGTTATGCCTTATCATTTTATTTATGTTTATTATTTTTTTTATATTTTCTTCTCCCTGGAGCCTTTCCTTTATTTTTCTTCTTCTTTCCCCTATTTTTTCCTTCTCTATTATTTCTTTAGGTATTTTATTCAACATCTGAGTTATAATATATTTATCCGTTTGCTAATCTATGTTCTTGCTAACGACAGCTGGTACGAAAGTTTTCCTCTCAACTCGTATTCTGTTTTTATTCTTT
Organism: Icerya purchasi; assembly: GCA_039619475.1. NCBI lineage: Eukaryota > Metazoa > Arthropoda > Insecta > Hemiptera > Monophlebidae > Icerya > Icerya purchasi. The sequence continues at coordinate 232,592,026 of CM077116.1, forward strand.
TCTCTAATTCAATTTTCTTTTCTGCTGATATGTACCGCCATATCTTCAGTAATAAATACATTCCTCTTATGCTCATTACGTCTTCTTTTTTTAATTATTTCACTATCGGTTTCTCCCTTTAAGGATTTCCTATTGATTTCAAGCATTTAATTTGCAGTTTATTTATTTTCCCCAAGTATGCTTTTCTCGCCATTCGCCTGAATTCCATATCTGATCCTCGACTCTACTAGCGCATAATAAACTACTTTTAATGTTTCATTTGTTGCATATTTCTTTAATGTATATAAAGCTGGTAAAACTGCTCTTATTTTCTTTGCAATGTATTCCATATGTATGTCCCATCTTAAGTGTTGGTCCATCATTACCGTCCAAAAATGTTTATAATGCGTTACAATGTCTAACTTTTGACAGTTTTTCATTTCACATTCGCGTCTTTCCCCCATCGAGTGTACACACTCGTTTGAGTGCATTATTATATTTGGACAATACAAATCAAAGCTGTCTCCTTTTTTCCGCAGTACCATTAGTCTTTTTTACATTTACTCTTAGACTTTTATCGTGTGCCCATTTACCTATTATTATTAGATCTTTTTGCATCCTTATTTCTGTTTCTTTAACAGCTTTATGTAACGTAACTATTGCTATATCATCCGCGTAAGAGACTACCTTACTGTTACTTAATTCCTTATATAGACCATTTGTATATACAATAAACAGTATTGGCGCTAAGTTGCTATCTCTAAATCCGTACTGATGAAGTGGTATTATTTGGTATTCATTAACTAAAAAGAGCACTCTTTTTAATAACAGGGTTTCATATAATTTCGATATCACTGGTTTTATTGAAATAGGTCTGTATGAGGCAACATCTGTAGGTGGTTTATTATGCTTCGGTATTATTATGTTAACTGCGCAGTATAGTAGATTAATCTCAGCATAGCGTTGAATATATATGTTAGTAGCAGTAACCTTTTGCATGGTAATTCCTTTAGGACCTTAGCGGTTATTAAATCATAACCAGGCGCTTTTTGTGGTTCATAGTTTTAATTGCAGCCCGAATCTATTAGTTGGGAAAATTCACGATCTTTAAAACTAAAATCGTTACATGAAAAATTTCATTCTCTTTTACACTCTTATTCGTATAACATTTGTACCATTCTGATAAAGTGTTTGTGAATAATGAAACAAATAATCTATCATGTATGAAAATTGCAATAGATATTCTGAAAAGGAGGAAAAACCGTTTACACCGCAAGTGTAACTAAAAATTGTAAAATAAAATAATATACAATTAATTTAAAGAAAAATTTTTATTTATTAATACAGTAAAAATAAAGAAAATAATTTTTGCACGTTTCCAAAGTGGGATATTTAAAGAAAATGAAATAGAAAAGCATTGGTCTAAATAATATTTCATATCAGTATTGGCCAATGCTTTTATCTCATTTTTTTGAAATATCCCAGTTTAATGAACCTTCAAAAATTATTTTCCTTATTTTTAACGCATTAATAACTAGAAGCTTTCTTTAACTTTTTTTTGTATTGTTTTATTTTGTTTAATATTGTCATAAATTCTAAAAGAAATATTTAATTTACATTGTAGAACTGGTTGCATTATGTAGCGCAACATAATGCAACAATTGTGGACATGGTTACAAGCAAATGAGAGTAATAATTTTTTTTTTTTTTAATCATACTCCTTTGTTTTTAAACAGTAAAGATAACTTAAAAAGGTTCATTAAAGCGATTGAAAATGGTTTTGTTGCTCTTAAGCAAGGGAAAAAAAAGAAAAGTCTCAAAATAGATCTTTAGGTTGGGATATGTTCTAAAGAAAAAAGCCTACGCAATTTTCGTTATCACTTTTATGATTGTTTAATTTACTTTTGTCAAAATATATGGCTTTCTTCTTACATTGTATTTAGAAATGATTGATAATTTTTTTTTTTTTTTTTTTTTCCACACCTAGCTGCTAGAGCTATCAGAGGAAGTTTTGACTTTAAATCACTTGAACGGCATTCCTTCCAGCAAAGGGATACCTAATTATTTATTCTACTAAGTCTAGTGGTTTTATTCTCCGCAACCGTCGTACTTCAGTTGAATTATCGAGCAGATTGACTGCTGTCCTGTTTGGGTGATCGTGTAATCGCATAGCATGTTTCGTCGCTTCTTCTCTTATAACGTCAGCAACATACGAAACGGTTAGATCACTGTGAAGGGTTTTATTGGATATAAACCAAGGAGCATTTGCCATTATCCTTAATATTTTATTTTGAAGCCGTTGTATTACTGCTAAATTTGTCCTGGCACTGCAGCCCCAAATTTAACATCCATATTTCCATACTGGGGCTAAAATGTGAAAAATAACTTTACTGATATTTTAGAATATTAGTTTAACAAATAACATTTTAATAATTAAAGTTTTAACAAACAAATGAAAAACAAAAGATTACAGATAGACAATTTTTTAAAATTAAAACTAATCACACGCATCAGAGGATAAAATTCAAAAAATCGGTTTTCCGAGCAGATATATAATAACTGACACTTCAGTTAAACGGCGTGTATCGGTCAGTCATAATCTGTATCGGTAGTTTACCAGATTAGATTAAATACATTTTATTTACAATATTAAAAGTATTTTGATAAAAATTAACGTAGAACATAGTGAAAAATATAATCTAAACAATTAGTTGCAGTGGTTCATTTTACATGCGTTTGTGGGTGGGTATAATATATGCATATATACATATATATATATATATATGTATAACTCCCCTGTGAAGTATCGATTCTTTCGTGTTTTTTTTTAAATGAATAAAAAATGAATTAATTCAAAGTTTCTCGAGTGTAACTTACTCTGAACAACAGTTTTTTGGAAAATTATTGATCGCGCATGGGATATTATTGCAATGGATGCATACTGTAGTCCAGACAAATATAGCGTGATTCGGCTTTTTAATTGTTTTCGGTATCCGTACCGATTCAGAATTAATTTCAGTACAATGAAAGGTGAATAACATGCCGGAATAGTCGCAATAAGATAATATGTTGTGGAATGTATTTGAAGCAGGGAAAAAAAAAACATTTATTTACAACCGTTTTTACATAAAAGTTATAATGTATAATTTTTATACACTTTCCGTGTATATCGCGAAAACAAATGTTATTTTTTACAGGTACCGCGGTAAATGACATCATTTTGGATTATCAAATTCTACAAAACGTTAAATAGTAAATAAATTAATGGTAATGCAAGAGTTAACACTAAAGGTCATTTGCGTGCATTAATATCGTCACCTGTCGCGCCCGTATCATGTATAAAATGAGAAGACGAATTGAAATGGCAGTCGTAGTGAAACGTCAATTACACATAAACGGAAAATTATGTAGCACACACATAAAAATAGCTTTAATTTTATTACAACTTGTTATAATTATGATGTATCTTCGTCGGTCGGGATAATCGAGAATACAAAACGATGTCGATAAAGTTTAAAGTACGATGACAGAAAAAAATAATGTGTCAAAATGCAAATTTCTTAACCTGATGATTAACTAACTTAATAAACAGACGCGATTGAGTTAATATATTCTTCAGCGACTCAAGCCGGAAGTAAGTGATCACTGGGGCAAAGGTCTGTATATCGGAATAACATTATTATTCCGGTCCCGTTATTTATCAACAGCTGGGGTCGATGAAAAAACGATTTCGGATCGATAGGGTTGCAAGTATTTTATTTTCACAGGTATTTCTTATATTACAGATTAAAATTTACCGGAAAAGTATTTGTATTCTTCAACGAAATCTGATTATGCGAGTTCTTTAAATTCAGAAAATAATCTTTGTAGAATAATTAATCGATTGCAACCTTATTTCGTATTTTACGTTGAATTTTAACTATATTTGAGATTCGCATTATTGTCGCGGTACTATTTTTGTAGCGCTATTCAGAGGCAATAAATAAAAAAAAAGGTAAATATAAACACCTATTAATATACGTACTAATAATAAAGAAATATATGAATTAACTGCTTGATAATTTTAAAGTTATTATTATTAGGAGTAGATATTTCGCACGTAATTATTAATTTATTGGTTTCTTTTTCAATATCGCTCAGTGTCATAGCTTTTCTTTTTTTCTTCTTGGTATTAATGAAGTATCGTCTATTAGAGATGCGAACATTAAACAATAAAATTTACCGAAATCTATACGGTTCATAAAAAAGCTACGGAGGTTTTACGTTGCGAAGAAAGAACACAGAGAGGCGAACTGAGATAATATATTTACGCATACCTTAAAAAAAAAAAATTACACGATTGATATCTTTTAACTTTGTTACTACTATCAAGAGGATACGTTTTTTTTTTTTGTTTTTTGTTTTTTTTAACCCCCTTTCGGGCATGTCAACAAAGGATCTTCGCCCAGAAACGAAACGAGGGAGAAAGATTAGTTGGATGTAGAGTCGGTGTCAAATATTGATAGAATAAAAGAACTTAGGATAGGAACAACGGAGATCGACGGAAACGATAAGATATACGAGAAGCGCAATAAGGATTAGAGAGTTTGAGTGATAACAGATCGGAATACATAAAGAAGTGCGTTCGTTCACGAGGGATGGACATTCAAAGAAGATATGGTCGGGATCACAGACGGCTTCGTCGTTAGGATGGAGAGGACAATTAAGGGGATAAAGCGAGATGAAAACGATAACGTGCGGAAGGAAGACGAGTATGATTGAGACGTAAACGGATAATAGGGACAATAACGGAGCGGCGAAGCAAAGGGAAATCATAAAACCAAGGCCGGATGGGAAGATTAGGTTGGATGGAAAAATAAACGGAAGGTTGATTAGAAAAGAAAGAAATCTGACCAAAATCTAACATGAAACTTTTTACACAATCGGAGTAAGAGGATACGGTTAAAAAGATGAGAAAGTAATTCCCCTTGTTGGGACAAGTAAGACGATTATCCGCTAACCCTTAAAAACGTATCTATAGATTTCCGCATAGCGATCTTCGCAATCTAAACGGAAATGTACCAAAGTGTACTGGAAATATTAGAGTGTATCAGTTTAGCTAAAGTTGTCTCTTATACTAATCGAATAGAATCTGTGTACTTCTGTTCAGCGAATGCGATCGTATCGGGCTACTGCTTTTAAATAAAATAATGACCACGATAAAAAATATGATATTATTGTACTAAACCTCCGACCAAGTTAATTTCAGTGAACATATTAAATTACAACAACGGTATAAATATTATGTTTTAGCAAAAAAAGAGTTATTATAATTTCGGAAGTGTATTATTATGCAGTGATGGAAAACACTATTGTTTAGAGGTAACAAAACTCTGTATTTTGAATTTCTGATGGAATTTCAACAGTTCCCAAAAAAATTCTAATAGAATTGAAAATAGAGCGAATCCCATTTTACGTAACAAGGAGATTAAAGTCCTGCACGATGATTCTCGCGTTTTTTAAACTTTCTTTCAAAGGATACAAAAATTTGATTAGTTGGAAACCGTTATTTTTATTACTGTGAAGTATTACAGACCGGAATTCACTTATAAATTTCGTGAACATTTCAATTAAGCAGCTCTCTTTTAGTAATAAAATTTAATAAAATTAATTAAATTAAAAATTTTCCGACTCTTAAACAGCCATTCAGCCTTTCCGAAAGTAATGTAAAGCCTTTAACTGAAGATCCTTTGTTGACATGCCCAAAGGGGGGTTAAAAAAAAAACAAACTACGGTTGATTTACAAGAACCGTGTGTTTTCGTCTTACCCGGACTACCTTTTTTTCCGTTAATTTTTTTCACTCAGAAAAAAGCCATACGTTAGCTTTTTTTTACCATAAAATAGAGTTAGTTACGCAAATGTTTAACAGTATTATTAATTTTTGCTTACATGATTGCGGATGCTAGTTTACCGGTCTGCAATTATGTACTAGTTAGTTGACAATTAAGAAATAATAATAATACGAAGAAACACGGTGATTGTCATTAATATTTAAAACTGCGTTTAATTTAATCGATGTTTTGCATATACTTACACCGTAATGGAAATAACATAAAACAGAAAAGAAATCATCATCATCATCATCATCATTATCGTCTATCTCCCTACTATCGGAGTATGAGCGCCAACCCAGTTTGCATACGTATTGAGATTAGTCCTATCTTGAAGTAGGCGATAAAGCTACACTGCGGACAGTACATTGGTGATCTGTCGCTGTGTTCTGTATTACTACTTTTCAGTCGCAGTTTTTGGTAGGCTCTATTGCATCATTCATCATCGATTTCCATTTCAGTCTGTTTGGCGCTGTTATTTCCCATAATGGGTTTTTTCGTGAATTTAGGTGTGTTTTCTTTAGCGTGCTGGTGATGAGGTCTTCACTTTGTAATTTCGGTCAATAATGTAGTATTTCATAGAGCATGCGCTTAGGAATTCTTTCTTCATGCCGGTCCGCCGCAGCCGATGTTGGACTAGATATTGCCCAATCGAGAGATGGCGTGTCCAATGTAGTATTGTGATGTTCGAAATATGATCTTCCCAATGTATTTTAACCATTGGCCGCTGATATCTAAGACATACTTCCAATTATTTGCTTTATTTTTACAGCTTTCATAACTGTACAGCGCAGTCCGAAGTATCAGCACCTTAGAGACGGCTAGTTTCGTTGCCGTTGAAAAGAAATTCAGGAAAAGTCGATTTGCTAGTCTGTTATACGCAATCATTGCATTTTTGATTCCGTACGAAATTTCCTCATCTAAGCCTTTGTCCATATTATTAATCATGCTGACGAGGTATTTAGCCGTCTCTGCTTTATTTAATTCAATTCCGTCTAAGTAGAATTTATCGTCTGTGGTCTTTGTTGTCATCGCTTCCGCTTTTTTTTACAGTTTATATGTATAGGTCAAAATTTTTGTAGGTTAGTCATCGTTATGGCATTTTGCAATTGCTCCTTCCTTTTGATTACGATTACGCAGTCATCAGCATACTGAAGACTTTGTAGGATGTACGTACGTGTTTTGCTTTTTGCCTTATATTTTACAATGTTACGTAATCCTCCGTCGTACCTGAACCTTATTCCCACTCTATGTGCTTCAACTTTTTCCCTTTATATACCACAGATGGATCATGATTAAGGAAAAATTGAACAGTGTTGAAGCTAGTGTACACCCTTGTTTATCGGAGCATTCTATAATTTGAAGACATTTCCAACGCGCTTTTCTGTTCATAGAGTCGAAAGTTTTTTTTTTACATCAATGAATGCTAGTTGGAGCTTCACATTTTGTTCTTGCGATTTCTCGACCATTTGTTCGAATAGCAAATATCATATCTGTGGTACTACGTTGTTGGTGAAAGCCGCACTGTTCCTCTGGAAAGAAGTTGTTTATTAGCAGCTGCGGTCTCATTTGCAGTATTCTACTTCGTAGTTTACGAGCTGTGCACAAAAGTGATATGCTTCTATAATTTTAGCAATCCGTTCTATCTTCTTTGTTCTTGTAAATACAAATTGTGGCAGCATTCTTGAAATCGGCAAGTAAAGTACCTTCGACCCAAAATTTTTTCAACAAAAATTAGAGATGCGCTACCAACGGCTTTCCTTCGATGTGATATACCTCATTTAGAATACCATTAATTCCTGGGGTTTTATTACGTTTAAGATTTGGAATAGTTAACATTATTTCATTCTTAGTTGGTGGCGTATCTAGTTCTAGGGCTGTCTCTTATTTAGGTATTATCTGGTAAATACTTTCGTTTACTGTTGAGTCGGTGTTCAAGGGTGTTTGGAAGTATTCATTTTTCATCTTTATCGAACAATCGCCCTGTTTTGTAGTAGTGTGCCGGATGAGCTCGCGATAGCAGCCTTGCGATTACTTACTGGACCATAGTACGATTTAATTGCCATACAGAAAGCCCCAGCATTATTTTTGTCAGTAAGTTATTAAATTGAAGTCATCTTCTCTGACCATCTTCTTGAATTTCCTAGTTTCTCTTGGTACTTACACCTTCAAAAAAGTAAAAATTTTTCGTTTACTAGTATTTGTTCGTTCGTTTTGTCTACTTATAAAGGCTATCCTTTTCGACTTAATTTTATTTTGTAACTGCCGTGAGCAGTCAGAAAACCAACCTTGTGAACAGTTCTTTCTGTAACCTAGAAAACTTTTGCATGCTAAATTTACAGTGTCCTATTTTTAAGATTAGTCTCTAATGCCGAAATGAACTTCTTTACATTCTTTCGATCCTTAAATTTATCTGTGTTGTATTTTTGTTGTTTGCTGCGTTTCCCTTCATGACAGTGTTTAATGAACGAGAAGTGGAACTTCGATCTGAGTAAGATATGATCCGTATCGCTATCTGCATCTTGCATTGCCCGCGTTTTAAGCATTCGCACCTATTTTGCTGTCGCGTTATGATACAGTTAATTAAGTTTAGATGCCTTGATCTTGGATGCCTCCGAGTTTCTTTAAGTTCCTGTGTTATTAATGTAGTAAATAAGTGTCCTTTCTATTCAGTAAAGTTTTGAAATTCCAAATTTCAAAATTCCGCTTTATTGTTTGTGTGTTCTTTTTTTATTTTTTTATTTTTTTCACTTTTCTAATAAGTTTCCTCCAACCGTGGGTAGCTTCCTAGAAGCTTTGTGGGATGAATTTAAGACATCTTTTCTGTCCCTTCCATTATTGTGGTAGACAGAGCGGCTTCTAAAAAGGACTGCCTGGTTGCGCAAACTGTTGTCAAAGTCTGATATTATCCCTTCGCAACAGACAGCAACCACCTGGATTACATTGCCTTCTGTGCTAGGTATTGTCAAGAAGCTACCAATTAACCAAACCTGCTCTCGACACCGCAACCTAATCACTGTAAGACTTAAATAAGTAAACGAAGGAAGGAAGGAATAAAGGAAAGGAATGAAAGAAGGAAGGTTGGATGGCGGTAGTTAGCGTTATCAAATGGAACATAGAAGCCAGAGCGCAATTGATTCTTATGCCGCCTATAAAGCTACACTAGTATATCCAATGGCAAGGACCCGCCAAGATAATTAGACCAACGCAATTGGTGCAGCTTTCTGCAGGCATAGTGGCAGAAAGTAAGGATTTAAAGAAGGATACAAGAGAGGACTTACAATGAGGTAATGAAAGCGGGCAGGGAATCAGGGAGATGGAAGTAAGTGATGAATACAAGTAAACAGGAGAAAAAAGATTGCTACTTTGTTCGGGGCAACACCCTAGACTTTGGATAAAGATCCTAACCGCAGGGTAGCGGTTGGCCACTAGGACGCGGCAGATGAGACTTATTTATACAAGCAGCCTCAACCCACCAAAAGGGTAATGATAGACAGTCGAAAGAGCGTAAAATTTTTTAAACAGTTCCCAACTTATCCCCTTATCTTCTCGTGTCTCTTGTCAACACTGAAATCACCTACTCGAGGCTTTTTCTAGTAGTTTTTCTTAGTTCTCAGCTGTTCATTCTTTATTCACAGCTAACCAATATATCTATTGGGTGTATCAACGCATCATTAACGTAAGGCACCCAGAAGAAGAAGAAGAAGAAGAAGTGTATCACTATCCACCACCCTTGGACGTGCCTCATTCCGGCTAGAGTTCTCTACCCAAAAGGCATAAGCACTGTCTGGGGAAAATAATAACGAAATATACTTAAAAATCCGCGTTTAATCAAAAATAAACGTAATTATAATAATGATAATTAAAATAATTATTATAATGGTATTAATAAGAAACAATAAATTTAATATTGTCAGAATACTCGAAGGTAGTGTCTTGGAAACTTCGCTTATTGAAGTTATTAACAATTTTGAGCTACCGTTTGTTGTATTAAATAAATATATATTTTTCTTCTTTTTTTGAGGAGGGGGGGGGGGCTATTTTTATATATAGTAAATGACCCATGGGTACCTTAAAGACTGTAAAAAATTGATTATCTTTTATTATAATAAATAGTTTTAATATCAAAACGTTTAACATAGCAACAAAATAATTCACTGATGGTATTATTTGAAAATTCGACCTTTAATTCGTTAAAAAATTATTTGCGGTTTTAGAAGAGGACCTACAATTTTGTTCTGGTAAAGTTAACTCTCGTTTGATTAATTGACCGTTGAAGATACCAGTAAAACCGTTTAATTTATTTATCTCTGTTATCTGCTTTTACTTTTATTTTATTTCGTCCATACTGTTCTTGCCGGTTTCATTTCTCGTTCTGTCGTTATTTTATTTTCCAACTGAATCGCTAGTTTAAATTAATGCCGGATTCAACTGCGAGGAGAGGTAAATCCTCCTTACACTGTTAGTAAAAGGGCCGCTAACCTCGTCGTACAGGTTAAAATTATTATCAAAACTAATAACATTGCATCGTCTAATTTATCTACTTCTCAAGACAACAATGTCTCGGCAGAGAATATTAATAAGACATACTTCTAAAGCTAACACCGTGACACTGTTTCTGAATAACTTTGATGAACAAATTGTGTTTTTTTTTTTTTTGGTCCAGCATCTATACCACGTGGCCATATTTATTACAGATGAACTTTAAACTGAAACTAATCTTCTTATTTTAAACGTATGAGATAAAAAACAAAACTAAGGACGCATATTAGTCAAGAAAACAAAAAACCAAAAGAAAAAAAAATTTAACTTTTAACTACTATTATCTAAATCACAATGTTACAATCGACTATGAACCTCAATATCGCAATCAAAGTCGGGTCCTTACAACAAAGTAAATACTGAATATTATAAGGAGGAAAAACGGATTAAGTTCCTGAAAAATATATTTCCGAGTCCGTTAAATAATTTACAACAAAATTACAAATGATTAATGCCTTCCGAATAACTAATGATATTGCGACCACGCTGGAAATCGGTCTAGACGTTTGACTTTGAAAGCTTTGTAAAATTCGCGTATGCCTCCCGTACGAAGACGACAGATGCAAGTAACAAATTTCCTAATAATCCTTTTATAGTTAGAGGCATAGGATAATATCATGGTTTCGATAGGATAGATGGTTGGATTACATTATAGTATCTATCTAGGTTTGAGTTATTCTTTATATTTAACCAATTTTGTCGATGGTCTCTTCTAATTTTTTGAAACAAATCAGTAGAAGAGATGAAAGTATATTGGACACCACCGGAAGCAGTTTTCTTGCTCAACAGATCGACACTATCATTTCTCTTCATTCAACAGTGACTCGAAATCCAGCAGAACTTCAAATTCATTCCTGCATTAATTACCTCTTATGATATTTATTCCTTATTTCATGTACCAGTGGGTGTAATTTATAGCTGAGTGCATCGCATTGTATCTCTGACATTGAACTTAGGTGGTCACTGCAAACTAGGTATCTTTTATTTACATCAAATAAGATTGTTATAAACTTTGAAGCCTTATTTATAGTTAATAGCTCAGCAGTATAGGCCGTCGCCTCAGGCGCAAACTTAAACTTGAAAGCTGCATATATTGCGCTACCACGTTCCTCGATTTTAAAACTAGCAATAAAAATTATAACTGAATTGTAATAATAGTTATTGATTAGATAATTAAATTGTAAATTAATGTTACGAGGTAGAAGATTTTGGATTTTCAGTTCTTTAAATAAGCCCGTATCATTATCTAGCTGTAAAAAATGTATATCATAGTGAAATGTAAAGTAACGCGATGAATGTATAAGAGCTTGACTATATCTATAATATAAAGCTATTCTATTTGACAGTAAAGGCTTCTTGGAATCAACAAATCTCCGCTCAGTATTAACTCTAAAAATAACTGAAGATAAATAGAAGTATTGGTAATTATATAATTTTACTAAATACCTACCCGCTAAAACATTCCCCCTAATCAATAAAGGAGAGAGGTGAATTTTAATCAGAAATGATATCCATTTTTCTTATGAACCTCTTCACCTCTCCCAAATAAATCCTCTCTAAAGTAGACAGGGTCATATCTTTCTCGTTGACTCCTCCTTTCTTCAGTTCCTTCTAATTTAAATCCATCTTATCAATATTACTTCTGCGATGAATTAATCTCCTCTGCCTTAACTCATTCTTTTCCTCCTATCCGACTAACCTCTACAAAAAACTTAAAAATTTATTCTTATTTTGATGGAATGAAAACTGTAGGGAGTCCTTTAACTTATGTATGTTCACTTATAGAACATTTCGCTGCGGTCCTTACCTTCCCAACTTGCTGGTTCCTAAGAGTGTCAATACTAAATGTAAATTTGGTCTAAAAACAGCAAAGAAAAACTTATTGATAAGTTACTGCTCCTGTTTCTTTTGAACTACTTCTACCTCTCATATACGGAAAATAACTAAGGCCTTTTAATACCCTCTTACTCAACGTCATTCTAATTATAAAATCTCGTTTATTGATTCTATAGCTTCCAGTTACATTCCAAACTCCTACGAATTCTGTTCTTTCTCAGCTTCTCTTAGTTCTTTACGTTTTCTTAACATTTTATTTTTACCTTACCAAAACCCTACTCATCTTTAATCAATTCCTTTAATTCCTCTCCGAGCTTAGACGGGATCACCTTTTCTGTTCTTAAGAATCTTTTTAATTTTTCTCTCAAAACATTTTTAAATATTTTCAACTGTTTTCTCGACTCCGGTTGTAGTACCCCTCATTCCTGGAACACTTTTATTATTGTTCTTATCTTAAAACCATATTCTTCCTTGTTCCTCCTATTTCCCTTGCTTCGTGTATTAAAAAGATTTTCAAAGGTTTACTTAGCAAACGTCTATCAAATATTACGTATTCGATCTGGACGTGGTGCTCCAGATTATATATCCGTGTTTCGATCGAACGTTTATGTTCAATAAAAAATTTTAAATGCTGCTTTCGTTGAAATATCAGCGGATTTGATAATGTATACCTTCTAACCGCTAAAAAGGTAAATCTATTAAGGTTTATGTTAAGATTTTTAATCCTCCTTGTAAATTTTTTTGGTCGTTAAGAACTTTTCTTGGTAGCCGTTTCGCCTTTCAAAATCACATTAATCATCTCTGTCTACCTCTTCACAAAAAACTCAATCTGTTAATAGCTCTCTCTCATACTAATTGGGCAAGCGATCTCTATATCGCACTCATGTTCTATAAATCTTTCTTGTCTATTCAACCTTCCCTTCCACGTTTTCCATGGTTTATTAACTTTCCTTCTATGCGCCGTTCTAATCTCTCTGCGATTTGCCGCTTGCGTTTTGGGCATAGTTTGCTCCTTTCCTCATTGTTCCGTTATTCTCTTGTGCCTTCTCCTTATTGTCCATTGCACCCTCCCGGCGATCAATGTACTTCTGATCCCGATCATATAATGTTTTCATTTGTTCGTAATTATCAACTGAACAAACTTCTTTTTATTCCTTCCTCTTACAAACCGGTATTCCCGCTCCATACTGTGCTTCATTCATTCTCTCCCTTCCTTCTCCTTCGGTTATTCTAGCTCTTGATTCCTTTCTGTCGGCTATCTCTGATCTTGTAAGGATCTGAGTCTCTCTTTTCTCTCTGTTCCGCTGTTCTTGGGCCAATGTCCATGTTGACGAACTCATTAAAAAAAAAAAAAAAAAATCTTTTATCCGCTATATTCGAGATTAATGATGCTATTTAAGAAATGAAATTAGTAAATATACGTGAATATAATAATATGTAAAATTATATCAAAAAAAAAAAAAGGAAACAATTTAACATTAGCATCGTTAAAAAGTTTGTAAATATAATTAGTAAAACTTACTGAATAATGAAGTATTTTATTTTTTATTTTTATAATGTAAATAACCTATGGAGAACCCGCAAGGCAACCACCCATCTGTAAGTTCTTAACACAGCTATGTCGTTTATTTGTAATAAAGCTCACAATAATTGATCGTATACAATTAACTGATATAAATATAAATTATATCGACGATTCTTAAACACACTAAAATTACAAATCTTCCATAAAATAATACTAAAACTGGCACTTATGCAACACTACTATTTACAATAAATAAGAATTCACCCTTCATAAAACAACTAGCAATTCAGTTTATACACCGGTACCAAATTATATAAAAAGTCAATACCATACTTATGTTCACTCCATTTCGAAGTCATGACCTCCCCATTTATCTGTTGAAGTCGTTAAAGTTATACCTAGTTTTTTTTCCCCCCTATTCCTGAAACTTCGGGTAGGGTACATTTATTTAATAAAAATATTGATTCATTATAATAACGGAATTAATATAACCCATCCAATTAAGTATTTGGTATTATATTAATTACCATTTTACAGTTGTTGTTTTTTTTACAATATCTACATATATTTTTACTATTTACTTAATATAAATGTACATTATTTTTAGGGAATTTTATTTCTCCTATTGTAAATTTATTAAATTCATTAAAATAATTTTGAACAAATTGTGTTATATCATAATTACAGAGTATATTATTATTATTATAATTGCATCCTTGTAGGATATGAAAAACATCATCTCTAAAATTACATATTACACAGTTTCGAGACTCAGACATCTTAAATTTATATAAATATACCTTAAATAGACCGTGCCCTGTTATAAATTGAACATTAAAAAAATTTGGCGTATATTGATTATTTTTAAATCTATCTATTATACTTGGGAAAAACTGATACGTTATTCCATTATAATTATTCCATATTTCTTGAAATTTATTTACATAAAATTTATCCATAAATTTATTCATTTGTTTTACTTTAATTAGTTTATTCTCATATTTAAAAAATGGTGTCTTATATATTACGTTATTGAACGGATGCTCTATATTAATATTATTTTTAATTGCGACCAAGCTTATATGTTTTTGTATTTCATATTCGATTGGTTTAATACCAGCTATAACTATGGCCGACAAATAACTGATTGTTCTATACGATTTAATCATTTTTATAGCTATAAGCCTTTGAAAGCTTTTTAACATCTTTTAAAATTTTTTAGTTTTTAACATTTCTACATATGTGATACTATTATAAAGTATGTTAGGTAAAATAATACTTTTATACAACGTAATTCCTTTTTTATAATTTTTACAGTTTTGGTTATTATACAACTTATTAAATATTATTATGAATTTGCTTATTTTGGTTTTAATGTAATTAAAATGTTCATAAAATTTTAAATTACTGTTTATTATTACTCCCAAGTATTTTATTTGTTTTACATAGTTGATCTTTAAACCGCACTGTTCTAAATTTAATGGTCTATTAGTATATTTTTTATTAAATATCATATAATTAGATTTAGTTTCGTTAATCTTAAGGTTAAATTTGTTAAGCCATTTCGCTATTTCTATGTACACTAAATTTATCTTATTTTTTAAACTTTTTTCATTTTTATCTGCCAGTACAACTGCAATATCGTCCACAAAGTTATATATCTTAACATCGTTAGGTAATATTATCTTATATAATTGAGAAAAAACTATATTCCATAGATATGGGCCCAACACGGACCCTTGTAATACACCCATATCTAATTTTTGCTTCTTTTGTACGTTACCTATTTCAATATAAGTATATCTATTTTCCCAATATTTATTAATAATATTTGGCATATTATAATCTATTCCTGTTTCCTTCAATAATTTGATTAAACTGTTTAGATCAAGACTATCGAAAGCCTTCGCTATATCTAGCGTGTCATTAGGCAACTCAAATAGGAATTGCTTTTATAATAAGTTATTATTTTTAAAATATTCCATATTGCCAATTCTGTTGATTTACCCGACAAAGCGCCATACTGGTCTTTGTTCATTACGTTATGCTGTTGAATAAAATCTTTTAATTTAATCAATATACACTTTTCATAAATTTTACTGTAATTTGATAAAAGTGAAATTGCTCTATAAGAACTAGATAATTTTAAATTTTTATTCATTTTCGGTAATATTACTGTCTTTGCTATTTTCCATTTTTGTGGATAGTGTTCATATTGAAATAGTAAATTAATTAATTTTGTAATCACTTCCGGGTATTTTCTATTAAAGTTTTTCAGAAATCCGTTTGATATTTTATCTAATCCACAAGCTACGTTATTCTTAAGATTATCAATAATTAATTTAACTTCTTCTTTACTCACTGGGTTTGTTACGTTATTTTTATGTAATTCCTGTTTAAAAGGTTTAGAATTCAAATATAATGTTCTACTTAACAAATTTACTTTTTCTTGATCACTATGAGCGTAGTTGTCTAACGTAGGTATATTTAATTTTGCTTTCTTACCAAGTAAAATCTTATATTTCAATCCAAAAACTGCTTTACCATTTAGTAGGTTCTTCCAAGCTTGCAGTTTTGCCTGTTTTATCATAAATTTATATTTCTTGAAATTGTTCTTATAGTTATTATAATGATTTGCTTTTAAGTTTAAATTTTTACAATTTCTATATTTCTTATATAAGTTATTAACTAAATACTTTAATCTCTGTAATGCAGGGTTCCACCAATAAACTGCCCCTTCCATTATTACTTTATTAGAATTTTATATTACTATATTTACGTATTCTTAGAATTGATCTAACCATTTGTCTATTTCATTTATTGAATTACAGGTAACATTTAAATCTATTATATGATTAAATTTAATGATATTTACATCTAGCTTATTATAATCAATCTTTGTAATAAATTTTTTATTATATTCATTATTAATTTGCAATTCAAACATTATGTAAAAATGATCACTATAATTTATTTCACGAGATACTTTCCAGTTTTTTATTACTTGTATAATGTTATTTGTTATTAACGTTAGATCAATTGTACTACATTGTTTGTTTCTTTTGAAAGTATATTTATCTTTAATATTTAATATATGTAATTCAAAATATTGTATTAAATTGTATAATTCTTTACCTCTTGAATTGTTAACTTTATATACCTAGTAAACAAGTATTTATTTCGTTGTTTACAATTTCAATTGGAACTTTCCCTAATAGGTTAATCAAAACAGAATCCCCCTTGTTTTATTTATAAAATTATTTTTATCTTTGGGCTTTATATATGTAACTTTAGCTGAAGCTCTAGTTATCGCCTCTTTTTTCCGGATTTGAAGGTTGGGAGGATGAAACTTATAATCGTATAAAATATAAAGATAGACCTCAGTTTAGTCGGTAATTCATCCATTTCCTTCCACCAATTTATATTACAATTCCAATGATTTAGATCCTTATTTTTTCCCATAAGTTTGAGACTTCTCTTATGAATGGAGTTTATTTTTGATACTCACATTTATTTTCCCTTCCCTGAGTTAGTATGGCGTAATTATCTGTTGATATACAATTCGGGTTATTATCATCCATGTTTCCAACACTATTTTTTTGGTAACACATGTAGTGATACCTACAGCAGCATTATCAGATGTAACAACGTTTTTTAGGTTGTGACGTCAAAGACCCAGTTTGGCATTTTTAGACTGTTACCGGGATATGCTGAATTGGTTATTAGAGCTTCGTACGATACAGTTTTAAACTAATTATAAAGATAGTGTTCCGTTTTTTATTTATAAGAATATTATAAATAGCTCGATTGAGAAGAAGTATTTGTTTAGTAATTGTAGTGTACCAATATTAACTTACTTCTACATAAGTTCTATCAATTATTTTACTGGTAAAAAAATGTTGTCGCATATCATAAATGATAAATGAAAAATTTAACAAGTCCTACAAGTTATCAGTAATGATACCCCCTACGTGTCTACTAAATGAGAAAACGGTTGTTAGCATTTAGTTTCGTTTTCAAATGTATCACATTCACCATCTTAAAAATAAATGCATGAAATCCTTGAATATACTAAAATGTCTGTCAAATCCGAAATATAACATAGATCCTGAGCTCCTGCTAACTGTGTACAAATCTCTCACTTTAAGTAAATTGACCTATGGGTGCCAAGTTTATTCCTCATCAAACAAAGTACTCCTTAAATCACTTGACACAATCCATTACACTGCTATACGCATTATCTTGGGAGCGCAAGGACGTCGCCATCGTTGGAAATCTGTTCACTAGCGAGCATCCCACCCATAACGGTTATCCGAAATTCTTATGAAGTCATAGATTTATTTTACTGGTACCAAGCTAAATTACGCCCGCAACAATAATTCAGAAATCCCACTACCGTCCTTTCCAAATGATCCCCTCCCCAGTGTAATATCTCTCCTTAAGGAAAGAGGAATTAACTGGAACTCTGCACTTGCACATCAGCATGTTGAACTCCTCTGGGAGGATACTCCGATTGTTGCGGACTTATCTCTGCTGAGCGATCGCTCGGACCAGGATGTCACACTGCCGTCCCAGTATGTGGCGGAAAAAATGCAACTTTTTCTCAGCTACAGTCAGCTGTATACAGATAGTGCCAAAGAAAACCCCCTCAATGGGTCTTCGCCAGTGACTTGAGCCTACGAGGTGGAGGGAGTTGTTCATGCGGTTCGGCTCCACGACTTCTATTCAATGCTGGAGGGGGAGCTGTATGGTATTTTCTTCTGCTTGAGAGAATATCTGCAGTCTTACCCCCAACGTCGAAATGCATTTCTAATCACAGATTCCTTGCAATCGATTAGGACACTCCAGACACCTAAAACCTCACACACATTATCTCAAAAAATAAAGCGCATCATTAACGTGCTTTTCCGGGCTGGTTCACAGGTAACATTCTTGTGGGTCCTGGGTCATACCGGCGTGCAGGGGAATGAGTGTGTCAACTTGGCTGCTAAGGCAGCAACATATAGTCCAATGCCTGAAGGTGCCCCTCTGCCTCAGCTGGGGCCACCCTTTTTTCAGCCACATAAGGCAGAAACATGGGAAATTATGTGGTCGGCTCACACATCATGGCTGCGATCCATTAAGGTGATCACTGAGTCTTGGTGGCCACCGATATTCATGTCCCGCAGAGAGTTTGCAGCATTAACTAGACTCCGCATAGGGCACACAGCAATATCCCACAACTATTTGCTGGAAGGAACATCTCCTCCCTCTGCCTGTTCCATATGCAATTCCCCAATTTCACCGATCGCTGAACACGTTCTGGAACATTGCCTGCGTGCAGGCATCTCCAACTTACCGACGGTTGCGTTGTCAAACGAACCAAAACAGGTACAGAGGATATGCTAAACTATATTAGAGCGGCTAACCTATTAAAACACTTCTGATCCTGCACTGATCCATGTGCTGTAATAATCCCGACAATTACACACAGCGCATGGACCATATAAATTTAAGGAAAAAAAAAAGGTAAGTTTTTGTGTTCCCCTCCTCCAGGTCGAATTGAAATGAATAAAAGAACGAAAAGACAACTTTATAGATAACCCTTTTTATTTTGCCATCTGACCGAAAAATGGCTCGTAGTCCTCTTAATATTAACGATGCGTTCTACGAGATAAGTCTAAAAAGATTAGCCGGCCAATTGTTCGGTTGAAAAGCGCGACTTGGAACTGTCAAATTTAGCAGAAAACTCAAAGGATCGAGGAAAACCGAAAAGATCAGAACCGAATGGAACGGAGATAAGGATTCAATTGGACTTTTCTAGCGATAATAGCAAGGGAAGCCGCTTAAGGGAGCTACTAACGGAGCAAAACAAGTAAAACAGAAGAAATACACTAATTGGATCGCTTTTTGAAAAGAGGAGTTGGACGCAGAAGACTATCTTGAACGCAGAACATTCGGAAGTGGATCGGAATAACATCCATAGAGAAATTAGTTTATGTTGCAGAAAAGGGATATATGATGAAAATCCTCTGTGATCGGTACGCTTTGCAACCGTGTACAGCATTTTGATGATGATGATGATGGTGATTGATGGACGGAAAAAGCCTTTAAGAATATCAGCAAAAGTTAGTGTATGAGAAATATCATTGTATACATGTTAATAGGGAACAGAAATGCAGTAAACAGAAATTAAGGGAAAATAAGGTGTAAAACAGCGATAGAGAAATAGACTTTCGTTCGCAGTTAAAAAATTAAACAACGGACGGCGTTAAAAAATTGATAAAAGAACGAATAATAAAGATAAAATTATCGGAATTGGTGATGAAAACAAGGAACGATAGGGAGACAAAAATTGTACGAATAATTTCTGGGCATAACTGGCAGGGAGAAGCACAAGATCGCACCGTTTGGAAAAAATTGGGGAAGACCTTCGTTCAGCAGTGGACTGATAAACGAAGAAGAAGAAGAAGAATGTTTGGGCATAGATTAATAATCATAATAATAATATTTATGATAATAATAGCGAACGCTAATAGTATGAAAGTACTGGTAATTACAAGAAGAATTAGGTAGGAGTACAACAAAATTATAAAACTGAAGCCTAATTAAGAATAACTCTGCGTGACCGTTTGATTCACATTATTGCGAATAAGACTACAATTCGAGGTAAATAAAAAATGTCGTATGACTAATTTTCTTTTCCTATTAATTTTTTAGGATGGAATTTTACGAAAAACGAGAAGCGCCGTTTGAAGCGGCAGAAATAGACCTGTCGACGAAAAAAACTGAAATTCAAAATTATTATACCGATAAAACTATTTTAGTGACAGGAGGAACCGGATTTCTAGGAATGTTAATTATAGAGAAATTATTAAGGTACTAATTTTTAGTTTTAGTTTTTACTTTAATTCAAAATTATTTCTTTCAGCTACTTTTATTTATTATGATTATTATTTCGCTTTTTTTTTTGATACGCTAGCAGCTTTGAACCAACAGCAAGAACAACTACGTAAAAAGTTAAAACTTTGTATGACTAAAAACGGAAAGCACAAGGGGAAGTAGTGCTGGGATTGCGAAGGAAAGGATAAAGAAAGCATTGAAAGAAGCTGGAAAGTCCAGCGCCAAGAGTTGTGAGCGTAGGGAAGAGAACATTCGGTACAAAGAGCAGAGCTGTACAAAAGGCAGTGTTAATATTTATTATGCACACTTTTTGAATTTTATTTATTCATGTCCCTCTTATAATTTCATTATGCGAAAATGAAAAACATGAAATAAAAATGAAATCGCTGATCAAACTAAATATTTAACGTAAGGGGTAAGTTTAATATGAAATGCAACTAACTTTTAGAATGAACGGCATATTGCAGGAATGAAATTGAAATGGTTTTAGGAACGGCGTTTTTGTACTTTTTTTGAAAACAACACGAGTTCCTGAAATCGTTTCTGCAAAAATTTGTTATCCTTGAATTATTTTGTAATTGCGCAACTCGAACAACTTTTAAATATTCGAGTATTGGCTGGAACGTTTTGCCTTTGTGGAATTTCAACTTTTTTACATCTCGACGTCCCCTGTATAACTTGACTATAATTGAAGAATAAACGAAAAATAAAATGTAACTATAACGAGACATTACCATCGTCTTAGTGTGCGTTCTGACAGTAATATTTTTAATGCGAACCGTTGTACATCGTATGCTCTGTATAATCTAGTAATACTGTTGGTAAACGCATTCGATTGAATTAAGATACACATAAAGCAAAATGCATCGAAAACGTACTTTTTAACAATCAATATACTTTTTTTAAAAAAAGAAATATTTAAAAGCGATCGCTCTTAACTGAATTTTATGTTGATATGTGTGAAATACAATTGCTTTCATTGTCAATTCCCGTTCTGTCGGTCCTATTCATTTAAACGATTCAGTCGTTAAAACTTATCCACTTGTTTAATAACTGCCCTACTTATTCACTGTTTCTATGGAGGCAAATTAATATTGCGTTTACGATTAAAAGAAATTCGAGTTAATTTGTGGCCTGGGCGCTCGGCGTCACCGCTAGATTAAGAATTCTTTAAAAATTGCAAAATTTCTGTATCTATAGAATTTGGATTTCTTCAATTTCTTCCGTACAAAATAAAATATTTAGTTTCTTTCTTTCAGAATAAATAAAACATCCGTTAGCTCAAATATTGGGTAAACAATTTCTATTAAAAGAGTATTTAGACAAAAATTTTAACAATCTATGACCTATTACGAATAATACATTGGAGTCACTAATCGAATCTTATTTTTATTTTTATATGTTCGTTAACGAGAATATTAGCCTAAGAAATGGGAAAAGGAAAACTATGAAGTTATATTCTTTAACGTTTAAGGATAGAGGATTTTTTTTTTTTTTTTTGTAAAACAGCCCCTTAAGGAATCTATATGGTTATCACAATCTTAAAACTATTTCTAAATAAGTAACATTTATAACTAAAAGTAAATTAACACGTTGCAAAGGAATTGTATTCTTTGCTATTTATATACACTTACATACAATAAAACAATAAAAGTTTACAATACGACTAGGTCGCTCGGTTTAAAAAGTTTAAGCCGTCTGGCATCTTCTGTAGTAAGCAAAAGGTCCAATGCTTCCGGGTTCGGATGGGTATGGAGTCTTTCTTCGTGACGATGGGCAAAGTCTTTAATGACTTCGTCCACCCATTTAATCCTTAAATCGGTATGTAGATATTCGTTCCGTTGGAACCATCGAGCATTGGTTATCATACGGAGGAATTTATTTTGGGCTGCTTGAATAATATTTCTATTTGATGTTTTGGTACATCCCCATATTTGTACTTCATAAGTTCAAAACGGTCTTACGATGGTTTCATAAATGAGACGTTTGTTTTCAAGCTTCATTTTGGAATGTCGCCCGACAGTACAGAATACGCCCGAGGACGCTACTCTGTGGTACGCCTGCCTGTATTGGATGGAAGGATGATTTCGCATCTTCATAAGCTATACGGAATTGTCTGTCTGAGAAGTATGATTTCAGTAGACTACACCAATTAACAGGTAGCCTGGTGCTTAACTTGTGTAGAAGTCCTTGATGCCACACTCGGTCAAATGCTTGTTTAATATCCAGAAAGACCGCCGAGCAAAATTTTTTTCTTCGAACGCTCTTTCTATTATTGAGGTTACTCGATGTATCTGGTCAACAGTAGAATGTTGACTGTGAAAACCAAATTGATAGTCTGATAAGCGTATTACTTGAGCCGCTTAAGTAACAACTTTTTAAATACGATATCGGTCGGTAGGAGGAGACAACTTCTGCTGGTTTTCCTTGTTTTTGGAGGATAACAATCTGAGCTGTTTTAAAGCTTTCATGAACCCAAGCCTACACAGGCGTTAAATGTGTATGGTAGTGGGATTATTCATTTTTTCAATAATTATTTTAATGCACACTAGGTGCGATTTCATCTACTCCTGGCGATTTTTTTTGATTAATGTTATCTATTTCTTTTGCTTCTTCAAGTGGAGTAATAAGTTTAATTGTTTGTTTATCTATTTCTACAGTGCTTAGCTCAATTTGTGATTGAATGTTGTGTGGCTGGAATATTCGTGACAAATGTCTAGCGAATAAATCAGCTTTTTCCTTATTTTCCAGTTTCGTCTTTTAGCGAGGTTATTCTCACTACTGGTCGTTTGAAGCGTCGAGTCGCTTTCCATAGAGAATAGTTTTTATCTTCGGTTGGATTTAATTCTTCCAAGTAGTTGGAAATACTCTTTTGTTTTATTTCAGAGATTAATCTATTCCATTTATTGCTTATTTGATTGAACGTATTTTTGTCTTCCGGTCTTCGGCCATTATGCCAGATACGTCTTGTTTTTCTTCTCTCTTTAACCAGTTGCCTGACTTCGAGAGGATAGCAGTTTTCACGAGTTATGTTGCTGTTTATAGGAACTGGTGTTGCGTTCCTTGCAGCTACTCGAATTCTTTCTATGAAGTACTGACTAGTTTTACACTGAGCTTGAAATTATAGTCGTACAAACACGATCGAATTGGGAGATTTCTAAATCGTTTAATGGTTCTCTATCATCTTATCTTTTCTTTTTTTGTTGTTTTGGGAACCTCAATTTGTTTATCAAGTTTTTCTGCGTTATATATTTAAAGCAAAAGGTACTTCTGATATTATTTTTTTTTTTTTTTTTTTTTGTGGGCGCGCTAGCGGCATTGACCGAACAACAAGAAAACTAAGCTAAGAAATTAAATAGCAAGGTGGTCCGAAATGGACGCAACAAAGGACAGCAGTACAGACACCACAGAAGATGAAGGAAAGGAGAGGATAAAGGAAGAGTTATAGGGAGTAGGAAGACCTAATGACAAAGCTGACTGTACAAAAAGGAAACGTTCATTATAAAAAGCAGGACACTCGAAGAAAATGTGATCAGCATCACATGTACGAGGAGGATCACAACCGTGAAGAAAACAACCAGGAGAAGGCGATAGAGCAAATCGAAAGCGAGAGGAGGGGAAGAGAGAATGATTGATCCGGAGACGAATTAGGGGGACATTAGAAGAGCGACGATTGAAAGGAATAGAATGGAACCAAGACAGGGAACGAGGAATTGGCTGAATGAAACGGTAATGAGAATGACGATTAGAAAATAGGGAGTGATAAATATCCCGCCAAAGTCTGACGTGATTGGAGGTGGATAAGGAAAGGATATCTGAAGAAGGGAAATGGTTGAGGAATGAATCAAGGTGACCAGCAGAACGAGCCAAAGAATCGGCTGTGTCATTGCCATCAATTCCAGAATGACTGGGGACCCATAAAAAATCAATAAGAACAGAGCGGGATGACTGCAGAGTGGAGGTAAGAGAACGAATTGAGAGAATAGGACTATTAGATAAATGTGAAGAAAGAAAGGATATGGCTTGAAGAACGCCCTTAGAGTCCGAAATAATGAGAAATTGGGAAAGGCCGTTTGAAGAAGAAATTTAAGAGATAGCCTGAGGGATGGCGATCGACTCGGCAGAAAAAATAGAGTAGAAGGAAGGAAGCCGAAAGGAATCAGAATGTTGAAGCGACGAAGCAGTAAACGCACCACCCACGCTGTCCTCGCTCTTGAAACCATCAGTAAAGATCAATACATGAGTAGGAAAAAAGGAATTCAACAAGTGAAGAAATTCATTGTTGACTGCACTGGGAGAGAGGAATTGGCTCGAAGTGGGAGAGAGGAAAATTTGATAGGATGCCATAGGCTATTGAAGTCATGAAAGAAGTACGGGAGAGTGTTGTAGGAAAGGACAACAGGAGAAAAATTAGAGTGACGGGTAGCAATGAGCGACAGGATTGGGATTTTATGAGGAGAAAAACGCCAGCAGTTTATGATATATAGATAGGGAGGAATAAGTTTGGACGAGGAGATGGGAAGCCGTTTAATTAAGAAGCGATACACAAGCTGAGAACAGCGAATAAACAGTGGTTGGGTAACTGACTCTGATAGAACTGCGGGAATGGGGGAGGATTTCAAGGCTCCATTGCACAAACGGAGGCAAGAGTTCTGGATCGCGTCAAGTTTAGAAGGGAGAGACTTGGAGGAATTACCGTAGATAAAGGAACAATAGTCGAGCTTGGACCGGATGATGGCTTTGAAAAGAATTAGAAGGATAAACGGATCGCCTCCCCATCTGAGGGGAGAGAGAGATTTAAGGAGATTAAGTCTTTTAAGACAGGATTTATGGAGAAAATTAATGTGCTCAGGAAATGTGAGGCGACTATTTAAAAAAATGCCAAGATAGCATATGGAATTGACAACGGGGGTAGGAATACCAGATACAGTGATGCGAGTTAGAGCTCGGTTAAAGGGGCGGAGAGAAAAAATGATACAAGACGACTTTGTAGGAGAAAGAGAGAGGTGAAGACGAGAAAGAGAATTATTAAGAATAGACAGGGAACTATTCAACTCATCAATAGCGGCGGACAGATTGTCACAGGTGGAATAGACCAAAATGTCGTCAGCGAAGAGGAGGGAGGAAGAAGGAATCGGAAGAGAAGCGATATCAAAATAGTAGATATTCTAAAGTGTAGGACTCAGACAGGAACCCTGTGGGAGCCCACGATGAACGCATCTGAAGGAGAAAAGGGAGGGAGAATAAATAAGGAGAGTTCTATTCTGGAAGAGGTTGAGTATCTTATCGGCTTTTTGTTGATTTTTCCTTGGATCTAATATTACGTTTGCAAGTTACCACTTTGATGCTGAGATCTTACATTCCACGTTGCGATGTTCATGTGGTTCCGTCGCCTTTTACCTCCGCGTATTCTTAGCACCCTATTCGGCATTCTTGGCGGACTAGAGTTAGCCTAACGGAAACTTAGGGCCGTTTTCTTATTGTCGTTATTCATAGTTATTGCGTTCTAGGAAAAAACAATGACGATAGTATTCCGTTGCCTTCCGTTATCGCAGTTTCACAGCCGATGATATTAATATGTAATAGTCGTCTGTGAATTTCTGATCTTGAGCCTTAAGTGAAGTCATTCTTCATTAGCCTCAAATCAGTAGTGATGTAGCTGCTTCCGGCAGGAACATGGACTAGCTCCAGTCACTACCATCTTCGCTCCATAAAACCCTCTATTGGAAAATGTAAATCAAACCTCTCATTTGACAAAAGACACCAAGTTGTTCTTGCACGCGTCCGTCTCGGCCATACTCTTCTCACACATGGCCATCTCTTTATTCGCACCACTCACCCAAACTGCTCAACCGCTCCAATTTCTATTCGTCATCTTCTACTTGACTGCTCAAGCACATTTTCACAGTATCAAAAATCATACAAAAGCTTCTCTACCACATCACTCCTAGAAGTCTCAGACAACTCTGTTTCCGCCCTCTTCATCTACAATCAAATTTAATGAACCTTTCATTGGCGTTCTGCTAGCCTATGATGCTGTAAGCACGTATGAAAAAAAGTAAAGAATAAAAATAATAATCTTGATTTTTTTAATAGCAATATCTAACATGGCTGCTCCGGTGTAGATCATAATGCCGTTTGTACACTGCACTCATCTTAACACTGCTTAAAATCGGTAGCACATTGGTATATATCCGCTGCGGATAAACCAAACAAAAGTTTAAAAAATTTCGTTTATTTACTTCGTTTTCAATCCCACAGTCGGAACAATTAATTGACTTAAAAAAGAAAAACAGAATTTTTATTTAAACAATACCATTCAGTTTACAGTTAGGCGCTCCGTGGAATCGAAAAATGCCGAACAAGTTAAATCTTTTCGGCTTTATTGGAAAGTGGCTGATTAGAGCTGAAAAAGTATTTCAATGAAAGATATTTCTTGAATGTGATAATAGACAAACTGATGAGAGAAATTTGTCTACGTTCTGTTGTTAGTTTTATATATTTTTGGAGTATTTCTTTTCACATTCGTCTAAAACATGCATCATTAGAAGAGAAGCATCAGAGCTCTGTGGTTGTTTTTACGCTTCGGAGAAATGTAGTTAAATGCTGCTGCCATTCTTCTCCGGTTTGGTGCATAAACAAATAAGTCAATGTGGGAGGAGACATTGGAGAGAACAGTGTCGCCTGAGTGGCTCGATTGGCATGCTCATTGCCTGGATTCCCAACATGAGCCGGCATCCATAGGAAAGACATCTCAGAGTTTAGATGTGACAGCCTGTATAATAGGTAATGGACCTTAATTATCAAATGGTTGTTGGGTTTAATCTCTGAAATGAGTTGAAGGGAGTTTAGAGAGTCAATTATGAGTAGGACCTTTTGGGACTGAGGGTTCCTATTGGTGTAGTGTTGGATGCAAAAAATCATCGCGTATATTTCGGCGTCCAGTGCTGTACAGCAATCGTGCTGTCTGACGGAATCTGCTCTCTCTGACACTTCGAAGGAGCATGCCGCCGGTGACTGAAAATCGTTTGCCTTCACTCCATCTGTGTAGAGGCATACGTGTTCGGTGTAGCTTGCTATGGTATTTTTTGCTATTTGTGCTATGTTTGGGGGGTATTGTGATTTGTTAAATTTTGTTAGTGATATGTTTATGTTTGTGATTGGTTGACTCCAAGAAAGTGCGGTTGCTGCGAAGTCTGGCAGAGTTATTGGTATTGAAGAGATTTGGAAATGACCCATAACCAAAAAGAGTTCAGACATTGGGTAATTTCCAAACCTCATATTAGATGGTGGCCGGCTCGAGTGACGGGGTTTAGATACTACTAAGGAGGGTGTTCAATTCTTTAAAGGTATAGTACTTCCCATAAAAGGATAGCGGAGGACAACCTGCCAGTGCACACAAACTTACAACCGGAGAAGAGGGATGAGCAGAAAGTATAAACCGGAGGTCCGCAAAATGTATAGGATCTAAGGATCTTAGCACACTTTTAGTGGCTGAGGAGTATACCTGACACCCGTAATTGATTCGTGAAAGGATAATCGATTTGTAAATTGTAAGAAGTAATTTTAGGTTTTTATTGTATTTGTAATTTGATAGATATTTCAGGATAGACAAGGATTTTAGGCATTTGGTTTTGAGCTCAGCTATATGGGCGCGCCAGGAAAGTTTTTTATCAAATATTAGTCCTAGGAACTTGACTGATGGATGATTTGGGATAGGAAATCTATTTAGACTCCGGAATACGCTGGGAAGTAAGTTTTGGCGTCCGCTGTGGAAATCAACACATATTGTTTTTGTCGAGGAGAAAGTCAGACCGTTATCATTGGACCACTTCTGTAGATTGTCTATGGATTTTTGGAGGATATTTTGAGCGTTTATAGGATGCTTGAATGATAGGGAGATATTTAGGTCATCCACGTAGACCGGGGGCGTTACAGGGGTGGCAAGGTAGTCAGTTATGTCGTTGATATAGTATATGAACAAGGTTGCGCTTAAAGTAGAGCCTTCCAGTACGTCATTTTCCAATAGCATCAGTTCAGACGTTGACGAACCAGTCGTAACTTGGACCGTTCTATTGTCTAAGAAGCTGTGTAGGTATTTACTCATTTTTCCGACGATTCCCGCCGTTCGCACTTTTAATAGTAAGCCATGACGCCACAAGCGATCAAATGCTTTCTCTAAATCGAAGAATACTGTGTAGAGGTGCTGTTGGCGATGAAACGCCGATAGAATCTGCCTTTGCAGGCTAAGTAGCTGGCTGACTGTCGATCTTGCCTCTCGCCTGCCGGCTTGGTTAGGAGGTAAAAGACTTTTTGTTCTCGGAAAAACAGGAGGCACATATTAACCATCTTCTCCAGCGTTTTGGAAATGACACTAAGCAATGAAATAGGACGGTAACTTTCGGGAAGAGTAGGATCTTTATTTTCCTTTAGTATTGGAATGATATTGGCTGACTTCCATTGTGCCGGAATGTTTCCGGAATTCCAGATTTGGTTGAATATATGTAGGAGAAAATGTTTTCCGGAAATTGGGAAATACTTTAACATGTACGGGTGGATGCAGTCAGGGCCAGGAGCAGTGTTGCATGTGTGGTGATTGAGTTGGAAATTTAACTCTGTGATGGTGAAGTTACTATTGTATGATCCGTTGGATTCGGGCGGAGAGTGCACTGACTGTTGCTCAGCATGGTGTTTCACGCTGAAGGCAGGGGGGTATTTTTCTGACGACGATGCTGTGGTAAAGTAGCTGGCAAACGCTTTGGGCACGTCCGCTTCATTCGTTATCAGGCTGCCGTTGATGCTGAGGAGAACACATTTTGGGACACTGTTGATTCCACTGATGGATTTTATTTTTTTCCACATGGTCCTGTTTGACGTTGACGGGGAGATGGATGAGATAAGCTATTCCCAGCATTCTTGTTTTTTGCCGTGAATAAGAGCACGGGCAAGAGCTCGGGACTTCTTGAAGGCTATCAAGTCAGATAGCAACCGAGTCGATTTATACCTTCTGACTCGTTTGCGCTGTTGGATTGCAGTATGGATCTCTTTGCACCACCATGGTACTCTTTTAGCTCGAGAATTGTGAGAGGTGGTTATCGATAATTAATGATATCGCTAACTACATAAAACCTCCAATAGTAGTCAGATTATACATTCAATATATCTCTATTCTCCGATAAACCTTTTCTAGCTAAATCCTTATTACAAAAAACAATTAATAAACTAAATAAATGGTGTCTGAGAACAACGGATTAGTGTTTTCCAGTCAAAAATCTATATGTGTTGATTTCAATCGAAAATGCCAACCTCAAAATCAAATACAACTATTTCTAAAAAAAAAAAATCGCAACTCCATTTTAAATCATCAGCAATCTTCCTGGGTGTGTAGTTGGATTCCTCGTTGACATGGAGATACCATGTAACTAATCCAAAATTAAAATGTTATCATTCTTTAAATATAATGAAATTGTTATCCGACTGCAATTTCAATATCCATCCAAAACTGCTACTAAGCATATGCAAAACATTAATACTAAGTAAAATGAATTATGCATGTTAGGTGTACTCGTCAGCAAATAAATTCGCATTGAAAATAGTTGATTCAATACAAAATTTCGCGCTTCGCATTATCCTGGGAGCACACCATATTTCACCTTCATCCAGTTTATGTTCATTAACGGAAACATTACCTCTAAAATACTGCCGCTCGTTACATAGTTATCGTGGTTTTTATTAATATGGTCGGTAGAAAAACATAAAATTGTTTGCCGCTTCAAACCTGATTTCCCCACCCATGTACTCTTAAAAGTAGACAAAATACCGTGTAAATATAATTTTCCCTTTCCGTGCTTGGCGGAAACTAACTGCTCTCACTATGGGAACAGTATCCAGTAAAGATAAATATACCACTATTAGAGTACACTTTTAGAAGATCACAAACAGAAGAAGAGTGAGATGATTAACAGATATGAAGATTTCACAAAGGTGTATAGAAACGGATCCAAGTCTTGTATAGGTAATCAGGTAAACTGTTCCCAGAAGCGTACACTTACGAAATTGGTGCTGTACTGGTGGGAGTCCTTTTAAATGATGCATGTTCGGCACTAGATACTGAAATGTTTGTATTCTGTTCTCTCCGGAGTACTACAATTCCAAATCTCAACAGAAAAAGATACTGGTTACTATAGAATAACGCAGAAGAATTAATCGCGCAAAAAATTCAAAAGACTCTGCTATTGAAGGACTATCAGGTCGAGTTTCTGAAGGTCCCTGCACATAGTCAGATCCCAGCGAATAAGCACGCGAATCTGGAAGCTCTTTCTGCTATGTTATCCCCAATACCGCAGAAATCGCTAGGCTCAACAACACTCGATATGTTTTTACGAGAAAGAACAACTAAGCAGTGGAGCAAAGAATGGATGTCTGAAATTACGTTTTTATACCGAATAAAGCCGATGATCGAACCATGATGGCCACCGAATAATAGTCCGTGTATCGAATATACACCGATCAATCGGCTAAGAATAGGGCATATAGTGAAAACGCATGGCCACATACTGCAAATGATAACTCCCCCTAACACATGTGCATACTGTGCAGAATTAAAATATCCGTCAGTACAACATGTTCTAATTGAATGCCGTAGTTTTAATCCAGCCCAAGCTATTTTTCTGATAGACGTGTCTCTATGTTTATAGTTCGTTGATTATATAGCTATTAGTTACTCGGTTCGTACGGGATACTTTTAACATTCTTCTGTAGGCCCATATTTCGAACGTATTTATTCTGTCGAGATCTGTTTGAGTGAGTGTCCAAGTTTCCCCGACATGTAACTGAGCGAAACTAAACAATTCACCAGATTTAATTTCATATTATTTGACTGACTTGCGTCTCTTTAGATTCAGAATAATCTATTAAATGCACTTCGCGCCGTAGCCAATCTGCGCTTTATGTCTAATAAGCAGCTTCCGTTGTTAGTTAATGACCCAATATAAATGAAACTCTCGCTTCAAAGTTACCCACTTCTCCATATATTTCGTTACGGTTCTAAAATAAGATATTCATTATGATTTATTAAAGTAAATTCATTTAAAATTATTAGGATTTCGTACACATAATATAATGAACAGAATAATCCTAATAAAATGATTCAGAAACGACAAAAATATCAAATAAAAATCAGTAACTCACGAACCATTTGACTTATAAACTTCAAAATTTTGATCATAAATTACAATTTTAATTCTCTTTAAGACCAATCTATGTATAACTTTAAACTAACCGATTACCGGGAGCGGCAAAAGAAACCAGAGAAACCATCAAGAATGTATAATATACAATTTAAAATCACCTCAGAAATCACTTAAAAATTCGTAACTCATCACCAGATTGCCTTTTAAAATTAAAATTCAAAATAAAAAGCAAAACTCAGAAACTTTTTCATAAAATCAAAAAATTACGATTAAAATATTATACAGACCCCCTTTTGGTACAAAAACAGAAAAAAAACAACATGATGTTCATGTAAGAAACAATAGTCCGAGTAAACAAGTTGAGGAGGCCAAAACGTATCTGAAATATATGCATAAAGGACCGTTTTATAGGAAAACTATAGCCAAGCTCTTCACCGCTCCGTTATTGTCCCTATTATCCGTTTACGTCTGAATCATACTCTTCTTCCTTCCTCACGTTTTCGTTTTCATCTCGCTCTTTCCCCTTATTGCTCTCTTCATCCTGACGACGAAGCCGTCTGTGATCCTGACCATATCCTCTTTGAATGTCCATCCCTCGTGAACGAACGTACCTCTTTGTATTCCAATCTGCTGTCACTCAAACTACCGACTCCTTATTGTGCCTCGTATATCTTATCGTTTCCGTCGATGTCAGTTGTTCCTATCCTCAGTTCCTTTATCTTATCAATAGCTGACCGAATCTACATTTAACTGATCCTTCTCCTTCCTTTCGTTTCTAGGCGAAGATCCCTTGTTGATATGCCCAAAGGGGGGTTAAAAAAAAAACAAAAAAAAACCTCGGGAAAAATTTTTTTTTTTTCCAGTCACGTGATATATCGAAAGAAATACTGCTGTTTGTTGGGAACATATTCGTATTTAATTTCCTTGACGAAACTTTCGAAGTTAGTGAAAAGTTCAAAAAAAGCGCAAAAAATCATGTGTACCCCCTTGTAGCGTGGATATTATAGCTAAAAAATTTGAACAAGTTCAAAAATATGGTTATCTCCGTGCATTTCTCTAGTTTAGAGCACCCAGGTTTCCAACTTTAAAATCAGGCCCTTGCTGCGTCGGAAGCTCAAAATTGTTTAAAGAAATAATTTTTTTTTTGCGGGGCATATGATATAATGTTGAAATGATCGTTATTTGTCGAAAGTGAAACTGTATTTCATTTCCTTAACGGAACGATCAAAGTTAGTGAAAAGTTCAAAAAAGAGCGAAAAATTATGTGTATCTTCTCCTTCGCAGCGCACAAATCCGATTTCTTTGTAATTTAGTATTATGTAAACGGAAATTATAGCCTCAGCGCATGAAACATTATGTTTGACTGAACTTGTTTCTATTTGTTATTATTAAGGAGTTTATTTATTTTATAGTTAAAATTTTTAAATTATTTTTTGTAAATATTACTGTCAGTGGCCATCGTTTAAAGAAAAAATGTTATATTTTCGCTCAAAATCCGATTCTTTCGTGGGAAAAAAATGTGTATAAATTTTGAACTAACGGTTGCTTTTAGTATGCCGAGAAATAATTATTTAATTTTAATTTTGCAAAGGTGTTGTCCAGATATAAGGAAGTTGATCTTAATTGTTCGCCCGAAACGTGGAAAATCATTACATCGGAGAATGCAGCAACTCTTCAGTGGATCGGTAAATTACTTTTATTAATTACGATTTTCGAATATATGTTTGCCATTTAATTTATTAATGCTTACGTTAGTGCTGGCGATGTAGAAGTGTTTGAAATTGATCAGAGTGTGTTATAGGGTGTGAAACTAGTCAATTTTTTCCAAAATAGCCTACATGTTACGTTTAATAGTATCATCAAAGTATTGTTTACATAATATATTTGTTCAAATCGGTCCAATCACATGTATAAAATTTCCACAGCGCCATTAAACACTTATGTGATTACAAAGATGAAAAAAAGAACAGCCTGTGTGATTTGTGGCGTAGAAGTATTTTCCTCTGAGTTAATCTCTGACCAAACATTATGAAATAGAAAATTTCTATACTATTTTTGAAACCTCACATATTATATAGCAACGTCGTCAATTATCAACCAACCTTGATTGAGCGACAAAGACTAGTTGAATTTAAGGAATGAGAAAGCTGTCCTCGCTGCCTTTGTTGATGTAGTTTCTGCTTTTGATAAAGTTCATCTTCCATCCCTTAAAAATAAGATGATTTCTATTGGCATTCCTGTTCAACTTTCTTCCCTGATAATTCAGCTCTTTCAAAGTAGAACCATTTATCTTTCCACTCCTTCCTTCTCTGGCTCTAGATGTGTATTTCGTGGCCTTCCGCAAGGGTCATGTTTGAGTCCTACTCTTTTTAATATCTATTCGCTTGAAATAGCTTCTCTTCCCGTCTCAGCCTCTACATTCCTTTTCGCGGATGATATTCTTATTTATTACTCTTCAACTTCCATCCTCTCTGCTAAAGATGAACTCAATAATTCGTTGAACTTGCTTTAATCCGCTCTATCCAACATCAATCTAACCATTTCATCCTCTAAATCTGTTTGTATGGTTTTTTCCTTTCGTCCCTATAATACTTCCTTAATTAATGTCTCTTTGAACAATTTATCTATTCCATTAGTTAGGTCCTTCTGCTATCTTGGCGTTTTCCTAGACAGTCGTTTATCCTTTTGCGACCATATTTCCTACCTACATACTTCCTGTCTTAAGAGAACTAATTTATTAAAGGCTCTTTCTCCACACAAATGGGGTGGCGACCCCAGTGTTCTTCTTATTCTATATAAATCTACTATTCGTTCCAAACTTGATTACTGTTCCTTCATTTATGGCAATGCTCCTAAACATCTTCTTTCCAAACTCGATAAAGTCCAAAATTCATGTCTTCGTCTTTGCCTCGGTGTTCTGAAATCCTCCCCCATTCCTGCAGTACTTTCAGAAGCCAACATTCATCCTTTACACATTCGTAGATCCTTTCTTGGGGATCGCTTCCTCATAAAACGTCTTCCTATTAAGTCTTCTAAATTAGTTTCTGCTTATTCCTACATCCTGGCCAATTGGCGGTTTTCTCCGCTGAAGATTCCTATTCTTTCTCATGTCTCTCGACGCCTTGCTTCTTATTCGTCATCTATCTACACATATCATAAACTCCCGTTCTTTACATTCATCTTTATAGATTTTTTATATCCTCCTAATTTGTTTTTCCTTCCTTCTCATACTAAATATTCACCTTCTATCGCTTTAAGCGAGTACAACGCTGCTTTGAGGTCTCTATTTCCATCTTCGTCTGTCCTCTTTACGGATGGTTCCAAAATCGATGAGGGGGTCGGAGCTTCTTTTCTTATTTCTTCTCTTCCACACTACGAACTTTATAAACTTCCTTCCTTCTGTTCCATTTTCACTGCAGAATCGTATGCAATACTCCGTGCAGTTCTGTTCATTGCACTTTCCTCCTATAATAATAAATACCTTATTTGTTCTGACTCCATGAGCGTCTTGCAGGCTATATCCTCCCCTTTTCCATCCTCTTCATGCGACTACATTATCCTTTCCATTCGTTCCTTAATTGCAAATCTCTTCTTAGTTCGTTCCATTCAAATCGATCTTCTTTGGATTCCCAGTCACAGCGGCATTGCAGGCAACAATGTAGTTGACTCGTTTGCTCGCTCTGCTTCCTATAACGGCAAATTTGTCAATAAATTTCCTGCCAATAATATCCTCTTTCCATCTAAACGAGCACACCTCAAATCATGGTCGGATACCTACATTACCTCTTTTTCCAATCCTCATTCCTTTTACAAACTCTTGCAACCTCTTCCTTCATCACGTTCCTGGTTTGCTGATTTCCCTGGTTTCAGTCGTTCCGTTATTTCCTCCATAACACGTCTTCGTCTCAACCATAATTGTCTTCCTTCGTCTCTCTTTTGTTTTTCTATTGTTTCTTCCCCATACTGCAATTTTCATCCCTCGGAGCATGACTGTGTTTGTGATGCAAACCATATCCTTTTTGAATGCTCTCTTCTTGTACAGCAGCGTTCCCTCCTCTACACTAAGCTTCTCCACCTAAAACTACCTACTCCTTTTTGTGCTTCCTACATACTTTCCTTTCCTTTACCAGATGTTGTTCCAATCTTAGCGGAGTTCATTTTCTCTATTTCTTTATATATCAAAATTTAATCCTGTTTTCGTAATTCTTTGATGATGGGTCATTGCCATTGGTTGGCGTTCCCAAAAAAAAAAAAAAAGAAAAAAGAAAGCTGTCCTTTACTACAACTAGCCACCTTAGAAAAAAGTGGCGCGCAGAAGAGATAGCAACAAGGGAAAAAACAAACAAAGAAGCAACAAGGCAAAACAAAAATAAAAAAAAAAAAACAGACGGTATGGAAACAAAGAAGCAAACCACAATACCAGACGTAGCTGAAGTAAATTCCATATACATGTGAATATATACATTTAGTGAAGAACGGCGCTAATTATCAACCGTCCTACTTAAGACGGTTGTAAGCAGGAGAAGGATTAATATTAAAAGAAAAGAAGACAGTCCTTCACTACAACCGACCACCTTAGTTAAAAGTGACGAGCAGGAGAAACAGCAATAAGTTAAAAGTGAATAAAACCAGCATATAATGTGATAGTATGATACTAAAAGGAAAGAAGACTGTCCTTCACTACTACCGATCAACTTATTTAGAAGTGGCGAGTAGAAAAAGTAGAAATTAGAAAATATAAGATAAAAAATACTTTTATTATGATAACTAAAAGGTAGGCTGAAATAGTGATCATTATTGAAACAATCGTTTTTTTATTTTAGATATATATAACAATTTATTGACTTCTGGTTTAATTCCTTCTGACTAGACGTGTTTTCTAGTCATTACCAAACCTGGTCTCAACCAGGTGTCATCATTTCGAGCGATTTCCTTGACCTCCTGCTTAAGGAAGTTTTCGAGATTGTAATTAAGAACCGGCTGATGTGGTGGATTGAGAGACGTAGGATACTTCCGGAGGTAAT
Organism: Icerya purchasi; assembly: GCA_039619475.1. Taxonomy (NCBI): domain Eukaryota; kingdom Metazoa; phylum Arthropoda; class Insecta; order Hemiptera; family Monophlebidae; genus Icerya; species Icerya purchasi. Next base: position 232,628,877 of record CM077116.1, read on the forward strand.
GTTTGGATTCCGCCCACGTTTGGGTATTCAAGATTGTGTAGCATCGTTCTTAGGGGATGTTTATTTTACTTTTCAAGACAAAGGTATTTTTTTGGTGGCAAAATTTCTTGATATTCAAGGGGCATTCGCCTTCCTTTTTAATCAATTAATTTTGCGCAGTTTATTTTTATGTAGATCACTTCATATTCTTAACTCCGTATCCAAACAGATTGAAGTTTTGTTCGTTTACCGCATGTATCGTTTGTTTTTTTTCCCGTTGTCAACTCCGTTGAGTATCCCGTGTTTTAACGTTTTTTTTCAAACCCGAATTTTCGTAATTATTTTTTGAAATAGCCCTTTTCAGGGCTCCGTCGTCGTATTCGCAAAAGTTGAGTCGTCAGTTTATTGATGAAAAGTCAATGTCGTTGTAAATGAAGACAGTGACGAAGACTAACCTTACTTAAAACATCATCATAAATTGTTGAAAATTATTATATCTAATTTCAATTATTTAAAATAATTATGTTAAACGGTGTCTAAATTATAATAAAGTTACCTTAATAATCGAAATTTTTGTCTTTATCGGATCGAGATTGAAAAATTATTCCCAATAGCATGAAAATATTATATAATCGTCTTTATGTACAATTTAGCATGGAATAATATTTATTTAAAAATTCTTCAATCATTTTTTACACTCCTAATAACTTTATGCAGGATATGTCTTAGTTATTTATGGTTTTCTTTATGCTTTTTCTCTGGTAAGATCGTATTTTCGTAAAAAAAAAATAATTTTTTATGAATTTTTTAACAATAAAAAATATTTTTTGTTTAAACGCAAAATTATGAAAAAAATTAATTTTCAATTTTTTTCGTATTGTTCCACAAAATTTCTGAGTATAGAAGAGTATAAAAGACATTTTCTGACAAAATTTGCTGAGTGACACTCTCCAGAAAAGCATTGAAAAAAAAGATTTTAATTTTATTTTCGTCGCCAAAAATCGGCTTTTCTTTTAAAAATTATGACCATAATATTTTTTCATGTATTTTATTCCTAAGAATAAGGGAAAAAATCACCATTCTATAATTTATAATTTTACTATGAAAAAAAAATAAAATCGAAAAAACAGGTTTTTTTGAAAAACTCGAAGGTCGTTTAAGATAAAGAGCTGAAAATTTGGCTAAATTTTTTTTTTATTCGACACCAAAATGTTCCCTCAAGTGCGAGTCGAAAAAGCCGCAAGGGCGGATTTCCCATATGAACCCGGCTATACCCTTTACTTTGAACAAATTAATGTAAATTACTATGGAAACATGCTTTTTCGGGCTATATCATCAGCTAATAACACAGAGTACACACTCAATTTATATACTTTTTAATAAAGTGTGTATTCTGTGTAGTTAGCTGATGATGAGCTATACACGAAAAATCGTGTTTCTAAGGTAATTTAATTTCTTAAAGTAAATTTATACCGATTTTTAGGATTTCGTACACATCATATAATGTACGGAATCCGAATAAGTTGGTTCAGAAACGAAAAAAACTATTCAATTATACAATAGCTTGGAAACGGTTTGACTTATCGGAATTGCATCATAAAGTACAATTGAACTTTTATCTATGGCAATTTACAACCTTAAGCTGAGCGATTACCCTGGCCGGCAAAAAACCGTTTAGAATATATAGTATGGAATTTAGAACGACCTCAAAAATCACCGTTAAAAAATTCATAACTCATCACCAGATAACCCTTTAAAAGCGAAATTCAAAATATAAAACAAAACACAGAAGCTCTTTAATGAAATCCAAAAATTACGGTTAAAAAATTATTTAAACCACAACAAAAAAAAATTAAATTTTCTTCATATTTTTTTTTTTTAATTTCGTATCCTGCTATTCGGGGCGGAGACAAATCCATTAAATCAAAAATCATAAAAATCGGTCCAGCCGTTCTTAAGTTGTAAATAGTGTAACTAACCCAACTTTGTTTTATATATATATAGATAGCAGGCACGGCCACGCGTTGCTGTTACTCAGTTGTAATCCGTTGAATTAATATTACACTAATCCATTCAATACAGTCAAACTAATGTTTACTAATAAAGATAAAAACGTTTTAGCCAATCTAAAAACACACAGGATTGAACCTTCGAAATCACTTTCTGGATGGTTGGAGAATGTTTTCAATGACTGCACACATTGATTTTTATGAATATATTTCTATGTGTTTTTACGGGCATTTAGTAGTCGAAGTGATAGACTTTTTTTTTATATATAGCCTTTTACAACATTTTTAAATTTCCTTTCTCACTAAGATAAATAATAAATCGCAATAAAAATTTAAACCTACCGCACAAATATGCATATGTTCATAGAATATTAGCAAAAGTTGCGAAAGTACCGAACACACTTTAAAAAAAAATACACATGGATAATATACGAGTACGGACGGACGGATGAAGCACATTTACCGAAACAAAAATACGAATAGGTCTGAATAATTCAGAACACAAAAAAAACATACAAGAAATATGTAATGTTCGCAGTCGATCTTTCGATTTCCTGTCGGTAGCTAATTTTTCGGATCAAAGACCTTTCAGTTGTTATAAATGTCGCATTGTTGGGACAATCTCTTTGTGATTTTCAAATTTCTTTCGTTACCTGATTGCTGAGACGTGTGAATGACTCATTTTTCTTATAATTCTCATGGTATTTCTGAAGTCGGGTCGTTTATTGTTTTCTTTTCTTTTTCCCGATTTAGGGTATACCGTGTTTAAGAGAAATGCAGACCGGTTTGCACCGTACACGCTAAACAATCATTCGCGCCTACATTGTTCTCCTACATCTTTTTATTATACATTTAGTTTAGCGTTGCGACCATTTAGCGACGGTAAATGCGGTCCGCTACAATTCACAAATGTTAAATGTAAGCACGTACGGGGGAAAAAATGAAAAATAAATACAAATAAAAAAAAATCAATACAACTACATAAATAAACTTAAAAAGCAAAACCTTATCTAAATACAAAATTTCATCCAAATCATATTCACAAAACATGAAATATTTTATAACTAATTTATGAATTTAAAGACTTTTTCCATACAACTTTGCTTTGCAATATCGATCACAACAAAAATTTAGAGGTCCTTCCAATTCGCTTTCTGGATGATTAGAAAATGTTTTCAACGACTGCACACGTTGATTGTTATGAATATACTTGTATTTCTATACGTTTTTTATTAGAACATTTATATTTTAGGGTCAGTTTTATCTATCGATTTATTTCTTATAAAAACAAATAAAAGGCGTCTTGTAATTTTACCCGTGATCAGCTGTTTTCCAACCAATTTGAAAAAATTTCTGGCTAAATCACTGCGAAGTATAATGATAAGGGTATACTGCACATTAAGGGTTTTTTAAAATAAAATGTTTACTATATGTCAGTGCAGCAGCAACTGAAGCTGAGGTGATAGCTAATGAAGTGGTCATTAGTAAATGGTTATGGGAGGGCCTTACCCCCATCAGCTTAAAAGGGGTGGTTACTAAGGCGCCTGGAAATATTTTTCCTATACGGGGTAGCTATGTAACCATGCTGGGTAGACGTCTAGTCAATGTTTTGGATGTGATCAAACTGAAACATTCTGCAAAAGCATCAATGGAAAATCTAAAGAAACACATTGCGAAGTCAGATGTGCCACTATGGAAAGGATAATTAGATGGTCTGTAACAGTCAATTTTAGTGTATATGATGCTGTATATGTATTAGTACTATCTATCACACTAATGTTCATCACATGTTGTGCTATGGTTGAACAGGCTATGGGGTGTAGAGGATGGTGCTTGGTGGGTATGTGAGGGTGGTGGGTGGTGGTTGGGTTATAGTATGGGTTCTGTTATATTACCAATGATAAACTGTGGGGTACAAGGGGTAATGGGAAGTGGTTGGATTATAGTGTGGGTTGGGTTACAATAGTAATGATAGACTGTAGGGTGAGGGGTGGATTAGATATTAGACTGTTCTAGGAGAATTATGGGTAGTTTTGGCAAGGAGGGATTGAAAACAGTGAGTTGATTATCCCAGAAAAGGTAGCTGGATTAATTTAGAGCTCTGGATTAAAATTTTTTTTTTTTTTTTTTTTTTTTTATAAATAAGTTGAGGGTCTCGCTGAGCAATGCTCCCCGTAGTGCGAGTGCCCAATCAGCCTATCAACGTTTATTAACAAAGTTACTTAAAATATACAAATGTTTCTATAGTACATTGATATGAAGTTACATATTTACATCTAACGGTATTAACGTAACGCCTACTCCGACGGGGAATACATTGATAATGGGTTATTAGGTTTACGTATATTTTGAATTGAAAAAGCTTCTTGTACGCAAGTTATTTGGTACATAGATCCCGTTTTCCTCAGAATTTGAAACTTAACTATTAACATGATAACGGATAAAGGAGTATAAAGGAGTATAACGGATAAAAAGGTTTTAATCGGGAAGGATCCCGCATTTGAAGTGGGAAATTACGTGTTTTTAACATTTGGAATTGATTCGCCTACTGCGTGCACCATTCTATCAACCACAATTTAACTTTATTCTTCCACAGCCCTATTTTCAATTCGTCAAGTATATCACGTGGTATAGCGTCTACTAGTTTCATCAGTACCAACTCACCAACATTATCGATTTTACTGTTTATGCCTTTCGGCCACATAAAGTACGTACTTTTAGAACTTCTCGTTGCCCATTCTCTATTTATACTAGGTAAAAGTGTCCTTTGAGTTTTGTATTCATACAATCTATGATAATAGTACATCATTTTCGGTGATAACTCTTTGTTTTCCTTCCACCATGAAGCGCCATTTTTACCTGCCACACAGCGAGGCAGAATTATTTTCAAACACCTACGCTGTAATTTGCTTATCTTCTTCATTTCTCCTTCCTTTGCTTCTCCCCACACCTGTATGCCATACCTAATTTTGGCCATGATTACCGCTTCAAAGAACATTCGTACTGTCTCATAAGGCAGCATTAGTTTGAGTCTGAAAAGTGCCGGAATAGCTTGCCTTGTTTTATTCGATATTTCTTCAATATGATTTTTCCAATTTAGTGTTTGATCTAATGTCAGCCCAAGATATTTATATTTATTAACAGTTTCTAAAGGGTCACAAGAGCAGCTTTGCGTATTTATATCGTTCATATGTAAACATTGAATTGAATGAAGTATAATTTTTGGATCGTATTTCCTATACCTGCTTGGGGTTCTTATATACATGATTCTCGACTTCACACCATTTATAATTAAAGCTCTATCGTGGGCCCATTTTCCTAAAATATCAACATCTTCTTGCAGAAGTTTTTCGGCGATTTTAATATCCTTATGACTTATAACCAGAGCTATGTCATCTGCATATGCGAAAACGTTGGAGTTCTTGATGTATTCTATTAAAGAGTTCGTATAAATTAGAAAAAGTAATGGAGATAAAACTGTCCCCTGACCTACCCCATATTTTAAATTTACTTTGGAACTTAATTTTCCATTAATCTTAACCATACTTGCTCTATTTGTTATATAGTCTATAAACCATTTCTTTTGAGCTTGCTTTATGCCAATCCCGTCTAGGTCAGAGATTAACTTCTTATGATTTACTACATCGAACGCTTTGGTTAAGTCGATAAAAGCTATTAAAAACTGTTCTCCCTTAGCTAACCCTTCGTTTACCTGTTTTACCATTGTTCTAAGTAATGTAATTGTAGATTTATTTTTCCTAAAACCGAACTGGTTTTTGTACAAATAATCATTGTTTTCCATATATTCTCTTAAATGCTTTCCTACATAGAGTTCCACAATTTTAGCTATTGAGGATACTATGGTTATTGGTCTGTAATTCTCATATAATGTGTGACTGCTTTTTTTGTGTATAGGTCTTATGACTCCGGTTTTTAGCCCCTGAGGAAACCTCCCTTCTCGTAAGGAGCAATTTATTAATTTCGTTATTAAGGGTGAAAAAATTTGTTTATTATTTTTAATATCCTTACTTCTTATGTCATCCCACCCTGGAGCTTTATCGATTCTAAGGTTTTGAATTATTTGTTCGACGTTATTAATTGCTGCTATCGGGATGTAGAAATTTACTTTATCATGGTATCCTAAACTGCGATTTAGCATTTGGGTGTCACACTCATGAATCTTATTCTTTACACAATTTGCGAAATATTTGCTAAAATCTTCTACTATGTTTGTTGCGCTTTTAAAGGCTTTCTCTATAATTCTATCTACCGGCGTTCTGTTCTTATTATTGATAAGGCTATTAATTATTTCCCAGCTAGTTCCTATATCGTTTTTCGCTTTTTCCAGTTTTCCCCTGTAATATAAATTTTTAGCTGTCCTTATTTCGTTTTTAGTCATGTTGCGATATTTTTTATATAAATTTTTGTACCTAACATTGGTTGGATTATTTTTAGAGCGCCTGAAATAGATGTCTCTTATACGCATGAAATTTATTATTTTCCTATTTAACCATGCATTCTTCGGCCTATATTTATTTTCTCTGCATTTTAAGAGTATACTGCTGTTATTGTATATATCTCTAAAAGCTAACCAAATATGAGTGTATATGCTCTCCGAGTCATTTAACTGCATTATTTTTGACCAATCGTAACTACGAATGTTCCTAAGTACTAATGACTCGTCTAAACACTTGGTTTTTGAATGTATTAGGCCATCGCTGTACTTGTTCTGAATTTTAATAGCACAACATGTAATGTAGTGGTCTGAAATTTGCGTTTCTATAATCCCAGAGGCTATCTCTTTGTAAGCAGACCGTATAAAAATATGGTCAATACATGTCTGAGAAAGACGCCCTGCACGCAATTCCTCCCGAGTAATGCCATTTATTAACTGCATTGCTCCACTACCGCTTATAACGTTTAGTAGATTCTCCCTGAGACTATGCCGTGTAAGTAGATCAATGTTGAGGTCACCACATATTATGAAGTCTTTTTTCGACCCGGCTACCGCAAGTAACTGCCTGAGGTTACCTAAAAATTCAGAAGCATTTTTACTAGGTGACCTGTAAATCGCTACTAGATACATTAGCTTATTTGGATTTATCTCTATTTCCACTGTCAGAGAATCACACGTCTTCCTATCCGCTGTGATCAGTTTGGATTTAAAATTATTTGAAACGAATATTATAATCCCCCCATTATATTTAGGGGGTTTAGAAGTGACAAATTTGGTAAACCCAGGTATATTATATAAATTCGTCTCTTCACTACTTGCATTTATTTCAGTTAACACGATTATACTAATTGGTATGTTGTCGATATAAGTGATAAATTCGTCCCAATGAAGCCTCACACTTTTTATATTTAAATGCAGTAGGTGCAGAACACTTTTTTCGTACATTACTTTATTTACCTGGAAAAGCTCAGTAACCGTTTTATGCCAGTCGGCTAAATCTCCGTAATTAGCACATTTTACTAGTGGAGTGCACATGATGACGAGAATAAAAGTTTGTTGATGTCTGGAATAACCTGAACCTGGGTGAAGTGGGCCTCATAATAAAAGAACCGTACGTACCCGATAGCGAGTGAGGTAATGGATACATGAAGCTTAAGAAAAGGACGTTTAATAAGAACACATGAAAGACGGAGTAGGATGCGCACCTTATTTGAGCATATAGATAGCTAATTCCAACATCGTTAAGGTTATTATTTAGTGCTATAACATTAACGAAAATAGTAACGGAGCTTAAAAAGCTATACATGCGCAATATTTTTTGTTTAAAACTTATAGTAATTTATTCAGCTCTTCGTCGTTCCTTATTCTGATCACTCGATCCTCCGCATTCTTCTTTACGAAAATTTTTCCACGTTTAGTCCACGCAAAATTGTAGTGTAGGAGTCTGGCCTGTTGTTTTGTTTTCCAGAATAACTGTTTAAAATACGGCGTCAAATTTTCGTTTATGAATATTTTCAACTGAGTATTCTCGCATGTTATGTCCTTATCTAGTATTGAGCCTTTTTTCCTGTTTTGCAATAACAAATCAGCGATTCTCCTACCTGGTTTCGCAATAATGGGACGTGGTAATTTCGTGTTCCTCGACGGCACTCGGTGTATTGCTTCAATGTCTTCTGGTTGTATATTTACATCTAGTTTTTTTCCAATCTGTATCAGTATGTTGGGCAGATTTTCATTTTCCATCTCGGAGACTCCATGAAGCTCGATATTTTCTCTCCTATTATACTGCTCTAGTTCGTGAATCGTGACTTTTAATTCAATGATTTCCTTGTCTTTTTTACGGACTTCATCCGTAAGTACGGACACCTGGTCTCGAAGCGCCTTGATTTCATTTTTAAACGAATTATTACTTTGTAATATCTCGTCGTACTTCTCAGACAAAAAATTGAAAAATTTTTTAAACTCTTCCATGTCATTTTTTAACGATTTAATTCCTTGCGACAATTGCTCCTCATTTGCAACTTCGATACTAGTACTACTAAGTTGCCGCTTTGCTTTTTTTTTCTCTAGGCATTTTACCATGAGTGGATTTATTTTAAAAATGAGCAATAGATATAAAATTAGAATATTCTTACTTTAATAAAAAGCGGTGTAACACGATGAATACCGATGATAAGCTGTTATCTGAGTAACGCTGATAAGCTGCTATCAGAATGTACATTCGAAACAACATTAATTCGTAAATGAAGGAGTAGTTTTTGAGGGCGAGGGGTGGAAAATAGGGGTGGGTACTAAACAGAGGGTAGTTTGGTTATTTTTAGAGGTCTGTATTCAAATTGATGAAGGGGTAGTTTTAACGGTGAGGGGTGGGAAATAGGGGTCGGTAGGTGACCTTCGGGGTGGGATAGGGGTAGTTGGGTGGCTTTTTGGCATTTGTAGGGTAGTTGGGTTAGTTTTCAATTATTTTAAAGGCATTTGGGTTAAATATTGCCAGGAAATAGGGGTAGTTGGGTGATCTTTGGGGTGGAATAGGGGTAGTTTTGGTGTAACGTCACTCTCCCTCGCCCCCATCTGACATTACCCCGTCAACTGCGCCAAAACCGGCATTTTTATCCTACTATCATGTCTTATGGCATGACGATTACTTTGAATTATACTGGAAAGAAAAATACCTAGTAGACGAGGACACGGAGGGCCACGAAATTCGTTTGTCGCGACATTACTAGAAGATACAGGGCTGAATAGTTACACGGATTTAAAGAGGGCTGCGGAAAGCCGGGAATACTGGAGAAGGATCATCATGGATGTAAACTAGTTTTAGGACTGAACCATGCAGATAGATGTTTTATTGCTTTGCCCTGCCAGTATTGATGCCACCAGCCCGTACTCAAAGACACTAACAAAGCTGATAATTTTTTTTTTTATTATTTAATTATGGGCACGTCAGCACCCATAATTAAATATAAAAAAAGAAAAAATAAAGTTATCAGCTCTGGTAATGTCTTTGTGTTTGGTCTGGTGGCATCAATACTGGTAGGGCAAAGCAATAAAACATATGGTCGGCAAAACATGCGAGCGGATGACGTTCGAAAATCAAAAAATAATACTAAAGGCAGAACAAATTGTCGAAAGACTGCGCCATCAACCCTGTCGTATAATACTGAAAACATTAAAACCCATTTAGAACTCGCGAATCCGAATTTTGCCATGGATTAGACCTTGATAGATTGATTTATCGGCTCAAAATACCCCTAGTGTGGAAATTTCATTATAACTAATTACAACTTTCTATCCTAATGAACCATTTAATTTGCAATAAAAAAATATTGAGGTCATTAATCGAGATAAAAACTACCCTATCTTTTAAGTTGAACTAAATCACACGCAGTGTGAAAATTTCATTAAGATCTGTTGAGTAGTTTCGGAGATTACCGCGACCAAACATTTGTAACATAGGATTTTTATATGTGTATATAAGATGTGTCCCTAACGTAAGCATTCGTAAGATTGTCTGACACTTAGCTCACATTTGGTTTGCAAAAAAATCTCACCTTCCATAAGTAAACATACGAAGGGAGGCTTTGTTTTCCCTCAAAGAAAATAAGAATCGACGTACTAGAAAAATACTTTATATCTTTGTCAATTATAATTTTTCTGTTTTATTTTTCATTGTAGTTGACGATAATCATGCATACTAAAAATTTAATCGCCTATGCCATGCTTGTAAATCTTTACTTTCAAGATATTTTTGAAAACACGAAAAAAGATTTACGGCTTTACAATTCGATTTTCAAAATAAATCGCGGCATACAGAGAAAAAATATAGAACTCTGCAATACCCACTTTAAAAGCTTGCGTAACTTAGCCTACACTTAACAAAAAGAGTTGCAAATTTTTAATGACGCACTTGCAGAAACACTAAAAAAAAAAAAATTATCAAGGCTTATTCGAAAAGTCTAGTCAATTGCCTTCTATTTTTATGAATTCCATTAATATATAAACTAAAAAAATTCAGAAACATTTGTCCGGGTAATTCGAATTTCTAGGCTCCTAATGTAAAACATTTTTACGTTTTACAACTTGCTTATTAAAATTCGTTATGTAGAAAATAATAATTGGTATTACGCCCTACACTCAGTTAAACGTCAGTAACTCAGCTCAGACTTAATTCAAAGAGATGAGGATTTTTGACAACGTATCTGCGCACCAACAGTAATATTTCAAAAAATGTAAAAATCAGGCCACCGGGAAAGCTCAAGCTGTTCAAAATGTTTACAAAATTCTTCTAATATATACGATTTATGCAGGGTTTGTATTTCATTTGCAGATTCTTTATTTCACTTGTATGATAGAGTACATAGTTTTTTTTAAATTGAATTCAAGGTGTACGAAAAGATGAAGTTATCGAATCCAGACTACTGGAAGAAAATCGAAGTACTAAATGGGGACTGCGAATTACCGTATCTTGGACAGGATTCCGATGAATGGAGTCGATTGCAAACAGAAGTGAACATTATATTACACGCGGCGGCCACTATACGTTTCGATGAGCACATAAAAATCAGTTACAACACCAATGTTGGCGGTACTAAATATTTATTGAATTTGGCTGAAAATGCAGTCCAGCTCGATGTAATTAACCGATTCTTTTTTAATCGATCTAAAATTTTTCGGAAAAAAGTACCACAGTAATCCCTCATTTTGCAGTTACATTTTTTCATTTTATTTTTTGATCTATTTGCTTTTTCCGGCATATTTTGAGTTCGCCTAGGTTGAGTTTAAAGAAAGAACTATTAGATGAGCCATATTCGAAATGAGAATATTACGCTGCATATTCCTCGCTTAATCTCAAGAGTCGACTTTTCGTCGCGCTGACTGCCTTTTCTTCTTCAGCCGAGTCAGCTCTATTCGAAGTGTCTTTGCGCCCGCAGGAGGTTGTATGCTAGTGCTGCCGTAGATTAATCGAAACGCCGTACAAAAACCAGTCCTGAAAGATTATCGAAAGATTGGTATTTTATTCGACGGATTTTGGAGCGAATAAATAAGTTTCTTCCTCGGACTGAAGAAGTAAACTGCCAGAATGTCTGATGAAATAATCTTTTTGTTAACATTTAAAGTGGACAAGAATTTCGTATGTTTTTAACTCTGGAATGATGCAGGAACCTACTGTATGTGGGCGATGGATTTAGAGGCGGTCAAAATGAATATTTTCGTTGAAATATGAGATTTTAATTCCTTTTCATAGTATAAGGAAGTAATCATAGGTGGCCGAAATGGATATATCCGTTGAAATATGACATTAAACATTTTTTATAATTACAATATTTCCTTCACTACGTACAAGGCAATGAAGTAAAAAATACTTTAAAAATATCTGTGTATGTGTGTTTGCATCAAAGGAAAAAATTGATGATACTTGTGTGTATAATTTGATGATTAGTGGCTTAAAAAAAAAATCCAGCAGTTGACGTTTCGTTCTTACTTCTCAATTTAATTAGTAATGTATTATAAAAAAAAAAAGATATTATACGTGTATACCGCATGGATGATTTAATTTAATTTTTGTAATAGTTTCTATCGTTGCCTGGTATCGAGACTTCCATAGGGGAAGCTAAGCGCTGTAATATGTTCTAGTATTTCTAGTCATGAAGCGAAATGCAAAAAGAAAATTAAAAGAAAATAAATAAATAAATAATTTTTTTTTTTTTTAAAATAGCCTTTTATTTATGTACTAAAAAGCACAAAAAAACTTTATTAGTGTGCGACTAGCAGATACGCATCTTGACATTAAAATCTGAAACTACAAAATATTCTGAAAAATAAAAGCGGGGGCTGCGGTTACAAAAATATTCGGTGTGTGCGGTATTGTGATGCACAACAATGGAACAACATTAAATAGTGATTGTAGTTTTGGCTTAGGGTGTATTATTAAATTATTATTTAATTATTAATATGCGGCCCCCGCTTTTATTTTTCAGAATATTTTATAGTTTCAGATTTTAATGTTACGATGCGTAACTGGTAGTCGCACACTAACGAAGTTATTTTGTACTATTTAGTGCATAAATAAAAGGCTATTTTTAAAGAATTTTTTTTATTTTTTTTTTTATTTTATTTATTTTTTAGTCTGGACTTTTTCCTATGTATTTTAATGAAAAAAACGATAAATTTAGGATTGTATTTTATTTTACTTTATTTTATTCAATATCTTGATTATAGGACATTTACAGAAATTTGTGTTACATTTTATTATTAAATAATGGATCATCGCATTCTTTCAATCATATTGTTTTTTGTTTTTCATACAATATACACGGAATCCTCAACACATGAAACACAATGTTTGACTAATAGCGGGATCTTTCCATTGTTATATCACATGACCGAAGAAAAAAAATATTTTTTTGAAACTTTCGAACTTTCGGCGCAGCAAGGGTCCGATTTTAAAGTTGGAAACCGAAATGTTCCGAAGTAAAGAAATACACAAGGATGCGAATTTTTTTAACCTTGTTCAAAATTTTTAGCTATAAAGCTGAGTCACAAACGCGGGCTACACGTTATTTTTTGCGCTTTTTAAAACTTCTAGTAAACTTCCAATGTTTCGTTAGGAAAATGAATTACGTGTTTACTCCCGGCAAATAGCGTTCTGCCCGGAAATATTATTTTCCAAAAGTTCGAGCTTTCGAAGCACCAAGAGGAGGCTAATTTAAAAAGTTGGAAACTTAGATGTTCCAAACTAAAAAAATATAAGTGCATGTGCATATTTTCAACCTTGTTCAAAATTTTTAGTTATAAGACTCGCGTCATAAAGAGGGAGCTAGATATTAGATCTTGCGTTTTTTTGAACTTTTCGTAAACTTTGAAAGTTTCAATAAAGAAACGAAATATGGTTTTGTTCTCGACAAATAACAATCTTTCCAACAATATATCACATGCCCAAAAAAAAAAAAAAAATGTTTTCCCCAAAATTTCTCTCAGTTCGGCGCCCCGAGGGTCCAATTTTGAAGTTGGAAACAACCCGGATGTTGCATATTATTGTATTGTCATCTATAACAAGCATTTCTGCAAAAGGACACTTTTTAATTCATCGAGAAGTAGGTGAAAAATCGTTCGCAAGATTCACCCTAGACAGACAGAATGACAAAGCGAGTTAAATAAAAGGCTATAAAAAAAGAGATACTTGCTTGTACGTCTCTAGCAGCGTTGATGAACTCTGTTCAAGAGACAGCTTTTTGTCATGCCAGTAGAAATCTAACAAGTTTAGGCATAGAAAAATGCTTATGTGTAAATCGGTTCTGTTAGTATCGAATAATAGTTAAATTCTAATTTGATGACTTGCTCATCTGCTCGTTTTTGTGTTATGCTCGTCAAGTGTTGAGAGTACTTCTTCGATGGTAGCGAGTAATCTCAAGAGTGCATTGAGAACATACACAATAACAACAACATCGTAAGCGGCCAAGCAGATATGGAGCGTTTATGAACCATGTACTTCTTCACTTCGAGCGAGATATACGCTCACGTTGTATACCGTACATTTTTTTCGATCCGAACAAAACATTATCTGATAAGACAGATTAAATGGCGGGAAACGAATTAAAACTAATTCTCTGTACCGAGCATTTCAATCGGTTTGTCATGTTCAATTTTTGCAAGTGTCCGCTGTTGACTTTTGAGACCATTATTTGGTGGTATGTCGTTGCTGTTCGTAATAAACTCTTTGTGCAACATTCCGTAAATATAGAATTTGAATCGAGTGACCACAAGCTGCTGCGTGTTAAACTTTCAGATAAATTACATAACGATTATTTTGCATATTTTGAGTGTTTCTATCATTCCCCTAACAGTATTCGTAAGTAGCATGTTTATAGTGCTGTATGTTTTCGGCAGATTGGCGTAAAAAAATTACCCATAATCTCGCAGCAGTGCAGCAGTCACCTCTCTACACTAATTTTCTCAGGCCATCAGTTGGCATGAAGCTCCGGTGCGTAGATACCTACACTGTCTATTAGAGTTGATTTCCGATAAAGCACTTTCACATATCTTTTTTTTTTTTTTTTTTTGTTTTTTCACGTACTATTATTTATCTAATTGAATAAAAAACACGTTATATCTAACTTAACTTGCAAAGATTTCGTGTCTTTTCGATAATTCCTCTAACCTTCAGCGAATAATTAAAAGTGAGCTGCAAATATCGTTTACGATTGACACATTACTGTAAAAAATGTTTTTTTTTTTTTTCGTACCCGCTTTTGCTGTATTCGTTCATCTGAGAAGGAATTCCTTTGTTCAATTCTTGCACATAACTTCTCTTGTTAACTGTAATAATCCGCCTAGTTTTGAACATTTTTTAAATTTATCAAACTAAAATTTCTTCTATTCCACGTTTAAGTCTTTCTGCGACTAGCAGAGGGTATCGAATCAATTTTACCTTCTTTTTCAAATTTTCTCGTAAAAGGTGCCTTAAACACCGCTATACTGTTCGTATTCAGTACGTCGCATACTTCCTGAATGATCTTTTCGCCTCGATTATAATTAAAAAGTTGAAACTGAGAGGTTTATTTTATTATCACTAGTATTTTTTAAAGGTCGCAAAACAAAGTACAAGTAACGATTTTCCTGATTCTAAATAAACCAATTACTACGAATTTCTACGAATTTTTTTGAGAAGTAACTTTTCGCTAATATTCTAGATCCTTTTTATCCCTTCCGTTTTGATCACAATTGGTCTTGTTTCGTTTAATTCCACGGAATTTTATGTTTCAGCACCGAGTAAACGATGTGAATTGTTTCTTATATCTGTTATTATATAGGCATTTGTATATGTATCTACGGCTTACAGCCAATCGCATCTATTAAACATAGAAGAGGAGTTCTATCCTACTCCGTTCAGCGACCAACAAATAATGCAGTTAATTGAAACATTAGATGACCAAACGCTAGCTTGTATGACACCTATGTAAGTATGTTATACGTATTTCTTTTAATATATAAACACTATAAATAACATTTTAAAATCAAGAGTGCACTTTTTTTTTTTTTGGTGAGTTCATTAGCGGTGACACATTAACTCAAGAAATGGGAACAGGAAGAAAATAAAATTTTATTTCTAAACGTTTAAGGATAGAGGATAAAAATAAATCGAAGGCAGGAATCAGACAAGCGGAAGGAAATAAGAGAAAAATGTTGCATTATAAAGCATAAGGATACAAGTTTCTATAAAGAAGAGTAGGAGGACGGTTGTTTAGCAGGAACGGTCGAACATTCATACATTATATCAGCAGCAGCAGCATCGAAAGGAACGCGTACACTGAAGGAGGGTGAAAAAAACAAAATGGAGCAGATGCAGATGAAAATAAAGAAAATGATGCAGAAGCGGGATTATGATTAAAAGTAAAAGGATAAAGAGAAACGAAAAGTTCTATAAGTGGACATAAACGTCAATTAAAGGGCTCCCTATAGTCTCATTACAGCGAAATAAGGACATAATAGTTTTGATTTTTTTTTTTCGTAGAGGGTAGTCGGATAGGAGGAGAAGAATGAGTTAAGGCAGAGTAGAATAATTCAACAAAGAAATTATATAGAGAAGATAGGTTTAAATTAGGGAAAATTGAAGAAAGCGGTAGGAGTTAACGAGAGAGATATGGCCCAGTTTATTTCTGAGAGAATCTATGTGGGGGGTGAAGAGGCTCATAAGAATTAGAAGCAGGAAAATCGTGAAAAAAAAATAATCATAGCAATATGATCGCTTCCAAGGTACCATTCAGAGCTGACTATGAATACTTAAGACCGAGGTAAGAAGAGAAACGTAATACATATGTGCACACTATTAGTTTTGAGCATTGTGACTATCTATTTGTATAGTTACCGGATGTAGGTAATGTTCAAAACAATAGTTGTATGTGATATAAGTGTACGCGTAAGATTATACTCGAAACTATAAATGTATGATTTATCGCGATACAAATGCAATCCGTCTATGCACTAATCGACACACATGTGATGTGGTATGCATTGTGGTTTGCTGTTGCCTCCACGTTATTATTAGCGATTATATATTCTGTAATTTCGGTCGTCGCCCGGGATCAGGACCTCTGTGACGAAAAAAAACAAGATTCCTAGCGGCTAGGCTAATGCGACGACAATTTAGCCTGTGCATCTTAAAATAACAGCTGAAAGAGTACAGCTTTCGTATACATTTTCCCCTCTGTCTGCACATTAGTATTACATTTAACATAAATTGCCTGATGCTAATAAAGGTTACTAATAAACCTTCTAATTTTGCATGAAGAACGTACGATATTTGCAAAGAGTTTACAAAGAATTTTTTTGAGATTGATGAAATAGTACTAATAGAAAAAGTAAAATAAAAATCCATTTTATGAAAGCGAAAATTCGAATAGTACGGGAACTTTTAGAATCAGTTCATAGTCAAAATCTAAGAGAGACAAAGAATAATCTTAAAAGTGATATAACGAAAATGATCGAATTTTTAAAACAAAAATCGATGCTTTTTTCATTTTTGAACGTTTTTCATTTATTTATAACATTAAATTTATTTAGTATTCTGGACGGACAATTCAATACGTATACGATGACCAAGGCAGTGGCGGAAAATGTCGTAAAACTTTATGCTGATAAACTACCTGTCGCTGTGATCCGACCGTCAATTGGTATGTCTAATTAAACGCATAAAATAATTCAAAAACGTATTTTTTAATGTTATGATAGTTTTTGAAAATTTAAAAAGTTATTTTTTCTTATAAACTTTCGAATATTTCGAAGTAAATAACGTGCTGAAGCCAAATAATTCTCATCGTGAATTCGTACGTAAATCCACAAACGTTTCGTTAATCTCAGTGATACAATAATCTTCCAATATGAGAAATGTGTGATTGAGAAACCATCTCTAACTATAATGGGAGGATAATGATGATATTGGTGTCAAAGGCTTTCAGCTTCAAGGTGGTGCACGTGACCAATTCTGCTGCTGACAGCATTGCTGTAGAAATAAACCTAACAAAGAATCAAAAAATTTACTTAATGGCAATTTATAGGTCACCCAGTAAGTTGGTCACTTTCTATAGGAACTCGAGGAGAGCCTGAAAAGATTAGATTGGAATACAAAATGTATTATCTGCGGAGATTTCAACAGTAACACTGATTCAAGGAGTAAAATAAATGATCAGTTTCTGAACATCTTATCAAGGCACGGTGGAATTCGGTTAATTAAAGGAACAACTAGAGAAGAGGTGCAGGTCGTATTATCAAATCTTGTATAGATAACATCTTCATCAAACATGCAACAGAGAAAGTAATGGCGGGTATTGCAAAGGCAAACATTTCAGATCACTACATAGTTTGTGGTGCGCTATGCGCAGATAGAGACGAGAACATGAAGAACGTTAGTACGAGTACACTTGAAATATCTCTGAATGAAAACTTGTTAAAAGATAAAGTAAATGATTATCACTGGCAGGGTTTGCTAAGAGAAGTGGAAGAATTAGTAAATAATTTAAAAGTAGTATTCAATAAACTTTTTGACGATTGCAAATTTACTAGACAGACAAGGAGGGAAAGGAAATACAATCCTATTGCAACTTGGATGAATAGGAAAATATTGAATTTCGTACATATTAGAGACCTATATTACAAAAGATGTAAAGGGAATAATTCAAATAGAAGATATAAAGAACTATAAAGAAATACAGGAAATTAGTAAAGCAGAAAATAAGACAAAAAAAAAGAAAAATATTACCAACAGGAATTACTAAAAGCGAATAATAACATTAAAAAAAAAACCGGAAGATAATAGATCAAATAGTGTGTAAAAAAAAAAAAGTCTATAATTATAGATGAGGCAATAGGGAAGAATTTTGACGGGTATCGCAATATTTCAAAAATATTATATGGAGGCTATCGAAAATCTGAAACATAATTGTGATATTAGATTCATTAGAACCGAGAACGTAAATACTACGGTTACGTCATTTTACATACCGAAAGCCAGGAGTGAAGTAATAGAAAACATAATTAGTAAAATAAATAAGAATAAAGCCCAAAGACATGATGGTATACGGGTGAAAGATGTAATTACACATGTAAAAAAGCTTGCTCCGCTGTTAACAAAAATTATTAATGAGTCGGTAAAAGAAGGTATATTCCCCAGGGAGTTAAAAGTAGGAATAATAATACCAATATATAAAAACGGGGATAAAAAACTCTGTGAAAACTATAGACCAATTACGTTAATATCAGTTATTGCTGAAGTGGTTGAGCACTATGTAGGTAACTATCCTAAATTGTACCTAAAAGAGAACAACCTAATATGTCATAACCAATTTGGGTTCAGAAAGAGGAAATCAGCGGTAACTCTGCTAAGAACTCTCACATCTGCGATAAATAAGGAATTAGCATCCGGCAAACAATTTTTGATGGTTTTTCTAGACCTTACTAAGGTTTTTGTTTTACTAGATACGGAAATACTGATAGAAGACCGAAACAAAATTGGTATAACAGGGAAATATCTTAATTGGTTTAGATGTTATTTATATGAAAGGGAATGTTTAGTGAAAATTGATAATGAATATAGTGATATGGGGAAAACGAAATATGAAGTAGGACAAGGAGCGTAAATTAGCATCGTTACTTTTTCTAATTTACATTAACTCCATTCATGTTTGTATTACGAACGCCAAACTTTACGCATATACTACTGATGATATTGCTCTGTTAAGTGAACACCAAGTCGTGCTCTCTGCTATCTGTAAGTATACACTTCCGAATTCGGAGATAAATAGGAGAGAAAGAGAGTAAATTTATGCGCACACTCAAAGTGCACGGGCAGCGGGTGTACCATAAAAATCGCAACATCAGCCTGTACTCTTTTTCAGATCTATTTCGCTGATATGATTATGACAGCGACGGAAGAAGAAACATTCATTGTGTTTGAACCACAGAGACTTACTGAAGAGGTTTCTGCATGATCAGAAGGTATAATATTACGTACTTTAAAAATGCCGCTGAATCGGTTTCCGAAGGCCGGAATAGTTTCTAAGCGACTATTTAGAAGCTTTGTAAGAAGTACCAAGGCCACTTTAAAATGTATCTATCGTGAAAGAAGTTGCAATGATTTCGAGATTACAAATATATCATGCTCCGCAGCAAAGATTAAAAACCGAATACCGTACTTAGGTCTCTCTCTCTCACTCTCTCTCTCTCTCTTTTAGTACTTTGCCCCTGGGAAGATAGTTATTACACGATTATTTCTCAAGACGTGATAACCCTGTCGCACATTTATTAAAGAATCTGTGTTTTTACAGTTACAGGAGAGGAGGGAAAATTTTACTTGTTGCTGTTCCACAGTCTCCCCCCGAACAATTTCTCGCCGATGTATAGGTAAAAATGTCAACAGCTGAATTTAAGGCTCTTTTTAAGTATAGCCAAATTATTGCAGTATTATATATCGAGTGTCTTGGTAAAAATACGAAAGCTACATTTATGATGAATGGGAAAAACGAGTAGATACAACTAAGAAAAGGCATAAGAAAGGGGGATTTACAGCTGCACTACATGGGAGACACAAACGGGGGAATAATAAAGGTGGTTTACAATGGAAAAAAACAATTTTAACTAATCTCTTCTCCATATGCAAATCCTTAGTCATTTCCAGAATAAACTACGGGTCCCGGGCGTATTCGTCAGACAGTCCTTCTTTACTGAAATCCCTTGATTCAATACACCACACGGCGCTCCGCACTATACTTGGCGCACATAGAACTTCCCCGTCTGTAAGTTTGTGCGCCTTGTTGGGCACTCCCCCACTAAGGTATTTCCGAACCTTTTATTACCACCGTAAGACCCTCGCTATTTTCTCTAGTAAACGTTCTTTTCCTATTCACACAAATGACCTTCCCAACATCCCAGAGTTCCCTAATGACTCCCTCCCAAAACTCCTGACCCTCCTATCGCGGAACAATATGAGCGTAATCCCCTTTCCTGACCTAGTTCCTAACACCGTGATTCCGCCGTGGGCACCTTTAAACATTGATGTTAATTTTTCCTTGGCAAAGTATAATAAACCCCTGCACCCGAATATCGTTCAGTTGGCAGCAGCAACAATACAAAAATACCCCGGCCACCTCATTTTCTATACGGATGCTGTTACTCGGTACTGGATGCTGAAATATACGCAGTATTTTTCTGTTTGGAATATTTTCTTTCTACGGAGCCTACATCACGGAAAGCCCTGCTGGTATCTGATTCATCCGCGTCTTTATTGACAACCTCTAATCCCTTTACCAAATATCCTGTAGCAATTCGAACCCAGCAGGTATTATAAGAACTTATTAAGAGACAGTGCTCCGTATCCTTTCTGTGGGCGCCCAGCCATGCTGGGATTTCTGGAAATGAACACGACAATACATTCGCCCGAGCAGAAATATATTGCGCCTAGTAACAGCCCACCTCCACCTTATCTGTCGAACATAATCTTCAATAATCTCATGTTCTCATGGAAAGCCCATTGGTCCTCGTGTCAGACTTTCTCAAGGTTAATTAAACCTTCAACCGAACCGCCAGAAAAAAAGCATTTCCCGCAGAGATTTCTGTGAACTTGCCGCTTGCGCACAGGTCACACGGCCATGTCGCATAATTTTATTTTGCAAAGAACCCCTCCTCCTATGAATTGTCCTTTCTGTTTGCCAAGGTGTTACTCCCTCAACTTCCCACATACTGTGCGACTGTCCAGCATTCTCACCCCACCGGCCCCCTTCAATTAATAACAAAAAACAGTCACTAACATTCTTGAGAATTCCCCCAATGCAATTTTATCTGTAACACAGTTTATCAGAACTAGCGTAATAAGCAGATATCTATAAAAACAAACTGCGCTTCTTCGTACTGTAATAGCCACAGCAGTTAAACACGGTACAGGATGTTGCTTTCACAAAAAAAAAAAAAAAAAAAAAAAAAACCTGATGTATCCGTATTGGTGTCGGGAAAATTAATAATGTTACAATAGAATACTATCGAGTACATTCAAAAATTGGGTTTAGTGTAAACTTTGATAGAAGAAAACTAATGTGCAAAAAAAAGAAAAAAATCAATACCGGAGAAGCGGTAAAAAAATTCTGTATGGAGAATAATTTTGAAATCAAAAATTTCCGGAAGAATGAATTTGGCGCGGGGGGTAGCATTTAAAAAACTATCAAACGGAACTGCGTCGACAGTTGTCGCTGCAATATTTCGTCGGCTGATCCGCAGCGGTTTTATTAGAAGAATACAAGACATCAGAGAGCGCCTGGAAATAGTAAAACAGTTTAATAAGAAATGATAAGAATTTTTTTAGTGAAAATTAAAAATTCTAGAAAACAAAAACATTTCAAAGTAATTTTTGTAAATATCTAGTAAAAAAAAAAAAGAAAGAAGCGGAGCAGAATAATCAGAGTACCACTGCTAAGTCAAATCATAAGTTGTGTTATACGACATTAATGCAAGATCTAAATTGCCGTTAAGGTACAAATTTTTACGTTATTTAAGCGTTAAAATCGGCGTTACGCCAGTGCCGTAACATACATGGAAAACCTTATCAAAAATTGTTTTTTATCAAACGCTCGAGAATTTCCGGAACATTTGATTTCCAGTTTGCCATTCTTTATTTTATACCGCTTTCTCATAACTAAGGAGGAATGTTTGAAATATTATAACCGATTTCGGCAATGGCCGAAGAACTTGTATTATTAAAAAATCACGCAAACCGCTTAATCTCAGATTGTATAAGACATTTGTACCAATCGAATTACGCTATGAGGACACGCACACTTCTATATAGTGTATTGACATTAGGCCAACCGTCTAGCGGGACCGTGACTAAATTAACCGGTATCGCGGCCGTATAAAAAACAACAAAAAACGGAAAAATTAAAACGGAAAGTACTAGGAAATATAAAACGAAAATTAGCGGATTCATTATGTACTGCCGGTAATAACTTTCGCTAGTGAAACCCGAATGTGTACCACTTGAAAAACTACGGAACTAACATTACTTACAACACAGAAAAAGTGATCGTTGGTGTTACGCTGAAAGATAAATACAAAATGAGGAAAATAGAAAAAACAACTAATATGACGAGTACAATGGAAATAGTACGACGAAATAAATGGAAATGAGTAGGAGGAGCGGAAAAGGAAGGTGAATTAATGGAGTAGCAGTATAGAAACGGTAAGAAAGACGAAAGATAGCCTATATCTAGGCGGGAGAAGGCGATCGAAAATTATTTCCATTTGAAGCCGAAAGAAAATGGGTAAACTCCACCGTATATTGAACCGAGTCCATGTACAGTACACGTCCAAGTCGCCTGTGTGGAAAACCCAGTTTTCGTAGGTGCGTGGATTGTACCGGCAAGTTTAAACGTTATAGTTGTTAAAAATTTTAATTTAAAATCACGTGATTTTTGTACAAAAACGTGGGCGTAGGCTCTGCGTGTGCTATGCGTGGACTGGGTTCGACATGCGAATAAGTCATTTATTGAATAAATAAATGTTAATAGAAAGACAGTGATTTTTAATAAGGACTTTCGGTAGTTGACATAAAGTTTACCTAAACGAATTATTTTGTCAAAATGATATAAAGTTTTGGCTGAAGCGGCAATTGTAGCGTTTTTCTTTTTTTCTTTTTTGAAAAATATTAACAAATTTATGCTTAACTTTAGATCGAAATGAAAAAATATTCTGCGCTGATGATACGATGTTAACCGTAATTATATTGACAAAAGCTAAACGACGTGATGGAAAATTAATTCGAAAGGAAAAGAATGCCGCGCGTTGTTCGCCCTAATGTGTTCCAAAGTTGAAATTAATCGACTGATAATTTGCAATTTAAACAAAGATAAAAAATAGAACTGAAGCAAGTGCGGAAACCGCTAAAAAATTTCATTTAGTGGTGCACCGAACGAACGCGGTATAAAATAGTTTATCTTTCAAAGCGGGGGGGACAAGTTGAATTTCCATAATCATCTTCAAACTAGTTTGCCTGCTCATCCACTGTTTAACTTTTCTCCAACGCTATCCCCTCGATAACGCGATTTCAAGAGGATCAAATTTTTGACTTATCGAATTAATCTCCCCCATGGCTCTTAATACCCTATCTCTCGGAACATTTTTAAAAGCTAAACTCAACAGTCAGCAAACATGATTTTTGTTCAACCTGTTATTTGTCGTATAATACAACGAAGAGTTTATAGCGCGCTACACGCAATCACTATTACGAACATACTGTTTAGGAATTGTCGTGTCTATCAAAAGTCTCTATTTTCTTTAATCTTAACCGTTTGAAAAGTCGTGCACTACCGCTCATCTGTCTTCAGCTGTTTCGTTCACTGCAATTTGTTTGTCGCGGTATTCTTTTTTTTTTTTTTATTATGGGTACGCCAACGAAGAACAACAGCCCAATCAGCCAAGGAATCTAAGTAATAGTTCAAAAGGAGAATAACATATTAGATTTCAATCTGGTGCGAGATTGAATGAATGAAAGAAGCTAGAATAGGAACAACTGACAAAGAAAGAATAGAGAGAACATAAGAGTCATTGTATGGAGTAGGAGGACCAAAAAATATAAGAATAGAAGAGAGAACGTTCTGAAGAAAGTAAGGAACATTCGAAGAAGATATGGTTGACATCAGACAGAAATAAAAAGGAGTCCTCTGGGTGAAGAGGGCACCGCGGAGAAGAGACGAGGGAAAAACGATAAAGTGACGAAGGGAGAAAGGTATGACCGAAACGAAGACGACATATAGCGGTGATCAGGGGACGACAAAGGGAAGGAAACATATCGAACCATCTGGTCAAAGAAGGTAAGGGCTGAACGAAAAGATAAAAGGAATTCGGATTGTAGAAAAGGGAAAAATAAATATCCTTCCATAATCTAATATGGAACTGTTTGGAAATATGATTAATATTGTGAGCGGAAAATTTATGAAGAGGATGTCCATTGGATGCTCCTGAGCGAGCCAAGGAATCAGCCACCTCATTACCCTCAATTCCAGCATGGCTAGGAATCCACAATAAATCAATTTGGATCGAACGGAACAGGAATAATTCGTAAATTAGATATTGTAAAAGTAGTCATTAAACCAGGCGACTGGCCGTTCCGCTAATCCGAACCCCAATTCCTGTCCCGGAGGCGAAAATTCACCCCAGACCGGTAATCCGAACACGAAATTCACCCCAATTCATGTCCAGGTGGCCAAAATTCACCCAAGTTTCCCCCGATTCCTCCGAGTTTCCCCCAGACGGTTCCCGCTCGTTTCCGATAAACCGAACGTCCAAACAGTGTCCAGAGGTCAATAAACTGTCCAAAGTGTTATTCGGGGGCGCAAGTAACCCCAATTAGTGTCCAGGTGCTGAAAGTTCCCCCAAGTTCCCCAAATTTCTCCGAAATTCCCCCGTACGCGTCCCGCTCGTTTCCGATAAACCGATCCGATTATTAATTAACATAAGTATATTAATTAATGTCCGAAAGTAACCCAAGTCTCCGCTGGCCCCTCCCGTCCTGCTATGGTACTGCAATTTTTTTTCAAAATTCCGAGGCCTAAGTAAGAAAATTCCAAAATTTAACCCCAATATATTATTTAAAGCATAAATCTAACCCAACATCTCCGTTACACCTCTCACACGTATATTTCGTTCTCGCGCACGCTCCGGTCGCCGTCGCGAAAGCGCACACGCCGATCCCACGCATATTCCGATCTCCGCCGCGATATCACACCCACACACACACACACACACGCTCCGTCTCCAAAATTCCCCCATACGCGTCCTGCTCGTTTCTGATAAACAGAACCGATTATTAATTAACATAAGTATATTAATTAATGTCTGAAAGTAACCCAAGTCCCCGCTCGCCCCGCCCGCCCACTGCTACGTTATCACAATTTTTTCAAAATTCAGGACCGAAGTAAGAACATTCCAAAATTTAACCCCAATATATTATTTAAAGCGTAAATCTAACCTATAACTCCAGTTCACACCTCTCACATGTATATTTCGATCCCGCACACGCTCCAGTCGCCATCGCGAAAGCGCACGCGCCGACCCCCCGCATATTCCGATATCCGCCGCGATATCACACACACTCACACACACGAACGCTCCCTTTCCGATACTGCGATTATTTCTTTAATATTTCAAAGTCTAAGTATACATAATATAAAATTAGCCGAAGCATAATTTTTTATTTTCCTGATTCCCCGATCTTACTACCATATTCCAAGACGCACGTCCCGATCCCACACATATATCTAACACAGCGTTATTCTCTGCGAAAACGCACGCGCTGACCCCCCGCATATATCTATCATAACGCTCTCCGCCGCGAAAGCGCACGCACCGTTCCCCCGCACGTGTTGTCTGTTTATACTATCGCGATTACTTTTTTTTAATTATTATTTTTTTCACATAATAACCCAATCACTGCTCTGTTGTCTAAACCTAACCGGTTATCCAAAACATTTACAAATTAACAAATCAATTATTTCTATAGTCTAAAATAGCCTTAGCCTCCTTTACCCCTTCCACCCTCTTTTTCGATCGATTTCGTTGTTTTAATATCGAATATATCGCATTCTATTTACTTTTACTACGACCATTAAACCCCCGATCGACGCTCCCGACGCCTCCGTCATTTCATATTGAGAGGTAAGTATTTTTTTATGTGACCGCTATGAATGCACACCGTCCATTCCCGTACACCCATCTGATGTCGTTAGTTCCCATACCGTTCATAATAACTTTTATTCAACTCCAAGTATTATGGAATTATTCCAATTATATATTTTCTTCACTTCCGATCATTTCTTATGACCGTTCATAATATTTTTATTTTCCTCCGGTTCTAAAAATAAATCCTACAATGTCTTCAACGCGATGAATGCGCACACATCTTCTGCAGTTAGTTTCCATATCGTTCTTAATAATTTTTCGAGCCTAAATATTATAGAAATAGCTGAAGTATATATTTTTTCGTTTCTGATCATTTCTTTCGTCCGTTCATAATATTTTTATTTTTCTCCGGTTCTAAAAATAAATCCTACAATGTCTTCACCGCTATGAATGCGCACACATTTGCCGTCGTTAGTTCCCATACCGTTCATAATAACTTTTTTCAACTCCAAGTATTATGGAATTATTCTAACTATATTTTTTTTTTTTCGCTTTCGATCGTTTCTCCCGAACGTTCATATTTTTTTTTTTCAGACATATGAATTCAAAAATGAAATCGAGTATAATTTTATTTAACACGGTTTCATAATTTACCTCTCCCTCCCCTATCCATTCTACACAAATTACAATTCTTTCATAATATATGTTCTAGACCCAGTCAAACAATCAACTCTCGCAGAAGTGTAGACGTTGCCTCCAACACCCATTTTACTATCAATTATTGTATATTATTGTTAGATTATTTTTCCAAAAAGTCTTTTGAAATTTTTTTCCGTTCGTACATTTTTTTTTTGATTTTATTTGCACGACATCCATTTCCATGCATTCACGTTTCGCTAGCAATTATAATATGTTTTATTTATTTTTCAACTCCTCACAGACTTACACACACGCCATATTGTCACACTCACAGATAGGTTCCTTATTAATCGTGAACATTTTTTTTTTTCTGTATTAGCCGCGGGAGCATATCACATCAGACCCTCACATATACCACACACAGTTATTATATTTAATTTTTAATTATCGATCTTTAATTATTTTTACTGCTATTATTTTTCTGACACATTCACCCCGTCTTACATACTTTACATCTTTTAACATTTTGATAGAGAAAATCTCAGGGCACTAAATAATTTTTATCAACATCGTAACTAAGTTTAATATTATACACATCTCAGTATAATTATTAAACGAAGGAACTATTATTTTCATTGACGATATTGTTGCTACAAACATTAATCGTCCTTTTCCAGGTATAGTCAACCTCTTCATGCATTCGTCTCGTCTTTCTATCAACCTTTGACCGCTCAATACTCCCCCGCTATTTACCGTTATTCGCTAGAGGAATATTTTTTTTAGACTCGTTCAAATACACACATGCACATAAAAAAATCGACATCAACGTCATCGAACACTGATCTCGACATTTCCAAGAAATTCAATCGCTGCTCCACAGTCTAAGATGTCTCCGCCCGCCTCAACAGTCGTTTGTATCATTATTGAAGCGCTTGTCATGTACCGTTATTTACGACCTTTTACAACATACAAATTCACGACATGTATACACCTTTTCTAGAAAGCATGGTGAAAATGGACAATCTCTCCCGATGAAAACCAGCTTGAATGATGTACCGTTATTTCATTCATTTTGCAGAAGGTTAATTTAAGGCGTCCATGCATCTTTTCTACTAATAAATAAGCAAATGTAATCTTTAAACCTTTCTACCTTTTTGCAATCAATTTACTGATTGTACATACTTTTTATATTTTTTCCACATACTCCTTGATCGTCACAACCACCACAAAAGCGCACCATCCATTCGCACACACTCATCTGCTACCGTTAGATCTCATATCATTCATAATAATTTTTTCAATTCTATTAGTTTAAGAATATTTCATTTTTTTTTTGTTGTTTTTTTTTCTAACTGTAACATTTTTTTTTTTTCGAAATCTTTCGTATTATATTTTTTCTCCAATATGTATGCTCACTATCGTAGCGTAAATGTGCGTCGCTTATAACCTTACATGCATGTTGCCATACCATTGTATTAGATCGTGCGACAATGTTATTGAGTCTGCTGAAACAGGATCTTCCTCTTCATATCTTTTGTAGAAAACGGTTTACATGTACACACCTACACTCAAACACACATATCTTCATCTCCCCTTGACAGCGTCTTTCAAACACCTCTATAACCAAAGGAATGTGGTTTTTCTGGTACAACCCTCCCTTTTCAAAGGCATGCATTGAGGTAGATTGTTGAACGGATCTGATCGTGCAGGCAGTATTAGTTTTATGTTAAACGTGTTCATTTTGTAGAATCTGTGTTCTTCACGCATTATTATAAATTTACTGTAACGGTAAAAGTAATAATTTTCTATTTTTTAGTAGAAAGTTAAAAAAACAGTAATCAAACATGAATAACAATACCGAATCGATTGATATTAAAGCCGACGAATTTATTCAGAATTCCTTTTCGAGTGATAGCGACTTGCATACGTCTTCTTCACCTCCAACACCTCAAAATGATGATGGTTATACATCAGAACAATCAACATCCCTTGTACGTAAAATCGTTGGTCCTGTATTATTATCAAAACAAGTGGATATAGCGGAATATTTTGTAGATATCAGCGTCCATATAGATTGTGATTATGGGTTTCGAGTAACTGAACTAGCAATGATTGATATGTCTGGAGGGAAGTGTTTGCATACGTTGTATAAGCCAAGCAGAGCATGGCATGCATCAAAAATGCCACATTTACAATGTTCTTCAGTGAGTTATTACTTGAAGAACCCTTCATTATTTCCCTGTCGTGAAGAAATATTCATCGCGCGCGATATATTCACGATATTGTCCCAAAAACCGATGGCTCGCGTATATGTTTTAACAGTATATGCTAAACTTACACTAATAGAACTTAACGAAAAGTCTGAATTGTTGCGTGATTTAGACTACGAAATCGTTAATATGGATCAAGTCTTTCGATTATCTAGTATTGAGAATCTACATGAAGAGTATTTTGGTATAAGCAATTTGATAACTTGTAAACACCATAATGAGAATGATAGTTTTCATTGTACGGTGAAAAACGTTATGGTGATGAAGGCATGGTATGATCATGTCATCCGTCCGCTGAAGCTTATGAATAATCTAAATATAAATGATTTAAGTCAGTTGTTCATTACAACCACCAAAGAAATGATAATTACGTTATTTCCAAGTTGTGTTGGAGACATTTATACATTTTTACCAGATAGACTAAAACAGGATGATACGATAAAATCACTTCTACCATGTTTTGAACATGAGAATGATGAAGAATATTATTTCGATGACGATATATGTATTTCTGCATAGTACTCGAAATTGTATGAAAGTAAAAGATTGTATCGACTGCCAACGTACAATTCGCGCAGATTAAAAATTCATTAATTCGATCGTTTTTAACAATTTTGTATATTTTTTCTGTATATTTTTGTGTGTATTTGTACATATATATTTTTTTTTCAGACCGTTCGTTTTTATGTTTTCTTTAAAATTTTTTAAATATATTTTTATACACATGTAAATACTGTTTTGTATATATTTTGTATATATTTTTTCCTTCAATATCTATTCATTCTCATATTGTATATATTTTTGCTAATTATTTTTTCATCTTTTTCCGATCCTTTCCGATTTCTGTTTATTTAATTTATTTAGCGATCTATCCTTCTCTCCCCCTCTTAACTTAAAGTACTGGTAATGACGAAATTTTCAAAAATCTGAACCAGTCGAGTATAATGTATATATAATTATTTAATTTTCGAATATATTTACACATAATTTGTTCATATCTGTTTAGATTAAAAAATTAGATTTTTGTCTGTAATACACCATTTTTTTATTTTTTTGTGTGTAATAAGCGAATTTAACTGTTATACTTTTTCACGTACATCACGTATTTCCGCAGCTGTGAGAGTTTTCATCTGTTTGTAAGATAAAACCTCTGACTCTAAATGTTCTCTAAATATTACCTAAATATTATAGAAATAGCCGAAGTATATTTTTTTCGTTTCTGACCATTTCTTCCGACCGTTCATAATTTTGTATTTTTTCTCCAATATGTAAGCTCACTATCGTAGCGTAAATGTGCGTCGCTCATAACCTTACATTCATGTTGCCATACCATTGTATTAGATCGTGCGACAATGTTATAGAGTCTGCTGAAACAGGTTCTTCCCTTTCATATCTTTTCTAGAAACAGACTCACATGTACACACCTACACACCTACACACACATACACACACATATAACCCAAAGAACACCTGCAAACTTCGTTCAGACACACCTGCATCCAACTTTCACCAAAGGAATGTGGTTTTTTTCTGATGCAACCCTCCCTTTTCAAAGGCATGCTTCGAGCTCGAATGTCGAACGGATCTGATCGTGCAGGCAGTATTAGTGTTATGTTAAACGTGTGGAATTTGTTGAAGCTGTGTTCTTCACGCGTTATTAAAATATTCTCAAGAACGATAAAGTCTGTAATTTCCTACGTCTTTTCTCTTTTTCGTTCGCTCTTTATTTTCTGTCTTTTTTCTCTCTTATTGCACGTTATTCTTTTCGCTCTTATTTTCTCTCATTTTTTTAGTATAAATATTACAATAATAATGGAATATGAATAACAATACCGAATCGAATGTCGATAATGTCGCGGATTTCATTCAAAATTTTTTCGTAAATGATAATGATAATGCAATGTTTCCGGACGATTTTCCAAATATACATATGCCGCCACCACCACCACCAGCAGAAGAAACATCATTACAAGGGCCTTCGCTACATTCATTCTCAGATTTCATTCCATTGGATACATCAACACCTTTAGCATCACCAGTAATGTCACAAGATTTGCAAACTCCGTCGTTAACACAAGTACCTTTGGTACATGATGAAAAAGAATATAGCACAACAATGTTGGAATTACCCAAAGAAATATTTAACCGAAAAGCAGTCGTCTATGTTAAAGACCCTAACGATCCAGAAAATAAAAATAGTTTCATGTATGCGGTTTTAGCAAAATTTACATCAAAACCGTCATCGATGTGGCAGTACAATATTCTACAGAAAGTATACGATTTCAGCTTTATTCACTTACCGATCCAATCGCTGGCTGATATTGAAACGTTTGAAAGAATAAACGCTGTATCAATCAACTTATACAAGCTGATAGAAACCGACTATACAGATCAAAGTACATTCAACTACAAAATAAAAGTCGTGTACACCTTCCGAAAAAATCACAGTTTGTTAAATCATAAACATCACACAAACATATTATATTGGGGATCTAATGGAAATTATCAATTCGCATGGATTAAAAAATTCAGTCGATTGTTGCGGATCCAGTCGCCGAAAGCGAAATTTGTATGCTGGTCATGTCTCGATCCCATGAATACCGATTACGAACATAATAATACTCACAGGTGTGACGCGGTCAGTTGGCGTAATATGCACCATATGTAAATAAATAAAGACGTATTTTTCGTATTCATAGATGTATTTTTATTTTTCAAAAAAAATCTTTTTACTTTGTTTCATGCAAATTAATGTAATCTATATAATATAATAAATATTTTCATATGTATACATTTTGTTTTTTTATTTTCCATAAACCTAAAATTTCAATTTTACAATCGTTGTTAATATATTCACAACTTCAGTTTGTATTAATGTCTCTCGTTCCTTATGTTGAACAGACGAATCAATATTATTTAACTGTTCAGTTAAGTATGCGGAGTCTTTTTATCTTGCTTAACTTTGAAGATATATGATAGATTCTTTTTTCATTTGATAGTGTAAACGTTTTCTTCCTTTACAATCTTCTTGTGCTTTATCACTATTACAACATTTTTCATCATTTTCTAACTAATTGTAACCATTTTTCCACTATTTCGTAACATGTTCTTATGTTTTTGGACTTTTTACGCTACTTTTTTCACCAATTTATACTATTTCGAAGCGTTTCATATGACTGAACGCTACTTAAGAAGTTTTTCGATAATTATCGCCATTCCTCACAATATTCATATGTTTTAACGCTTTTTACACTCTTTTTCACAAATTCATGATATTTCGCTTCATTTCTAATGTTTGAACGCCTCATATGTAGTTTTTCGACAATTTTTCACTGTTCATCACTATATTTTTTATGTTGTACCACCTTTTATGAAGTCTTCTTCGAATTTTACCATCATTCAACAATATTTTCGTTATTGTACCCCTTTGAACTGTTGTTTTACCCTAAAAGTGAGTGTATATCTAATTTGTTATAATTAAGAAAGAATGTAATGTATATTACAAATTTCCTTTCCTGGGAGTATGATTGTGTGCGTGGAATAATAAACTCTGGTTAAATGGCAGACTGTATCCACCATCAAGCAGAGTGTGTAATGCGTGGTAATTAACTCTGGCATTTCACACATTGCAAGGAAGTTATGATATGTTTGAGCAAAAATTAGTTGTTGTATATCATTCATGTTAGCCATTAAATGTTCACACTGAGAGGTGTAAGGGTGTCGTCATCATATGAACCATTACGATTTTTATAATTATATTATACACTAAGCATGTATGTATTACAACGACCACATCAACTCTGCTAAGGACAGTAATGTTTGGAGGTAGATAGTGATCCGTTACATTAGAAGAGGAACATGGGTACATACATGGAAACATCATTAGCGATATTACATCACATGTATGTCACCAAATTTAACTAAAATGTTGCGTCCATAGTAAAAAATGAGAGGATTTTTCCTAAGAGGTTAAATTTTATGTCTAAGGTGACGAATATAATAAAATTGATGCAATTTTAGCTGAAGATGGGATATTTTACACTAAAATCGTTGTTTTACACCTAAAGTGAGATTATTTGGGGAGTTAAACGGTCTTTTTTCATATAAAATTTGATGTTTTTTCTAAATGTGGCTATTTTTTGTCCTAAATGGAGTAATTTCTGTGTGAATGGCACTTTTTAGACTGACCTATATACTTCTTGATGTGATATTCCATTCATTGTGAAGTTATGCTTTGAAAGGATTTGTGTCTGGTTGTGGGAAGTTTCCGAACTTTTCTGATGCATCGATTATAGTATAATAGTTGTTGTGTGTTAGTGAGTTGATGGTGTTTGGATGGGAATAATAAATAGGGTAAGAGGTGAAGTGTACCACATCAAGCAAGGAGAGTACTGTTTGATAATTAACTCTATCATTTAAACACATTGCAAGTCAGTTATAATATGTTAAGTCAAAATTAGTTGTTGTATCTCGTTCAGGATTTTACATTAAACGATCACACTGAGAGACGCGATGGACTCGTCATCATCAAGATCCATGCAATCATTACATTATTTTTCACTAATTTGTAATCACCATTTTTTTTTTTATGTTTTGAACGACTCTTATAATGTTTTTTGATAATTTTCATGGTACAAGGTTCATAATGTAAAATAATTTTAATTATTTCAACAGTCTTTACACACAAATAAAGCAATATATCTTAAGCACACTCAACATAATACAAATTTTTACAAACAGAAGTAAACAACGGATTTACTTAGAAATTTTAATAAAACTTAAGAATCATATTATATATGAAATTGCTTGTTTTTTCAATCATTTATCCAAACTAGCAGGTTTAGAATTATATCAGACCTCGAGTAAAAACCCCAAATTATTTAATGTGTATACTAATTTTGACTTAACATATTATAACTGACTTGCAATGTGTTTAAATGATAGAGTTAATTATCAAACAGTACTCTCCTTGCTTGATGTGGTACACTTCACCTCTTACCCTATTTATTATTCCCATCCAAACACCATCAACTCACTAACACACAACAACTATTATACTATAATCGATGCATCAGAAAAGTTCGGAAACTTCCCACAACCAGACACAAATCCTTTCAAAGCATAACTTCACAATGAATGGAATATCACATCAAGAAGTATATAGGTCAGTCTAAAAAGTGCCATTCACACAGAAATTACTCCATTTAGGACAAAAAATAGCCACATTTAGAAAAAACATCAAATTTTATATGAAAAAAGACCGTTTAACTCCCCAAATAATCTCACTTTAGGTGTAAAACAACGATTTTAGTGTAAAATATCCCATCTTCAGCTAAAATTGCATCAATTTTATTATATTCGTCACCTTAGACATAAAATTTAACCTCTTAGGAAAAATCCTCTCATTTTTTACTATGGACGCAACATTTTAGTTAAATTTGGTGACATACATGTGATGTAATATCGCTAATGATGTTTCCATGTATGTACCCATGTTCCTCTTCTAATGTAACGGATCACTATCTACCTCCAAACATTACTGTCCTTAGCAGAGTTGATGTGGTCGTTGTAATACATACATGCTTAGTGTATAATATAATTATAAAAATCGTAATGGTTCATATGATGACGACACCCTTACACCTCTCAGTGTGAACATTTAATGGCTAACATGAATGATATACAACAACTAATTTTTGCTCAAACATATCATAACTTCCTTGCAATGTGTGAAATGCCAGAGTTAATTACCACGCATTACACACTCTGCTTGATGGTGGATACAGTCTGCCATTTAACCAGAGTTTATTATTCCACGCACACAATCATACTCCCAGGAAAGGAAATTTGTAATATACATTACATTCTTTCTTAATTATAACAAATTAGATATACACTCACTTTTAGGGTAAAACAACAGTTCAAAGGGGTACAATAACGAAAATATTGTTGAATGATGGTAAAATTCGAAGAAGACTTCATAAAAGGTGATACAACATAAAAAATATAGTGATGAACAGTGAAAAATTGTCGAAAAACTACATATGAGGCGTTCAAACATTAGAAATGAAGCGAAATATCATGAATTTGTGAAAAAGAGTGTAAAAAGCGTTAAAACATATGAATATTGTGAGGAATGGCGATAATTATCGAAAAACTTCTTAAGTAGCGTTCAGTCATATGAAACGCTTCGAAATAGTATAAATTGGTGAAAAAAGTAGCGTAAAAAGTCCAAAAACATAAGAACATGTTACGAAATAGTGGAAAAATGGTTACAATTAGTTAGAAAATGATGAAAAATGTTGTAATAGTGATAAAGCACAAGAAGATTGTAAAGGAAGAAAACGTTTACACTATCAAATGAAAAAAGAATCTATCATATATCTTCAAAGTTAAGCAAGATAAAAAGACTCCGCATACTTAACTGAACAGTTAAATAATATTGATTCGTCTGTTCAACATAAGGAACGAGAGACATTAATACAAACTGAAGTTGTGAATATATTAACAACGATTGTAAAATTGAAATTTTAGGTTTATGGAAAATAAAAAAACAAAATGTATACATATGAAAATATTTATTATATTATATAGATTACATTAATTTGCATGAAACAAAGTAAAAAGATTTTTTTTGAAAAATAAAAATACATCTATGAATACGAAAAATACGTCTTTATTTATTTACATATGGTGCATATTACGCCAACTGACCGCGTCACACCTGTGAGTATTATTATGTTCGTAATCGGTATTCATGGGATCGAGACATGACCAGCATACAAATTTCGCTTTCGGCGACTGGATCTGCAACAATCGACTGAATTTTTTAATCCATGCGAATTGATAATTTCCATTAGATCCCCAATATAATATGTTTGTGTGATGTTTATGATTTAACAAACTGTGATTTTTTCGGAAAGCGTACACGACTTTTATTTTGTAGTTGAATGTACTTTGATCTGTATAGTCGGTTTCTATCAGCTTGTATAAGTTGATTGATACAGCGTTTATTCTTTCAAACGTTTCAATATCAGCCAGCGATTGGATCGGTAAGTGAATAAAGCTGAAATCGTATACTTTCTGTAGAATATTGTACTGCCACATCGATGACGGTTTTGATGTAAATTTTGCTAAAACCGCATACATGAAACTATTTTTATTTTCTGGATCGTTAGGGTCTTTAACATAGACGACTGCTTTTCGGTTAAATATTTCTTTGGGTAATTCCAACATTGTTGTGCTATATTCTTTTTCATCATGTACCAAAGGTACTTGTGTTAACGACGGAGTTTGCAAATCTTGTGACATTACTGGTGATGCTAAAGGTGTTGATGTATCCAATGGAATGAAATCTGAGAATGAATGTAGCGAAGGCCCTTGTAATGATGTTTCTTCTGCTGGTGGTGGTGGTGGCGGCATATGTATATTTGGAAAATCGTCCGGAAACATTGCATTATCATTATCATTTACGAAAAAATTTTGAATGAAATCCGCGACATTATCGACATTCGATTCGGTATTGTTATTCATATTCCATTATTATTGTAATATTTATACTAAAAAAATGAGAGAAAATAAGAGCGAAAAGAATAACGTGCAATAAGAGAGAAAAAAGACAGAAAATAAAGAGCGAACGAAAAAGAGAAAAGACGTAGGAAATTACAGACTTTATCGTTCTTGAGAATATTTTAATAACGCGTGAAGAACACAGCTTCAACAAATTCCACACGTTTAACATAACACTAATACTGCCTGCACGATCAGATCCGTTCGACATTCGAGCTCGAAGCATGCCTTTGAAAAGGGAGGGTTGCATCAGAAAAAAACCACATTCCTTTGGTGAAAGTTGGATGCAGGTGTGTCTGAACGAAGTTTGCAGGTGTTCTTTGGGTTATATGTGTGTGTATGTGTGTGTAGGTGTGTAGGTGTGTACATGTGAGTCTGTTTCTAGAAAAGATATGAAAGGGAAGAACCTGTTTCAGCAGACTCTATAACATTGTCGCACGATCTAATACAATGGTATGGCAACATGAATGTAAGGTTATGAGCGACGCACATTTACGCTACGATAGTGAGCTTACATATTGGAGAAAAAATACAAAATTATGAACGGTCGGAAGAAATGGTCAGAAACGAAAAAAATATACTTCGGCTATTTCTATAATATTTAGGTAATATTTAGAGAACATTTAGAGTCAGAGGTTTTATCTTACAAACAGATGAAAACTCTCACAGCTGCGGAAATACGTGATGTACGTGAAAAAGTATAACAGTTAAATTCGCTTATTACACACAAAAAAATAAAAAAATGGTGTATTACAGACAAAAATCTAATTTTTTAATCTAAACAGATATGAACAAATTATGTGTAAATATATTCGAAAATTAAATAATTATATATACATTATACTCGACTGGTTCAGATTTTTGAAAATTTCGTCATTACCAGTACTTTAAGTTAAGAGGGGGAGAGAAGGATAGATCGCTAAATAAATTAAATAAACAGAAATCGGAAAGGATCGGAAAAAGATGAAAAAATAATTAGCAAAAATATATACAATATGAGAATGAATAGATATTGAAGGAAAAAATATATACAAAATATATACAAAACAGTATTTACATGTGTATAAAAATATATTTAAAAAATTTTAAAGAAAACATAAAAACGAACGGTCTGAAAAAAAAATATATATGTACAAATACACACAAAAATATACAGAAAAAATATACAAAATTGTTAAAAACGATCGAATTAATGAATTTTTAATCTGCGCGAATTGTACGTTGGCAGTCGATACAATCTTTTACTTTCATACAATTTCGAGTACTATGCAGAAATACATATATCGTCATCGAAATAATATTCTTCATCATTCTCATGTTCAAAACATGGTAGAAGTGATTTTATCGTATCATCCTGTTTTAGTCTATCTGGTAAAAATGTATAAATGTCTCCAACACAACTTGGAAATAACGTAATTATCATTTCTTTGGTGGTTGTAATGAACAACTGACTTAAATCATTTATATTTAGATTATTCATAAGCTTCAGCGGACGGATGACATGATCATACCATGCCTTCATCACCATAACGTTTTTCACCGTACAATGAAAACTATCATTCTCATTATGGTGTTTACAAGTTATCAAATTGCTTATACCAAAATACTCTTCATGTAGATTCTCAATACTAGATAATCGAAAGACTTGATCCATATTAACGATTTCGTAGTCTAAATCACGCAACAATTCAGACTTTTCGTTAAGTTCTATTAGTGTAAGTTTAGCATATACTGTTAAAACATATACGCGAGCCATCGGTTTTTGGGACAATATCGTGAATATATCGCGCGCGATGAATATTTCTTCACGACAGGGAAATAATGAAGGGTTCTTCAAGTAATAACTCACTGAAGAACATTGTAAATGTGGCATTTTTGATGCATGCCATGCTCTGCTTGGCTTATACAACGTATGCAAACACTTCCCTCCAGACATATCAATCATTGCTAGTTCAGTTACTCGAAACCCATAATCACAATCTATATGGACGCTGATATCTACAAAATATTCCGCTATATCCACTTGTTTTGATAATAATACAGGACCAACGATTTTACGTACAAGGGATGTTGATTGTTCTGATGTATAACCATCATCATTTTGAGGTGTTGGAGGTGAAGAAGACGTATGCAAGTCGCTATCACTCGAAAAGGAATTCTGAATAAATTCGTCGGCTTTAATATCAATCGATTCGGTATTGTTATTCATGTTTGATTACTGTTTTTTTAACTTTCTACTAAAAAATAGAAAATTATTACTTTTACCGTTACAGTAAATTTATAATAATGCGTGAAGAACACAGATTCTACAAAATGAACACGTTTAACATAAAACTAATACTGCCTGCACGATCAGATCCGTTCAACAATCTACCTCAATGCATGCCTTTGAAAAGGGAGGGTTGTACCAGAAAAACCACATTCCTTTGGTTATAGAGGTGTTTGAAAGACGCTGTCAAGGGGAGATGAAGATATGTGTGTTTGAGTGTAGGTGTGTACATGTAAACCGTTTTCTACAAAAGATATGAAGAGGAAGATCCTGTTTCAGCAGACTCAATAACATTGTCGCACGATCTAATACAATGGTATGGCAACATGCATGTAAGGTTATAAGCGACGCACATTTACGCTACGATAGTGAGCATACATATTGGAGAAAAAATATAATACGAAAGATTTCGAAAAAAAAAAAATGTTACAGTTAGAAAAAAAAACAACAAAAAAAAAATGAAATATTCTTAAACTAATAGAATTGAAAAAATTATTATGAATGATATGAGATCTAACGGTAGCAGATGAGTGTGTGCGAATGGATGGTGCGCTTTTGTGGTGGTTGTGACGATCAAGGAGTATGTGGAAAAAATATAAAAAGTATGTACAATCAGTAAATTGATTGCAAAAAGGTAGAAAGGTTTAAAGATTACATTTGCTTATTTATTAGTAGAAAAGATGCATGGACGCCTTAAATTAACCTTCTGCAAAATGAATGAAATAACGGTACATCATTCAAGCTGGTTTTCATCGGGAGAGATTGTCCATTTTCACCATGCTTTCTAGAAAAGGTGTATACATGTCGTGAATTTGTATGTTGTAAAAGGTCGTAAATAACGGTACATGACAAGCGCTTCAATAATGATACAAACGACTGTTGAGGCGGGCGGAGACATCTTAGACTGTGGAGCAGCGATTGAATTTCTTGGAAATGTCGAGATCAGTGTTCGATGACGTTGATGTCGATTTTTTTATGTGCATGTGTGTATTTGAACGAGTCTAAAAAAAATATTCCTCTAGCGAATAACGGTAAATAGCGGGGGAGTATTGAGCGGTCAAAGGTTGATAGAAAGACGAGACGAATGCATGAAGAGGTTGACTATACCTGGAAAAGGACGATTAATGTTTGTAGCAACAATATCGTCAATGAAAATAATAGTTCCTTCGTTTAATAATTATACTGAGATGTGTATAATATTAAACTTAGTTACGATGTTGATAAAAATTATTTAGTGCCCTGAGATTTTCTCTATCAAAATGTTAAAAGATGTAAAGTATGTAAGACGGGGTGAATGTGTCAGAAAAATAATAGCAGTAAAAATAATTAAAGATCGATAATTAAAAATTAAATATAATAACTGTGTGTGGTATATGTGAGGGTCTGATGTGATATGCTCCCGCGGCTAATACAGAAAAAAAAAAATGTTCACGATTAATAAGGAACCTATCTGTGAGTGTGACAATATGGCGTGTGTGTAAGTCTGTGAGGAGTTGAAAAATAAATAAAACATATTATAATTGCTAGCGAAACGTGAATGCATGGAAATGGATGTCGTGCAAATAAAATCAAAAAAAAAATGTACGAACGGAAAAAAATTTCAAAAGACTTTTTGGAAAAATAATCTAACAATAATATACAATAATTGATAGTAAAATGGGTGTTGGAGGCAACGTCTACACTTCTGCGAGAGTTGATTGTTTGACTGGGTCTAGAACATATATTATGAAAGAATTGTAATTTGTGTAGAATGGATAGGGGAGGGAGAGGTAAATTATGAAACCGTGTTAAATAAAATTATACTCGATTTCATTTTTGAATTCATATGTCTGAAAAAAAAAAATATGAACGTTCGGGAGAAACGATCGAAAGCGAAAAAAAAAAAATATAGTTAGAATAATTCCATAATACTTGGAGTTGAAAAAAGTTATTATGAACGGTATGGGAACTAACGACGGCAAATGTGTGCGCATTCATAGCGGTGAAGACATTGTAGGATTTATTTTTAGAACCGGAGAAAAATAAAAATATTATGAACGGACGAAAGAAATGATCAGAAACGAAAAAATATATACTTCAGCTATTTCTATAATATTTAGGCTCGAAAAATTATTAAGAACGATATGGAAACTAACTGCAGAAGATGTGTGCGCATTCATCGCGTTGAAGACATTGTAGGATTTATTTTTAGAACCGGAGGAAAATAAAAATATTATGAACGGTCATAAGAAATGATCGGAAGTGAAGAAAATATATAATTGGAATAATTCCATAATACTTGGAGTTGAATAAAAGTTATTATGAACGGTATGGGAACTAACGACATCAGATGGGTGTACGGGAATGGACGGTGTGCATTCATAGCGGTCACATAAAAAAATACTTACCTCTCAATATGAAATGACGGAGGCGTCGGGAGCGTCGATCGGGGGTTTAATGGTCGTAGTAAAAGTAAATAGAATGCGATATATTCGATATTAAAACAACGAAATCGATCGAAAAAGAGGGTGGAAGGGGTAAAGGAGGCTAAGGCTATTTTAGACTATAGAAATAATTGATTTGTTAATTTGTAAATGTTTTGGATAACCGGTTAGGTTTAGACAACAGAGCAGTGATTGGGTTATTATGTGAAAAAAATAATAATTAAAAAAAAGTAATCGCGATAGTATAAACAGACAACACGTGCGGGGGAACGGTGCGTGCGCTTTCGCGGCGGAGAGCGTTATGATAGATATATGCGGGGGGTCAGCGCGTGCGTTTTCGCAGAGAATAACGCTGTGTTAGATATATGTGTGGGATCGGGACGTGCGTCTTGGAATATGGTAGTAAGATCGGGGAATCAGGAAAATAAAAAATTATGCTTCGGCTAATTTTATATTATGTATACTTAGACTTTGAAATATTAAAGAAATAATCGCAGTATCGGAAAGGGAGCGTTCGTGTGTGTGAGTGTGTGTGATATCGCGGCGGATATCGGAATATGCGGGGGGTCGGCGCGTGCGCTTTCGCGATGGCGACTGGAGCGTGTGCGGGATCGAAATATACATGTGAGAGGTGTGAACTGGAGTTATAGGTTAGATTTACGCTTTAAATAATATATTGGGGTTAAATTTTGGAATGTTCTTACTTCGGTCCTGAATTTTGAAAAAATTGTGATAACGTAGCAGTGGGCGGGCGGGGCGAGCGGGGACTTGGGTTACTTTCAGACATTAATTAATATACTTATGTTAATTAATAATCGGTTCTGTTTATCAGAAACGAGCAGGACGCGTATGGGGGAATTTTGGAGACGGAGCGTGTGTGTGTGTGTGTGTGGGTGTGATATCGCGGCGGAGATCGGAATATGCGTGGGATCGGCGTGTGCGCTTTCGCGACGGCGACCGGAGCGTGCGCGAGAACGAAATATACGTGTGAGAGGTGTAACGGAGATGTTGGGTTAGATTTATGCTTTAAATAATATATTGGGGTTAAATTTTGGAATTTTCTTACTTAGGCCTCGGAATTTTGAAAAAAAATTGCAGTACCATAGCAGGACGGGAGGGGCCAGCGGAGACTTGGGTTACTTTCGGACATTAATTAATATACTTATGTTAATTAATAATCGGATCGGTTTATCGGAAACGAGCGGGACGCGTACGGGGGAATTTCGGAGAAATTTGGGGAACTTGGGGGAACTTTCAGCACCTGGACACTAATTGGGGTTACTTGCGCCCCCGAATAACACTTTGGACAGTTTATTGACCTCTGGACACTGTTTGGACGTTCGGTTTATCGGAAACGAGCGGGAACCGTCCGGGGGAAACTCGGAGGAATCGGGGGAAACTTGGGTGAATTTTGGCCACCTGGACATGAATTGGGGTGAATTTCGTGTTCGGATTACCGGTCTGGGGTGAATTTTCGCCTCCGGGACAGGAATTGGGGTTCGGATTAGCGGAACGGCCAGTCGCCTGGTTTAATGACTACTTGTAAATAAGGAGAATGAAAGGATCAAAAGAGGGCAACGGTAAGGGAGAAGAGACCGCCTGCAAGACACTTTTAAAGTCAGCTATTAAAAGAAATTTATCCGAGAGGATAGAAGGGGAAGAGATAAAAAGAATTGCATGAAGTATGGCAACAGATTCAGCAGTAAATATATAGCAGCAGGAAGGAAGTTTAAAGGATTCGGAGTAGTTGTGAGAAGGAAAAACAAAGGCGGCACCAACCCCATCAGCCCTCTTAGAACCATCAGTAAAAATAACGGAATGATTAGGAATATAAAGAGCTTAAAACCATGTGAAATTCA
The DNA here is from genome assembly GCA_039619475.1 of Icerya purchasi. Taxonomy (NCBI): domain Eukaryota; kingdom Metazoa; phylum Arthropoda; class Insecta; order Hemiptera; family Monophlebidae; genus Icerya; species Icerya purchasi. The sequence continues at coordinate 232,672,006 of CM077116.1, forward strand.
GATCTAACTATAGAGTTAGGAAGGTGACAAATGAAATACGTGAGGAGGATGTAAGAGACTAAAATAATTAAGAGAAAAGTACGGAGATTTATCATAGGAGAAAATATAGGGAGAAAAATTGGCAAGACGAACAGAAATGAAAGATAAAATTGAAATTCTGTTGGGAGTAAAACGCCAGAATGATATTTTTCAAAAATATTTCAATTATCGTTTTCGCTCTTTATAGAGGTCACATTCCACTGTTTGGGTAAAAAACTGGTGTTTTTAAAACCAGTTACATCGTTCTTTATTAATGTTTTTCAGCTCTAGTTGCTTTTTAATCTTATCAAATATTTCATTGTCTTATCCGGAAAATAAATAGTTCTGTTTTCGCGTTCATTTCTCGGCTTATCAGTTAACGGTTTATCGCTTCGTCGCCGAATTAATCGAAGTACGAGGCGTGATCAACCATGATCCCCTCTTCCCCGCAACCAGGGCCTGCGGCCAACATTTTTGTCTCCGCTTCCAACAACAACTCCTGCAGCATCAGCACGCCCGCCAGGACTGATTTATCGCTTCCAATAAGTAAGACCGTTACTAATCTTACTAACACTAACACGTCGCTGAATAACATCGCGTCCGCTAACAATATTCGAAATCAATCTGATAACACGCCAACCCCTAGTAATAATCCCCGAATACAAACCGTTTCTTTCGCGCAGAAATTAAAATCACCGATCTCTCCCGTTTTAAACTTTCAGCATCCCATCGACGAACAGGGAATAATATTTCCCGCTTTGCCGCAAACCGAATTAAAAGACTACTTACAGGCGCGTTTCTTATTGACCCATGAGCAATTCATATCCTTCATAGAAGCAACACTAAATTCCAAGAACCCGCTGTCTACTTTCAACAAATTCGCCACAGATCCTAACCATCTGATTACCATTATCAACTTCTGCAAAACCACACATCAAAGATCCCCAAATAAAAACAAGATTCACAAAACTCGTCAATAAGGTCACGAAACAGCAACACTCCAACAGCTAAGGCCGTAATTCGCACGACAGCACTAAACACGTCAAGCGTCAATTTCATTTTGTATACTGTTCGTTTATGTTTAAGCACTGTTATATTAATTTAAGTTTTCTCTCTCTTCTTCTCCTTCTTCCTTTTCAATGTATAAGCGACTAGCGGGCATCGAATGAATTGTTGGTAATTGTTTAATTATTCAGTGGAACTGCAGAGGTTTCTTTCCCGGTCTCGCCGAATTAGAACTTCTGATCACCCAATATTCCCCAGCTATTATATGCCTGCAGGAAACTTTCCTCAAAAAATCTCACCACCCCTATATTATATCCTATCATATATACCACAATCCTTATCCCCTTGCAACCAAAGCCAGCGGAGGCACTGCAATATTAGTTCACAATTCCATACATCACAGCCCCCTAACAGCACCAGGCGTCTTTCAGTCAACGGCCGTATCCGTATACCTTCCGTCAATATCGCGATCACTTATTTCGATTGTGAGTATGTATATTCCTCCCGATATGTCCATATCCATCCACCAGCTTAGCACTTTCTGCACCAGCGTACCCAATCCTGCAATGTTTTTTGGGGATTTTAAGAGCCATTCTCCCCATCGGGGATCCAATACCCATAATTCAAGAGGAAACGTCCTCTCCAAATTCATATTAAATAGCTCGCTCCTGCTGCTCAAACCCCCTACACCCACTCACCTCGATGCTTCCTCCGGTTCATTCTCGACTATTGATCTTGCTCTTATATCTCCCTCATTCTATCCTAAAGTTGAATCCACTGTTCTTCCAGACACCTTTTCTAGCGACCATTTTCCCATCCTTATAACTTTTGCTCCCAACACCAATGTAACTCCTCATCCGCTATCCCCAAAATTCAATCTTCAAAAAGCAAACTGGGGTATTTTCACTTCCTTCCTCGAAACCATGCCTCTTCCTTCTCCCTCAGTGCAAGAAAATATTACAATTTTCACAGAAAAATTAACTACTGCTGCCAATGTATCTATCCCCAAATCCCGACCCTTTTCACTTCCACGCTACATTCCTTGGTGGTGCATCGAAGTTCGCTTAGCAATCACCGCAAGGAAAAAAGCCCTCCGAAGATACGAATCCACCCACCTACCCTCTGATGTCATTGCTTTCAGGAAAGCCCGTGCTGCTGCACGAGATGTAATCCGCCGAAAGAAACAGGAGGCATGGACAGCCTTTATCTCTACCATAACACAAAGCACATGCAACCGAACAATTTGGCGTAAAATTAAATTAATAAACGGCATCCCTACCATCCCACCAATTCCCCCTATCATAATTAACAATAATCCAATAACTGAACCTGTTGTGATGGCAAATGTGTTTGCCACATACTTCAGCCATGAATCGTCGTCATCGGTTTACTCACAAAATTTTCTGACGCACAAATCTAACGAAGAAAAAACTGCGATAACTTTTAATATTAATAACACGGATGTATATAACAGCCCTATTACATTAAGCGAGCTTAATTATTAGATAAAATTCCACTCTAAAAACTCAGCCCCCGGTGCCGACGGAATTCATTTATTGATGTTAAAGCACTTACCACCACCTGCCCTTTCATATCTTCTAGCAATCTATAACCAAATCTGGGCTCAAGGCTCCATACCACTATCCTGGAAAGAAGCTATCATAGTCCCTATCCTCAAACGCGGCAAGGATCCCACCCTCCTCTCAAGCTACAGGCCAATTTCTTTGATTTCGGTACTGGCTAAAACGTTGGAAAAAGTGATCAACAGAAGATTGTCGTGGGTCTTAGAAACCCGTGGACTCCTCTCCTCGTGCCAGTCTGGCGGACGGAAAAAAAGATCGACGCTAGAGAATTTATCCAGTTTGCACAACGAAGTCAAAGCAGCTTTCGCTAACAGAAAGCACACCTACTCAATTTTCATTGACATAGAGAAGGCGTATGATCGGGTCTGGCGCCTGGGATTACTCCAGAAGATTATTAAAAACAATGTAACAGGGAACATGTTTGCGTACTTAAAAGATTTTCTCCATGACAGATCTATCCGGGTAAGAATAATTAATTCCCTTTCATGTCCGCAAATCCCAGAAAACGGACTTCCTTCGGACTCGGCCCTAAGCGCGACTCTTCTTAACTTACATATCAACGACATCGTGAATCACATCCCCCCTCCGGTAATTGCCTGTCTTTTCGTTGATGATCTGAACATTTCCCTAACATCATCAAATCCTTCCTATGCCCAACACACCTTGCAAAAAGTGTTAAAAAACTTAGAAGAATGGTCTAGCCTGAATGGGCTCTCCTTCTCTCCATCTAAAACTAAATGTATTGACTTTAATAGGAAAAATAAAATTACTGCTCCTCCAACTCTTTTTTTAGATAATTCTCTTCTCACATACTCCAGTACAGCAACTTTCCTCGGGATCATTTTCGATAGCAAATTATCCTGGCGGCCTCACCTGCAATCTCGTAAAAAGAAGTGCAGCAAATATATCACTACATTAAAATATCTATCCCACAAAAACCATAACTCTCCCCCCAAGCTTCTGCTAACACTTTTCCAATCCCTTATCCTCAGCCGTCTCTCCTACGGATTCTCATTGTATTCTACCGCCTCCCCATCCCTTCTCAAAATGTTGAACCCACTACAAAATTCTTCTCTTCGATTAATACTAGGTGCGCACCATGCGTCCCCCACGCACAGCCTCCAATCCTTATTGGGTTCTCCACCCTTACACTTTCAAAGATCCTTACGCTCCTTCCGCGATTCTTTAAGAGTCTTCCTTCTTGGACTTTGTGATCCTTACCCCAAACCTCCTAATGGCGCGCTCCCCCGTTTAAAAAAAATCCTATTAGACTCCAACATCGACCTCCAACACTTCAAAAACCTCAATACGCCACCTCTTCTTCAACCCTGGGCTACCCTACCAGCTGAAATCGATTATTCCCTTGTACATTTCTCCAGGGGAAAAATCTCCTCCTCCCTCCTCTGCACCAGAATCTTCGCAACCGTTAAAAAATATTCAAATCACCAAGCCTACTTCACTGACGGTGCGAAATCATGCCCTGTTTCCGAATCGTCTCCTACTGCTTGTTCCTTTCACTCTAACCTAGTTTCGTCGTCTGCCCGCCCCCTGGACCACTGTTCCGTTCTCGATGCCGAACTTTATGCTATTTTCCTAGCCCTCGAATCCACAATTAAATTCCCTCCACCAATTTCTAAGAGAGATAAAACACGGAACTGACCCTTGGTTCCCTCCTTCTGACCTCCCCAGAACCCACTTTGTGGCTATGGCAAGACTCCGCATTGGACATATTTCGCTGACTCATGATCATCTCTTACTTAATTGCGAGCCCCCTTTCGAATGCCCCTTTTGCTCCCTTCCCCCCGCTCCTACAGTAAAACATCTGCTCCTGGAGTGCCCCTCCTTCGCGCTTCAGCGCGCCAAGCTCCGCGTAGCGTCTTTGCAGTCGTCTTTGGCCAACTCGCCTTTGAACATTGCAGACACTATTCGGTTTCTTTATACAACCAACTTATTTCGAACCATTTAACTTTCCGATTGCCATAGTGTCGTAATAGCCCCGGCAGCTGTACACGGCACTCAAAAAACAAAAAAAAAAATTCGAAAGCTTCCGATTGTTTTTGTCTCGCTTTATTTACAATGCAAAGAGTCGCACTCCAGACATACATCTTAGTTAGCGGTTTTTCTAGGTTTTCGTTCCTGTAGGTTAGCACAGAATTTGTTTTTTTTGATCGAATGCAAATTTTGCTTGTACTATTCTAGATCTTATTTCTTGATCGTTTGCATCACTACTGAATCGAAATGTTTGTGTTTCTTCGCGCGATGTAATATTTCGTTAGCTAAGTTTTCTGTTACTTTCTTATTGCGGCCTATTTCATTTGATATAAATCACTGATCTTCCCGCTAAAATGTGGGTCTTAAAAGAAATCGATAAAAATCAAATAAATTCCTTTGAGATGGGAACATACGAAAAAAATTCTCCGAATATACAATTAGTTCTAGACGAGTTGAAATAAATGAAGGTGTCACAAGATATTTCGGTCACATAGTGAGAATAACAAACTCGGAGTGGAATGAACAGGGCAAGAAGATATTCTCCATACGACGGGCTGATCAAGTAAAGGCACTAAACCGGGTACAGTGCGTCGGAAGCATTCTACCTAGCCATGGACAACTGGTAAAAATGGAAAATAATCGTAAATGGAGCATAATGTCATCACGTCCTTACGTAGGACAATAGACTTGATGATGATGAAATTTTCTATTTACCGCCATATTGTAGTGTTTGCGGGTTGTGCTTATTCTCGAGTCAACATGCTAGTGTTAAGGGTTTTTATTTATTATTATTTTTTGTTTATTTGGGCGCGCCAGCGGCATTAACAACAGCTTTAGGCAGTCAGAAATGGACCTCAACAAAGCACAGCAGTGCAGGCAACACAAAAGATAAAGGAAAAGAGAGGATAAAAGAATTTTTTTTTTTTTATATTGGGCGCGTCAACTCAGGAAATTTACCCAGCCCAAAGGACTAACAAATAATGAAACGTAGGGACTTGAAAGTTAAATCAGGAAGTGATTAGAAACAGAAGAAATAAAGATAGCCAATATAGGAACAACAGAAATAGAAGGAAGAGCAAGAATGTAGCGGGCACAGTAAGGGGTCGGGAGGCCAAGGCCAAGCAAATTAGAATAAAGAACTGCGCGTTCCGAGGAGATAGACGAGCATTCGAATAGGAGGTGATTTATATTACAGGTCAAATTTAAGATAGGAGGATGGAAGGGACGCAAGGGAGACTGAACAATATTAAAACGAAAGAGGGAAGCAGGAAGCAGACTGTGATCAAAGCGGAGGCGAATTATGGAAGAAATAACAGAACGGCTGATGCAGGGAAAATTATTAAACCATGAAGAAGTAGGTGGAAAAAGTTGTATAGCAAGGTAAAAAGAGTTAGGATTAGAGAAAAGAGACGGATAAAGATCAGTCCAAAAGTCATGGTGAAAACGATAAGAGAGTGGACAAAGACATTGGGAGGGAAATCTGTCTATGAAACGGCCATTTACTGCAGCTAGACATGTCACTGAATCGGCAAGATCGTTACCAACGATGCCGCAGTGGCCCGGAATCCAGAACAGGTCGATTAGGATAGAACGTGATGTTAATAAATTATAAATTAAGAAACGAATGTAAAGAATAATAGGATCTGATAATGGTTTAGGGAATGGAGATGAGATGGCTGATAAAACGCTTTTCGAATCAGAACATATGACGAATTTTGATTAATTGGATGTTGAGGATATAAAAAGGATAGCATGTAAAATAGCCGTGGATTCGGCTAAGAAGATAGAAGAAAAGGGAGGGAGTTGAGTAGAATCGAAATAGTTGATATGAGGAAGAATAAAAGCAGCTCAGACATCTGAAGAAGATTTTGAGCCATCCGTAAAAATCATGCTGTGAGCTGGAAAAAGTAAATGTAGAGTTTGGTTAAATTCGTTATGTATTACAGGAAACGGAAGAGATTTAATGTTCGAGGGAAGAGAAAATAGCTTGGGAGAAAACGACAGTTCTAAAAAGTTGTAAGTGAAGTACGGGGATTTGTTATAGGAGAGGATAAAGTGAGAAAATAGGACAAGTCGGGAGGATATGTGTGAAAGGATTGGAATTTTTCGAGGAGAGAAACGCCAGTTGACCAGAATATATTGATAGAAATTCACGAGTTTCGAGTGAGGAATATGAAGACGTTTAATCATAAATCTTTCACCGAGATAAAGTCTTCGAATAAATAAAGGAAGGAAGCCAGTTTCGGCCAGGAGAGCAGGAGTTGGAGAAGTATTCAGAGCATCAATACAGAGGCGAAGACAAGAGTTTTGGATGCGATCAAGTTTGGTAAGGAGGGATTTGGGAGCACTGGCATAAAGAAAAGAACAATAGCCTAATTTAGAAAGAATAATGGATCTATAAAGTATGAGGAGAATATACGGATCGCCACCCCATTTCCGGGGGAACAACGCTTTTAGAAAATTTAATCTCTTGAGAGCCGATGTACATAGATAGTTGATATGATCGCAAAAAGATAAATTACTATTAAGAATGACACCAAGGTAGGAGAAAGAGTTAACTAGAGAAATAGGGAGTAGACACAGGAAAAGGTTAATTAGGGAACGATTAAAAGGACGAAATGTAAAAACTACAGTGGCAGACTTCTCAGGGGAAATAGAAAGATGAAGAGAAGACAACGATAATTCCAAAATAGCACGGGAGGAATTAAGCTCCTCATTGGCAGAAGAAAGATTATTAGAGGAGGAATAGACGAGAATATCGTCAGCGAAGAATAAGGACTTAGAAAGGATGTTAAGAGTAGCAAGACTGTGAAAGTAAATGTAGAAAAGTGTAGGACTCAAGCACGATCTTTGCGGAAAGCCTGGAAAAATTGATCTGGAATCGTCGAAGAAGGGAGTAGAAAGACGAATTGTTCTATTCCGGAAAAGATTGATAATTAAGGTAGTAAACTGAAGAGGGATGTTAATGGAAAGCATTTTATTTTGTAAAGAAGGAGGTGAACATTGTCAAAGGCAGCAGTGACATCAACGAACGCGGCGATGGTAAATTTCCTGTGAATGAAGGATTTATAGATATCGGAAAGGAACAAGGATTAGCACCAAGGCCAGAATGGAAACCAAACATATTAGCGGGAAAAACATTGTTATATTCTAGCCATCAGACCAGGCGTTTATTAATCATGTGTTCAAAAAGTTTTCTTAAACACGAGGCTAAAGAGATTGTACGGAAGGAGTTAGGTTTCTTTTTCGGTATAGGAATAATTAAAGGAATTCCAAAGTGGTGGAGTTGCAGAAGTGTATGAGAAGGAATTATAGATTGACAGAAGTGATTTGAGTGCTAACTCAGAGAGGTTCTTGAGGACAAGGATAGGGATGCCGTCTATACCTGGGCTAGAATTAGAAGAACAGAGAAAGAGAGTTCTGTTCTAGAAGAGGTTGAGTATGAGAGCAACAACGACGGGTAGGAAGTTAAGAGAAAGTAGTTTGGAACCGATAGTGGGAAGATGCACATTATCAAAGGCTGAAGAGACGTCAATAAACCTGAAATAATCGGGTACCAAAGAAATCTTTGAAAGTAAAGGCGGATCCCAAGTAGAAAGGAACTGGCCCTAGTATTCCCATTAGTGCCGTTGGGCTTCGTACAATATGAAAAGCTTAACTTCACAATCCCTGACGCCCTATAAAGGGTACGGGACTTACTTTACTTTACTTTTTTAGTCTACCGGTTCAAGTCCAGGGCGAAAACCAAACATATTAGGAGGGACCAGATTGCCACCACACGAGACGATTGTTAATGAAGCCTTCAAAAAGTTCACGCAGACAAGAACCCGGAGAAATAGGACAGAAAGAACACTGATTTCTTTTCGGAATATGAATAACAATAAAGTCGTTTTAGGATTTAGGGGTAGAACCAGAAAGGAGAAAAGAATTAAAAATATGGGAAAGAGAAAGCAGCGCGGCAGGAAAGAGATTTTTAAGAATAAGGATGAGAAACCGTCCCAGCCAGGAGCAGACGAGATAGATTTATTAAGAATGGATGCGAGCTCGTCGTAACGAAAAGGAGAAGACAGGACGAGAAGGAAGAACAGCTTCTTCAAAAGAGGAAACATAGGCAGGAGCAATGGAATCCAAGGAGAACTTCACCAGTGGTGCGGAAAAGTGGAGGTGGCGAGGACGCTCAGAAAAGGATGATCTAAACGCCTTAACTATTTTCCAGATCTGGGAGAAGGGTGTATCTCTCTAGGAAAGGAGAAACAGAAAGACTTCCGAGAATTCTTCTTGGTAGATTTAAAGATGAAACGACCTTTTTCGTTGGCTTTTTTATGGGCTATGAAGTTGGACATTGAGGAATGAGAAAGGCTTTGAAGGTAACAGAGCTTTTTCGAAAAGCTGCTTTACACTCTTCGTTCCACCAGAGTGTGGAGGCATAAGAAGAAGAGCGACCGCGCGTGCCGGAAATAGAAGAAGATAGAGAGAGAGAAGTATCTAGAGTTTGAGTTTTTTCGTTTCCCGCTAGTATAGCTGTAGCAAATCTGAATAACTATATTTTCGTCCCCGCCAGCCGTGTATTTCCGTTTTCGTTTGTTTTCTTTCGGTGTTTTTTAACAGTTTGCTTCACATATGAGATTATATCGATTGGACCTCGTCATACCGGACACCTTTAGACTGACGGATGATAGATCTTCTACACTACTTATAGAAGAGGAAATTTAAACTAATTACACTTCAAAAAGAAAGTAATAATTTTAACAATTTCTGTTTCAAACTTCAGCTGAATGTTTTATAACAGATTTTCGTAACGGTTTTCTTTAATCCCTTCTTCATAAATTTTTTTAATATAACCTCTGGCGCGCAAGAATAACGTTGTCACTTCAATACGTATCAGTGAGGTAAAGCGAAATTAAAGAAAAAAACTTTGTCAATACTTTTTCGGCAGCAGAGATTAAACTAAAGTGAGAAGATAATTTTCATATTTCCGTTACAAACCATCGAAGAAGATATTTGAACGTGCGAAGTAAAATAGGTAATTTGCATTTCATGTATTTTTAATTAATAATAGATTGTAGAGAAATTTTTCACAAATAAGAAGTATGTTTTTTGTCTCTAAAAAAGTCAATAATTTTAGATCTGCCGAAGCACAAACGCCCAACGATATGATACATAAAAAAAATGTTGTGGATTGAGTTGATAGTAGAAATGTACAAATGAACTCTGCTAGCGGAGTTGGATATATGCATGTGTGTCCTTTCCGATTGTCGATATATATCCGCTTCTCAACTCCACCTCTGCGTGAGTTACATATCTTATATCTAGTGCATAATCGCAAACAATTTAAGCTGTGTATTCAACTCCAACTCTGTATAGCAGTCTGAAAGCACAAATCAACAAAACGTCCTTGAACATGATATGCACATTTTCTTCGCGTAATTCTGATTTACCAGCACTTTTTTTGATAAAATAGCTAGCTCGCGCCGCATTAAATAACGTTCATAGCATTAAATTCGTGGATCACATTACTCATCCAGAAATTGAAAATGTTAAATCACACCGTCGTTATTACTATACCGCGATCTATGAATACAATGTAATTCCATGAAACAGTAATAAGGTAAATGTTGACAGTTGCGCGCGCAGCTGACGCCTTTCGGAGTGTAGATATATCAAATCACTCCGCCTGAAGTGAATTTAACTGTGTCCGGAATGACGACATTTGTTCGTTGTGTGACGTCTTTCGGAGTTGAGATATTTTAAATCATGTCGTCGGGGATATATCTGACTGTGTCCGACCGCGAATATATCTCGCAAGTCTCTGGGTACTTTGTTCAGGCACATCTATAACCAACTTTCACTAAAGGAATACAGTTTTTTTGATGCAACCTCTGTTTTTAAAGGCATGCTTCGAGGTAGACAGACAAATGGAATCATTCAGTCAGTCAGTATTAGTTTTATGTTAAACGTGTGCATTTTATAAAATGTGTGTTCTTCAAACATCATTAAAAATTTGCGATAACGTTAATTAATTTTCTACGAATTTATAGTAAAAAGTTAAAATTCAATCATGAATGACAATATTGAATCGAGTGCTGTTAACGTCAATGATTTTATTCAGAATTTTTTCGTAAATGATAATGATAATGCAATGTGTTTCCGAACAAATTTACAACGAGTATTTTTCCGAATATACATATGCCGCCACTACCACCACTACCAGCATCAGCACTACTACAATTGTCGCCACAACAATCATTTTTGGATTCAGTTCCATCGGCTACATCAACACTTTTTTATTATCTGCGGTAACATCACAAAATTCACAATACTTACCGACTCTGTCGTTAACGCAAATACCGTTTCCACCGTCTCAACATCCCAACGATGATTGGATTACCTAAAGAAATTAGTTAAAAGAAAAACAGTCATCTATGTTAAAGATCCTAAAGATTCGGAAAATAAAAATAGTGTTATTTATGCTGTTTTGGTCGAAATTGACGAAAAGTCTGTTCTCAATGTGGTGGTACAACATTCTAAAGAAAGCATATGATTTTGGCTTTAATTCAATTACTGATCCGTTTGCTATCAGACATCAAAACGTTTGAAGGAATAAATAGAGTATCCATCAACACTTATACAATCTGATCAAATCTGACCATACCGAGACAAATACATGCAAGTACAAAATCAAAGTTGTTTATGCCTTATGAAAAAATCATAGTTTGCTAAATCATAAGCATCACACAAACATATTCTATTGAGAATCTAATGGAAATGCTCAATTCGTATGGATAAAGAAATTCAGTCAGTTATTGTGGATTGATTGCGAGCATAATAATAGCCACAGATGTGACATTGTAAGTTGGTGCAATATACATAGTATGTAAAAAAGTGAAAACTCGTTTTTTCTTTTTTCATATATTTTTTATTTTTCAAAATCTTTTTACATTATTTCATACGAAATATAACACATGTAACTTTTATTACAATATAATATAATATAATAAATATTTTTCAAACATTTACATTTTATTTAGTATGATTTTTTTACTTTCATAAACTTAAAATTAATTTAAAATTTCGATTTTACTATCGTTATTAATATATTGTCAACTTCATCCTCTTGTTCCGTGTATTGAATAGTCGAATCAATATTATGTAACCGATCAGTTAAATTATTAGCATTTGCAGCTAGTTGAACCATATCTACAACACGATGCACTTTTTCCTGTTTAATTTCATCCATCAGCCTATACTCGACATCATTAGAAACTTTCATCATTTCTTTATGTAGATTATCAATCGCTTCCTTAAATTTTTTTTCTATTTCTTCACGCTGTTTATCAATTATTTCCCTAGTAATCTGTTTATCAAACAATACAGACATTTTTGCGATTAATTCATTTATTAAACCTCCGAATATTCGAATTGTACCTTTCACATCAGTTTCACGCTTTGAAACTCACGTAGATAACGATGAAAGTTCAAACGAAAGTGTATTTAATTTATCTGTTAGTTTTGTAATATGTTCTTCATGCGATAAAAACTGAAACGCCGTATCGTCCTTAAATTTTGACACAACATCGTTCGCTGAATCAATTTTAATCAAAAGATTATGCTAATTTTTGTATTACTAGCAGTAATTTTACTCTGAAAATCCTTATGCAAAAATTATATTTTGTCTATAATGCCGCATTTTTTGATGTAACAAACGAATCTAACTGTTCAAATTTTTCGCATACACCACATATTTTCGCAGCTGTGAGAGTTTTCATCAGTGTGTAAGATATAACACCTCAGACTCAAAGGGTTCTCAATGGAGTGTATTAACATTTAATAGTCGTTTTTCTTTAAAATTATAATTTCCATCCGAATCTAAAACAATACTTGCTCTTTTGGAAGATGCACCATCCGGCATATATTTTCCACTCTTATGAAGTGGCATTACACTAAATGTTTACTATAACTTTATTATCGATCCAGGAATTTTCAGAACTCGGGAATCCTAACCACTTAACAAATGATTTTCCACCTCGACGTTGAATAGCACGTTCAATTAAATATACACATCAGAGTAGATGTTTTTTGTGATTCTTCCGCATAAAACGTACCAACTAATGATTTACTAGTGCTATCTTTTAACATATGTGACCTGGTCTACGAAAACTCGGGCTGGTGTGTGAAAAATAGTTTTCGAGGTAAACGCGTTTAAAGTTAAGGGTGGTAGAGCGGTGTTACGTGTTGCTAAGTCAACACTATTCTTCCACTTCTTCAGCACATGTGCCAGATGTTTTGTGACCTTCTGTATGCGATGATGTTTTTATAAGAAATATTACCACAGCTAAATAGAACAAATTTCCCTCTAGTGTTGCTAATTTCTTTTTCCGTGAAGGAGATATAATGGTATATTATTTGTACTTCGTTATCAAATCATTTTGGAATCGCCATGTTATTAATTACGCGAAATGGTTTTGTATCGTGAATATTAATTAACTGTCCTGATGAAGCTGTTTTAATTTCAATAAAGTGAAAAATGTGTTCGGAAGGAGTTGAAAAAGAGCTTATAGTAATGAAAGAGAAACTCTGATAACACTTAAATGATTAACATCAACTTGCTCATAACAGTGATGAAGAAAATCCAGATGAAATTCGTATCCTCAGCTCTTCGAATAATTTGGAATTATCTCTTCTAGATGCAGAGGAAGGAAAAATAGTTTCAACATTTTTTGAAGAACCTTGTTGTAATCGAAAATGTAATGTTTCAATACCACGAGATACGAAAAACAAACAAAAAAAAAACACATTTTTCGGTTAAAACATAGTTACAAATTTGACCAATGTGATTTCTGATATCTATATTCCACAGTTTTCACGTATTCGCGGTTATATTAATTTGATTACAATTTTTATATTTTAATTTATGTGTAAATAAAATTGAATTGAATTGAATTGAAAACACAAATTGTATAGAACTCATCGTTCTAGTTAAACTTAAAAGGTTCTTCTTTTTTCCAGTTTTAATCTATTGTCACATACTTCTCACCAGACCTGTTTATTTCACTCATTGTTTTCTTTTATGTTTATTTTAAAGTGATTAATTTTCAACGATTTAAAACAATTATTTATTTTTTTATCAAATACTCCGACGCGTTTCAAAGACAAAGCTTCATGATCACGGGAGTTAGTGAAATTTAGTAGGCAGAGATATTACAACCTACCACACAGTATCATTGATACTCTTCTTTCAGCGATTTTGGCCGTCTCTGGACCGCGTATTATAATGCATCCTGTCAATTCTTCTCCGCTCCTTCCAGTACATCTTCATAAGCTTCCGGTGCCGGATCTTTCTTTCACTTGTCCAAACTGCTCCTGTTCTTCCTTTTTCCTTTGCCATGAAGCCCTTCCAATCCTGTATCTTTCTTCGAACGTTGTTTCTATCTTTTATATCTTCTTCGTTTATTCCCATTTCTGCAAGGTCACTTTTCACCTCCCGAAACCAGTTCAGCTTTGTGTTCGCCTTTTTGTCGAAATATTCAAACAGTTTCTTCGTCATCACTTTTTTCGTCCATTCTTTTCAAATGTCCATACAGTTTCACTCTTCTTTTCCGCACGGTGTCACCTATTTTTTCAATGTAAGGAAAAAATATAATAGATAAATTCAGGCCAGTAAAAAATTAATTTATAAATTTTTATTAAGAGAATTAAATAGGAATTATAAAATCTTAATTGAAAAAACCAAATTCGAAAATTGGAAAAATTTCATCGACAATTCTAAATGCTGGCGAAAACCATACATAATTGTAATGGAAAAACCTTAAGAGCTATTTCAATTTCCAGCCATTAAAGTAAATGATGTAATATTAACTAAACAAAAAGAGAAATGTGCAGCTCTCCTTGATTACTTCTTTCCCAGGAAGAAGGATAAATTCGATTATTTGACAGATTATACACCTAACGTAAATATGATAAATATGATGCTGCTATTGGTTCCGATGACCTAAATTTAATTATTAATTCGATTAATAAACGTAAGGCTTCCGCATCAGATAACATTTCTAACGTAGTGGTGCTTAAAATGAGTCATGCAAAACACCCAACAATTTTTCGAACACTTTTTGAAAAATGCCTTCTGTTGCAAATGTGTTTCCTGATTTATGGAAAATGGGAGAAATTAAATTAATTAATAAACCTAAAAAAGGGATCTTTCTCTGCTAAACGGCTATCAACCTATATCACTATTAAACTGTATTGGTGAAGTATTTGAAAAAGTAATTAACGTAAAATTACTTAACGTAATTGAAACTAAACAAATCTTAAGTAATAACCAGTTCGGGTTTAGACGCGCGCGTTCATCAGAAATGGCTGTTAGAAAACTCTATGATATTATTCAATTAGCGCAAACCAAAAATTTATTTACTGTTGTAATTGTTTTTGATGTAAAAGGCGCATTTGATAAACATTCGACAATAATCGAAATTTTAAAATCTCATAAAGTCAGTCCTGATTTAATTAAAGTAATTTACGATTATCTAACAAACAGAACTGCGGTGATCAAAACCGAAAGTTTTACTATCGAACGCAGTATATCATGCGGAGTGCCTCAGGATTCGGTCCTCGGACCAACACTCTAGAACGTATTATACTCATATATTCATAAACAGATGGAAATCTTTTGTTCGCGATGTAACTATGATGCAGAATTTATCAGCTTTGCTGACGATTTATGCTCCGTCGTTAAACTAAAAAGAGGCAACGGAAGCTGACAACGTTAGAGTTATCTGTAAAACCTTGAAAAATCTTTTTCATCACTGTGGTCTCGAATTTTCAATTGAAAAGACAAAAATGATGGTTACTGGTAACAAGAAAACCACGGAGGTGATTAACAAACTTAGCGTACTTAACTCTTGTTATATGATAAACCTATTCCAATTGTAAAGAATTTTAAATATCTCGCAATAATAATAGATCGTAAGTTCAAATTTAATTAATATGTAAACTACATAACAGATAAGGCGAACAAAATCTTTTATATGCTATTAAAAATTCAGCCTAACTTAGGTCGTATTAACTATAACAACAGAGTGATAATGTACAATGGTGTTATTCGTGCGATTTTTAATTACTGCTCGAGTATTTATATCACAAATATCTCTGTTTCTGCTATGAATAAAATTTTAAAAATTCAGAGGAAGCTTCTTTTGAGTGTAGGCTCGTTATACAGAACGGCGTCGATGGCTGCGGCTCCTGTTGTCACTGGAATCCTTCCGGCTGACTTGAGCATGTACCATGCTGCCTTATTAGCAGAATACAAATTGTTCCGAATATCACTTACCACTTCCTATAGATCGCTACAACTTTTCAACAACAATTTTAACATAAACTTGCAATATGATAGTTTTACAAACATTAAAAATTTTAATAAACACACGAAAGTAATTATCTTAAATATTTTGCAAGAAAGGTGGAATAACACCAGAATGATGATAGACTAACGTACAAATTATTATATGATATAAATGTAAGATTTAGGCTAAAGAAATTACTAAGAATTAATTTTTTTTATAAGTCGAGCGTTGACGGGACATGGAAGTTTCGGTACTTACTTGGAACGATTTAAAATTACACCTTCTGACATTTGTCATTTTTGTCAACTTGGTGTTCCGGATACCGTCAGTCATTTTCTATTTGAATGCCTCTTCACTAAGGAAGAACGTTTGAAATATAATTTAAATGGTTACTGTATCGATAATCGAATTATTAGAAATAATGTTAACGGATTAAACGTATCGAACTGTTGTGCATTCGTAAATTATTCTAATCTCGCTTTGAGGAAACGCATTACTATATAAAAATACCTAACGTAAAGTCGATTATATATTACGAATACCGTGACTAAACCAATAGGCATCACGGTCGTATATAAAAAAAAAAAAAATTATCCTAGCTGTTTCTGATCTTTGTTTTTTAAAGTCTTCGTAGTCTTCACTACTTTTGGTGGAGTACCATTTTTTCCAAGCTTTTAATCTTTTCTCTATAGTTTCTTCAGAAATTTCATTCCACCATCTATGTTTCCTTGATTTCTTTAGAGGTGCTACTTCTCGGGCCGTCGTTATTATTGCATTTTTCATCACTTCCCAACTTCCCAATTCCTTGTCTAGTTTTCGCACAAATTCACGTTGATTTACTTTCAAGGTTCTTGTATCGACTTGTGTTGTCGTAGGTTTTTGACAAGTGTTTTTCTTTCTCGGTAAGAATTTCATTTTGATTGTTGTTAAATAATGATCTGTCTCTATGTTCGCTCCTTTTTTAACTTTGACGCTCATTATTTCCTTTTGACTGTTATACGTTATCGTCGCATGGTCTATTTGATATATTCCCCTAGCTTTGAGTTGGGACACTTCTATGTCATTTGTTTCCTTGGTAGTTTTTTGAAGTATGCTGACATAATTTTAAGGTTAAAGGTCTGGCAAAGCTCTATTAATCTATTTCCATTTTTATTTGTTCGTTTGTGCGCTGGAAAGCTCCTGAATTTTCGTTCTCTCTCTATCTGTGCATTAAAATCTCCTAGCAGTACTTTAATGTTTCCGGTTGGTATTTTGGATATCTCGAAGTTTAACGTTTCCCAGAAATGTTCTGTTTTGTCTGGATTCTTTCTGTTTTCCTTGTTTATCGGAACAAGACAATTTATCAGGGTACATGTTTTGTTTAGAATAAGAGGGAAAAAGAAAGATACTTGATTAGTGTGTTAGTTATGTTAGTACCGCATGCGTAGATATATGTATTTGGTAAAAGAGAAAACGCGAGAGAGAGAGAAAGAGCGAGAAAAAAATCATAAAAAGTATTAAGTTGTCCAATGATTAAAAATTGAAAACGATTTCATCACAAGTTCGAGTGGATTTATAACTGTACACGCGGAGTCATACTGTTACATATATGGCATCGGCTGGTTGCTTTTATAAATTGCTACAACTGTGGTGTTATTGATGTATGTAAGAACGAACAGTGTTTAAGACATTAAATATTACGAGATGTAAAGTGATAACAAAAACAAAAGGAAAAGGAGGGACTTAAATATCAACTGTGTCAAGAGAGAAAGAGAGAAGACGGAGAAAATAAAAGTAAATTAAATGTTAATAATATAAAATGCTCTGCAGGGAATAAAAATAAAAATGTATTTGTTCATGCATTTGTAAGGATCGGTATATATATATATATAGCAGCTATTCATGACTCTGCATGTTTGTGAATAGGCAGTACACATTCGTAAGTTCGGCGGCAATAAACTTGTGGAAAAATAATTGCTGACCAACAGTATTCAAATGTAAAAATCGAGAAATTTGTTAATTTTAGTTGTAAAATTATGAGTAAAATATGAACGTAAATGTGAAAAAATAAACTATGTGGACAGAACATTGAATCTGAACATCGAAGGGGTGAAGAATGGTTAAATTTTAGGGGTGAAATTGTTTAAGTATATTCTCGGATATTGGTTCTCTAAATTTGGAAGATATGAGAGAAGGAAAGGGTGAGATTTAGTTTCCAGAGGTCGGTGTTTGGATTTTTGAAATCATATAGCAGGAGCGGAAGAGGTTTAAAGATTAATTTTCAAGATTGAAATAGTACACTGAAGGTAAAATTTAAAAAAAATGGATGTTAAATTTTCATAGTTGTACAGCAGGCGTGTGAGAGGGTGAGTTTAGATTTCGTGGTTGGTGATTAAATTTTAGCTTCATTTTTTTTCTTTTTTTTTCCGGCACTTGGACAGTATATTTAGAGTTCATTTTGGAAAAAAAATGTCAGATTTTCAGTCACACAGCGTGACTGGTAGAAGATAAGATAAGTTTTCAGAGATTTACACTCGGGATAACTAGCGAACAGATTTCTCATATTTTAGATTAGTTTTCAGATCGGAAATTAATGTAGTTTATCCACCGTCTCGTAGCAGAATTATCTACATTATGTTGGAACAGTTCGCCCACAATTGTACATGAATTAATTTATTATAGTACTAAAAATGCTTCTCAAGCGTCTTCAAACAGTGTTTAAATGACAACGAGGATGGTAATGCCTTGACCCAACGACTTGAAAAATTAAGAAATAGAACTAAATAGCTAGGCGGTCAGAAATGGAAAGAACAAAGGACAGCAGCAACGGAATAACTGAACGCAATGGGAAGAAAAGGATATAGGTAGCGTTAAAGGGAGTAAGAAGACCCAAAGCCAGAAGTTGGGCGTAAAGAAAGGAACGTTCGTTAGAGAGTGCAGAACATTCGAAAAGGATATGATTTGAATCACAAATAAAAGAAAAACAAAAGCGAAAAGAAGGGAGGAGAGAATGATTGGTTTTGAGTCTAATTAAGGAAACAACCGCGGAACGACGACAGACAGGAATAGAATGAAACCAAGGCAGGAAACGAGGAACCGGTTGAATAAGACGGTACTGTGAAGGGCGATTTGAGAATAAAGATGGATACATGTCCAAACAAAGTTTGGAATGATTAAAGCGTGATAGAGAAAGAATGTCTGAAAAAGGGAAAGAGTCGAGGAAAAGACCATTGTGGGCGGCTGAGCGAGCTAAAGAGTCAGCTGACTCATTGCCCTCAATATTGGAATGACTAGGAAAGAAAGTCTATGAGAATGGAACGAGGCGAGAACAAAGAGGAGACAAAAGATCGAATAGAGAGGATGGTACCGTCAGAAGAATAAGAAGGAGGAGAGGAAATGGCTTGAAGAACGCCTTTGGAATCGGAAACGATCAGGAATTTGTGAACCCCACTTGTAGAGGATATAGTTTGTTCTAGCTGTCATTTTAGATTTTAATTATTGAATTTTATTTAATGAGACAGAAAATATGAATCAGGAAAGTCGCTGCCAATTTTAATGATTCACTTATCAAGTCATGAGAAATGATGAATTATGGCTCTTTTGACTTCATCTGATTCCTTATTTTCAGATTTCATTACTATCGACATTTCATTTGACATTTTCTTAAGCGAAATATATCAAAAGTGATAAGGATTTTTTTGAATTTTATTTTCCATATTAGTACAATAAGTTGAAAGTATGTACCGCCGCTTTTACGTGACCCATATATCTATAAAAAATATTTTATATTTTATTTAATTTACTTTCGTCCAATATTCACCACTAGAAGAAAGTTATGCGAATAGTTCAGTTCCCTCGGTATCCTGTACCTTTTGAATTTTACACTTTAAAACATTATTAGAGAGTGATTAATCTGCAAATACATGTTTCGTTTCTGTTTTAGTAACTTCCACTTTGGAGGAGCCTTTAACTAGCTGGACGAACAGTATATCTGGCGCAACTGGAGTCTTTGTAGGTGCTGGAATTGGATTATTGCGTACTTTATACTGTGACGAAAATATGAAAGCGGAAATTATACCAGCTGATAGAGTAATAAATGCATTACTAAGAATTCCGCTGCATTTACAAAAAAAAGCTGCCATTTCCAAAACTCTTTCCAGCAAGTTTGTATAGAATTTACGATAGTAACATTAATACTTATCCGTGAAACATTTTTTTATTTATTTATTTGCTTTTTATTCTATTTTTTTCCGTTTAAATCTTATATTAAGAAAGTCTCAAGGTCGACAGCGAAAATATTGAGAGGCTATTTTTTGTTGTTTTTTGTTTTATCCGATGTATTTACTTTACCGCGTTTCGATAGTACCCGATTCGCTTTAGAATGGGTAAGACCCAGTTTGAATATGAAACAATCTGAGTTTTCTTAAACAAGCGCAGCTTTGTCTAGTTCCGGATGTAATATTAACCCTAAATTCCTCTTTAATATCTGCAAAGCGCTGATCTTATCAAAAATCAACTACGAGTGCCAGCAGTACTCCTCGGCCAATTTTCCTCTACAGTTGGACCACTATTCTCCTGAAACATCCTTCTCAAGTGATCCACTACTAGGACTACTGATCACCCTGCGAAGAGTTGACATCACGTCCATACAAAGACGCACAGTCTTAATATTCTTATACCTCCTTGGATTACTTTTTAGATAAATGTTGACCTATCGCTGAAACAAAGTCAAACACAATAGGACCCCTCTACACAGCGGAGGCGTCAGTTAGAACAATTAACGAATATTCGGACCACTGAATTTACTACACTGATAGAGTTAAGGTAGTTGGTGAGGCAGGATCACTGCCGGCAGCCTGCGCATTCGAAGGTCACGACAGTTTGCACAAAGTTAGACTTAATGATGCTTGTTCCGCATTAGATGCAGAACTGCATGCAATTATATGCTGTCTCTATCACATCGTCATAACTCACACTAAAACTAATAATTTCCTCCTAGTTACTGATTGCTCGCAATCGCTAAACATAATTAAAAGCCAAAAACATAACTTAGCATCCTGTATCAGAAAATTATTCGAAGGTAGGCTGAACAGGCGCCTTATTTGGTGGCTGGAACATAATCACGTTTTTCCCAGCAATATGTTTGGCTTTCGACCTGGGATTAGCCCTCCTGATTGTATTAGTTTTTTTGTTTCTAGTATATACAAATCCTTCATCCAAAAACAGTACATCTTAGTTTCCTTCATTGATGTCTCCTCTGCTTTTGATAATGTGCATCTGCCAAGTCTAAGAGAAAAAATGTCAGCAATTAAGGTCCCAGTTAATTTTTTTTCCTTATTATTAATCCCATGATGAATCGCTCTATCCATATTTCTTCTACACCTCTCTGCTATGAATGAAAAATTTTTTGTGGCCTCCCACAAGGTTCTTCCCTCAGTTCTACTCTCTTTAACATCTACACTATCGGTGTTGACTTTCTTCCTTTGAATTCTTCCTCCTTGATTTTTGCCGATGGTATCCTGCTTTTTTCTTCCGGCTCTGATTTTGTAGCCGCTAATGAGGCTCTTAGTTCGTATCTGACTGCACTGGATCACTCCTTATCCTTAATTAACCTTTCTATTTCCCCTTCTAAGTCTTCGTCTATTGTCTTTTCACTTCGTCCTTACAATCCTGCCTTGTTTAATCTATCCATAAACAATATATCTCTTCCTCACGTCAACTGTTTCTGCTATCTTGGAGTTTTTCTCAATAGCCGGCTGACATTCTCTAAACATATTGATTATCTTTCCTCTTCTGCTATCAAAAGGCTAAAGCTGCTGAAAGCTCTGTGCTCAACCAAATGGGATGGTGATCCGTAAATTCTGATCGCCTTGTACAAAGCCATTGTTCATTCCAAGCTTGATTACTGTTCTTTTATCTAGGGCTGTGCTTCCAAAACCCCGTCTTTCTAAATTGGACATCATCCAAAATTCGTGTCTTCGGCTTTGCCTCAGTGCGTTTAAGACTACTCCAATTCCAGAAATTCTCGCAGAGTCTAACACACCACTCCTGTCTCTTCACAGCTCTTACTTAGGCTATCGTTTCACCGAACGTCTTCCACTCACGTCCTGTACTCGTATTTATTCCTATCTTTCAATTTATAAGAACTCGCGTTTTACGCCTAGGAAAATCCCTTTTTTAGCTTTCATTTTCTCAGATAATAATCTTCCTGCTTTTTCTTTTAGCTTTGCCGATCTGTACCATTCTCCCAATGTTTTTTTTGTACCTTCACTTTCCAAATCCCTTCCTCAGGCAATAATTCAACAGGAATTCTACAGCATTATCAATTCCCAATTTCCATCGCATGTAACCATCTTCACGGATGGCTCCAGGGGACCTCATGGTGTTGGAGATTCTTTTATCCTTCCGGATTTCAATTTCTCAGAATCATTTCGTCTTCCTTCTTTCTGTTCTACCTTTATAAACGAATTAATGACTATCCTACGCTTTGTTATTTTCATTTCCTCCAATCGTCGGTTTTCTAATTATTTGATTATTTCAGACTCCACGAGTGTTCTTCAAGCGATCAGCTTCCCTTTTCCTGATCATTCTTCCGATTTCATCATTCTTCGCATACGCTTTCTTGTTCGTCTCCTTTTTTCTCACTACTCCATCTGTGTTGTGATTTGCTGTGGGTTCCCAGCCATATGGACATTAAGGGTAATGAGACGGCGGATTCCTTGTCTCGAGTTGCTGCTTCCTCTCGTTTTTTTCTTAAAAAAAGTTCCATCCTCCAACTTGAATTCTCTATGTACTAAATTTCATCTCAAAATTTGGTCAGATATTTACCCTTCCTCCTTTCGTAACCATCAATCCTTTTATCTGTCTGTACAACTTAATCTTCGTTTCTGATGTCTGGTGTTCTTTGAGTTTCCTTCACTTTCGCGTTCTGTTGTCATTTCTATGATTCGCTTGCGTTTTAGTCATTCTGCTCTTCCTTCCTCTCGTTTTCGCTTTTTCCTTGTCTCTTCTCCAAATTGTCCTCTCCACCCAAACGAAGCGGCGATTTGCGAAGCCAATCACATCTTTTTTGAATGTTCATTCCTTTCTGTCAAACATTGTATTCTATATTCTTGTCTGCTGAAACTCAAGCTCCCCGCTCCTTATTGTGCATCTTATATTTTGTCCTTATTCTCGCCATCCATTATTTCATCTGTTAGTTCCTTCATATTGTCCATATCTTACCGAATAAAAATTTAACTGACGGCTCTTTTCTTTATTGTTGTTTCTGGGTGTAGGTCCTTAGCTGACGTGCCCAAAGGGGGATCCAAAGGGAAAAAAAACAAAAAAAAACTGTATCAAATGGACAGCCACGTGTCGCTGCTACGGGTTCCCGGGCCCATCGTAGTGCCCGGTAATGATAGGGTCAACCAAGCAACACGTTCTGTCTTATTCTTGATAATGCCAGAGAACTCGGAGCTACCGTCATCGATAGCATATGTATTTTTAAAGGCGTGTGAAAACCAATGGAAAACTGAATTGTCAGCCACTATGGCATTATTAAAAATCATTAGGCACACAATTAAACCATGGTGGCCACCGGAAGGAGTATCTCGTTACGACTTCAAGATTCTCAATCGGCTGCGAAGCGGTCAACTCGCCATCTCCCATATATATATATAATTGACAAAATGCGCCGTTTCCGTCTACGTGTCTCTTTGTGTACACACAAGTGTACCGATAATTTTGCACATACTCTTTATCTGCTCAAAGTTCACTATGTTACGAAAATAACTTGGTCTAACTAGAAACATAAAGACTTTCTCAAATGTTGCAATTGCCATCACCAAGGTTATTATAGTATTGGTTAAAACGAGTGGTTTTACGCAGCATACTTAAATTATCCGCATGTAAGTGCTCTAATGACCACAGTAGTTACACACAGCACATACGAAGAACAAAAAGTTATCAGCCAAATAAACTTTAAGCAAGTATTACGGTGTTTCCTTTTCCATTTACAACGGTATTTTTTTCGAAGTCATTTTTTCACACACAAAAATCCGTTAAATGTTTAGATAATTCTATCTGATGGTTTTTTCCTAGGTTGCAATCTCAGTAAAACTAAATAAGTAACTTATATACATAAAAGAGACTTCTAAACAATATCATTATTTAAATGCTACATAATACGAACTACTTAAAGTTATATAAGATCTTGCGATTTTGTATATTTTTAAATAGTTATATCGCGTAGAATTTTCAAAAAAAAATAAAAATAAAATTATCTATAAACCTATAACCCTACAATGTTATACAAGTGTGACGGAAAGAGTGTTGATGGTATCCTATTTAATCTCGATTACTTGTATAAATTAGATTGTTGTTAAATTTCATATTTCTAGTCTAGGTCAGTTTGTTTCTGCAATTTAATATTGTCAGTGGAGCCATAAATAAAAAAATTCATAAATTATGCCGCTGCTATTGATGGTGTCTTTTTCTTTTCTTGATTATCGAGTGTCGTTGATGAGACGCGCGAATATGACAAGAAGAGTTGAATGCAACAAGACACTGATAGGTCCCCTCGTTAAATTATATTTCCGCCAAACAAGATCCAAAAAGGTATGTAGGTCAGGTAGTTAAATGTAGCGCAGTATGCACATAATGCAGATTTTAAATATCATTCTCAGTCAGTTAAATATCCTCTTTCTGCAGAAAATTCGTATAAAGACGATGGATATCATTCAAACGAATACAGACTGCATATTACGGTGTTATCGTAAAATCAAAGATTAAAAATTGCAATCTTAACAAAAGAAAATGTAATAAAAATTTAATCCAGTAAATTGATAAAACATTTTTCTAGTTAAATACAACGTTAATACACAATTTTTATCGAGAAAAAAAAACAAATTTTAACCCGATTGGATATTAATAGTAAGAAAGCATTAACTGACGCTGTTCAACAAATTATTTATTACCACGCTTGTCTCGAACATTTAATGGAGGAGATGACGGCCAATGGTTACAGTAAAAAAGAGACTAACTACTACATAAAGAAGTTCAGCAAAAATCATGGAATTAACGAAGGAAAAATTAAGACGGAACAATGAATTGATGGTTCAATTTGTTTACTCAACACTTAAGTGTAATTAAAGAGACTTCATTGTTGTCGCGTTACTGTATTATCTCTTATCGGCATGTACAAAAAAATAACTTCATAGGCAAGTAAGACATCTTATTTATAACAATAGTTTAGTGCCTAGTATTTTGGCAAGTGCTGTCTTATAAAACACTACCTATATACTTGAATCATGTCTAGAATTCTATATGGAATCCAAATATGGGGAGAGGCTAAGAAAACGTAAATTAATAAAGTAGGTAAAATTCAAAAAGGGTGTCTGAAACTTATACTACCCTACTGGAAGCGAAGCGACTCGAGATCAAATATGTATAGAAGGAAAATAATGAAATGTCTCCCAAAATGCACTATTCTTATTACAGGTTAATCGAATTTAATAGCAACAATATAAAGTTACCATTTAGACAAAAAACTCGAATAACAAGAAATCAAAATGTCCAAAAGGGGGAAAAATCTATATGAGGAAAGATCGGCAAGATCGCGTACTGCATATTTGATCCGTGATGGATCTAAATAAATTAGTATAAATGGTACAAGTTACCAGTATTTTTAGAAATATTTTGTTAATTAGTAGGTGTAATTTTATATATTTACGTGTGGTGTATGTGCGTCAGGTCGTAATACGTCACCGGTTGGGCAGGGACGAGTTGTCGCAGCCGGAAGTGGTTATAAGAGGAGGTAGTAAAAGTTTTGAGGCTGCACTAGTTGAGCAGAACGGCGCAGCGGTGGTTATTTGCTAGTGATGCATGTGAAGTATGTGCTGATGGTGTGATAGGATGTGTGTGTATAATGTTGTTGTGTATATTGGCAATCAGTCACGTTGTTTACGGTGCAGGAAGAAGAAAAGGGCGTAGAAAGCGGAATGATATAGAAGAGAGAGAGAATCGTGAGCGTGCTTTTGCAGCAAGTGCATCAGCCACGCCAGAGACGTATCTTTATTTTAAGGGATTTTTGGTGATGGTCGGTGAATGGTTGATAATCGTTATTTCGGTTACTTGTCTCGATGTAGATATATTCGGTCGTGATAAACTAAACTTCGCGTTATACGTGTATATTGTTTACAGGACGGTCGACTGTGACGTGTGTGCTACTATGTGGAATTGTGCATATGTATACAAAATGCGGGTGTGCAGAGGAGGTGGTTTCATGTCGGTATGTATGTGTGTACATATAGAGTATAGTAATGTATATAGATCTTTAGTATATCTGATAAGCACGGCGGTTAACAGTTATCGTGATACGATATAGATGGGGTCGGCGAGAAAATTGGATTTATTTGAATTCAAATATGATGAAATAATTTGAAGTGCAAAAGAGAGAATTATGTCTAAAATATGTATATATATATACGTAAAATAGAAATTCCATTAATATAGGTAATTCATAAGCAAACAGCTGATCATCTGACGACGTATCTAAAATGAAAAGGGAATTTCTCTAAAATGACTGTGTAACATGATAAGAGCGGAATCTGTTCGATCTCGGCGCACGGAAATTACTTTAATTTTGTCAGCGGCTGTGTGAATCCGCTTTACGCGTAAAACGTGTCCTTATATGTACATTCGTTATCTTTCTGGTCAGTTGTTAGTCATTTTCGTATAAATTCGTAATTTTTATTTCATCGGAAGTCGTCATCACAACTCTAGTCAACACGGAAAGTAAATTGTTTTTCGATAAGCAGTCGCGGTTAATTAAATAAAATAAAAGTAAAAAGGTGAAAGAAACACAGCTCATACGACAGAACAGCTGGAGGTCGAAACGTTAAAGACCAAGGGTGGACAAAAGTGTTCGAAAAGTGTCTAGTATCTACACGTTAGCTGCTGGAGGAGCTGAGGAGTCCAGCCTTCGTTGATTAGAGTCAATCAGGCTGATACATCGTACCTGCAGTCAAAAAAGTCAACGCGGAACTTGGATTCATCGATCGGAATCATACAAGCCAGATTTTCATTAATTCATTTATATTTCGTTTCGTAATAATTTGTGAGTATAGCGGTGTAAATGAGTATAGGACAAAATATATGTGTATGGTGTATGTGTTTTGATAATTTGTGTTGATTTGTTTATATTTTTTTATGCAGCTGCATCTCACAGTCGTTTAGTGTCCCGATGATAACAAAAAAGAATATAAAGAAAATTAGTATACAAAGTGTTAGATTATTGCCTGTGAGTGTGCGAAGTAATTTCTGGAAAGGCCGAGTAAATAGAAAACCATAAATAGATAGAGGGAGTAAGAAGGATAAATTCGTTTCATAAATTAACGTCATAAAAGAAAAAATATTTTATCACAGAACTGGTTACCTCTGGTGGCCGGTAACGTGATACAATGTAACGTTGATAACCGTCTACCAAATACAATCTGCAATAGCTTAATATTTGGCGGAATGTGACCAATTCGCTCCCTCTCTTCCGTCATTTAACGTTAAACTAATGCCGTCTCCATTTAAATTTTGTAAAAAAAGTAGCTCAGATAATACAGCTAAGGGATTTTTCGGAACACCCGATAGTGTGTTCTTTAGACTAGCGATTAAGGTCGGAGATTACGAATTAAATATGTACAATATCTCGCTTTCATTAACTATGCTAAAAAGAGCGAACAAGCGTAATAGAAGATTTAGCATTTTCTGCAATAATAGTTTTCGATTCTCCTCTCAAATATGACTTCTCTAATTCAGTATCGCAGTAAACAAAATTGTAAGAATTATAGTGGTATCAAAAAATGGACTGATAATATAGACAAGATATTAAATATAAATAATACACTCTAAATTAATACGGAATTATTTCATGTGTTACACTTAAACATATGAAAGGTGAGACATAATTGGGATCAATTTATAACTTACATTCACAGGTCATCTTTAAATGTAATCGTATTAACTGAAATTAATATAAGTAAGAATGAATTAAATTTATATAATATAACTAGATTCACGAATATTGAACTACAAAGACCTATTGGGTATGACGGAGGAATACTTGTGCTTATATATAATAAGTTTAGATGGCACATTCGGGAAGTTAATAATAGGCCAAGTATGGACCTGGTGATGATAGAGATAGATATTTACGAAAACAATCCTTTACGATTAATTTCTGTACCGAACAAAAACATAGACGAATGTATAAACGAAACTGCTTCACTCCTAAAAAAAATAGGTAATAAAGATAATTTCCTGATTTGTGGTGATTTTAACATCGATTTATTTCTTCATAATGCACAAGTTGAGAACATTTTAAGCGTAATTTATGAGTTAGGAGGAGTAGAGTTAATAAATGGAATTACGAGAGAAGAATAACGGATAGATAGAAGTACTGAGTTATGTATAGACAACATATTTATTAAGTATAATACAAATGAAATTACTTTGTGTATTTTAAACTCGAAAATATCGGACCATTACATCATCTGTTGTGCATTTAGTATCTTAAATCAGAATTGTCAACATATTAGGAACTCTCTAAAATATGTTTTTGATGAAAAAAGTTTGCAGAATAAGATAATTAATTATAACTGGAAGAAGGTAAGAATATCTCCACAACAGCAGGGAATATGTATGAGTAGATACATTCAGTTTTTAAGAGTTTTTACAAAGAATGCAAATTGGAAGTACGGAAGAGTAAAACGGTGACTAAATATAGTCCTAAAAATGAATGGATGAGTCCCAAAAAAATCAATTTTATGAAAATCAGAGATCAGTATTTTAAGCTTAGTAGAGGAAATAGAACCAAAATTCGATACAAAAACTTATTTAGAAAATATCGAAATATAGTTACAACTGAAATAAGAAATACGAAACAGAAGTTTTCCATTCGGCCGCCCGCAATAGTCTTTTACTTCACAATTTTCCTGCCTCAGACATCCTCTTTCTTTCCTCAGATTCCTGATTGCGGTCGGAAATTTATCCTTTTTTATTTTCTAATCGTGCCTCTCATTACCTTCAAATACAACCGGTTCACTGTCCTCAGTCGTGGTTTCAATCCGCTTCTTATCAGCGCTCCATAATCGTTTCTTTAATCAAACTGCGATTTCACTACTCTCTTCTCTCTTCTTAGTGTTTTTGTTTTTCCTTGTCTTACGCTCCCGATTGATGTGATGCAAACCACATCTTCTTTGAATGCCCCGCCATTGCTATTGAACGCTCTGTTCTGTACTCCAAAATCTTATTGAGTAGGTAATAAAAGGGACGTTCCGACTCTACGGACGGGTCAATTGGGGGGGGTGACGTCACTCTTAGCACTTTGTCATTGCGTTTTCATAGAATTTTGCCAACTATTTTCTGGCACTACGTCAATTTTTTTCGGCACCTTGCCACTGTTTTTTCCTGGCACTATGCCATCTTTTTTCTGGAACTTTGCCACCATTTTTTCTTGCACCTCACCCAGCGGTTTGATTACGTTCTCACGCATCCCACCACCTCATTATCATGATTCTAGAATCTTCCTAACTCCCTGTACCACACCTGACTCTAACTCAAACGCTGCTAGTCCATCCACGCCGTTATTTGACCAATTCTAACGTTGTACCATTACCTAGCTGTCCGGTTATGTCCCAACAGCTTCCCTTTACCCATTGTCCCACTCAGCACCCTCCTGTACTCCTATGCACCCCTCAGCCAGCCCGGCCACGTCGGGAAGATGCAGAACGTCAAGATAAATGCTAATACATACTATCGTATACAACAACACAAGCATTATTCAAGGCTAAATTCTTTTTAAGATCACTATTATTATTACTATTAATATTTCCTTTCATATTAATTTCCTCCTTTTCCAGATTTTAAGACTCCTGAATGTATTGCCCAGAGGCGGACAAGCAGCAGTTGCTTTTTTCACATTTCAATGTACTGACGCTGCTGTGACTAAAATCACTGCCGGGCTCAGATATATTGGTTTTATTCGTATCATGATGCATTGTACTCTTGTCTTTTGCCGGATTTTAAGATACTTGGGTGTAATGCCCAGAGGCAGACATGTAGTAATTTATTTTTTCACATTTCAATGTACTGACGCTGCTGTGACTAAAATCACTGCCGGGCTCAGATATATTGGTTTTATTTGTGTCGTTCTGCATTGTACTCTTGTCTTAATATTTTTGAGACCGCAGCACTTTGACACTGTTTTACGCTATTGTAATTTACATTATATTCTCGAAAAGTTGAGACAATTATCGAGAATCATAGCGACTACGAATTTCGCTCTGTTATGCAACTTAGCTGCAATGGGCTCCGAATCATTTTGTCCTTTGCCTCTAAAATCCTGTTCCTTACTTTTCATTTTCTCTTTTATTTATTCCAGTCTAGCATCCATCGCCGTCCTTTTTTCATCAACAGTCTATTTTTGTTTAATTGTTTTTATTTGTTCCTTCCCTTTTCTTATTAACTTTCCTCTCATCTTGCTAGCCCCAATTTTCCTCCACCCATTAAAGTTTCTTTCCTTCTGTCTTTCTTTTTTATATTGTAATTATTATTTTTTTTTCTACTCTACCTTGCTGTTTTTCTTCTGGCACTCTCTTCGCCTCTCTTCCTTTTCCTCCCCCTCTATCTTTTTGTTTTTTTTTTATTTCTTTTTCTTTTCCCTACTCAAGTCTTTTCCTTTTATAATTTACTATGCCGGGTACTTTTAATATTTTACAGTGGAACTGTCGCAGCCTTAGAGCCAACAAAAATGCATTAGAGGGTCTGTTAGACATTCATAGTATTAACGTTGCTCTCATTTCGGAAACGTGGCTACGGTCGGATATGAATATTAATTTTCGTGGGTATAAGATAATCAGATGCGATCGTGACGATGGTTATGGTGGATCTGCTATTCTTATTAGGAACGGCATTCTATTTAAATCTCATGATGTTTCCTTTAATTCCCCTTCTAGTCCTAATCAGCCTAATATTGTACACATTTCCATTCCTTCCAATGCAGCTCGTCCGCTTAATATTATTTCTATTTATGTTCCCCCTAGTTGCGACCTTCGTCACTTTCCTCTCGTTTCTTTCCTCAGGTCTATCCCGCATCCGTTCATCATTGGGGGTGACTGGAATGCTCGGTCGCCCTCATGGGGCTGCTCAAACCATAACAACAACGGTACTGCTCTTAAAAATCTTGTTCTTTCTAATGATTTAGTCCTTCTTAATGATCTCTCTCCTACCTATTACAAGAGCGCATCTAGTTATAGTACTCTCGATTTAACTTTCTCATCTCCTTCTATTGGTTTTGATTACAATTGGTCAACTCTCACGGGCTCCTATGGTAGTGATCATATTCCTATTCTAATTACTCCCCAGAATCCTCCTTCTTCTCCTTGCTTTAAACCTCTCAATTACCTTCGATGGAACCTATCGAAAACTAATTGGGATCTGTTCCACTCCTTAGTTGATTCTATGCTTCCTAATCTTCTAGATGGCTCTGATCCTGTACTCCATTACCATCTATTCCTAAATTCGATTACAAATGCTCTATCGCTGTCTTCTCCTTCCCGTAAACCGTCATCGTCAGGCCATCGTGGATCAGCATCGTCCCTCTGGTGGAACGAAGAATGCAATGCCGCTTTCGATCATAGTCGCGCTACATTTAGAATTTTCCGATCAAATCCTACACGCGAAAACTTTCTTGCCCACAAAAGGGCCAATGCAAGGGCTAGGTTTATTCTAAAATCGTCTAAGAAATCCTCTTGGAAAAATTTCTGTTCATCTTTTTCGAGAACTACTCCTCTCAAGCATATCTGGAAAATGGCCAGAGCTTTCAAATTCCCTTCTTCTGAACGTCCTTCTATCCATACTATTTCCTCCGACAGTTTGTCTTCTTTTCTTGATGCTGTTGCTCCTGCTTATGTTCCTAACGTTGATGAATCCTGCCCGTTTCCTGTTATGGAAAACCCTAATTCTCATTCTCTTTCCTCTGCGTTTAATATTAATGAATTAAAATCCATTCTCAAAAAATCTTCCAGCCCCACTCCAGGTCGTGATGGTATTCCCTTCTTTGTCCTAAAAAAGTTATCCGATCTTGCTCTCCGAACCCTTCTTTGTATATTCAACTCCTTTTTGTCCAGAGGAGTCACACCTCCTGACTGGAACACCTTTATTATCATTCCTATCCCTAAGAAAAACTCCTCTCTTCGTCCGATCTCCCTAGCATCGTGTCTCAGAAAACTGTTTGAGGGCATGCTTAACAAGCGCCTGGTCTGGTGGCTCGAACACAATAATGTTTTTCCTTCTAATATGTTTGGTTTCCGTCCAGGCTTAGGTCCTGCTGACTGCGTCAGTCTGTTTGTTTCCTATATCTATAAATCTTTCATCGATAAACAGTACACTCTAGCTACTTTTATCGATGTTTCCAGTGCTTTTGATAATGTCCATCTCCCTACTCTTCGAGATGGAATGATAGCAATTAACATCCCGACGCATTTTTGTTCCCTCATTGTTAACTTGATGTTAAATCGTACTATTCTCCTGTCTTCTTCTTCGTTCGAGGTTACAAGAGTTGTTTCACGTGGTCTTCCACAAGGATCCTGCCTTAGTCCTACTCTTTTTAATATTTATACTATTTCTGTTGCTTCTCTTTCTATGAACTCCTCTTCCTTATTTTTTGCCGATGACATTCTTCTCTTTTCCTCATCCCGTGATATCGTAGATGCTAACGAAAGTGTTAATTCGTCTCTAGCTACTTTGGAACAATCTCTTTCCTCTTTGAACCTTTCTATTTCCCCTTTAAAATCCTCTTGTATTGTCTTTTCTCTTCGTCCTTTTAATCCCGCTTTAGTCTCTGTATCCTTAAACTCCAATCTTATCCCTCGTAGGGAATGCTTCTGCTATCTCGGTGTATTTCTCAATAGTCGTCTCTCCTTTTATGAACATATTAATTTCCTTTCCTCTTCTGCCCTTAAAAGACTAAACTTACTGAAAGCTCTTTCTCCAACAAAATGGGGAGGCGATCCCTTTCTCCTTATTTCCTTGTACAATTCGATTATCCGTTCCAAATTCGACTACTGTTCCTTTATCTATGGCTCTGCCTCAAAATCACTTCTTTCCAAGCTGGATATAATTCAAAATTCTTGTATTCGTCTTTGCCTTGGTGTTCTTAGATCTTCTCGAGTACCAGCAGTTCTCGCTGAGTCTAACTCGCCTCCCCTTTTCATTCGCAGATCCTATTTAGGTTATCGTTTCTTGTGTAAACGCCTACCGTTATCATCCTCCAAACTTATTCCTTCATATCTTTCTATTCTGCAAAACTGGCGTTTTACTCCCAAGAAAATTCCTATTCTAGCCCACATTGCTTTGCGGCTAAATTCCTTTTTATCCTGCACAATTTCTTATAACAATCTCCCTTACTTTTCTTTCAATTTTGCAGATCTCTCCAATCCTCCCAATGTATTCTACTTTCCTTTTTCCTCCAAATCCCTTTCCTATCCAACAGTTATACAGGAATTCCATAGTTATATCGAATCCCGTTTTCCTTCCCATATTGCTATTTTTACGGATGGTTCGAAGGGGCCTAATGGAGTTGGAGCTTCTTTCATCATTCCGAGCATTAATTTCTCTGAATCTTTTCGTCTCCCTTCTTTTTGTACTA
Organism: Icerya purchasi; assembly: GCA_039619475.1. Taxonomy (NCBI): domain Eukaryota; kingdom Metazoa; phylum Arthropoda; class Insecta; order Hemiptera; family Monophlebidae; genus Icerya; species Icerya purchasi. The sequence goes on from CM077116.1 coordinate 232,705,599, forward strand.
TCTTTACGGCCGAGTTAACGGCCATTTTACATGCCATAATCCATATTTCCTCCCATCGTTCTTCTTCTAAATTTTTAATTATCTCCGACTCCATGTGTGCTCTTAAAGCTATTTCCTCTCATTTCCCCTCTCACTCCTCTGACCTTTTCATCCTCCGTATTCGCTCTCTCATTCACACTCTCTTCTCACTTCACGCTATCCGCATTGAAATGCTCTGGGTCCCCAGTCATATGGGGATAGAGGGTAACGAAATGGCTGATTCTTTGGCTCAGATTGCTGTATCCTCCCACTTTTTTTTCTCTAAAATTCCCGTTTCGAATTTACTCCCATTGTGCAAAAAGTTTCATGTTAGATTTTGGTCAGATTTTTACGTTTCCTCCTTTTCTAATCATTCTTCCTTTTATTTTTCCATCCAACCTAATCTTCCCACGCGGCCTTGGTTTTACGATTTTCCTTCGCTTCACCGCTCCGTTATTGTTCCTATTATCCGTTTACGTCTGAATCATACTCTTCTTCCTTCCTCACGCTTTCGTTTTCATCTCGCTCTTTCCCCTTATTGCCCTCTTCATCCTGACGACGTAGCCGTCTGTGATCCTGACCATATCCTCTTTGAATGTCCATCCCTCGTGAACGAACGTACCTCTTTGTATTCCAATCTGCTGTCACTCAAACTCCCTACTCCTTATTGTGCCTCGTATATCTTATCGTTTCCGTCGATCTCAGTTGTTCCTATCCTCAGTTCCTTTATCTTATCAATAGCTGACCGAATCTACATTTAACTGATCCTTTTCCTTCCTTTCGTTTCTGGACGAAGATCCTTTGTTGATATGCCCAAAGGGGGGTTAAAAAAAAAAAAAAAAGGCTAAATTACTAGTGTAGAGAATCTTTCTATTTTTGGTTCTACAGTAGCTCCTCCGATTCTGCCACACGCTTCGCCAACTTATCGATCGATGCTTTTGTAAAATGTTTTAGCTCTTCCACAACATCCTCCAGCTGATTATGGGGTTTACTGGATGAATCAGTCACAGCTTTAAGTGCCTGGTCTAATGCATCGAGTTGGGCTTTGTCTTAAGTCATCCGCTTTTGGAAGTCACGCTTGATATCTTCAATATATTTGTCATGCTGACGTTTGGTAAGCGCATCCGTCTGTTCGATCGCGTCCAAGATATTTATTATATGTTTTCCTAGCACATTCACAGAGCTATCCTGTAATTTGGAGTGCAAGGCGTCCGAGTTTGCTTTATAATGAGCATCCCCATTGGTGATAACCTTTTTATGTTTTTCTTCAAACTCCTTCGGATACCTAACCTTCTCGGCTATCGTCGATTGTAATTTTTCTTCCAACTCCTTATGGTGCTGATGTTGGTTCGCGATAACTTTCTCTATTTTTTTTTTCAGGCCCCTCACCTCCACTATTTGCATTTCTAGCTTAGCAATCGCTGTGGCTGTAGAACAATTTAGGTCTTCCATGGCACTCCCTATTTGACTATAGCGTTTACTGGCCGACTCGGCCATAACTCATTGAGCTGGACTTTGTCTTCTGCCGCCCTTTCCCGGAGGCTCCGCTCAATGCCTTCAACATGGCTATCATACTGATGTTTGGTAAGAGTGTCCTGATCGCGTCCGAGACATTTACTAGACGTTTCCCCAACGTGCTTATGTAGTCGTCCTGTACATGAAAACATCTTTAAACGCCTCCTTAACCAGTCCTATTAACTTGCTCAGAGTGAGGGACTCGCGTAGCCGTTTGCTAATCATCACTCCGTCATCCATCATTTCAGCCTTAGTCGCTGCTGCGCCAACGTGTATTAGACGTTTTCCTCGGAAACTGTAATTACCGTCAGAATCCAAGTCAGCCACGGAGGGATCAATCGGTTTCACAAGGCCACATCTAACGTCACTTTCGGCCAAGTATTTCCCGCTCTTATGTAAGGACATCGCGCATAGATGTACGGACCCGTTTAATGTTGGCTATTTTAGCGTTGCCTACACAGAAATTCTCAGAAGCTGAAAATCCGAGCCACTTGACGAGATACTTGCGTCCTTTATGGCAAATAACACAAAATAGTCATCCGGACACGTTTGCAATTCCTTTTAATAAAATACGCCTATGATAGGTTGCCCGCTATGATATTTTAACGTATATGCAGTCGACTGGGTGCTACACACGCTATTCATAGTAAATAGTTCGCCGCTCCATAAGTAAACCGATCGACTTACACCGTTTACAGTTATTATCAATTTCAGTCAATAAATGGTGAACACCCTCGGTAAATGGATGGTTTCTCACAGAACCGCCTAACTCGACAAATATTTCACCATCAGCTACCAACAGGGGCATGTCACGTCCTCAGAGGTGATTAACCGGAGCCTGTTGTTGCATGTGGCGACGCCCGATGTGGTGGTATATACTGCGGTTCTTGACGCTCCCCATGCTTTATCATCTGCTGGGCTTCCTGATGCCCACTACTGTGGTATCTGCTGCGCATTCTTAGTCTGCTGTTGTACAACAGCTTGGATTGCTGATAGAGGTTCAGCCAACGGTTCTAGCAGTAAACTGGAAGTCAGCTTAAGAGCTTCGTGCTATTCTTCAACTGGTGATACTTATTTGAAATATCTGACCGCAATCTATCCAGTTCGATTTTGAGCTGAATTTATCGATCAATTCGATCCATTGCGTGTGACTTAATCGGGAACTATAAATTCATGGAACCCGCCCCTGAACCACCCGCTATTTATATGTTTTTCCCTATCTAGCACTAAAACCCTGTACTAATATTTTTAACATGGGCGGCGCATATCTTGAAAAGTTGGCGGAAGGCATACACCATTAACATGCTCCTGGTAAACGTGTTACGTATTAAGGTCGTCCTGAGCAAATAGCTGATTAAGTGCTTCGGAATTTTCACATACGTCTGGCACAAATAGAAGCAATCGATGTTTTTTATGTCTCCCCATCGAAAAGTAACGTTTAATTATTGCCTGATCATCATCCAGAACCACTTTGTCGAATATCAGAACCGAATTGGGCTTAATATCGTCCGGGAAGGGGGCGTCCTTCTCATCGCTAAATGTAAAGTACCCAATTTCAGGTATATTGCGAAATATCTGCTCCAATAGCGCGTATTTCGGTTGGTTCAGATACTATCGTAGCTCATCGGATGCATTAATAAGCTGAATATTGAATTGGTCTTTCACACCCGCTAGGCCCTCCCAGCAGGCAACGTACATTATTTAGCAATAGTGGACTATGCTTAAACACTTTCGTCTCTCCAGCGTCCCCCGCGTCGTCCATAACCGCGAGAGCGTTATCTATCGGTAGTCCGATCGACTGCGGCATAATCTTCATTTCGTATATATACATGTACTTTATCAAGATGGACTCGATACAGTAATGTATACATATTTTGGCGTTTCAGCCATAACAAGATATAACAGGAATTTATAAAAATGATAAAGATTAAGTATATCTTAGAAGTTCAGGAAATTCTAGGAATATGAGACAAGAGAGGACCGGTAATATGTAGTAGTAATATGTAGTAGTAATAACGGTAAAAATAAGTTCGTATATACGAATAATGAAATCAGTTTCTGGCTAATTATTTTAGATAATTTCTGGATAGTCTGTACTAGTACGTAGAATAAGTTTTATTTAAAAGCAATATGTCGCTGCTAACCGAATAATTTTGTTTTATCCAGGGATGCCACTTCCGCGGAATTAAAACTTTTATTTCTATTTATTATTATTCTTTAAATAAATCATTTTTAAGAACTCTATTCATGAAAATTACCTACACCAATCTGTCTTTACTGGTCGACCGTTATAAAAGACAATGATTAATTATGATATACATATATACAACGAACAACAACGATTATAAAAATAAATATGAACTGGTACATGTCACTGTTTGTCGGAGGTGACGCAGGAACACGATCGTGATGAAGGATCCCGGATGAGTAAGCTGTCCGTGAGTCCGTTGTTTATGGTACGAGACGCGAATTTCTGAAAAATGTTAAACAAAATTTATTAATCTTCACGCAATTTACTTTCGCGACGGGACTTATAATATCGAAACCGATCTGAGATTCAGCTATTGCGCTCTGCGGAGGTTATTCTTTTTTCCGGACGCAATTTATTTTAATACCAAGACTACTGATGGTAGAGATCGAGTGACTTAACTTTTTAGCCATTTTTTCGTTCATGTCTCTAAGAGCCTTTCTTCCTTTGTCCTCGCCTCGGCCAATCACCGTTCATTTCATTTACGGGTAGGCACATCTCCAATGACCGCGTGATGATGTATTCGACCCCAGCCGACAAACAGGATTACAATCACGCGCACATTCTCACTCGCACCGCGTTCTCGATCATTTTTATTTATTTTTTATTTTATGATTTTATTAATTTTATTTTATTAAGTGTTTTTTTTTTTTTTTTTTTTGGGCTCGTCAACCAAGGACCTTTACCCAGAAACAAAAGGTAAGGAAAGAAGTCGGTTATATTTTGATTCGATCAGAAATTTTAACTAAAAAGGAACAAATAGCAGGAATAATTAGTGGGGAAGGAAAGGACAGGATATAGGACGCACAATAAGGGGTAGGAAGTCCAAGCTTAAGCAAATAAGAATATAAGGCAGAACGCTCCACGGAGAGGGATGAACCCTTGAAGAACACATGATCGGCGTCGCAAATAATTGCATCATCCGGATGGAGAGGACAGTGTGGAGAAGAAATCAAGGAGAAACGAAATCTGGAGGAAGGCAGCAAAGAATGGCCAAAGCGCATACGAACAATGGAAACAACATCAGAACGACGAAGGGAGGGATGCAAAAGAAACCAGGAAATATGAAGGAAGAGTAGGCTGGACTGACAGATGAAATGAATAATTATTAGAAAAGGAGGAAACATAGGTGTCCGACCAAAATCGGATATGAAAGCTTTTACAAACTGATAGCAGGTTAACGGATGGAATTTTTTTTAAAAAAAGACGAGAGGAAGCAGCAGCAGCCCGAGCCAAGGAACCAGCCGCTTCATTGCCAAATATGCCCGAGTGGCCAGGTACCCACAGCAGATCAATATTGACTGAACGGTGATAGGAAAGATTGTGAATGAGTGAACGTATACGGACATAACAAAGTGTCACACGACTGATCAGAAATGGAAGAAGATATGGCTTGAAGGGCGCTCAAAGAGTGAGAGGTAATTAAAAATTTAGAGGAAAAATGATTCGAGGAAATAAAAAAAATATAGCGTAGGATAGTTAATAATTCGTTTATGAATATGGAACATAAATAACGAAGGCGAAAAGATTCTGAGAGGTTAAAATCAGGAAGGATGAAAGAAGCACCAACACCACCAGGCCTAAGTGTAAATACCTATGAGATCATAGGATGGCTTGGTAGCATGGTTTTCAGTAGTACTTCTCTCTCTCCCCTCTGATATTACCCTGTCCACTGTCCTGGAACATATATTTTCTCCCTATAAACTGATAGTTAACAAAATGGGACTTGGTGATTTTTACTACTAAACTGACGAAATATACATAAATTTCTAACATTATAATACAAGATAATTGATATTAACATAGTTACTGTAAATAATAATAATAATAATAATAATAATAATAATAATAATAATAATGATAGAAATAACGATTTCGAGATAGAGTTGTGTTTAAATGGAAACAATTGTAATTAAGCGAAATATCTTGGCTTTATTTGATGTCGGCAATAGTTTTCCAAATATAACCATAGCTGGGTAAATTGATCATCAAACGAAAATGGTCTCAGTCTTTTAATTAACACTGCTCTGTTTTGTGTTTTAAATGCTACCAAGTGGAATTGTCCACACCTTTTTGTACTCAGAAGTATATTTTTGACACTACTAATTATTTATGTTTATTTGTAAAGCGTTCATTTTAATTTTTCTATGTTTCAGTGATGGTGTAAACTTAAGAAATAACGAATTCACTCCAATATACAACTATATAAGTACAGGGAAATCTATTAAGTGGGCAGACACAATGGTGCTTTTGAGAGGAACTGCGGATTCTAGAAGGTTGCATGCAAAATTGCAACTATGGCGTCATCATTTAAAACTGGAAAAGCATTACTATTTCTGGATGATTCAGTTCTACCTAGTGCATTTGGCGCCACTTCCGTTTTTTTTGATGGTGGAAAAAATGGCTAAACAGAAACCAAGGTATATACTGATTTACCGCTATCGGAACTGATTGTATTATCTATGTTAGTAGCATTTTTTTATAACTTTTGAATACCAACGAAATTGTAAAATAAACATAAAACTGAATCTATTAACAACATTAGAAAGCATCAAAAAGTAATGAATTAACTCTAATTTTCTCTATAAATCCTGTCTTAAAAGACTTCATCTCCTTAAATCTCTCTCTCCCATCAGATGGGGTGGCGATCCGTTTATCCTTCTAATTCTTTTCAAAGCCATCATTCGGTCCAGGCTCGACTATTGTTCCGTTATCTACGGTAATTCCTCTAATGTTTTTCCTGTTTAAACTTGACACGATCCAGAACTCCTGCCTTCGTTTGTGCATTGGAGCCTTGAAATCCTCCCTCATTCCCGCAGTTCTATTAGAGTCGGTTACCCAACCACTGTTTATTTTCCGTTCTCAGCTTAGGTATCGCTTCCTAATTAAACGGCTTCACATCTCCTCGGACAAACTTATTTCTTCCTATCTGTGTATCAAAAATCGCTGGCGTTTTTCTCCTCATAAAATCACAATCCTGTCGCTCCTGGCTACCCGTCTTTCTAATTTTTCTCCTGTTGTTCTTTCCTACAACACTTCCCTTTACTTAGCTTATGGTAGCCTATCAAATTTTGCTGTCTTCCACTTCAAGCCAATTCCTCCCCTCACGGTGCAGTCAACAATGAATTTCTTCATTTAATGAATTCCTCTTTTCCTGCTCATATATTGATTTTTACTGATGGTTCCAAAAGCGGGGACGGCGTGGGTGGTGCGTTTACTACCCTGCCGCTGCGGCATTCTGAGTCCTTCCAGCTTCCTTCCTTCTGCACTATTTTTTGCTGCTGAGTCGATCGCCATCCCTCAGGCTATCTCTTATATTTCTTCTTCAAACGGCCTTTCCCAATTTATCGTTATTTCGAACTCTAAAGGCGTTCTTCAAGCCATATCCTTTCCTTCTTCACATTTATCTGATAGTCCTATTCTCTCAATTCATTCTCTTACCTCCACTCTGCAGTCATCCCGCTCTGTTCTTATTGATTTTTTATGGGTCCCCAGTCATTCGGGAATTGATGGCAATGACACAGCCGATTCTTTGGCTCGTTCTTCTGGTCACCTTGATTCATTCCTCAACCATTTCCCTTCTTCAGATATCCTTCCCTTATCCACCTCCAATCACGCTAGACTGTGGCGGGATATTTATCCCTCCCTATTTTCTAATCGGCATTCGCATTACCGTTTTATTTAGCCGATTCCTCGTTCCCTGTCTTGGTTCCATTCTATTCTTTAAGTCGTCGCTCTTCTATTGTCTCTTTAATTCGTCTCCGGATTAATCATTCTTTCCTTCCCTCCTCTCGCTTTCGATTTGCTTTGTCCCCTTCTTCTTATTGTTCTCTTCACGATTGTGATCCTCTTCGTATATGTGATGCTGATCACATTTTCTTCGAGTGTCCTGCTCTCCGTAATGAACGCTTCCTTTTTATACAGTTAGCTCTTGTCATTAGGTCTTCCTACTCACTATAACTCTTCCTTTATCCCCTCCTTTCCTTCATCTTCTGTGGTGTCTGTACTGCGGTCCTTTGTTGCGTCCATTTCGGACCGCCTAGCTATTTAGTTCTTTAGCTTAGTTTTTCCTGTTGTTGAGCCAATGCCTCTAGCGCGCTCGCAAAAAAAAAAAAGACAAAAAACTGTTTAAATAACTTTTTTTTTTTTTGTATTTTTTACCAGTACTGATTATAACCTATAAGGGGCTCAGATAACATTTATTTGCCATTTTTAAGGTAATAAAGTAAAAGTAGTGTTCTGTTCTTGCGTTCGCTTCACCACTTGTCAGTTAACGTTTTATCGTTTCGTCATTCTTAATCGCTAATTTTTTTTTTTTTTTTTTTTTTGATTGGCGAGATCGAACCTTTTATTTTTTTTTATTTTTTATTTATTTTTTTTTATGGGTTCGTCGACATGGACATTGGCCCAAGAACAGCGGAATAGAGGGAAAAGAGAGACTCAGATCCTTACACGATCAGAGATAGCTGACAGAAAAGAATCGAGAGCTAGAATAACCGAAGGAGAAGGAAGGGAGAGAATGAATGAAGCACAGTATGGAGCGGGAATACCGGTTTGTAAGAGGAAGGAATAAAAAGAAGTTTGTTCAGTTGATAATTACGAACAAATGAAAACATTATATGATCGGGATCAGAAGTACATTGATCGCCGGGAGGGTGCAATGGACAATAAGGAGAAGGCACGAGAGAATAACGGAACAATGAGGAAGAGAGCAAACTATGCCCAAAACGCAAGCGGCAAATCGCAGAGAGATTAGATCGGCGCATAGAAGGAAAGTTAATAAACCATGGAAAACGTGGAAGCGAAGGTTGAATAGACAAGAAATGGGAGTTCGGGTTGGAGAATGAGGAGACGTAGGAGTCAGACCACAGTTTGGAATGAGCAGCTGCAGACAGATGGGTAATTCTAGAAGCTGAGAAGGCAGGAAGAAACCTACCAGAAGAGGAAGATAATCGAGCGAATGAGTCAACCAACTCATTTCCCTCGATTCCGGAATGACCAGGAATCCAAAGGAAATCCGTTTGGATAAAGTGGGAAAGGAAAAGATCGTGAATTAAGGAACGAATAAGGAGAATGATACAGTCGGTTGAGTGAGAAGGGAGAAGAGATGTGATAGTCTGCAGCACGCTTTGAGCGTCCGACAGGATAAGGAGATTGCGAGAAGCCGGAGAAGTTTTGATAAAGAGGAGGGCACGCAGAATATTTAACTTATCTCTTTTATTAATTTGTCGGTATTTCTATAACTAGTTGTATATTCAATTTGCGTTATCCACAATTTCTTTCGTCAGTGCCCTACTGACTTAGATTAGATTTATTTATTTACTTTATTATTTTTTATTTTTTTTTTTGTTTTTTTTTTCTCTTATGAATAATAATACCTCTTGAAAATCTCGGCTCATCGATTTTTGATGATGCTGCGCCTTCTGAAGGAGAGGGACAAAAATAATAAGGACGTTGGACCTCTTCCCGATGGCTGTAAGGATATGGCTTGTGGAAACCAAGTCCTCCCATTACCAATAGAAGACTTAAATAATGGTCTTGTGAGCGTTTCATCATCGCGTACGTCCACACTTATTCCGATAACAAATCGTCCTTCAAGACCTTCTACTCCTACGTCAGAGCAACAGCCGAATATTTTAACTCTAAGTAAGAGGAAAATGTCACCGATTTCAAGTTTTCCTCCCAAAAAAGCTGTTCAACAATTAACTTTCCCGGTTGGTCATTCTGGACCTTACACAGTTCACATCAAAAGTGGTGACAACGAGAAAACCCTTGGAAATTTACCCCCATTAGTGGTCGCAAAATTATTGTATGTTAAATTGAAGCGAGACATACCTTTTAAGTCTATCGGTAGGGAAGAACAAAAAAAAGTCTATCGGGAGAAACAGGATTGCTGCTCTCTTTCCATCCGCAGCATCAGCTAATTCCTTTCTTAACGAGTAGTCCTTTTTTGAAGGGAATATTTAAAAGCTTCCATCCCCAATTCTAATTTATACAGGTATAATATTATTTCTCGTGTGCAGCAATCAATTATAGAAGAAGATATAATGGAAGGAATTTTTTCTGCTATTCCAGTAGTGTCGGTAAGAAGAATATTTAAATCTAGGGACTGTCTTAAGCACCCCACTAGATCGGTAGAAATCTGTTTTGAAAATTCTTCACTTCCTGAGCATATCTCGATTTTTAACTTATTCTTGCAAGTGTCCCCCAGCATCCGTTCCCCGGTACAATGCGCTAAGTGCTTTTTGTTTGATCACATTACTAAACATTGTCTGAGTTCTTCCCAAATATGTTCGGCACTCCTTCTCTGAATGCGATCAATTATCATTTCCTTCTATTTATCCTAACTGTAAAGGAAATCATTGCTCATGAGACCGACAATGCCCTGAATGGACGCGGCAGAAGGAGATTGGGAAGATAATGGCATTTGAAAATATTCCCTTCTCCGAAGCGAATAAAATTAAAAATAGTTCCACTGTATCACCCGATTTTTCATATGCAGATCGCGCAAGTAGTCTTTCACATACTCCTGCAAGTTCTGAAGTCATAAACCCTTCCACTAACAGTTTATTGATTTCGAATAAAAGACATTTCACTCGGTATATTCCCAATAAGCAGCACATAAAACCTTCTCCCTACTTTCCTCCCCTTCCTTCTAGTCGTCTTTCCGCTCCAATTAATGGTTGAGCATTAAATCACACTGAATCCATCTATAAATCATCTCTAGTAACGGAACCTTAAGGCCAGCCACCTTTTGAATCCTTGTCGATATCCTTTCTAGAATTTCTTTCACAACAAAACATTCCCACCTCTTCTAACTTCGAAAATTCTCTTCTCTACTTTTTTCAGAACAAATTCTCTGCGTTTGTGAAATAATAATTAAATTAATATATCCTGTACTTAATATTATTCAATGGAACTGTCGTAGCATTCGAGTGAATACGGCATCTATAGAAGGCTTGCTAGATGTACATAATGTAAGTATAGCGTTGTTGTCTGAAACATGACTTCCGAAATCCTCAGCCTTTTCAATTAGGGGTTTACATATAATTTTAGATCAGATCGCGAAGATGGTTATGGTGACGCAGCTATCCTCATTAGGTTCGGCATTCCATTCTCTTCTCATAATTTAAATGTCCCGGATGGCTCTAGTCCTTCTTTCTTTCCTAACTTTGTTCATATCTCTATCCCACACACATTCGCCAATATTTCTGATCCCTTTCACCCCGCATCTGTCTATATCCTTCATTTGTGTAACCTGAAGGGTCTCTTTCTCCCTTCCCTTCTTGACTCTTTTCCTCATCCATTCATCATTGGCGGGGATTGAAACGTCTGCTCTTCTGCCTGGAGTAGTTCATCGATAAACAGAAACTGTTCTTTCCTACAAACTTTGCTATCAGACTATAACCTTGTGGTTCTCAATGGCGGCTCTCCTACTTATTTTAAAAACCAAACTACCTACAGTTCTACTGACTTAGTTTATCCTCTCCTAACTTAAGCCTGAAATGTAAATGGAGTACCCTTGGCAGAACCTTTGGTAGTAACCATGTTCCTATTATTGTTTCCGTTCATGGGACACCCTTCGCTCATGCAAACAATGAATCTCGTTTGCCTAAATGAAACTTTTCATAGGTTAATTGGTCTGATTTTTGTTGGTTCTTGGATTCCTCTTCTTACAGTTTCGATCCTAACTTAGATGTTACTCCACAATATGAAAACTTTGTTCAATTAATATAATCAGCATTAAATTTATCTTCCCCTTCATAAAAACCTCCTGGGGGTATCAGGCATTGATACGCCTCGTCCTTATGGTGAAAAGCGGAGAAGTGCACACCAAGCCAGTGTATCTACATTTCAAACCTTTAGAGCTGCCCCATCTCTCGAAAACTTCCTGGCTCACGAAAGAGCCAGTGCCAAATTACGATTTACTCCTAAAAAGGTTAAAAAGTCATCTTGGGCTGCTTTCTGTTCCTCCTTTTCCAGAACTACTCCTCTTCCACAGATTTGAAGGTTGGCTAAGGCTTTCCGAAACCCTTAGTCCTTAAATACTTTTACTTCCGGCGTTTCGGAGAACAAGCTAGCTGCTTTCTTTGATTGTGTCGCTTCGTCCTATGTTCCTAACGGTGATGAACTTGACCCCCCCACCCCCGCCGCAAACCATTCTGAGGACTTTCTAACTTCTCCTTTCTCTTTTAATGAATTGTTATCAGCGTTCCCGAAAACTCCTAATTCTTCTCCAGGGATAGATGGATTATCTTATACTGATCTCAAGAATCTTCCTGAATATTATTTTGAAATATTTTTATTGTCTGAGGAATCTTTTCGAGTCCATGTTTTGAACCGGCGGCTGGTTTGGTCGCTGAAAAACAATAATATCTTGCCTAACAACATGTATGGTTTTAGTTCTGGTCGATGTCCTACTGATTGTGTTGCCTTCTTCTTGTCCCACATCTATAAATCGTTTATCCAAAAAAATTATACCTTAGCTACCTTTGTTGACACGTATTGTGCTTTTGACAGCGTTCACCTTCCAACTCTTAAGAGCAGAATGCTATCTGTCAATTTACCTTTCCACTTCACATCCTTAATTATGAGTCTCTTCCTATGTAGAACTGTTACTCTAAGATCTACTACCCTTTCAGAGTCACGAAAGGTTTTTCGAAACGTCTCGCAAGGTTCCTGTCTTAGTCCTACGCACTTCAATATTTACTCTCTTGGTGTCGCCTCTCTTAATCTACCTTCTACTTCTTTATTTTTTGCAGATTATATTCTTCTTTTCTCAACTGCACCTAGCATTCTGAACGTTTGCAATATTATGCAAGAATCCTTGTACATTCTGCAGTTGTTTTCACATTTCGTTCCTACAATCTTGCATCAATCAACATAAATGTCGACAATACACCTATACCTGTTATTTTCTCCTTCCGCTATCTAAGAATCTTTCTAAATAGTCGTTTATCCTTTACTGAGCATGTAAACTATCTCCATTCGTCTACTCTGGAACGTTTGAAATCTTAAAGGCTTTATCTTCTTCCCATTGGGGAGGTAAATATTCTATATCGTTTTGTTCAATTATTTTTTTACCAGTATATCGTTTTTAATGCAAATAAAGGATGTTTATTTCGTATGAAGCAGTCACATTCATTAAAAAACCGTAAATTTTGCATTTTTTATAAAAAGTCTGTGAGACCCAACGCCCCTATTCGTGTTACAAATTGGGGCGCCCTGCCTGCAGGGTTAAAAGAGACCTTAAGAATTATAAACAATAATAGTAGCAGATAAGCTAGAACACTATTATTAAAAATATTAATAGGACCAGTATCACAGGACTGAATGACGATAGGGGAACACTCGCGATATATTAGCAGTAAACAGTTAATTGAAAATTATTGCAATTTATTATATAAAAAATATTTATGAATTTTCTTACAAATAGTCAGCCGGTATTATTCGCCGGATTTTGTATTTGGTTTAATGAAGTAATTCAGATAATTGGTGCCGCTTCACTTCCCCTAGCTAGTATTTTATAATCGCGCACCCATATAAATCTTCAGCCACTTGAACGCAAACTTCTCGCAGCTGAATACAGCCTTGAATTTTGTGCTGATAAATGGTCGTTTACATAAATAGGTTGCTTTAGCGATGAATCAAATCCTGAAACGTTAATTTTTTTTCAAGATATCCGCTTTTATTGTTCTTCTACAAAATTTCACACCAATGCTCGGCTATTGTTGCTTGACAGATTTTGGTAAACGATACGCACAATCAATATCTGATTCCGTGATAGGCACTCCCACAGCTTGCGAAATATTCACCACTATTTTAGTAACATTCTCGTGTATTTCCTGTGGCACATTCAAAATAATTAAATTATTTCTTCTCGTGTACTGTTCGAAATTATCCACTTTTTGTTGCAAAATTATATTTGCCTCACACAGTTTCTTATTATCATTCAGCACCTTACTTAGCTTACATTCGTTATTGACGAATACTTCCTGTAACTGGCTGAACGAAGCCTACAAATTCTGCATTTGACTTTTTAAATCATTAATGTCTCGATTTATGGAGAGTAAAATGTTTACTGAATTAGGTGGAATTTGCGTTTGATGCGTTGGAGTCGAGTTTTCTTTACTTGCTTGGTAGAATTTGGCTGCGTTTCGCCAGCCCCGCCCATTTTGAGTTGAGAAATCAAAATAGGCTTATTCGTTTGTGCTTCTTTGTGCATTTTTTTTTTTTTGTTTGTGCTCATCGCCTTCCTAATTTGGCAAGGGTGGAACTAGCCCCGCCCCTGTAAAAATAAGGGTTGAAAATTATGTCATTCGTTTGTGCTTCTTTGTGTACCACTGTTTTTTGTTTGTGCTCCTTCCCTTTCCAATCTATTAAGCCCATGTTGAGATAAAGTTTGAATGCAGAATTATTGTTTGATTGTGCACTAATTGTTTTTATTTGTACTTCTCCACTGCAGAGCTGGAATGGGCGAGCCTGGAGAAACAGTACCTTAAGGGTGTGAAATGGAACGTTGTAAAAACAAATATACGTATCTAGAAGTATGGTTTGTGCTCTAATGAAATTTAGCTATCAATCTTCTGTGTAATAGACAAATCGAAATTAGCTCAATTATTTGTTTCTTCCGCCTAGCGTTTTCAAATCCATTTCATTCAAGGGCGATACATTAGGAAAATAATGCTAAGCACATACCAGCTAAAGCATTAATATACAAGAGTATAACAATGAGTCATTTTGATTCTAATTATCAACTTCAGTTTTTCAGATTTCCTATATTTTATAATGTTTTCACAATTTTTCATATATCTTCTTTTAAACTGTGGAAAAATTTTCTTTGTCTATTTCGGGATAAATTTTAAGATTTTTACTGCTTTTTATCAATTCATCATTTTAAAACTTTTAGAAAATATAAAACTTTTTAGAAACCATAAAGAATGTACTTCAATTTAAATGTTAAATTAACAAAAAAAAATTAATTTTACTCAATTCAACGCGTTTTAATAAAATGTGATTGACATATTTTTGGAATTCAACTCAATTAATTTAATTTAAATTGGTTTAAATTTAATTAAAGTTTTTAGTAATCTAACATTTATAAACACATTATTTTGATTTTAATTCGATTTTATTTAACATAATAATTCAGATTTAGTTTCAATTTTAACTTGAAAGCCACTGTTTTATGATATTCAGAAAAATTAATATGATTGCTTAAAGATTACTGTGTATATCTGCATTAATACGAGTGTCATATGTATTACGAATAAAATTTGGACTACATTCAAATCTTCTTCTTCTTCAGGTGCCTTCCTGTGGAAGGAGGTTGACTACCATATGACGAAACTGTTCTCTATTGCTGGCTATCCTTAAGTCTTCTGAAACTTTCCTGATATTCGACCATTAGAGTATATTTTTAATCCAGTCCGTTCTTCTTCTTCATCGGTCCCGTTTCCCTTCAATATTTCCTTGAAGAATAATTTGTAATAGCTCATATTTATTACTTCTAATTATCTGTCCTAGGTATTCCAACTTTCTTACTTTTACCACAGCTATCAATTCTCTATTTTTTTTCATTCTGTGCAACACTTGCTTATTGGAAACTTTATCGACTCATGGTATTTTTAATATCCTTCTGTACAGCTACATTTCAAATGCTTGTAATCTGTTTATAGATGCCACTTTTAGTGCCCAAGTTTCCACCCTGTACATTAGTACCGGAAGCATATAACATTTAGTTATTCTCCATCTGGTTGTTAGCGGTAGCTCCCTATTACACACTAAATTTCGTACTTTCGGGATGCACTTCTTGTTGCTTCAATTCGAGTTTTAATGGTGTAGTCAGAATCCCATTTATCATTAATCCAATATCCCAAGTATTTTATTCTGTTTACCCGTTGTATTGGCTGTGCATTTACTATTATTTCTTTTGAAGTTGTTATTTTCTTATTATTTATAATCATTATTTTGGTTTTAGAGGTGTTTATTTTGATACCATATTCTCGGCGACTATTCTTTAGTTTATCCACTAAGTATTGCAAGTCTTCTATACTTGTTGCTAATAACATCGCATCATCTGCATATCTTATGTTATTTATTATCACTCCATTTATTTTTATTCTTTTTTTAACCTGATCTAATGCTTCTTTGAATATCTGCTCCTAATAAAAATTAAACAGTAGCGGTGAAAATATACATCCCTGTCGAACTCTTTCCTAATTTCCAGTTCTTCTGTAAGGTGTTGATTAACTTTCACTTAAGCCGACTGGTTCCAATACAGATTTATAATCATTCTTATATCGTTGCTATCTAAATCTATTTTTGTAAGTAAGTCTAATAGTTTATTATGTTTAACATTATCGAAAGCCTTTTCAAAATCAATGAAACACGCATAAACTGGTTGTTGTCGATCTATACATTTTTGAATTAGTACTTGTATCGCAAACAATGCGTCCCTTGTTCCACGGCTGTTTCTAAAATCAAATTGCGTATTTCCAATTTCCTGATTTATTTTCATATATATTCTGTTATATGTATATAAGTTTGAAAAATATTTTTACTGCATGGCTCATCAGGCTTATTAACCGATATTCCTGGCACTTCTTGGTCCCCGGTCTTTTTGGGATTGGAATAAAAAAGAATTTCAACCAATCTGTTGGAATGCTACCGGTACTGTAAATCTATTATACATTTGTAGCATCCGCTTCAAGTTCTCTTCATCTAGCTATTTTAAAAGTTCTACATTAATTTCATCCGGTCCAGTTGCTTTTTCGACCTTTGCATCCTTAATCGCTTTTTGAAGTTCTCCTTTCATAATAGCACTTTCTGCTTTTATTCTAAGTTTCGCTACTTGCTCCCGATCGTCTGCAAACAGTTTTTGTACATATTATTTCCACGTTCTTAATTGTTCTTGTTGGTCAATTATCAGTTTATTAATATTTATCACCCTTTTAAAAAGTACATACAAATTCCTTTAATTTTTTGTGCAAGTTGAATAAATTGTGTTTTTTTTGCAATTCTTCAATTTCTTGACATTTTCCGTTTATCCAGTTTTCTTTCTCTTTTCTAATCTTACATTTTATTTGTTCATCAATGTTTTTGTATTATATTGTGTTTTTATAATTTCTTCGTTTATTCATTAATTAGTATATTTCCTGTCATCTATTTTTGTTTATAATGTTGCTGGTGAGAGCCTACACGTATGTACTTGTCAGCTGTTCTTTTCATACTTTCCTTTAATTTTTGCCATGTTTCCTCTATTGATGTTATTCCGGCGGATATAATATTTCGCACTCTTACGTTGAGGTTTTCAGAAAATTGGTTTCTTATTTCATTCTTCTTCTTTCTTTATAGTGCCATACTCAGCTTCTGAGCGTCGGCGACTACCTATTCGTACATCTCAGTTGTACAGACATAGGTAGTACTAGGCAATTATTATATGTAACACAGGTGTACATACGCAAGACTACATTCGTTATCGCGCTACAAGTGCAGTCCCGTGTGGGTCTGCTGTGTACTGACCTAGCGCGCGTATGATGTTGTACGTGGTGGTTCGCCATTGCTTTCCGCGTGATTACTAGCGATTATTTATTTAATTCTTTGTAATAAGACATTTCAGTTTACTGAAACAAACTTTCCTATTTGTTTTACTTTTTCGTATTGATTTAAGATGGAGCCTCATATCAGCTATTACTGGATTATAATCCGAGTCAATATCAGCGCTTGGATATGTTTTTACATTTGTTATAGCATTTCTGAATCTTGTATTAATCAATATATAATCTATTTGATTTCTAACTATATGTTGCTTTGTATCTTTCGGAGATCTCCATGTATATAACCACCGTGTTAGCTGCTTGTACCATGTGTTGCAAATCGCTAGATCTTGTTTCTGACAGAATTGTATTAACCGGCCCCTTTCATTCCTTTTTCCTAAACCATATTCCTCTACTATGTTACCAACTCGTCCTTCTCCGACTTTAGCATTGAAATCTCATATTACCAATGTGATAACCTGTTTATTTATTGATGTCATAACTTCATTTATCTGCTCGTAACATTCTTTAATCTTTTCGTTTGTTGTATCTGTCGTCGGCATGTACAGTTGTACAAGTATTACATTAACGTTGAATGGTTTAGCTGCTATCTGCATTATCATGCATTTATCGAAGAGAGCTATAACATTTTTAACATATTTTTTAACTAAAAATAGTAAAAGAAATAAAATACTTGGGAATAATCATAGACACAAATTTAAATTTTGGGAAACACATCGAATTCATAATAGAGACAAGATTAAAAAAATTTATTTCAAATTAAGATCACTATATTTAAATATGTTTAGTTTCAAATATAAAGATAGAATAGTACTCTATAAAGCCATTTTTGGATCAATAACAGAATACTACTCTACAGTATATTTTCCAGTTTTACGAGAAAAAGACAAGAATAAGCTATTAAAATTACAAAGGAAAATATTAATAGGAACAATCTCTGATTATCGCACAATATCATATACTTCAGTCAACATCATAGCAGAAATAATACCTATAGACTTAAAGTTAGAAACTGTAAACCAAATCAAAACATGGAAACAAGAAGAATGATTCAAACTGTAACCCAGCATTTATCGCCATAAAAGAGAATAAATACCTATCGGATTTCGACTTTGAAAGCCTAAATTCAGAGACATATAATCAAAACATTTCACTTCAGGAACTAGAAAATGCCATAAGAACCACAAAACCGGCCACAGTAGGATCTGACCATTTCCACATTTTTCTACTGCAAAAAGCGCCAGACAAAGTCATAATTCAGTTATTACAAATCTTCAACTATATCTGGGCTACCAATGCTTTTCCAGACAAATGGAGATCTGCAATCATTATCCCCGTGCTAAAACTAAACAAAAACCCCACTCTTGTGGACAGCTATCGCCCAATATCACTAACATCAGTTCTCTGCAAAGTATTTGAACGAATAGTGAAAAATCGGCTCTGTTGGGAGCTCGAATCCAACAACCTTCTTACTAGTAAACAGTGTGGTTTTCGAGCAGGAAGATCCACGCAAGATCAATTGCTACCACTTCAAAATTCCATCATCAATGCTTTTGCCACAAAAAGACATTTACTGGCTATATTTTTCGATATGTCAAAGGCATTCGATACAGTATGGCGCAATAAAATCCTTCAGACTCTACATGGCTTCAATTTCCGAGGAAATTTACCTAAAATTATTCGGGAATTTCTCACTAAACGATACTTTACTGTCCAAATTGGCGGAGCAACTTCAAAAAGATTCGAATTACAGAACGGTGTTCCTCAGGGATCGGTACTTAGTCCCACACTTTTCAACTTAATTATAAACGATATAGTTAAAGAAATTGAAGCACCAGTCAACTGTACCCTGTTTGCGGATGACTTCACAATATTCACATCTTGCACAGACCCAGCAATAGGTCAACAAATTTTACAAAAATCAGTGGAAAAATTACAAACATGGGCATTCCACAAAGGACTGAAATTTTCCGACTCTAAAACGACCAGTATCCATTTTTGTAAAATCAGAAATTGCCAACACGACATCTGTATTCAACTAAATGGAAAAAAGATTTCGAAAGTAGATGAAGTCAAATACCTCGGTCTAATTTTTGATAATAAACTGACGTGGTCTTCCCACATCAACACTCTTAAAAGATCTGGATTAAAAAAACTTAATTTGATGAAGAAGCTTGCGCATACTTGCTATGGTTCAGATAGAACGTCATTATTAAGAATCTACCGCACTCTAATTCGTTCAAAATGGGATTATGGCGCAGGAATCTACTTTTCCGCTAAAAACCATATTTTAAACAGACTAAACACGATCCAAAATTCAGCCGTCCGGCTGGCACTCGGCGCTTTTCGTACCTCACCAATAATCAGCATGTTATACGAGTCCAACGAAAAACCACTCTCCTTGCGTAGAGAACAACTCCTGCCGAATCTGTATACACATATTAAGGCTTCATCTTACTCTCCAGCCCACGGAACTATTACAGTTGCCAGATCTTCGCTTACAGATATGTATTTCTTGACTCAGATATCGAAACTGCTCCACTCGCTTAATATAGTTCAACCAAATTTGTACAGCAACCTAAAACAAGTGCTACCACCTTGGTCAGATCTTCAAATCCAATGTGATTTAACCTTACCAGAATTAGGAAAAGATCTCACCAAGAATGCTGCATGCGCCTTCCAGCAACTACTTTCAAAATATCCAGATTACAAAATAATGTTCACTGATGGATCCAAAATGGAAAATCGCACCGGCTGCGCAATAATATCAGATCAGCTCGATACAATACGATGCTCGCTATCTGCACTCTATTCCATCTAGTCGGCTGAGCTTTATGCTATTCTCATGGCTGTGCTTAATATTTCTTCAGACAAAAATTTAATTTGTACCGATTCCTTAGGAGCACTACAAAGCTTACTTAAGTACTATGATCGTCAACAACATCCCATAGCAAAAGAAATTATCTCGGCCCTGCAAAAAACTCGCTTCCAAATAGTCTTCGTATGGACTCCAAGTCATAGAGGAATTCCAGGCAACGAATTAGTGGACCAAGCTGCCAAAGAAGCAACCTATTTCAACCCTGTTCCAGACATTCCAATACCGACGGCGGATTTTAAGAAACATGTTACTCGTTGTCTAGATAAAAAATTCCATGACACGTGGCTGGAAGTTACATATTAAAAATAATTAAACATCGTTTAGTGCCATGGTTAATCTCAACTAGATGCAGCCGAAGAGAGGAAACGGCCCTTTGTCGGGTTCGCATTGGCCATACTGCTATCACACATTCATTCCTTCTAAATAATTATGTTCCTTTTCAATGTGATTACTGCACTGTTCCGCTGACCGTTCAACACCTACTTAGTAGCAGCGGCCTATACCATAGAGTTTAACCTTCCTAAGTAGGCTCCATGTGCTGTAATAGCCTCAGTAGTTAAACACAGCGCATGGAAATCCTCACTATTATTTTTATTTTAAAAAAAAAAAATTAATTCGAGTAGTATACGACTTCGGCAACTCAGATGTGATAAATCAAAAACTGGAAAAGTAACACAGGAAATAGTTCCAAACTGAGAAGAAAGACCACAAATGAAACATTTTTATACCGATTATAACTTCACTCAATTTTTAACCGGACATGGAAATAATGGTATCTATATGAAATGATTTAAAATTGCTGAAACAGACATCTGTATAGACCGTAAAGAGGAAACAGACGATTGCTTTCATTCGATTTTCGAATGCAGTAAGTTTAAAAACGAAAGAGAAAAACGGAAAATAATAAAAAAAACAATAACCGAAATATATAAAAAAAACTTTTTTAATCTGATCAGCTTTGTCAACCATGTAATGAATAACAAAACAAAACACATCAACAAAAAATAATAACAGTAACAATCAGAAACTCTGGCTGAAAAACCGCAAGTACAGCGGAGTAAATAAATAAATAAATAAAAAAAAACAAAAAAAATTTCATTTTTGATGAATATCCCTACGCCATTTTTTGTGTTTATTTCTTCCTTCATTTCCACCTGAATAATAAAAGGTGGCTCTTCCCATCTTTATTTTTTCTGCTGCCAGCCCAATGAGTTTCACTTATCCGTAATATATCTATATTCAGCCTTTCCATTTCTAGTACCGCGTTATTAATTTTTCCGGTTTCTAATAAGGTTCTTGTATTCCATGTCACTATTCTTTTTATGTTTGTATTTGTCGCATTCCTGATTATTTTTCGTTGTAACTAGTCGCATATTTTCCACATGACGCCTAGTTTTCACATTATTAGCCCCGAAATAAGTTACTAGCTAGATCGCCAGGCACAATCACATTTTTATTATTTCGTTTCATCATACGATATGCAAGAGAATTTTAATGGAGTGGTTTCTCGTTGCCTTCTCCATTACAGTATTCCAGCCGATTGTATTTATATGTAATAGCCGCCTAGGAGTTTCTAGAGTACAGCCGCTTCTGCTATAAGTACACCACGCCTGTATCCAATACTATTGTGGCTGCTTCCCCACATTATTAATCACAGTCACCGTTCACCTGGGCATCAGGCGCTGACCAGTAAGCCGCTCCTAACATGGGGATCCCGACACTTCTGGATTTGGAGGTAGGAAATACGCTTTGTCTGGCATCTCCAATGGACACATATTAATGACGTTCAAATAATTTTTTTTCAATTTTAACACTCTTTAAATCAAGAATGTTTCCATTTTATATAATACTTACGACTTTACTCCCGCATAGGCTTAGGTCATTACACAAAATATAGGTAGATCTGAAAATAAATAATTTTTCTTTTACAATTTTTTGGGAGATACAGCAGATTCACCTTTCCAGTTCTTCATAGCACAATTCGTATTAAATTCTACCTCCATGCTATCAAGAATCTGTTTATGTATCTCTTTTCGCTAATCCTAATTCCTTTTATCTCTTAATTAATCCTGTTCCTCCTCCGCGTTTTTGGTTCTATGAGTTTCCCAGTTTGCGTCGGTCCATAATTACTAAATTATATCGCCTCCGTTTCTCGCATAGTCTCCTTCCTTCTTCACTAAATTGCTTTTCTTTGGCTGCATCTCCTTTTTGTCCATTGGATCCTAAAGGTTCCCAGTATGTTTGTGATGCGAATCACGTGATCTTCGAGTGTTCCGGTTTATCTCGCGAGCGTGAGTTACTTTATTATCATCTTTTAAAGCTTGGTCTTCCTGCTCCTTTCAACTCCTCTTATGTTCTTTCTCTACCTATTCTCTCTGTTGTTCCTGTCCTAGGGGTGTTCCTTGATTCCATTGTCGACAGAATAAAAATATAATTTCTATTCTATTCCATGTATCTATTCTTTTTTTCTGGGTTAATGCTCTTTGGTAGCAAACCCAAGGGGGGTAAAAAAAAAAGAAAAGAATTTTGTTTCTCTTCACAATGCACAAATGAAGCACAAACGAATGATATAATTTTCAACCCTTACTTCTACGTGGGCGGGGATAGTTCTACCCTTGCTAAATTAGGAAGGGGATGAGCACAAACAAAAAAAGTAGTGCACAAAGGAGCACAAACGAATGACATAATTTTCAACCCTTACTTCAACATGGGCGAGGCTACGTTTCCCCAGCCCCGCCCAAAGACTTTTTTAATTAAGTTGCGAAGGGGGAAAGCACAAACAAAAAACTTAGTGGCACAAACAAGCACAAACAATGCACAAATGAATAAGCCTATTTTGGTTTGCCAACTCAAAATGGGCGGGGCTGGCGAAACGCAGCCGCAGAATTGCATGCATACTTCTCTTTGCTGGCATTTGATTTTCCTGTCCATGCGCTTGACAAAAGACCACCATGCTCAAAGTGCAGTGTTCTAGCGCACTGAATGCAAGTAATAAAATCCCTGCCATGTGGCAAATCACCAGAGCAGCTACTACATAAAGGAGCCATTGTAGTAAATACCTCTCAAAGAAATAACTGATATTTTAGTTCGCTGTAAATTACACGTCAATCGAAGTGACTTTTAAATGTTATGTATTTACTTTCAAAAACTATTTAGTTCGAAACACAAATTTTATGAAGAAAAAACAGGATCTCAATTTAATAACAAAACAACAATCACAATAAATCATGCAAAAGTACACAAAAAAATACCACCTTAAAAAAGGATCATATAGAACACAATCAAAAATATTAATAATAATAATAACAGCATTAAAGAGAAATTGATGTTTGCCTTCGATCATCCAGGGCCTTACACTGTTTACGTAGAAAGTTGTTCCTCAGTACAGAGAAAAATCTCGGAAATTTTCATCCATTAGACCTTGCCAGGCTAATTAACTTTGTATCCTCTTTGTCCTTCAAGGTAGGGACCGTGTCTTAGTTAAATTTCCTTCTGTCTCTTCCACAAATTCTTTTCTAGCTCACCCTAATTTTTTCGCGTTTCAGAATATTAAACCTTACATCCCCAAAGGTGTTCTTATTTAAATGGGCATCATTTCAAGCGTCCATCCGTTCTTCTTCGAGGATGAAATTGCTGAAGGAATCAAGTCATCAATCCCTATTGCCTGGATTCACCGAATTTACCATTTATCTGAAGGTTCTGTAGTTCTTCCCCGCGCTGCAAAGCTTAAATGCTGTAATACTACCCTTCCCGAATTTGTTTCAATTTACAAATTACGTTTTTTTGTTTCCCCTAACGTCCGATCACCTACGCAATATTCAAAATGTTTTCTTTTTGGACACATTGCAAAACACTGCCGCAGTTCCTCGTATACCTTTCCTCACTGCGCTTCCAGGCATCCAACCTTAGAATGTAGTTGCCTACAGGAACCTCCCATCCGCCAAAATTTGCGAAGGCCCTCACTGTGCCTATGATCAATCTTGTTCTGAGTAGATTAGGCAAAAAGAGATCAAACGCATAATAGCTTCCAAGAATATTTCTTTCCAAGTAGCTTTACTTATCAAAAATAGCGGTTTAGTCATCCATGCCTTTTCATTTGCCGACCTAGCCTCCTTACCAATCTCTTCCCACAATAATCTTACAAAATCTCCATCATCACTTCCCTATTTTCTTTCTAATTCTCCCCTTCTTCCTAAATCGCCTACGTTCCACAAAAAGCGGTACTCTAAATCTATCTATAATTCCTCTCCCCAATTCTCTCCGCTACCATCTAACTGAATCCCATCTCCCCCTAATGGATGGGCTCTCAACAATTCTGCCCCTACTTTACCCAACTCTACTACAGAAACTTGTCCTCCTGAAAATCTTACTGATATCAATCTTGTATCCTAACTTTCTCAAAATTCTCCCTCTCTTCGGCTCCTTCTTCCGTAATTAAAAATATTTCAACAGCGGTCTTAGATGATCTCTCTTTAAACAACATTGATTCCTCCACATCCTTTGCTAATTCTCTTTCTTGTTTCCTCTCTAATAATATACATATTAATTAATTCCATTCCTAATAACAAAGAAAAATCATTTTGTTTTTCATCTATATAAGTCTTTTATCCGAAAACATTACACTCTGGTTTCCTTCATTGATGTCTCCTGTGCTTTTGATAATGTCCATCTATCAACTTTAAGGGATAAAATGACGGAAATTAACATTCCAGACAATTTCATTTCCTTTGTTACTAAGCTCGTGTCCAATCATTCTATCTACCTTTTTCGTGCATTATTCAACACTGCAAGTAGGGTTTTCTGCGGTCTTCCTCAAGGTTCCTCCCTCAATCTTACTCTTTTTAACATTTATACTGCCAGCATCGCTTCCCTTCCTCTAAATTCCTGCTTTTTATTCTTTGCTAATGTTATTCTGCTTTTTTCCTGTTCCCACGATATTGTTGCAGCTAATGGAGCTCTTACTTCGTCCCTCAATTTGCTTGAAAGTTCTCTTGCTTCAATTACTCGCCCCTTAGGACCTCGGAATAGGGCAAGCCCCCTTCACAATCACTTCCAATTCTTCTATAATTCTAATAGAAGAGTAAACTTTTTCATTGGCTACGTCGTTCCACAGAACAAAATCTTTCAGTTTCAATTTACACCACCAGTGGATATAGGAGCGCTAATATCGCATTAAAGTCTTACATATGGGAAAAATTTCGTGACAGGACCCTTTCTCTGATGACCAATGGCGTGAAAATGGCATAGCCATTAATATATATATATATCAATGAGTATTTCTGTTATTTTTTAAGAGCACTGACCCATGTTCGACAAGAAATAAAAGTATAGCTGAATTAATTATTTAGATTCGTATGCGGTCAGCTATAGCATCAATGAAGGATACAAGGGGAGTTACAACAGATAGTGAAGAAAAAGAGAAAACAGATGCAGCACTATAGGGAGCAGGAATATTAAATCTCAGAAGTTAAGAGTAGGGAAGGAAACGTTCGGACGACAGAGTGTAGAATTACATTCGTGGATATCACTGGGAGCATGTAGAGGACAATGAGGAGAGTCTGAAAGTGAAACTCGATATTGAGATGAAGGAAGTAAACTATGATCGAAACGCAACCGACATAAAGAGGAAATAATATAGCACTGTAAAAACGGGAATTTATGAAACCAAAGCTTAACTAGAAGATACCGCTGTTTAAAACCTATAACAGAATTTTTTAGACAATGTAAGTAAATTATTAGCAGTGAACTAATTAATAGGGAGTCCATTAACAGCTGTAACTCGAGACAACTCATCAACTTTTTCATTTCCTTCTATACCAACATGGCCTAGAATCCAAGGAACTCAATCTGAATGTGGTAAGTTTGTAAAAGTTTATAGATAATCGAACGAATACGAAGAATGATAGGATCATAAGAATGATGAGGAACAACAGATGAGTTAGATTGTAAAACACTTTTAGCATCAGAGATGATTAGCAAATTATTATTGTCTCGTACTAAGGATATGTAAAAAATGACTCTTAAAATCGCAACAGACTCTGCAAAGAAAATGAAGCAGGTTGGAGGAAGTCTATAACTTTCAAAGTAGTTGTGAACAAAACATAGGAAGGATGCTCCAACGCCGTGAGGACCCTTCGATCGGTCAGTATAAAGAAGAGAATGAAAAGGAAATAGATAGTTAATAGTATTAAGGAAATCTTGAACAGGTTGTGGGAGGGATTTAGAGCAAGGGGACAACAATGATAAATTAGGAGGAAAGAGAAAATCTGTAAAATGAAAGGTACAGCAAGGAAGTTGTTGTAGGTTACGGCAAGTCGATATGAGATATGAGAAAGAAGTTGAATTTTTTTGCCAATCCTGAAGTATAGACGAGTAGGACCAAATAAGTTTTGAAGAAGAAATTGGAAGACGCTTTAAAAGGAAGCGATATCCCAGGTGAGGTCTATGAATTCGTAAAGTGGTAACATTACATTCAGCATGTATTTCAGGAATGGTAGTTGATTTAAGGGCTCCTAGACATAAACGAAGGAGGCAATTGTAGATCCGATTCAGTTTACAAAGGAGAGATCTGGAGGAGTTAACATAGATAAACGAACAATAATCTAGTTTGGAACGAACTATAGATTTATAAAAGACGATTAAGGTACTAGGATCTCCTCCCCACCTTATTGATGAAATAGATTTTAAGAGATTTAGTATTTTAATTATCGACATGTAAAGACAGTTAATGTGCTCGAAAAAGGAGAGGCGACTATTTAGGAACAGACCAAAATAACAGAAATTATTAACTAAGAGAATAGGAATGTTATTTACAGAAAAGTTTACGAAAGAAAAAGTAAAAGATCGACAAGTAAAATTAGTACAAGCGGATTTAGGCGGTGAAATCGAAAGGTGTAAATCTTAGAGTGAACTATTTAATCTTGACAAGGAATTATTCATTTGCAAAGGTAAGATCATGAGAAGTGGAATATAGAAGGATATCATCAGCAAAGAAAAAGAAAGACCACCCTATTGGGAGGGAAGCTATATTAAGAATATATGTATTGCAAAGCGTAGGACTTAAACAGGAGCCCTGCGGAAGACCATGGTACACGGTTCTGGAAGTAGTATTAGGAGGTGTAGAAAGATGAACCGCACGATTCTGGAAAAGCCGAATAACAATTTAAACAAATTGAATGGAAGATTAATTGAAAGCATTTTATTTTGTAAGGTCGGAAGATGCACGTTATTAAATGCATTGGAAATGTCAAGAAATGTAATTAAAGTATAATTTTTGTTTAAGAATGACATATGTAAATGTCCAGAATAAAGAGACTAATGTAATCAGAGAGACTAAGACCAGGACGGAAACCGAACATGTTACTGAATAGTAAATCATTACTTTCCAGCCACCAAATATGGCGTCTATTTAGGATACCTTCGAAAAGTTTCCTTCAACACAGAGTAAGGAATATTGTATGGAAGGAAAAAGGATCTTTCTGGGGAACTGAAATAATCACAAATGAGTTCCAAGAGGGAGGAAGAGAGCCAGTGGATAAAAGATAATTTAAAATATTGAGATGAATTTTAAGAGATGGGTTGGACAGATTATTAAGAACGCGGTAAGGTATACCGTCTAACCCTGGGGAAGAATCCTTAGCATTGTTTAATGAATAACACAGTTCGTTAATTGAGGAGAGGAGCTATTGAAAGATGAAGGACGGAAATGTTCTTCAGTGCTGGGTACACAGGAAGGAGAAATCGAGTCCAGAAAAGAAATTAACTTTTGCAAAAGTGTGTTACGAAATTTGAGCCAGTTGGTGGTGTTAAGATTCTAATGGCAATCATTAAGGGATTTATGGGATAGAGGTAAAGGAATATTATCGAGGGACGGAAGTATAGAAACATGACCGCTGCCAAAAGTGTTGTTCAAGGTTTCCAGGATGAATTAAGGCCAATGTTGGGAGAAGCGAAAGTTAGATTAAAGGAGTTATATGTCGATCGATTTTTAAAATAAGTGGGGGAAAGGTCGTTTAAGAGTACAACATTAAAATCGGAAAATATCTTCGATGACCAGACTGTTATAGTTACTAGAATAACAACCCCAAAGATGAGGGTGAGCGTTCCAATCTCCTCCAACTATAAAGGGATGTGGCAGGGAGTTGAAAAAAAAATGGAAAACTGTGAAGATTATAATTGGGAGGAATGTAGCAGATACAAAGTGTAAGGAGTGATCATACTTAGTAGGAATTGAGACGTGAACAATGTTAGGATTGGATGGATCAGATAGAAGAGAATCAACAATATCATATGAATAAAAAGAAATACCATTTCTAATTAAAATTGCTGACCCTCCGTACCCATCAATTCGGTCTGACCTGACTATATTAACGCCTTTGATGGAAATATCAGTGGAGTTCTTAAGCCAGGTTTCTGAAAGAAGAGTGATGATAATTTTTTAGTATTTCAATAGGTGCTTTTATATATTTTTATTAGCTCTCAAGCTTCGGTAGTTCCACTGTAGAATATTAAGATTCAAGAGCATAATGAATGGACATAGAAGAAAGAACGGGAAAATAAAAGGGAAGGAGCAAGGAAGGGAACAAATGAAAGATTAGGGAAGAGAAACAGAAATAAAAAAAATAGGGAAAGAAAGAAAAGAGAAAAAAATGGGGGACCATGGAAATTTTATACTTATAAAGTTGAAAAGTAAAGAAAGGAACCCCTGCGGAATAATGTGATTAAAAAAATAAAGAATAAAAAAAAGTAGAGTAAACCATCGCCCTCTTCTACCAGCTGGTCTAATTAAAGGAAGTATAGAGAGGGGATGGGCTGTGTCATTTACGAAGGACTGCCATATTTGTCGACTCACTAACCTATCAAAAGGTAGTGTGCAAAAAGGCCAGTGGAAAATCTGTACAGATATAGGTAGTATACTAGGCAATTATTATATGCAACACAGGTGTACAGATATAGGTAGTGTACTAGGCAATTATTATATGCAACACAGGTGTACAGATATAGGTAGTGTACTAGCCAATTATTATATGCAACGCAGGTGTACACACGCAAGGCTACATTCGGAACTGATAGTGATCGTTTGATTTATCGATATACAAGTGTAGTCCCCCGTGTTTGTCTGCTGTGTACTGACCTAGCGCGCATATGATGTTGTACGTGGTGGTTAGTTACCGCGATATGCTTTTTTGGACCGCGGAGAATCACAGTGACGTAATTATAGAGCCTGACTTTCCCAAAGATAATCGACCTGAAGTCAATGCAATTTTGTTGGTAAATAACATAAATCCTAACTTTACATCCAGAGAAGCTATTACAACTCTCACCGAAAACAATCACCCACCAGCACTGCGAGGGCACAGGGCGCTAGGCATTATTAATAAATATACCAAATTTTCGAAAGCATACACTAATGGATCCAAAGCTAATAAGTCCAAGGTTGCCCCAGCTGCATGCGCTTTCGAAATAGACGGAATCGCAAAGGGCGTACGGTTGAACAACGTCGTATCGATTGCGGAAGCCGAAATGTATGGTTTTGTCTTCAAGTATATTTAGAACTGAAATCCGAACCGCTCGGAATCTTACTGGTGACTGATTCCTTGCAGTCCATACGTGCTTTGCAGTTGGATCACCCAGAATCACCCATGGTCCTAGAAGTTCTGGCTACCTTATACCAGCTGGGCCGAAGAGGATACCGAGTTGATTTTTTATGGGTCCCCAGTCTTACCGGAATTCCGGGAAGTGATCGAGTAGACCTGGCCGCTCGGTCATTCATAATTTGCCCAATGCCGCTATTTGCTTTCAGTCCATTATCCTGGAGACGTTTCCCGTTGGATGCAATCTTCGCACAGTGGAATCATGACTGGATGTCTCAATCAACCTTTATCAGGGAATTGAAACTTACGAAGGAGCCCCGGTGGCCTCCAGTCGGAATGGAACGCAATGTCGTCTCGGCAGTCAATCACCTGAGAACGGGACATACGTTTTTTTCCCACGACTACATCCTCAAACAAGCTCTAAAGCCAAGTACCTGCCCGCTTTGTTCTATCGATGAACACCCATCAGTTTTGCACATCTTGCTGAAATGCACACGTCTCAATGGGTTGTGGCGCGGCCAGATTACATCACTTGCAGACATCCTCTCAAATACCCCTACCGCTTTGAACAATCTTATAACTTTCGTTCAGTCTAACGAGCTGAGGAGTCTGATCTAAAACTTGGGTCCACTCACTGCGATAACCTAGGTAATTACATGCAGTGTGTGGTTTAGTACCCTTCAATAAATAAAAAAAAATACTGTATTTGTACCTTATATAAACGAACATGATTTGCCCAGCTATTCTAGGAGATACATTCTGATGTACCTAGTACTTGCTCTGAACATGATGTATAGCACCAAAAAAACAAAACAAAAAAAACAACTAATACTCGGTACTTCTTTTTTTTTTTTTTATTTTATTTTTTTTTTTTTGGGCGCGCCAGCGGCATTGACCCAACAACAACAGAAATTAAGGAAGGGGTTAAATAAAAAGACGATTAGAAATAGAGCTTAGGAAAGATTGGAGTACAGGGATTATATCTGGAGATGGAAAGGAAAGGACAAAGGAAGAATTATACGGAGCAGGAAGACCCAGTGCCAAGATTTTCGAGTACAAAACAAAGCGCTCGGAATCAAGGGCAGTGCATTCAAAGAAGATGTGGTTTGCATCACATATGAGAGGAGAGATGGAATTCTGAAGAGGACAATCGGGAGAAGAGGACAAGGAAAAACTAAAACGTGAAGAGGGTAGAAGGGAGTGATTAATACGCAGTCTGATTAAGGAAATGATCGCGGAGCGTTGATAAGAATAGGACTGAAACCACGGCTGAGAAGAGGGAACCGGCTGAATTTGAAGATAATGAGAGCCGGGATTAGAAAATAGAGAAGGATAGATGTCCGACCATAGTCGGGAATGATTAGCTGAGGAAAGAAGGAGGATGTCCGAGGTAGGAATTTTGCAGAATAAAGGACCATCGCGGGCGGCCGAACGGGCTAAAAAGTCCGCTAACTCGTTGCCCTCGATGCCAGAGTGACTCAATCTCAATCTCAAGTGCCTTACGCTACATAGCGCGTTGGCGCAACCTATTCGTACATTTAGCTGTACCGATATAGGTCGTGTACCAGGCAATTGTAATATGCAACGCAGGTGTACACACGCAAGACTATATTCGGGACTGATTGAAGCCGCTTGTTATCGCGCTACAAGTGCAGTCCGTCCGGCGTGGGTCTGCTGTGTACTGACCTAGAGCGCATATGATAGAGTGACTAGGAACCCACAAAAGGTCATTAGTAATGGAACGGGATGAAAGTAAATTGGATATAAGAAAACGAATTAAAAGAATGATAGAATTGGAGGAATGAGAAGGAGGAGAAGAGATGGCTTGAAGAACACTTTTGGAATCGGAGACAATCAGACATTTACTGATCCCTCTTATGGATGGAATGAACGAGACTGCGTGTAAAATGGAGATAGACTCCGCTGTGAAGATAGAAGAGAAGGAAGGGAGCTTGAAGGACTCAGAGTGATTAAGTGAGAGGGAGGTAAACGCGCTGCCCACCCCATTTTCGTTTTTAGAACCGTCAGTGAAGAATGTTAGATGAGAAGGGAAAGATGTGTCCAGCATGTGGAGGAATTCGGCTTGGATTGAAGAATGTGCGATGGAGCTGGTTTGGAGAGGGAGAGAGAAGAGATTAATAGTCTGCCAAATGCTGGAAAAGTCATGGAAAAGAAAGAAAGCTTGGAATAAGAAAAGACATAAGGCGAATAATTGGAGACTCAAGCTGCTACGAGAGAAAGGATTGGGATTTTGTGAAGAGCTAATCGCCATTGGTTTTTAATACTAAGATAGGAAGAGATAAGATTAGATGAGGACACAGAAAGCCGTTTAATTAGAAAATTATAACCAAGCTGCGATCTGCGGATAAACAGTGGTTGCATGGCAGATTCAGAGAGGATAGCAGGAATGTGAGAAGATTTTAGCGCTCCAATGCACAACCAAAAACAGCAATATTGAACTCTGTCCAGTTTGGCGAGAAGAGATTTAGAGGAATTTCCATAGATGAAGGAGCAGTAATTGATCCTGGAACGAATTATAGCTTTGTAAAGGATTAGGAGAATGGAAGGGTCACCACCCCATTTGGATGACGAAAGGGCTTTCAGGAGATTGAGTCTTTTGAGGGAAGAATTGTAGAGATAGTTGATGTGAGAATAACACCAAGATAGCAGAAGGAGCTGACGAGCGGAATCGGAATGTTAGATGAAATAATATTTACCAAAGCTTGATTGTGGGGGCGGAGGGAAAACACCATAGAAGAGGACTTAGAAGGAGAGAGAGAGAGAGAGAGATGAATTAAGGAGAGGGAGATACTAAGGATAGATAAAAAGTTATTGATCTCTTCGTTGGCGGCGGCCACATCATTACAACTGGAGTAGATGAAGATA
Organism: Icerya purchasi; assembly: GCA_039619475.1. Classification (NCBI taxonomy): domain Eukaryota; kingdom Metazoa; phylum Arthropoda; class Insecta; order Hemiptera; family Monophlebidae; genus Icerya; species Icerya purchasi. The sequence continues at coordinate 232,738,296 of CM077116.1, forward strand.
TCGTCTGCGAAAAGGAGTGAGGAGGAAATCGTAGGGAGAGAAGCAATAATAAGGAGATAGATATTGAAAAGTGTGGGGCTAAGACATGATCTCTGAGGAAGTCTCCGGTGGATGCATCTGGAAATGACGCGGACGGGAGTAGAGAGGAAGAGGGATCTATTTTGGAACAAGTTTAGGATAAGAAAGATGAAATTAGATGGAATATTAAGCCCAAGAAGCTTGGCGCATAGAGTAGGAAGGTGGACATTATCAAACGTAGAGGAGACGTCAACAAACGTAGCAACGGTGAATTTCCTTTCTAGGAAAGCTTTGTAGATATCTGATAGGAAAAGACTGATGCAGTCGACCGGGCCCAACCCCGGGCGAAAGCCAAACATATTGTAAGGAATTAGATCATTGTGTTCCAGCCACCAGACGAGTCGATTGTTCACCATACCTTCAAACAGTTTACGAAGACAGGAGGCTAAAGAAATAGGACGGAACGTAGATTGATTTTTTTTAGGTATAGGGATGATAATAAAGTCATTCCAGGATTTAGGTGTAGATCCGGAGAGTAGGAAGGATTTAAAGATATTCAGAAGAAAATGCAAAGAAAGCGTGGATAGGTTTTTAAGTATAAGGAACGATATACCATCTAAACCTGGTGAGGAGTTGGATGATTTATTAAGGATAGATAGTAGCTCATCATAACGGAAAGGAAGAGATAAGAAGTGCGACTCTGAGTTGGGTTTAAGAACAGGAAGCGAGATTTCCTCAAGAGAAGGAGCGTAGGCGGGCGCGATAGAATCTAGAAAGGAAAGGAGATGTTGCAGTGCGGGAGAGGGATAAGTAAAAGCCTTAGCCAACTTCCAAATCTGCGAAAAGGGCGTGTCTTTAGAAAAAGCGGAACAAAATTGTTTCCAAGAATTTCTCTTAGCCGCTTTAAGAACAAAGCGAGCCCTCGCATTGGCTTCTTTGTGAGCTAGAAAGTTGGACATTGAGGACCGCGAACGAAATGATTTGAATGTAACAGTACTTTGTTTGAAAGCCTGTTTACACTCTTCGTTCCACCAGAGTGAGGTGGCAGAAGGGGCTTTTCGGTGATGATTTTTGGGAACAAGCCGTGGGGATGAAAAAAGAGACGAATGAAGGGATTGAGTGAACAAGTTGTATTGGGCTATAGGATCAGAATTCGCCAGGAAATGAGGGAGAGAATCGTCCATCAATGAACGAAATTTGGTCTAATCAGTTTTGGAAAGAATCCAGCAAGAGGAATGGAGAAGCTTGGATTGGATAGGAGGAGAGACGTCATTAAGGGATAGGAGAATGGGAATATGATCACTACGAAAAGTGACATAAAGAGTTCTCCGGGAGCATTTAGGAGCTATATCGGGAGAGGTAAAGGAGAGGTCCACCGAACTTGAGGAGAAAGCGTTTTTAAAGTAGGTGGGAGAATGATCGTTGAGGAGGAAGAGATTATGATTCAGGATAAAGTCTTCCAGCACAGAGCCGTTGGAGTTGTAACGAGTGCAGCCCCAAAGGGGAGAATGAGCGTTCCAATCTCCGCCAATGACGTATGGTTCTGATAGGGTTGTAAGGAAAGAGGAAAGCGGAATAATGAAGAGGCTAGGGGTGGGAGGGTTGTAGACACAAGCGAAAGCCTATCCATATCGCTTGTGTCTACAACCCTCCCACCTCTAGACTTTCTATAATGCGTTTATTTTCTAACCAAGCGCAACGGGTAAATGTTTACCTACACACCGCCGATAGCGGGTCAAAAGTTTACCTATTCACCAGGCATTAAACCCACTATTACCGTCGATACTACCTACCCGGCTGCAGTACTTTTTGTGCATTCTCTATAGTAAATTTTTCTAGCAAAACTTTTCTTCGTTAACTTTTTTTGTAGGAATTATTAACACTACTACATCAATGTATGAAATCTGCACCAATCATAGAACTACTTTTTCAAACGGACTTTTTTTTCTTCAGTAAGTTTGATTACTTTTTTATATTTCAATAAACTTTCCAGATCTTTTTTTCTTACTGAGTTAATCATCTGCTTATCGTGGACATGAGTCTCTGTGCAATTGGAGCATTTTTACCATTTCACTATAAAATTTGCTGCCCTCATCTCAAACTTTTAATTAGAATTTGTGCATGTGTTGAACGATCATCTCATAATAAAACACGGCTTAAGCCATTTTCTTTCAATTTTTCTTCATTTACTTATGCTTTATTGTATTTTTCCGCATTATTTTTCTTAAAAATCGGGATGATGTTTTAGTCTCTTTTAACTAATTATGTTCCTCTGGTGGTTTTTATGATTTATAATGATGTTTTCTATAAAAATTTTACATTTTGCTGTGTTAATACCGAGATTTTTTTTTTTTCGAATTGGTTCACTTTTGCATCTGTAATGTTGGTTAATGATTTTTTCTTAACCAAAATCGTCTTCACTCTGGACCATAATAGATCTTCTTTCCACATGACTGATGAATTCCGTGCACGTATAGCCTTACTGTTAGACACCAATTTAAAAAAAAAGAAAATCTCTGTAATTTAAATTTCTTCACATCGCTTGTACTATTGTGTCCAAAAAGTAAGACCAGTTTTTAAATTTTAAATTGCGCGGGTACATCGAGTCTGAAAAATACTTTTTTTCTAAGTTGACAGCACTGTGCCTAATTTCACATCATAAACGTCATTAGTGTTTGAGCTACACTTGGTTTTGTACGAGGCAAAAAGCGAGTTCGGCGATTTTTACGACGTCTGATTTTGTCGAGCAAAGAAGTTGCATTAAATTTTGCATACGAAATGGAATTTTTGCTGCGCAAATATTTAGAATGTTACAGAAGGGCTTCGGTAAACAGACTTTGTCGATGAGAAATGTTTACAAGTACAATAAACGGTTCAAAGAAGGCCGACAACAAGTTGAAGACGAAGAAAACCCCGGACGGCCACCAACCACAACTAATGAAAGTCACGTCCAGCAGATTCGAGACTTGGTGCTTGAAAATCGTCGATTAACAAGTAGATCCAATGATGTCGGCATTTGAAAAGTATCAGTTAACTCCGTTGTAAGAGATATTTTGGGCCTTAGACGCGTCAAATCTCGACTGGTATCAAAGACACTCAATTTTTTTTGAGAAAGCCCGTCGCGTAATAATCTGTGAAGAGAGGATTTCTGACTACCAGCGCGTTATAAAACGCATTATTACAGAAGATCAGACTTGGGTCTATTCTTATGATTCGGAAACAATCGACCAATCGAGTGAATATCGTGCCAAAGGTGAAGCAAGACCGAAAAGATCACGCCGAAGTCGCTCAAAAATCAAGATAATGCTAACAGTTTTTTTTTTTCGATTATCATGATGTTGTGCATTATTAGTTCCTTCCGCTGGGCCAAACTGTCAGTAAAGAATATTATTTAAGTATTACGCATCGTTTATGTGAAGTCATTAGCAAAAAGATGCCGGATTTATCGACAGGCAACTCTTAGTTTTTACACTACGATAATGCGCCAATTAGTTCTTCGTGAGTTTTTCTACCAACAAATTAACTAATATCGTTCCACAACCACCGCATGCGCCTGATTTAGCACTGTGTGACTTTTGGCTGTTTCCTGAACTCAAAAGGTCGCTCCGGGGACATCGTTTTGAGTCGACTGAAGAGATTCAACTTGAATCGCAGCGCGTTCTAAAGGCCGGAAGGTGATTATTTGACATGCTTCGAGGATTGTAAAAAAACGTTGGCATAAGTTTATTGCGTCCGGGGGGTATTTTGAAGACGATGAAATAGATTTAGAAGAATAAATAAAGATTTTTTGAAAAAAATAAAAATTGGTTTTATTTTTTGAACACAGCAGTATAACGTGTAATGTAGTACAATTTTCACCGTACAAAGAGTTACGTAACATTCATATACAGCAAAGTATTGTATTTAATTGGATGTATTGATGTTACAGTAATGTTAACTTTTTTTTTTAGTATTTTTTGGCTTTCAGGTGAAATCACCCTAGAGTATTATTTTTTAAATGATTAATTTTTAAAATAAATATTTTTTAAACAATAAAACTTCTTCGCATTACGTAAGTTGGAAAAAATTACTATTGAAATGTTTCTAAAACGTGAGCACATCGACATTCGGTTCGGAGCCACATTTTACAGATAAAACTCACTCTGATATTTCAAATTACAATATCTATGCAACTACAAGACCCTATCGTAAAACCTGTGGCGCTAAGCAGTAATTATAAATAGTTTCGGTATCACAAGTAATGAAATTCAAGCAACTAGTATAATGGCAATTCACTAAATGATAAAATTGCTATCTCCGCCGTATATTGTTCATTGAAGCATAACGAACAAAAATTGAAGGAATATTTCCTTAGTTTTTATTTCTGGCGGTAACTGGAACGCGAAGAACTTAAGATGGAGATCACTCTGGCTTTCAATCGCAGCGACAACCAGATAAATTCAAAATGAAAATTTAGAGTACACTGCTACCGGGAAATCAACATATTGGTCTAGCAATATAAGGAAACGTCCATATAACGTCGATCCCTTCAAAACAAACAATATCGCTTTGTTAAATCTTAAGACTGATTAAAGTTTCGACACATGTTCAGATGACACTGCTGTAATTATTACAGTAAGCACAGGCTCAATAATAAAAAAAAAAGCGGGTGCTCCTCATCTAATCAACAAACACACTAATTGGGAAAAAATTCGAATGTCCAGTTAATAAACATTTAACTTTAAATCTCCCGTTTAAAAACAAAACGTCGTATCAATTTAACAGTTCAGTACTTTGCTAAAACTATCCAAAATAAAACGTAGAAACCAACTCTACAAAGTAAAGGTGCAAAAAAAACAAACGATGATAATATACCTGGCCATGTAGTAGCAGTTGTCAAAGAAAAGAGAAAAATCGGTAAAAAGTGGCACTATACTAGAAATCATTTCTATACATCGTTGTTAAATAAAAATTCGAAAGAGCTTGAAACATTACTCAAGAATATATAAAATTATACAGCGTGCTGGTCTTTTATATAAACGAAAGAAAGTGTTTCCTTATCTCAGTTATTTTTCCCTCAAATCGTACCTTGAGGATCGTACATGCCAGATTAAATACCGTAATCGATATTCTAATATTTATCCTATATCTGCTGCCGTTCCGCAGGAGAGTAACCTAGATGATGCGGTGTTTCGCTAGCCCCGCGTACAGCCGATTTTCCAGTAAATGATAACATTATTACAGCAACGTTTACAAATGACACAACTCTCATTGTCATAGCTAATGATAATGCAGCAGCCCGAAGAAAATTGTGAAAATGTTAACAAAAATAGAAACTTAACTCTGACGATAGCGCATTAAAGTATATAAAGGCAAATGTAAGCAAATCGGCTTTAACACGAGAAATGTACCCAGTAAACCTGTTCAAATAAATGCGGAAATAATTGCCCAAGAACAAAAAGTGTCCGATATTTAAGGATATACTTGGACAGCATAGTAATACAGCAAACCCATGTTACACAGAAAAAAGAACATTCGGAATTGATACTACTAGAATTACAATGAATTCTTTGTAAAACCTCTGACCAGTGATTCGGCACAAACTTGTAAGATAATACTAGAGTTTATCTAGACATAGGGACTTATGTTGCGGGGTTGTGCCAGGCATAATAAGATACAGCGGTTCCAAAATGAAGTCAGCAGATTTATCGTTTCTACACCTGGGTACGTATCAAATATTATACCTTACATCGAGACTATAATGTTCCGTATGTAAAAGATGAAATCAAACATGCTACTCTCAATATATGAATCGTTCAGAGTCTCCGAGAAAAATTGGCAATCAACTTGCCGGATAATAGTCTGGAGGGATGTAAGTTAAAACAGAGCTTTCAAAGTTTCGATTTTTCCTAAGCTAGTAAGGAAACAAAGAGGAAACACTACAAAGTACTGACCCCTCCCAAATTGTTTCGCGTTACAGGTTAATTACTAGATGGCCACTTGGCCGGCTTTAATTTAAAATTTAAAGAAGCAGAAAAAAATAAAAATTCATTATTCGAATGTGTACTTTGAAGTGATTAATCGTGTTTTCTCTCGTCCGGATTTTTGGCCAATTTCATTTTTCAATTGCATAAATTATTGTTTCTAAAAATTACTTTAATATCTTATCAGCATGAAATTTCTATAAAAAATGTTACTAAACAATACTGTAACTGTTTTGGGAATATATCTATAGCATCATAAGTAATAACAATTCTCACCTGGACGTAATTTGAGAGATATTACTTCTGCAGTGACTAAGGTAATTATGAGAAAAATCTGTGCCTGATTAAAAGTAAATGTACGATTTTGATGACTATTCGTAAGGATAAAAAGGTCCCGAAAAATGTAGACTATACTACTGTTTGACTTTTCAACTAGTTCACAATTATTCAAACAAGATAAAGTTTTCATTATGAGAAAAATATGTTTTTTTTTGTTTGTTTTTTTTTTTTTGTTTTTTTTTTTTGGTTTTTGACTTTTAAGTTCTGTTTCCATTCGGAGCCATTTAAAATCGCACCTTCGTTTCCGTAAGAAAACTCTTGATCGATAACTATATAATCCGATTAATATCCAAATATCTCTTATATTTATATACTTATTACATTCGTTTCTTCTGTTTATAGAATTTGGTCGGCGTACATAAAACTGTATCATTACACCAAACTATTATCGTTCTTCATGACACGTACCTGGAATTTTTCCACGAAAAATACTAGCGAATTATTATCGTTCACAAGTAAAGAAGACGACATGCTCTTCAATGCCAACAGTGAAATAGACTGGAATTATTACTTTTTCAGCATGGCCGTCGGTGTTGGAACGCACATTGTCGGCGTGAACTGGAACTCCAGTGATCAAAACCCACTTAGAAGATATCTGTAAGTATAAGAACTTTTGTTTATTTGTTGCGTGAAACGAGATTTCGATGTGGCCCGATACTTATAGATGGTGCTATATCTGAATGCAAGACAATTTTTTAATTTGTACGTCCCGCTAAAAACTTTTGCAACCGCTGAACCAAAGTGTATCAGCCGCTATACAACGTTTTTCTTGCGGTATTTTTTAAAGTTTACACTTCTAATGTTCCTCATCGTTAACGGTGGAAAGGAAAATTCAATATCTAGCGTCAACACGAAAGAGTATTTTTAAGGCAAGTGGGATATTAAAAATATCTTTAGATCACTTTATTCCGCTAAAGTAAAATAAGTCCTATACATAGTAGGTCAATTAAGCTTTTCACAATGTACTCAACGGCACTAATGGGAGTAGGAAACGGTTCCATTCTCTCAGCTGCCTTTACTATCCCAGATTATAATGCTATGAAAAACTGCAAATTAAAAAAAGTATATTTCGTATAGTAATATTTAAATTTCGCCTATTTCGTCAGATATTTGTAAAGATGAATAACCGTTTTGATATTTTAAAATACGAATATGAAGTTTTAAATAATTTCAGTTAGAAAAATTTCCAAACATATTACCTTTAGATAGGTAACCGCATAATATAGCTGCCATATTTAACATTTAAAGAAAAAAAAGGAAATCATTCTGTAACGCATTCGAGAAATAAAAGGGCGCGCGACATAATATGTAGAAATATAGTAAAAGTGCAATTTTTTATGCTACAAATGACTTACAAGATGATAATCGATCGTTTTGTCCGTCGTTTGTTTAATCGCTTCCGTTCTCTCTCATGAAGCGTTTTTAACAGCAAGGTCCATTACAGCGTTAAATATTCAGCGAACCTATATAGTATTTTCACGATGATAAAATTAATGGTTATAAAATCTTTACCATGTTCATCGGCAATCTGAACGCCGAATGCTGAAGAATTGAATACTTTATGAAAATACAGTTGGTTGAAGCTGATGTATGCTGTCCAAAACTGCTTCAAGGCGAGGACCACTCTTTATCAGTGACACCGCACGACAGCTGTCAAGATTATTCAATGAAAAATTTGTTAATACTTCAGAAGATCAATTGATATTTAATAACAAAGTCATTTAAAAAGTGGACTTGGCGCGGAGTTGCTGGTGAAGTAGTATTAGGTAGCGTCGACAGAAACATAAGTTGTCAGATCAGTTAATTCGTTTTCTAAAACCACTACGCACCACTGATTACTACAAGAATGACACCCGGCTGATTGGTTGATCTTTACGAATAATCATGAACGACAACAATTGGATCAGAACATAAGAGTCTTTTGCGTTTTCATTTCAACTTCTTTAATTTATAATATCGTTTCGTTTTCGTTACAAAAGTACACTCACCCACATGGTTTATCCTTCTGAAGTACTTCTTTCATATTTACTATTTGTCGAAATGTTGAACTAATCGATTTATGGTATGCGAGAGCAGAGAAATTATTTCAATGAAAAAATAAACAAAAACCATCGTGCAATCAAAGTGATGACAGGCAAAAACATTTTATTTATACATACATATATTTATAATGTACCAGCACGCCGGTTGTATACGATACATTAAAGCAGTGTCTTTCAAAGTGTAGGTCGCGAATGAAAAATAAGGAGGTCGCCGATTACAAATAAATTGAAAAAAAAACACGAATAAAACTGAATGATTTATTAAAAATTAAGAACAACACAAAATCAAGTATGAAATGATTTTAGTTACTTATCATTATTTAATTGTTAGTGAGATGGGTGTGCCTGTTTTTCTTTTACTAATTTGTTAAATCGTGGTTGTATTTTTCATATGCAAACGATTAAGTCCTTTTCTAATTCCATTCTGTTTCTATATTTATTTTTTAAATGTACCATTGATGAAAACGTTAATTCACACATGTAGGGTTTCGCAAATGGTACTATTAAACTCAGAGCTTCCCTAGCAAGTTCTGGGTATTTTTCTTTTCGTCTCAGTCTTCTGTGAATTAAATTACATTTTAAGCATTTCGTCAGACGTAAGATCTATGAGTTTTTCTTTCATCGTTGTAGCAAGTTTAGCTAGTTCTAACGGCTTTTCCATAAAAGGATTAGGGGTCCATCTTTGTCCATCGTCATCTTCAGATTTGGTTTCTGGAAAGTAATTTAATAGTTGGTCTTTCAAATTTTGCAATCCTACAATCATATTAAAAATTTCAACATCAATTTTCACTGATTCATCATTTGAGATCTTTTCAATAACACACAGAGACACAAGGGCGGATGGGGCGTAATGTTTTTCTCCCTTGTTGTGATACTATTGACTTTGTTGTTATTGTAAGCAACATTTCTGATAATTTCTGAATCTGTTTTTGGAATTTTTATTAATACTGTCACGTTTTTGAAACTGAAAACTATCTTCTCTGATGCAATTATTTTTGTGTTTGTAAATCTCCATTAGTTCTCTGATAAGTCGTTTGGAGGTTTTACTTTCTGCACTTAGAATATTTGCATATTCCTAATCGATTAGTTTCTTGCAATTTTCTACATTTAAGATCCAGTTTGTTGTGGGTATGCTGGTGAACAGTGATATCACATGAAAACTCACTCATTGTCAGTTGTTCAATTGCAGTTATATGAGTTCTTGACAAAAGATGCAGTACCACCTACAAATGGTGCAAGTTTTTTGGTTAACCATTTGGACAGCTCGTAAGTGACGGGCCATAAAAGTTCGGTATTTTTGGATCATATTGTAGCAACGATTTCTTTGTTAAATCCGTTTCGGTTCATACTAACAAAAGTAATAACCGGGTAACCGAAAAACAAAATATAATAATTAATAATGTGTTCAAAATGAAAAACTTACTCAATTAACAACGTTGCATAACCAAGAAGTTTCTCATTTTGAACCCTGTATTATTAATTATTATATTTTGTCTTTCGGTTACCCGGTTATTATTAACGATTTGTTTGTTTGAACATCAAAATCTGTTTTATTTAATAATTCCTTGACTTTCTTGTACTTTTTTAAAGTTGGCTCAGTTTTTTGTGTTATCGACAAGACATATAACGGCCATCTATTGGTGACCAATAAGACACTTGACAAAGGTAAAACATATTTAGCTCTGACATTAAAAAAATCGTTGTAAAATGTTTGTGATGTGGGGGTCACAAGATTTATTCCGATCATAGGGGGGTCGTGGCATAAAAAAGTTTGAAAAGCACTGCATTAAAGTATTTTTAAGTTGCACATTTTATATTGTTGTAGGCTTAATGTTGGAATTGTACATAGCGCGAGAGATCGTAAATTAATGTATATTCAATGATACTTCAATTAAAATGAGATAAAAATAATTGTACAGCATAAAAACTAGAAACTAGAAATCTATCTGTTGACAAAAAAAAAAAAGTAGCGGATGTTTGTATGACAGAAAAAAAGTATATCATTTTTTGAAACTTGCACAATGATCGTTAGTAATTAATTAAAAATATTAATAATATGTTGCTTTATGGTTACAATTTGTATCAGTGTAAATCTTCACTGTCCGGTGTTTGTATGTACTGAAGTGGATGGAACGCGCGCATCCATGGATACGATTCGGACACGTCTGCTACGGTATATAGAATAAAATGATGGAATATAAGGTAAAAGCGAGAGAGATTGAGTTTTTATACATGTTCGATCATACTTTAATTAAAAATGTTGTGTAGTTAATGTTCACAACGTAGTAAGATCAACGACGCTATTAAAAGTAGGAGGCCAGTTCATACTTTTTCAGGTGTCTTTATATTCTCAGATTTCTCTGGTAAACAATTACATTTCAAGCTGCATAATTCTAGGAGTCACTTGAGTCTGAAACGAGGCAAGTCGACATCCATAGAAGTATCAATAGAACTATATACAATACTGGGGACACACTTGATACTTGCACAAGTGCAGATATCAGACTTCAACCATTTAATCTAATATAATTTTCAATCATGGAACAACATGCTATTACTTTAATTATAATTTTTTTTTTTTTCACTCTGTTGTAAAAACATCAGTCACTCGTGTTATTCACCAATGCAAACAGTAGTCAGAAAATAAGCAAGCTGGCCAAATTGAATCTCAAAAACGCTGTACACACGCCCAAAATCAACCTCATTTCCCGTACCGGAACTAGAAACAAATACAAATTTTCTTCTTTAAAGAGAAAATTCATCCAAATTTTCATCCAGGGAGGCAAATTTTGCCCCATCACCTCTCCCCTCAAGTCATAAATTTCTGATAATCCGAACAAATTTTCAAAATCTAACGGAAACATTTTCTTCCGGGGAATTCACCCATGTCCGATGACACTTAGATTGTTGCAGCACCGGTAATCGAAACACGCGCCCCGAGAAAAGGTTCCAAACATCTGCTCCCTTGGCTGATCCAATTATCCGAGCTCACTTAAGAGTTAACCAAAAATGTATACCTAAAGACTGAAATCAGAACCTTTTCCCCCTTTTACCAACCATATGTGATTTTTATTCATTTTTTTGTTACGTCCGCCAATCGCATCTAACGCTGCAGAAACGCAACATCTGTCACCGTCAACACCACCGTCGCTGTCACTTATTGCACTGTCGATTATAATATATTTTGTTTTTCCCAGTCTTCCAAAACCCAATAGCCGCAGAAATGTATCAATCGTGCATACACACACACACATTGAAACCGTCGGTTATATTTAATTTTTAATTATCAATCTTTATATTATTAATACACATCTTTTAATTATTTTTATCGGTACTATTTTTCCTTGCACAATCACATCATCGCCCACAATTTACAATGGCAAATAATTTTAACCCTTCAGGGGATATCCCAGGCCAGCATAACCTTTTTTTTAATATTATCCACATCTTCGCATATGCTTTTTAATTAATTAGTCGCTCTGCAGAGCCGCATCACGATATTATTGTTGCAGAAGTCAATCTTCCTTTTCTAAGAATTGTTAAGCTCCTACAATACACATCGCCTCACAGTAACAGGCTTTGTCCGCATGGGCCATGTACCATCAAGACCATTTTTGCCCGCCTCAACACAAGAATATTTTTCGCAATCACACCCATATATACGCACTTCCCACGCATGTAAAAATCATCAGCACCATCTTTGCTCGCTATCGAAGCGCATACACTGCTTGTTGCAGCCACGGACCTCTGCATTTAAATACAATACAGAAAATAACTACAAATACACAGTGTTGTGTGGACAGTGGTTTTATGAAATAACATAAAATAGCGCGCTACAGAACAGTATATTGAAAGAATAAATAAAATGAAATTAAAACCTTTCGGACAAGAATAAAATAAAAATTAATCTACATCTATTTTATCTTACGAAACTGTTGAAACTATTATGTGCAGATTTATAACTGCATTAACAATAATATTTAATTATTAAAGAACGATATATAAAAGAAATATAAAATTTCATATTTATGTGTGCCATCTTGGTACGTGATTAAAAATTGTCATTTATCCTTCTGGTCTTATCTTCTCTTTCTCTTTTCTATCTCCTTCAATCATTTTTGAATTATGTACCATATTGCTGGTACACACTTACAATATTTCATTTGTGTTTACATTAATATAAGTTATTGCTAAAGTAGTTGATCATGATGTAGGTAACCATCTTTAATTGCACCTTGGAGGGAACAATTTAATATATCATTTGGGTTCGGAGAGAGGAAATTAATCGTAACACTGCTCAGAACATTTACATTTGTCATAAATAAAGGGTTAGCATCCGGCAAACAATTTTCGATAGACTTTTCAGATTTTACTAAGGCTTTTGATCTAGTTGATAGGGAAACTTTGATAGTGGACTTAATCGAAATTGGAATAACAGGGAAATATCTGAATTGGTTTATTTACATGAAAAGGAATGTTTAGTGAAAATTGGGAATGAATATAGCGATACAGGAAAAACGAAATATGGAGTAGGACAAGGAATTATATTAGCCCCGTTACTGTTTCTAATTTACATTAACTCCGTTCACAATTGTGTTACGAATGCTAAACTTCAGGGCATATGCCGATGATATTGCTCCGGTAATCGAACACCAAGACGTATAAATTGCGGAAAGGCTGCTTCAAGGGGACCATGAGAACATGACAAAAAATTATTAATAAATGCCAAAATATCAAAAGTTTTGTATGCAAGAACACCAAGTAGGTTAAGAAAGTTCGTTCCTAACATAGTGTTGTAATGTATATGTGCTTTAAAATTTTTTTATTATCACGCTCTGCTACCAAATTAAGTTTATATAACACTTATACATTACATAATTTGACATCCGGCACACATTCGTTGCCGAACGATTAATTAAAACAATGACTAAACTAACATAAATGAATAAATAAAAGAAATGTAATAAAATTAATGAAAATGTATTTTCTATTTTATATAATATTTATGATTACTTCATCATATTAATATATTATGTTTTACCCTGCCCGCCATTAATTAAATTTTAAATCCCTTCGAAATATCCTCGGTACATCCAACCACACATTATGTGTATTAATTACACATAATTTTCATAATTTCTATAAAAAACCAAAATATTATTAAATTTAGCACAATTCATATTTTAACAACTTCTCCGTTCAACGTTTTTCGAAAAATCTCTTAACTTCTATTTCTCCAACCACATTTTCGATCATCATTGTCTCAAAGGAAACAATGATAATCATGTGATTGGCATAGACTAATTATTTATATATATATATATATGTATATATATATATATATATTTTTTATTTATTATTATTATTATTATTATTATTATTTTATATATATATATATATATATATATATATATAATCAAATTTTTATTTTCATAATAAAAAAATTATTAAAATTTTTAAAACTCATGTGGCGAGCATCTGTCTCGCTACATCCCCCTCCCCTTGGATCATGTCTTACAATTTTAATTTGGGCATGATCCAAGACTACTTAATTAATAGCGTGCTATGGGCCACAAAAAAAAATATTTTACAATTGTATTTTATATTATATAAAAATTTTGAATACCCTGTTAATACATAGTGTCCACCTAAAATTATATCTACAGACAAATATCTTACAATTAAAAATATGATGTTATAACTATTATTATTAAGTTTAATTTCTAACGAAACCTGTTTTTCCACTCATCTAGTCTTCTTAGTGCAGGCCAGTAGGATCTGTACATTTGCAACTGGTACTGTGGAATACTGTTGAGGTACAGTGTAAGCATATGTAGGTTGTGAGTTGTTGATGCTAATTCATATCTTTGTACAGAGTATCCTTGGGGCATAGTGATGTAATCAGTGTACATATTGCACAAACCAGCTACGATGACGTCACTTTTCTTCTTTGGGACCAACCGGCGCTTTAACATGTACCTTGGTCTTCGTCTGAACATTGTGGTAAATCCACCCGGCATGCAGGCTATATCGTTCGGTCCAATTCTAGCTAGTGGAGTAGGAACGATCGTTGGTTGCCATTGAAACAGAACTTTCATCTCACTAGTTGTCAATAAGATCGGTTTGATTCTGTGGCACGATATTTGTTCAACTGATGATGTAGGCAAGGTGTTAATAAGCACGTTCCAGAGTGGATTATTATGCATTGTTTCATTCTGCTTGAAGGAAAATGGGCGAGGCCCATCTGTGATTCCTGCTGCAGGGCTACGATCTATTGCTGGAAAACAATCGTGAACAGTTGATTTCTTTTTGGTCACCGGATCGGCATATTCAGCTTTTGTTGAAGTCATATGCATGAACTGATCAACAGACAAAACGTTATTCTTCACTTCTACAGAATCGTCCGATTTCCAAAGCTCCTTTGCATTTTTCTCCAATTCTTCGCCTATAATTGAAGTGCTTTCCAACATATTCTTTCCAGGATCAGGTGATATGCAAAGTTCCTGTTCGACGCATTTGCTAGTATATATGTCACATGGTTTACTGGATATTTCGCATTGAGGTTCAGCAATATTATGTGATATATCACCCGAGTCAGAGGAAGTAAATGCTGCTACAATCGGATCCTTTCCAATTAAACTGCCTTTTGAATCCATTTTCTGTCTGGGGCCAGTGGTTCCGGCTGTACATAATCCCACTTTCTTTGTTACTTCTTGACCCTTTGGTCTTTTTTCTTTCCCTGTTCTATTAATATCATAGTAAGTTGTAAAGCTTGCTCAGTGAGGTTTCGAACCATCTCTTTTAATTCTTGCATTTCGTTTCGTATCTCGTCAACATCTCTTGAATCTGACTCCTTCGGTTTTTTACTCGTGGTCATCCGTGTTTCCACGACTGACAAATTTTTTACTATTAATGCACTAATTCAATTTTATATTACTTTTATTGAGGAGTGCGGTTGGATGTATGCTGGATATTCCAAGGAATAGAAATTTCAAAAATAAAAATAAAATAAAAATCTTCAAATAAGGGGATTTCCCCTCCCCATATGTATAATTTTCAAAATATAGGATAATTACCCGTGACTGGCAAGGCAAAACACAAATTATAGTAAATTATAACATTTAGAATAAAACTATACATACATATATATCTACTAGCTTACCCGGCGAACTTCGTACCGCCCCAGAACCAATAAATATTGTGTTAACTTATCAGCAATCAATACTCAAAAAAAATTAAGTTCAATAAATGTACAAAAATCAAAATAAAAAGTATTTTAATTACATTGAAATAAATGTAATTCACGTGGCAGCAAGGCATTATCCCCCTTAATAACAAAAATCAGTATAAATTTACTTTGAAAAATTGAAGTAAACTACTTTTTGGAAACATGCTTTTTCGGGCTGTATCATCAGCTAACAACACATAGTACACACTCAATTTATATACTTTTTAATAAAGTGTGTACTCTGTGCAGTTAGCTGATGATGAGCTATACACGAAAAAAACGTGTTTCTAAAGTAATTTAATTTCTTAAAGTAAATTTATACCCTTTTTTAGGATTTCGTACCCATATAATGTACCGAATCCCAATAAGATAGTTCAGAAACGAAAAAAATATTCTATTATATAATAGCTCGGGAACGGTTTGACTTATCGGAATCGGATCATAAATTACAATTAAACTTCTCTATCCATGACAATTTACAACTTTAAGCAGAACGATTTCCCTGGGCGACAAGAAACCGTCTCGAATATATAATACGGAATTTAGAACGTCCTCAAAAATCACCCTTAAAAAATTCATAACACACCACCAGATAACTCTTTAAAAGAGAAATTCGAAATATAAAACAAAACACAACAGCCCTTTCATAAAATTTAAAAATTACGATTAAAAAATTATTCGAACTCCCCTTTTGGGCCAAAAATAGCAAAAAAAATGAATTTTCTTCATAATTTTTTTTTTTAATTTTGTATTCTGCTAATTGGAACGGACACAAATTCAACAAATCAAAGATTATAAAAATCGGTCCAGCCGTTGATTTAACTAACCCGACTTTGTTTTATATACAATGCCTGTCCCACAGAAAGTGAGAGTAACTTTGGTGTGAGTAGTACATCTTAAAGCCCATTTAATTATCTATCGAATGCAACAAACCGGGAGTTTCTACCTCCCGGGGGTTCGTCCTGCAGCATCGATTTGAAAAAAAGTGTTTCGTCGACCGCCACCGTTTTTTTGGACAAAAAAATTACAACATTTTGGAAGAAACTGTATTTCAAAGTTTTTACATAAATTATTACCCATCTTCATTATTCATATTAATCTTCTCGAAATAGGCACCTCTCGCTTGAAACTCGCCGACAGGTGTTCTGTTTAAAATGATCTGTACCGCATTCACGATTTCTTGATCGGTGTCGAATATTTTTTGAAATCGCGCTATGCTATCGAAATATTGTTGAATTACCGAGTCGAATATCATCAGGATACGCTTCTTCTTTTAATAAATCTAACGTCTCTTTAGCCGTCTTTTGCAACCAACAATAATAACGAATCACACACTGCTGTTTTTGCTCCATACCTTTCTTATTCATGTTGACAACACAAAAGTGCACGTGGTTTTCACAATTTGCGCCTTACTCTTTCGACTATAAAACACGTAATAATGCTCGTAGAAACGTCCGGTTTGTTGCATTTGACAGCTGATGGAATGACCTTTAGGATTATCTGAGTGCGAGACCCGTTACGATGCGTTTTCAACCTGCCCGCTCCGCTTGAAAAAAATTGTAAAGGTTGACAAAACACTTTTTTTTCAGATCGATGCTGTGGGTGTAGAGGTGAGGTATGAACTTCCGGTTTGTTGCATTCGATTGCTAATTAAATGGGCTTTAAACGCGCTGTGAGTGGTTGCCTACTCACACCAAAGTTACTCTCACTTCCCGTGGGACAGCCATTGTATATAGATAGTAGACCCGGCCACGCGTTGCTATGGCTCAGTTGTAATACGTTGAATTAATATTATAAAACTAATGTTTACTGATAAAGATAAAAACGATTTAGCCAATCTAAAAGCACACAGGATTGAGCCTTCGAATTCACTTTCCGGATAGTTGGAAAATGTTTTCAATGACTGCACATGTTGATTTTTATAAATATATTTCTATGTGTTTTTTACGGGCATTTAGCAGTCAAAGTGATAGACGTCTTTTTATATATAGCCTTTTTACAACATCTTAAAATTATTTTTCTTGGTAAGATAAATAATAAATCACAATATTTATACGACTGAAATATAAAATTGGCACTCACCGCACAAATGTGAATATATTCATACAATATTACTGAAAGTTGCGAAAATACCGAACACATTTTAAAAACGAATATACATGGATAATATGCGAGTAACGGACGGGCAGATGAAGCACATTTACCGAAATGAAAACACGAATAGGTCTGAATAACTCGGAACACGAAATACATGCAAAAAATGGTTGATGCACTTATTGTAATGTTTCCGGTCAATCTTTCGATTTCCTGTCGGTAATTAATTTTTCGGATCAAAGACCTTTCAGTTGTATAAATGTCTCATAATTTCTTTCGTTACCTGATTGCCGGACATGTGTTTCATTTTTTTTTGTCGTTCTCGCGGTACTTGTGAAGTCGGGTCGTTTATTATTTTCTTTTCTTTTTCCCGATTTAGGGTGTACCATGTTTAAGAGAAATGCAGACCGGTTTGCACTGTACTCGCTAAACAACCATTCGCCTACATTGTTCTGCTACATCTTTTAATTATATTTTTAGTTTATCGTTGCGACCATTTAATGACGGAAAATGTAGTCCGCTACAACTCACAAATGTTAGATGTAAGCACGTCTGTGATCCAACCAATTTGAAAAAATTTCCGACTAAATCACTGCAAAATGTAATAAGAATATACTGCACATAAGGGGAGTTTTAAAATGTGCACAACATATTCTCAGTAATTCACTTTCACAAACAAATATATAAATACGCAAAACATTTAATATCTACATATAAATAGGCAAAGTCCTTTTTTCGTTTATTAACCGATTTTCTTCTTCATTTTTTGTTTGGTAGCTATTAAAAATCAGTTTTCTTTCTTATTTTAATATAAAATTTATACCAAAAAAAATAAAAAAAGAACTGCTTGTTACGATATTTTCGATTCATTTGTTTTTTTTTTTACTGCATGCGTAGCACATGATTTCCGTGCCGTCATTAAGCGACCGCCCGCTGATCGGCTGAGAATCAAAGACCGACACCTTTTTTTGCCTATTCGTTCCTCGCCGTTTCAGGTATCTGAAATTACCCGCTCACCTGTTTGGCCTCCCGCATAGACAAATTTTGTAATTTCCGTGCAACTTTTTAAAATTTTTTTTTGTAGGAACCTAATTTAAATTTTAGCCAATATTTTAGAAAAAAAAATCAGCTAAATCGGTCGAGCCGTTCTTGAGTTACACTTTTTTGTGAATTGTGCAATTTCGGTGCAATTTTTTTAATTTTTTTTTTTTTGCAGACCTTCTTCTAAGAACTACGAATACAACAAAAAAAAAATTATTCAAATCGGTTCAGCCGTTTTGGAGGAGAAGCGAAACCCACATAAGGCAACTCATTTTTATATATAAGATATTGTATCGTATATAATAATAATCACGGAGAAATTAATTTAAATAAATAAATAAATGCATAATTGTAATTTCCAAATTAAATAAATGATCAATGACTGTGGAAAAACTTTGAAAAATTTTTAAAATCACTTTAAAAAGTTTAAATACGCTGAAAATGTTTACTTCAATGTTTACAGAACGAAGAGACAAATTCAAATGATCGGGGAATTTGAATTTTCTATAACTAACCACCCTCAAATTTCTAGCTTGTCCCGTTAAAAAACAGGTTTCTTCGATGCATATACCTACAGAAGTCGCTTCCGCAAATTTCGTAGAAGATCGGCATTGTAGCAGCACATTTACGACGATTAGCCTTACAATGTGACCGGACGGAAAAGATACTTCCGTAATGGTTATTTATGACTCTTGAAGGTTGCGGTATAATATTCGTTCTTTTGTATCGGTGACAATCGTTAACCGCTTTGTGCAAACGATGATGTCGGCAAGGGACAATGAAGAAAAAAGGATATGATCTTTTAGAGGACAGTTTTTTTGATCACTTTGTTAATTGTTCATCGATAGTCAGACCCATCTTCGTTATTTTTTACGATGACATTGATGCGACCGAGAATATATCCTTCTTTCTTACACATATACATATACATACTCTCTCACTCACTTTTCATATTATGAGACTTTAAAGCTTTTCCAGTGAACTTTTCTAAAATTTTCTTTCACACAAACCTTTTCCTGGCAATAACGAATACAATAAAAAAAAAAATTAACCAATTCGGTGCAGTCGTTCGCAAGTTATGGGCGTACATACTAATCGACGATTCATTTTTATATATATAGATAATGCATATATGTTGATAAGGAGAGCATATTAAATTTTCTTTTGTACATATTGTTTTTATATCATATAAAAAAAAAAAAAAAAAAACAAAATTAAAACATACTAAAATAAAAAAAAAACTTGCGATAAGACTCTCCATATATTGTAACGTTACCATTATTTTAAAAGGATTCCAAAATGTACATGTAAATTTTTAATTCTAATATTGCTGACACAAAAAAAATGATTTTAAATTTCTTTTAAATAAATCCGCTAATATAGTTTTATTTACAATTGTATTAATATAGTTTCGATTTGTGTATTAATACTTAAACTATATCTAATTTATATGCTAGACACTTTAGTTGTTTTTTAAATTGATCAATAAACACAAATAGAAACAAAGAATTTATAGTTCATCATGTTAGTTCCCTTTATGTGAGTATTTTCAGTTTCATATGATTTAATGTAAGTTGTACAAATTAATAAAAAAAATTTTAATTTAAATAATTAACTGATGTTATCAAACATTCTTCAATAAATAATTTTAAAAAATTTACATTTCGAATTAAAGTATAAGCCCACCGGACGAACTAGTGTGAAGAAATAGACGGAGTAAAATGAACTAACGTAATCTTTATTGGAATATATATATAGTTTTACATCTATGATTTATAATGCTAGATCTATTTACTAGTTGCGTTTACGCTAAAATCTATAAAAATAAAATGCCGTTTAACATCGATGTTCTTTTTGTTAACAATGTATATTTTACATTTTCAAATTTCGAAATAATTCCAATATCATATCAATAATACATATACCTATTCAATTTAGGTATTTAAAGCTTGAAATATTCGATTAATGTAGTAAAATTACAAACACTATATTACAACGAATTAAGTTTGTTTAGATGTTATCGTTTATGTAAATATATTATAATTTCATTTTACAATGTGAATGAAAATTACGTCTAAAACAAAAGACTTTTATAAAACAGATTGATCGAATGAAATTTTATAAATATCAAAATTTATTAAAAGTAACAAAAAAACATAATGTTTTTAAATATTTGTTATCGTTGCATTAATAACAATTAACGCCAGAAAACGTAACTACATAGGCGTTTTAAATTGTTGGGTGTAACACATTACACCATATTAAGATCCAATCTTTTTATATATAAGACAAAAATATGATACGACATCATCGTGTAATTAATAATAGAATTTTAAAAAAAATGAAAATATACAAATTAGTTTAAAGAAATTAAATGCACAGCATCAAATCGCATATAGATTGGTAATTAAGTTTTGTAAAATTTTAATTTAAAAAATAAAATCATCCAATCGAATTGTATTTACATCGTTAACCATTTAAATAACATTTATATATTTATATTTTTTCGTATATACATCCGTGGATGTTTAATGAAATAAAACGATCGTAACCACGCTCTGTTACCATTTTATGTAATGTATATGTGCTTTAAAATTTTTTTATTATCACGCTCTGCTACCAAATTAAGTTTATATAACACTTATACATTACATAATTTGACATCCGGCACACATTCGTTGCCGAACGATTAATTAAAACAATGACTAAACTAACATAAATGAATAAATAAAAGAAATGTAATAAAATTAATGAAAATGTATTTTCTATTTTATATAATATTTATGATTACTTCATCATATTAATATATTATGTTTTACCCTGCCCGCCATTAATTAAATTTTAAATCCCTTCGAAATATCCTCGGTACATCCAACCACACATTATGTGTTTTAATTACACATAATTTTCATAATTTCTATAAAAACCAAAATATTATTAAATTTAGCACAATTCATATTTTAACAACTTCTCCGTTCAACGTTTTTCGAAAAATCTCTTAACTTCTATTTCTCCAACCACATTTTCGATCATCATTGTCTCAAAGGAAACAATGATAATCATGTGATTGGCATAGACTAATTATTTATATATATATATATATATATATATATATATATATATATATATATATATATATATATTTATTTTTTATTTATTATTATTATTATTATTTTATATATATATAATCAAATTTTTATTTTCATAATAAAAAAATTATTAAAATTTTTAAAACTCATGTGGCGAGCATCTGTCCCGCTACAGTGTTGCATAATATGGATTGTTTTCATGGAGCCGAAGTATACTGTTAAGATCCTATAGAAACGGTCGATTTTTTTTTTTTTGGACTCGTCAACCAAGGACCTTTACCCAGAAACAAAAGATAAGGAAAGAAGTCGGTTATATTTTGATTCGATCAGAAATTTTAACTAAAAAGGAACAAATAGCAGGAATAATTAGTGAGGAAGGAAAAGACAGGATATAGGAAGCACAATAAGGGGTAGGAAGTCCAAGCTTAAGCAAATAAGAATATAAGGTAGAACGCTCCACGGAAAGGGATGAACACTGGAAGAACACATGATCGGCGTCGCAAATAATTGCATCATCCGGATGGAGAGGACAGTGTGGAGAAGAAATCAGGGAGAAACGAAATCTGGAGGAAGGTAGCAAAGAATGGCCAAAGCGCATGCGAACAATGGAAACAACATCAGAACGACGAAGGAAGGGATGCAAAAGAAACCATGAATATGAAGGAAGAGTAGGCTGGACTAAAAAAAAAAAAAAAAGAAAGTTCACATTGATAACATTGCTAGAAAAATCAGGCAGACTATACCGGCTTTATACAAATGAAAACAACAAAACCACGAGATTGTATTTTGACTTATTAATAATGTCTAGGGTTCCTCCCTCAGTCCTACTCTTTTTAACATCTATACTATTAGTATAGCTTCTTTTCGTTTAAATTCCTATTCTTTATTCTTTGCGGACGACATTCTCCTCTTCTCCTCGTCTGAGGATGTTTTAGCAGCCTATGAAGCAGTCAGTTCGTCGCTCATTATGCTGGAACATTCTCTCTCCTTAATGAATCTTTCAATTTCTCCCTCTAAGTCTTCTTATACTATTTTTACCCTCCGTCCCTATAACCCTGCTTTGGTCAACCTATCCTTAAACAATGTATTTTTTTCCCGTGTTAATTGCTTTTGTTATCTCGGTGTATTTCTTGATAGTCGTTTGTCCTTCTCTGAACACATCAAATATCTTTTTACTTCCACTATTAAAAGGTTAAACTTGCTGAAAGCCCTGTCACCAACTAAATGGGGTGGCGATCCCTATATTCTTATTTCTCTTTACAAATCTATGATCCGTTCCAAATTTGATTATTGTTCTTTTATTTATGGTAATGCGTCCAAGACATGTCTTTCCAAACTAGATGTAACTCAAAATTCTTGCCTTCGTCTCTGCCTTGGCGCTCTTAAATCCTCTCCAACCCCTGCTATTCTTGCTGAATCCAATTCGTCAGCCCTATCCATTCGGAGAGCTTATTTAGGCTATCGTTTCCTTATTAAACGTCTTCCTCTCGCATCCCTTGTTCAGTCTTACCTTTCGATTTATAACAGCTGGCGCTTCACTCCCAGCAAAACCCTTATTCTGGCTTTTATTTCACATCGTCTCGGTTCATTTTGGCCGTATATTATCTCGTTCAATAATCACCCTTATTTTTCCTTCGACTTCGCCGACATCTGTCATCCTCCTAAGGTATTTATCCTCCCCTCATTTGCAAAAAATCTCTCCCAAGCCGTAATTAAACAGGTATTTTACAGCACTATCAATTCCCTATTTCCTTCTCATGTTACTATTTACACAGATGGTTCGAGGGGGCCTGGTGGTGTTGGTGCTTCCTTCATCCTTCCTGATCTTAACCTCTCAGAATCTTTTCGCCTTCCTTATTTCTGTTCCATATTCATAAACGAATTATTAACTATCCTACGTTATATTATTTTTATTTCCTCGAATCATTTTTCCTCTAAATTTTTAATTACCTCTCACTCTTTGAGCGCCCTTCAAGCCATATCTTCTTCCATTTTTGATCAGTCGTGTGACACTTTGTTATCCTCCGTATACGTTCACTCATTCACAATCTTTCCTATCTCCGTTCAATCAATATTGATTTGCTGTGGGTACATAGCCACTCGGGCATATTTGGTAATGAAGCGGCTGATTCCTTGGCTCGGGCTGCTGCTGCTTCCTCTCCTCTTTTTTTTAAAAAAATTCCATCCTATAAACTTCTATCAATTTGTAAAAGCTTTCATATCCGATTTTGGTCGGACACCTATGTTTCCTCCTTTTCTAATAATTATTCATTTCATCTGTCAGTCCAGCCTACTCTTCCTTCATATTTCCTGGTTTCTTTTGCATCCCTCCCTTCGTCGTTCTGATGTTGTTTCCATTGTTC
This sequence comes from Icerya purchasi, assembly GCA_039619475.1. Lineage (NCBI taxonomy): Eukaryota > Metazoa > Arthropoda > Insecta > Hemiptera > Monophlebidae > Icerya > Icerya purchasi. The sequence goes on from CM077116.1 coordinate 232,762,473, forward strand.
GTATGCGCTTTGGCCATTCTTTGCTGCCTTCCTCCAGATTTCGTTTCTCCTTGATTTCTTCTCCACACTGTCCTCTCCATCCGGATGATGCAATTATTTGCGACGCCGATCATGTGTTCTTCAAGTGTTCATCCCTCTCCGTGGAGCGTTCTGCCTTATATTCTTATTTGCTTAAGCTTGGACTTCCTACCCCTTATTGTGCGTCCTATATCCTGTCGTTTCTTTCCCCACAAATTATTCCTGCTATTTGTTCCTTTTTAGTTAAAATTTCTGATCGGATCAAAATATAACCGACTTCTTTCCTTATCTTTTGTTTCTGGGTAAAGGTCCTTGGTTTACGAGCCCAAAAAAAATAAAAAATAAAAAAAAAAAAAATGTCTAGGATTAGATACGAAATATAAATTTGGTGGAAGGCAAAAAGAAACGGAATTAAGGAAAAGTTAATAAGATACAAAAACGATGTTTAAAAATATTTTTAATAAGCTGGAGTAGTACAAATCTCATAACGAATACTCTTGATGGGATAATAATAAAGAAATGTCTTCAAAAATGTTTTTTTATTACAGTACAATTATTAAGGTATAAAATAAAAAAAGAAGATTACCGACAAGGGAAAAGGTTTACGGGACTAGCAACTATGACAAATTATGTTTTATAAGACCTAAAGGGATTAACAATAAAATTGACGATGTTGAAGAGGAACTTTTGAGTCAAATATCGGGTAACATACCAAAAGAAATTTGAGACGAATGCAATCGATAAATATGGAAGGACAAAATTAAAATTTGGTTGAAAGCTTGGTGCAAAGAATGAGAAACGAATAGACGAAGGAAAGAAACAAAGAGAATAATTATAAATAATATAATCAAAAAAAAAAAAAAAAAAGGCTTTTTAGTTCTTAGGTACTAATGCATGGTGGCTCCTTCTTTTAGTTGCATACCTTTCGGTACGTATATGTTGTTTTAGGATTTATAGTGGGTATGAATGTAATTGTTTAGAAATTAGACGTAGTTTAGTGAAAATAGAAGTTAAATGTAAGTAAGTAATATATATCTATATAAGATGAATATGATGTATTAGCTTTAAGATATATGAATAAACGATATAATTATATTGGGAACCCACAGACGAACAATTGCCTTGTGAGACCTGCAAATTATTTTAAAAATATCCATAATTGTTTATGTGATCAGCAAAAAATTGAATGAAACACAGTATGGTTTTTATTAAGTTTTTGGAAATACAAATATATTTATAAAATCATTTATTTTAAATAATTTTTATACAGCTCAGAATGAAACGTATTAACTTTCAATAAAAATAAAATATAAAATATTATTAAAATTAATAATATTTCAGATCGTAAAACGTTTTTACATAGAAAAATTTACGATTGCATGAACATCAATATTTTAATAGAGAATTATTATTAATCGATTTGCCGAATGTCTATTTATTATTCAATACCTGCTTTAAAGAACTCATTCATTAACACAATAAATTAGATTTATTGTAGAAAATTTCTAAAAACATTCATTTCATCTATCATTTGGTTTATTAGGGGAAAAAAGAACGTTTTATAAAGAAAGAGTATATATAATTTTATTAATGAACTCATGTATTCTTTAAATTAACTGAATTATTTTTAAAATAAAAAGCACAAATTTAGAATTTGCGTTTTTACAGCATTGATTATTTTGAGAAAAGAAACTTAAATTTTGAGTGTAGAAAGTGAAATTTTGTTCTTGTCAAGAACACGGGGCCCCTAGGAGGCTGTGACCGGCGGTTGTAGCTTTCCCTCCTCTCCAAATTCGACTGTGAATGTAACAACCTAGTTGTAATCGTAACAGTAATAATAGAAATATCAATAATAATAATAATAATAAATACATTAATACCAATATTAATAGCTATATACAGAAATATTTTAACAATAAATTTTTAGTAATAATCGGTAAGCATTATAATAACAGTAAAAGTATGAAAACACTAAAGATTAAACTATATCAGATTATCATTTACTTATACATGTAGCCTGCATTCGCATAGGGCCCTATCTGTAATCACACATTTCCCCTCATCCACACTCAATACTAAATACACATAAACGAAGTAACGGTTTATGAAATGTTATGTAATTGCCTATTAAGAAGATAATTGTAATATGATATTTTAACATACATCCGAGGATAAGGGAATATTAATGTCAATATACCTCTGTGATCAGAAAAATCTAAATCCGAAGTACTATGTGTGAATTTTGGATTAAGTACATCATTATTTATATCTTTAACAAAAACCATGATTCAGCCACGAAGAGAAACTCAGATTATTTTGTCTGTATGAGGGTTCATTTTCAAGAAATACGAACGTTGCTCCGTAATCTAAGAAATGTCGTCTTCCACTTCGTCATTAGATCACAACATCGTGGAGAAACATACACCCGGTATGGTTATTTTTTTTATCACCTTTGCGTCATTCTATTTTATGCCAGTGAACGCAAAATAATTCTGAGAATCGCGAACGTTTAGTAGGATAAATTCCACCCCACAGTCATACATGCACCATTACATCCCTCTCTGTCTGATGTACAATCATACAGATCTATAACGTGTATCCATCATCTCCCTCTCGCAAAATTTTTAACTTTGATTTTAACAAACACCAACTTTTTTTGTTTTTTTTTTGAAAAATATGTATTTATAATTTTTTACATACAAAAATTTTCGTCAAGCTAAAACGCTTGTCGACGAATTATCTCCTATTGAACATTTTACCATCTTAAATTAACTTATACATATACATGATCGTGTAATATTTACTTAATCTATTTATTTTACTTATCAATAATTACTAATCTATTTCTATTTCCTATATTCAGTTTTTTTTTGTTTTTTTTTCTTCAGTTTTTTTGTTATGCCTTATCATTTTATTTATGTTTATTATTTTTTTTATATTTTCTTCTTCCTGGAGCCATTCCTTTATTTTCCTTTTTCTTTCCCCTATTTTTTCCTTCTCTATTATTTCTTTAGGTATTTTATTCAACATCTGAGTTATAATATATGTATTTATCCGTTTGCTAATCTATGTTCTTGCTAACGACAGTTGGTACGAAAGTTTTCCTCTCAACTCATATTCTGTTTTTATTCTTTTCTCTAATTCAATTTTCTTTTCTGCTGATATGTACCGCCATATCTTCAGTAATAAATACATTCCTCTTATGCTCATTACGTCTTCTTTTTTTAATTATTTCACTATCGGTTTCTCCCTTTAAGGATTTCCTATTGATTTCAAGCATTTAATTTGCAGTTTATTTATTTTCCCCAAGTATACTTTTCTCATCATTATGCCTGAATTCCATTTCTGATCCTCGACTCTACTAGCGCATAATAAACTACTTTTAATGTTTCATTTGTTGCATATTTCTTTAATGTATATAGAGCTCGTAAAACTGCTCTTATTTTCTTTGCAATGTATTCCATATGTATGTCCCATCTTAAGTGTTGGTCCATCATTACCGTCCAAAAATGTTTATAATGCGTTACAATGTCTAACTTTTGACAGTTTTTCATTTCACATTCGCGTCTTTCCCCCATCGAGTGTACACATTCGTTTGAGTGCATTATTATATTTGGACAATACAAATCAGAGCTGTCTCTTTTTAACACATGTTGCTTTAGTTTGAAATTGCTTTAGTTTGAGAAGAAATTGCGAATGACTCAATTTTCGAGAAAACACATCTGTAACGTCGTTTAGAACCTGTATATTTGTATTCTTCATTCTACGTATTCTCATTAAACAAAGACTGTTCGATCAATCTTCAGCTCTAGTTGATCAAAGCCATGTAATTTTTCTACTTTTCTGGTTTAATCAGGAAACAGCGATGCGTGCACACGAAGTAAACATTTATACACATATTTTTAATATTTTTGATCATTTACCTAACCGTACATTATTTCATTATTTAAATTACAAGTTTAGAACGTTGGTATAACAACGTCTCAGAATAAATCGAAGTTAGGTCGTCGCACCCCCCAAAGAGCGCAAGTTGTGCGGGGGTAGCCAGAAATCAATCTGAGTAGCTGAGTGAGCGAGCTCTTCTTGCCGCCACAAACAAAGACGTCTATGAACTTTACAGTATTGTGCAATGGGTGGTCACATACAAATCCGTCGACACTGTCGTGGAAACAGATGAAGCGGTTAATTATCCAAGAGAATTTTAAAATAAATATTCACAAATTAGTATATACATAAACACGGAAGTTATTTTACTATGTTAAATTCGCAATAATTTTAAATAAATTTCCGCAACATGTTTTGGAGAACAATGTGCTGCGTAATCATGGGTACATTGCAAGCACGATTATGGAGAATTTTGTCCTCCAAACCATCTTAGGGAAATTTATTTAAAATTATTGCGAATTTAACATAGTAAAATATTATAATTGCTGTGTTCAGCTATATACTAATTTGTGAATAGTTTTAGAATTAACCAGAAGATATTTAGAAATAACGCTAATATAAAATGTTTAAATTCACTCGATCTACCAGAGGTGCCACCGCGCATGTACTCAATTAATAGTTGGCGTGGCAATTATCATGTTAAGAAATATCAATCAGCCAAAGCTTTGCAACAGCACGCAGCCTACAGTAAAATAATTAATGAACAACGTCATAGAACCAACAATATTGACGGGACCATTCAAAAATGAATACGTCCTCATCCCTTGCATTCCTATAATCCCAACGGATATGTCATCTCAATTTAAGAGAATGCAATACCCTGCTCGATTGGCGTTCGCAATAACCATCAACAAATCTCAAGGCCAAACTTTAAAATTCTGCGGTTTAGATTTACACACGGATTGCTCTTCGCATGGACAGAGTTATAGGCTGCGTGTTCTAGAGTTGGCAAGCCAGATAATCTCTACATCTATGCAAACAATGGAAAAACGAAAAAAGACGTATATTCAGAAGCATTGCGAAATTAAAATTATTATTTAGAAATACGCGTTTTCTCTTTTATTTCATTTACATTTAACCAGATTACGCCACAGCCACGGGTGGTGGCAGGGTATATAACAGAATATGTATTACTTTATCTCTCTCAGTCTGCATTAATTCTATATTTTGTTTCATGATTCAACGAATGTTTCATATTACTCCTTCGTGCACTCATATGCATACATAGCCACACACTTACATATATACCTAAGCCATTACCCATATGCTTCTGCAAGTTTTTCTATAATGACGAAGACAATTCATAGATATTGTTATCTATTTTAAAAGACGCGCGCATTTAAAATATAACAAAGGAAAAAACAAAAATATGTGAACTGTGCGTCCTGATAAATTGCTTTTAATTTTCAGTTTGGAGTATTGGAACTCGGATGTTTCAAAATTGGCGAGAAATTTACCTGTTGTAACCCTATCATAGATCCTCACACACTGTATGCACAAAGTGAAAATAATGAGCTAATTTAAAGAAACTAAAAGGAAAAAATTTAAGAGCTAAACATGTCATTGAAATTTCCTTTAAACTTTTGGTTCTAAATGTCGAGTTTCAAACCATTTCTGTAGTCTTCAACAATATCGATCTTTTCCTATTTTAGGAAATAATGAATATGTGTGTACAGGTAGAAATATATTTCTTTTTTAGGAACTAGCGTCTACTGTTTTGAGAAAAAAAAACCGAAATAAGCAACGAAATGTTTATGCACGATTATAAACAAATTTACGTTACCTTTAAACATTTCCGATGTGTGTAATGATTTCTTAGCGGAGGCGAGATAAAAAATAAACGTAAAAAAAAAAAAGATCGCGATTATTAAATAATTTTGTTAACACTACCGGAAATACACGAATAGTTATGTGCCGGATTGCTGCAAGTTCATCAAATAAAAATATATTTCTAGCCTACTGTAATGTTTTTAATTTTTTGTTCTTCCACAATTTAGCTGTAAAATATGGCACAGACGTAACTAATTATTATTTCACATATTTAGGATTCTTGTTATTGACGAATTTGTAATTTGGACGAGTAAAGCTTTAATATTTTGGTTTCTTATGAAAGTCCTGATCCGCATAGTCTCGTCAATGTTAGCCATATGATTGGTTGAAAGACGGTTGAAGACATTTTAAAGTTCAGGAATAAACATGTAACACTGAATGGCATACATGTTACAAACGGAATAAAATTGTTCCAAAAAAACATCAATATTTGCAGTTAAATTTTTAAGTTAAATATATTGAGAAATTTTTATACTTTAACATACATTATTATTCATGTTATACATCAATTATATGAAATTTCGGGAAGAAAATTATTTCTTACCAAACGTTAGTAAAAAACGTATAATTAATTTATTATTTATTTGTTAATTTTTTAATACATAAGGAAAACATTAAAAATATCAACAATTTATTTGGGGAAATTTATTTTACACAACATTTTTTTTAATTACTCTGAAAGGAAAATAATTTTTCCTCTTTACATATTATTTAGCGAAGGTCAATAAACCAGAAGAGTAGGTATCTTCTTGTAGGCCTATATCTCTTTATTACCTTCAATCTGCAAATTGGTTGAAAAATTGCTCCTGACAAGACTTCAGCCATTTATTGATGTTTAAACGAGCAATTTGGCTTCCAGAATGAACATTCAACTACTCAGCAGGTACACCGCGTTTGGCTCGCAATAAATAACGCTTTAGAATATAAAAAATACTGCTCGGTAGCATTCCTGGACGTGGTCCAAGCATTCGATGGAGTGTACCATAAAGAGCTGCTGTCCAAACTAAGTAATTAACTTACCAAGTAACTACATTTCCTTGTTGCAGTCGTTCTTTTCCAACAAAAAATTTCGTGTCGTAAATAACGATACCAGAACGAAGTTTTCCGAGATTCGAGCAGGAGTACCTTAAGGAAGTGTCCTCGGTTCTCTGCTGTACCTACTTTTTACAGCAGACATTTCGAGGACAAGTAGCACAACCTTAGCCATGTTTGCCGACCACACCGCAGTCCTTGCAGTAGGTAGCATACAAAATGAAGCAAATGCTAAATTATAAAATGCATTAGATTTAATCTCTCAGTGGACCTCAAAGTGGAGGATTAAATTAAACGTGACAAAGTCAGTTCACGTGATCTTTGCTTTACTTCCAATAGATATTCGTCGATGCGATTATATAAATAACACCCAGGTACCAATATCCAGCTTGGCTAAATGTCTTTGGCATCCACTTGGACACTCGTCTCACTTAGCAGCCGCATATTAGGGCTAAAAAGAGCAAATAAAGGCAAAGGTTAGGCAACTTTACTGGTTATTGGGTCATTATTCGAAGCTAAGCTTATATCACAAGTGCCTAATCTATAAAGTAATCATCAAGAAAATCTGCACTTAAGGTATTGAATTATGGGGATGAACCGTAATATCATACAGCGGACTCAAAATAAAATTATACGGATGAAGTAAAAACTGCAAGATTTCAAAGGAATATTGCACACAGATTTAGATCTTAAGTCACGATGAGGTCATTCCAGACATCGTAAATGCGTACTAGTAATTCAACAGATGCTGACGGAGGAACTCAAATCGCATAGGCTTAAGGGATAACGCCAATCTAGAATTTTGAAAAAATCGATTTTTTTTTTTTTTGGCTTCAACAATACTTTAGGGTCTTAAAAATGATATTCACTTCGTATTATAGTGAGAAAAAAAATTTTAAATAGCTTAATTCTTGATTTTGTTGCAGCGCCTCGAATGCCGTTATTAAAATGTTCCAACGCTCGGAATTGTTGCTCAACTTGAAGTACGTCAGTTACGTAGGGGACGGTGATTTAAAAACTTTTAAAGGTATCATAGATGCACAGCCTTATAAAGATTGTACTGTGAGTAAGAAGGAGTGTATCAATCATGTCCAGAAGAGAATGAGTTCTGGTCTTCGTAATTTAAAAACGAAGGTATAAAAGGCCTTGGCGGAAAAGGTAAACCTACTGGCAAATTAATTGACGAGTTGTCGATTTATTATGGTTTGGCGATACGTAGAAATCATGATTCGGTGGCAAAAATCCGGAACGACATTTACGCAACTTTAAACGATAAATTATCGACGGACGACAATCCTATGCATGACAGATGCCCGTGTGGAGAAGACTCATGGTGCTCGTGGCAAAAGCACAGGCCACTGGTGATAAAAATTATGAACATAAGCCAGCTCTCTCGCAACAGGTTTACAAAGCGATTTTGTCCATTTATGAAGAATTAAGCCGAGACGAATTGCTTACTCGCTGTTTAGGCAGCTTTACACAAAGTCACAATGAGAGCTTCAACTCGACTGTATGGTCTATGGCTTTGAAATCGGTATCTAGTGGCAAGCATGTACTTGATATTGCTGTATACATCGCTATAGGCATATCTAACGACGGTTTATCAAGTGTATTATGAGGATCATGCAGAATTTGGGCATGACAATCGGGCCGAATTGTTATAATTTCTGCGTGGAAGCAGACGAGCGCCGCATAAAGTTTTCGGAGAGATCACTTATGAACGCTGCTAAAAAAGCCTGGCTTTCCATAAAATCGCTCAGGAGGGAAGAAAAAGAAGCGAACATTGAAGTAGACGACCAAATGTATAGAGCAGGTAAAAAAAATTTTCAAGGATTTAAGTGTTCGTAAAACTTTAAAAGCGTTTTTCTCAAAATAACTTTTTTCAAACTGGGAGAAAAGATTACTCGTATACTATTGCATAGATTTATTTGAAATTTTGATAGTAACTTTTCAATTATATTGGTTTTTCGATCTGATGTAAATTTTACTTTTTTAAAAACAATTTAAGACGTATTTATTGTTCAAAAATCGAGTTTTTTTTTTTGAAAAGTGCACCATTTTTACAAAAATTGATTTAAAAAAAACCCCTGCGTACTTTTGTGGGGAATAGTATGTAGATTGAAAAAAAATATTAGTTTTTTGTTCCAGGTCTCATAGGTCGCGAGAAATCCTTTCTCCCGCCAAGGCTTTTCAAAAAAACATGATTTCGAAAATTGGCTCTATCGCCGCCATTTTGTAACAAAATAGTAATTTTTTTTTTTTTCACGCTCAAACACATGCTAAATGTACTGTCTAAAAAGAAATTCCATCCTGCTTCCCATACTTCCACAATAAATTATCAAAAATAGGCTTTTTTTTCAGTCGCTAGAGTGGCGTTACCCCTTAAACGTTGTAAAACGGCAAATCTCGTGTAAACGGTTCATGTGTACATTACTGTATTCTTAAAAACTAATCGCTGGGCTAAGTTTTTATTTCTAGTTCCTTTCCCAGTTGTTATATTTATTACTTATTCAAGATTTATTTTAAGATTGTAATAATTGCTCAAAAATAAAAAAAAAAAACAAACATATTATTTAATAAATTCAGTTGATTAGTAATGTTTTTATTTAAAGAGTATGATGCTTATTTTAGAAAAGCTCCATTATAATATTCCTTGAGGTAAATTAAATTCGGTAATACTAATTAGAAGCAAAACGGTGTCGATAAGTAAATAAACAAAACACTGTTTTCTGAAATTTTGCATAATGTATAATTTTCGGTGTATACCAATAATTACTGGCAACTAAAAAGTGTACTGATTAATTGTCATTTAGATTAGGGAAAAAAAGATGTAAAAATGTCAGCGAATGATAATATATTGGAAGAAAATAAAAAATATACAGCTTGGAAAATCAACTTGAAGATACGGTTGAAATAACAGCGGTCTAAAGATTCAAATTCTATTAAAAAAAGGTTATTAATGATAACAATAATGAAAAAATTATAAATATTTGTACATATAAGTATATAATTGTTAAGTAAAATTATATTACTTTATAATCGATTTTTTAAAAATTTAATTAAATTTTGTTCATTAATCCCTTAACTATTGATAAAAATGATTGGAATCTAATAAGAAAGTAAATAATACAGAATATGCGAATGAAAATAAATAGGTTAATAAAATTTAAACTCTATACGTATAAGATCTCACATATACATAAATAAGAGATTAATTAATATTTAGATGAAAACATGCGACTTTTAATTAGATAATCAAAAAAGTTTTGTACTCCTCTGCAAGAAGAAATGGATCAAAATAAAGTTAACTTTTAAACCATGTAGTTTCTTCAACTGGAATCGATTCGCTAACACAGCTATAAAATATCAGACACTCCAACAAAAAATAATGTATCAAATTGGAAATATTTTAAATGAAGAAGTGCAGGCGAATGTTTCAGTATCAATTACGAACATCTTAACACCAATAATCAATAGCACTTCCTTCTCTGTTCTTAAAAATCTTTTTAATTTCAAACTTAAAATTCTCCTTGATACTTACAATTCTTCTCTCCTCTCTGAACTTTCTCCTCCTACCTGGAATTCCTTTATAATCATTCCTATTCCGAAGAAACTCCTACTTTCTAAAGAAATTATTCAATAGTATGTATATCAGTTGATTGTTATCTTGTGAAGTTGTGTAGTGTTGTGTTCGTTTGTAATATATGATAAGATAAGAGTGAACTTATCAGTTCTGATAATAATGTTACCGTTAGTAGCATTATTTACTATTCTAGCGACAACGCGTAAACAGTAATATGCTAAGCAACAAAAAATCGGTTCCTCCGTTCATATTAAATCTAAAAGGGAAGAGTCGGCATGAGTCAAGCGATGGAAGTGACCAGCTACCTACTAAAAAGATAAAGAAAAAAGCGAATGTCAATACTTCTGCATCAAAGTAGGATCACCTGCAAACGGATTCAAATGGAGAATCGTCCTCTACGTCCTTTGCTCAGGGCATAGATGTGTTGTGTAAGGATATACAAGACTTAAAAGTCTCGATGAATTTCATTGGGAATCAGTAGTAGGTTCCACATATGTTATTTAAAATAAAAAACAAAAAAAAAAAACAGCATTTGTTTGGTTTCTAGAGGATAATAATTTAGTTCCGTAAAAAAGAAATCTATTATTATTGCCTTTCGAAATTTGCCTTTAGTTATATTCACTCTCCGCCTTTTAAAGAAAGAATGTTTTCAGTTGGTATTTCCATTCAGTTTATCATTTTTATAATTAGGACTTTTAAGAACAGGACAATACATCTTTCCATAATTTCTGGTTTCTGTCTCTAGGTGTGTGTAGGTATGTTTGTGTCCACATTGGGCGTGCGATGTGTGCGTGCGTTGCGGAAATTTTTTCAAACTTATGTAATCTGTGCTGTATGTCCAATTTGAGGTAGTGATGCGTGTGTGCGATTAAAAAGCACGCATGGATTGGTTTGATTTTCCTTTAAATACACGCAGATTTTAAATACGGTTTACAATATCGATAGTGCGGTTAGTTATATTTTTACATATTTTAATAATGGAATAATTAGTTATGGAAGTGGAAAAGTAGCCAACTTAATTGAATAAGATTGACAAATATTTTAAAAGAAAGAATATAGCGGAAAAAAAATTATTGTGATTAAAGCTTTATTTATTTTAAAATAATTATAATTATGCACGTAAAGTATACAAAGTTTTCTACAAAAATTGCAATATAAAATTAAGTACATTTGCTAATAAAGTATTACTGGTAAAATTTAAATTCTACACTTTGAAATTTACTGGAATTTTTAAAAAACTTAAATAATTATATAACATATATTAAAAGTTAAACCTTTTAAAGTAGTTTATATGAGGAATAAAAATTTCCAAATACAATATTTATATAATTTCTTCTATTGAACTTTGGCGCTTAAAGTTTGTTACAGATGGCGATATATTTGGAAATATTACATCCACTAAATAATTAAACGTTTATATATTCATTCTGGTGTATTCCAAAAATGTGCTTTTATTATTTTTAACTTGAAATAAATAGTGAAATTTACCAAATGTTTCTCTCATTCTATAAATTTCATTAACTTTTTTTTATTTTTTTTTGGTAACATACGCTTATAGTAAACAATTATCGCAAATAAGTGATCTTGTTATTTATTCTTTTTAATCCAGTATTAATCGAGCCAACGATGAAATTAATAACTGTTTGAGCATGTCAGAATTTTTTCTATGTAAAATTAATCCACGCATTTTTTTTTCTCCTAAATTAGCTTGCATAGTTTTTCCCTTTCCTAAATATAATATTCCATTGATTATTGTTTTTTAAACAACTTATTTAGCTCATTATTCCCTCTGTATTAGTTTTATTCTAGGCAGCCGATTATTCATCATAAGCATTTAAACAAACAACACACACTTTAATACACAGTATAATTAAAATTGTGTATAAACCACTGACAAGTTTTGGATATTAATCCATAATTAGGGTACAATATATATATACGAGTATATATAAAATTAAAACTATTACTATAATACGGCGTAGCTGAACGGGTGATTTCAAAAAATCAAAAAAATTGAGCGAAGAAATAATAAGAATATTAAAAGACAGTTGTTACATTTTTAAAAATCTAGTACCGCTTTTTTTAGGATATACTAATAACCAGTCTTATGACACACTGCAAGAACTAACAAAATCTAAATTACGTCTGATTTTCGTTTTCGTTTCAGTCTTTTTTTATTTATTTTTATTTTTTCAATGAAAATCTACTTTAAATAAACTGAATTGTGTACACTAACTTCCAGAATCCGTAAATATTTATGCGAATTAAAAAGCTGATAGCATAAAAAATTAAATAAATTTGATCGGCAAAAACCTTTTCAGTAGTCCGCTTGAATTTTAAGTTTATTACACCAGCGAGAAAACTAGAACTGCATCCATGTGAAAAATAAAAACCTTTATTTGTTTGTTATTTATTATAAAAAAAGTAAAAAAATATTTCGAATTGAACTATTTTTACCCTCGCTATAAAGCGATTAAAAAAAAAAAAGAAATTAAAATAACCGGAAATAGACAACACATTGTTTTCATGCAGCTGCGCGGCAGAAAGAAAAACACACAACAAAGTCCTCGTCAAACTAGATGAGCCGTTGTCGAAAACTAATCTAAAACTAAACACATTTCTGCGAAAAGCAACCGGTCATCCAAATAATAACCGACGACATCCCTTCAAAATGTCTACCTGCACATGGGGCGCTAGCATGCGATTTAAATATTAGTTTAAATAATTATTTATAAATTTGTTAACCGAATAAATTAAATTAAATATACACAAACGCCAACACATAAGAAAAAAGGAAGGAGGAAATAATATGAGATTTAATAATTTGAAATAGAAAAGACAGGATATTACAGGCACAGGTATGAACTGGAATGCGAAAGCGAAAAACGGAAAAAACATATATACCAAGATAGAGAAAGAGAATTGGAGAGGCGAAGAGGATAAAATAAAACAAATTAAAATTTACAACAACTACATTTAAATCTATCAAGAATTAAATTTAATAAGCCAGCAATAATGATGTCTTCCAAATAAAAAAAAATATTGTGTGCTTCAATAAGCAGATAGGAGCTATTTTCCAATTAAGTGTTCATTATATTCATTATAAAATAAATAGAACAGTTGCTAAAATAGGTCCATATGTGCTGCTAAACATAAAACATACACTCTAATAGATAAATATATTTTAACAGCATCATTATTGTAATGTAAACTCTTCTTCTTCTTCTTCATTTACGTGTCATGAACTGCAACAAAGGCTAGAGGCACAGAAAGTTAGGATTTTATAGTTATGATAAGTGGTTAGTGTAGTTGAGATAAGCGAATAATTTCTTTATATTTATTTCATTGTTACTTAGGAGTTCTTTCAAGGTAAACGGAAGGAAAAAGCTCATAATTTTCTCTTTTAATTATATTAAACTATAAGAGCTGTTACTGGTCTGCGAAGTTTGGTAGAACAAATTCGGTTTTATAATAGTAAAAAGTATATACACGCAACATGCACATATCTACAAATTTCCATTCTTAAGTAATTAGTTTTCATAAGTTAAGACTCATTATGTTACAGATGCAAACAAAAAATAAACAAGGATATTTCTGTCTTTACATATAACTTGAGGCAGAAGAAAATTAATTAATATTTGTTTATCACACAACATACATACTTACACAAAGCATAACACACATTTACTGTCATACTTTACATACACATTATTTTTTTACAGTGTATACATGCTTTACTATATCTTACATACACAAGCACACACACTACCTGCACTTTACACTTACCATTGAGACAAATGTGTGGTATGATAAAAAAGTAGTATCCTCAAGAAAATTATCATTGAATGATAAGAACAATTAATTGTCATAATTATAATAATAATAACAATAATAACAATAATAACAATAATAACAATAATAACAATAATAACAATAAACTTAAATAAACAAACTTTATTGTACAAAGTAACATAAAGTCTTCAATTTTATACTGCACAGTTCTTATTTGTTTATATGCTAGACAGTGCAAGCAGAAGGTTTATATCTTTGCTTCTTTAATACTTTACCTCTACCCCACAAACCCCTTCATGCTTGTCGTTGGGATCTTAACAAAACCAACTGGCTCAAATTTCGGAACACACTGGACTTCTCTCTTTCATGTATTCCTACAAATATAAACCCTGTTCAGTCGTATAACTCATTTACACAGTTACTTACTTCAAATTTGTCCTCCTCTTCTTCACCAATCAAATTTCTTAAAAATCCTAAGCACGTCACTGCTTCATCTATATGGTGGAATAGTGAATGTAAAGCCGCTTATGATGCTAGTATATCTGCTTTCAAAAGTTTCCGAGCTTGCCCTTCGACCTCCAATTATCTAATCTATAAAGAGATGAACGTGAAGGCTAGATTTGTTTTCAAATCGGTCAAAAAAGATTCCTGGAAAAAATTTTGTTCCTCTTTCTCCCGTAACACACCCTTTTCTCAAATTTGGAGGATGGCTACAGCTTTTAAAGTCTCCTGTTCTCTTCATCCTATATCTACGAATATTTCTTTGCAAAAGTTAATTTCTTTTCATGACTTTATTTCTCCTTCTTATGTACCAAACTCTGAAGAACTTTTCTCTTAACGCGGACTCTTTCAAGAATCTTGTCTCAGACTCACACTTTTAAATATCTATTTTATTAATATTGCTTCTCTCCCAATGATTTCCTCCTCTCTCTTTTTCGCAAATGATATCCTTATCTACTCCAGCTGTAGTGATGTGGCCGCCGTCAACGAAGAAGTCAATAAATCTTTATCTATCCTTAGTATATCTCTCTTCTCAATTCACCCATTCCTCTCTCCTTCAACGTCTTCTTCTATGGTGTTTTCCTTCCGCCCCTACAATCAAGCTTTAGCAAGTATTATTTCATCTAAAATTCCTATTCCGCTTGTCAGCTCCTTCTGCTATCTTGGTGTTGATCTAAACAGCCGACTTACTTTCTATGCACACATTAACTATCTCTACAATTCCTCCCTTAAAATACTCAATCTTCTGAAAGCCCTATGTTCATCTAAATGGGTGGTGACACTTCTATTCTCCTAATCTGTTCTAAAGCTTAATTCGTTTCAGGATTGATTACTGCTTCTTCCCACTTATGAAAATTCTCTCCTCACCAAACTAGACAGAGTTCAATATTGCTGGTTTTGGTTGTGCATTGGAGCGTCAAAATCTTCTATTCCTGCTATCCTTTCTGAATCTACGTTACAACCACGTTTTATTCGCAGATCGCAGCTTGGGTACAATTTCCTAATTAAACGTCTTTCTGTATCCTTATCTAATCTCATCTCTTACTATCTTTATATTAAAAACAAGTGACGTTTTGCTCCTTATAAAATCCCGATCCTTTCATATTGTTAGAGTGAGTTATTTAAGTGGACTGTATTTAAAAGAATTAACAACGAGAAGTATAAAATGTACTTTATTAAATCGTTAACATAACTTGGAAGAACCACAACGAACAACGTACAAACAGAAACTAAAACGTTAATGCATTCCGAGATCTGAATACAACAATACATCGCGATAAGATAAACCATTTCGAGCGGTAACCGGTTTTTTATGCTAGTTACGGCATCGGGTTTTTACACTATTTACAAATCGGGCGATAATCGGGTTTTTCCGCTGTTTATAGTTTAGGCGGTATCGGGTTTTTACGCAGCTCCTCTAATAAGAGCCTAACAGCGCTCCCCCCGCAAGACCGCAGGTCTTAAAGTTACACCGCCGATGCGGATCCGGCAGATGCCGGAGCTTGTACCGGGAGCTTCACCAGTTGCTGGACTGAGCGTAAGTACTCCGACCCGTTTGACCGGATTGTGACGATCCGAAGTCGGCCTTCGCGATCCGGGTTGCCACCGACTATCCTGCCGATAGACCAATTTGCTGGCGACGTAGCTTCTTTTATGAGAACCATATCGCCGATTTCGAGATTCGGACATTTCCTTTTCCATTTAGTTCGCGTCTGGAGTTGGGCGAGATAAGCGGCTTTCCATTTTAACCAAAATGACGCGATGATTTGTCGTTGAGCCGATATTCGGTCGAGTAGCGGTATCGTGTCCGGATGGGTTGGTTCCAGCAGGTGCGATCCGACGAGAAAGTGTCCGGGAGTTAATACGTCGATGTGGTCGACGTTCGAGATATTTCGCTGCTGGTATAGCGGTCGAGAGTTTAAGATCGATTCCACGATCGCTAAAACGGTCTTGAGCTGGTCTTCGGTGTATATAGCTCCCTTGGAGGCAGCAAGCAAGAGCTTTTTACCGGCTTTTACCGCTGCTTCCCAGATTCCTCCGTGATGCGGAGATCGGGGTGGAATGAACTTCCACACGATCGGGACCGAGCTGTGTTTGCGTTCCAATTCGTTTTTGGCGCCGACAAAGTTAGTTCCGTTATCGGACCACATTATGGCGGGGACTCCACGGCGTGCGATAAATCTTTGAAATGCAGCGAGAAATGCTTCCGTGGATAGATCAGCTGCTGTTTCAATGTGTACAGCACGGGTGACGAGGCAGATGAAGAATACCGCGTAGTGCTTTATGTGGTGCATTTCACCGTAAACGGGCCGGCGAGGTCCACGCCGGAATTCGTGAATGGCCGGGCGATTTCGGTTCTTTCGGCGGGTAGGTCGCCCATGATTTGCGATATTGGTTCGGCTCGCATTCGGGTACACCATACGCACTCTTGGATCGTCTTCCTGACGAGGGACCGTAATCCAGTTACGAACCAATGTTTTCGAAGCAAGAACGAGCGGGTGAATGCTTGAGACGCGTGATAGTACTTTTCATGTACTGTCGTATTAGCAGCTTTGCCAAAATCGATTTGGCGTGAAGGATGGCGGGATGCTTTACATCGTATGAGAAGTTACTGTTGCGTAATCTTCCTCCTACACGTAGAACTCCGTGTGAATCGAGAATGGGGTTCAGAGATTGGATGGAGCTTTGAGATAGCACGGGAAAGCCTTGGCGGGCGGCGTTGATTTCGGAATGGAACCAGGTTGATTGTGATATACGAAGAACGTCGTTGATCGCTTGTTGAGCTGATGATGTCTCAATTTCCGATTGATTTCGTACACGTGAGATGAATGTTCTGACAAGCATCATCGATCGGACGAGTTTGTCGTATGCTGAGTACCGGGCTATAATCGACTCGTCCGAGATCGGGCTGGCGAGTAATGCGACGCGAAGTTTTCTGCTTTCCGGCAGATTATCCGGTAGATCGATATTTTTGTCTGGATAGCCTGGGCAGTGTCCGAGCTGCAGCCAAGGGGGGCCATGGTTCCATATCCCGTTTTCTGCGAGAGATCGCGCTTCGATGCCTCGCGTGACAAGATTTGCTGGGTTTTCTTTTGTATTTACATAGCTCCAGCATTTAACCGGGAGGATCGACTTGACGAAATCGATCCAGTTTCTCACGAACACTTCGTACTTTACCGACGGTCCTTGCAGCCATGCCAGGACTATGGTCGAGTCGCAGTACGCGAGAGCTTCGCTGAGGTCGAGTTTTAATGTCCTTGCCACCCGCTCCATGAGCCGGGCTAACAGAACTGCTCCGAGCAATTCTGATCGGGGTATCGTCACAGCCTTTTTCGGTGCATAAGCAGCAATAGCGGGTATCGATAGGCTTTATTCCAGGCAATGGGCCGATTGTAAGCCAACCGAAAATTGAGTTTGCGAGGCACAAACCTCCGTAAAATTTCTTTTGACCGGTGACGATTTTGCCATAGAATTCTGCGCCGAGCAAAATATCGACACTTCCGGTTTGCGAACCGTTGTCCGCGAGTTCGAGATGGGGATCGAGTGAATTGACGTACTTGATCGTGCTTGGATTTATTTCGTATGGTAATGATCCGATTACATCCGCGCACACGCGAAGTTGACTAGTATTAAATCGGGATTCGATTAGCATCGACACTGCGTGGGCTGTTCTAACACTAGACGACGTTACACCTTGGATGTTGGATGCGGACGGGCGCTTTGCGAGACGATTGCGAGTCGCGAACGACTCTGTTACGAGGTTGACTTGCGAGCAGGAATCGATAAGTGCTCGAGCGAGGACGCACTTTTTTCCGATACGGACTTTCACTACCGCACTTGGCAGCAGCACTGTACCAGTTTCGCGCTTAGTCGCAGCCATTACGACTTTTTCTTCGGGCGATGTGCTCTTTTGAGCAGCTTCTTGATGAGCGGGCGTTTCGCGATGCAGCAAAGTGTTATGATCGATGCCACACTTACGACATTTCGAGGATCGGCAAGCATTGCGCAGATGTCCGACGCGAAGACAATTCGAGCAGAGGTTTTTGCTTTTCACGAAGTTCATTCGATCGGCAACGGGTTTTGCGACAAACGACGGGCATTGAGACAGGTAATGTCCTTGATTACACAATGTACACTTCGGGTTATGATAACCGCTGGAATTCCGCGGCGGAATCGTGACAGTGAGAGCTGACTTCTCTCTCGATCTGTTTGCGTTCGAGATCGATGCTGACGAGTTTTTCGGGGTTGAAACTGCTTTCGGCGTCGTCTCGTATGCGAAGCATCGATTGCTTAAAAACGTTGACAGCGGCTCGAAGGACGGATAGGTCGAATAATCCTTATTCGTAGTTTCCCATTCCGTTCTTAACCGATCGGGTAATTTCCTGACGACGAGGAACGTGAAGATTGGTGACATTTTTTGCGTTTCAATGCCACAAACCTTTAATCCGCGAATAATGGCGTTGACTTTATCCAGAGATTCGCGAATTGTTGAGTACGTGATAGTAGGTAGGTCTACTATTTCTGCGAAATGGGTCGAGATGATTATTCGTTTGTTGAAGAATCTTTCTTCTACGTGTTTGTATGCTTCGGGATACACTTCTTCGCTTACCGGATAGTCTTTGAGCACTTCCGAGGCTCGACCGATCATGGCTTGGCGAAGAAAATAAAGCTTCTGTACGTCGCTGAGTTTCGGGTTGTTGTGAATGGTCGCGTTGAACATGGCGAACCATTCCGTGAAGCCTGTTAGTTGACCGTCGAATTTCGGCACAGGAATGTCCGGTAACTTTGCACCGGTTTGATAGTTCGAATCCACAGTGGTGATCGATGTGTTTAACGATTGCCGGAGTACACCCGATTGATTTAGTCGCTCCTTCATGGCATACATGCTTCCGCGAGCTTGCGAGTACGATATTTCTATTTCGAGCTTATCTTTTGAGATATCTTGCTCAAGTTTTAATACTTGTTCGGGTGTTAGATCGTTTTTCCGGTCTAACAGATCGAGAAGCTTTTGGTCGATCTCGTCCAGGTTCGTCATATATTCCTTCCATGTTTCGAGATAGGATTGGATTCGCTGGACGAGTTCGGACGAAGGGTTTTCTTCTAATGCCTCCTTGACATTGGCCTGAATTTGGGTCAAAGACCGGATCGCGAGTCGCTTGCTCCGATGTAACTTTGACTCCACTGATTCGAGAGATGGCTGCACTTGCGTGGGCATCTTGCGAGATTTCGGGTACAATGTTTACAGTAGACGTAAACAGCAACAATCCAAATCGGATTACGGGAACGAGATAACACGAAGATAACGTGATAACTCCGAGCTTCGAGAGTATCGAGAATAGAGTGCGCGAAAGGTTGCGAGAACGTAGCTATCGGCTGTAATGGCCGAACGGAAGCTAGTCGAGCGAGATAACGGGAATGTACTTACGATTTGAGACGGTGAAATCCATAAGGTATACGAGAGAACACTTTCACGCACTGACGAGAAAATTAACGAGAAATCGCGAAAAAACTAGGTTACCGGAATCTACATCAGAATCCGGCCCGAAGGACCAAAACTGTTAGAGTGAGTTATTTAAGTGGACTGTATTTAAAAGAATTAACAACGAGAAGTATAAAATGTACTTTATTAAATCGTTAACATAACTTGGAAGAACCACAACGAACAACGTACAAACAGAAACTAAAACGTTAATGCATTCCGAGATCTGAATACAACAATACATCGCGATAAGATAAACCATTTCGAGCGGTAACCGGTTTTTTATGCTAGTTACGGCATCGGGTTTTTACACTATTTACAAATCGGGCGATAATCGGGTTTTTCCGCTGTTTATAGTTTAGGCGGTATCGGGTTTTTACGCAGCTCCTCTAATAAGAGCCTAACACATATGTAGCAGCTCGAGTCTTCAATTTTTCGCCTCATGTCTTCTCTTACTTCAAGTTTCCATACTTCTCCCATAACTTTGCCAACATTTGGCAGACTATTAATCTCTTCGCTCTCCCTCTCCAGACCAACTTTATCGTACATTCTACAATAAAAGCTGAATTCCTCCACTTGCTTGATACATTTTTTCCTTCTCATCTAACATTCTTTACTGACGGTTCTAAAAAAGAGGATCGGGTGGGCGGCGCGTTTACATCCCTCTCACTGCATCACTCTGAATCCTTCAAGCCCTCTTCCTTCCGTTCTATCTTCACAGCGGAGTCTATATCCATTTTACGCGAAATCTCCGTCATTCCATCCATAAGAAGGATCAATAAATTTCTCATTGTTTCCGATTTCAAAAGTGTTCTTCAAGCTATTTCTTCTCCTCCTTCTCGTTCCTCCAACTCTATTATTCTCTAGATTCGTTCTCTCATATCCAATCTACTCTCATCACACTCTATTACTATTGACCTTTTCTGAGTTCTTAGTCAGTCCGCCATCGAGGGCAAGGAGTTAGCAGATTTTTTAGTCCGTTCGGACATCCGCGATTGTCCTTTACTCTGTAATTTCCCTGCCTCGAATATCCTCCTTCTTTCCTCAGCCCATCATTTCCGACTGTCGTCCGACGTTAATTCTTCTTTATTTTCTAATACCGCCTCTCATTATCTTCAAATTCAGCCGATTCCCTGTGTTCATCCGTGGTTTCAATCCTCTTCTTATCAACGCTTCTGCGACCGTTTCCTTAACCAGACTGCGTTTTAATCACTCCCTTCTACCCTCCTCTTCTGATTGTCCCCTTCACAGTTCCATCCCTACTTCCGTATCTGATGCAAACCACATCTCCTTTGTATGCCTCGTCTTTGATTCTGAACGCTCTGTTTTGTATTCCAAAATCTTAGCACTAAGTCTTCCTGCTCCTTATAATTCTTCCTTTGTCCTTTCCCTCCTATCAACAGTTCTAATTCCTGTAGTTCAATATTTTCTAAGCTCCATTTTTAATCGTTTCTCTATTTAACCCCTTCTATCATTTCTGTAGTTGTTGGGCCAAAGACGATAGTGCGCCCAAGAGGAATCATATAAAATCATATTATTATTTTATATTATAAAAAAAAAAAAAAACTTTTCCCTGCTTCATTTTCCAATGACTCATCTTCTCATTTCCTCACCTTACCATTTAACATTAACAAACTGCGTTATTTATTAAACAATGTTAATGATTCTTCCCCAGAGTTAGACGGTATAGCTTATCGCGTTCTTAATAATCTGTCCAACCCATCTCTTAAAATTCATCTCAATATTTTTAATTATCTTTTATCCACTGGCTCTCTTCCTCCCTCTTGGAACTCATTTGTGATTATTTCAGTTCCTAAGAAAGATCCTTTTTCCTTCCGTACAATATTCCTTACTCTGTGTTGAAGGAAACTTTTCGAAGGTATCCTAAATAGACGCCTTATTTGGTGGCTGGAAAGTAATGATTTACTATTCAGTAACATGTTCGGTTTCCGTCCTGGTCTTAGTCTCTCTGATTACATTAGTCTCTTTATTCCGGACATTTGTGTCATTCTTAAACAAAAATTATACTTTAATTACATTTCTTGACATTTCCAATGCATTTAATAACGTGCATCTTCCGACCTTACAAAATAAAATGCTTTCAATTAATCTTCCATTCAATTTGTTTAAATTGTTATTCGGCTTTTCCAGAATCGTGCGGTTCATCTTTCTACACCTCCTAATACTACTTCCAGAACCGTGTACCATGGTCTTCCGCAGGGCTCCTGTTTAAGTCCTACGCTTTGCAATACATATATTCTTAATATAGCTTCCCTCCCAATAGGGTGGTCTTTCTTTTTCTTTGCTGATGATATCCTTCTATATTCCACTTCTCATGATCTTACCTTTGCAAATGAATAATTCCTTGTCAAGATTAAATAGTTCACTCTAAGATTTACACCTTTCGATTTCACCGCCTAAATCCGCTTGTACTAATTTTACTTGTCGATCTTTTACTTTTTCTTTCGTAAACTTTTCTGTAAATAACATTCCTATTCTCTTAGTTAATAATTTCTGTTATTTTGGTCTGTTCCTAAATAGTCGCCTCTCCTTTTTCGAGCACATTAACTGTCTTTACATGTCGATAATTAAAATACTAAATCTCTTAAAATCTATTTCATCAATAAGGTGGGGAGGAGATCCTAGTACCTTAATCGTCTTTTATAAATCTATAGTTCGTTCCAAACTAGATTATTGTTCGTTTATCTATGTTAACTCCTCCAGATCTCTCCTTTGTAAACTGAATCGGATCTACAATTGCCTCCTTCGTTTATGTCTAGGAGCCCTTAAATCAACTACCATTCCTGAAATACATGCTGAATGTAATGTTACCACTTTACGAATTCATAGACCTCACCTGGGATATCGCTTCCTTTTTAAAGCGTCTTCCAATTTCTTCTTCAAAACTTATTTGGTCCTACTCGTCTATACTTCAGGATTGGAAAAAAAATTCAACTTCTTTCTCATATCTCATATCGACTTGCCGTAACCTACAACAACTTCCTTGCTGTACCTTTCATTTTACAGATTTTCTCTTTCCTCCTAATTTATCATTGTTGTCCCCTTGCTCTAAATCCCTCCCACAACCTGTTCAAGATTTCCTTAATACTATTAACTATCTATTTCCTTTTCATTCTCTTCTTTATACTGACCGATCGAAGGGTCCTCACGGCGTTGGAGCATCCTTCCTATGTTTTGTTCACAACTACTTTGAAAGTTATAGACTTCCTCCAACCTGCTTTATTTTCTTTGCAGAGTCTGTTGCGATTTTAAGAGTCATTTTTTACATATCCTTAGTACGAGACAATAATAATTTGCTAATCATCTCTGATGCTAAAAGTGTTTTACAATCTAACTCATCTGTTGTTCCTCATCATTCTTATGATCCTATCATTCTTCGTATTCGTTCGATTATCCATAAACTTTTACAAACTTACCACATTCAGATTGAGTTCCTTGGATTCTAGGCCATGTTGGTATAGAAGGAAATGAAAAAGTTGATGAGTTGTCTCGAGTTACAGCTGTTAATGGACTCCCTATTAATTAGTTCACTGCTAATAATTTACTTACATTGTCTAAAAAATTCTGTTATAGGTTTTAAACAGCGGTATCTTCTAGTTAAGCTTTGGTTTCATAAATTCCCGTTTTTACAGTGCTATATTATTTCCTCTTTATGTCGGTTGCGTTTCGATCATAGTTTACTTCCTTCATCTCAATATCGAGTTTCACTTTCAGACTCTCCTCATTGTCCTCTACATGCTCCCAGTGATATCCACGAATGTAATTCTACACTCTGTCGTCCGAACGTTTCCTTCCCTACTCTTAACTTCTGAGATTTAATATTCCTGCTCCCTATAGTGCTGCATCTGTTTTCTCTTTTTCTTCACTATCTGTTGTCACTCCCCTTGTATCCTTCATTGATGCTATAGCTGACCGCAAACGAATCTAAATAATTAATTCAGTGATATTTTTCGTTCTTATCGAACATCCCTGTTTAGCAATAGTTTTATTTTACACTTTAACTTAAAATTTTCTTGCAAGTAATTGTCATAAACTATGCATAAATTTAGAAATATCCCCATTATGTATGACTGACATAATTAACTCGAAATATTTTCATATATACATTGCCATTTGCTTGCACCAGCTGATATAATATGCAGTAATATTATAAAATTGATTGATAATACATTACGCACTTTGTTGAAATACATTAGTCATAATATTCAACATAAAAAAAAATATATATATATATAATTTGTGTAAACTACATATAGATCGGCACATATTTACACCTATGGTGTCGCCGAGGAGAACAGGGAAGGACAGATGCCCCCCCCCCTAGATTCTAATAGTATTTCCATGTATTAAGGATGAAGAAACGCTTTTATACAATTTATTAAAAGAGTATAAAAAATATATATATCTTTGATGTTAAGATTTATTTTATTTTTATAGCTTCGTCAAGATAGACATTGGTCAAAGAACAATGGAATAGAGGGGCAAGCCAGACTCAAATCTTTACACGATCAGAGATAGCTGACAGAAAAGAATCAAGAGCTAGGATAACAGGAGAAGGAAGGGAGAGAATGAATGAAGTTTAGTATGGAGTGAGAATACCGTTTTGTAAAAGGAAGGAATAAAAGAAGTTTGTTCAGTTGAAAGCGACGAACAACCGAACATTATACGGTCGAGATCACAAATAAATTAATTGCTTTAGGAATGCGATGGACAATAAGGAGAAGGCATGAGAGAACAATGGAAAAGCGGGGGAGGGAGCAAACTATGTTCAAAACCGTAGGTGGCAAATCGCAAAGAGGTTGGAGCGGCGCATAGAAGGAAAGTTAAAACACCAAAGGAAACGTTGGAGGGAAGGTTGAATAGACAAGAAAAAGGAGTCTGGGTTGGATAATGAGAAGAGGTAAGAGTTAAACCATAGTCTGGAAAGAACAGCTACGAGCAGAAGTGTAATATTGGAAACGGAGAAAACAGCAAGAAACCTACCAGAAGAGGAAGATAATCGAATGAATGAGTCAACTAACTGAATTCCCTCGATACCGGCGTGCCCAGGAATCCAAAAGAAATCCGTTTTCATTAAATGGGAAGAGAAGAGATCATGAAGCAAAGAGCGAATAAGAAGAATGACGTAGAAGGGAGAAGAGATGCAATAGCCTGCAGCACGCTTTGATCATCAGACCAAATAAGGAGACTGCGAGAGACAGATGAGGATCTGATAGAAAGAATGGAACGTAGAATAGCAGAAGACTCAGCATAAAAGGTTGAACAGAAGGAGGCAAGTTTAAAGGACTCGACGTAGTTTAGAGAAGGACAGAAAAAAGCTGCGCCAGCACCATTGGGTTCCTTGGAGCCATCACCGAAGATCGAAAAATAATTTGGGAAAAAAGAGCTATGATTATGTAGAAATTCTGATCTAACAATATGATGAAGAATAGGTTTGGGACATAGGCAACCGTTTGATGAGGAAACGATAACCCAAGAAGGAACGTTGAAGTAAAAGAGGAGGAACATAAAATTCAGCGCGCAGAACTGGGATAGGAGTAAATTTTCGGGCTCCAAGGCAGAGGCGGAGACATGTATTTTGGAACGGATCGAGCTTAGACAGAAGGGATCTAGAGGAGTTACCATAAATATAGAAACAGTAATAAAGAACAGAATGAATAAAAGATTTGTAAAACATAACTAGGAGCACAGGATCATCTCCTCAGTAATAAAGTTGAGCCTTTTGCAGGCGGACACGAATAGATGATTGATATGGTCATGGAATGAAAGTCGAATATCCAGAAAAACACTCAAATAATGAAAGGAGGAACAAAGAGAGATTGGGCCATTATTTAAAACCAAGTTAATTAAGAAGGGAATAAAACGATGCAGAGTAAAAACAACAGTAGAAGATTTAATAGAGGAGATGAAAAGATGGATGTTGGATAAAGCGTCTTGCAATGAAATTAAGAAGTTTTGAAATTGGGAGTTAGCCTGCTCGATGTTGCGATGAGAGGAATAAATAAGGATGTCGTCAGAAAAGAAGAGGGAAGAGGAACTCAGAGACAAAGAAGTAATTTTGATGAAATAGATATTGAACAAAGTTGGGCTGAGGTAGGATCCTTGTGGTAATCCACGAAAGATTAGTCTAGTGGCAGAATGAGAAGAAAGAGTGACCGATCGGCAGGGGAAAAAATTAATAACAAGGGTAGAAAAATGAGCAGTAATGTCTAAGGAAAGCATCAATTCAGAAATAGTAGGGAGATGGACATTGTCGAAGGCTGCCGAGATATTCAGAAAGGAAGCAATAGGAAATTTGTATTGGTCTGCGAGGAATGCACCAATACAATCAAAAGGGCCGCGACCAGGGCGGAGACCAAATATATCACTAGGCAATAAGTTGTGAATGTTCTATCCACAAAACAAGACGTCTGTTGATTAACTTTTCGAAAAGATTTTTTATACAAGAAGAAAGAGAAATTGGACGAAGTGAGGAAGAGTTGGGTTTAGGAGTAAGGATAACGATGAAGGTATTCCAAGATAAAGGAGTATAACCAAAGTGAAGAAAGGAGTTTACTACTAAAAGTTTAGTTAAGCGCAAATTAAATCAAACGAATGATATAAAAAGTAATAAAAATTAAAGTAAAACACAAAGTTCATATAGCTATTCTGAATTTAAGGTCACTTAAAAGCACAGAAAGCCTAATTGAATTAGAAGAGGCATTTTAGAAATCTAATATTGAAATTTTGGGATTGTCCGAAGTAAGAAGACCTGGAGGGAAAATCACACGCACACAAAAGGGGAACCTATTTTATTATATAGGTAATAACTCAGGACAAAAAGGAGTCGGTTTTATTATTAAAAATGAATATATAAGTAATGTAGTAGAGACAAAAGGGATTAACGACAGAATAGCAATCTTAAAAATAAAAATTAATAAAGTTATACTAACATGTATTCAAGTTTATGCTCCGACTGCAGCTGCAGAGCATTGGGAAATAGAAAATTTCTACGAAAATTTAAGAAATATTTTAAATTAAATTAAAATAAAGAACAACAACTTAATAATTATGGGAGATTAGAGTAACCAGATAGAGCAAAGAGAGAAAAGTGAAAAACAAACAATGGGTTTTGTACGGTTATGGGAAACGCGACGAAAGGAGCTGGATGCTCATAAGATTCTGTCAAGAATTCAATCTAAAAATAGTAAATAGTCCGTTTAAAAAAAAAATAGGAAAAATAGATGGTCATGGATATCTCCAAATCAACGGTATAAATCACTAATAGACTCTAGCAAGAATCAGTCAATTATAAATTTCGAAATAAAAGGTTTGAATAAGTTCAGCTTCTATACAGATCACAGACTGCTAATTATAACAATTGCAATTGTTAAAGAAAAATACTACAAGAGAGTCATAATAAATGTACATACAGGGCTAGACTAAGAAAAGTACGAAAACATAATTAGTGAAGAGTTAGGGAAGATAAACTTAAGTAGAGATCAAGAGATTGACGAACTATATAACGCCATATCTCAAAAAATAACGTCAACATTCAAAAACACATCCAAGAAAAGAAGTGGAAATATCCCACAGATAAGCGAAGTAGACGACATTTACCAATTACGTAAAAGAAGAATGGAAATTTTAAAAATCGCTAACAGGTCTCCAAAAGAAAAGATTGAATTAAATTTAGTGTCAAGAGCTATAAGAAATAAAATAAGAGAAAGGGACCGAGCTCAAAAAAATGAAATTATTAATAATATTTTAGAAGGAAGTAAAAATATAAAACTGCTAAAATAGAAACTCAGTATAGGAGCACAGTGGGCAACTCATTTTATGAACCTGAAAGGGGAGAAAATATGCGAAAGAAAAGAAATAAATAACTTCATGACTGAATATTATAAAAATTTGTACAATGATATAGAAAACGATCACGGTATAAGCAATTCTGATGAAACTAATTTTCCAATAGAACCAGAATTTCTGAATGAAGAAATAGAGGAGATAGTAAAAAGATTGATATGCAACAAAAGCCCCAGGCAGTGACAAAATAATGAACGAACACATAAAATTGGGAGGTTTACAATTAATAAAAACCTTAACGATCCAACTTAATAGAATTCTAAAAACAGGCATTATTCCCTGTAAATGGAAGTACTCTGATATAATATTGTTGTTTAAAAAGGGGGATCGACACAAAATTGAAAACTATCGTCCAATACCTTTAAGTTTGACTATTTCAAAAAAATTTTCAAAATTGTTAGAAAATAGAATACAGCCTATTATAAGAGTCGAGCAACCTGTAGAACAAACTGGTTTCAGAAGGTCGTTCGCTACAATAGATCACCTACATGTCATGAACCAAGTCATTAAGAAATGCATAGAATATCAAATCGAAATATATCATATATGGCTCTAATTGATTGTAATAAAGCTTTTGACTCTTTAAAACATCAGTACTTATTTTCGTCACTTAAAAGTCAAGGAGTTCTAGAAAAATACATAATATTAATAAAAAATATGTATAAAGACCTTAGAGCCGGAATATTAACAGATGTAGAAGGTCGGGAATTTTATATTAAAAAAGGGGTTAGATAGGGAGACTCATTATCACCAGTTTTGTTTAACTGTGCTTTGGAAGATATTTTTAGGAAGTTGCACTGGGATAACAAAGGTTTTTTCCAATTTAAGATTTGCAGATGACGTAGTTCTTTTGTCAAATTTCTTGGAAGAACTAAAAACTATGATAACAGAATTAGACGATGTGTGGGGAAAAAAACCAGGCTTTCCATAAATATTGGAAAAACGAAAATATTTACAGAAAACCGAAACGCTAAAATAGTACAAGGAAACGGAATGGTTATAGAAGTAGTAAATCAAGTAACGTACCTAGGTCAACAATTATCTTTTGAAAATCGTACTGAAACGGAGGTAAATAATAGAATAACGAAAGCTTGGAACACGTATTGGGCAATAAAATATATTTTTAAAGGCCCTTTTAACAATTACCACAAGAGTATAATTTTCAACGCTACTATTATACCCAGTTTAACATACTGCAGTCAAACCTGGTGTCTGACTTCAAAAATTATTAATAAAATAAAGGTAACACAAAATACAATCGAACGGCCTATTTTAAATAGTAAGAAAAAAGATAAAGTACCACTCATACTGATAAAACAAAAATTAAAAAATAATATAGACGCAATCAGATATGTTAGAAGACAAAAATGGACTTGGGCTGGTTATGTAGCGAGAATGAAGGATGACAGACATATAGAGCCACTTTCTGGTTTCTTGCACATTATAAAAGCAGAAAGAGACATCGGTTGACAAGGTGGAAAGACGATTTTATTAATTATTTGTTGAACAAAAATTTTCAAAGAGTAGCCATAGATAGGATGGGATGGGAGAGATTACAGCAAACCTTTGCTCATCATGGGCCGTGGAAATTTAATATTTAGTTTTTTCTATATCAAATTTATACTATTCATGTTTGTTATGTAATTTAAGAATTTCCTCAATAAAGGTTTATTATTATTATTAATTTACCCATTTAATTAGCTTTAATTATTTAAAAATTAATAAACATATCTTGAAATATTGATACTTTTCCCACCTAGTGATACTAAGATCAGTTCATGTCTGCGTAGGAGAGCATATAGCAGACTGCTAACATAAGTATGCTGAAAAGTCTGCAGTGGGCGAACATATGATTAAATTTAATAAAACTAAAGTTGTAGCTTAAATTGATAAGGATAGTTAAGGAACGATTGAAATAGAAAAAAAAAAAAATTAATGGAGAGGACGGCTTTAGATTAGATAAGAATTGGAAGCATGTAATTCTTCAAATTAAAAACATTATATAAAGGGGAATAGGAAATACCTGGCTTATCACAAATCGACCAGCTGATTGAGTTGTTATAAATTTTCTAATTTATATTTAGTGTCTTTCAAATTTGTGTCATTTATATTTCAGTTCTGAGGATGGATAAGACAATACTGTCCAATACATTATCAAATATAAATTACAACGCGGTTTTAAACAAAAATTTTGATGATTTAGTTAATTTTACTTGTTTAATTAATTTTATTTATTTAAAAAAAGTAATAATAATAAACATATATTGAAACATTCTCACTTATCATAGTTAGATCACTACTAGTATTCTTACTTGAAAGACCCACCTTCGCCACCACTCCAAAACAGCAATATACAACCACAGCATTACATATCACTCAACCCCATATTTAAGCACCAATATTAGGAATGAGCTCTAATTTCAATATCGTGCGGGGTGGAAATTTTCTGTTCGATGGGCTTAGAATTGATCAGAAAAGCTAAATCAGAACTCGCATTATACGCTAGTAGGAAAACGGAAGGAGGTGTAGATGCCGATAATACATCTGCTTTTAAATACGGTTAAGCTTTTTCTGCATATATATTTGGCAGACTACCAGAAGCTCGCCCGTGACTATGTGCCTCAGTTGAGTTGATGAATATCAACTTAGAGCGAGTAGGCGAGCACCCGGCGCCTTATAACTGGGTCCCCTCGTGCTAAGGGAGACAACCCCTACAGAAAAATCCGGTAGAGGGCAAGAAAATTACAAGAAAATGGCCCTGGGTCCGGTGCGGCCCTTCAGGGGGCACAGGGTGCGAAGAATACCACCGTCTGCTAAGGATAATACAAGGAAAACGCAACAACAGATACAAATCGTCACATGGTACATCCGAAGTTTATATCAACCGGGAAAATTAGAGAATGTGTTAAAAGAAATGAAAAGAATGGAAATTGGCATACTTGGAATAAGTGAACATCACTGGCCTGGAAATGGTGAAATAAATACAAGAGAAGGAAAATTCTACTATTCCGGAAATAATAATTTGAAACACATAAATGGAGCCGGAATGATTATCTGTAAACAATATATTCCCTTTGTAATAGGATTTACACCATTCTCAGAAAGACTGATGCTAATTAGAATGAAATTCGGAAACGTCATTATATGAATATCATACAGGTGTATTTTTCAACTGCCGATCCGAAATATGATGAATAAACGGAGGAGCAATACAACCATATAGAAAAGCTAAAAACAGTCACAAAACCAAATGAAATTTTGATAATAATGGGTGATTTCAATGCGAAAATAGGAGAAGGCAGACGACAAAATTGGGTAGGACTGTTCGGATTGGAACATCCCAATGAAAGGGGAGACCGATTATTTGAGTTTTGCAAGCATCACAATTTAGTAGTAAGCCATACGTAGTACAAAATGCCCCAAAGGAGATTATGTACATGGAAGTCGCCGAGTAGTACTGAAAATACGGTAATAAGGAACCAGATCGATTATATTATAATTAATGAAAGATATGGGAACGAAATTAAGAGAGTAACAGCGTACCCAGGTGCAGTTGTAGGATCAGATCATAACCCAGTGGTGGAAGGTTTGAACTACACTGGAAAAAATGAAGAAGAGAGAAACAAATAACAAACCGGTAATAGATGTAACCAGGCTACAAGATGAAAAAACGAAAGAAAAAATGCGTATGAAGATAAACAAAACATTCACAAAAGCTTATGAAGAAACAAAAACAGATGGAATAAAAGGAAAAATTACGAAAATCACAGAACAAATGGTTACAATATGTAATCAAAATATAGGAAGAACCACTGGTAGGAAGAAAAATCCATTGATGACTGATGAAATCCTAAAATTAATGGAAGAACGACGGAAACAAAAAAGAAATAAAATAATATACAGAGATATTCAGAGAAATATAAAAGGAAAAATACGGACAGCAAAGAATAAATGGATGTCTGAGCGCTGTCAGGAAGTGGAAGATCTGGAGAAAAAACACGATGCTTTTAATCTGCATAAAAAAGTTAAAGAAATTACCGGTATCTACAAAAAGAAAGTACCCGCAAAGTTATTTACAGAAGAAGGCACATTAAAATAAAGGTATGGACACAATACATAGAAAAAGTATTTAGTGATATAAGGACGGAGCAATCAACTGAAACGATGAACGATGAAGAACATTTAGAGATACTAGAGTCCGAAGTAAAATATGCTATACAACAAGCAAAAGTAAGAAAAGCAGTAGGTCCCGATGGTATCCCAATAGATATAATTAAATTATTAAATGATGAGAATATTGAAAAATTAACGGAAATCTACAATAAAATCTACAATACTGGCGAGATACCACAAGAGTGGTTAGAATCAACATTTATTACATTACCGAAGACAACAAACTCTAATACTTGCAACAGCTATAGAATGATTAGCTTAATGAGTCATCTTCTGAAAATTTTACTACGAATAGTGCACGCCAGAATAAGAAATATATGCGAAAGAGATATGGATGAATGTCAGTTCGGCTTCAGACAAGGATATGGTACTAGGGAAGCATTGATAGCAGTAAATATAGCTCTACAGAAATGCTACGATCAACAAAAAGATGTATTTGTATGTTTCTTGGATTACGAGAAGGCTTTTGACAGAGTCAAGCACGACCATTTAATAAGAATTTTAAAAAACAAAGGAATAAATCAATATGATATGAGAATCATCCAGAAGTTATATTGGGAACAGAGCGCCAAAATTTTAGTAGAAAACAAAATGTCAGAAAGCGTCCGTATAAATAGAGGAGTCAGACAAGGATGTATACTGTCACCGCTTCTGTTTAACCTATATGCAGACAGTATCTTTGAGCAAGCGTTATGGAATCTCAGAGCTGGGATTCAGATAAATGGAAAGTACATAAATAACATCCGCTATGCAGACGACACCGTTCTTCTGGCTGACTCTTGTGAATAGTTACAAAATATTATTAACGAAGTTAATGAAGCAGGTAAAAAATATGGACTAGGGATAAATGAAAACAAAACAAAATTTATGGTAGTCAGTCGCAAACAACATCGAAACACAACTATTCAGATTAATATGAAAAACATCGAAGAAGTTAAACAATTTAAGTATCTAGGATGTTATATTACACAGAAGCGTGATCCAAATAGTGAAGTTATAAGAAAATGTGGGCAAGCCAAAACAACGTTCGAGAAGTTTAAAAAATTGTTAACGGACCAATCTCTGAGTCTCCGCATAAGACAGAACTTCATAAAATGCTATATATATCCGATACACTAGTGTATGGGGTCGAAGCAATGACATATACCGTAAGAACACTCAAATATTTCGAAGCGTGCGAAATGTGGTTATATAGAAGAGCCTTGAAGATATCTTGGGTACAGAAAATGTCTAATGAAGAGGTGCTAAAGAGAGCTAGAACGGAAAGGAGAATAATTGAAGAAATAAAAGCAAGAAAAACTAGGTATTTTGGTCATATTATACGAGGACAAAAATATGAACTATTACGGTTGATCATTCAAGGAAAAATAGAAAGGGAATGAGGAAGAGGTCGAAGAAGAATATCATGAACCAGAAATGTCCGACAGTGGATCAAAAAATCATCGATAGGACATCTGATGCAGGCGACAAGAAGCCATAATATATGATCGTCTACGCGCAGATCACTGCGTACGACACGTCGAAGAAGAAGAATAAGTTCGTCGTCGCTCGGGATCGAACCCGTGATCTCCATAACGGAAGTCAAACGCTCTAGAAACTAGGCTATCGCGACGACTTATCCTACCAGTATATACTAGTATATCAATCACAGTCCGCAGTATTCTGAACACTTGCTTCTTACAGACATCAAGCTCTGTCTTATTCTAATGTTTCAGTAATTTTGCACTTAAGTCCTTCTGAAGTTTATCATGTACATATCCTATCAAATATGATTTTGATGGAAATAATATCGTTATGCATCTCGCTCACATTTTCTTTTTAGAGCTTTCTCATAGAATATATTGCTGCTTGTAGTTCTACACTCAAACCTGTAACAATATTGAGTTTACACTCAAACAAGGGTAGCGTATGGTGGAGGGTAGTTTGTAGGGCAATATAATGTTCTTTATGGTGACCATTTTTAGCACAGCGCATTTCTTATTCTTAACTCTAAATCAATTTTTCCTATAACTTGACAATTGAACAACCATGCTAAACTCACTTTGATTGCAACATCCACTCAAGCATAATGAGATTCATTGAATTCGTTTGGACTTGCTATATACCTTTCATTAATTTCAAATTGCTTTATCAACAATTACATTTTTATCGAGGTTCTTTTTCACACCAGCTGGTATATCATCAACTGGTCGTTCCGCAACAACGTCTTTTAAAGCATGCCCATCATTCAAATTTATGGTAAAGAACCCCTTGCTCTAATTAGCAATGTGCCTCTTCTCCAGAAATGATTTCATTTTACTAATGCAAATAATCTCACCAACTGTAAATTAAGGTTTTGCAATTTCACTTGCTTTATTGAAATATTCTGAAAATCACTTTGTTTTTTTGTTACTACAATTATCTGTTTCTCTCTTCATTATTCCATTTCTCTCACACTATTCACTTATTCTATAAACTATTCACTTATTTACCCGCTTATTTCACTTGGCTTTAAACGTGAATAGTTTTTAATTTTTTAGATATGATATGATGTATGCAATTCTAATAAGATGTTCCGAAACCACAAAAATATCAAATAAAATTCAGGAACTCGACAATGCTTTGACTCACAAACTTTAAAATTGGGATAAGAATTCCCGTTGAAATTTTCTATAAGTCAATAAATAACTTTAAGGTAATTGAAAATTCCCATGGGCGGAAAAAACCCAAAAGACTGTCAAGAATGCATAATATGGAATTCAAAACGACCCAAAAAATCGCTTAAAAATTCATAACTCACCACCAAGTAAACATTTAAAAGGAAAATTCAATGTATAAAATAAAATACAAAAATTCTTTCGAAAAAAAAAAAAAAATAAATATCAACAAAAAAAATCGATTTAACCCTTCCCGATTTTTAGACAAAAAGCAGCAAAGAAAAATTATTGCAAGTAACAGCTAGGGTGAAAAAGTTGAAGAAGCCAAAAAATATCACGCCCCCAAAGGAGTGTTTTAAATGAAAAATATAGTTGAACTTTTAATTTCATAGTTATACTTGTCGTCGCGATGGCCCAGTAAAAGCGCAAAAGATGATGTCCCTATCTTTACGACGTGAGTATTATAATTAAAACTTTGAATAAATAAAGGCATTCCTGGATATTTCTCTGGTTTTAAACAACTTGATTCCAGCTCAAAAATTAGGCTCTCGAAGCAACAAAAGCTCCAATTTTTTTTTTTTTTGTTTTTACTGATGGAAAGATCGCTATTTGATAGATCCGAAACTATATTTCATTATTCATTTTTAAAATTAAATCTTAACCATTCATTTGTGTACTTATATTAACATATAAGTATAAAAATAAAATTTTTCGATAATTATGTTTCTTTTAATTTTCTTTGAAGAAGCAAAAATCAAAATAAGAAGACAGATTGAAACTTAAGTAACTATCTCAGAATTAAATTTCCAACTCAACTACCACACATCCAACACTGCTCCTGGCCCCGACTGTATCCACCCGTACATGCTAAAGTATCTCCCAATTTCCGGCAAACATTTTCTCCTACATATATTCAACCAAATCTGGAATTCCGGAAACATTCCGGCACAATGGAAATCAGCCAATATCATTCCAATACTAAAGGAAAATAAAGATCCTACTCTTCCCGAAAGTTACCGTCCTATTTCATTGCTTAGTGAACGCTGGAGAAGATGGTTAATAGGCGCCTCATGTTTTTCCTAGAACAAAAATGTCTTCTATCTCCTAACCAAGCCGGCGGACGAGGGGCAAGATCGACAGTCAGCCAGCTACTTAGCCTGCAAAGGCAGATTTTATCGGCATTTCATCGCCAACAGCACCTCTACGCAGTATTTTTCGATTTAGAAAAAGCATTTGACCGCCTGTGACGTCATGGCTTACTACTAAAACTGCGAACGGCGGGAATCGCCGGAAAATTGGGTAAATACCTACACAGCTTCTTAGACAATAGAACGATCCAAGTTACGACTGGTTCGTCAACGTCTGAACTGATGCTGTTGGAAAATGGCGTACCGGAAGGCTCTGCTTTAAGCGCAACCTTGTTCATATATTATATCAATGACATAACTGACTGCCTTGCCGCCCCAGTAACGTCCCGGATCTACGTTGATGACCTGAATATATCCTTATCGTCCAACCATCCTATAAACGCTCAAAATATCCTCCAAAAATCCATCGAAAATTTACACAAGTGGTCCAATGATAACGGTCTGACCTTTTCCTTAACAAAAACAATATGTGTTGATTTCCACAGCGGACGCCAAAACCCACTTCCCAGCGTATTCCTGAGTCTAAATGGTTTTCCTATCCCAAATCGTCCATCAGGCAAGTTTCTAGGCCTAATATTTGATAAAAAACTTTCCTGGCGCTCTCACATAGCTGAGCTCAAAACCAAGTGCCTAAAATCCTTATCTATCCTGAAATATCTATCAAATTACAAGTACAATATAAACCCAAAATTACTTCTTAAAATTTACAGATCGATTATCCTTTCACGAATCAATTACGGGTGCCAGGTGTACTCCTCAGCCGCTAAAAGTGTACTAAGATCCTTAGATCCTATACATTCTACTGCGCTCCGGTCTATCCTTTCTGCTCATCCCTCTTCTCCGGTTATAAGTTTGTATGCACTGGCAGGTTGTCCCCCGCTGTCCTACTATAGGAAGTACTATAACTTTAAAGAATTGAGCACCCTCCTTAGTAGTACCAAAACCCCGACAATATCTCCTAATATGAGGTTTGGGAATTACCCAGTGCCCGAACTTTTTTCGGTTATGGGTCGTTTCCAAATCTTTTCAATCCCAAGAACTCTGCCAGATTTCGCAGCAACCGCACCACCTTGGAGTCAGCCAATCACAAACATCAACATATCGCTGACAAAATTTAACAAATCACAATACCCCCCAAAACATAGCACAAATAGCAACAAATATCATAGCGAGCTACACAGACCATGCATGCCTCTACACAGATGGAGCGAAGGCAATAGGTTATCAGTCACCGGCGGCATGCTCCTTCGAAGTCTCAGGGGCAGCAGAGTCACTTAGACTGCACGATTGCTGTACAGCACTGGACGCTGAAATATACGCGATGGTCTTTTGCATCAAACACTATACCGGTAGCAACCCCCAGTCCCAAAAGGCCCTACTCATAACTGACTCTCTAAACTCCCTTCAACTCATCTCGGGGATTAAATCCAACAACCCTCTGGTAAGGAAGGTCCATTACCTATTATGCAGGTTATCACATTTAAACTCCGAAATGTCCTTCCTATGGGTGCCGGCTCATGTTGGGATTCCAGGCAATGAGCGTGTCAATCGAGCAGCTCAGGCGACATTGTTCTCTCCAATGCCACACAACCCCCCTCTTCCCCCTACATTGGCTCATTTATTTATGCAGCAAACTGGAGAAGAATGGCAACAGGAATGGAGATCTTCAAGTACGTTTCTCCGAAGCATAAAAGCAACCACGGAGCCTTGGTGGCCTACAGACGGAATTTCCCGCAGAGATTTTTCTGTCCTGAATCGTTTCTGAATAGGACATACAACCCTCTCGCACGGCTACATATTCACGAGCCAGGTACCCCCAAATGTCTGCCCCTTTTGTAGTCAACCGAGCGCCCCATCCACCTATCACCTACTCCTCAAATGTCCCCCATTTGCAGTACCACAATCCATTCACTTTACCACTTACTCTAGTTCTACGATACTGTCAAACGCTACGCCCGCGGTCGCAGCTGTATTAGCTTACATGCGGAGCAGCGATCTGTACTATCGCGTTTAATCCCCTTAAGTAGGCTCCATGTGTTGTAATAGCCCCAGTAGTTAAACACGGTACATGGAAACCCTCATATACAATCTTATAAAAAAAAAAATAATAACTAGAAATAAAAATTATTATTCGAAATACAAATAAACGATTCATAAATATTATCGGGATTTTTTTTTTTTTTTTGTTTTTCTTTTAAATGAAACTACTAAAGATGTTGCTGATTCGAAGTTTAGTATATTTAATAATAATTAAGGGGCTTTATAAACATTAGGAGGCAAGCATGAATGCAAAGTAGATGTAAATGAACAGAGGCAAAAAGAGGTTATGATAATCCATTGCTGTGAATAAAGCAAAGACCTGTTTTATATCATCGCTCGATTATTCTTCCTCATCTCTTCGAATTGATGGACCACGTGAAATATCTTTATGATGGCCGTTTCTTCTCCTTCCTTTCACTCCAGTATTTCTTCATTGTTTTTCTATGTTTCTCCTTCCTTTTATCTGTCCATTCGGCACCAGTTTTATTCTTCTCATTTTTTTCAAAACTTCGCAATATATTAATTTCATTTCGAAACCTGTTTCTGTTCATGATGTCATCCTCCCTTGGTGTTAGTTTTCTCAAGATCTTTCTTAACTTCCCGGAACCGAGAAATTTGCGTTTTAGGGTTTTTATCAAAGTACTCGAAAATTCTTCTTGTTAAGCGTTTTGTCTGCATTCTTTTTTTAAGTTACCATAATAGCCTGAATCTCTCTTTTTTCATTGTATTAACAATACCTTCAGTACGTTCGTATATTTTCATATTTCTCCTTTTTCTTTCCCCGTTATTTCCTGATCAAATTTCGGTCCCAGAATTTTACGTGCTATTTTTTCTTTCCTTCATTCTGATTTGTTCCAGTTCTTTGCCTACATTCATTGCTAGGCACTCCGACGCATACAGACATTCCGGTTTAATTACCGCGTTATAATGTCTTAATTTAGATTTTATGGACATTGATTTGTTTTTATACATATTTCTTGTCAATTGGAAAGCTAACACTCCATTTTCCTTGCTCTTTCTCGATTAGCTACTTCATCTAACGCGTTTGTTTGTATAAATTCCATTAGTCATTTGAATGTGGTGACCCTGTTTATACGTCCGTATTCGGTGGCCATAAATCGAGGAACGTTTTTTACATGTGTCATATATATTTGGTTTTTTAAAGGATATTTATAGTCCCGCTTTTTCTGCCACCTCTTTAAAGATATTTATTTGTTCTATTGAATTCTCCGATAAAATCGCCAAGTCGTCTGCGAATGTTAGGCAATCAACTTCTATGTCATCCTTCGTTCTACCTATTTGAATCTTTATGATACCTTTTTCATCTAAATTCTTCCACCATTCTCTTATAACCTTTTCTAAAATACAGTTAAACAGCAATGAAGATAATCTGTCTCCGTGTCTTACGCCTGTTTCAATTCTGAACACATGTGATAATTCCCCTCGAAATTTTACTTTCAACTTTGTACCGTGTAATGTTTGTCTTATTACTGCAATTAGTTTATCATCTACTCCAAATTCTTCGAGAGTATCAAACGGTGTTTCTCTGTCAACCGAATCATATGCTTTTTTAAAATCAACGAATTTTATGTAAAAGTTTTTAACTCTCATTCTTTCATACCTAATTATTAACTTTAGATTCCATATTTGTTCAATACAAAGATTTTCCTTAAAAATTCGTCTAGTCTTTCATTTATCTAATTTTCTAGTCTGTTTTGTAGGGCTTTCAAAAGTACTTTATATGTCACCGGTTGTTAATGTCCGTTCTATCGCCTTTTTGGTAAAGTGGATAGATTATGGCGGTTTTCCATCACTTGGAATTTCTTCCGATTCCCATATCCCTCGAATTTATTTCTGAAGTTTGATAATTGTATCATCCGTTGCATTCTTCCATATTTCCGCGATTATTCCATCCTCTCCCGGAGCTCGATTATTCTTCAAATTTTTAATTATTTCCGTATTTCTCCTACCTCTGGTGGATTAGATATTTTACATTTCTGTCTCGAATTGCCTTTTTTTAAACTATTTTGTAGGCTGTTCGCAGTCTAGTAACTGCTCCAAATACATTACTAATATTTTACAGTTGTCTTTATCATTTAAGACTAACATTCCCATACTGTTCTTAAAACACAGACTTTGTGGTTCGTATTTCTGTAAATTTCTTTTAAAGTTTCTGTAAAAGTTTCTAGTATTATTCCTCTGGAAGTTTTCTTCTATTTGAACTAATTTTTTTTTTTTCGTATTACCTTTTCGTCACCCTAATAATTTTGGATATCTGTGATCTATTATGTATTCTTCATTCTTTCCAGAAGAATGTCATTTGTTTCATGATCTTCTTCTTTTTTCTAATGCTTCGTCACAAGTCTGGTTCCACCAATCATGCCTTTCGGTTCTTGCAACCAACGCTACCTCAGATGCTGCACTAATTAATCCGTCCTTAGTAACATCCCAGTCTGTTGATTTTATGTTTAGTTTTGTCTGAAATTCTTTCTTATTACAATTTAGTCGTTCAGTGTGAAATTTCATTATATGTTTCCGAATTTTTGTACTGTTTGTGGTATGAACTTTATTTTTATTGAGGTTAAATATAGTGATCCATATTAGCATCTTTTCTGACCCTAACGTTCATTATCTCTTCCAAACTATTGCAGGTTATGGCTACGAGATGATCCATTTGAAATTCACCCAGTTCCGGATTTGGTGATCTCTACGTTTTTTTTTTGTTTTTTGGAAGGTTTTTTAAAATTAGTCGACATTAATTTTAGATTAAAGCTTTGACGCACTTAAATCAATCTAGGACTATTTCTATTCGTCCATTTATGTGCCGCATATTCGCCTACTGTTTTCCTAAACCTTTTTTCCTTGCCAATTTGCTCGTTAAAGTCGCCTAATAATATCTTAACGTGTTTACTTGGAATTTTCGACATTTAATTTTCTAAGTCTTCCCAAAATTTTCCTATACTCTGTCTGGGTTCTTCCTGTTATTTTCATTGATAGGCGCATGGCAATTAATCATCGTATATATTTCATTAGCACACCGTAGAGTTAAAAAGGATAACCGCTCATTCGGAGAATAAAATTTTGTGACTGCGCTTAATATATTTTTATTTACAACAAATGCGGTTCCAAGATGCTGAATCCCCGTTCTCAATGGATTCCAACTTTTCTTTCCTTTGAAAACTTCGTATTATTCCGATTATTATTATTATTATTATTATTATTATTTTAATGATTAGCCTACTGAGTAAATAAAACGAAATAAGTTATGCTTCACACTATCAACTTCCTTAATCACGTTATGCAGTACCTTGATTTTGAGCATAGGCTTCGTCTAATCGGTTCCATTCTTTGCTGTCGGCAGAAATACAGTCTTCTATTTTATGAATTTAGTTATATCATCCATTTATCTAGTATGTTGCTTTTCTACTTTTCCGTTTTCTGTATAAAAACCAAGAAAGTGGTTTTGTGCATCCACCTTTTATCCATAGTGCGCGGGCTATGTATCTTGCCCATCGATATTTCATACTGTTTATGTTGTGTTACGTTTAAATTATATTTCATTTTAATTTTTATATTACTTATTTTTAATCTATCTATTTTCTTAACGTCTAAGAAAGCTGCTTCTAAACGGTTTTGATGCATTACAAGTTTATTAACATCCTTTTGTGTTTGGGAATCATATGAAATTATGGGAAGTAGACAACTATTACAATATATGCTTTAATCAAACAAGAATGGAAGGGACAATGGACCGCGTGTCAGACTTTTCTGTCTCAAGTAAAGTCAACGACCGAGCCATAGTGGCCCCCAATAAATTTTTCCCGCAAAGATTTCAGTGTGATCAGCCAACTGCGGACAGGTCATACAGCAATCTC
The DNA here is from genome assembly GCA_039619475.1 of Icerya purchasi. Classification (NCBI taxonomy): domain Eukaryota; kingdom Metazoa; phylum Arthropoda; class Insecta; order Hemiptera; family Monophlebidae; genus Icerya; species Icerya purchasi. Next base: position 232,804,391 of record CM077116.1, read on the forward strand.
GCACGACCATCTTCTAAATGGGTCAATTTCTCCAACGCAGTGCCCTTTCTGTATGGGCAGTTTCAATCCAACCGTCCAGCACATATTAGTAGATTGCACAGTATTCGCAATAAAACATTTCCCGAAATATTATCAAACTTGGAAAGTCAGAAACATACTCAATCATTAATTTTCTTAAAATAAACAGAATAGCTAAAGTAATATAGTCACAAACCCCGCACAGTGTGTCGTGAAAGCCGCAGCAGTTAAATACGGCACACTGAAGCTTCGGGGATTCAATAAAATAAAAAAAAATAAAATATATGCTTTAATGAACAAAATGTATTCCAAACTTATTTTTCCGTCCAGCTTTTTGAGTCTTACTGTTAAAGGAGATTAACTATCCTAAAGAAACCAATTCATCTACATTATCTAGTTTCTGTCCCTTGATTATTGTGTCTGATTTTCGAGACGCTGATATATTTTCGGTCTGTTAATGTTAATAGTCGAACTTGTTACTTGTCCTGCTCTGTTAAGTTCGACGATCATCAATTCTGCCTTATATTTTTGCTAAAGGCTACACAAATCTCATGTTATGCCGATACTCCCCATTTAGGTTCCAGCCTAACATATTAAAAATCTCTTCCAAAACACAAGCATACCTCTATTTCACTTCCTTTCTAACACTAAAATAATTTATCTGTTACTATTCTAGCTTTTAAATTAATAATTTGTATTTTTAATTATATTGATAAAGACCACAGAGATACGGGCGTATCCTGACATTGCAATGCGTTAATGAGAAAATTATGGTTTAGACAATCAAGCGCCTTCGTATAATAAATAAGTACGAAATTAAATCTAATTGATATTCCTTACTTTTTTCTATTATTAAATTAATTGTGTGCAAATGGTCGGTTATAAAGAAAATTTTTCTAAACTCTGCCTGTTATTGTGGTTGTCGACTAAGTAATATGTGTCTCTCATTTTTATTTTTTCTAGTTCCATAAATGTTTCCTCCAATATTGTACTTAAAGATATCGGTTTGTAATTATTGATTTTAAGTCTGTTTCCCTTCTTGAAAATTAAAATAATGCCCGATTGTCTTCTGGAATTTATTAACCATCTAGAATTTCATTATACACCAACAGCGGTTTAGCGAAGATTTCATTAATTGCGCACCTAATTTTGCTACTTGATAATTGCTGTCTTATTGTCCCTTAAGTTTTTAACTACGTATTCTAGTTTCCCTCTCAGAAACTTAGGTTTATTAAAATCCTAAGTTATAGTATTAACTGCTAAGTGTTCACAATCGCATCTATATACGAGTTGAAGTTACATTATTCATTTTCATCTATCATACATTTTATTCCTTTAAATCAGGAATATAACTACACCAAATTTTTCGTAGCGTTAAATGCTTATTAATATTTTTTATGTTCTTAGTACTCTTAAGAATTTCCTCAATCATTTTGTTATTTTTCTTCCTTTATGTTTTTTTAACTTTATTTTTATTAATTTACAAACCAAGTTGTATTTGACCGTAAGTCCCAAACCCTTGTGACAAGACATCAAGGATTGTGAAATTAAGGTTCAAAATGTACTAAGTCCAACAGCACTAATGCAAGTAGGGGTGTCAGTTTCTTTCTCTCGGTAGCCTTTACTTGTCCAGATTTCTCTGGTATCTAATTATTTCAGGCTACTTAAACCTGGGAGCGACTTGGATCCGGAATAAGACAAGTCTCAAACCCACGACCTCTGGTTTAGTAGCCAAGCGCCTTAAGTGCTAGATTACAGCGCTACCTTAAAAAGAAAACATATTTATCATAGCAAATATTTTATTCAGTTTTTTATGTTTTTTTTTTATTTCGACGAGTGCGTTTTACTTTTCTATTTTCCACACGTCCTTGGCAAAACCCTCTAAGGTCGGCTAAATTACGTCTGAAATGTGTGATTTTGGGCTAAACCCTTCTATAAGAATTAGTCTATCCGCTAGTGAAAACCAAAACAAAATTGGTTCTATAGATCGTGAGGTAATCGCATACAGACACACAAACACATTTTTCGACTTTCATTTATACATATGAAAATATACATACGGTGCGGCAAAAGTCTAGTTGCACTGTAAAAATTACTAAACGCGATACGTTAATGTGCTGCTATCTATCATAAATGAAAAAAAACTAATGAGCAAATACATTGGAAACATTTCGTAGATGCTTCGTAAGCATATCCACCATAAACGAGACGAATGCAGCGAAAGTGGGATACGAATAGTGGGAGGAGGAAGGATTTTGTAATTTTCCCATTGTTAACGGTGAGTGTATCGGCCGCGTTGCAACGCAGTTGAACAGCAATGACGTTATTTTATGCACACCGATTGTTTCAGTATACCCGTGTAGTAGTGTTCTAAAAACAAATCTAACGATGTCTGTGTACGAGCTGAAGTGGTCGCTCAGGGTCGAAGTCGACCATCAGTCACCATTCAGTATCAGGTGTCTGAAAAATGCGTGCGACACATTTACAAGTATAAACGATACCTTGAGATCGGTAAATATGTACACCGACCGTGAACAGGTCGTCCTCGTGTCACAACTGAGCGGGGAGATCGAAATACCGCACGAACAGCATTGCGTGCGCCATTCGCAACTGCATTAACGATCGGGCGCTCAGTCCACAGGCTCCGAACACACTAATTTAATCTCATACAGAGCAGCAACTATTACGGCATTTGTATAGTTCGAAGCCGGCAACAGGTGTGGTATTATCCACACAGCATAAGATTGATCGTTAAAATTTTGCTCGTAACCATGCACATTGGAGTGTGAATGACTGGAGCCGTGTATTGTTTACTGCCGAGTTACGTTTTACTTTGCAAGCACCAGACGGACGTCAGAACGTCTGGCGACGCAAAGGAGAACGATATAGTCAACAAAATTTCGTCCGACGGTCTAATTTTTGTGGGGGCTCTAAAATGGTGTGCTGCGGGATTCAATATGATGCCAAAACTGAACTCTATATTTATCAACGACCATCGGAAAAAGCTCATTTTTACATTACTGACATTCTCCAGACCTATGTTGTGCCATTTGCACCAAGCTGAGGTAATGCCCTTTTTGAGGAGTACCTTCAATTTCACAGGACAATATTCGCACTCTTATCGAATTGATGCCAGCACGGTGCGCTGCGGTGATTGAAACTCGAAGCGGCAATACGAAATATTAAATCGAACGGTTTTTATTATTTTTTGACTTATTTATAATTTTCTTCCTGCTGTTTCAAGATGTGTTCTCTATAATCAGCTATATTCGTTATTTCATACAATTTACGTTTTGTTTCTTGTACCGCTTGGGCTGGGCTGGTATAACATTTTTCCTACATTTTCAGCATATTAAATACATTTTTGGAACGTTTCTGCCGCATTTTCCTGCCTTTTACTCAAATTTTTACAGCGCAAGTGGCCGAGTTTATATATATATATATATATATATATATATATATATATATATATATATATATATATATGTATATTAGTATATATACACGTACATAATTCGGAAATTTCTTGCCTACATTTCTATCTCTTTCTTTTCTATACTTTGTATAAAATTATTAAAATTTACAACGTTATTCTTACCGGCAACGACACAAAAAAAATAACGTTATCACAAAAATCATATCCTTATTTCCTTTAAATTAAAATATTTTCAAATTAATTTTGTCCAATAACAAAAACAAAAATACAACTAACAATTTATACCACAAATTTGATAAAATTGCCGAAACAACTTAACATCCTACAAAAGGATATTTTTTTTTCCTTTTTTTTTTTTGGACTAGTCAACCAAGGAACTCTACCCAAAAATAAAGCCGGTTATATTTTAATCCGATCAGAAATTTTATCTAAAAAGGAACAAATAGCAGGAATAATTTGTGGGGAAAGAAACGACAGGATATAGGACGCACAATAAGGGGTAGGAAGTCCAAGCTTAAGCAAATAAGAATATAAGGCAGAACGCTCCACGGAGAGGGATGAACACTTGAAGAACACATGATCGGCGTCGCAAATAATTGCATCATCCGGATGGAGAGGACAGTGTGGAGAAGAAATCAAGGAGAAACGAAATCTGGAGGAAGGCAGCAAAGAATGGCCAAAGCGCATACGAACAATGGAAGCAACATCAGAACGACGAAGGGAGGGATGCAAAAGAAACCATGAATATGAAGGAAGAGTAGGCTGGACTGACAGATGAAATGAATAATTATTAGAAAAGGAGGAAACATAGGTGTCCGACCAAAATCGGATATGAAAACTTTTACAAATTGATAGAAGGTTATCGGATGGAATTTTTAAAAAAAAAACACGAGAGGAAGCAGCAGCAGCCCGAGCCAAGGAATCAGCCGCTTCATTACCAAACATGCCCGAGTGGCTATGTACCCACAGCAAATCAATATTGATTGAACGGAGATAGGAAAGATTGTGAATGAGTGAACGTATACGGAGGATAACAAAGTGTCACACGACTGATCAAAAATGGAAGAAGATATGGCTTGAAGGGCGCTCAAAGAGTGAGAGGTATTTAAAAATTTAGAGGAAAAATGATTCGAGGAAATAAAAATAATATAACGTAGGATAGTTAATAATTCGTTTATGAATATGGAACAGAAATAACGAAGGCGAAAAGATTCTGAGAGGTTTAAATCAGGAAGGATGAAGGAAGCACCAACACCACCAGGCCCGCTCGAACCATCTGTGTAAATGATAACATGAGAGGGAAATAGGGAATTGATAGTGCTGTAGAATACCTGTTTAATTACGGCTTGGGGGAGATTTTTAGCAAATGAGGGAAGGATAAATACCTTAGAAGGATGACAGATAACAGTGAAATCGAAGAAAAAATAAGGGAGATTATTGAAAGAGACAATATACGGCCAAAATTAACTGAGACGATGTGAAATAAATACCAGAATAGGGGTATTGCTGAGAGTGAAGCGCCAGCTGTTATAAATCGAAAGGAAAGACTGAACAAGAGTAAAGGATGCGAGAGAAAGATGTTTAAAAAGCAAACGATAGCCTAAATAAGCTCTCCGAATGGATAGGGCTGACGAATTGGATTCAGGAAGAATAGTATAAATCACATTAACTTAAATCACTTCTAACAAATTAATAACTAATTGGTACATGATTAAGAATAACGTTTTATTTAACATTTAACTTTCGTTACATAAAATTGGGACATTTTTTCGTTACAAAATCTGATAGGGGCTGGCCTAAAAATTACGTTGTAATTAATATATATATATATATATATATATATATATATATATATACAAACAGATGGATAAGTCATACAATGGATATGAATATATATATATATATATATATAATATATATCATGTTATAACTATATTTTTAACTACTGTTTATGAAACCCATTAGTACATTGATTGATTTGGAACTTTCGAATAGATCCAAACTACGCTTAATCGCGTGGTAACTAATAAACATATGAGTTGTCTAGTGATTTTGCGTTTAGTACTCGCATTACCATAATCATATCAGATATGAATTTTCATTTAGAATCTATTGAAATAGGCACATACAATAAATAAAATTCTCTACAAGAGCGGTCAAAACTATTAATTACAAATATAATTCCGAAACGCGAGAAAAAATTCTGCTAGATTAAGTGTTATGGCAAATTAATCTAATTCTTTCGCAGCCTTCCTCTATTTCTTCGTTGTTAGACAATTTTGTATGGCGGATAAATAGTTATTAGCGGGTATTGGTGGAAAGCAGAGTGAGTTGTAGTAGTTAATGTGTGTCGTTGTGGATAAAGCAGTGCGAAGCAAAATTGCTTTATTGTACCAAAAATTAATTTTGTAAAATAACGATTGTAAAATTTCAAGATGATAATGAACTTTTCATTAAACATACGTTTAACTCATTTGCAAAGGTTAAGAGTTCTTTGATTATGAATTTATTAATAGACGCTTGGAGAGGATTAAATGTAAATGATGCAAACGGAACGTAATTAGGAACACAGTAAAATAATTCAACGCCGTTGATTATATTATTGTTATGCATTAGTAGTTGAAGCCTGGCAAAATATCACACAATAACGGTTAGTCTGACGTTCGGCTTTAACTTGAAAATTTTCGATTCTGGTCGCTGTAACAAAATCGTTTAAGAAAATAAGTAATTTTTAATTTCTTCCGCGAGTTCTATTATACGCTGCAAAGATTATTGCCAGGTAATCAGTTTTTTTCTTCTAAAATAATTTGGCACGCTAAATAAACCGGTTAAAATAAAATTGGACGTTTTTCTCCTATCTTTTGTAACTATTAAATTAATTCTTTTCTTTATTTTTTAGTTCACATTGCTAAAAAGCAAATTAAAAAATAATTTTATTAGTAATTAAATCCTCTCATATATTCGTATTTGAAATAGAAAGTAAATATAACGACTAGCGTAAACAAGCAAATTGCACATCTTCGAAATAAAAAGAGATTGAACCCTGAAAGAAGTTATGATTAGGATCGACAGTTATTAAAACAAAGAGTGGAAATAATGTAAGGAAATGATAAAATCAAATTAAAATTTAGCGCGGTAATTTTTGGAAAAAAATATCGCGTTCGAAAATTCCCTAATAAATAAAAAGAAACGAAAAGAACAACTACCGAATTAAATTAGGTACATCCGCGAAACTGTAAAAAATATTTAGTTTGAAAATATCTGCCGATGATTATATTCAGATAATTAATGAAACTGAATATCTGCAATCTCATCGGATCCAAGATTAAGCCGAAGTAAATATTAAGGAAAAATTGAACTATTTAGTGTATTATCTAAAACTGCATTTTTGTCGTTATCATTGTATTCTGTATCTACCATATCACTATAGTTGCGTCTCTTGAGACAAGAGATTGTATGCATTATTAAGTTAATCTATCCCTGGCCCGAGTAATCGTCTCTCGTAGACTTTTACACGTTGAGTTTTCAGGAAGGTTCGTTGTCATTAATTCTAATTAGATAGAAATGTGGGAATTAAGAAACGCCATCAAAAAAGTCAGAAAACATGAAGCCATGGGCGAAGATTCCATTCCCGTTGACTTAATCAAACATCTCACGCCAAGTTACGAAAAAGAGCTACTGAAAATCATCAACAAGATGTACGATGAGGGTGTGCTGCCTGAAGACTTTAAAGTTGTAAATTTTGTACCGATACCAAAGAAACATAATTCGCAAACATGCTCAAAATACAGAATCATTGCGTTGATGAGCCACACGTTAAAACTATTATCAGCGATAATAAACTCTAGAATCGAACGGAAGCTGGACAAGAATCTGAGTGAGACTCAGTATGGCTTCGTTGCCAAAAAGGGAACCAGAGATGCGATTTCTCTTCTAAAAGTGGTAATACAGAGGGCCCTAAATGCAAATAGAGAAATCTTTGCATGCTTCATCGATTACGAAAAGGCGTTTGATCGCGTTAACCACAAAAAGCTGATGGGAATTCTACAGAAGCACAACATCGATGATAAAGACCTACGACTGATTGGAAATCTATACTGGAACCAGTGCGCAAGTATAAAGATCGGCACCAACTACTCCGAAGATAAATGTAAAATAAGGAAGGGAGTGAGACAGGGATGTTCTCTTTCACCTAGGCTATTCAATATATACGCAGAAGAAATGATGAAAGAAGTAAAAATTGAGAAAATGGGATTGAAAATAAACGGTCGAAGGATAAACGAAATAAGTTACGCAGACGACAAAGTGTGATAATAGCCGAATCTAAAATTCAAGTGCAAAATATGTTAGATTAGTTTGCAGGAAGGAGAAGAACTTGAGAGTTTTGATATCATTATCTGAAAGTAGGGATTCAAGAGATTCGTTTCGGAAGTGTAGGTTTCTTTGGGTTTGGAATTTTGGACAATCGATTAGTATGTTTTTGATGGAGATGGGAACTGTGCTGGATTCATATATGGGTCGAGGCTGTTTGTTTAGTATACAACCGTGAGTGAGAGCTGAGTGACCTTTTCTTAGTCTGAATAGTACGACTTCGTTTTTTATAGATTCTTGATAAGAAATTCGCCAAATTTCTACGGTCTTCTTTATGGTTTTTAGTTTATTTGTGTCTGAGATCTGATTCCAGTATTGTTGGAAGGATTTACTAGATATTTTCAGGTCTGGAAGAGGAATTGGAACGTTTGGAATTGGAGAGATAATCAAGGAAAGTTTTTCTATTTAGTCTGCTTTCTTATTTTGACGGATGTTGCAATGGAATGGTATCCAGCAGAGATGATTTCTTTGTGAGATGATGAGAGAGTACTTGCTATTTCTTGGGAAATGGGGCGTTGTTTCTTTTTATGATAGTTTTGGATTGTGAGGAGTGCTGACAATGAGTCCGTTAGAATTAGAATATTATTTGATGAGAGATCCATAGAGTGGCTAATTTGAGAGCGTAAAGTTCGGTTAACAGGACTGCAAAATGTGGATTTAGTGGAAATGGTATTTCATTGTGGTCGTGAATAATCGAGCATTTGGAGCCATCAGTGTATATTTTGACAAAATTTGGATATTTGGTAAGGAGGATGATAGGGTTAGATTGGGATTTATCCAAGTGAGTTAGTGACAGGTCTATCTGCGAAGTGTATGGAAACCAGGGCGAATTGATATTGATGTGAAAGTGTTGAATATTTGTGGTCTATAGGATAATTGATTTTAGAAGATCGTCATTGTTGTGAGAGAGGGAGTTGGAAGGAATTATGAAATGAAGAGGACTATCGGAGTTGGGATTTGCGAGGATGTTGAGAATATTATTTGTGGAGATAAGATGTTTCCGAATGTTTAATGGAGGTTCTGACGATTCGCTTTGAAGGCTGTCAATAGAAGCTGTTCGAAAAGTGTCTGCGACTAAGCTCAGGCATGTATTGTGAATAGTATACTCTTAATAAATAATAAACGGATGACTTGTAACTATTTTAAAACCTTTTTTTTAAATTTTGTGGGCTACAAAAACCCATTCCATCGCCAATAGCATTATGTTTTAATGACAAAATTATTTCCTATTTTGCCTTGCTTTGTGCCATTTTATAAGAATCTATTTTATTTTAATAGTTTAATTTGAGTCGGCAATCCGAATTAAAAGATTCAAAATAAATTTTTGACTACCGAAAAAAGAAAATGGATTCGAAGGGCATTTAGAGTGAAATGCTTATTTAAACAATCCAGCAGGACGATATTTTATTTTACAATTTGTAAAGCTGTAATTATTGTAATGATAACTGCATCGTATTCTGTTTAAAAGTGTTATTGATAGGAAAATTCCAGGCTTTTTGCGTATAAAGTGATGCGGATATCTCTAATTCGAGCCATCTAAAGGCATTTCTAAGAACTTTCAAAGTGTGGAACAAACCCTGTTTTTCCCCGTGAGCTCCAAAATTAACCTCTAACCTCAAATAGTCCATAAAAGAAAAAGCGGGATCATTATGCCCGTCCTGAGAACAAACTCAACCTTTGCTCTTTATAATATAGCCAACTGCTAATCTGAACATTCAATTCTTACCCTTCAGACAGAACTTATTCAATAATACAGTCCCATTTTAAAAATTAATCATGATTCATGTCCAGAGGCTGAAATTAATTTCTAGATCCCTCTTTCACTTCTTTCTGTATGTAAACAAAAATCTTAAATTTCAAAATTATTCATGCTAAGATATTGTAACACCTTAATCGCCTCTTCCACCGTGTGTAACTAAAAATTCAAAGGTAAATATTAAAATTTTTTTTTTTTTTTTTGAAAAATATGTATTTATAATATTTTACATACAGAAATTTTCGTCAAGCTAAAACGCTTGTCGACGAATTATCCTATTTGACATTTTATCATCTTAAATTAACTTATACATATACAAGATCGTGTAATATTTACTTAATTTATTTATTTTACTTATCAATAATTACTAATCTATTTCTATTTCCTATATTCAGTTTTTTTTTTGTTTTTTTTTCTTCAGTTTTTTTGTTATGCCTTATCATTTTATTTATGTTTATTATTTTTTTTATATTTTCTTCTTCCTGGAGCCATTCCTTTATTTTCCTTCTTCTTTCCCCTATTTTTTCCTTCTCTATTATTTCTTTAGATATTTTATTCAACATCTGAGTTATAATATATGTATTTATCCGTTTGCTAATCTATGTTCTTGCTAACGACAGTTGGTACGAAAGTTTTCCTCTCAACTCATATTCTGTTTTTATTCTTTTCTCTAATTCAATTTTCTTTTCTGCTGATATGTACCGCCATATCTTCAGTAATAAATACATTCCTCTAATGCTCATTACGTCTTCTTTTTTTAATTATTTCACTATCGGTTTCTCCCTTTAAGGATTTCCTATTGATTTCAAGCATTTAATTTGCAGTTTATTTATTTTCCCCAAGTATGCTTTTCTCGCCATTCCCGATGTCTGAATTCCATATCTGATCCTCGACTCTACTAGCGCATAATAAACTACTTTTAATGTTTCATTTGTTGCATATTTCTTTAATGTATATAAAGCTGGTAAAACTGCTCTTATTTTCTTTGCAATGTATTCCATATGTATGTCCCATCTTAAGTGTTGGTCCATCATTACCGTCCAAAAATGTTTATAATGCGTTACAATGTCTAACTTTTGACAGTTTTTCATTTCACATTCGCGTCTTTCCCCCATCGAGTGTACACATTCGTTTGAGTGCATTATTATATTTGGACAATACAAATCAAAGCTGTCTCTTTTTTTCCGCAGTACCATTAGTCTTTTTTACATTTACTCTTAGACTTTTATCGTATGCCCATTTACTTAGTGTTATTAGATCTTTTTGCATCCTTATTTCTGCCTCTTTCACATCTTTATGTGACGTAACTATTGCTATATCATCCGCGTACGCGACTACCTCAGTGTAACTTAATTCCTTATATAGACCATTTGTATATATAATAAACAGTATTGGCGCTAGGTTGCTACCCTGCGGAACTCCTACATCCATCTCCTCTTTTTCACTTTGCACATTTAAGATATTTACGCATGTTTTCCTTTGTGTTAAATAACTTTGAAAACATTTTTTCAAATTATTCGTTATTCCTATCTCCTCTAATGTGTCTATGATAATTAATGAAAAGTGTATGCCTAGGCCACTGAAATTGAACTTATCTCTTCTGCCTCTTTTATCGACGGTACATAATTTTTCTATTACTTTTTTTTTTTTTTCAAGGTGAAGTCACTATCACTGCAAACTTGTGTTCGTTAAAACCGGTTCTTACTGTTAACATACTTTTTTATTCCATTGTGTAACACAAGTGATGTATATACATATGCACACTATCACAAACACATGCATATGTACACGTACATTCTGGTCTTTGCTAAATTTATATAATAGAGATGTGTAGTTCCATCAAACAACAAATAAGAGCATAACAATGCAACGATGTCAGTTGAAGAAATATGCACAGTATATAAACACATTTTTTCTTTTTATACTTTTTTTATTATTATTTTAAAACTTTTTACAATGTTTTGTACAAAATACATCGCACGCGTATATATGTAAATTTGGATACCATTATAATAATAATACATTTTTTTCACTTTAATTTTATCTACTTTCTTTTTATTTCGTCAAATTTAAATTAAGTTTAAACACTTTCCAATTCTCCACACTGTGTACCGATTATTTCTTAGAAATCTGTTTTTTTGAAAATAATTTTTGCATTTAACTCATTTATTAAATGTCCAAATCTTCCAGTTCGATCTTTTATTTCAATTTCATATTTTGAAACTCACCTAAATAACCAAGATCGCTCCATTAGTTTTTTTTTAATACGATCTTCAGACGAGAAAACATAAATATCACATCATCTTTAAATTTTAATATTTCGTCATTCGCTAAATCGATTTTATTAGAAAGAGTATTTGTTCTTGCATTACTACTGGTAATTTTGCTATCAAAATTCTTTTTCAAAAAATCATATTTTGCCTCTAACGTGTATACTTTTTTGTAACATACGAATCTAACCGTTCAATTTTATCACACCCATTTCGTATTTCCATAGCTGTGAAAGTTTTCATGTCTTTGTATGATACAGCTTCCGACTTGTAGTGTTCTCCTTATATTGTACTAACATTTAATAATCGTTTTCTTTTAAAATTATAATTTTCGTTTAAATCAAAACCTTTGGAAGATTCTCTGCTACCTTCTTGCACATATTTTTCGCTCTTATGAAGTGCCATCTTTATCAAGAATTTACTGAAACACTATTATCAACTTAGAAATTTTTTAAGCTGGAAAATTGTAATTACTTCACCGATGATTTTTTGTCCTGTCGTCAAATAGCAAGTTACTTAGATATACATCAGGGTGAGATGTTTCTTGCAATTCTCCCATATAAAAAGTACAATCCTCACCAATAGATAGTATATTTTGCGAAGTAACTGAACTTCCCCCACAATTTATAAAAAATTTGATCACAAACAGGTTCCTCCTATCTGCTGTAACTAACCCAACAAATCCGATACAAAACTTGATAAATTCGTACATTAAAAACCCTTCGCGGCAGGCTGAAAACCCAATCACCAATTTGCTGTCTTTTGTAAAAAATAATGAGCTCAATTTTTCAAACCTGAACCAAGAATATCCAAAATTTCCATTTTGGTTATTACAAACCCCAGACATAGATTTTTCTTTAACAAACTACAGTAAATCCGAAGTCCCACACCATATAATTAAAAATCGTTATCACGAAAAAGTTACTAATTTTCCAAATTATGTGCAATGCTTTACAGATGGGTCAAAAATCGGAAATCAATATACTGGACATGCTTTTTCCATCAATGGAGAGGTTAAAAACTTCAAACTTCATAAATGCTCTTCCAACTATACAGCTGAATTAATAGCAATTTTTCACTGTTTGAAAAGCATAAAAACGAAAGAAAAAAGCAAAAATTATCTAATCCAAAGCGACTCAGTAAGCTCACTAACATCCATCCTGAACATTTTTTCAACTGACAATTTTTTCCAAGATATTCACCAACAACTAAATAAGCTAAAATCTCGAAACATTAATATCAAATTAATGTATATACCCAGTCATATCGGAATCCAGGGAAATGAAATAGTAGATAACCTGGCCAAAACCGCCTCTACACCCTCTCCTGTAACCTCCACCACAGTCACGGACATCAAACATTTACTAAATCAAACCGAAATATCTAATTGGCAAGCATCATGGAACACAAAATCCCATAACAAATTATTTCAACACAAAAAATCCGTACAACCTTGGAAAAACCTCTCCCAACTAAATCGTCGAGAAGAATTAATAATCACCAGACTTAGAATTGGACATACGAAACTCACCCATAATTACCTTTTCCTAAAAGTCGATGAACCCCCTTGTCAGTTCTGCAACTCCACCCCCATTACAGTCAAACACCTTCTTTACGAATCCCCTAACATTTATCAAATCCGTCTGGAACTAAAAATCCCCTTAAATAATACAACCATCCTTGACAACCAAGACGAAATTAAAAAAATTCTTACCCTGATTAGAAAACTAAACTTAACAACCAGCATTTAAAATACCTACCTGACACTGGGTGTAATAATCATAGCAATTAAAAACACCCAGTATAAAAATAATAATAATAATAATGAAAAAAAAAAAAAGTACTAGCTAACGGTTTATCAGTTTCAATTAGGAGTATATCCTGTCTCAAATAATGCTTTTAACTTTACTAATGCCAACTACATCAGCAAGTTAACATATTTTGCCGTTTAGGAACATAAAATCACTCAGTCGCACTATTACATTTGTGATAAGTGATAGTTCGATCGTGTGTTCATGCGTTTATTGTAATAAACGTTTTCTCGTTAGTTGAATACACGGAATTACGTATTTTGTCTTTATCTTTATCTTTCGCGATAGTGTGTAGTTTTGTCTAGTGCGGGCTACGGACGTTAACAGTATTATGGCGGTAACATCGCCTGATACAGCCATCGACTTATCAACCCCTCAGCAACTTCCCACACCAACTTTACCAACACATCAACAGCAATCGTCATCAATAATATTACCGTCACCACTATTATCAGAAGAAACATCTTCATATATAGGTAAACAAATCCAACAGAAATCAGGTAACAACAATTCACATACTAACTAAACAAACAACAATGCTAATAGTTACGCTAAAACAGCATCAGCTTTTAATTTCCCATCAAAAGAACAAGCAATAGTTTTTAATATACCGAAAGGAATCAATCAAAAAGATTACATTATTAAAATAGGAGAAATCGTAGAACCTCAAAATTTAAAATATATATCACGAATGTCGCGCGACAGATTTGCAATATTTTTATCCAGTAAACAATTCGTAGATTATTTAGTAGACACGCACAAAACAATCACAATAAATAACGACGTAATACATATAAGAAGACTAATAAACCCTAAAAAAAGAATAATAATTTCAAATGTATGTCCTTCTATACCACACTACATTATAGAAGAAATACTCAAAAAAGACTATAATGTAAACCCAGAAACCCCGATCTCTTTTATAAAGTACGGGATGGGAGAAACGAGAGGATACGAGCACTTATTAAATGCCAAACGGCAATTTTTTATAAACCCAGAGGAAATCAAAAAAATCCCTGAAACAGTACTCATACACTACGAAGAAATAACATACCGAATATTTCTATCCCCAGACACAGTTTCATGTTTTGTATGTAACGAGAAAGGACATACTAGTAAAAACTGTCCAAACACGATAAAAGACGAAGACATTTCAAACAACGTAAGTGATAAAATAAATGACAATAAAAATCTAAACGTTGACAGCAACTTCCCCACTCTTCCGTTAACGCAACTCTTAAATGGAGCTGCTAAAAGAGCACTATCAACAAATTCTTCCGAATCAATAATGTCAGGTAATAAATTAAAAAATGAAAAGAAACCCAAAATTAACAATGTATTATTAAACGACCAAAACGCTAAAACAGATGATGCAGCAGAAACAAAAGAACAGGCAACAATAACATACGACAGCGACCAGTCCATAAAAGCAGATGAAGAAGAAAATGAATCGATATTAAAAAAAGAAATATTCAAACCATTAGAAATAAATATCCGGAAAAATGAAGATAAATATCCGCTTTCGTTAAATAATTTTATGTTATTTGTAGGAATGTGTAAGGGGAAAAAATATATTCTTCAGACGGCAAAAGAATTTACGGAAGACATAAATGGCTTAATGAACATGCTAATTGAAAATAAACCTATCCTACATAGTAGATCAGCAAAAATTCAGTTCACAAAAATTATCAAAAAATTATCTTATCAATTAAACACTCCCAAAGAGCAAAATAATCATATAAATAATACATGATGAAAGGTAATTTAAATATATTATTACTTAATGTGGGCAGAATCAAAATTCAACAGAACGAAATATTAACAAATAGTGAACAAGACTTAATAATAATACCGGAACCGTATATTTACAAAAACAAACTATATGGAATAAACAATGAACAGTATGAAATAACACAACCGAATATTGCAATAGCCTATAATAAAAATATAAACTTGTCAATAATAGGAACAACTCAAAATATCATTTCAATTAAAATAGGAAATTATATTTTATTTGCGTCCTACTTTTCCCCTAATGAAAGTCTATAGATCCACACATTCTTATAATTAACCATTTAATCACACAATTTCAGGAATTAAAACCGATACTGTTAGGTGATTTTAATGTTAGATCAACGATATATGAAAATTTAAACAATATAAATTATAATACGAAAAGAGCAGAAAAATTCGAAGAATTCCTATTTGCCAATGATCTAAGCGTTTGTAATCCTTAAAACATAAAAACTTTTAACAATCACAATGGGAGCAGTGTAATTGATCTTATAATTGTCCACGAAACAATCAGCCAGAACATTAGAAATATAAAAATATTACCTTCTTCAGTAACGCAACACATAACAATATGTCTGCAACTCGCAATAAGGAAAGATAGTAAATCACTAAATGAAAATACACTAACAGTTGACTATGAGATCTTTCAAAAACAAATTATCAATGCTCTACCTCAAATAAAACAAAAAATAGAACACATTGAAAAAGTAACTAAAAAAGAAGATTTAGAGAACGAAATCATAGAATTTACAAACATAATAAAAGCACTAATCCACAATTCACTTACAAAAGCAAAAATTCGCGACACACCTTATAGGAATGGAAAATTAGAAAGCTTTAAAAAGATACTAAAAAAACTACAAAGGAGACTCTATACAAAAGCAAAAATAAAACAAATAATAAAGTGGAATCATTAAGGATTAAAATTAGAAAACTGAAAAAAGAATACAAGGAAGAACTGCAGTCATCAAAGCATGAAAAATGGAAAGAACTGATTAATTCGTCGACAATCTGGGGCAAGCCGTATAAAATATGTATGGACAAAACCAAACGAAGAGTAGACATGCCTGCTTTTAATGTCGGTGGATGCATCGTACACGATAACATTGAAAAACATAAAATAATTTTTGCTGAATTATTTCCAAACCGAACACTTAAGTTGCAACCGACTCAGCCAGATAAAACTCTTCAAATATGTGAAAACGAATTAACTACAACAATTAAAAAAACTGAACAATAGGAAAGCCAATGGACACGATCAAATTTCTAACAAGATGATTAAATTTCTTCACAAAGTAGATGAAAAAATATTTATAAATCTATTTACCAAAAATGTATCGAACTAAATTATTTCCCAAACGTGTCTGGAAACAAGGAAAAATTAAAATAATAAACAAACCTGGAAAAGATTTAACAAAAATCCGAAATCATACAGGCCTATAACGCTACTGTCTAGTTTAAGTAAAATATACGAAAAAATAATAAAAAATTTTCTGGATACAGAAATAAAAGAAAAAGCGATTTTAAACGAAAATCAGTTTGGCTTTCTTAAAAACAAATCAACCGAGCTAGCAATAAAACAGTTATGCGATTACATTGAAAAATATAAAAAACGAACAAGACATATGTACCTTACTAATCAGCTTTGACATATCCGGAGCATTTGATCAAATAAAAATTGGTGAAATCTTAAAAATAATGAATAGAAAAAATATATCTGGTACAATACAAACTATAATTCGTAACTACTTAATAGATAGAAGAATCGGTTTATTTAATCAAGAAAACAAAATCCTATACAACAGGAGTGTCAACTCAGGAGTACCACAAGGTTCGGTTCTAGGGCCAGTACTCTTCAACATAGCAATGAGCGAAGTTCATAATTTGCATTTCAGTCAACACTGCAATATGATAAGCTACGCAGACGATATAATGTTAGTCTGAGGAATTAATAAAAAGGACGAAGTTTACAATATAAATGAAACAATAAAAAAATTGAGTAAAAACATTCAAAACTTAGGCTTACAATTCAACATAAATAAAACCCAAACACTACTAAAAAGGTAGAAAACAAGACAGGGAAGAAATGATACATTGCATTGAACAGCACTTATGCATAAAGATAAAGATAAAATAAAAATAGTAAAAGAAATAAAATACTTGGGAATAATCATAGACACAATAATTTAAATTTTGGAAAACACATCGAATTCATAATAGACAAGATTAAGATTAATTTCAAATTAAGATCACTATATTCAAATATGTTCGGTTTCAAATATAAAGATAGAATAGTACTCTATAAAGAGCCATTTTTGGATCAATAACAGAATACTACAGTATATTTTCCAGTTTTACGAGAAAAAGACAAGAATAAGCTGTTAAAATTACAAAGGAAAATATTAATAGGAACAATCTCTGGTTATCGCACAATATCGTATACTTCAGTCAACATCATAGCAGCAATAGTAATACCTATAAACACTTAAAGTTAGAAACTCTAGACCAAATCAAAACATGGAAACAAAAAGAACTAAAATTTTCGACAAAAAAACGTTACGAAAACAAATCAATAAAATTAATTCAAGTAGTATACGACTTTGGCAACTCCGATGTGATAAATCAAAAACTGGAAGAGTAACACGGGAAATAGTACCAAACTTAGAAGAAAGACTACAAATGAAACATTGTTATACCGATTACAACTTCACTCAATTTTTAACCGGACATGGAAATATAATGGGGTGTCTATATCAAACGATTTAAAATTGCTGAAACAGACATCTGTATAGACTGTAAAGAGAAAACAGACGATTGCTTTCATTCGATTTTCGAATGCAATAAGTTTAAAAACGAAAGAGAAAAACGTAAAATAATAAAAAAACCAATAACCGAAATACATAAAAAAAACTTTTTTAATTTGATTAGCTTTGTCAACCATGTAATGAATAACAAAACAAAACACATCAACAAATAATAACAGTAACAATCAGAAACTCTGGCTGAAAAACCGCAAGGTACAGCGGAGTAAATAAATAAATAAATAAATAAAAAAAAAAAAAAATTACATTCTTTCACAATATTTTCTGCAACTAGATTTTCACTTTTTTGTTTACAGCAACGTTATTGGTTTTTTTTTTTACATATAAAACAGGCCCTTAAAAGAACTGTATGGTTATTATAATCTTAGAATTATTTCTAAATAAGTAACACTTATAACTAAAAGTAAATTAATATGTTGCAAAGGAATCCTTCGCTATTTATATACACATACGTACGATGAAATTTTATAATACGATTAGGTCGTTCGATTTAATACGTTTAAGACGTCTTAAATCTTGTATAGTACAACTGTTTTGGTTTCGGATGGATATGGAGTCCTTCTTCATTGCGGTGGGCAAAGTTATTAATGACTTCGTCAACCCATTTGCTCCTTAAATCAGTGTGTAAAGATTTGTTCCGTTGGTATCACCGATAAGATATCATACGAAAGAATTTGTTTTAAAATGTTTGAATAATGTTCATATGGAAATCTAATAAGTCTGGTGTCTTGATCCGATCAGTTGATCGGTAAGTTGGTTCTTCTATGAACAGATATTTGTAACCAGAGATATTACATGCTTCAAGTAGAGCTTTTTCTCTCGTGTTTTTGGATGAGATAAATGAAACAAAATTCTGTGGATGAGCCTAGTAATCTGCGTGGAGAAGTAGAGAAATTATTTAAAGAAGTGAATCATAACCTATGCTGAGAAATCTAAAAAAGATTTAATGATCCAAATTCAAAAAATTAGTGAATAAATTAAAGAAGACACAGCACAATGTGTGTTAGAGAAACTAATCAATTATCTGTAATAACATTTAACCTTAAAAATCATGTTACATTAGAAAAATAGTTTTTAAATTTAAATGAAAAGCCGTGAATGCTTCTGTTTCTACTATAGATAAAATTTTTTCCGTGAAAATTATAACAAAGTAAACAAATAACGTTTTTGATCAGAGATTTTTTTTCCTCCTGGATCCGCTTTCTGATACTGTAAAGGATTTTTGTACAAGTTAACATGTTAATGTAAAGAGTGAGTGAAGTGATGGTGTTAGTATAATAGAAAAAAATAATTAAAATAATAATAAGTAGGTAAAAGTGATTAAAAATATATTATTGTACACTCTCAGTGTCTAATATTTGCACATGTTATATATAGAAAAAATATGATATATCTGTGCTATGTGATTATTTCTGTTATTAAGGCGATAGAATATCTGGTAAGAGTGATAGATTAAGTGAGGTGAGTGTCGTAGATTTAAATGCATGTGTGAATAAGTTTAAAAAAAAAATAATAATAATAATAATAATAATGAACGTTTACGCTATTAAATGAAAAAGAATCCAACCAGTATATTTTGAAGTTAGACAAAATAAAAATTCTTTTGGATTACCGAAAAAAAAAACAACAAAAAGAAAAAGAAAAAATTAGTAAATATGATATTTCTACATTTAAAATAGTGCAAAGCATACATCAATGTCTAAACTGAGAGGGTGTTGACAATATTCTTTGTCAGTTCCTTCTATCACTCACACCAATCATAACAAAATACATACTTTTATCTCACTCTCTCTCGTTCTATAACTGTGACTGTACCTGTGTTCGCAATTAAATAGATATTTCTTACTACCGCATTTGTACATTTATATGCATGAATACACACACCGTCCGCCATATGTAATCTTAACATGATTCCCGCATTCCTCTCTCTATAATCATGAAAACTATTCATAGATATCACCATCTATTTTGAAATTATTTATATAAGGGAAATTAAAAAATATTGAAAATGAAAAAAGGGAGATTGAAGCCCTATACAAAAATTTCCACAAAATTTGTACTCTAAGTGATAAGAGTCCAAAGTTTTAATCATTCTTAGGGTATTTCATGCCTCCTTCATGTGAATATTCAATCTATTATTACCTCACCATGTCTATTCACACATTAAGACTAAAAACTTCAAAAATAAAAAATGTAAGAACAGAACATGCTATGAAAAAAAAATACTGTCAAAACTTAGAATCAAGTACGTAGTTCCAATCATATTCAGCAAGCACAAGTAATATATATATGTGAGAGCGTGTGCAGATATATATGTATATACATTAAGACATATATATATGGAGCTATTTTTATATGTATATATATATATATATATATATAGATTATACACAAGCAGAAAAACTGTGACGAGATTCAATGTTAATTTTTGGTATCTGGGTAGGTCGTTAAGTTTTTAATGATTGCATAAATAAGATAAAGGAAAGAAAGGAAAAAAGTGGAACCTGATTTACATATTGTTCAACTATTTACAAAGACTAATAATTATCAGAAAACTCATGATATTTAAGAAAAAGATTATTTAAATTTAAATGAATGGTTACATAATATCGTTTCGGCTTCATCTGTACAACACACTAAATGGAATGAACAGGTGAATTTTCGGCTCCGGAGCAAGAAATGGGATTGCTTTTTGCCCCCCAAATAAGATAGTTTTAGGTGAGCTTTTGGGCTGCGAACACGGTTTTAGTTCGGATTAACGGACTTCCCAGCTCTGGCGTTTATTGGCTACTTACTAACTTAAACCTCAATCTACACCTCTACATGATACAGAGCTATGTTATATGTGTTCTCATGTATGACTGTGAGGCATGGACTTTCAATAAAGTACTGAAGGCTAAATTAGATATTTTTAAAACATTCCTGCATAGGAAAGTACTAAGAATATCTTGAACGTAGAAAGTAACCTATTCAGAGATGTTGAAACGAATTGGCAGACAATGAAAGAAAGCAAGATGAGCTATCTGGGACATATTATGAGAGGCGTCAGGTATGGACTGCTGAAGTTGGTCCCCGAGGGGAAAATCTGTAGAAAACGATCACTGGGTAGAAGGTGGAACTTTCATGAATGAGCGATCTACGTCGGTATAGGGGTGGAGGGAAAATACCATAGAGGAAGGAGCAGTAATCGATCCTGGAACGAATTATAGCTTTGTAAAGGATTAGAAGAATGGAAGGGTCACCACCCCAGTTGGATGGAGACAGGGCTTTCAGGAGATTGAGTCTTTTGAGGGAAAAATTGTAGAGATAGTTGATGTGTTAATAGAAAGTGAGTCGGCTGTTGAGAATAACACTAAGGTAGCAGAAGGAGCTGACGAGCGGAATCGGAATGTTAGATGGAATAATATTTACCAAAGCTTGATTGTGGGGGCGGAAGGAAAACACCATAGAAGAGGACTTAGAAGGAGAGAGAGAGAGAGACAGGTGAATTGAGAAAAGGAAGATACTAAGGATAGATAAAAAGTTATTGATCTCTTTGTTGGCGACAGCCACATCACTACAACTGGAGTAGATAATGATATCATCTGCGAAAGGGAGAGAGGAGGAAATCATAGGGAGAGAAGCAATATTAAGAAGATAGATATTGAAAAGTGTAAAGTTAAGACAAGATCCCTGAAGGAGTCCGCAGTAGATGCATCTGGAAATGTCACGGGAGGGAGTAGAGAGGAAGAGGGTTCTATTTTGGAACAAGTTTAGAATAAAAGAGATGGAAGTAGATGGAATATTAAGCTCAAGAAGCTTGGCGCATAGAGTAGGAAGGTGGACATTATCAAACGCAGAGGAGACAACAACAAACGTAGCAACAGTGAATTTTCTTTCTAGGAAAGCTTTGTAGACGTCTGATAGGCAAATACTGATGCAGTCGACGAGACCCAACCCCGGGCAAAAACCAAATATATTATAAGGTATTATATCATTGTGTTCCAGCCACCAGACGATTCGATTGTTCATCATACCTTCGAAGAGTTTACGAAGACAGGAAGCCAAATAAATAAGACGAAACCCGGATTGATTTCCTTCAGGAATAGAGATGATAAAGTCATTCCAGGATTTAGGTATAGATCCGGAAGGAGTTAAAGATATTCAGAGGAGAATGTAATAAAAGTGTGGAGAGGTTTTTAAGTATACGGAACGATAT
Organism: Icerya purchasi; assembly: GCA_039619475.1. Taxonomy (NCBI): domain Eukaryota; kingdom Metazoa; phylum Arthropoda; class Insecta; order Hemiptera; family Monophlebidae; genus Icerya; species Icerya purchasi. The sequence goes on from CM077116.1 coordinate 232,826,867, forward strand.
ACCATCTAAACCTGGTGAGAAGTTGGAGGATTTATTAAGGGTAGATAGAAGCTCATCATAACGGAAAGAAAAGGATAAGAAGTGCGACTCTGAGTTGGGTGGAAGGACGGGAAGCGAGGTTTCCTCAAGAGAAGGAGCGTAGGCGGGCGCGATAGAATCTAGAAAGGAAAGAAGTTGTTGCAGTGGGGGAGAGGAATTTACTGGGCGCTTAGAAAGGAAAGATATAAACGCCTTAGCCATTTTCCAGATTTTAGAAAAGGACGTGTTTTTAGAAAAAGCGGAACAAAATTGTTTTGAAGAGTTCCTTTTAGTATTTTTAAGAACGAGCCAGGCACTTACATTGGCTACCTTGTGTACTAGAAAGTTGGACATTGAAGACCGTGAACGAAATGATTTGAATGTAACAGTACTTTGCTTGAAAGCTTGTTTACACTTAAGTTATGATGTTAGACAGTATAAATATAAGATAATTCGCCGACAAGGACTAACTTGACAAAAGAAATCAATGTAATTAAAAATAAATGTATATTTAAAAAAAGAGAAAAATAGAAATGTATTTAATGGAATTTTAATTTTGCACGCATTTCAGTTGCACAATGAATTCAATATAAAACTAAGAAAAAAAAAAAAATTAAAAAAATATATTAAATGCTATTTATTTATTATGCAGAATGGAAGAATTCTACGAAAAGAGAGAAAAAGAATTTACAGAAGCTGAAATGATCGAATATCCTACGAGCAAAACCGAAATTCAAAATTATTATACCGATAAAACCATTTTACTCACAGGAGGAACCGGATTTCTTGGAACCTTGGTTATAGAAAAATTATTAAGGTGATAACTCATTTTTATTTATCATTTGAACTATTATTTATCTTTAAAAAATTCGGTATATTCTAGAAATTACTAAGTTTTACCAATAGTTTTACCGTTGGAAAATTAATAACTGAAATGAATAAAAGAAACTACGGGTTATCAGTAGTATTAAATTAATTTAACATTGAATTTTTTTATTTGTTTATTTTTTGGAGTTCCGACTATCAACTATTCACAATACGGATAATATTTATTAAATTCTGATCATAATTTTTAACAATTAGTTTTTAAAAAAAATGTCGATGCCTTTAAACCTTTTCGTTCTTTTTCATCAATGTCCAACTTCTTAGTCTACAAAAAAACCAACGCCACAGCCCAGTTTATCTTCAGAATGGCAAAGAAGAACGCTTGGAAATGATTCTGTTTCTCTTTCTCTAGAGATACGTATTTTTCTCAAATCTGGAAAATAGCTAAAGCCCTTAGATCTCCTCTCTTTGAGCGTCTTCTTCATTTCAACCCCTCTTCATCCCAACTATTTTATTTTCTGGATTCTACACTTCCTCTTATGTTCCGTCTTTCGAAGAATTCTCTCTTCTTCCTCGCCCTTCAAGCGTAGAACCCTACATTCTATCTTCACCTTTTCACTAAGACAAAATTTTATCTACAATCAATAAATCTGCTTATACTTCTCCAGGATTTGACGGCCTTTCGTTCTTAATCCTCAAAAATCTCTCTCTATTCTCGTTACATGTATTTTTGAGTATTTTTAACTCCTTCCTTTACTTTGGTTATACTCCTAAATCTTAGAATGATTTTATAATTACCCCTATTCCTAAAAAAAAAAAATTCTTCTTTCTGCCCTATTGTCTTAGCTTCCTACCTTCAAAAACTCTTTGAAAGTATGTTAAACGATCGTCCTCGTCTAGTGGCTGGAGCATAACAGTTTGGCCTCATCAAATATGTTCGGCATCCACCCGGGGCTGAGCCCGGTTGACTGCATAAGTTTTTTCCTCTCAGATATTTAGAACTCCTTCGTAGAAAAGAAATTTACTATTGCTATTTTTCTTAGTGTCTCTGCGCGATTGATAATGTACACCTAACGACTCCTTGCATCAAGTTCCTTTCGATCAATATTCATTCTTCCTTCATCACTCTCATTCTTAATTTTTTCCAAAGTAGCTTTCTCTCCACCCCACTCATGTCTCAGGTCTACACTACTTAATATTTTTTCCTTGAAATCGCTTCTTTCCCTGTAAAGTCGTCCTTTCTCCAACATACAGATGATACCTAGCTCAACTGATCTATCTGTGGACGATAAAGAAATAAATAGTTCCTTATCTGTTCTTAGTATGTTCCTTTCTAATATGCATCTCTCTCTTTCTCTCTCCAAATCTTCTTGTACCGCCTTCTTTCTGTCTTTACAATGGCTCTCTAGTAAAGGTTAACTCATGTAATATCCCTATTTTCGTCGTAAATTCCATTTGTTATTTTGGTCTGCTCTTAAAGTACCACTTTTCTTTCCATGAGTATATCAACTATTTCTATAATTCCTCTTTGAAACGACTGAACCATCTAAAAGCTTTACATCTTCAAAAATGGAGAGGATATCCTGCGAATCTTCTAATCCTTTAGAAATCCATAATTTGTTCCAAACTAGTTACGGTAATTCCTTCAAAATGTTCCTATCCGAACCTCATAACGTCTGCCTTCGCCTTTGCATCGATGCATTCAAATCTTCTATTCTCGCACTTCTATCCAAAACAAATATGCATCCTATTTATTTGTTGACCTCTGCTTGGATATCATTTCCCAACTAAACGTCTTTCTATCGTCTCATCCAATCTCACTCGTACCTATTTTCATATTAAAAACCGCTGGCATTTTGTTCTTGATAAAATTCCGATCCTCTCTCACATAGCTGCATGGATTTCTAATTTTTTTGATTTTTTTTCCCCTATAACAAGTTCTTCTACTTCTCCCACATTTTCATCAGCATATGGCGGCCAATCAATTTCTCTCTTCTTCTTCTTCGTGCTAACTCTACATCTCGAGAGGTAATTAAATCTGAATTTCTCCATACAGTAGAATCCTCATTTCCTTCTCATATACTATATTTTACTGATGGTTCCAAAACGGAGGGGAATGTAGATGGTGCGTTTACCTTTCCCCCTCCTTGGTAATTTTGAATCCTTCAGATTCCCTTGATTCTACTCTATCTTCGCAGCTGAGTCAGCTTCCATTTTTTGTGCAATAGACAAAGGGTAGACCAAAACAACTGCAACTGCTCTCCATGCGGAGTATGTACGTTATCTTTAACTACACTTCGTTTATATACCTGTATCTCGATTCGTATTGCTCCGCTGACGCTTGTTCTGTTGAAAAAAGAATGAACTTCATTTTCACTCGTTTTTTAACCGCTTGATAATGGCCATACTCCCCTTGCAGTTATTTTGGCCCACCTTTTGTACTTCGTTCAAGTGGTTGGATCAAAGCCAAGGGAAAACCCAAAAAAAGAATAAAAAAAAACAAATAATATCATGTATATGTGCGGATGTATATATGTATAAAAATATTCCTTTCAGACCTCGCGAAAAAGTAAACCCCTCGGTCTACCGGAACTACTTATTCTGTAATTCTTATGGAAATGTTGTTTCAATTGACTACATCACTCCTTTTTTCTTTTTTTTTTTTTTATCCCGAAAAATAATGACAATTTTTAAGTTCAATTTTATTTTGATTTTTATTGTTCATTTATTTCAACATGTATTAGAAAAACATTACAGATTCCACAGCAGTGTTTTTATATTGAGCATCTTTAACTAAAATTTTTTTATTTCTATTTATTTAATGACGTTCGACAGCTAGGTCATTTGTGTCATGACTGTAATCTATGAATTGCTGTGAATATTACATGCTTTTAGAAAGTTAAGTAAGATGTTAATATTATTCGCATTATCGACTAGTATTTAATTAATGCTTAAATTAATGCTATCGTAAGGCGGTTCGTCTTTTTTTTTTCATATTTCTGACAATCGATCAATATGTGGTACACCGACAGTTGACACTGACATTCTGAGCAGAGAGGCGGTTCGGTGTTTCGGATGAGGTAATTGTGCGTTAATTTGGTATGTCCAATTCTTAGGCGGGCTATCACGATCTCCTCTGTACGGTTTTGTTTGGAACGATGTTCGCCAGTTTGATAGTATCGGTTTAATAGCATAGAGTTTGCTTCCACAAAAACGTTGGTCGTACTTTACTTGCCAGCGGCCCTTTATTTTTTGTATAAATTGGCGCTGATGTGTTTTAAAGAAATATTGCTAAAGTTAATTAATGGTGTATTTCCGTGAATGACTCCGCGTAGCGTGATGTTTAATACGGCGCATCGTGGTGTTGCGGATTGTAATTTACAAAGTTCCAGGAAAGCTGTGTCAATTTGTTTTTTTTGTATGTTGGCTTGCGTGGAAAGAACAATAGCTTGATAGTTTAACATTAGGAAGTTACGGCGATCTGAGAGTTTGAATAGGTCGGTTTCCGCAAGTAAACTGGGTATAGGGCTGGATAAGTTTCCTACAATCAGCCGTATTGCTGTGTTTTGAATAATGTCCAGCTTTTTTAACCCTTTGTTCTTTCTATTGCTATACAGAATGGATCCGTAGTCCATTTTTGATACTATTAGGCTTTTATATAACATTAACAATGATTTTGTATCTGCGGCCCATTTTTAATGTTTAATGCTTTATAGCATTTTATCTGTAGAAGCTGAATGTGAGTCGACCAATTTAATTTTTTGTCAAAGGTTATTCCCAGGATTTTTTATGATGTTTAAAGTTCTGATGTTTTTCCTAGATATTCGGATATTGCAAGATGCTGGTAGCGAGCGCTGTATTCCAAATATGTCACATTCTATCTTGGTTACGGAGAAGGTTAAGCCTTGAGTTTCGGCCGATTTTACGAGATCCTTGGTGGTGTGTTGAAGAATTGTTTCGATGGTGTTTATGTCATTACCTGATAAGTGAATTATTAGGTCATCAGCGAAGAGACTATGTTGAACTGGCGGATTGATGATTTTAATTATTTCGTTGATACTGATAATAAATAATGTCGAACTAACAATCGAGCCTTCTGGTGTATCATTCTTAAGCTTTTGTTTTTCGAACAATACATTATTTAATCTTACTTGAAATGTTCTATTTTGTAAGAATTCTCTTATGAACATTGTCAAACGTCCGCCTATGCCCCATTTTGACAGATTGTCTAGTATAGTTACTTTTGGACTCTAAACATTCTCTTCTTTAATTTTATTCGCACTTGCATTTTTGTTCTTTTTTCTGCTTTCATTTTATCCATTCTGATTAGATTACGTTTCAATTTTTAGTTTTTAGTAGATCATATTTTTTAATTAATGTAAAAGATCAACCCACGGTCTCCCGTGTTCGCTTTTTTTACTTCACCTTTTACTTTATTGTTAAAAAGCATTTACCCATAATTCACGTATGGAAAAAATGAAGTGAAGTTAAATAAAGTTACCAAATTAGCATGAAGATGACTTTGCAAACACAACATCAGAGAAACACGATGAAAAATTGAGAGAAATAAATATTCACGAAATCGACTAATGCTACCAGAGCGATGTAGTGAAGAAAAATGATAAAAATTTAAGAAGTAGAAAAAAAATAATCGAATGTAAAGATTAAGAGTAGAAAAGCAGGTAATTTAGATATAATGACGCAGCCAGAAATAAAATTTCATGGAATGGGAATGAATAATGTTTAGAAAACATTTGAAAAAATTAATCATCGAAAATGGAAGGAAAAATTGAACATCCTGTAAAGAAGTTAATAGGCTTGTATTCTAGAATTTTTTTTAACCGTTAACCTATTGCAAAATTTTTCGTGATTCAAAGCAAACTATTCGCTGAAACCAGTCCAAACTGAATTTAGAGATTGTCCTCTTCTTACGCAATAATTCACACCTATATACGGTTCATAAAACGCAAGAACATCTCAAGAAACTTGAATGGACTGTATTGATGCTTCCACTGTACTTTCTTCTTCTACGGTGTTTTTTCTCCGCCCCTACAATCAAGCTTTAGCAAAAGTATTATTTCATCTAACATTCCTATTCCACTTGTCAGCTCCATCTGCTATCTTTATATTAATCTAAACAGACGACTTACTTTCTATGAACACATTAACTCTTTCTACTATTCCTTCCTTAAAATGCTCAATCTTCTAAAATCCCTATCTTCATCCAAATGGCTGGTGATACTTCTATTCTCCTAATCCTTTCTAAAGCTTAATTCGTTCCAGGATTGATTACTGCTTCTTCCCACCTATGGAAATTCTCTTCTCGACAAACTAGACAGAGTTCAATATTGCTGTTTTTGGTTGTGCATTGGAGCGTCAAAATTTTCTCCTATTCCTGCCATCCTTTCTGAATCTACGATGCAACCACTTTTTATTTGCAGATCGCAGCTTGGGTACAATTTTCTAATTAAACGTCTTTTTGTATCCTTATCTAATCTCATCCTCCTCCTATGTTTGTATTAAATACAAGTGGCGTTTCGCTGCTTATAAAATCCCGATCCTTTCTTATGTAGCGGCTGGAATCTTAAATTTTTCATGTCATGTCTTCTCTTACTCCAAGCTTCCCTTACTTCTCCCACGACTTTACCAGCATTTGGCAAACATTCAATTATCTTTTCTCTGCCTCTCCAGGCCAGCTCTACCGCACATTCTACAATCACTTGCTTGACACATTTTTTCCTTCTCATCTGACATTCTGGAAAATAGGGTAGACGGCAAGTTTACCTCCGTCTCACTAAATCACTCAGAATCTTTCAAGCTTCCCTCCTTCTGTTCTATTTTCACAGCGGAGTCTATTTCCATTTTACGCACCGTCTCCTTCATACCGTCCATAAGAATGCCCCATTATCTCCAATTTCAAAAGTGTTCTTCAAGCTATTTCTTCTCTTCCTTCTCATTCCTCCAACTCTATTATTCTCTCAGTTCGTTCTCTCGTTTCCAATCTGCTCTCACTCTACTTTATCAGCATGTGAAATATAGATCTTCCACATATTTTTTTCTAACGGACCTTGAGGTTTCTTTACTCTGCAAAATGTGTTCAGTGCTGTTTATTGAAGCAGCCTATTAGGCTTTCTCAGTTACACTAGACTTTTTTCTATTCTCTTTATAAAAATTAAAATTTCACAAAACCTACTCATGATTCAATTGAGAAGTAAGTAGGAAAGCAAAATGATTAAAAAATTCATCTCAATATAAACTACCAATATTTTATGGAAAATGAATTTATGTTAACTTTCTCAAGGTGCTGCTCAGACCTAAAAAAGCTGATTTTAGTAATTCGTTCTAAACGTGGAAAATCATTGCAGCAAAGAGTCAAAGAACATTTCAGTAATCCGGTAATTGATTCTTGTTACTTTATATTTACAACTTTTACTTTTATCCGTGTATTCGTATTTTTTATATCATATATACAGGGAACATCACAATTAACAATTATAGAAATTAATTAATTGCTACAGAAAATTATTTTGTTATTATTTTGTAATATATGTATATGCAAACTTGGCCATTTTTTGACCCCTCTTGCTTCCATTTTATTTTTATTTTCTATACTTTGTATAAAATTATAAAAATTTACAACGTCATTCTTACCAGCATGATACATTTTTTTGTTACAAAATCTAATGGGTGCATGATTAAGAATGACGTTTCCGTTTAACATTTAACTTTCGTCACATAAAATTGGGATATTTTTTTCTTACAATAATCTAATGTGATTCTAACAGCATTTTGCGGTACCTTTCCCCGTCCAATGTCTCGCACCGCGATTCCCATCCAAACCGTCACCTTCGGCAAGTGTAACGGCTTCTCGTTAATGATGTTACGATTCAAATAACTCCAGTAATGAAGATTTTGTTTGTTCATGTCGCCGTTGAGGTAAAAGTGAACTTTATTCGTAATCATCATAAAATCCAGTGGAATTTCGCTGCCCTTAAATTTTCCAAGCATCACTTCACTAAACGTTAATCGCAAGCTGTAATCGCCGGGTAAAATCTATTGGGTACACAACATTTTACAAGGATGAAAGTTAAGATCTCCGTGAAATATTCGGCGAACCGTTAGTTCGGGTATTTCTAAATTTTTTGCGTGTAAACAAGCAGAACGTGATGGACTTTGTTGAATCGACTTCCGAACTCGTTCCACATTTTCCGGAGTTCTGATTGTTTTAACGGACCCTGGCCTTTTTTTAAAAATTTATCCGGATTCTCTGAAATTTTTCATCCACGTACGCACACAGTTTTTTTGGTCGGAACCGGTTTTTTGTGAATACTGAAAATTTATTTCGAAAATCGCGCACGGCGGACACATACGAATCACTATGGAAAATAAAACGCTCGATCGCGTAAACACGCTGCTTACACGTTCACTCAGTCATTGTGTCAAACTACTGAATGTTGAAAAAAAAACAAGTCTCATCGAACTACCTGAAAACGCTGAAACGGTCGCGTTGGAAGAATTTCCATTTTTTTTTTTTTATTTTTGGGCGCGCCAGCGGCATTGACCCAGCAACAACAGAAATTAAGGAAAGGGTTAAATAAAGAGACGATTAAAAATAGAGCTTAGGAAATATTGGAGTACAGGGATTATATCTGGAGATGGAAAGGAAAGGACAAAGGAAGAATTATACGGAGCAGGAAGACCCAGTGCCAAGATTTTCGAGTACAAAACAAAGCGCCCGGAATCAAGGGCAGGGCATTCAAAGAAGATGTGGTTTGCATCACATATGAGAGGAGAGATGGAATTATGAAGGGGACAATCGGGAGAAGTGGACAGGGAAAAACGAAAACGTGAAGAGGGTAAAAGGGAGTGATTAATACGCAGTCTGATTAAGGAAATGATCGCGAAGCGTTGATAAGAATAGGACTGAAACCACGGCTGAGAAGAGGGAACCGGCTGAATTTGAAGATAATGAGAGGCGGGATTAGAAAATAGAGAAGGATAGATGTCCGACCATAGTCGGGAATGATTAGCTGAGGAAAGAAGGAGGATGTCCGAGATAGGAATAATGCAGAATAAAGGACCGTCGCGGGCGGCCGAACGGGCTAAAAAGTCCGCTAACTCGTTGCCCTCGATGCCAGAGTGACTAAAAACCTACAAAAGGTCAATAGTAATGGAACGGGATGAGAGTAGATTGGATATGAGAAAACGAATTAAAAAAATAATAGAATTGGAGGAATGAGAAGGAGGAGAAGAGATGGCTTGAAGAACACTTTTGGAATCGGAGACAATCAGACATTTACTGATCCCTCTTATGGATGGAATGACCGACACTGCGTGTAAAATGGAGATAGACTCCGCTGTGAAGATAGAACAGAAGGAAGGGAGCTTGAAGGACTCAGAGTGATTCAGTGAAAGAAAAGTAAAGGCGCCGCCCACCCCGTTCTCGTTTTTAGAACCGTTAGTGAAGAATGTTAGATAAGAAGGAAAAGATGTGTCAAGCATGTGGAGGAATTCGGCTTGGATTGAAGAATGTGCGAGGTTTGGAGAGGGAGAGAGAAGAGATTAATAGTCTGCCAAATGCTGGAAAAGTCATGGGAAAAGTAAGGAAGCTTGGAATAAGAAAAGACATAAGGCGAAAAATTGGAGACTCGAGCTGCTACAAGAGAAAGGATTGGGATTTTGTGGGGAACAAAACGCCATTGGTTTTTAATACTAAGATAGGAAGAGATAAGATCAGATGAGGACACAGAAATCCGTTTAATTAGAAAATTATAACCAAGCTGCGATCTGCGGATAAAAAGTGGTTGTATAGCAGATTCAGAGAGGATAGCAGGAATGGGAGAAGATTTTAGCGCTCCAATGCACAACCAAAAACAGCAATATTGAACTCTGTCCAGTTTGGCGAGAAGAGATTTAGAGGAATTTCCATAGATGAAGGAGCAGTAATCGATCCTGGAACGAATTATAGCTTTGTAAAGGATTAGAAGAATGGAAGGGTCACCACCCCAGTTGGATGGAGACAGGGCTTTCAGGAGATTGAGTCTTTTGAGGGAAAAATTGTAGAGATAGTTGATGTGTTAATAGAAAGTGAGTCAGCTGTTGAGAATAACACTAAGGTAGCAGAAGGAGGTGACGAGCGGAATCGGAATGTTAGATGGAATAATATTTACCAAAGCTTGATTGTGGGGGCGGAGGGAAAACACCATAGAAGAGGACTTAGAAGGAGAGAGAGAGAGAGAGAGAGAGATGAATTAAGGAGAGGGAGATACTAAGGATAAATAAAAAGTTATTGATCTCTTCGTTGGCGACAGCCACATCACTACAACTGGAGTAGATGAAGATATCGTCTGCGAAAAAAAGTGAGGAGGAAATCGTAGGGAGAGAAGCAATAATAAGGAGATAGATATTGAAAAGTGTGGGGCTAAGATATGATCTCTGAGGAAGTCTCCGGTTGATGCATCTGGAAATGACACGGACGGGAGTAGAGAGGAAGAGGGATCTATTTTGGAACAAGTTTAGAATAAAAGAGATGGAAGTAGATGGAATATTAAGCCCAAGAAGCTTGGCGCATAGAGTAGGAAGGTGGACATTATCAAACGCAGAGGAGACAACAACAAACGTAGCAACAGTGAATTTTCTTTCTAGGAAAGCTTTGTAGACGTCTGATAGGCAAATACTGATGCAGTCGACGAGACCCAACCCCGGGCAAAAACCAAATATATTATAAGGTATTATATCATTGTGTTCCAGCCACCAGACGATTCGATTGTTCACCATACCTTCGAACAGTTTACGAAGACAGGAGGTTAAAGAAATAGGACGGAACGTGGATTGATTTCTTTTAGGTATAGGAATGATAACAAAGTCATTCCAGGATTTAAGTGTAGATCTGGAGAGTAAGAAGGAGTTAAAGATATTCAGAGGAGAATGTAATAAAAGTGTGGAGAGGTTTTTAATTATAAGGAACGATATACCATCTAAACCTGGTGAGAAGTTGGAGGATTTATTAAGGGTAGATAGAAGCTCATCATAACGTAAAGAAAAGGATAAGAAGTGCGACTCTGAGTTGGATGGAAGGACGGGAAGCGAGGTTTCCTCAAGAGAAGGAGCGTAGGCGGGCGCAATAGAATCTAGAAAGGAAAGAAGATGTTGCAGTGCGGGAAAGGAATTTACCGGGCGCTTGGAAAGGGGAGATGTAAAAGCCTTAGCCATCTTCCAAATCTGCGAAAAGGCCGGGTCTTTAGAAAAAGCGGACAAAATTGTTTCCAAGAATTTCTCTTAGCCGCTTTAAGAATTGGCTTCTTTGTGAACTAGAAAGTTGGACAAGACCGCGAACGAAATGTTTTGAATGTGACAGTACTTTGTTTGAAAGCCTGTTTACACTCTTCGTTCCACCAGAGTGAGGTGGCAGAAGAGGCTTTTCGGTGATGATTTTTGGGAACAAGCCGTGGGGATGAAGAAAGAGACGAATGAAGGGATTGAGTGAACAAGTTGTATTGGGCTATAGGATCAGAATTCGCCAGGATATGAGGGAGAGAATCGTTCATCAATGAACGAAATTTGGTCTAATCAGTTTTGGAAAGAATCCAGCAAGAAGAATGGAGAAGCTTGGATTGGATAGGAGGAGAGACGTCATTAAGGGATAGGAGAATGGGAATATGATCACTACGAAAAGTGCCATAAAGAGTTTTCCGGGAGCATTTAGGAGCTATATCGGGAGAGGTAAAGGAGAGGTCCACCGAACTTGAGGAGAAAGCGTTTTTAAAGTAGGTGGGAGAATGGTCGTTGAGGAGGAAGAGAGTAATTTATAGGGAAGATATGATTTTTGAAATACGATCCACTTCATTGCCGCACATTTGTAACATTTTAAATGTTAATTCCAGTTATTGACACTTACAGTTTATCAGAATCAGTAAAATATCCAGTTATATATAAAAACAAATCACGCATCCGCGAACTGTAATAGCCACAGCAGTTAAACAAGGTACACGGTGTGTTGCGTTTATCATTAGGGTAACTTCTTTCTGATACAGATCTTTTTTATTTAAATTATTATACGCGTTTCTCTTTTTTTTTAAAAATAATTTCGGTTAATATTACCGCTACTAGGACGGATATGCCTATTAAGAATGCATTATTTAATGGTTTATAGATTAGAGTATTATCTGGTTTATTATACCCCCATGAAAACGTTCTTTTATATCGCTGTAACCGACATTACTACTTTGAAGAACTCTGATGTGCAATTCAAAGACGAAGGATTAAAGAAAATGTTTTTTCTGCTTTGTAGCTGCTTTTTGATGCAAAAAATTAATCGAGCTGCTAATCATGGATCAGTTCTACCATGAGATTTCACCAATAGGCGGAGCCGCCAGTAAAGAAGCGAAGAAAAAAAAAACAAAAGAATAAATTCAAAAATTAAATACTCGTAGTTCGTAAGATTTACAAACTTCCTACGTTAGGGCGAATGTAAAGGAAGTGGAGCATTAATGTATAGTTTTGTTGACTTATCTCAAGTAAGTAATTTGTGTTTGACTTGATGAAACTGAAAATTGGTGGATAAGGTACGAGGACCATCATGATATTTTTATTTAGTATTAAGTCGTTGTCGGGGTCCACGAAAACTCCGGTTTATGATTATGGTCGTGTATTAATAATAATCCGTATAACCTCAGTGATGTATCGGCGCTTGTGTTTCCGAGCAGTTCTATGCTCACTTGAACAAACATACAACGTCTTGGCACAGAACCACCGGTCGTGGTACCAACATGGGCCGTCGTTTTAGGTATCTTAGTGTGGTTGCCGGACAACGACAGCAAACGGGGTGTGCATCAGAACGTTTTTCAATTGTTTCAATTTTTATGGTAAGACTTTCGATCGTGAGTTTTAAGTCTTCGATAAGATTGGCCATTCGAACAGCTACGTTCGACACCGTTGCTCCATTAGAGCTAACTTCGTTGATGCCCACGCATACGTTAACATGCCTCGAAGATCCGGTCTCAGCTTCTGCGAGTGTGTGAAGATATCGCAAACTTACGAGAACTAACATTTGCATGTGTGTCGGCAACCCCTTAAATCACAAAGGACTTCTTCGGTATTTTTATTGCCTAGTAGTCTTCTTATTTCCCGCAAAAAGCAAGATGCTTTTCGCTCAGTGGGCCTAATACTAATGTATGACCTGATTTTTTATCCTCAGCTACAAGCCGTAAAAACCGGCCACACAAATTTGACCAAGTTCAGTGATAAATTAAACAAAAATTTTAAACTTCTCTAAAATAGCGGAATAATAATACTTGAGCCGAATTCAGTTGTAACGAAACTAAGTGCTTTTCAAGAGCAAAAAAACTCTTATAATTACGACAGATGCAAACGAAATTTTTAACGAAACTTTTCGTGTATAGAATTTCGAAGCACCGAATATGTACCGAATTTCGAAGCACCGAATATGTACCGAATTTTGAAACGCTGAATATGTGCCGAATTTCGAAGCAATAAATATGTATCGAATTTCGAAGCACCAAATGTGTGCGAAATTTCAATGAACCTTCTTCTAATATGCGCTCAGTGCGCTACCAATTTTGTGACGAAAGTTAAATGAAAAGAACTAAATACAAACCCCTAAAGGTCTTATCGAAACTATTATTCTAATCTTCGAACAAATTAAAGGCTTACTTTAACTTTCTTTTGGTCGTTCTGTGGTTTCTTTAACGAAATTTTTCAACTCGCGGAAAAAACGGTACATTTTTGCCGGATTTTTTTCTTACGATTCGGCCCGGAGGACCAAAAATGTTTTACGTAATTGACGCGAGTTGAATAAAAACACGACGCGAATCGATGTAGATTCACTTTATTATTCGAACAAGCATGTAGCCCCGAAAAGAAGGCTATTTCAAATCAATCGCCTTCAGCGAACGAGAAAAAAGAACACTGAGCAGCCGAACGGGAATCGAAAGAAAAATACGCGATGAACCGCTAAAAACGCAAACAGAACCAAACGAGCGAACAACAGTTATATACGAACAAAATTGAAACTTATAAACCTATCGCATATAACGAACAATAAACAAAAACGAGAAAGCTCATGGAAGAAAGAGATACTAGCGATCAGTCGCAAGATAGCACTTGCATACGAAATATGCCAACGATCGTCTAGTACTCATTGGTGTGCTGCTTGTATTCCCTCATTTCCTTCTGCTGCTTGTGTTATTCCCGGTCTCGAATTATTTTCATTCTCCATCTTCGAATGTTCACAAACATAACTTTATTTTTTCGTTTTTCCTATTTATTTGGCTAATGTTTTTTCCTTAACGAACCGATTAAAACAAAATATCAAAAAAAAAACACTTCGCCTCAAATTAGATGTAACGGGGACACTCGAATTGCGCACCAAGCACTAACACAGTGACAAGTCACACACGAATTCCGCACCAGACCCGAAATAGCCCACCCGCTGACAACTCGAATTGCGCACCGCCTTTAAAAAAAATACTTCGGATTTGATAAAATCGATGAAGGACTTAAAAAATGAGTAAAAGTAGCTCTCTTTCAGTGACTTCCAAAATGTGTGTTATCGTAATGAAACGTGTTTACTATTTGGAATAATAACCGAACTACATTTCAGTCGATTAAAAAAGCCTTTAACGTTTGCGAAAAATAGGCTACTATCCCGTTAGCAGTACGATTGTTATTCGAAATATTTTTAACAACCTCTAGGGAACGTATTCATATTTAAAGAAATGTTGCATAAAATAGAATAATTTTTGCACGAATATTATATAAAATAACGTAAATTACGATAATATTTCTAACTGAATCAGTAGAATTTTCAGCGCACGGCATATTATGTTTCATGAAGCTTTTATTTCACATCAATACAAAATACTTTCATATCAACTGATTAATGTACATAAAATCATAAATGTGACCATGTAAAATTTTCGAGTTTGACAAATTAAATATATGTTGTTATAATATAGAGTTACTTACGAGTTTGAGGGAACCGAGTTTCGGGAAAGTTTCAGTTCAGATTTTATTTTATCTATTAATCAGTGTTCAATCTCAGTTATAAATTGTCATTTGAATTAAAAGCAAATTTGTTAAAAATCGTAATTTTTTCATTTAGTGTACCATCAAACAATACATAGTATTCTACTTAAATTTTAAATGACAACGCAAAAATTTACCATTAAAATAAAATCCTATTTAAAACAATTTAATGATAAAACTTACAATGATAATAATTACGCAAATAAATAGTGTTAGTACTACTATCTTTTTTCTTTAAATGTTAGTTGGATTTAACAAGATAATAATTTTCCTTCGTCAAGTTTTTATAATTTGTAGTTTATTGTAAATTAATGAGTTTCTACTCTAGATAATAGATATTTTTGCGCACATTTGGTCGGTATTAATGTATTTTGTTAGATAAATGATAAAGAAGCAGAAGTTTAAACTCAAATTTAGGTTATGAGAATAAAAAAGTAATTCTTAGAAGCAACACTGAAATATGATTTCATTACTTCTGTGTAA
This sequence comes from Icerya purchasi, assembly GCA_039619475.1. Lineage (NCBI taxonomy): Eukaryota > Metazoa > Arthropoda > Insecta > Hemiptera > Monophlebidae > Icerya > Icerya purchasi. Next base: position 232,842,239 of record CM077116.1, read on the forward strand.
TGTTTTTCATTAATACAGAACATGCCCGGGAAAAAATTTTTTTTTTGAACTTTTAAGTTTCCAGCACCCTCCGGTAATTTAAATTTAAAGCTAAAATATCGTTATATTTTTCTTTCCAAAGTATCCGTTTATATATTTTCGAAAACTACATTCGTTTGCCGTTTTTAGATGCAAATGGGGTTTAAATTAAGTGCTTATTGGAAATGTTTATTGCGATGCAAAGTTTTTGTTGTTTATTGTATATTTTAAATTTCAGGAATAATATCGGTTGGTGATTTATGCATTTTGAAGTAATTTTTAGATAATTTTAAATTTGTCATATTACATATTCTTAACTCGTTGCGCGACTTTTAGCGCCCAGGGGTTAGAAGAGTTGTTCGAACGTTAGCATTTTCTGAAAGAGCATTTAATACTATTTTTGTGTATAGCTTTACATTTTAACGTATAAGCGTCATAATTTTTCCTCATAAAAAAACATCAAAAATTATTATCCGGCTTATAAGTACATAACAGTAATTCGACGCTGTTTAAATTACTGCTCTATTTTAATCATAGAAATAAAATGATGATTCAAAATTGTTATTTTACAGTAGCTTGTAGAATTCAAACTGTTCTAGAAATATTCATCCCCATAATAAAAACACTGATAATTGCTTAACATTAATGGTAACACGAAATTAACATTAACGTATATATGAAAGTGAAATATTTTATTAAAAATAATAACTTACAAATAAGGAAAAATTTTAGCTGCCGCTATGTCAAGAGGTATAGTATGCACGTTTAATCATAAATATAATTCTTTTGAAACTAGAAAGAAAAAAGATCACCGAATGTAGACAATTAGGAGTAAGCTAAATTACTGAAAGTTGAGCTAACTGGTAAATTGCAAAAGCCGGAATCAATTTTTAATGATTAAAACATAAATATATCACAGTTATTTATCGGAACTACTTGTTTTAAAAACAAAAATGGAACTAGAAGTTTAAACAATTACGTATATTAAAAATTAATCTGGAGTATTCTCAAATATTTTTTAATAAACCGTTAGACAGGAATGATTTTTAATACATAGACAGGTGTAGAGTATTTTTCATTAGTAGATTAAAAATTAATTCTCAAAAATAGGATACGTAAAAATGTTGAAAGTTATCGAACATTAAAAATATAGTACGATCAAGCGCCATCAGTTTTGGAAACCCTTAGTCCAGTGAACAGCGATTATGGTCCGAGCGTCGTTTTCGTTTGTTTTTTTATATTTCATACCTGCAAACTTCCGGTGCGCAATTCGTGTGTCTAGATTACAGACCTTTTTTTAAACTTCGACTCAGGTAAATAACGGTGCGCAATTCGAGTGTGGCCGATGTAACAGGTTGCTAACACTTGTCGCTTTTCTTCCATCTGTTTTCCTTTTTATCAAAATCCTTTATTATTATCACTTAATTTTTTTTATCGTTGAAGCCGGAAAAAACCGGATAGATGTGAATACTTTCTAGGAAGAATATTTTTTTTTCGTTGCAGCATCCGTAACATGTATTTTTCTACGTTGTTTTTCTAATTTCTTTTATTTTTTCATGTAAATTTGTCTGATATTGAGTATTATGGTGGTAATGGTCATTTCAGTTTTTGTCTGTTCGTTTTTTATTTCTCAATCTTAATTTTTTTCTTTCTTTAATTTTTGTTTTTTTAAACTTATATGCTGCTTAGAGCTCATTTTGAAATAATTAATTCTTCCATTCTATCCTGGTATAATTGAAAAGTATCTTGACGTTTACTACTAGAATACGCCGTAATATCGTTCCATTCTAATTTGAAAACGGTCAAAACTTTCCGACAAGAAAGAACGTAAATGCAGTTTAATTGATCTAAAAAATACAAACAATAATTAACAAACGTTTATTAAAAAACTATCGTTTTTAACAATAATCTTTTTTCTATAATAATTTATTTTACGCAATTATTTCCATTAATTATCGAAAAAACCATATGAAAAATATACAATTTTATGAAATAATAATAAATTAAATATATTATTATTGTTTTACAAAAGGCGTATATACGTTTTCCACATATTTTATTTGATGGTCTTTTTCCTTTCTTTTTTTCCGATAAAAAAATTTAGATATACGAAAAGATGAAGTTGTCGAATCCCGATTACTGGAAGAAGGTCGAAATATTGGCCGGGGACTGTGAATTACCGTACTACGGTTGGGATAGCACCGAATGGAATCGCCTACAACAAGAAGTGAATATTATATTTCATTCGGCGGCTACAATACGTTTCGACGAACACATAAAAATCAGTTACCATACTAACGTTGGCGGAACTAAGTATTTATTGAAGTTAGCCGAGGGCGCGACTCATATCGATGTAATTCGTAAATTTTATCGATATTTTTTATGTATGTGCATTTATATTATTTTCCTTAACAATCCGGCTGTTTAAATACCTTATAGGAGTATTTTTAATGTGCTTGAACTATATGGAATAGTTGGCTCAACAAAGATGGAAGCTTCGAGATCGATTGAAACGAAGCAAATACTACCATAGAAACGGGTTTTTCTATACTCTGCAGGACTAACATTTTCTGAAATTACGAAACAATAAATTATACAAAATTAGTCCTAGCTGGAAGATTACCTTTATACTTAGAAATAGAAAAACATATCACAGTATTTGCAATTAAAAATGAATTAAAGGTAGAACAAACTTTCGAAAAAATCACATATATAAACAAAAAATATAGAGTAGAAAATAAAATAATAACAGACAGACAATGAAAAAAATTGATCATAGAAAAATATGTGGAGAAGTTTGAATCGGACTGGACGAATCATAGTGGAATAACGAAAGGTTTTTTCCCAACATTCAAGCAGCGATTAAACAACAATTATTATACACCTAATTTCTACAATGTACAATTTACATCAAGCCATGGGAATTTCAAAATATATCTGAAAAGATTCAAGATAGCAGAAACGGAAAATTGCATTAGATGCAATGAGCAGGACAGTGTGCAGCATATATACTGAATGGATGTAACATATTAAACTTGGAGATCGCGGACGACTGTGGAGAATTGGTGATGGAAAAAATAAACATATTCAATAATCTAGCCAAAAAGGAATTGCAATACAGAAAATACAATATCAATTTAGATTAATATGATAATATGTTAAGATAAGATTAATGATTGTACAATGTGGAGCGGAGGAAATCAACAACTGAATTGGATAGTTTGTATTTATTTATTTAGATTTTTACTGCCTACATAGGCTATCTACTTAGTCTAGTTTGTAGTGTGGTACATAGTTTTATAAAAGTAAGTGTAGCATTGTACGTTTAACAAATTTGATAATGTTGTTGAGTTTTTTGATGTCCAAAAAAGCGTCGAGGTCCGTGGCAGTTGGTTGGTTAGCAGTGAATTTGGACCAGCATAGTACCAGATGTTGTATGGTAATTCTTTCACCAGGGCATGTTTCACAAATCGGTGGCTCTTTCCTTTCAAGAATGAACTTATGCGTCAGCTGGGTATGACCCAGGTATAGCCTAATAATAGCTAATGTAAGCGATTTATTCTTTTTTGTTGCCTTGAATACTTTGTCCGTCCAGTCGCTATTGTTCAGTTTTATCGTGGTCAGGGTGCTTGGTGCTGTGACGTGTAAGTTTTCCAGCCACTGGTCGAGAATTTTGTTTTTTCTGTCGGCTAGTGTATCAGTTTCCACTGCTAACCACATTAAATCTTTATATGTAAAAAATAAATAAATAAATTAGTAAAAAAAAAAAAAAAATCCAAATCGGAAGATATTTCGAATTTAAAAAAATATTAATTACAGCGATAGTGTAATTAAGTAATTTTAATTCAAAAACAAAAATGAGATAAAGCATATCTTTTCCCTATTAACACAGGTATTCTTGTTGACTGAATAGTCTCACACACATTGGCACAAGATGACAACTTCGGAACAGGTTAACTAGAAGCTCTACTTTTGTTGACACGTTTGTAGAAAGTTAAAAATATGTCGAAGAATTTTTATTATAATTGGAATACACGAAAATAGAAATCTTTCAAAACTAATTGTTTGTCATAAATGTTAATTACACGATTACAAATTTCTATAAATCACCCTTTTATTGTTTAAAAATTTAACAAAAATAATAATAACCCAAATATATTACATAAAAAGTGTTTACTTATTAAAAAGTACACTGATATGTTTCAAAGTCCGACAGGCTTCTACATATTCATGACGGATTATACATTAGTAGGATAAAAAAGATGGTTCTGGGCCAGCGGGCGAGGGTGGGGGTGGGGGGTGACGACACACTCCGAACTACCCCTATTCTGGCACAAAGGTCACCCAACTACCCCTATTTCCAGGCAAAATTTAACCCAAATGCCTTTAAAATCAGTGAAAACTAACCCAACTACCCTGCAAATGCCAAAAAGTCACCAAACTACCCCTATTCTAGTCCAAGGGCCACCCAACTACCCCCTATTCCCACCCCCACCATCAAAACTACCCCTTCATCTAATTTAATCTAGACCTTTAAAACAACCAAACTACCCTCTTCTTAGTATTCAACCCCCTATCCCCCACCCCACCCTTAAAAACTACCCCTTGATCTATTTTAATCCAGAGCTCTAAAAGTAACCAAATCACCCTCTTCCCAGTACCCCACCCCTATTTTACACCCCCTCACCCTCAAAAAAAATACTCCTTCATCTATTTTAATCCAGAGCCCTAAATTAACTCATCTACCTTTTCTAGGATAATCAACCCCACTGTTTTCAACCCCTCCTCGCCAAAACTACCCACAATTCTCTTGGAACAGTTTAATATCTAATCCACCCATCACCCTACAGTCTCTCATTACCATTGTAACCCAACCTACACTATAGCCTAATCACTACCCATCACCCCACAGTTTATCATTGGTAATATAACACAACCCATACTAGAACCTAACCACCACCAACCACCCTCACATACCCACTAAGCACTATCCTCTACACCCCATAGTCTGCTCGACTATAGCACAAAGTGTGATGAATATTAGTGTGATAGATAGTACCAATACATACACAGCATCACAAATATACACTAAAATTGACTGTTACAGTCCATTTAATTATCCTTTCTATAGTGGCACATCCAACTCCCCAGTGCATTTCTCCAGATTTTCCATTGATGCTTTTGTAGAATGTTTCAGTTTGATCGTGTCTAAAACATTGACCAGACGTCTGCCCAGCATGGTCACATAGCTACCCTATATAGGAAGAATATCTTAGGCGCCTTAGTAACCACCCCTTTTAAGCTGGTCGGAGTAAGGAGGCCATCACCTCAGTTTCAGTCGCTATTACACTGACATGTAGTAAACATTTTTCCTCATTTTTAACTAATTATGGCCAATTTACCACTATTTCTCACCATTTTCTAACATTTTTATACTATTTTTGTCAACATTTGCTATTTCTCACTATTTTCCTATGTTTTTAGCACCTTTCACACAACTACACTAATCTACATCCTTAATGACCTTCTCTAGGTCTCCTTTCAGCCCCTCCACCTCCACCAATCACATCTCCAGCTTAGAGAACACCACCGTTGTAGAAATGTTTTATGTATTCCACTACAGTCTCCAGTTGCCTATGGGCTGTATTGGCTGAGTCGGTCATATCTTTGAGTGCCTGATCTAGCGCATCAAACCCAGCTAGGTTTTATCTTTGGTCATCCAATGCTTGGGATCCACTTGGCAGCTTCCACATGATAATCTCGCTGACGCTTGATAAGAGCATCCTGCAGAGCGATTACATCCAAGACATCAACCAGATGTCTGCCCAGCATGGTCACATAGATACCCTATGCAGGGAGAATATCTTTAAATGCCTTGGCAACCACCCATTTTAAGCTGGTACAGGCAAGGGCTCTGCGCGACCATTTTCCAATCACCACTTCATCATCCACTGCCTCAGCTTCAGTCACTACTGCATTGACATATAGTAAACATTTTTTCCCCCACAGTATTTGTAATTAATGTTGGAGTCCAAGTCATATGATTAGAAGGATGATAGTAATGATAGTAACAATGGTGGTGGTGATGGTGATGTTAATGACAGCAATGTTGACAATAATTCTAGTAATGATGATAACAATGCGGGCAATTATAGTGAGGGTGATGATAGTAATAATAATGCCAGTGATGCTAGTGCTGATGACAACAACATTGACAATGATAGTGCTGCTGATGACAATAACACTGACAATGATGCTTATGATAATGACAATACTAATGATGGTGATGATAATAGCAAGGCTAGTGGTGTGGGATGTTAGAAGGCTGCAGGAGTGGCAGTGGTGTCTTTGACAGCATGCATTATTGTATATAGTATCAATCAGCATCTTTGTGATAGTAGTGTATACAGTAGTGTGTATTAGTGTATATGATGTCTTTGTGATGATGCTGGCAATGATGGTGATGATGGTGGTAGTAAAAATGCCAGTGATGCTTATGACAGCAACATTGACTATGATGATGGTGATGGCAGCAGTGTGCATTAGTGTATATAGTGTCTGTGTTATGGTTAGTAGTGATGGTATAAACAGTGGTATGTATTAGTGTATATAGTGTCTTTGTGATAGTGTTGGTGCTGCTTGTGTCATCAGAGGGGGTGTAGGGGGTCGCTGGGGCACAGCAGGAATGTTAGGCGATGGTATACAGTTGGAATTTCCCAAATAACAAATTGTTTAGTGCGCCCACATCCTGCACAGATGGAAGCAATGTACATGTTGGTTTGCTAGCAATTGGTCACTAATTACTAGTCAGTTTCTCATTATATCTCATCAGTTTCTTGCATATTAGCGCTTTTTACGCTATTTTTCACCAATTTGTGCTATTTCACATCATTTCTTATGTTTGAACACTTCTTACACATTTTGTTTGATATATTGACCATTTTCTCATATTGTAACACCTTTTACAGGGCTCCTTCAATTTTTACCATCTTTCATCAATAATTCTATTAATTTGACCCTCCAAATCATCGTTCTACCTTATAAGCTAATTTTTACTATACCTCTTGTGCTAATCCTTTAAGTTCCTCAATGTTATATATTTTTGCTATAGTATCCACACAAACATTTTTTTTGTCTTATGTAATTGTATAAATCCAGTTGGGGCCTGCATTAGTTCAAGTATATCTCCACTCTGAAATGTGTTGGCGCATCTTTTTGCCTTAAAGACGAATCCATAACATGTTTGTCTGCTATTAATTGCTGTATTGATGCTACATTTGATTGCCTAGTCAATGTAATACTTTCCTAACCAGTTCCTTCTGTTTATGCTTGTGTACACTTGTGCATTACTATTGACCGTCTACCATTAAACTTTTCCAACCCCATACCAAATCTGCTGTTTTTTTGTATCTGCATGCTTCAGGGATGTGCTCTGCTATATCTATAACCAAGCTGTGCTAATATAACTTACTAACCTGTGCTACACTGATTGTGGGTGTTTGTGTATGTGTATGTGCTTTTGTATGTGCACATGTGCATATGCCTGCACGTGAGTATGTGTATGCGTGTAACTATGTGTAGGTGGGCATGCATGTGTTAATTACATTGTTATCACCATCGTCGTTATCACAATTATTATAAAAATTGTAAAATGTACTTGTCAGTGCAATAATCAAAATTGACCTTGGTACATCCCATCAGGCACACTACCACAGCTAAAATATGCATTAGCGTTAGAGTTAACCTGGGATGTGAGCAGTGGATAAATAGATGTGCCAGAAATGTCCACTAGATATACGGTTTTTCTTATTAAATTTTAAGAAGATGTATTTTTTTCTATAAGTTGGGAATAGTAGTAGTCTTTTGAATAGTACACAAGACGTCTGAGTGTTGGTTGTAATGAAAAGTTCCAATAGCAGTAACCTTTTTGCAGATTTTTTTTTTTTCTTCCAACTCTGCAAGAACCATTTTGTAATTTAGCGTCTAACTCTTTATGGTGTCGATCTTCTTCTGTGATAGCCTTCTCTATTTTTTCCTTTCAGACCCTAGGCTTCTGCTAGGCGCATCTCCAGCATAGTGATCACAGCGACTGTAGTATGTTTTCAGAGCGTCCATGGCAGTCTTCATGTGAATATGGGGTTTATTGACTGAATCGATTACATCTTTAAGCGCCTGATCTAGTGCATCAAGCCAGGCTTTGTCTTCAACCACCCCCGTTTGATATCTTGAATATGGCTATTGCGATAATGTTTGGTAAGAGCATCCTTTGGATCGATCACGTCTGAGACATTTACTAGACGTTTGCCCAGTACACTTATGTAGCTGGTTTATATACTGATGTTATCTTTAAGCATCTCCTTAACTGGTCCTTTTAAGCTAGCAAGAGTAAGGGACACCTGCATCCGCTTGCCGATCACCATATCATTGTCCATTGCCTCAGCTTCAGTCACTGCTGCACCAACATGAAGTAAATGTTTTCTTCCTTTACCAATTTCTTACACTTCAACACTATTACACCATTTTCCTCATTTTTAACTAATTATAGCCAATTTTCCACTATTTCTCATTATCTCCTTACATTTCAGCACTTTTTATGATGTTTTCATCAATTTTTTCTATTTCTCACCATTTTCCAATGTTTTTAGTGATTTTCATAAAGCATTTCACATTTTTTCACCATCTGTGTTAGTTTTTTCCTTCCAATTCTTTACTACATCCATCTTCGTCCACAATAACCTTCTACAGATTTCCTTTCAGCCTCCCCACATCTACTAGCCTCATCTACAGCTTAGCAATTATTGCGGCTGTAGAACGTTTTAGGCCTTCCATGGCGGTCTCCAGTTGTCTATAGGGGTTTCCTGGTTGAATCGGGCATAGCTTTGAGCGCAGTTAGACGCTAAATTACAAAATGGTTCTTGCAGAGTTGGAAGAAAAAAAAAAATCTGCAAAAAGGTTACTGCTCTTGGAACTTTTCATTATAACCAACACTCAGACGTCTTGTGTACTATTCAAAAGACTACTACTATTCCCAACTTATAGAAAAAAATACATCTTCTTAAAATTTAATAAGAAAAACCGTATATCTAGTGGACATTTCTGGCACATCTATTTATCCACTGCTCACATCCCAGGTTAACTCTAATGCTAATGCATATTTTAGCTGTGGTAGTGTGCCTGATGGGATGTACCAAGGTCAATTTTGATTATTGCACTGACAAGTACATTTTACAATTTTTATAATAATTGTGATAACGACGATGGTGATAACAATGTAATTAACACATGCATGCCCACCTACACATAGTTACACGCATACACATACTCACGTGCAGGCATATGCACATGTGCACATACAAAAGCACATACACATACACAAACACCCACAATCAGTGTAGCACAGGTTAGTAAGTTATATTAGCACAGCTTGGTTATAGATATAGCAGAGCACATCCCTGAAGCATGCAGATACAAAAAAACAGCAGATTTGGTATGGGGTTGGAAAAGTTTAATGGTAGACGGTCAATAGTAATGCACAAGTGTACACAAGCATAAACAGAAGGAACTGGTTAGGAAAGTATTACATTGACTAGGCAATCAAATGTAGCATCAATACAGCAATTAATAGCAGACAAACATGTTATGGATTCGTCTTTAAGGCAAAAAGATGCGCCAACACATTTCAGAGTGGAGATATACTTGAACTAATGCAGGCCCCAACTGGATTTATACAATTACATAAGACAAAAAAAATGTTTGTGTGGATACTATAGCAAAAATATATAACATTGAGGAACTTAAAGGATTAGCACAAGAGGTATAGTAAAAATTAGCTTATAAGGTAGAACGATGATTTGGAGGGTCAAATTAATAGAATTATTGATGAAAGATGGTAAAAATTGAAGGAGCCCTGTAAAAGGTGTTACAATATGAGAAAATGGTCAATATATCAAACAAAATGTGTAAGAAGTGTTCAAACATAAGAAATGATGTGAAATAGCACAAATTGGTGAAAAATAGCGTAAAAAGCGCTAATATGCAAGAAACTGATGAGATATAATGAGAAACTGACTAGTAATTAGTGACCAATTGCTAGCAAACCAACATGTACATTGCTTCCATCTGTGCAGGATGTGGGCGCACTAAACAATTTGTTATTTGGGAAATTCCAACTGTATACCATCGCCTAACATTCCTGCTGTGCCCCAGCGACCCCCTACACCCCCTCTGATGACACAAGCAGCACCAACACTATCACAAAGACACTATATACACTAATACATACCACTGTTTATACCATCACTACTAACCATAACACAGACACTATATACACTAATGCACACTGCTGCCATCACCATCATCATAGTCAATGTTGCTGTCATAAGCATCACTGGCATTTTTACTACCACCATCATCACCATCATTGCCAGCATCATCACAAAGACATCATATACACTAATACACACTACTGTATACACTACTATCACAAAGATGCTGATTGATACTATATACAATAATGCATGCTGTCAAAGACACCACTGCCACTCCTGCAGCCTTCTAACATCCCACACCACTAGCCTTGCTATTATCATCACCATCATTAGTATTGTCATTATCATAAGCATCATTGTCAGTGTTATTGTCATCAGCAGCACTATCATTGTCAATGTTGTTGTCATCAGCACTAGCATCACTGGCATTATTATTACTATCATCACCCTCACTATAATTGCCCGCATTGTTATCATCATTACTAGAATTATTGTCAACATTGCTGTCATTAACATCACCATCACCACCACCATTGTTACTATCATTACTATCATCCTTCTAATCATATGACTTGGACTCCAACATTAATTACAAATACTGTGGGGGAAAAAATGTTTACTATATGTCAATGCAGTAGTGACTGAAGCTGAGGCAGTGGATGATGAAGTGGTGATTGGAAAATGGTCGCGCAGAGCCCTTGCCTGTACCAGCTTAAAATGGGTGGTTGCCAAGGCATTTAAAGATATTCTCCCTGCATAGGGTATCTATGTGACCATGCTGGGCAGACATCTGGTTGATGTCTTGGATGTAATCGCTCTGCAGGATGCTCTTATCAAGCGTCAGCGAGATTATCATGTGGAAGCTGCCAAGTGGATCCCAAGCATTGGATGACCAAAGATAAAACCTAGCTGGGTTTGATGCGCTAGATCAGGCACTCAAAGATATGACCGACTCAGCCAATACAGCCCATAGGCAACTGGAGACTGTAGTGGAATACATAAAACATTTCTACAACGGTGGTGTTCTCTAAGCTGGAGATGTGATTGGTGGAGGTGGAGGGGCTGAAAGGAGACCTAGAGAAGGTCATTAAGGATGTAGATTAGTGTAGTTGTGTGAAAGGTGCTAAAAACATAGGAAAATAGTGAGAAATAGCAAATGTTGACAAAAATAGTATAAAAATGTTAGAAAATGGTGAGAAATAGTGGTAAATTGGCCATAATTAGTTAAAAATGAGGAAAAATGTTTACTACATGTCAGTGTAATAGCGACTGAAACTGAGGTGATGGCCTCCTTACTCCGACCAGCTTAAAAGGGGTGGTTACTAAGGCGCCTAAGATATTCTTCCTATATAGGGTAGCTATGTGACCATGCTGGGCAGACGTCTGGTCAATGTTTTAGACACGATCAAACTGAAACATTCTACAAAAGCATCAATGGAAAATCTGGAGAAATGCACTGGGGAGTTGGATGTGCCACTATAGAAAGGATAATTAAATGGACTGTAACAGTCAATTTTAGTGTATATTTGTGATGCTGTGTATGTATTGGTACTATCTATCACACTAATATTCATCACACTTTGTGCTATAGTCGAGCAGACTATGGGGTGTAGAGGATAGTGCTTAGTGGGTATGTGAGGGTGGTTGGTGGTGGTTAGGTTCTAGTATGGGTTGTGTTATATTACCAATGATAAACTGTGGGGTGATGGGTAGTGATTAGGCTATAGTGTAGGTTGGGTTACAATGGTAATGAGAGACTGTAGGGTGATGGGTGGATTAGATATTAAACTGTTCCAAGAGAATTGTGGGTAGTTTTGGCGAGGAGGGGTTGAAAACAGTGGGGTTGATTATCCTAGAAAAGGTAGATGAGTTAATTTAGGGCTCTGGATTAAAATAGATGAAGGAGTATTTTTTTTGAGGGTGAGGGGGTGTAAAATAGGGGTGGGGTACTGGGAAGAGGGTGATTTGGTTACTTTTAGAGCTCTGGATTAAAATAGATCAAGGGGTAGTTTTTAAGGGTGGGGTGGGGGATAGGGGGTTGAATACTAAGAAGAGGGTAGTTTGGTTGTTTTAAAGGTCTAGATTAAATTAGATGAAGGGGTAGTTTTGATGGTGGGGGTGGGAATAGGGGGTAGTTGGGTGGCCCTTGGACTAGAATAGGGGTAGTTTGGTGACTTTTTGGCATTTGCAGGGTAGTTGGGTTAGTTTTCACTGATTTTAAAGGCATTTGGGTTAAATTTTGCCTGGAAATAGGGGTAGTTGGGTGACCTTTGTGCCAGAATAGGGGTAGTTCGGAGTGTGTCGTCACCCCCCACCCCCACCCCTCGCCCGCTGGCCCAGAACCATCTTTTTTATCCTACTTACATTAAAGTTAAAATTTAAACACAGAAAAAAAAAATTGTTAGTCAATAATAAAATTGATAAATGTATTTTGTACAGTAATATGAATAATATTAAAATAATTAATTAAAAATAGATTTGATTATACTTTAAAACTTGCTAATATAATTTAAATTTATACATAATTTACATATTCATTTTATATAAAGAATTGTTATTAGAGTTTCATATATTCAAAGTTGTACATATTTATGTTTTTTGATACAATATGTTTCTGCTCAAAACACTTTGTCATGGTAACAGATTATTCCCTAATATCTTTAAATTATTTTTTATATCCCCTGAACATTACGTTTATTTTTTATTAAATGCAGTGCCACAGTTGAGTTTTCAATATATATCCGACTACATATGTATGCTCCCTGCAATGCACATTTCAATTTTTGTGGGTTTGTCAAATGTACATTTTATTATATGAGTTACAATTAATTTTATATATGCCTGATTTGTTGACTAGTCATTGTATATAACATGATAAAAATGCTTTTTTACAAAAAATAAATACCGACTTCAAGGTTTATTATACAAATTTAAAGATGCACTAAAAAGTAAAAAATAATTACTCCCGATAAAATACATATATATATATATATATATATATATATATATATATATATATATATATATATATATATATCAGAGTGATATAACACTTAAGTGGTGATATGGTAATTCTTATACAACATTAACTTTTTGGAGTTGGAATTAAATTCATGTTAGGAACAATTTAATCAACATTTAATGCAGTTTTTAATTATTCTTTTAATATGAATTTGATGCCAACTCCAAAAAATTAATGTTGTATAAGAATTACGATATCATCGTAAGTTATATCACTCTGATATATATATTTTATCGGGAGTAATTATTTTTTACTTTTTAGTGCATTTTTAAATTTGTATAATAAACCTTGAAGTCGGTATTTATTTTTTGTAAAAAAGCATTTTATTTTTTACTTTTTAGTGCATTTTTATTCAATTAAATTAAAACATTTTAATAAGAACAGATATTTCCACGGTAAAAACACCAAAAGCTACATTTCCATGGTAATTTGGCAAATTTATAGTATTTTAAGTCAAAAATCTAATCCGACGGTGAAAACAATCATGAATGAAAAGCATCCAAAAAGCTTCAATCTCCCGCATTATTAAGGACAACTCAAAAACTATCGGTCAGATCTTGATCAAATTTAAATGGGACCACATGGCAAACACTGTCTTTCAAATAAAAGAAGAATCATCAAAATCGGTTCATCTAGAAGAAAGTTCTGTGGTAACACACATAAAAAAAAAAAAAAAAAAGTCGAATTGAATACCTCCTCCTTTTTTGAAGTCGGTTAAAAATAGGATTTCTTTAGAAACATTTTTATCAATTTACCATAGGAAATGTAAATTGAAAAATAATTATTTTTTAACACAACAAAATATAAAAATATTATTAATGTTAATTCTCACCAATAAATACAGATTTGAATAAAGGAAACCAATTTTAAACTGTAGTATCATTTACAAGTTCAGCACTAAAATTAGTACGTATATCTCTTTTAACCATGCGAATTAATTCGAATTATTCTGTGTTTATAAGAAACTGTATCGGCCAATGGCGGTCTCATGTGAGTTCCTATGAGTAGTGACAATTATCGAATAAAGTTAAGGAAATAATCCCGTTGAAGATGTACTTTTATTAATTAATATAACCAAACAAAATTAACTAAAAATATTTCATTAGAATACAGAAAAACTATGAACATCTAAAATGTTAAAATTAAAAAGGCGATGCTTAAAGTATTATTAATGGTTGTTGCCATATGGAAATGTGTTATTATTAAATTATTAAATTAGATTTACGTGCCATGTGCAGCAACTATGGCTAGAGGCTCGGAAGGAGAAGGAGGTTTAGATTAATAAGTAGAGGCCTGACTTATGAAGGAAAAGAAGTAAATTGGACAGTGAAGAGGAGTTATCTTTAAAGATGAAGGGAAAAGAAGACGCTAGGTTAAAATACTTATTTTCTAAGGAGTATGAAGGGGGCATTCTTCGGCAAGGATACGGTGAATGGTGACGATGCCACTGCACACGGCACATTGAGGAGTTTCAGTTTCATTTGGTAAATGTTCATGGGTGAGCCGTGTGGGAGCCGTGAAGACTTGATCGATCGAAACTAATTCGTTCGTGATGTTTGCTGCCGCTTCCTCTGCCACAGAACCTTTAAACTACATTTTATATGAATCTTGAGATCGGTTGTTAGAACACGAACGCTTGGCACCGGCAGAGCCAGAGCAGCCTTCTTTGCAGCCGTGTCTGCCAACTTTTTTTTTTCTTTATTATTATTTTTATGTTAGGCTCGTCAAGCGGTGACCTTTACCCAGAAACCGGTCCTTTTTTGAACGTGGCCGACGCATTTTTATTTCTTTATTACAAAGTCTTCGCCATATGGATGGGATCGAATTACACCGGTGTATGTTTTACTATCACCGTCACCGATCTAATTTTTATACTTGACGTCGTACTTTTCCTCCGATCGTTGAAACATTTCTTTTATTACTAATACTTCCATGTTTCCTGCAGGTCCAATGTGATTTACTTCACATTTACCATGTTCCCTTGCCATTCTTCAAATTCCATTACATTTAATTTTTTCTCCCAAGTTTTATACCTTTAACAGTGCCCACTTTTAAAGCAAATATCTATAACTTTTCCGGTGTAATATCCTATTAATGAAGAAACACCATATAACGAAAATAAACCTCGCTTTTGCCAGGTACCATCACCTGCTAAGAGAAGGAAGCAGCTGCTCCGGTTATCTGCCTGCCGGTTTCGGCCGGCTCAAAATGGGTGCAGCGCACAGCTTACTATCTTAATGAGTTTCACACCAAATGACCTGAGGTTTTGGGTAAAAAATATTTCTAAGAATTTGTACTTTTATATGAAAATTTTTCAGATAATAGGAAGGAGTCAATTATATCTTCATACGATATCAAATGTTATTAGGAGAAGGGAACAAGTAATAGGAACAATCCGTAGAGAGGGAAAAGATAGGACATAAGTGGTGTAATAACGAGTAGAAAGACCAAGTCGCAGCAAACTGAAATAGAAAGCAGAGCACTCACTCAGCAGAAAGAGATGAACACTTAATAAACACATGATCAGCTTCGCAAAAATGCTCTTCGTTAGAGGCAACCAACGAAAAACAAAAAAGGGAGGAAGATAATAAAGTATTTTTTTTTTTTTTAAATTGTTATTGTATTACAAACTGGCCATCTAGTCCATTTAGCAATATTCTTAACAGGGAAATATTTAGCAGGAAGGGAGAAGTACCCAATAGTACCTACTCGATAAACTTTATCTTAAACAAGGTCATGAGATTTCTTACACTTCAGCCGCCTCCTATCATTAGCAGTATGTAGCAGTCCAGCAGAAAGTTTATCGGATGACTTTCAAGTCTTTCTGCGTGTCTTCGGGCATGAGATTTAATAACATCTGCCACATACTCTATCATTAAATCTTGATGCAAAGTTTGATTTGATACATACCATGGTGCCTTGGTTACGAGCCTAAGGATTTTATTCTGCGCGGTCTGTATCATCTTCAGATTTGTAGGTTTAGCACAACCTCAAAGTTGTACTCCGTAGGTCCAAATAGGCTTCAAGATACTTGTGTATATCAAACGTTTATTATCAATACTTAAAACGCTATTTTTTCCTAGAAGCCAGTACATTTTTTTAACACGAATATCTATTTCTCTTTTCTTTGTCTGAATGTGTTGCTTCCATGTTAAACGACTATCTAGGTGTAATCCCAAGTACTTAACTGTTGTTCTCACAGGCAATTCCAGTCCATTTATCCTAACAGTTGGGGTTATGACTTTTCTATTCGTGAAATGAACGTTTACCGATTTACTTTCGTTGATCTGAACTTTCCACTTTTTAAACCAGCTTTCTGCTTTGATAAGGGCCTTCTGAAGATTGTCGCTTGCTATCTTCGGATCTGAATGTGACGCAAGTAGCTACCTGAACATTTCCCCAGTACAGGAAAGTCTGCTGTATATATCAAGTACAGCGTGGGTCCCAGAACTGATCCCTGGGGCACTCCTGCTTGAATTGGATATAGTTCTGAAAACGTGTGTTCATAGCGCACCTGGAAATATCGGTTATGCAGATATGAACTCAACAAGAGATATAACCTAGTTGGTAACAGAATTTTTAATTTATATAATAGACCATTATGCCAAACCTTATCGAAAGCCTGTTGGACATCGAGAAATGCCGCTGTACAAACATTTTTTGTTTCCAAACTATTTTCTATTACACTTGCCACTCTGTGCAGCTGATCCACCGTGGAGTGCTGTTTTAAGAAACCGAATTGATGTTGTGGAATTATATTATATAGGTATGGCTGCAATCTATTTAATACCAATTTCTCCATTACCTTCGACATAACAGGCAACAAGGAAATGGGACGATAAGACGTAACAGCATGCGGATTTTTGCCCGGTTTCGAAATCATAATAATTTGCGCGAACTTCCATTGCACCGGAAAATAATTTAGGCTCCGGAGTATTGCGTTACATATAAATGTCAGCAACGTTACAGCCTTCCGTGGAAGTCTATTCAGTAGTTCCGCGGTTATTAAATCAAACCCGGGACTCTTTCTCCTTCTCAGCGTTTTAAGTATGTTTTTCACCTCTTGAGGTGACGCTGACTTGATAGGAGAGGATAACTGACCGGGACTTTTTAAAAAGTCATCGACTTCTTTGTCCGTAGCAGCCGTTAAGTTCATAAAGTATGGCTTAAGAGCACAAGCGAGTAACGGAGAAAACAACAGAACGACGAAGTGAAGGAAACAAAGAGAACCACGGATTGACAGGAAGACTAAATTAAACAGAAAAATAAAAAGAACAGTTGTTAGAGAAAGTAAGTGATGAAGTTTAAATAAAGTAACTGGTAATTTTTAAAACGGGCTGAATAAAAATTCACTGCTATTGTCGTTTAAACACGGATTCGCACCAGAATGAACACTCCGGTCGGAACGAAAATTTTAAAGCTACGGTTTGACAATTTTGTTCGACTTACATTTTAAATATATATAGTACGATCTTCTGAAATTTATATTATTTAATTTTCGTTTCAAATTACAGGTAGCGCCTTTCAGCAAGATTTGCTCCTTTTCCGCCTCTCTAATAACCAAAATTAAACACTTCCTGGAATTCAGAATAGGGCTATTATTTAACTGACATAAAATCTAGACCACTCGATTTAAATTAATTACAAGCCCTATTACGATTAAACTTACTCTATATTTTAGTTTCGTAAATTTATTTTATGGGACACATTTCTACCTACTTATATTCCATTTGTTCACAACTACTGAAGTAGGGTATATTAATTTTTGACAGCTAGCTCGGAAAATTATTTTTTATGTAAATGTGCAACTTTTGGATTTTTCAAAAAAAAATTTTACGAAAAACCAAATTTCTAAAAGTTGAAAAAATTCGTGTTTTTCGTTTCATTTATAAAATTTTATTTACTGGTTTATTTTTTATTTTTAAATTATCTAGTATTCAACGGAAGGCTTTGGAGCGCGAAAAAGAACATAACAAATAGCAAGAATGATGAGTAGAAAAGGAAAAAGCAAATTATAAAAGACACAATAAGGTGTAGGGTACCTCAGCCGCAGAAAATGAGAATACAGAGGAGAGCGTGAACAGAATGAAATAAACTGCTCAAAGAACACACTAATAACGTCACAAACAACTGCATCATTTAAATGAATAAGGCTATGTCAATCATTGCGGTCATGTGTGTTCCAGTTGTATTGTGAGAGTTTAATTATCAATGTTAATTCCGTATCCTTCTTTTCGACATACGTGGGCTATGCTGCGTCATTGCGGCCATGTTTGCTCGAACTTTATTACTACACACTATTCTGTTAGTCTAGGTTATTTGTAGAAGTTGTTGGTGGCCAGATGGTTTCTTGCCGGGCTAAAAAAAAAAAAAAAAAAGACACAATGTGGGGAGGAAGCCAATAAAAACCGAAAGAGGAATCAGGTAGAAGAGAATAATTAGTAATAATGACGACAACAAAAGTAGAACGAAGTGAAGAAAACAAGAGAAATCAAAAATCTGAAGAAATTGAACAGGCAGATAAAAGAATTGTTTAACAGAAAACACAATTATTCCATTAAATAAATCGACTTTTGACTTATAAATTCATGCTGAAAAAAAAAATTGTCTCGTAACACCATTTCCTTTGAACTTAATTATACTATTCCGTAGTTTACTAATTCATCAAAAATTTCATTGCCGCGACACAACACGTTTGTACTGTCACAGCACATCAAATCTAATTGGACGGTTCGGAAAAGAGTTTAATAAATAATATGGCAAAGTGATTTCGTTGATTTTTTTTTATAATTTAAAATATTCACTTTTCTGTAGCTTTCAATAACATAGACAATAACGAAAGAGTACATATATATATATATTTATATTCCATTAGAATTTAACGAGGTTGAATATTGGCACTAGAAGGTAAGTACGCGGAGGGAAGATGAAAAAGTGAAGAAAAGATAGAACAAAAAATGGTCATATTGCGGAATAGGATGTTTTATAGTTTTTCATATCTAATGAAATAAAAGATAAATATAGTGATTATTTAATTTTGAAAAGAAAAAATGTTATTTAATTTTTTTGTTAATTTCAATAAGCCTAATAAAGTATTATATGATGATGAAAAATATTCAATACTTTTCAGGAAAAAATTAGTTTTAATAACCGTGAAAATGCCCGGTATTCTGTTGGAGTGAAAATGAATAACTAATCAAGAATAGAAATAAAAACAAAAAATATAGCGGATACGATGCGTTACAAACTCAAAAGGCATTCTTTGTAAACAATTTAATTAATTAATCGGCCATAAAAATAGTCGTAATTAGGTTTATTTTCCTTTTTACAGTAACTCCGTACTCTTGACAGGTAGTTGAGAATTTTGAATTAAAGTTCACAACGTACTAAGCCCAACGGCACTGATTAACAGATATAAATCTAAATACTCCTTTTTTTTTTTTTTTTTTTTTTGATATTCTAAGAACGAAAAATCCTTTGCTCCGATAGATCATGATATTTGAAAATATTTTTAAAAAATTTCACTACAAGAAGACAGTGCGGACTTTATTTCTAAATACATTATTATTATTATTATTATTATTATTATTATTATTATTAAGATACGCGCGTTTTAATGGATTAAAAATTGAAGTTGCAGTTTTTATAAATTTTCGATTTTTGCTTCCTTATTTTTAAAAATGTATTTTCCGAAATAATCACAATTATTATTGTTATTCATTTCAGTAACCTCGGTTTCAGAGTTTTGCAACAAAAAAAAAAAAAAAATTATAAAATATAAACCTAATCCTTCACAGTATGATTTAAGAATTCTCCGTAAATTTTATTATTGACAATGGAAATTTCGAAAGCTATAAGTCCTATAAAACATTCGATAAAAATGTTTAAAGTCATTTAGCGATTTTGATGGTAAAATAGGTTCCCCACGGGTAAAATTAAAGAAATATTTTTTCACGGTTATAGGCATTTGTGTATCTATCAACAGCTTACAGTCAAGCACATCTACAGAATATAGAGGAAAAATTTTACCCCAGTCTGTATAGCGATCAACAAATGATGCAACTGATCGAAGAACTGGATTCACACACATTAGCCTGCATGACACCAATGTAAGTATACATATTTACTAGGAATCAAACGTGGAATCATGTTAAAAGTTTGCGCTCTTATTAATCCTTTAAAAACAATAAATAAAAATACAAAAAAATAAAACAGAAATTAAACGAATAGTTAAAATTAATTACAGAAATAAAAAAAAATATATATTAAAAAATTAAATGATTATACCGAATTACAGAAATACTGTTAGACAAAAATCTAATTGTGTACCGATGAAAATGTTTTTTTTTTTTCATAAAATATATATTTTCGTTTTTTCGTTGTTGTTTAATAGTTTCATACCTTTCTAATTGCGGTTCTATCATCTTGTCCCCCCTTACCGGAGGCTGGCAACTCATCTTGCCCCTCCCTGGCACATAGGCTGACGACGCCCTTATACATATATGTATATATATATATGTATACATAAAGTAAAGCAAGTCCCGTACCCTTAATAAGGTATCATGGATTGTGAAGTTCAGGTTCACCATGTACTAAACCTAATGAATCTGATGAGAATACTGGAGCCAGTTTCTTTCTACTTGACATCTGGACCCTTAACCAGTAATCCATTTTTCTTTCTTTTAGAAAACCCGTTTTAAATTGACTCAGTTTTTTCTTGCCTTTTATTTTGAAAAAATGATAGCAATTGTACAATACAACATTGTTATTTTATGTATAGTAACGGGGTATATATATATAATTATGCCATTTTTTACAACTAAAAGAATGGAAGTAACGTCAATAACGTGCTGGTTTCCTGTTTTTCAAAACGTTAATTTTCAAAATTATTTGCTACACTTTATTTATTTTTTTTGGCCTGGCAGCAAACCATTTGGCCACTATCAAATTAGTATAGATATAAACCAACGTTTTTCCTCCTCTTATCACTATTTTTTATTCTTCTTATAGTGCCATACTTAATTCCTGAGCGTCGGCGACTACCTATTCGTACATCTCAGCCGTACAGATATGGGTAGTGTACTAGGCAATTATTATATGCAACGCTGGTGTACACACGCAGGGCTACATTCGGAACTGATTAGTAATCGTTTGATTTAGCGCGCTACAAGTGCAGTCCCGTGTGGGTCTGCTGTGTACTGACCTAGCGCGCATATGATGTTGAACGTGGTGGTTTGCCATTGCCTTCCACGTGACTATTAGCGATTATTTATTTATTTATTTAATTCTTGTAATAAGTTCGTCGTCGCTCGGGATCGAACCCGTGACCTCCATAACGGAAGTCAAGCGCTCTAGCAAATAGGCTATCGTTTTATTAATTTTTATGTTTTACCACAATATGTCATTCTCATTGCTAACGTCCAAAGCCATAAGTGTAGAACTACGGAAAAAATTAATAAAGACATACCTCTAGAGCGTGCTCTTATACGGAGCAGAGACGTGGACAATAAATAAAGAAAGGCAAAAACAACTGGAGTCTTTCGAATTATGGTGTTGGAGGGAAAATGCAAAAAATTAAATGGCTAGATAAAATTAGAAATACGGAAGTGCTCGAACACTTTAATGAAGAAAGATAAAGAGAAAGAAGACGCAATTGGATTGGGCATGTT
The DNA here is from genome assembly GCA_039619475.1 of Icerya purchasi. NCBI lineage: Eukaryota > Metazoa > Arthropoda > Insecta > Hemiptera > Monophlebidae > Icerya > Icerya purchasi. Next base: position 232,864,216 of record CM077116.1, read on the forward strand.
ATAAGAAATAATAGATACCTAACAACGATAATAGGAGGATTAATAAATGGAAAAAGATCAAGAATGAGACAGAAATTCATTACGCAAATATTGGAAGACACCAAAGAGGATAATTACCGGTTAATGAAACGGAAAGCGCAAGCTAGAGGTTTAAAAGCATCGCGATTCTAAGTATAGTACTTCCAGGAAGATTGACCACCAATCGAAAGATTGAGAAATAGAAGAAGAAGATGTCAATCAAATTCGAACTAAATCTTGTACATTGCCGAGAAAAAAAAAGAAAACGAAACAAGAAAGAGGGAAAACGAAGAAAAAAACAAAAAACAACTGCAAACATTTTCTATTAAGACTTGTTAGTATTTTTCGGCTGCTACTAAAGTCGTAAACGCTAAGAAACGACGACGGGAGAAAAGAAAAAAAACAGAAAATAAATAAATAAAAAATAATAAATAAATGCATAAAAATCTAAGTAAAAAAAATTAAAATAAATCTCAGCGTACATAAGATATTTATATAGCTTAGTATGTAAAATAAGCTTAAAATTAAGAATAGAACTTTCTCTTCGCACCATAGCAAGAAAAAATAAATATAAAAAATAACAACGCAAGAAATATGGCGGATAAATACCAAGGGGCATTAGTATATTAAAAATACTATTTCTGTTATTTTTATTTTTTTCACAATTAAAAAATGGATCATTTATGTCTTTTAAAAAATTAACTGACCTATGGTGACTACACTGTTCTTGGTTAATGATAATTGTCGAACATTTATCCCTTATCTCTCACACAGTAGGGTGATAACTGTGCTTAAATGGGCTGCTATTTTGCAGGGACGAAAGAGGACTATCGATGCATAAACATATTTACCCTACCACACCGAGTACATAGATTATATAAAATCGCAAGCGTTAGCAATCATCAGAAGATCGACTAAAAAAATAGATGCAACCGGCGAAAGTTTATACCCTTGTCTGATGGTCACCTTATCAATATAACAAAGACAGCGCCAACAAGACCAAAATTTCCATCGGTGGTAAGGTATGATCCGAAGAGAAATTAAAATCTTGATTACGCTTATTATCGGCTAATAATGTTGTATTAGTATTTAAATTTGTAAGACTATTGCCGTATGGAATCATGAAATATACAGATGGAGATATTTAGGGATTAGAGAGCCGGACAATATATGTTGTGTACTGAGATATTCCGACTGGTAACAACGGCAGTTTAGAAGGAAAAAATCTCCAATTATCACTAATATTACGAGTATAAATAACATTAAGCAGGCGCAGTAAACCGTACAACTGAAAGCGTATTTGCCAACATGTTCCTTCTTAAGTGTGTGTAATGGGGCAATTTTAGTCTCAACTTGAAGAGCTGCTACCGGCGAAGATCAAACACTTCCCGCGGTAAGCCGATATTTTATGCAATGTCCAACTTGCTGAGGTTCGATTTGGAGGCCGAGCTATAAAATATTCAAGCCCGAATCACTTCTAAAGAGAATGTCAATGACTTGCATGATAAGGGTACGCTACAACCGGATCGGAACCACCTGACGCCGCGTTTTCAGTACGTTTAGAAAAAACCGCAACGTAATAATGGTACTTCAGGGCACCATTACAGTCTGGTCATTTTACAATTGTTGTTATGAGTTATTTTTCTTTTTCTTTCGCTCGCCTAAATAAATAAACTAAGCAACGGTCCTTGCCATCACCCTCGGTCATTCCAGCACTTCAGTCTTTCCTATCTTCCATATCTGATCGCATAAACATCTGATTCCTCTTCTCATCCTTCCGCCTCTTCTTGGGTCAATGTCTTTATGACGAACTACAAAAAGAAAAAAAAAAAAGTAAGCAACGGTAATTAGGTTAATAAGTACGAATTATATTTTAAAATAAAATTTCGAAATTTTGGATTTCAGCATTTTAGATGGTCGCTTCAACACCTACATCCTGATGAAGGGAATGGCAGAAAGTATTATAGAACAATATGTCGATGAACTGCCAGTTGCCGTATTCAGACCATCAATCGGTATATGACCATTGCTCTACTACGCTCTTTTAAAATAACAGGAAACTAACGAAGTCGTTGGCGATACAAAAAAATCGTTTGACTGAAGACCGGTAGTTAACTTTAAAAAAATTAACGAGACTCAATTGTAGAAGATTTACGACTCCTCAGAGGGGGGGGGGGATATTTGTAACGTAATTAATAAATTTGGAAAAGAAATTAGAATTTTGAGACGAAGAAGGATAATTTTGCAATCAAAAGCTAATGAAAAGGAGCTTTTATTAAAACAAACCAAATGATCGCATCATCGTATAGAGATTAAAATGCTGATGATGATGGTAAGTAGTGTAATGGTGAAGTAGAAAAAGACGGGTCATTAGCCCGTAGATTGATTTGTTATATGTAGATCAAGCCGCTACAGTCGAACCGTCGTAGGTTGAACACTAGTGAGTGAATTCGCCGTCCGATAAAATTGCCGCCTGCGATGACGAACATTTCAAATACCTTTTTAAGCTCCCCGCGATTTTGTTCTGTCGGCACTAACTACGTCGGTTTACATTAATCCTGTGCTCTAAAAGTAATTTACGAACAAATAGAAAGTTTGAAAAAAATAAAAGTCCAACTATCTATAACGCATTTAATAGTCCGTACTTATGTAATGAACGCGTGGACTTGAAATAAACTGGCATTTCTCGCACTGTAATTTTTAAGAATTTAATAGTACCCAAAATGCTAATACAAAAAAAAAAAAAAAAAAAAAAACAAATCAGATAGAACTCGAAAACACCGGGGACCGGCACAGTAGGTAGTTTGAAAATGTTTTTGAAATGTTCATCTCCTCGACAGACGGGGCCATTCCTTCAGTCAGCGAGCTCACCAGATGGGTAGTTTAATCTATGGCAGGTCAACTGTAGCGGGTTGATCCGTGGCTAATGAAAGTTTTACGGAGTTACAGAAAATGATTAATAATCATAGGCGACAACTTTGCTGCATCTTAATGCTACGAACAAATGTGTTCAAGCGATCTGCCATTGGAATGGGAAATGTGCAGTGTATGATACGAAATGTGAACAGCGCCCGCAGTACGTTTAGACAGGACGGATTTTATTTCAGCGCGAACTAGTAGGAACGAGCCGAGCAAATGCTAGTTCAGGTCATTGACTGAGCGGAATTTTAAAAACATATTCATGATTAGCATTTAGGCGTTGACTTTTCATGATTACGAGTTTTACATGCGCGATACTAGACTGATGTATTAGATTTATTTTTAATTTTCCTATCGAACATTCTGCAGGCCATTCCAATCCACGCAAGCAAATGGTCTTGTCAACTCGATTTGTGTGAACGCGTGTACAATTTTGTAACAAGAAACATTAAAGTTACTCGCGCTATAATCAGTGTATCTACTTTTCATCCCAACTTTTGTTAGCAATGTTAATAATATAGGAACAACTAAGTTCGGGCGTCGTTAATTAGTATAGCAGTGAGCAAAATAACTACCATAATATGTATGTGTGTTTATCAGAAGCGATGGTATCTAATCAAAATTTGTTCGTCAACTGCACGAAACTAACCTAACTTTTTTTATCTTTTTGCCTGAAGCCCCGAAACTAATCTTAGCCTCGTTGTCCCTCACAGTCTTTGTGTTACGATTATTCGTATGTCGGATCCAGAAACTAAAGACCCGTTTGTTCCACCGCGCCTGAATTTTCGACCCATCATAATTTATTCCGATCCCGCCACAGCCCCTTTCTCTCCTACTATCCGCAGTGATTTTTCAAAATTACAAACATAAATATTCAAAAATAATCTGATTATTTTTTCCGCTTTATCCAGTTTTCATCTTGAAATCACATGTAGAGTTTATGTTAAAATTCTACAACCGCCTAACTTTTTATTTATTCTTTTTTTTTTTTTTTTTTTGGATCAAAAATTTAAAAAAATTATTTTTATATTTCAGTGACCAGTACGTACAATGACCCGTTAACCAGTTGGACAAACAGCATAGCGGGAGCAACTGCATTATTGGTGTTTAACGCGATCGGCGTTGTACGTAATTTGTACTGCAACCCAGACTTAAAAGTAGAAATCATACCAGCCGACAGAGTAATTAGCGCGCTATTGCGAATCCCGCTGCATCTCCAAAAGAAAACTGCACTCGGTCAACTTACTTTAAACAGGTTGGTATAGAATTCATCTGAATTTTTAAGCAAAATAGCCCGCCACACACGTACGGTTTTGTCCACGAACTTACACGCAGGTTTCAGAAAATGCGGGAAATGACTGAAAGCTAAATATAATGCGAGACGTCGGATTCAACCTGTAACGGTATCTGTATAAACCAGCAGACTTATCCCTCGCACAAATTAAAACACCACAGTTTTGTCTACGAACTTACGCACAGGTTTACTCAAATACTTCGCCAAAAGCTTCGTCGCGCCTTTCTTGAGACTTTGAAACTATTCTTTTCTTTTTTTTTGTTGAATTTCAATACCATTATTATTATTAATTTAATAATTATTTTTTTTTTGTGTTTAGAATTAATTAGTAATCCCTTATAATGAATTTTCACGATTGTGCAATAAAGAACTTTTTATTGAGTTTATTAATATTTACAAAATCCCCGTCAAATATTGCATTTGTAACATTTCAGCCAGGAACATTAACGTATCTATCAAACGTTCCTCTGCTGACGTGGCTTCCCTCATAACTGTATGTTTCTTTGTTAAATCACTTCTTGGTAAAGATAATATATATATATATATATATATATATATATATATATATATATATATATATATTCAAGCGTATTTTGATTTCTTCTTAAATATTTCCAAAAATCGTGAGGATCTTTTTCCCGGTGTTCTTTTAATAGAGGCTACTGACTTAACTGGTTTGATCCACTTTGTACGTTTTTCAGCTACATTATTTTGCATATATTGAGCACGTAAATCATAGCATAAGACAAGTCACATTTTTCCTCCGTCGGACGTGTCCGGTTTTTAATTTAACAAAAAGAGAAGAAAACTAACGGCTAGAAATATCAACGATGATGTTATAATTTGAAATTTATTTTACATACATATAACACGATACAATATAATAATACAGGTTATAAACAAGTATATATCATGTGATTACACATACACATACACGCCGGTATATCCAGCACTCACTCTCACAAATACACCCTCACACATTTGGGTATACAAGCTCTCACACTGGCACATTCATGCAATTTCTGCCTATGCGCTACAGGTGCGCGAGTAGCAGAAAATTTTCGCTTTTACATGATGTCGTTTTGCGTAAGATCAAACATAGTAATTTGGATTTAAGTGAGTTTTATACACATAAGTTAGCCCATGTTTACACTAAATTAATTAATTATTATTAACTATAATAATTTCTAATACGATTATTAATATATTACTTGTGCTTACTTATACCTCCGTCCCCTATAGCTACCATGTACACTTCAACTATAATGTAAATAGAAACTAATAATAATACAGTTAAAAAAAATAAAGAAAATAAAAATAGGAACATCTGTAATAATACTAAAAAAGTGATAATGACAACAATGATAACCTTTATTATAACAACCGCAATAAACGTTACAACCATAACAATAACTGCAATTTTAACAAAAAGTGATAACCATTTAGTAGCTTCAGTCAGAATAATAAAGATATGATAATTGATATTAATAAGTATGATAATAAGAATATAATCTAAGCAATTTGGAACAAGAAACTATGGTACATTGTGCAGGTAATCAATTATTAACTTACGTCTGTATTTATAGTTTCTGAGTTTCATTTTAAAAGTTACTGGGAGAGAGTTAAAAATAACTGGACCCATATATTTGGCTTGGATTCTTCTATGGTACTTTTTATAAGATGGCACTTTAGCTTTCTCATCTGCAGACGCCCTTGTAATTCCAGAACTGATTACAATATTAAACTTCTGTTTGTTTTTTATGACATAGTTTAATAGTTGGACTGTGTACAGTTTTGGTATGGTTAGCAATTTTTTTGAGTCGATGTTCTGTTCCTTACTTGTTAAATTTCCGAATAATGCTTTTTGAAGATAATGTAAGGGTTTTGTAAGGTAATCTGCAACATTTCCCCAGTGCACTATTCCATATGCAAGTGTAGGTTGATATAATGCTAGATACAATTGTGTGAGTTTTTTAGCATTGAAAAACTGCTTTAGGTAATAGAATAGATAATTTAATTTTCTTAATTTTCCCGATAGATAGATGGGATGTTTATTCCATAATAATTTTGAGTCCAGATAGATCCCCAAATATTTTATCTCATACGCTCTATGTATAAATACATTGTCTCTCATAAGATTTTTAATTGGTTCCACTTACTTCGAGGTAGATAGCTATAAACAATATATTTCGTTTTATTAATGCTAAGACCTATAACGTTTTTCAACATCCAATCATGAATTTTGTCTACATCAGTTTGAACTAGTTTATTTAAAACATCTTGAAATCTAGAACTTGTAACCAAAACAGTGTCATCAGCATAGCTAAATAGTTTTCCTGCTACCTTCAGGTTACATAAATCATTAATGTATATTAATAAGAGGGTAGGCCCCAAAATACTCCCCTGAGGTACTCCATATATTTGCATTACTTTATCGCTTAGGGTATTATTTATTTTTGTAACAAAATTTCTCTCGGATAGATAAGATTTAAACCAATCAAAAATATGTCCCCGAAAGCCACAAACATATAATTTATCTAGCAGTATACTATGATCAATGACGTCGAATGCCCTACAAAAGTCGACGACAACTGAGCGGCCTGCTTCCAAATTATCAGATATATATGAAATATGTTCGAACAGTGCATCATCAGTACTTTTCCCCGATAAGAAACCACACTGATTGCTACTGAAGAAATTTATTTTATTTAACTAAGACATAATACGTTTTTTTCATACATTTTTCAAAAATTTTTCAAAGGGTAGAGAGTAGACATATTGGTCTATAGTTCGACACCTCTGTGGTAATACCAATTTTATGTACCGGAGTAATAATCCCTAGTTTAAGGGCACTCGGAAATTGCCCTGTTTTAACAGATATATTAAATAAGTGAGTTAGGGGGTTAATAAAGAATTCAGTATTTTCTTTTATCAGTGTTATTGGTATTTTATCAAAGCCGTATGATGATTTATTTGGAAGCGACAGTGTGGCGCTTTTTATCTCTTCCTTTGAAAATTCTATAAAACCGAAGGAATTTAAGTATTGATCACATTTAATAACGGAATGTTTCCCCGCAGTAATTTTGCACTTCATGATTTTTATTATATTTACAAAGTAATTATTGAAATATTTTGAAATTAAATGTTCATTGTTATTTACTGTTAACAATGTTCCATTTACGTTAATTTCTTTAAACATAGATTTATTTTTTCCAAGTACTTGTTCTATTAGCGTCCAATACTTCTTCTGGTCACCTTGGCAATCACATAGTTTTTTGGAGTAATAGTCTCTTTTTGCTTTACGAATAATTTTTTGCAGGTCTTTTGATATGTTTTTGAAACGAGATAGAAAGTTGTTATCTGTAGGGTATTTTCTTGTCAACAAATATAACGACTTCTTTTCACGGGATAAGTTAATTATTTCATTAGTAACCCATTCAGCCCTTTTATGTTGAGGTTTACTTGTAGAAGATAAACGTTGTGAACGTGTCATAGCATCATTTATTATATTTAAGAAAAGATTAAATTTATCGTCAACAGGACCTGAATTGTTATATAATTTAGCCAATAGACTTGTGCTGAGATTTTTTTTAAATAACACTTTATCAATCTGATGAGAATGGTTATAGTTGTTTTTTGTTTTAAGTTTACAATTTATTTGTAGTTCTGTGCTAAGTATGGAGTGGTCAGAAAAGCAACACGGGAGGATTTCAGTATTTATACGTGAATTTAATCCTGTAGTTGTAATCCACGAACGAAAACATGATCTAAACATGAAGATTGCAACCCATGCGTGCGAGTAAAAGTAGGTTCTTTTATCATAATAATAATAATAATAATAATAATAATAAAAGTAAAAACTGATTAGAATAATACGAATAATCGGTATAACAAAATAGACGAAAACATAAACAATAGAGATAAAATGAATGATCTCACCGATAAAATCAGCAAATATACGAACGCAGCACAGGTAAACTTTAAACAACGGTAACTTGCTTAAGTCCTGATATCAATGTGATAACAGCGGCGGTTGGCTTTCATGGCGGCCTTTGTGTGGACTCTCATCGGGGGCGGCCGGTTTGTATATATAATGCTCTCTTATCCGTGTTACCTCGTCTCAACACCAGCTCTTGCGTAGCGTTCGCGATGCTTTTCCTACAGTCCTCGAAGAATCCTAAGACGAAGCGAAGGAGAATAATGACGAAAAATTCCACCGCCTTATCTACAACTCGCGTAAATACTTTACAATCATTGATGATTAAGGCACTTCTGTCGTAGTTATAATCCGAGCGCTTCATATCATCTTCACGTGGATTCCAAAACACAATGGCATCATGAGAAATGAGCTGGTGGATCTTGCGGCGAAAGAGGCTACTTCATGCCTCCCGATTCCAGACATACCAGTACCATCATCGAACTTTTCTATAACAATCAAGACTCTACTAAAAGAGAAATGGTCCAAGATTTGGCATGAAGTTCCTACCTCAAACAAATTGCGTTCAATCCGCTCAAATACTGAAATTCGGGGTACTTCATCAAGATCAGGCCGTAAAGAAGAAGTTATATTATGCCGTCTGCGCATTGGCCACGCAAAAATATCTTATTCCTTTTGATTAAATAACTTAGTTTCCCCCTATTTGTGACCTATGCTCTGTTCCCTTATCCACCCACCATTTTCTGGTAGTCTGCCCGAAATTAAATCTATTCCAGTCCCGATTTTTTTTTTTTTTAAATAAGTTGTGGGTCTCACAGGGCAAATATGCCCGTTGTGTGAGTGCCCGACACTCTTATTAACGTTTATTCAAAAAATATATACAATACAAAAAATTATAATTTACCTTAACTTATTCTATAATCATCATATTAGTACTCTAGCGTTAAGATTAAACGCTGTCCAGTTCCCTCTCTGAAATTCTTGAAAACAATGAACAGAATGTCCAGCTGCTCTTCAGATTTCTGAGACTATCCAATATCCTTAATAACATCTAAACTCAATTCACCCGTTCCTCTGACCTATGTTTCAGTACACGGCACGTTAATGGATACAATACAATACAATACGATTATTTTTTATCGAGTAATTATTTTTTACTTTTTAGTGTATTTTTAAAATTTTATGATAAACCTTGAAGTCGATATTTATTTTTTGTAAAAAAACGTTTTATTGTAAAATTGCAGCTAAAACATTTTATTTGTGCAATTAAAACTCAAAAACTTTTTTGGAATTGTTACTAACATTCAGGCCGGTTAAACATATGCGCGTGCAATTAAAAACTTTCTTATAGTATTGTATGCTATACTTTACTGTTTGAAAATATAAATATTTAACACTGAGAACTTGCAGAGACGCAGTTTTAGTTTCAGTGACCGTCGGACGTAACCTAATTTTACTATGGATTCACTGGATTCACAGCTATTCAGAGCTTACTCAGTCAGATATCCAAAAATTAAACACGTGCGATTTCCTTCTCTCTATTTTTATCCTACTTTTATCAGCACAACACTTTTATCTGGAAATCATTTATTTCTTGAATACAAAATATTAAGTTCATGGTCCAGAATCTAATATGTTGCATCTTTAAGAAATGTATTGAGAAAATCTTGCTCTTAGATACACAAAATTCTTAACTTGGCGGTGAAAAAAAATTAATACTCATTCCATTAAGCGAAGACTACTAGTTATGCTACAATAGTCTTGCAGTTATTGCAAAATGACCACGATGTAGTAACTTAATAAATAAAACAAAAAAAAAAAGAAAACTTCCTTTGTAATTTATTGCATATTTGCTGTTACAGTGATACAAATTCTACAACGCTGGAGAAAAGTCAAAGGCAACAGTTTATACCGATTTATAATTACACAAACAAAATAAAAGTGATTAATTGGGGAGATCTGACCGGAATTTTCGATAAAGCTGTACACATGAAGAATTTGCAAGATGTAATGTTAGTTTGGCGTCAGCATATAAAATATGATAAAAATTACACAATTTGGTTAATACGCTTTTATTTGGTACATTTATTTCCTTTGCCTGCGTTTATGGCGATGGAAAGACTAGTGAAAATGAAACCTCGGTAAATATTAATTTAAAATTATATATTTATTGATTACTAAATGTGTCTGCGCGAATACTATATATATATATATATATACATATATATAACTTTTCTGTTAATTTCAATCACTAACAGAGAAATTTATTGAATGAAATTTATACATTAATTAACAGACTTCTTTCAGAACTCATAATTAACGATCGCACTATTGTATATATAACAAAACAGGTTAGTTATTTTGATGATTTAAGATTTAATTTTTGATTTATTAAATAAATTATTCAACAGTTGAAACAATTTACTACTAAAATAAAATAATGTATGTATGATCTAATAGATCAAATAGAGCTATTAGCATAAAATTACAACTCCCCCTTCCCAACAACTCAAAATGCATGTATTTTGTTATTAAATTAGCAATTTTAAAGAATTTTCATTCCAAATTGTAGGGCTCCCTTTTTACCTTATCGATATACGCCCCTGCACACACATACACACCCTAATATATAAGAAATATTATGGAATTTGTTAGATCATTGTAGATCCTAAGTGAATAAAATAGTAGGCTAGAAGTGTATAATAAATCAAAGTATAAAAAAAAATAATTGGTTAAAAAGAAAGTCTTGAAAGATATGATTGTTAGAAACAAGTGTATGCTCCATTACCAGTTGTTTGGTAATGCACAACGGTTTATAAATGGCAGTCGATCACTAGCATTCTGTAAAATGATTTTTGTATTCCTTACAAATTCCGTTTGATAAAACCGAGTGAATTTTTAAAAACGAAATTAAGCCTACGAAGGTTCAATAAATAAATTCCATTACATTTTTTTCTATCATTTGGAGCTAATTAACTTTAAACGTTTACTCATCATCATGAAAAAAATATTTTTCAAAAAACCTGAAGAAATAAAGTAACTGAAAATAGTATATGAAGAAAAGGGAACATTTTAAAAAATTAAAGAAATATCAGATGCAGATAAAAAAGAAAGGTTAAAAGTAGTATGGTAGGAAGATGCCGGTAGGAGAAAACAACCTACAAAGACGAGGGAAAATGAGAGCCAAAAAACGGAAAGAATCTGAAATTTCAGCTGTCCATGATAACTCATACTTCGATAGTTTTTTTATCGATTACTCAGAAAATTAACCAAAATACTCGAATATTTCATAACAATGTGATAATTTCTGTGACATAGATTTCAAATATTCAATGGAATACAAATTAAAACTCACCATCCAATACTATGACCAAGACTACAGAAGTAGCGCTTACAGTGCTGAATGAAAAATCGTCCAACATTATAGCTACCACTGCAAAATCAAAGCCCAGGAACTTGATGTGAGGGAGCCCTCAACACTACGGCTACAATTATAAAAACAAAGCCTCTCAATATACATGTCTTAGATGTACCTACAAAAATCATAATTCCTTATGCAAAGAGGCAAAGAATTTTTTTTTTTTTTTTTTTTTTTGTAAAGTCGTCGCGATAGCCTAGTTGCTATAGCGCTTGACTTCCGATATGGCGGTCACGGGTTCGATCCCGAGCGACGACAAACTTATTACAAGAATTAAATAAATAAATAATCGCTAATAGTCACGTGGAAGGCAATGGCAAACCACCACGTACAACATCATATGCGCGCTAGGTCAGTACACAGCAGACCCACACCGGACGGACTGTACTTGTAGCGCGATAACAAGCGGCTTCAATCAGTCCCGAAAGTAGTCTTGCGTGTGTACACCTGCGTTGCATATTACAATTGCCTGGTACACAATCTATATCGGTACAGCTAAATGTACGAATAGGTTGCGCCAACGCGCTATGTAGCGTACGGCACTTGAGATTGAGATTGAGAAAAGCAACATCCTATACCGTGTTTAACTGCTGTGGCTATTACAGTACGAAGATGCGCAGTTTGTTTTAACAGATATCTGCTTATTCCGCTAGTTCTGATAAATTGTGTTACAGATAAAATTGCATTGGGGGAATTCTCAAGAATGTTGATGACTATTTTGTTATTAATTGAAGGGGACCGGTGGGGTGATAGTGCTGGACAGTAGCACACTATGTGAGAAGTTGAAGGAGCAACATCTTGGCCACAGAAAGGAAAATTCATAAGAGGGGGTACTTTGCAAAATAAAATTATGCGACATGGCCGTGTGGCCTGTGCTCAAGCAGTTAAGTGCACAGAAATCTCTACGGAAAATGTTTTTTCTGAGCACCATGGTTCGGTTGAGGGTTTAATTAACCTTTAGAAAGTCTGACACGAGGACCAATGGGTTTTCCATGAGGTCGTGAGATTACTGAAGATTATGTTCGATAGATAAGGTTAGGGAGGGCTGTTACTAGGCAAAGGGAAATATATTGCTGCTCGGGCGGATGTATCGACGCGTTCATCTCCAGGAATCCCAGCATGGCTGGGCGGCCACAGAAAGGATACGGAGCACTGTCTCTTAATAAGTTCGTATGCTACCTGCTGGGTTCGAATTGCTACAGGATGTTTGGTGAAAGGATTAGAGATTGCCAATAAAGCCGCGGATGAATCAGATACCAGCAGGGCTTTCTGTGATGCAGGCTCTGTAGAAAGAAAATATTCCAAACAGAAAAATACTGCGTATATTTCAGCATCCAGAGCCGACCAATTGTCATTCAGTCGAATGCTTCGAATCACGTCGCAGACTTCAAAGGAACAGGCGGTTGGGGATGAAGTAGCCTTTGGGGTAGCCTTGGCAGCATCCGTGTAGAAAATAGGTAGTCGGGGTATTTTTGAATTGTTGCTGCTGTCAACTGAACGATATTCGGGTGCAGGGGTTTATTATACTTCGTCAGGGAAAAATTAACATCAATGTTTAAAGGGGCCCACGGCGGAATCATGGTGTTAGGAGCTAGGTTAGGGAAAGGGATTTCGCTCACGTTGTGCTGTGATAGGAGGGCCAGGATTTCTGGGAGAGGGTCATTAGGGAACTCTGGGGTGTTGGGGAGGTCATTTGTGTCAATAGGACAGGCACGTTTACTAGAGAAAAGAGCGAGAGTCTCACACTGGTAATAAAAGGTTCGGAAATACTTTAATGGGGGAGTGTCTAACAAGGCACACAAACTTACAGACAGGGAAGTTCTATGTGCGTCAAGTATCGTGCGGAGCACCGTGTGGTGTATTGAATCAAGGGATTTAAGTAAAGAAGGACTGGCTGACGAATACCCCGTAGTTTATTCTAGAAATGACTAAAGATTTGTATATGGAGAGAAGAGTTTTCAGAGGTACATTATACTTTGTTTGATACATATTTAAGAATATATAGGAACTTATGACATTTAACTTTAAGATTGGATATGTGAGACCGCTAAGTTGGCTTATGATCGAACAGTAGTTCAAGGAAAGTAGCAGTAGGGTGGAAATAAAGTGAAGAATTTTCTAGATTGAGGCGGATGCTAGAGCAGTTTTGACGTCCCCTATAGAAATCAACACAGATATACTTAGATGCAGAAAACACAAGACCGTTGTTGTTACACCAGGATTGTAGTTTTAAAATAGTTTTTTGTAGGATTTTTTGAGCATTTGCTGGAAAACTGGAAGACAGAGAAATGTTCAAGTCGTCAAAGTAGAGCCGGGCGTTTACAGGCGGAGCAATACAATCATTTATATCGTTGATATAAAAAAATAAACAAGGTTACACTAAAGGCAGATCCTTGTGGTAAGCCATTCTCAGTTTGAATGGTGCTCGATGTTGGTGAACCAATCTTAACTTACGAGGGATATAGGCCTGTAATTTTGTGGAAAAAGGGGATCTTTATTTTGCTTCAGAATAGGAATAACAACTGCTAATTTCCATGACTCAGGGATCGATCCGGAGAACCAGATTTGGTTATAAATATGTAAGAGGAAGTTTTTCGCTGACGGAGATAAATGTTTTAACATATAAGGATGGATGGAATCGAGCCCAGGTGCGCTGTTTGCAGTATGATACTGGAGTTGATAGTCTAGTTCAGAGATGGTGAAATGGCAATTGTAGGAAAGTGAGGAGTCAGAGATGATAGTTATTGGTTGTTGTTCCATGGAATGTTTCTTTAAAAAGAAGACAGACGAATATAACGATGAGGATGACTCCATTGAAAAATGATTCGCAAAATCATTTGCGACCTCTAACGGGTCAGATTACATGGAACCACTCTGATTTATCGAAAAGGAAGTGGTCGCACGATTAATACCGTTCAGTGCCTTAATTTTAGGCCAAATATTGTGACTAGAAGTATTTATGGAGATTGAATGCATAAATTGCTGCCAAGATTCCTGTTTTTTGCCCCTAATGAGGCTCCTCGCAGCTGCATGACGTTTTTTAAATTCGATCAAATCAGGATATAAGCCTGTTAATTTGAACTTCCTAAAGGCATGTTTACGTTGGCGTATGACTGTTCCTATTTCGGGGCACCACCATGGGACCTTTCGGGATTTGTTTGTTAGGACAGACCTAGGAATGGATGCTAGAGCAGCATTCGTAATAGCGTCGATAAAGGAGTTGATGTTCTCAGATAAAGATTCGGATGGTTCGCTGATTGATGTAACCGAACTCAATAAAGTAGAAATATTAAAGAAGCGAAAAACTGATCAGAAAAATTACATTTTATCGAGAGAAGTTTGGAAAACAGAAATTTAGCAATAATTGGGATCAGCAGCAGTGAATAAAAAATAAAACAATAATAAAATATGACAACAGCTTGAATAGCGTTGCTCTTTCAGATAATAAAAAGAAGCGCTCGCAGAAAATATGATCTGAATCGTGTCGCATTGAGTTATCAAGGTAAGAAAGACAAAGAAAAAAAATTTATAATAGAGAAGTAAACAGAAGTAGGAGAGGCTGACTAGATAAAAACAATGACGATAAAGAAAGAAAATGGTAAAACAACGTAATTGAAAGAAATCAAAAAAAAACATGGGTCATATGGCAGATTGAATTGTGTGGATAAATAATGTAAGTGAAGCTTAAAAATGGAAAATATGTAAAATGATTCTCAGTTCTAGGCAGCCATAAGTAACAGCCAAATGAGCAAATTGGTCTGCACTCTTTTGTAACCCACAATCCTCGAATGGAAAGGTGTAAATCAGTAAATAAAACAGCTAGCAAACCTGACAACATAATCAATATCTGTACAGCCCTTTCAAACCCTTTTATTTATACGAGAGTGTAAATAACTAATCCCAGCAGACTGCACAAGTTAAAATTTGATTATAATTATCCAAAATTAACCCAAGTATACTATTCAAATATTAAAAATTAACTTCAACCCAATTTTCACGTTCCCCTGGTTGAGATCAAAAATTTCAATGTAAATATTTAAACATAATCTAAATATTTTATTCCAGTCTACAAAAGTAACCTTAATTATTTCTTCACACACATATAACCATAACTACTTACACCAGCACTGTCAGTCCGACCAGTACTGAAGAAGCATTCCACTTACACATACATGTGCATTCCCGCTACATGAGTAAAAAATTCAAATGAAAGTATTCAGAATTATTCAATGTATGTATACCACTCGATCGCTAAATTTGACCTAAATATTTTAAAATGAAGCTTAAAGATACTATTTCAGTGCTGGAAACTAACCCAAGCCCCACTTTTACCCTTTCTATTGTATGAGTTCAAAATCTGTATGTAACTACCCAAAAAAAAAAAAAAAAAAAATTGTAATGAAAAAAAAATCTTCAACTGTACATGCATATGTACGTACACGTATGTTGCAAAGGCAACCAAGATGAATATACTCATTCACCTGTATAACTATAGTTTTTAATGTGCATGTTCAGTCAGGCATGAAAGGAAGACAATAAACAATAGTCTTTACCCCCTTATTCTCGATGTACTATTTTTAGCTAAAAAGAAATGAAAATAAACAGAAAAAGCCATCACTCAGACCATTTCATAGTTTGCTTTGGTTCAGGTTTAAATAATTGTAATAAAAAAATATATATAATTAAAACTTGTAATTAATAAAAGTTAAAATTTTATGTGAAAATTAACAACAATCATACCTCCTTAAGGGTATTGATTCACTTTCGGAAAAATTTAGAAAAAGTCATTTAGATCTGATACAATTAATTGTAACAATTACGAAACTAGGAGGTGGAACAACAGAAAGGGATGGAAATGAAAGAACGAACGTAAAACTGTAAACAGTAGTAATATTAAGGAATTTCGGAGAAAAGAAAGAAACGTTTAGAAAACAGTGTGTAAGACATAATCAGAATTGTCTGTACACGAAAAACCGCAACGACATGAGAGAAATAGGTTAAAAGCACAACCAACAAAGAAGAGATTATATAGCATTGTAAAGCAGGATATAGCTCTGAATAAAGCTGTAAGTGGAATTTCTTAGACAGTAGGATACACTATTAGCGGTACATAGTTGATCAGAAATCCATTAATAGCTACACTACAAAAGAAATCAAACTTTTCATTTCCTCCTTTACTAAAATGGATTGGTATCGAACAAAGAAAATCAGTTTGAAACACAGTGAGTCTAGAGAAGATTATGGATAACTAAACAAATATGATGGATAGTGGAATTTTAGGATGGACGAAGAAATATACATATATGAGATTGATTGTAAAACAGTTTTTAACGTCAAGTGTGATTATACATTTATTATCATTGTGAATTCAAGATATGTAAAGAGAACTGTATGTAGCATTGCACAAACTCTATTTTTAAAAAAATAGAACAAAGTGGAAGACGTTTGAAGCTTTTGGGGTAGCTGTGAATGGGATACAAAAAGAAAAGCTTCAACACAATATGAGAAGACCTTTTAATCGCCAGCAAAAAGGAAAGAATGGTGAGAGAATAAATGATTAATGATGTTAATAGAGAATTCTTGGTTAATAAAATATTGTGGGAGAAATATACAATAAGAAGACAATGAAAAATAAGTTGGGAAGTCTGTGTATATTTTTTTTTTTTTTTTTTTTTGGCCCGGCAATAAACCATTTGGCCACCAACACCTCTACAAATAACCTAGACTAACAGAATAGTGTGTGGCAATATTAACACTAATAATTAGACATCCACAATACAATTCAAACACACATGGCCACCATGATATGACATAGCCCACAAGTGTCAAGAAGGATATGGAATTAACATTGAAAATTACACTCTCATAATACAACTTGACCACACATGGCCGCTATGATAATTATAAAGAGATAAATTTTGAAGAAGAGATTAGAAGTTTTATAGAAAATTGCTAACTTAAACGGGATCTACATATAGACAAAGTAAAAATGTTAGTAATAGCTTGAATTGCAAAAATATGAGTTAATTTGGGGACTCCTAAACAAAGACGAGGCAGCGTGGTAGCCTGGTGTGTGGAAAAAAGAGGTGCAAAAATGGTTGAAGGAATGGTGCAAAGACTGAAGATCCAAGTCTCGTCCTTTATCTCATTACTATTTGATGGTTCTTTTCTGTTTACGGTTTTGTTAGCTTTTGACTTTGTCGTGTCCTTCCTGGATTTTAAGCTCTCACTGATCATGCTTTATTTCGATTATAAATATTAAGCTGTCTGCATATATTGTATTCAGTTGCGTATTACACGGCATTTTTGTTTTATTGGCATACATATATATGCTATTACTTTAATATAAATAATGCTAAGTTTATTATTATTGTTAGTTTCGAAATAAGTTAAGTTAGTTTTAATTTGTTGTACTATATACCGATTATAATAAACGTTGATAAGAGTGCTACTCTTATTTTGGGCTTAGTACATTGTGAACCTTAACTTCACAATCCCGACGCCCTATCAAAGGTATGTGACTTACTTTACTTTAAACAAAGACGAAGGCAGGTGGTTTGAATACAATCGTATTACAAGTTTGTAAAGGATAATTAAGGTACTAGGAACTCCTCTGCACTTTGTTGTTGAAATAAATTTGGCAAGATTTGATATAACGACAGTAAATATGTTTAAAGAAAATCGGGTAATTATTAAGCAGATAAATAAGATAGAAAAAGTTATCAATTAACGGAATAGAAATAATATTATTTTTCTTTTTAATAAGTATGCATTGCAATCTTAAATTTATGTTTAACTAAAGCCGCTTTTCATGTTTGGTGACGAAGTTGCCTAGTACCACCACCCTGCATTGGAAATTGCACAAATAACTTTGTTTTGTCCGTGCTGAATATCCAGTTGGTTGCCAGGCTTTTTAATCGCCAGAGTTGGATCATCCTGTAAGTCCAGATGAAGTTGATGATCAACTGGTGGAACAGTTAATTGCTATATAGGTTGTGTTGTAACTTTCTTCCGAACAGCACTACATTTGACAGACTTCAAAACGTGTCTTTCTTCTTCTAATTTATCTGGATTTTTCAATATAATTATTTGGGGCAATTTCGAAGTACTTAGGTAATGTTCAAGGCGGAAACATGCACTGAATATGTACGTTGGTGTAATACAATTCCCTTGTGTAAAAGTTCCATTGGGATACCCTGCGAAATTTCATCTATCCTAGATACTTGCTTTGGGATAATATTATTACCTTGTCTAATTCTAATGGTAACACTAGCTTAATTTGCATTCAGCTGGATCAATTTTTTGTACATCGAAGTAAATATTATGTGGTTGGAATAACTTAACTAAAGGTTTAACAGATAGTTTTGATTTGTTTTCATTACTATATATTTATTTACTGGTTGCATATTTTAGTGTCCAGGTAATGATTTTTTAACCATTGTTTGGTTTAATCTTTATCCGTGTTTAGACTCAGATTAATCAGATAATAATCGGATGTCTTCTTTGTGATATTTTTTTATTAACTAATTAAGTCGGTTGTTGAATCTGTTAAATATGATTTTGTCTCGTGCAATATGTTAATTATGTCAAACCGTTCTTACTTCCCTGGGCCGTTGGATTAGTTCTCTGACTTTAAGCGAGGGCCACCATTTCCTTGACTAATAGTGACGTTTAGTTCTGAGATTGTAGATTTTTTAGCTTATTAAATTACATGTTAATACATTGTGCCTCAAATTTCAATTCTTTTTTTTTTTTTTTAGTTCTTCTTCTTCTTTATAGTGCCATACTTAATACCTGAGCGTCGGCGACTACCTATTCGTACATCTCAGCTGTACAGATATAGGTAGTGTACTAGGCAATTATTATATGCAACGCAGGTGTACACACGCAAGACTACATTCGGAACTGATTGTAATCGTTTGATTTATCGATATACAAGTACAGTCCCGTGTGTGTGTGCTGTGTACTGATCTAGCGCGCATATGATGATATGCATGTTTTCCATTGCCTTCCACGTGATTATTAGCGATTATTTATTTAATTCTTGTAATAAGTTCTGTCGTCGCTCGGGATCGAACCCGTGACCTCCGTAACAGAAGTCAAGCGCTCTAGCAACTAGGCTATCACGACGACATTTTAGTTCTATATTAAAATTTATTTTTTGAGCTAAAATTTCCCTGAAAGTTTCCTGGTCAGCGAATTTGTTAATGAAATGTTGTTTCTTTTGTTTCTGTATTGTCATACTGCTTACTGTAAGTCACACATAGAATTGAAAGGAAATTCATCATAATTTATGACTTCCATATAGTTCACAAAGATACCTTTCGAATTAAAAAAGTCTATTAAATCTAATATTTTTTCACTAATGGTAGGACAGTGTATTAAATTCATGGTTGTTATGATTAACATTTATGCAGACCCGTGCCCAGAATTTTGAAGGGGGGGGGGGGGGGGGATTTTCTTCACATATTTATTTTATAAATAACAATACATTTTTCACTAATATTCGTACTATTAATAATTTCCATCATTTTGATTTATATAATAATAATTTACATAAATAAATTACCGTATAAAAACATTAATAAAAATTACATATGTAATTAATTATACTGGTAATAAAAAATTTTGCATAAAATATTAATGAAGCACCTAAAAATATGGAGCATATTTTTTCTTTTTTCTTTTAAAGGTAGGTAAGAACAACCAAAAAATCATCAATATATATTTTAAATTTTTGATTTTTTTCAGATTTTTATGTATTTATAATAACTATTTCAGTTCTCATGGGGGGTTACCCCCCCCCCCCCATGGACACGGTCTTACTTGAAATTAATATTTCTCAATACTCTCATTTAAATAATATTTAATGGCGCTCTTAACTAATATATCCGAGAGTGTGCGCTTTGATACTTGGATAATTCACAATACATGTATAATCGATAATGTTGTTTAAGATGAATGAATTAAAAGATTGGAAAGTAAAATTAATATAACCAGATTTAGATGCTAGTATAAGAGGTGTAAATTTAAAGTGAATTATTTAATGCAGATAAAGAATTAGTCACTTTTTTATTTACGAAAACAGAATAATTGTAGAAGAGAAATAAAGCGGGACGTTATCTACAAAGAAGAAAAAATATTCTTATTAAGAGAGAAGTTATATCAAGAATATGTTTAAACAAAAGTTCTATGAAAAACTCCAATATCTAATTGTAGAAATAGTACACCTATTTTGTAGAAAAATCAAAATACAATTAAAATAAAATGGGCAAGAAAGTTAATGGAAAACATTTTATTTTATAAAGAGGAAAGATGGAACATTGCTAATAGTATTAAAAACGTCAAGAAACATGTGTAAGATATAATTTCATTTAAGAATAATTTATAAATATCATAAATAAAAAAATATTGAAGTCATAGATTGTAAAGGAAATTAGAGTAATGTTACCACTACCATATATGTACATATTTTGAAAAATTACGTGACAAACAAAACCTTAAACTTGACATAGTGAATGGCAAGAAAAATATATTTAAGACAAGCGTATAAATTACAGATAAAATTCCTGAAAGTAATAAAGGATTATTAGATATTTTCAAAAAAAAAAAAAAAGAAAAAAACTGAACATTATTTTTGGAAACAAACTGTAGAATAAAGTGTGATTCAATAATGATGAAGGGAAATCAAAAGACCAAACACAAGACCAGATTACAAAATAAAAAGAAAATTAGGAACAATGTAGTATTGAATATGAGGCTACATCATGAAAAAATTACTTAAAAGAGTTAAAAACAATTATAATGTTAATTTTTATGTATTTCGCCTCTTCCACCCTCTCTTACAATTCCAACATTATTTTAATTTTCAGTTTCCCTGTGACATTCACATACCACTAGTTTCTTTTTCAAATTTGTAGTAATAACATTTTGCCTTACATCCTTAGTTTTTTACTTATGTAAACTTTTTCATTACTAGTGTGATTTACAAAAACAGTATTCGTTAAGTGTTATAAATTAAAAAAAAAAAAAAGAAGCATTAAGAAAGTGTAATTGCATTTCTTTTACATTTAAAACTAGTGTGAAAGTAAATAATTATATCTTTATCTGCAGTACAGTTGAAAAATTTTTAAGGAAAAATTTAAAGTAGGGTAGTCCGCATCACTTACTATGGAGAAAAAAATATTTAAAATGTACACAAGCAATAAGGGAAATAAAGAGTAAAGTTAAAACAATCAGATATTCTTATATATGGATTTAAATCATTTTTACTTAAAAGCTCTACTGGATCACGTAACATTTTTGATAACTGAAAAACATTCTCCGACATATTTCCAACATTTGTGGTAAGGGACACATTTTAATCTAATAAACTACTTTTATACAGTATTTATTTTTTCCTTTGTTTTTACTTTTTTTTTTTTTTTTACAATTACAGACTATGGAAGGGCTATATAAAAGTGTATAATTACACAAAACTTTTATCATTCTTCATGGTCAATTCATGGGATTTTAGCTGGAAAAACACCGCTGAATTAATATCATTCACAAGCAAAGACGATGATGTACTATTTAATGCTGATTGTAAGATCAATTGGGACGATTATATCTCTAATATGTGTAGAGGTCTTGGATTATATATTCTTGGTTTAGATTTAGACAAATTTACAAAAGGGAAATTTCAAAAATACTGGTAAATATTATTCATGTTTACTCTTTATAAAACAAGAACTAAGAAGTTTACTTCTTATTAACTAAAAATGCTGTTGCTTAATATAGACTAAAAACTGTGTAAAGTTTTATATTCATACAGTATAACACAAAAAAAGGAAGACTTCAGCAGAACTAATTTTCTGATACATACTATAGTTATTTCAAATTATTACTGAGTTTACTGAATGAGCGATCACGTTTCCGATAGTTTTTAAACCAGTCTTAATTTTCTAACTACTTACGTATGCCTTAATGTTTTCAATATTATATTTAGAACACTGTATTCCAAACTAAAATTTGCATTAACGTACTTTAACTTTGCGGGTAAATATTAAATATAATCCCATTAATTTCACACTAAAATCAACAGTAGTACATAACAATTACCTTCGCAATTAAAATAATTATCGTTCTATTTTATGTTTTCAGTATTTACACCATTGACAGGTTATATGTATGGTCAATCAAGATTCTGATAACCTGGTGCTTTGTAAAATTAGTAATTTATTTAGTTTCACACATATTTCCTGTGTTAATTGTGTAAAATATCGTCGCAATAACTAGTAGTGCATTACGAGCAGCTATTTAAAATGTATAACACATTTGTGTATAGTTAATTACGAAATACCGATATTTTCAATAAATTTATGATAGTAATAGGTTAATTACATTACTATAATAAGAATTCGATGATTACAAGTAATTAATTAGAAATATATATTGCATACGCCAGCGCAAGACTAACAATGATAAAACTGGAAAATTAAAAAAACGCTAAATTGACAATACTGAATCAAGTATAAAATAAAACAGTTGTAACTATTACATAGTTAACCTTCTGTAGAAATTTTTCCTTCTACTGTCAGCTGAAAAGTAACATACAATACGGAGGATAAAATGTAAACCGGAACATTAGCGGTTGATAAAATTAACATTAATTAAAATTATGAAATTAACTGACAATTCTGTTCCGAAACATCGGCCTATCAAACCATTTATTGAATTTTGATTCCCTTTCCTACATCGATCTTTCACATTATTATTATTTAACTATAGACTCTCTCCAAATGGTCTGTACTTTCATTGTCACTTATATTTAGTTCATCATTTAATTTCTTCCCACCTTTTTCTGCAAATTCCATTAGTGAAAACATTGCTTTTAACATCGTAAACTTAATAGCATGCATCGATCACTATAATTAACTCCCAATTACAGTTTTAATTTGATGAAAATAAAAAAAAGAAAACAAACAAATTAAATAAAAACATTTACTTCTGCTGTTAATAGTTAAACCAATCTATTTGAGCCGAAATAATTATGAACCATTGCTTAACACCCGATGTATTATCGATCAAATAATTACTTTTTAGTAAACGCAATCAGAATGGATTTGAAATAAGGAAAAATAAAAACATATGCGAATATTTATTTTATTTACAAATAAATCAGTAGACCGATTAATTTTTAATTTATAAAACTGACAAGAAAATTAACAACAGGAATGGGAGAAAATAGAGAATAAAAGCGAATAATGCAAATGAAGGTAAAATACACCGAAACATAATAGTAATATGAAAATACACGGTTGGTACAAAAAGTTTCCAGATTACCGTTAAAAAAAAAGAAAATGAACTGAGAGGAGGTTGAAACGTATTTACTTTTCAATCTAGAAACCCATTAACACACCGCGCTCGCACGTTCCTACAAGTTTTCAAACGCGCTATTGAAGTACTTTTCCGGTACAAGTTGGATGTCCTCAATGCTGTCAAATCGAGTCGCTTTCATAGCAGTTTTCAGTTTAGAGAAGAGGAAATTGCCAGCCGCAGCGAGATCAGGCGAGTAAAGGGGGAGCTCAGTATGTTTCGCCAAAACTTGCTTCATGATGATCGATCGCACCGATGGCGCATTGTCATGAAGCAATGTCCATTGATTCGACGTGTACAGCTCAGGCTTAACTTGTCGAATGCGTTTCAAAAGTCGATGGTACTCACGTTTAGAACTCATTTGCGATGAACCGGCACGTCACCCGCCCATTTTCAGCGAGTACAGCTTGCACGCGAGCCACGTTTTTGTTGGTAGTCGTCCTGCTTGGTCGTTCTTCGCGCGGATCGTCTTCCAACAAGCTCCGTCCACTTTTAAATCGGCGATACAAAACACATTGTACGGCTTACACACTCATCCTTGTATGAGTTTTTCATCAACTCGTACGTTTCTGATGCGCACAAAAAACAAAATTTAATCGCGGCTCTTTGTTTCATTATCGCAAACGTGACACAGTACAACTCACAACTGGCAGTCTCGTGAGTAAACTAATGCAGGTAGCGACCTGAAACTTTCGTCGTCTCTTCTCGCTACATTGAAGTATAAGTAACGTGAATTTCGGACAGATCGCGCAACTAATACGGATTTTATAGCGGTAGTCCGAGAACTTTTTGTACCAACCGTGTATATCGCAGTGCGGAACAGAAAAGTAATATATTCTACAGCCAATTAAAACTATTAAAAATCGTTTGTTTTAAAAATAGTAAGAGACAGTAAAATCTTTTCATTTATTTCAACTTTTCTTCAGATATATTAAACATTCATTCCATTATCTTTGCCCTTGCAAGTTTTCCAATGAGAGAGACATCTTATCTAACTGGTCAATAATTTTTTCAGTTAAACCAGTACCAGCGATGTCGGGAAGACGAATAAATCCTAAAAAATATTCTTTGATTTCACTCTTACATTTATGCTCTTTATTATCATCGTTTGTCACTTTTACAATTCGAATGATTGTAGTCATTTGTTCAACATGACTTATGTCAGTTGTGCAATCTAGAATTATTGAATAATATTTAGCAGAATGAATAGAAGTATCTTCTTCTGAACAGCTTTAACCAGGACTGATCAATTCATTTTGAATATTTTTTCCGAGATAATGGATATGAATACCTTTTTTATAAAACTTTTCTAAGATATTCACGCATTATAGGATCAAACAACACCAGATATTCAAACATTTTTTTAAAAATTTCCATTGCCAGGAGTAAATCTTTTGTCATATGTTCCACGAAAAAATAAGTTTTGACTTTCTAGACTCTCACTAGTGCAATCAATCTTTCAAGAATCTGTCGACAGTAATTTTTCTCATCTTTTATTAATCGTCACTTTTCCTTATCGACAGTTTTATTAGTCTTCAACCTAAGCTCTAACTCTTTCCACTCTTGGTAGTGTCCTAAATGGCTACCGCTTTTCTGGTGATTTGATAATATCATAGATATATTATTAAAGGTTGTCAACGATTGTCACAGTGAGAGTGCTGAAATTCTTCGGACATATAATAAGAAACCAGGAGGGAATGGAACGCACGTTGGTCATGGGAAAGATTGAAGACGACCACCGGGACGCAAACCTAAAAGATGGACAGATATTATATTACATACAACAGGATTGTCATTCGCACAATGCGTACGTCAATCAGCGGATCGTGACAAATGACGAAAAATCACAAAATCACTGGTGGATTAAATGTTAATTACGATACCCCACCTGGGGTGACCACTGTAAACGATGAGATTCTTCGAGTCATTCATCTTTTTTTTACAAAAAGCGCGTTTTTCGACTGTGGAAAATAGTTTACAACAGAAGCACAGAATACTGTGCTCCTTGAAACTGAATATTGCAGCCATGAACGAGACACGCATTCACTATTGACTAGTTTTTTCTTATAGTGCACTATAGAAAACTTTCTTCGATTCTCACCTAATGAGAAGTCAATATTTTGTATTTGATCTGGCCCATGTTTGATGAGAATTTGCGGCAGATGATCCGTCAAGACATCCCACATTGCAAGGGGCACTGAAATTTAAAACAGAAGCAGAAACGCTTTCTATGATGTCGTGGACTATTTTCTATTGATAAAAATAACGCACGATTTTCTGTTATACAATTTTCTGTCCGGGGATTGTTTGTTTTTTCTCTCATATCATCATCTGTACTTGTTCCGGATCGTGGTTTTTGAATATTTGGATGACGATACTTCTTAAATGACTCTGCTTGCTTTTCTAATGATAATTGTTTCTCTAATTTCCTCGTACGAAATTGTGCTTCTGACAATTTTTTTCTGCCATCTGCTACGTCTGAAGAATTAATGAAAAAAACTTTTAATGAAATATATCACTTTAATTAATTATATAAATCTATTTTAAAAATGTCTACCCAAGTCAAAATTCGCTGCAGCATCGAAAAACACACTGGATGCGCTTTTCAACTGTTAGATCGATTCAAATTGTTGTGTTGCCGACATCCTAGTTGCTCGCCTTGCCCCCCATAACCCCCCTCCCTTTTACGATCTCCCTAGGCCGACACCTAATCAACGGTTCGGCTCTGTATATAGCCATGTTTAATGGCGGCGATATTTTCATTATAACATATTTGGACTGTTCTATTAGCTCAACGTACATATATTTTATTACATGCACTACATATGATACTATATATACAAAACTTTTATATTTGTTTACAGTGATGAATTTATTTTTATTAAGATAATTGAATAAGTTGTTTCTTATTTTAAGTGATATTTTAAGATTTTTATGGAAAATATTGGTTGTACTGTTTATTGCCAAATAAATATATATAAATTTTGTCCAAAGGTTGTGTTCGTTAAGAATATTACGATTTTTATTTTTAATATTATTGGGACATTTTTTATATGGGTATTCTATTAGTTGAGCGTTGTAATTATTTTTATTAGCAATAGTTTTTTTATTAAACAATAATAAAATCTTAATTAAAACATAATTTTCGTTGGTTTCTGGAAAATTGTCCATGATTACGCGCCTATAAATACTCATCATGGCCAGTTGATTAAAAAGTTTCGAGACTTCAGAGGGGGGGGGGGGAGCAACTGCTCCCTGTCACCGATGGCGACGCCCATGCTTGCATACAATATGTTTGTAACATTTTAGGAAATTTCGTTGACAGATAAAACAAAGTGTTTAACTGCTTAAAAATCAACACTTGTTTTTTTAAATCTTAAATGTGCAAAAAACGTTTGTATGAAACATTACAACAATAAAAAAATATATACTTTGCGCAGGTATCAACATTTTTTCAGATCTTTCGAAAAATGCTGTTATAACTTCTGGCATCACAGCAGGGCCGTATCTAAACCGAAATTTTGGGGGAGGGAGGTACGAAAATATTTTTATAAATATATATATATATATTTATATATATATATATATATATATATATTTATATATATATATATATATATATTTATATATATGTGTGTGTGTGTGTGTGTTATCATGAAATATATTTATTTATAAATGGTACACTAAAGCCTTGTAGTCAACTATTCTATAAGCAATATTTCAACACCCTAGTACATACGTCGGTCTCAGCTGTATCAGCTAGAATAGACACACCCCTTCAGATGGTAGCGATATCAGTTTTCTTACACGGTCCTCCGAGACTTTCATTAACGATCTGCAATTGCTACTTTCCCCCCAACACTATGGCACATTCGGTAGACCTCCAAAACGCCATATCCCAAATAGTAAGCCCAATGGTCATACTTGGAGATTTCAACGCTCACTCCCCACTATGGGGAGCGGCGTCAACCAACAGACATGGATCAATCATCCCTAATATATTAATAGAGTACGATTTGTGTACCCTGGTCCCACCTGACAACACACATTTCAACCTCTCCCATAACACCTTCTCGACTATTGACTTGGCACTAGTATCCCCATTACTCCTCCCGAAACTTAAGTCTGACCTTTGCTCCAGTGATCATTTCCCCGTATTTCTACAGTTCGCGGGATACCATCCATCACCGCTAATTCCAAGACCCCCCACGATTTTTGTTTCACAAGGCGGACTGGGCGGCATACAAGGCCGGAATAAAAATCCCAGCTCCTAGCGAGTCCCTATCAGACAATTTAAGCACGTTTCTTAATGCCATACTACACACCGCCTGCTTATCGATACCCATTTCTCACAATTCCCGAGCTAAGAGAGTACCATGGTGGTGCAAAGAAATTCATACCGCAATCCAACAGCGCAAACGAGCACTCAGAAAGTATAAAACGTCTCGGTCGCTACCTGATTTAATAGCCTTCAAAAAGTCCCGAGCTCTTGCCCGTGCTCTTATTCGCGGCAAAAAATAAGAATGCTGGGAACAGTTTATAGCATCGATCCCTTCGTCAACGTCAAATAGGACCATGTGGAACAAAATAAAATCCATCAGCGGAATCAACAGTGCCCCAAAACGCGTTCAACTCAGAATCAATGGCAGCCAGATAACGGATGAAGCGGACGTCGCCAAAGCGTTTGCCAGCTACTTTGCCGCAGTATCGTCGTCAGAAAAGTACCCTCCCGCCTTCGGCAGCATGAAACACCAAGCAGAGCAACAGTTCCCGTCCGAATCCAACGAAACATACTACAGTAACTTTACCATCACAGAATTAAATTTCCAACTCAATCACCACACATGCAACACTGCTCCTGGCCCCGACTGCATCCACCCGTACATGTTAAAGTATCTCCCAATTTCCGGCAAACATTTTCTCCTACATATATTCAACCAAATCTGGAATTCCGGAAACATTCAGGCACAATAGAAGTCAGCCAATATCATTCCAATACTAAAGGAAAATAAAGATCCTACTCTTCCCGAAAGTTACCGTCCTATTTCATTGCTTAGTGTCATTTCCAAAACGCTGGAGAAGATGGTTAATAAGCGCCTCATGTTTTTTCTAGAACAAAAAAGTCTTCTATCTCCTAACCAAGTCGGCGGGCGAGAGGCAAGATCGACAGTCAGCCAGCTACTTAGCCTGCAAAGGCAGATTATATCGGCGTTTCATCGCCAACAGCACCTCTACACAGTATTCTTCGATTTAGAGAAAGCATTTGATCGCTTGTGGCGTCATGGTTTACTATTAAAACTGCGAACGGCAGGAATCGTCGGAAAAATGGGTAAATACCTACACAGCTTCTTAAACAATAGAACGATCCAAGTTACGACTGGTTCGTCAACGTCTGAACTGATGCTGTTGGAAAATGGCGTACCGGAAGGCTCTGCTTTAAGCGCAACCTTGTTCATATATATGATATCAATGACATAACTGACTGCCTTGCCGCCCCAGTAACGTCCCGGATCTACGTTGATGACCTGAATATATCCTTATCGTCCAACCATCCTATAAACGCTCAAAATATCCTCCAAAAATCCATCGAAAATTTACACAAGTGGTCCAATGATAACGGTCTGACCTTTTCCTTAACAAAAACAATATGTGTTGATTTCCACAGCCGACGCCAAAACCCACTTCCCAGCGTATTCCTGAGCCTAAATGGTTTTCCTATCCCAAATCGTCCATCAGTCAAGTTTCTAGGCCTAATATTCGATAAAAAACTTTCCTGGCGCTCTCACATAGCTGAGCTCAAAACCAATGCCTAAAATCCTTGTCTATCCTGAAATATCTATCAAATTACAAATACAATAAAAACCCAAAATTACTTCTTACAATTTACAAATCGATTATCCTTTCACGAATCAATTACGGGTGCCAGGTGTACTCCTTAGCCGCTAGAAGTGTGCTAAGATCCTTAGATCTTATACATTCTGCGGCCCTCCGGTCTATCCTTTCTGCTCATCACTCTTCTCCGGTTATAAGTTTGTATGCACTGTCAGGTTGTCTCCCGCTGTCTTACTATAGGAAGTACTATAACTTTAAAGAATTGAGCACCCTCCTTAGTAGTACCAAAACCCCGACAATATCTCCTAATATGAGGTTTGGGAATGACCCAGTGCCCGAACTTTTTTCGGTTATGGGTCGTTTCCAAATATTTTCAATCCCAGGAACTCTGCCAGACTTCGCAGCAACCGCACCACCTTGGAGTCAGCCAACCACAAACATCAACATATCGCTGACAAAATTTAACAAAGCACAATACCCCCCAAACATAGCACAAATAACAACAAATATCATATCGAGCTACACAGACCATGCATGCCTCTACACAGATGGAGCGAAGGCAATAGGTTATCAGTCACCGGCGGCATGCTCCTTCGAAGTCTCAGGGGCAGCAGAGTCACTTAGACTGCACGATTGCTGTACAGCACTGGACGCTGAAATATACGCGATGGTCTTTTGCATCAAACACTATACCGGTAGCAACCCCCAGTCCCAAAAGGCCCTACTCATAACTGACTCTCTAAACTCCCTTCAACTCATCTCGGGGATTAAATCCAACAACCCTCTGGTAAGGAAGGTCCATTACCTATTATGCAGGTTATCACATTTATATTCTGAAATGTCTTTCCTATGGGTGCCGGCTCATGTTGGGATTCCAGGCAATGAGCGTGTCAATCGAGCAGCTCAGGCGACATTGTTCTCTCCAATGCCACACAACCCCCCTCTTCCCCTTACATTAGCTCATTTATTACGCAGCAAACTGGAGAAGAATGGCAACAGAAATGGAGAGCTTCAAGTACGTTTCTCCGAAGCATAAAAGCAACCACTGAGCCTTGGTGGCCCACAGACGGAGTTTCCCGCAGAGATTTTTCTGTCCTGAATCGTTTCTGAATAGGACATACAACCCTTTTGCACAGCTACATATTCACGAACCAGGTACCCCCAAATGTCTGCCCCTTTTGTAGTCAACCGAGCGCCCCATCCACCTATCACTTACTCCTCGAATGTCCCCCATTTGCAGTACCACAATCCATTCACTTTACCACTTACTCTAGTTCTAAGATACTGTCAAATGCTCCGCCCGCGGTCGCAGCTGTATTAGCTTTCATGCGGAGCAGCGATCTGTACTATCGCGTTTAATCCCCTTAAGTAGGCTCAATGTGCTGTAATAGCCCCAGTAGTTAAACACGGCACATGGATACCCTCATATACACCCTTATAAAAAAAACAAAAAAAAAACACCCGAATAAAAACAAATAATAAATAGTCGTTTGCATAAAATTTATAAAAATTTTAATTTTCTTTTCCTTTGTCAAAAAATGAAAAGAAATAAATTTATTCTGAATTTCGGTTCATTTAATTCAAGCAGTTATTATTTCGCAGACATTTCGGGGTGGGGTCGAACCCGGAAAACCCCCTTCAGATAAAGTCCTTCATCACAGCATATGCTTTTTTTTTTCATAACATTTAAAAAACAAGTTCAGTAAAGTATGATGTTTTATGCGCTGAGGATTCCGTATGTTAAATCAAAGATAACTATAATTTTCATTTACATAATACTAAATTCAAAACAAAGAAATCTGAATTTATGTTTATAATATCCCGTATTTTTCATTTAGAATTATATTCCTATGAAGTATAATTTAATATGAATTACTATAATTTACATTTATACAATAATTAATTACAAAACAAATATTTTCAGTCCAGTTCTTTTTTACGCATTGCACAGTGTCATACTGTACTGCAAAAGAAATAAATTCAAAAATAACAAAAATAAAACATCGGAGAATTTTTTTTTTCTCTTATCATGAGCCGTGTATAACTGCATAGGTCATTACGGCATACGGCAATTAGTAGAGTTTAAATAACTGGAGCGATCTGATTATTTTTAATATTTTTCTGGTGTTTGGTTTATTGATTGTTGGAAGTCATCTTCTGATGTGTATTCTCACCTTCTGGTGCCAACGTGCCTAATTTTTTGATAATTCGCAAATTGCGGTTTTTAATCTTTTGACCTGTTAGGAA
This sequence comes from Icerya purchasi, assembly GCA_039619475.1. Taxonomy (NCBI): domain Eukaryota; kingdom Metazoa; phylum Arthropoda; class Insecta; order Hemiptera; family Monophlebidae; genus Icerya; species Icerya purchasi. The sequence goes on from CM077116.1 coordinate 232,896,238, forward strand.
AGGCTTAAGAACTGCCACAGTGTGCAGTAAGCCCTCCTTATCGGTTGTTGCTTCTACAGCATAATTAACGAAGTCTGGTTTCATAGCTATACTGTTGATCAAATCATTAAATTCATTGTATTCTAATGAGAAAGGTCGCGGTTTAACATCAAGCAGACGTTTACACTTCTCTGCTAGGTTTGTGGAAGGCGGGGGCGTTTAAAAAGGAGACGATTCATTTTTGGATATATCTTCACCTGTGTTTTCGGTTTGGTTTACGATTGCTTCTCCATTCGCTGCAGTAGACATTAGAGATTGTTTAATCTGCGGTTGTGTTGGGAAAGTTGGTTCTTCGTTACAAGTCGAGCTACTTGGTGTTGCAGGATGTGGCCGCTTTTGTTTTATATTTTGCTGGTCGACTTCTGTTTCCATTTGGACCTCAGAAGTTGGAATACTCAATTTCAACTTCTATTAGGTTAGTTTTATTACAGTTGGGACATACATGGTCCTCTAGTTGCAAGAAGATGCGATGGTCATGTTCATTATGCTTTATAAGGGGTAGATTAGAGCAGTTAATTGATTCAATATACAGCTGTCTTCTCCGGCTGATTATATGGCCAAATTCTTCATCGGATGGGTTAACTCGTAATATGGATACTAGAGATAATATTTTTAAGGATGGTATAGATTGAAGATATAGGATTAGTTTGTTATTGGGGATAGTGGCCGATACGTTGGAGAGTATTAATTTATTAGTTGGGTTTTTGATTCGTAGTGCTGTAACTATTTGGTTCCCCAAATTTATCTCGGCGTCGTTGGCGAAAAATGAGTCTGTTAATTCTTTGGTTTTGAGAAAAATTACTAGTCTGTTTTTCGATATCCGAGAACCGGCAATGATGTTTAATGGCCCTCCTACTAGGCCTTTTAGCGCAATAAAATAATCGCGGATATCGTGGTTGGTTAAGAATGGAAAGATTATGCCTTGTTCCTTAGGTGGATAATTAAAATCATTCAGTGGAATAATTCTTTTATTGGATTTTACTTTTGATGCGAAGGAAGCTTGCTTAGTATTAGTATTTATCGGCATTGTAACGGATTTGTTATCAGCGGCATTGGACGCTGAGTTGATGTTATCAGATAATGAGTGTTTGTTTGCGAGGTCGATGCGGAAGCAGTAGGTTTAGTGTGTCGGAAGAAGTGTGTGTTGTCTGTGCAGAAATATGCGTAACGGTGACGCCGGTAACTGGTTTGGCGGTTACCGGGCCTGTAGTTGTATGCAGTTTGTGTATGTGTAGCTTAAGCTACAAAGGTTTCATTAAGTTTTGAGGGTGGGAAATGTTTTGCCATTCTTTTTTTCTGACGGCTGACGGGGGGGGGGGAGCGAAGCACTATTTAATTTAGCGTGGTTTACTAAGTAAACTACAAAAAAATAACGCGTAAGCACAAGATAGTTCTCTATTGAAACGAACAATGTTAAAAAATCAACGATATAGACAAAATAAATTAATTTAAAAAAATATTTTAGATGAAAATAATCACAAATTTTTAAATACTTATTGATACTAAAATGTTCTGGACCACATAATCCTTCCAAAAATCCAAGACTAAAACGTGTTTTACACTAAAATGGTTGATTTTAAAAACCCCTTAAATGGAACCGTTGAAAATTTATAAAATGACAATCGCTGTGAACTAATAACGTGCAGTTCTCGTTTATTGCTCAACCGGAAATGATAAAAGAGATCTTACAGACCAACCAAAGGAAAACAACGCTCAGCATGTTGACGGAGAAAACCGGTTGTATAGCGGCTATAACGATTAAGTATCGTCAACCTAAACGGACTTTTCACGAAACAAAAGGCATTGAGGGTATGAGCCGCCAGAAACAAACAAGAGCCACTTTCGTGCGACAAACAAAGGAGAATATACAAATTTTAAAAAAATAATAATAAGAAATCAACCTACGAATCGTAGAAAATATTGAGCCGCCTTTGATGAACATAAAAAGGTCAATCACTGATACCCAATGTGTTTAGAAACTAAAAATCCGTTTGGTCTCAACTTAATCAACATGTAGCGCTATTTCCAACAATACGTTATATGCCGGAAAAAAAAAAAATTTTTCCATTCGGAAACTCTACATAACTTTGGTACCGTAATTTTTTGATTTTATGAAAGGACTGCTGCATTTTATTTTATATTTTGAATTTCAGCTTTATAGGTTTATCGGATGATGAGTTATAATTTTTTAAGTGATTTATGAGGTCGTTTTAAATACCATTAGATCGTTTTAAAGAGAATTTTAATTGTAATTTATATTCCAAATTTGAAGTTTATAAATCTAGTCGTTCGTGAGTTATTGATTTTTATTTGATATTTTTGTCGTTTCTGAACCATCTTATTAGGATTCCGTACACATATAATGTACGGAATCCTAAAAAATTGAAGATTGAATTAATCAAAAAATTGTGTATGCATTTATGGATCATAATTCATTTACCAAGTCTAAAAAGAATTCGATACTGTATGTGTAAATAAAAATAAAACCTTAATATGGAATTAAACCATAATTTTTATTTAAAATTTTAAAAATAACACACTTTCACAAGAATTACAAAATAAGTATTGCTATTCTTTAAAAACTGATATATTTACATGAAAGATTTTGTTACCTCATTTTTATTTCATACTTATGTATATATCACTGTCAATTTGTGAAATTTATAATTTTACTTAATGTGCAAACTTCCTATACAATAATGAAATAAAAAATGTTGCAGATTGTGAAGAATGTCATGCGTTATCTAATAGTTTCACATATTTTCAAAAAATAATGGAATTCTCTGTATATGAATTCAAAAAGACTACAAAAGCAAAATAAATTTATGTTGATATAGATTACCACCGCAAATTTAAAAAAAATTATTTTAACATATACCACAATATTTAATGACTGCAGAAGGAGAACGAAACAACAACATATATAAATTAAACTGTGCATATAGATGTAATAACTCAAGTTAAACCACAAAGCCAACTGGAAAGTAAAACTAAAACATGATACAGTATTTTGGTAAATGATATCAGAATTATGACATTTTTTTTTCTACAATTCTTGTTTAATTACAGGTAATTGCAAATGCAATTTTCACTTCACTTCAAATTGTTCAAAACCTTCGATTCAAAAAAAAAAAAAAGTTACATCACAATGCTCTAATGCACATGCACCGATTGAAATTACCGAATAAATCTATGGTAGAACAAAAAGTATTGACAATGCCCATTGAAAAATAAATATCTATCTTTTTTAAATTTTAAAATGTTTTATACAACATATGGTTACAGTGCGGTCGTGTGTTTCCACGTTCAATTTTGTGTTTTTCTCATTTTATCGAATGCGTTATCAATTAAACCGGTTTTTGTTTTTTTTTGTTTTTTTTTCCCTTTTTTATCATGAACTAGTGCGGTCGTGTGTCGTGCATTGTTACTTTATCTTATCTCCTGCGTTAGTGATTAAATCTGTGTGTGCTTAGACTCTCAGTTTTCCGTGTATCTGTGTGCGCCCCGCTACCAACATTTTTACCCCGCGGTAAATTTCTGTAAGAGATTTGCGGCCAGCATGGCCCCGCAAACCAAAACTTACACTAACGTTCTCCAGACCGAATTTGTTCCCAGAAAAGACCAAGCAGTCATCCTCGACGCCGTCGACGGCATCCAAATCCATGAATATGCTATCGCTATTGGAAGTAAAATCAAACCAGAAAATATTCGACACCTGTCCCGAATTGCAAACAACCGAGTATGTATATACGTTGCAACAAAAGAAATTGCAGACACTCTCGTTGATGTCCACAAAACTGTAAAGTTGAGAGACACCGAAGTTATTGTTCGACCACTCATTTCCCGGAACAAGAGGCTTATCCTCTCAAACGTTCCACCTATAATCCCCAACGACGTCATTCTAGCTAAGTTAAAAGAATCCAAAATAATTCCGGTCTCAAGTATTTCGACATTACGTACTGGATTAAACATTCCTGGGTATCAGCACATCTTGAGCTTCAGACGACAGGTGTTCATCAAGCCCGAAGATGTCGGCAACATACCTACCCTATGGAATCTTACTTTATTTATCCATCCCTCGACTCAATGCTTTGCTTCAACTGTAGAAAAGAAGGACATTTAGCGAAGGCTTGCCCACAAAACGCGAGCTCACAACAGTTTGCAGGTGATGAGCCCCTCAAGGAAAACCCAGACGCTTTCGTACATCCTGAAATGCAGCCGGTCACGAAACCTTCCTTTCCTCCACTACCGCCAGGACGACTCAACAATGATGTAAACAAGAAAAACGAAACCCAACCAACACACGGAGCGCACAATCTGTCCGCTAAGCGGTCAAGGTCCGATGATTCATCGCAAGCTTCTCTACCAACTCAACAACAACTTTTTGCAAAGCCATCTAATGCAGAATGCAAAAGAAAGAAAGAAAAAACTAAATCTAATGGCGAGAAACCAGAACTTCCTGCTGTGATAGAACAGGCAATGAATAACACGCCCTCCGAGTTCCCGTGCACATTTCCACAACTTTCCAGCTTCCTGCAGGAAGCACCTTCAATCCCAACAATAGAAGATGCCCTTGCTAAGTACGAACTTGACCCAGCTGGCACAGTTGTAATGCTCAGAAAGCTATACAACCTTCTGGATGACCAAAAGCTTAAGTACCGTTTTACCCGCTTAGCGAATAGAATCGAAGGAGGCGCCCTGGACGACAGGACGTCCCTCAGTTCAGCAACATCTACGGAGAATCTAGTGAAGCTGGAAGATACGGGGAGTTCCACACACCTGCTCGAGTACTAAGTATTTGACTGCAAGCCGATTGATTATTCCAGGAAATGCAGATATTACAGTGGAATATCAACGGCTTTTTTGAAAAAAAAGAATTTCTAGAGCTTTGTATCAATAGAACCAATGTTGATTGCATCTGTCTCCAGGAAACAAACTTTACCAAAAATTTTTGTGCAACAATCAGAGGATACCATGCAGTTTTCAAAAATAGGCGAAATGCACTCAGAGCCAGTGGTGGAGTCGCAGTTTCCGTCAAGGACAAATGGACTACTGAAGAGGTGCATCTCAATACTCACTTAGAAGCTACAGCGCTCACAGTCCGATCAGCCCAGCCAGTAACAATATGTAGTATATACCTCCCAAACAGTTTAACACTCGATGAGAGAGAGCTCGAGAATGTTATCAACCAGCTACCATCACCATTTATCCTATGTGGCGATTTTAATGCCCACAACACCCTATGGGGATCTGAGACGACAGATAATCGTGGAAAAACGGTAGAAGCTCTGTATAACAGGCTCGACCAAACCATTCTTCTCAATAATGGCTCAAGTACCCATTTCGATGTCAAAACAGGACACCAGAGCGCAATAGACCTTACGTTTGCATCAGCCACCATTGCAGATGACCTCGAGTGGACTGTGGCAGACGACAATTCTAGTAGTGACCACTATCCGATTCTCGTCAACGCCAGCATAACCACTAGCGACATGCCAAATTACCCGCAAAAATGGATTTTGAACAAGGCTGACTGGAAAAAGTATCAAGATTCCCTCGCAAAGCATAAACAACTTCTCCCTTCTCTCCCGTCTCCAGGGAATATGACGGCGAATGATATCATCGAATCACTGACCGGCGTTATCACTGCTGCGGCCAACGACTCAATACCCAAATCTACTGGAGCAGTGCTACGTAAATCTGTGCCATGGTGGACTCTCGACTGCAACGCAGCTATAAAGAACTCCAAAAAAGCTTTCCGCAAGTATAAGAAAAATCCCACTGAGGAGAATATGATTGATTTTAAAAAAAACAGAGCCTTAGCCCGCCGTACCGTGAAACAAAGCAAAAAAGTCTGCTGGAACAACTTCACTTCATCAATCGACGGTAGAACGCCAGCTGCCGTCGTTTGGAATAAAATCAGATCCATATCTGGGAAACGGCCGCCTCTCCATTCACCTACCATTTCTGATCATGCTGGTAATCTTATTGATAATACCCAAGTTGTAGCCCATATCTTTGCAGACACATTTGCCGCAAATGCAAGTAGCCCTAACCAAAACTTAAGCGATGTCATAATAAGTACAGCTCATCAACATCAGCACGCACCTCCTGAGCCGGATCCTATCAATAATCCGTTCTCTCTTGCCGAACTGTTACACGCCATCGCGAAGACCCGAAATTCCAGCCCGGGACCGGATGGCATCCCGAACGCGATGATCAAGAATCTTCCCCACGACTACCTGGAATACCTTTTGGCAGTTTTTAATTACCTCTGGTTTACGCAGACTTTCCCCGATCAATGGAAGGAAGCAACTATTATACCAATACACAAACCGAGCAAAGATCGCTCCCATACCTCCAACTACAGACAGATTTCACTTACATGCAATCTCTGTAAAGTTTGGGAAAATATGGTATGTCGTCGTCTAAGATGGCGTTTGGAAAAAGATGAACTGCTTGCACCACATCAGTTTGGTTCCCGCAACTTTAGATCAACGACTGACTACCTAGCAAGCATCGAAGCTGATATGTGCGACGCCTTGGCGGACCAAGCGCACCTCCTATTGGTATCGTTGGATATCGAAAAGGCCTACGAAACAACCTCGATTACTGAAGTAATCAGTATAATGCGGTCACTGAATTTTACTGGCAACATCATCACCTTTATGAACAACTTCCTCAATCGCCGATGCATGAGAGTCCGGATCCAGGGAATCCTGTCCAAATTGGTCTTCATCAATGGGCTTCCCCAGGGATCTGTGCTAAGTGTCGTCCTGTTCATCGTTACAATTAATCATGCGCTTAGAATCTTAATGAACGATCGCTAGGGTTCCTACCCCCGTGGTGTCAACCCAATCTGACAATAAATGTTGATCTAAGTGAGCACGAGAAAGTAATCACAAGCTCAGAGACGTTTAGATTACTTTTCCTTGAAATACGCGAAAAATTTCAGCCATGCACGGAATACTATACAGACGGTTCAATTCTCAACGGCAAAACAGGTTACGCTATAGTCTTTGACTCTATCACGTTAGCAGCACAACGAACGCACGACAATAATTCAATCTTCACCTGTGAGGCTAAGGCGATTCTCCATACTCTAGAACTAATCCCACTGCGCCAAGACGCAACAAACTGTACCATATTTACTGACTCGTTGTCCTGCTTAAGAGCCATCCAAAATCAGTTTACCGGAAACCCTATCATACAACGCATCCACCTAAAATTGGACCAGCTCCAATCAAAGCATATACAGGTCAGCCTTGTGTGGACACCGGCGCATACAGGAATCCAAGGAAATGAATTGGCGGACCAAGCTGCAAGAACCGCGACGACACAAGATTGCCCGCCTGAAGTACTTATGACACCTCATGAAGCTAAAATGGCGATAAGCAACACAGTCAAAAACTACTGGAACACCCTTTGGCTCCAAACGCCGAGCAAACTCCACGAGTTTAGAAAAGATATCTACGAAAACATGCCAACTCTCAGTAGACACGAGCAGTGTGTCCTAACTCGTATCCGCATTGGACACACAAACTTGACCCATTCGTTCCTCATATCTAAAAAAACCGCCCAACCTGTGTCAACGCTGCAACGTGCCTATATCAGTGAGGCATCTTTTGATCGAGTGTAATCACTACCAGCAGGCCAGACAACAAGCGGGTATTACCAACGCCCTTCCAGAGATGTTTTCGGACGCCGAGAAATGTAAAAAAATCGTAGCCTTCCTCAAAGACATCTCTGTATTCCAACTGATCTAACTTCCCCAGCCTTCAGCTAATTTTTTGATTTTTTTTTTTTTCCGCTCATTTTCAAATATTCAATATAAAATTTTATAATTATCTGTAAAACCGTAGTCGCTAATGACCTTGTAGTCCAAAAGCGACTTGTAAATATAATAAATAAAATAAAATATTATTGATAATTATGTTTCATTTAACATTATCATTGCAAGTCAATCGGTTTATGATATTATTAAGCAACAAATAAATTATTTTCAAACAACAATAACATGTAATCATGCTGTTTAGTTTTTTCCATCTATACTTTAAACTTTTGTTATTATTAATTTATGTTTATATTTAATATAATTAACAAAAAAATGTTACTCTCTTATAAAAATAAAATATTATACACAACTAAATAAGACATGAGAACTTTTACAAATGGCATTGCTGCAGGTTGCATAAATGCACAACTATTGCAGTTAAGCAACGCTAAGACATTAATTAAAAAGGATTCAGAAATTACATATATTTTTTTTTACTATTAATTATTAAATAATTTGGTATTATCATAACTATTTAAATCACTATTTGTTGTTTTTGATAATTAAAGATTCTTAATTTTCTATCATAAATGAAGAAAATTAAATATCTTAAAATAGAGGAAGTTATTAAAAAGTGAAAACAACAAAATATGAGATGACCAAATACATAAATATAAAACGTTTATTTATTTATTTATTTATTATTTATTTATTAAAGGTCGCCTTGCAACTACAAGGTTATTGACGACCACAATTAACAATTACATAAATAATCAGTTTAACATTTACTGACACAATTTAACACAATATAATTTCAAATTTCACTGATTAACTTGGCTTCTTCGAGGAACATTAAGGTCTTGTAGCATCCGCTGGTTGAATTGAGACAGTCCTTGAGGTTGTTCGGTAGCTGGCTTTTGTTTCTGATGGCGACGAGACTTGGGCATTCAATTAGTATGTGCTTAACAGATAGTTCCAAATTACAGAAGTCGCAGCTATTTTTTGGTTCTTTGCTAATTAGGAATGAGTGGGTTAGCTTAGTATGCCCAATTCGCAACCTTGAGAGCGTAACTTAGTCTTTTCTGCAGAACGAGTCCACTGGATTAGGTTCTAGGGAAGATTCTCTAACTTCTGATATTTTTGGGGATTTATTTCTTGCCCACTCTTCCTAGACGTCATTCCAATGGTTTCTCATTGAGCTTTTTATGCACTTTTTAATTTCAGAAGCTGTGGTGGCCATTGAGTTGCTGATTTCTGTGTTGTTAATTGCCTCTTTTGCCACTTTGTCAGCCTCTTCATTCCCAATAATACCTTGGTGGCTAGGGATCCAGATCAACTTGGCTGATCTGTTGCTATTTCTGAGATCTTGGATTTTCTCTTGTATATTAAGTATGATCGGGTTGGTGTTTTCCGTATTCGTCAGCGCTGAAAGGCAGCTCATTGAGTCGGTGAAAATTGCTATATTGCCCAATTCAGGCTTGTCGATGGCGGCGAGATAGCTGAAGCTTCACATGTGAAGATTGAGTTATAGTTTTGTAGTCGGAACCCCAACTTTGTGTTTCGGTAGACCACTGCACAATTAGCTCTCCCTTCTTTGACTGAGCCGTCTGTATAAAAACTTGTGTAGTTGTTGTATTTCTCCAACACGGCCTGGAAGTAACTGCGGTACGTTTGGTCAGAGGTGAAGTTCTTTTGAAGCTCTGCTAGTTGGTCGGAATATTCCACGGTGGAATATAAAAAAAATAGGAATACAAAAGTTACAGTAAGATTTTTATTGAGAATATTGTCGGAAGACACTAACACAATGGAAGGGGTCGAAGAGGAGGGAACTGGTCTCTCCTCCTTGAACCGTTGCGTCACGATAATCAAATAAATGATAAAATAGCTACATGGGAGCAGGGAGGAAAGTGCAAGGAGGTGCACTTGCACCTCCCTGCCGGGAAAGAAAATACACAAAAAAAGATTAAGAATTTGTTTTTATTAAATCACCGTTTGAATAAAAACTTAAGGCATCTTTTTGCTGTCCAAATTTTCTTATCACCTTGTCGATAAATTCAGTGTCCTCCTCTACTCTTTTCCTGTAAACACTGAACATAGACAGGCCGCTTAGCCTCACGTTTTCCATCGTTGACCGATTCCAAGTTTTGACACCTTGTAACGTGCTAAATGTATTTTCAATACTACATGTTTCTGCTGGAATGGTTAAACCGATTTTGATTGCCTCACATGATGCTGGGTTAAACCGAGCAATCAAATCTGCGTATTCAAAAATGGATTCATTTAAAGCAGCATCACCTGCTTCATTTCTCTTCAATATCTCGTACCACGTGGTAGCCTCGGCAATAAAATTATGTAGAAAACCTTCATGAAGGTTCGGTATATCTTCTTCTACATCTAAAAATGAAGATTTATATAATTTTCTGATATTTTCTGGGTGGAGCTGTGTAAGTGAAAATTATTTTTTGTGTGTTGAAGAGAATCGATTTCTCTCAGAAAAGAAATGATAGAATCTAAATATGGAATGAAAATAGATGTTCTGAAAAATTCTTTTATATTTTCAGATGTTTGATTTGATGTCTAAGCCTGCTTTTCCACTACTCGAGGACGCTTGAATTCAACACCCAACTCTTCGCAAATTATTTAAGCTTTCTCGAAAATGACCGAAAACTCCAGAAAGGCATTATTGCGATGAGACTGAAACACGCCCGTTAATTTATTTACGTGATCGTGTATCGCCTTTATATTCATATTTATTTTTCTTGTTCAAGTTTGGTAGAATAGGTAACAATTACTAGGAGTGTCACAATGTATGTTTGAGTTGTTGCAGTCGTGTATAGCTGATATGCTTTGGTTTTCGTTTTAGAATTCAGTGCATCGCGCGAAAGTTCTTCTAAAACTCGTACAATAGTTAGAAAGTTTTCAGAAAATTTTTTGATACTTTTGTACTTTACTGTCCAACGCGTTTCACAAAATATTTTTACTTCTGATACCGAAAAATTGGTTGCTAGGCACCTCTAGAAAATTCTTTTCAGCTCTAAATATTAATAGGAAGGTCCTCCTCATCAAAGTTTTCCATTTTTACCTCAATCCCATACAAAGAAAATTCATATCTCACGATTAATTAGACGTACAGTAAATAACAACACATATTTTTGTAGAAAATTGAATGTTGTACAAAAGAGGTCTCTTACAATTTTTCCACTAATTTAACCATTTAAAAGATATTGAAGGTCAAAATTTGAAGAACTGAGGAAAAGTTTTTTTTCTTCTTAACTCTGTAACTCGCTAATTAGTAAAACTCGTAAAATGAGCAATACATGTTAACATGTTTAGCCTCCTGCAAAGTGAAGAATTCCCCTAATTTTCCAGAACAGTCGGCAATAGTGGTCTAGACGATTTCGGTCATATTCCAGAATATGAATATTCTCCAAATTCAAGGAGCGGTTGCCGTTCGCCGGAACATATTAAAATTAGACAAAGTTCATTTGCTGAAGAAAATATTGTATGATCATTTAAAAGTAATAAAAGATCTTATGAAAAATCGTTTCAAAGTCCCGTGTACTTATTTGAGTCAAAAAGGGAGTTGTTCACTAACCCCTTTATTTTTACTTCGCGCTTTGCACAAAATAGAGTTGACAATTCTCTGACAAATTATGAACCTGTTAAAATTACTACGACAACTAAAGAAATGAACAACTTTAAAACAGGTGAAATATTAAAAAATAATGTACAGAATAACGAAATCTCAATAAACAATATGCTGGGAAAAGAAGATAATACAAAAATGACAGCTGTTTAAAAAAAAGAATAATAAAAAAAGATTAGTTACGCTAAGTTAAATTAAGATAAAATTAAAATAGGAGTTAGAAATTAGATGGATAATAAACTTTGTGTCGTGGAGCGGAGCCGAGGCAAGAAGAATAAGGGCAGTTTTTAAATAAGCATTATGTTAGAATCTGTGGACTGCAGGAGACATGGTTAACAAGAAGTCAAAATCGTTCACACCAATCATTAAAAAACACATACTTTTTCCTCACCGTTCTATAACTGTGACTGTACCTGTGTTTGCAATTAAATAGATGCTTCTTCCTATCACATTTATACATTTATGTACATGCATCACACTATTCACACACTGTCCCACGTATGCAATCTTAATATAATTCCCATGTTCCTCTCTCTATGATCATGAAAACTAATCGTAAATATCACCATCTATTTTGAAAATATTTGTGTAAGGGAAATTAAAAAATATTGAAAATGAAAAAATGAAGTTGAAGCCCTATACAAAAATTTCAACCAAACTTTGTACTCTAAGTGATAATATTCCAATGTTTTAATAATTCTTAGAGTATTTCACACCTCCTTCATGGGCAAATCAAATCCATTATTACCTCGCCGAGTATATTCATGCATTAGGAATAAAAACTTCAAAAATAAAAAATGAAAGAACAGAATATGAAAAAAAGTTACCATCAAAACTTAGAATCAAGTCTAATATTCTAAATTTTTTGACTGAGAAAAACATCAAATACAATCCGGATCTCCTCCTGTTCCCAAAAGAACCACCATGGGAATACCCCCCATTGATGGTAGACTTATCACTCTTCATCCACCGTATATCTAACGAGGACCAATATACAGCTCGCCAAAAAGTATCGAAAAAATACAAACTTACACACATGATACACACGTTTATACAGATGGAGCTAAAGCAAATGTCGCTGGCACACTGTCCACTCCCACAGCATGTGCCTACCTAATCTCAGGAGAAGCCGAAGTAGTGAGGCTACATGATGACAGCTCCGCATTAGACGCCGAGCTATACGGAATTCTTTTTGGATTGGAAGCATGTGCGTGTTGTAAATCTGAGAACAAACAATACATAATTATCACAGATTCACTGGCCTCCCTTCAAACTATTCAGTCACTTACTATAACCAGTTCATTAGTCTATAAAATAAGATCTACAGCACATCGCCTTACCCAAGAGGGGATACAAGTAGGCTTCTTGTGAGTGCCGGCACATGTTGGAATACCCGGAAACGAATGTGTAGACCGGGCCGCCAAGTCAATGTTGTCTGCCCCTATGCCACCCAATGTCCCATCACCAGAAATCACTCCCTTCTTCCACAAAAATATGAAAGAACATTGGATCTCATCCTGGTCCCAACATGCAACTTTCCTAAGGAATATTAAACCAAATGTTGATCCTTGGTGGCCACCGATCCAAATGTCCAAAAAAGAATTCTCTGCCCTTAACAGGTTGAGACTGGGACACACATCGATATCTCACAACCATGTCCTCCAGGGAGCCCCTCCACCGATTTCCTGCCCATTCTGTAATGCAGCAGTGCTACCTTCGGTGGAGCACATCCTGAAACAATGTCAAAACTTAACAAGAATCAAGGACGAACCACTACACCTTCTTTTAGATAACCGTCCAGAACAGGTTCAGACAATGCTAATCTTCCTTAACAGAAATAATCTAATAAACAAATTGTAATAAATCCGATACTCGTTGTGCCGTAATGACCCTGGTAGTTATACATGGCCAACGAGTAGATTACACAAAAAAAAAAAAAAAAAAAGTATATAGTTTTTTTTGGCCTGAACAGATACAGTTTATTTGGCCAGCAAGCTGCATTATGATTAGATATGAAAATTAATAGAAAAATAAGGAATCCTTCAGATACCGAAATCCTTATCAATTATTCTCACATATAGCCGCTATCTGATCTTTTCACACGGCTCACGCGGCCGACACAGGCTTTCCTGTTGTCGCAGACCGCACACACCAGGACACTTACACAACCCCTTAACACTACCCGTACCGAGAAATTCGATGAGAATCAGAAATTACACATTCGGTCGTGTAAATATCCCGGCCCTATTCTCCGCCGACAACTGATGATGTCGAGAGATCGAAAATTAATGATTTTAATCAGAGAATAATTCCTAGCCCGATATCATCGCGCCAGGTAAAATACCGATTCCATATCAATATTCAACGTATCGTGTTTTCTTTCTAACTTCTCTCTTTCATTACATTTTATCGTTTTCTTTATATTTCTGAGCGATTGTTGCGTAACTAATTGTATCTCCTTTTGCTGACCTGCGTTCTTCCATTAAATCGAGAATTTAATCTGTCATCCATGTGTTCCTTTTCTTATCCTTCTCTGATTTTATGTTTGTCTGGCAAACTATTCTGATTTCTTCATTATTTAGTGGCGCTCGATCTTTAATATTTACTTTTGCGTTTATAGTGTATGCACTTTTGAATCGTTCATTGACTTTCTGTGCTACCGTCATTTATAATTTTTTTATTTTCTAGTTTGATGAAGTCAATTCTCTTCTTTCGACTTCTATTGTCCATTTTCTTCCATCTTAAGTTTATTCGAGAATAGACAGTGGAATATCAAAATACCAAGGAAGCGAAGGAATATCAAATTAAACCATATCGTAAGATCTACCAGTATTTTTCCGAGCTCCATAAGCTATCCTATCCTCCAAAGCAGTGGTCTAACTCCTGTGATGTCTGATGAAGGATGAAAACAGGTTGATGTGTTCTTTTTTCATTCCTCCAGCTGATAATATACAAATTGAAGCAATAATAAATAGCCTAAAAAATTTCAAAGCACCAGGTTGGGATGGTATTAGGACTATGGACATTAAGCGAAATTTAAAGAAATTCGTTCCTATACTAACAAATATGATTAATTATTCTATAAAGAGTGGTATCATCCCACAGGGGCTAAAAAAAGGAATTATTAAACCAATTTACAAAAAAGGAGCTCAAAATAAGCTGGAAAATTACCGCCCTATAACAATAATTTCGGTAATAGCGAAAATTTTAGAACATTACGTAAACTGTCATTTAAAGAGTTACCTAGAAACAAATAATCTCCTTTACGAAAATCAACACGGATTTAGAGGAAAAAGATCCACCTTAACGCTATTAAGTAAATTGGGAAATGAAATAAATACGGGACTATCGATAGGGAATCAATTTATAATTACTTTCATTGACCTATCCAAGGCGTTTGACTTAGTAGATCATGATTTATTAATAAAGGATTTAGAAAAGATTGGTATTACTAACAGACAGCTCCAATGGTTTACAAACTACATTAAAAATAGGAAGAATTGTATAAAAATTGCAAAAAATGAAAGTAGGGATAGGTGGATACAATACGGTGTCGGACAAGGAACCATACTGGCTCCCATTCTTTTCTTGATATATACTGACTCGCTTCACAAATATATTAGAAATGCAAAGGTGTTTGTGTTTGCGGATGACATTGCGCTATTAATAGAACACAATAATATACAAATGGCGGAGAAGTTACTTCAGGAGGACGTTGATAATCTTAGTAAATGGGCGCATGACAGGAGGTTAGCAGTGAACATAAATAAATCAAAGATAATGCATATTCGAAACATATCCAAACTTGCTACTCATGAACCGAGGATTATCATCCACAGTAACGAATGTGTCCATGATTTATATTTAAGGAACAACAGTCCAGTTTGTGCATGTAAACCATTAGAAAAGGTGCAGGATTTTAAATATTTAGGGGTTTTTATAGATAGCAATATGAATTGGAAAAAACATATACAAAATTTAAGTGTAAAAATCAGACAGACCATTCCAGCATTATATAAGATGAAACAAGTACTTCCATATGAAACACTAAAAATTTTTTTTAACGCAATGATAATGTCTAGGATATTATATGGTATTCAAATATGGGAGAAGCGAAGAAATCACAACTTAACAAGATAACGAAATTGCAGAAAAGATGCTTAAAATTACTGCTTCCTCATGGGGGGCATTATAATTCAACATCATCATGGTGGAAGGTAAACAATGAGATGTCGCCAAAAATGTATTATTATTATTATAGATTATTGGAGCTCAAAACCAATAATATCAGAATACCTTCAAGACCTAAAATTAGAGTGACGAGAGATCGAAATAAAAAATACTTTAAGGATTGATAATACACAGCAGACAGTTCTAATTAAATTATTACGGGAAATTCCAAGTAATATATTAAAGGAGAAAAGATTAGGTGTGTGGAAGGAAGACGTAAAAAAATGGCTGATAGATTGGTGTGCAGATTAAGAAATTTTTGAGGATTCTTCTATTTGTACTACCATGTCGGTGACTTCTTTATTTCGCAAATTAGGTTCCTAAAGTTCTCATTGCTCAGCACAGGAACTACAACAGGTGCATGTAGACAATTTTCAATAATGTAGCGGAAAAGATCTTCTTTCTTGTACATTAGTGGGTATGATTATTCTGAGTGTGACTGGTTGGTGATGTATAAGTGCTAAGTGTGTAGTTATAAGAAGTTACTGTACTAAATTAATCAAATTACTATAGTGATAAGAAATACTATTTTAGATGTATTGAAATGTTATTAGTTAATTGTAAATTTATGTCAAATAAACGATAATGAGGGTGACGGGAACTCACGAAACGGGCAAAATTGCCTTGTGAGACCCACAACTTTCTTATTTAAAAATAAAAAAAAAAAAGAATGAACGGAAATACAATTCCATTCAAGGCAGCGCATTTAGTTGCGGCATCGACGTTATCATTTAGCCCAATCCCGCGATGACTGGGAATCCAACAAAAGTTTAAACAGCCATTGTTATTAATAATTTGAAGGTATTTAGTCTTGATCTTGTAAATAAGTGTGGGTGACATTTACAATTAAAAGAACTATGGTTCAGGGCGATCAAGACACCCAGGCTATCGGACAAAATTGTAAATTTATTATCCGGGTTAAGAACATTCAATATGAAATCAAGAACCCTATCGACAGCCAACAGCTCGGCGGTAAAAACAGACGCATCAGGAGGAAGCTTGAATTTTTGAATTGTAACGTTAACTACAATGAAAACGGAACCTGTGAGACAGGGACCTGTGAGCTTAGCACCATCTAAAAATATTTTGATGCAATCCGGATATTTGTTATTAATAAAATTATTGAACCACAGTAAGGATAACGATAGATTTAATTTTCTGAACTAACGTGGTGTCAATATTTATATTTATCATATTAATAAAAAACTTATAAGAGAAATAGTGAGATGGAACCTTAGGAATAAGAGCAAGGCAATACTTGTAATAGATTGACATTTTTTTTGCTAATAATGATAACTTGGAAGAAACAAATCTCCAATGGGTGCTGATAACTTTGAGCTGTTGCACTAGAAAGGGGAATCAGTAATTACAATATTTGAGCACATATCGATCAGTAAGAACATTTCTACTTATAAATAAGCGAGGTGTTTTATTCTCGATCTAGAGACAAGCAATTGGAGAAGACCTCACATTGCCAGTAATAATCCGCAGGCAAAGGTTTTGTACAATATCAAGTTCAGACAGATTAGATCTAGAAGTGGAACCAGTCAAGGCGATAAATAATTAGGGTTATAAAAATTAAGTTAAGAATTGCTGGATCCGCGCCCCAGAAGCTGTTACCGATGGCTTTAATTAGGTTAGTAATTTCTAAGGTTTGTTTATGGAGTAGTAGTGTGTGGCGAGACCAGGTAAGCTTCATATCCAAATGCATCCGCAAATACTTAACGCAGGTAACCATGGGAATAGGCTCATCGCTGATGTGAATTGCAAAATCACGAGAGAAGGAAAATCTAGTTGTACAAATGAAAAATGCTGCAAATATCATGCAATGTTCCATTACAACGAGCCACACAAGGTTGATGTTCACGAACACAGGGAGAGGCATTCTTATGAATACTCTTCTTCTTTCCAAAAGACATTCTTATGAATACCATAGATAACGAAATCATCAGTATATGACAAAATTTGTGAATTCAGGGATATCGGTGTATGAAGTAAAACCAAGACATAAAAATTAAATAATATTGGGCTTGAAACAGAGCCCTGAGTTAGTCTCCTGTGAGCATGCCTAATAATGAATTCGCGTTTGCCTGGATTAAGGAAAAACAAGGTTCTCTTTAAAAAAAGTGAACAGATGAATTTGGCAAGACTATCAGGGATACCCGATTTTCTTAACCTTTCTAATAAAATAGGAAACGATACATTATCGAAGGCTCCCTCTTTATCCAAGAAGGTCGCAACTAAAAACTCTTTGTTTAAAAAGGAGAGATAGATGTCATTAAGACAGTGTGGAAAAATATTATTATTTTCAGTCCACCATGTGCGTCTGTTCTTGAACACAATCTCGAAAAATTTTCTGAAAAGAAGCCAGCGCAGTCGGTCTGTACGATGATGCTTTATTAGAAGGTTTGCCGGCCTTGGGAATAGCAACTACTAGGAATTTCGACCACTGTGGCGGAAAAATACGTTCGCGTAAAATACCATTAAATATATTCAGTAAATACTGTTTAGAGTTTTCACCTAGATTGTTTATGACAGAGTATGTTATGCCACCTAAACCCGGAGGAGAATCTTTTTTATTACTTATAGGCAGCAATAACTCATTAGAACTGATAGGGCTAGGCAAACAGTGTGAGGTAAACGGGAGGATTGTAGGATCAGGTATTCCTTTTACAGTGTGGACGTGAAGAGGAGAAACTATCTGTAAAGCCTTCGAACCAAGAGGTGTCTGCAACATCTTTAGAAAGGTAGTTTTTATTTTTAAATCTCCTAGCTAACTACCAAATTTCTTTTAAGAGAGTATTTCTATTGAACTTTGCACAATAATTTCCCCAAGAGTCCTTCTTAGCCTTCTTAAAAATTCTACGAGTTTCAGTTGAAATCCTTTTGTAGTTCAGGTTTCCATCAGATCCCTAAATTTGAGACAAACTGCATTCCTAAATCTCCAGGCCTTTCAGCTGATAACTCCTCTAGTATTATATGAATTCGAGGTACTTGATGTTCCACAGTAAATTTCAATCATTATTGAGAAATGGTGGCTTCCTAGAGACATGGAAGCGACCGTCCATGAGCAGTCGAGATAGATGTTGGATGAGACTAATATTAAATCTACTGGATTACTGGTATGAACGGGACTATGTATTCTAGTAGGAGAACCATCATTCATTAAACAAAGCTGAGAATTGGTAATAATTTTTTCAAATTTCCCGACCCTTCGTGTCATTTCGATTGCAGCCCCATAGGGAGTTTATGGGCATTGAAATCACCGGCGAAGATAATGGATATGTTGCCTAGTAAAGTAAGTCCCACACCCTTGATAGGGCGTAAGGATTGTGAAGTTAAGGTTCACAATGTATTAAGCCCAACGGCACTAATGAGAGTAGGAGGCCAGTTCCTTTCTCTCGATCGTCTTAACTTTCCCAGATTTCTCTGGTACCCAATTATTGCAGGCTGGGTAAACTTGGGAGCGACTTGGATCCGAAATGAGACAAGTCTCAAACCCGTGACCTTTGATTTATGTTGTCTAATTCATTGAGAATAAATATCTTTTTATTTATAAATTTATAAATATAAATCTAGGCGCCGTGTGTAACTACCTGGGCTATTACGGCACCTAGACTCACTGGAAATTACAGAAGGCGGTGCAGTTTGTTCTATGCTGCAAAATTCAACACTGGCCGAACATAATCCGGGTGGTTCGACAATAGACGGTATGGTGAGGTATGAGTAGAAGTACGGGAAGTATGCCGGCACCATTTCAGCAGATGCTCTACGGTTGGCGAGGCCATGAACCCGCAAAGAGGATAGATAGATGGAGGAAGAACTCCTTCAAAGAAGTAATTGTGTGACAGTGCAGTGTGCCCCAGGCGCAGTCTCGACAGGATCGAGAAATCCCTACGCGAGACGGGGAAAAGCCGCCACCCTGGGTCAATGTTCGACTTTATGGGCTTAAGCCAGGTCGTTTGTTCTGACCATAGTTTGCTCCACTCTTCAGTAAAGTGCATCAAAAAGACTGATGACCCTAATCGAGGCAGTACAGCGTTAAACGGCATCGGGCTAGATAGAGTTGCCTTAGCAGCCAAGTCAACCCGCTCGTTGTCGGGAACCTCAACATGGCCAGAAGGTTTTTTATTTTAATCAGTAGAGAGTTGCAACTGTCTGGGCTCTGGATGGCTTTGATAGATTGAAGTGAGTCGGTAATAAGAAGGGCATTTTGAGATGCTGGACTGGAAAAATATGTATCAAGACAAAGAAGGATACCAAACATTTCCTCCTCTAAAATAGAGCAGTAGTCGTTTAGGCACTCGGTGTAGATTACGTCTCCAATTTCATAAGCGCATGCGGTTGGTGAAGGAGAATTAGTAGGACTCGCTTTAGCTGCGTCTGTATACATGTGAATGTAGTTAGGGAAGGAGGCGAGTTTATTTAATACTACTTGAGACATGGATATAGAACGGTTAGATGTTCTTAAGGAATCTGCTAAGGATATGTTTATAGATGTTGGCACATGATTCCAAGGCGCTACAGTGATCGAATTAACATGATGGTCGCTCCAATTTATGCCTATCTTAGAAAGAAAAATTTAAGCCTTGACCAATGGATCGCCAGGAATGGATAGGAATAGGATTTGGGAGTTACTGGTGGAAAATTGATATGGTAAGGAATGACGAAATAAATCTCGAAAGGCGAAATAATCGCGAATAATAGATAAAAGGGGAAGGCCCGTCAAAGCACAAATGTCCAAAGAAGGAGAAGTCCTGTGCGCCCCAAGTATGATATGTAAAGAAGTATTACAGATTGGGTCGATAGATTTTAGAAGTGTTTTATTAGCAGAAGAATACACTTGACAACCGTATGACTGTTTACTTAAGATAAGGGTTTCGTATACTGATAACAACAATTTCGGATCTATATTGTATTTGTGGTTGGATAAACATTTCAAGATGGACAAGGATTTCATGCAACTACCTTTAAGGATAGACATGTGTGGAGCCCACGATAATCTCTCATCGAACGTTAGACCCAGGAACTTTATGGAAGAAAGGAATGGGATAGGTACATGTTTTAGGTAGAGGGTGATATCAGGATTGGAAATCGGACGACGCTTCTTTAGGAATTGGACACATGAAGTTTTTGAGGATGAGAAATCCAAGCCATTTTTTCCCGCCCAGTTTTGTAGTCTATTGATCGTTATTGACTGTAAGATAGACATCGCATTAGCGGGGAATTTTGAGGGAAGAGATATCTCGAGGTCATCAATGAACGAACGGGCTGTTACCGGCGGCCTTATGTATTATGCTATATCGTTTATATAAAGTATAAAGAAGGTTACGCTTAAAAGCGAACCCTGTGGAATTCCATTTTCGGTCGTGAAGGATGAAGATACTAAAGAGCCTATTCTCACTTGAATGTCTCTATCAGTGAGGAAGCTCTGGATAAAATTGCCCATACTACCGCTAATTCCGGCGTTCTTCAGCTTTTAAGCACTCCATATCGCCATATGCTGTCGTAAGCTTTCTCTATGTGAAAAAAAACCGAGTAGAGATGCTGTGATCTGCTGTGGGCTGTTAGTATTTGCCTTTGTAGGCTAAAAAGATGAAAAAGTGCAGATTTATATTTTTGGTCGCCTGTTTGGATTGGAGAACGGATTTCCCTGAATTTAAGATAAAAATAGAGGCGCCGGTTCAACATTTTCTCCAAGACCTTAGAAAGGACTGAGATCAACGAGATGGGTCTATAGCTTTAAGGAAGGAAGGGGTCTTTGTTCGACTTGACAATTGGGATAAGGAGAGTTGTTTATGGGATAAAACCAGAAGACCAAATTTGGTTGTAGATGCAGAGCAGGAATAATCTAGCAGATGTAAGAAGATATTTGAGCATAATCCAGGTGCGCTATTCCTTATGTTGTAATTTAGTTGGTGATTTAACTCATAGATTGTAAAAGGAAGATTTAAAGGATCATTTTCGTCGGTATTAAAAGATATTGTTTGTTGTTCCACGGTTAGTTTCAGGGCCGCAAAGGAAGGATCATGTAAGGAGGACGATGAGGAATTTTTAAAATAGAGCGCAAAGACTCTCGCAACGTCAGACTGTTCTTTGATCAACGAGCCATTTATGAGTAATGCAGGAGTCAAAGAATGATTCGAGGCGCCATTGAGAGACTTCATTTTTCTTCACATAACGGTGCTGGGTGTATCTTTTGTAATAAAAGAGACAAAAGATATCCAGGACTGTCGTTTCTTTGTCCGAATAAGTAACCTCGCTATGGCTCTGCGCTTTTTGAATTCCACTAAATCACTGAGTAATTTGGTGGTCTTGTACTTACGGAGAGCTGTTTTTCTCTCAGAAATGGCTGCGTTAATCACTGGGCACCACCAAAGTACCCGATTATGTTGTGTGTATGATGTCAGTGGAATGGATGCTACAGTGGCAATGTTAATTGCTTTTGTGAGCTTCTGTAGGTTCTCCTCTAACGATAGTGAGAAGTGGTGTAGGACAATAAATTCTGACTTATATTTATCCCAATCTGCTCTGTGAAAAGCGAAGAGTTTAATCGACTGTTTTTCCTTCGCCTTCGGCACCTTCCGAAGAGTACTGATGAAAATTGGGAAATGGTGGCTAGAGCAAAGGTCTTGATGTACGATACTTGATAAGAAAGGATTATAGGAAAAATTGAAATGCGTGTGTAAGGGGTGAGAAAGTAGCAGGAGGTTACTGTTCAAGAGGCAATCGGAGATTATCTTTCCATGAGCCATAATGGAGAATGAGAATTAAAATCACCCAATAAAAGAGTTGGGTATCCAATCTGAGCTAGCAGGGTATCTAACTGCATTTGGGTGGTTCTTGCGGAAGGAGAAAAGTAGCAGTTACAAATATTTATACAGGAAGAAGGGAGTGACGGAATTGTAACTTGGACCGCCATGGCTTGTAATGTGTTATTCAATATTAATTGTTGAGAAGGGAAACTGTTTTTTACCAATAGGCGACTCTTCCGCTGGCTACTAAATCCTGCGTGTAGTCGGATCGATGGACAGTGTAATCTTTAAAGCAAGGAGAATGTGCTGATTTTAGATGTTTCTTGCAAGCAAACTATGGTTCGATCATGATTAAATGTCAAATTAATATCATGCCTCAGAGCAGAATAATATGAGATAAAAATCCCTTTGAATTGTTTATAATTAACGTAAACACAAGTATATGGTTCCAATCATATTCAGCAAATACAAGTAATATATATATATATATATATATATATATATATGTGTGTGTGTGTACGTGAGTGTGTGTATGTAGATACATTTATATATATTATACACAAGCAGAAAAAATGTGACCAGATTTTAGCTGCGATGATCAACTGACTTTTTTTTTTAAATTTATTTATTTATTTGGGTTAGTCGGCAAGGACATTAGCCCGAGAAATCAAAGCAAAAAAAATCAGATTTTTATGCGACGTGAAACATTCAAAGCGCAATAGGGAATAGGAACATTGTTTTATAAGAGAGAGGAGTACAAGGAAAATTTTTCAGATGAAAGTGATGAGCATTCGAACATTATATGATCAGCATCACATATAAAGTGGCTATTAAGAGAATGTAAAGGACAAGATGAAGATGGCACGAGAGAGAATCGGAAAAGCGACGAAGGAAGCAAGCTATGCCCAAAGCGGTGGCGGCATATCGCCGAGATGCTAGAACGACGCATAAAATGAAAGTCAAGAAACTAGGAGCAGAGAGGAAAAAAAGGCTGGATGGACAAGTAAAAAGAATCCGGGTTAGAGAATGAGGAGTAGTAGCAGTTGAACCATAATTGGTAATGCGCCGCAGAGGACAAAAACGTAATACTGATGAATGGAAATGTAGTAAGAAACCCGCCGGAAGAAGAAGCTCACCGAGCTAATGAATCAACTAACTCATTTCCTTCTATTCCGGAGTGATTAGGGATCCAAAAGAAATCAATCTGGATTGCACAAAAAAGGAAGATCAAGGAACGTATAAAAAGGATTGCGTAATCGATAGAGTGGGAAGGTAAAGAAGATGCAACGGCCTGTGGCACGCTTTTAGAGTCTGAGAATAAGGATATTACGAGAGACCTTCGAAGGTCTGATGAAGAAAAGTGCATGGAGGATAGCAATAGACTCGGCACAGAAAGTTAAACAGAAGGAGGAAAGTTTAAAGAACTCAGAGTGATTTAAAGAAGGACAATGAAAGGCTGCGCCAACTCCACTTCTGCTCTTAGAAAAGCGAGAGTTTAAAGTTTGTAAAAATTCCGATCTAACGACATGGTGAAAACGGGTCTAGGGGGAACAGAAGAATAAAAGCAATTAATTTAATGAAGGAAGGAGGAAAAGTTTAAAAAAAAAATATGGAAGCTTATCGTGAGTGTAAATGTATGTTAAAAATTGAAGGAGTCGAGTAGAAATAAGAAACAGAATTGGTGTTTTATTGACACTAAATTGCTAATCCCGTAGAATGAGGGAATAAGAAGGAATAAGTGAGGAAGAGGAGATAGGCAGACGTTTAAGGAGGAAGCGGTAACCTCAATAGGAACGCTGAATAAAGAGTGAAGGAATGTGGGTTTCAGCTTGAATAGCAGGGGTAGGAGAAGATTTCCGAGCTCCAAGACGGAGGCGAAGGCAAGTATTTTGGACGCGATTGAACTTGAAAAGCAAGGACCTGGAAGAGTTACCATAAATACAACAGCAATAATCCAGAATGGAGCGAATACGGATTTTTAGAACATGAGCAAAATGCACGGATCGCCTCCCCAGTTCGTATGTGAAAGGGACTTAATAAGGTTGAGCCATTTTAGTGATGACACGTATATATAGTTAATATGCTCGTGAAACGAAATACGACTATCCAAAAATACTCCTAAGTAACGGAAATGGTTATCAAGGGGGATCGGACTACTATTTAAGGAGAGACTAACTAAGGAAGGGTCAAAAGGACGAAGAGTAAAGACAACAGTAGAGGATTTGGTTGGAGAGATAGAAAGATGAATATTTGATGTATGTATTTGTATGTGTGTACTATGTTATAAGTTATATAATCTTAGTTGACTATTATTATGATGTATAGGATAAGCAAGAATAATTTTAATTTTTTATATTAAATAAACGTTAATAGGAGTGTGTCGGGCACTCACACAACGGGCATACTTGCCCTGTGAGACCAACAACTTATTTTATAGAAGAAAAAAAAGAAGAAGCGCTTTCCAAATTATTAAGTAGTGTTGCAGCTGGGAATTAGCGGTGGTGATACTACAATGGGCGAAGCAAATGAGGATGTCGTCAGCAAAAAATAGGGAAGAAAAGTTTGTTAACAGAGAAACAGTTTTAACAAGATAAATATTAAAAAGGGTTGGACTTAGACAAGAGCCTCGGCAATCCACGAAAGAGCAGTCTAGAAGTAGGTTCGAACGGAGAAGAGAGAATGATAGTCCTGGATTGGAAGAGGCAAATGGCAAGAGCAGAGAAGAAGGGTGGAATATTCAAAGAGAGCATAAAATCGAATAGGATGGGAAGGTGGACATTATCGAAGGCAGCAGTGACATCGACGAAGGAAGCAATGAGGATTTTTTTTTTCCTACCCTATTGATAAAAGAGATAAATACACATCTAACAAGAAATAAATCGGGTGGGCCGCGTCCAGGGCGAAAACCAAACATATTATTGGGCAATACCTTATTATGCTCCAGCCACCAAACTAGCCGTCTATTAATTATACTTTCAAACAGCTTTCTGGCACAGGGAGCAAGACAGATTGGACAAAGAGAGGAGGAGTTAGGTTTTGGGTACGGGACAACAATGAAAGTATTCCAAGCAGATGGAGTAGAACCAGACGAGAGAAATGAATTGAATAAATTAAATGTTTTTTGTCTTTTTTTTTTCAGAATTTATGCCTCTGAACCAGACTACATCCTTAAGTACTTTGGTTCATTTTTAATAATGTTCTTCGGTTTTTATTCTAATTGAAAGTAAATTATTTAGGTTTGCTACTGATTTCAAACATGTAATACTAAACAATCTTTCTAATATGTATAATTCCTTTTATTTTTTCTGTAAAGATGAGTATTCAATTTAAATTTTTGTTACAGTGTTAACAATTTTATTATTACGTTAAGCGTAGAGGTTAATAGTTCTCTGATTATAAATTTATAAATAAGGCAGATGGAAAATCATTAAATGTAAATACAGTGTTCGGGGTATCATTAAGGTGAGACAAACAAAAAAAAAAAAAAAAAAAAAATCGAACCTAGTAAAATGTTTCATTGTTGTGTTCGATTAATGTAGTCGATCGTATTATTCTCGCGAACCGCTTGGCAACGAACGCAGAGCAAAGGTCAGTTAAACGCTCTACATTAAGTACTTTCATTGCACGCTGCGAAAGATTTTTGTCAGGTAATCAATTTTTTCTTCTAAAATATTTCGATGCGCCTAGTAACCTAGTCAGAAATAAATTAAACGTCTTTTTTGTCGTATTTTGTAGCTGTTACGTATACCTTTTCTTTTTATTTTGTAACGGTTTATTCGGAAAATTATAATCGCATTTCTGAAAAAAAATTAAAAGTAAGTTCTATCAGTAACTTAAACTGTCTTGTTTAAAAATGGAAGGAAATAATGACTAGTGTAAACGAATAATGCGATGGGGAAAAAGCATGAGTTGCGCGGATGTAATTGTGCTTCTTAGCGATAAAAGGAGTGAACTCTGAAAGAAGTTATGATCAGCATCGGCAGCTGTTGAAAGAAAGGATGGAAAATTGTAAGGAAGTAGTGGCAAATTAGAACTGAATTAAAATTTAAACATATACTTAGAGCGGAAATTCTTAGAAAAAAATATCGCAAATGGAAAATGAAACTAAATATCTTGAAATCTCAGTGGATCCAAAATTTAATTTATTGAGGAAATTTAACTATTTATTCTATTAATTGAAAAATAATTTTAGTTGGCCATATCCATCGTTATATTGTTCTGTGCCGCTTAATGTCTCATAAAGTATAAAGTGTCGCTCAATATGTTACAGAATGCATTGATTACAATTGTTCTCCGTAAAACATGTCGGAATATTTTTTGAATTTTAAAATTTTTAACAAAGACTTCTGTGTTTAGTGTTTCATAATTTTTAAAATATTATTTAACGAATTATTAGAAGATACGTTATAATTTTTTTTTTTTTTTTTTTTTTTTATAGAATAAGTTGTGGCTCTCACAGGGCAAATATGCCCGTTGTGTGAGTGCCAACACTCTTATAAACGTTTATTATAATAGGTATATAGTACAATAAATTAAAACTAACTTAAATTATTTCGAAACTAACAATAATAACAGACTTAGCATTATTTATATTAAAGTAATAGCATATATATGTATGGCAAAAAAATAAAAAATGCCGCGTAATATCCATCTGAATACCAATATCTTAAAAACAAAGGAGAAGAGTTCAGTTATGAAGTACCTCTGACCATTCGTATAATATAAAAGTTTTCTCTGAATTTGCATTTAAATAATAATCAAGTGGACTAAGGTCTCGGTCAATTAATTGAAAACCGAACTACCTCATTAAACATAAATATTCCTCATTTTTGCACATTTATAGGAACATGCCGCTACAACATAAGGAAAAATTTAAGGCACGATAAAACTAATAGCCATAAATAATAATTACAGTCTTATAAGTTAATTGACTCCATATAGAATAAACATATTAATCAAAGGTGAATTACAAACGATAACACTTTATAACACTAATAATAAAAAAAACCTCGGCTAAAATTCACGTATACAAACCTACAGTTTTATACAAAATTACTAATTTATTGAAGAGAGAATTCAAAATGTCTTTTTCGACAAATAATAAGATATACGATAAACCGGTTAGTATAAATAAAACGGAGAATGAAAAAAATAAAAATAAATACAATCACTCTGGAATACATAAAATAATATGGAACACATGTAAGCAAAATATATGCTGTTCGAAAAAACATTGAAATTTTAATGATCGATACGAACAACATATATATGCGATTCGTTACGGTTATGAAATTGTCAAACATTATTTTAAAATATATTAATAATTTATAAACCGTTAAAAATTAAATAGAAAATTATTAATAAATACAAAAAAAGGACATATCGAAATATCGTAAAAAAATATATATTTTCTTCCTCGGAAAGGTGCGAATATTTCCTTTGGAGGGTGTATAGAAATCCAACGAAATCAAAAGCGAATATTTATTCTCATAAATGCGTAGAAACATTTTTCGCAACAGCTACATCAGTAACACTGAGGAGTAATTTAACCAAAATAGAGTCGTCTATAGATGGTAAATATTCGACGCGGAAAAACTGTGTCTTGCACGCTCTATTCGTCGCAGTTAAAATAGAAGGATAACATATTTAGGCCTTCTCCACGATAGTAATCGAACTATATTGACCTTCCACAACATCGAAAATTTCGGCCACTTCGGCTATGCTGTAAAATTTAAAACTGGAAAAAGCAACCGAGTTTGATTATTCTAAATTCATCAGAGACCACGGCATCTTCGCAACCGCTAATTACAATTGAATTAAAGAATTTCTATTCCAGACTCTTTTTAAATAATTCGATGTAATCTTTGTCGCTACATTCTTCCAGCAATTTGATCACTTCGCGGTGTTATTAACTCGATTTCTTTTATTTACGTATTCGGCTACGTGCGTAATGCGCGAATATAACTCAGTTATCGAATTTATCCAGTTCAATTTCAAGACCTTCACGAAGCAAAAATTGAAATTATTCATTCGGATTTGGTATACATTTGTTCCCACGTGTGCTACATTCCGGTAGTATTTGTAGCTCTCGACAAGATGCTTTTCTGAAGGAATTTTGGATTCCCGAAACTTTCAAACTGAAGGAGTGATGTACATTTCATCTTTAGTATTTTGGCAAAGACCACATGGTTCTTTCGGCACGAAAGTACACCATCGTTAAATATCAGCCAGAACACCAGAACAACATTTCTTACTTTCTCCTTTCACCCTTGGCTGCAGCACATAACTATACACTTATGCGTTTAATTTCGTATCGTATTCGACGTGAATCGATCTGACGCGAATTTGACAGCAAACTTTGTAAACGATTTCGAATTTCCCGTGCAAAAATAAAATTTGAAAACGAAACGTTACACAAAACGCGACGATAGAATCTGTAGCAAATTTTTAACTGACCCTCAGCCAAAACACCCGTTCTTTCCAAAAATATAGTTTTTTTTAAAAACCCTAGACTGCTCGCGCTATGAGCATTTTGCCGTCCGCGACAAAATATTCGTGTTATTTTGTACACGATGCATTTATCAAGATAAAGCATCCTAGTAGCTGCCCCCCCCCCATACCTAAACACCTTATTTTAGAAGTTTGAAAAAATTCAGTGCGCGAGTGACCGCAAGAGACAACGGTTATTGTTGGTGTGTCGCGTTTGGCGGCATATTGCTCACTGTGCGACTACTCAGTGTCTGGTTTTTTACTATAGTTGGAATATTACTAGTTTTCATTGTGTATAACCTTTTTTTTTATGTAAATATCGTAATGATATTGATTAATTATTGGGAGTTTTTTTTTTTTTTATTTTTGTTTCGCGTAGTTTATTTTATATCTTTTTAGGTAAGTGACGCGTGATGAAAAAACAAAAAAGGAATCCCACCTTGCTTTCTAGGTACTAAAAATAGAGTTCCAAGTATTATTTTTTTTTTTTTTTTTTTTTTTGGGAACGCCAACCAAGGGCATTGACCCATTATCAAAGAATTACGAAAACAGGATTAAATTTTGATATATAAAGAAATAGAGGAAATTAACTCTGCTAAGATTGGAACAACATCTGGTAAAGGAAAGGAAGGTATGTAGGAAGCACAAAAAGGAGTAGGTAGTTTTAGATGGAGAAGTTTAGTGTAGAGGAGGGAACGCTCCTGTACAAGAAGAGAGCATTCAAAAAGGATATGATTTGCATCACAAACACAGTCATGATCCGAGGGATGAAAATTACAGTATGGGGAAGAAACAATAGAAAAACGAAAGAGAGACGAAGGAAGAAAATTACGGTTGAGACGAAGACGTGTTATGGAGGAAATAACGGAACGACTGAAACCCGGAAAATCAGCAAACCAGGAACGTGGTGAAGGAAGAGTGCAAGAGTTTGTAAAAGGAATGAAGATTGGAAAAGGAGGTAATGTAGGTATCCGACCATGATTTGAGGTGTGCTTGTTTGGATGGAAAGAGGATATTATTGGCAGGAAATTTATGGACAAATTTGCCGTTATAGGAAGCAGGGCGAGCAAACAAGTCAACTAGGTTGTTGCCTGCGATACCGCTATGACTGGGAATCCAAAGAAAATCAATTTGAATGGAACGAACTAAGAAGAGATTTGCAATTAAGGAACGAATGGAAAGGATAATGTAGTCGCATGAAGAGGATGGAAAATAGAGAGGATATAGCCTGCAAGACGCTCATGGAGTCAGAACAAATAAGGTATTTATTGTTATGGGAGGAAAGTGCAATGAAGAGAACTGCACGGAGTATTGCATACGATTCTGCGGTGAAAATGGAACAGAACGAAGGAAGTTTATAAAGTTCGTAGTGTGGAAGGGAAAGTTCCAAGTACAATGTTTGAATTTAGTGAGAAGAAGGTTCTAATATCCTATGTGCCTAATAAAAATCAAAAAAAAAAAAGTGGTTCTATTATTGTCAACTTTACACGATGATTGCAGAAACAGCTGAGAAACCAAATTACCCGATTTGAGTTATCGAAATATACTCTCAGGTAGAGAAGGATGTATGTCCATCCAAGAAAAATAGAGGGACCCCAAGAAAGGGCTTAATAGATGCGTAAAGTTACTGTGCAACGAACATTGTGTGTACATGTGTCAGGACTGTTTTGCTGAAATCTATATCGCAGATGATGAAAACGTTTAATTTTGTTATTAAGTTTAATTTTTCTTTTTTTATATAGGTTAAGTAAAACATGTTGATAAAATTCAAGAAATTTTACCCAAGATTTCCCAAAGCATTTTTTCCCCCTAATACCAAAATATAAAATGTTAATAAATGTTACTTTTTCTGATAGTTTATGTTTTATGCTATCCTTTTAAAATCATTGTAAATTTATTTAACTATTATTTGCAAAAAAATAATCATTTTAAGTATAGGCGGCAAAATGCTCCCCACGCGATCACTCGCGTTTCACGGAAAGGCGTGACGACTGCTCTAGGGTTAAGGTTTGCTCTAAAACTTTTTTTAAAAATTCGCTAAAAAGTTAAAAATAATTATTCCGTAAAATGGTAGTATACATATATTGTAGTAAAGTATAATACCTTGAGAATGATTATTCTGAAACAACTGAGACGGCGTCAAATTTAAATTCCAACAAAAATTAGTTTCTCATTCAACACGGTCTTCTAATTGTTACATTTTTCAATTGGAGTCGCACCACGATAGAGGTACTAATACTATCTCCTTTAAGTGTGTATTATTCTTAAATGCATGATTTTTTATCGAATAATTATTTTATACTTCCTGATGCAGTTTTAGTAAATTTCTAGCGTAAATCTCGAAGTGGGTATCTTTTTCCTTTTTTTCTTAAGAAACAGTTTTATTTCACAGATTTTAGTGTATATATTTTTGAGCGATAGCCGCTTTCCGTACTAAATGAAGAGCTGGCTATTGCTTATAGAGTTTAATGTTCAAATTCTGTCACTGATATTGCGCTTTGAGCGTTTCAGTTATCATTCTTCTTCTTCTTCCTGCAACCCGATTCGGGTATAGCTTAACCACTTTTCATGGATTCAACCATATGACGAAATGAGTCTCGATTTCTTGCAATCTGGAACAATTCTTCTACTTTTGTAACTCCAGTCCATTGCTTAATATTTTGGAGCCAAGAAATCCTTCTTCTTCCTCGTCCCCTCCTCCTCTCTACCGCTCCCATCATAATTGTGTGCAGAAGGTGATATGTTGATTCTCTCATGAAATGTCCAAAGAAATTAATTTTGCGTTTTTTAATTATATCCATTAATATCAGATTCGT
This sequence comes from Icerya purchasi, assembly GCA_039619475.1. Taxonomy (NCBI): domain Eukaryota; kingdom Metazoa; phylum Arthropoda; class Insecta; order Hemiptera; family Monophlebidae; genus Icerya; species Icerya purchasi. Next base: position 232,927,987 of record CM077116.1, read on the forward strand.
CTTCATCAATTGTAATACTTCCGCATTTTTCATTTTTCTAGTCCATGGTATCTTCCAGATCCGGCGATAACACCACTTTTCAAATGATGAAATGCGCTTTTCCATATGTGCTTTTACTGTCCACGTCTCGCACCCGTATAAGAGCACCGACCATACATAACATTTTAGCACCTTCTTCTTGATTTCCAAATTTAACTTTCTGTCGCAAAGTACATTCTTCATCTTCATAAATACATCTCGGGCTATCTCGATGCGCGTTCTTATTTCTACGTCCGGGTCATTATTTTCCGTTATCCCAGTTATCATTATATCTGTCAATTACACATTTTGTTTACGTTTATCGTACAGTAAGTAAATTTAACACACCACTATAAACAATTATTTAATTTTTAAATACCCGACGCGTTTCGAAGACAGAAAAATAAAACTAAAATTAAACTAATAATTATGTATTTAAAAACATTTTTAAATTTCTATAATGATTTTCTTTATGAAACAAGGGGTATTTCTCAAATCTACCGCCTACCCTAGAAGATTTTATGTAATTACAATAATGCCCCCCAATATCCTTTTGGATCCATCACTGATCACTGATACTGAGTGTCATATGGGACCATCCCTGATCGATATAATTTGAACGGAGAGTATTTTATTGGAATCAGTTCAAACCGTTAAAAGTTGTACTCAGTAATGTTAAGATAGGTAATATTTCGGTCGCGATGAGGTTGTTAATATGTTTTTTTTTTTTTTTTTTTTTTTTTTTTGGGCTCGTCAACCAAGGACCTTTACCCAGAAACAAGAGGTAAGGAAAGAAGTCGGTTATATTTTGATTCGATCAGAGATTTTAACTAAAAAGGAACAAATAGCAGGAATAATTAGTGGGGAAGGAAAGGACAGGATATAGGATGCACAATAAGGGGTAGGAAGTCCAAGCTTAAGCAAATAAGAATATAAGGCAGAACGCTCCACCGAGAGAGAAGAACACTGGAAGAACACATGATCGGCGTCGCAAATAATTGCATCATCCGGATGGAGAGAACAGTGTGGAGAAGAAATCAAGGAGAAACGAAATCTGGAAGAAGGCAGCAAAGAATGGCCAAAGCGCATGCGAACAATAGAAACAACATCAGAACGACAAAGGGAGGGATGCAAAAGAAACCATGAATATGAAGGAAGAGTAGGCTGGACTGACAGATGAAATGAATAATTATTAGAAAAGGAGGAAACATAGGTGTCCGACCAAAATCGGATATGAAAACTTTTACAAATTGATAGAAGGTTATCGGATGGAATTTTTAAAAAAAAAACACGAGAGGAAGCAGCAGCAGCCCGAGCCAAGGAATCAGCCGCTTCATTACCAAACATGCCCGAGTGGCTATGTACCCACAGCAAATCAATATTGATTGAACGGAGATAGGAAAGATTGTGAATGAGTGAACGTATACGGAGGATAACAAAGTGTCACACGACTGATCAAAAATGGAAGAAGATATGGCTTGAAGGGCGCTCAAAGAGTGAGAGGTATTTAAAAATTTAGAGGAAAAATGATTCGAGGAAATAAAAATAATATAACGTAGGATAGTTAATAATTCGTTTATGAATATGGAACAGAAATAACGAAGGCGAAAAGATTCTGAGAGGTTTAAATCAGGAAGGATGAAGGAAGCACCAACACCACCAGGCCCGCTCGAACCATCTGTGTAAATGATAACATGAGAGGGAAATAGGGAATTGATAGTGCTGTAGAATACCTGTTTAATTACGGCTTGGGGGAGATTTTTTGCAAATGAGGGGAGGATAAATACCTTAGGAGGATGACAGATGTCAGCGAAGTCGAAGGAAAAATAAGGGAGATTATTGAACGAGATAATATACGGCCAAAATGAACCGAGATGATGTGAAATAAAAGCCAGAATAGGGGTTTTGCTGGGAGTGAAGCGCCAGCTATTATAAATCGAAAGATAAGACTGAACAAGGGTAGAGGATGCGAGAGGAAGACGTTTAACAAGGAAACGATAGCCTAAATAAGATCTACGAATGGATAGGGGTGACGAATTGGATTCAGCAAGAATAGCAGTGGTTGGAGAGGATTTAAGAGCGCCAAGACAGAGACGAAGGCAAGAATTCTGAATTACATCTAGTTTGGAAAGACGTGTCTTGGACGCACTACCATAAATAAAAGAACAATAATCAAATTTGGAACGGATAATAGATTTGTAAAGGGAAATAAGAATATAGGGATCGCCACCCCATTTAGTTGGCGACAGGGCTTTCAGCAAGTTTAACCTTTTAATAGTGGAAGCAGAAAGATATTTGATGTGTTCAGAGAAGGACAAACGACTATCAAGAAAGACGCCGAGATAACAAAAGCAATTAACACGGGAAAGAGATACATTGTTTAAGGATAGGTTGACCAAAGCAGGGTTATAGGGACGGAGGGTAAAAATAGTATAAGAAGACTTAGAGGGAGAAATTGAAAGATTAATTAAGGAGAGAGAATGTTCCAGCACAATGAGCGACGAACTGAGTGCTTCATAGGCTGCTAAAACATCCTCAGACGAGGAAAACAGGAGAATGTCGTCCGCAAAGAATAAGGAATAGGAATTTAAAGGAAGAGAAGCTATACTGATAGTATAGATGTTAAAAAGAGTAGGACTGAGGGAGGAACCCTGAGGAAGACCTCGGAAAACCTTTCTTGGAGCATTAAGAGATGGAGAGGAGAAGTGGATAGAACGATTTGACATGAGATTGATAATAAGGGAAGAGAATTTAATTGGGATATTAATTGCCGTCATTTTATCTCTTAGAGTGGGAAGATGAACATTATCGAAAGCAGAGGAAACATCAATAAAGGAAGCTAGGGTGAAATGTTTTTGGATAAAAGATTTGTATATGTGGGAAACGAAAAGACTAACACAATCAGAAGGGCCAATACCAGGCCGAAAGCCGAACATATTAATAGGGAATATATTATTATGCTCTAGCCACCAAACAAGGCGCTTGTTGAGCATACCCTCAAATAGTTTTCTAATACAGGATGCCAGGGAAATAGGACGTAGGGAAGAATTTTTCTTAGGAATGGGAATTACGATAAAAGAATTCCAGGAGGAAGGAGTTATACCCTTTGAAAGGAAGGAATTGAAAAGACTAGGTTGTTAATATGGAAATTCCAAACATAAAACTTTAAACTCTCTTTAAATCATATCAATGAATACAAAATATGTAAAGAAGTCAGGAAACAAATCGCTTTTTTCGAAAACAATATTAGTCCTAATTTTAATTTCATTTTTTCAAAAGATAAAATTTTCAAATTGATAACCACGTTCACATTTCTTTTTTAAAATTTAATACTAACAATAACATTTTACAATATCGAAAATTGATTTATTGTTCCGAAATAGGTCAATTTATTGTTCCGAAATAGGTCAATTTATTGTTCCGAAATAGGTCAATTTATTGTTCCGAAATAGGTCAATGTGTTATTTTCCATTAAATCGAAAATATTGTATAAATTAAACCTAAATTATTAATTTCTCACGTTTTAAGTTTATTTCCACTTGACAAATACCTACTTGATGTTTGAATTTTCATTGTGTATGGATTGGTGTCTTTTGCACTCATCTCTGCAATAGTTTGAATTTATGTTAATCTTTAGAATAAGTGTCTACAGTGATGAAAAAATACGATGAAGTGAATAGTAAATTGTGTAGAATCGAAGGTGATTCGTAAATTGTTTTCGAAATTTACCATCATATGCCGGTTTTTTCTATTACGAGATGTGTAAATAGATGAACTAACTGTTCAAAAAGTTTGTGAAAAATGTTAAAGCCGCTGCTACATCGGGGGCGGAAGTTCACGTGCTTCTTCAGTAGGATGCTGGCTGCTGTCAGTGAGATTCTGAATGCGTCTATTCGAACAATTGGATTAACGAGAAGCTGTGGGACAAAAATTCCGGTAAAGCACCATAGTGTCTTTGAAACTAATCGTACTAGATGTGTGTATTTTATCATGATTTCCTGTTACACATTCACAACCGGGATTGTATAATCGGTCGCGTACGAATACATTTAGCGCGAACTTGTTTATCGGTCCATTTGAGCTCGGTGCCTGGTAGCATGTTGGCAAATTTTACATCTTGATTCATCTTTATCGATTGAAAATTAAGTTGACTTTTCATTAGTAACTTATTCATTTTCTTGTGAATATACGTTTCGTTTTTACGGGCAAAATAGAAAATCCGTATGAATATTAACTCGTTCTTCTATTTTACATGATTAGTTTCAAGTGATACATTCACCTCGTCTGCGAAAAATCTGGATCACGCGCAGATGATTATATGATCGATGTGACATAGTTGATTTTGAAAAGGAATAATAATGTACCAGTTAATGAAAATCCGTTACTGCATTACATTGGTTGCCAGCTTCTGAATAACTAGATTATGTAATGGACAACGAGGCTTTCGTTCTCACTCCACTTATAGCAATCTGTGGTAGATGCTTCGATTTTTTGCTTTCTTTTTTTTTTCCGTATAGGTTTTTGCTATTGTCAGCTCTTTTCCTTTTCTTCGTTTTTTATCATTTTTTTTCCAAACATTAAATTTTACTTGTCATAATTAAAGTTAATTAATTTTATTAAGTAACAATATACACTGTAAACATATCAATTTATTATTAAAATGAAAATTTATATGTTTACAGTGTATATTATTACTTAATAAAGTAGTTTACGTATAAAAATAATATATTATATTCAGTTCATTATGGAACACCAAATTAAAAATTACATTTAATTAAATTACAAGCTGGTTCTTCATCTGGATTCGTTATTTATTTACGTGACATCGGAAGTATGTAGAATACTTTAATCGTATCTAAGTCACAGTATATTCCAATGTCTCACTACATTAACGTAAATTGTTGCCGATTTCTGGATTTCTTATAAACCTTCAGCTCTGATTCGACTTGCGCATTTTATATACTCCAAAATCTCGGTGTTCCATAAACCATGTTTTGTGTTTCACGTTTTTTTTGTATCTGATAATATTTCGCTCCACATGCTTAAATTCTTATTTTTATATTTCATTCTCCTATCTAATAACATTTCGCGAACTCTGTCCTATTCTATTAAAGCTATTGAAGAAAAAATTCCCCGTCATAATGAGAGTAAAATCACACCGTTCAAATTTATTTATTTTTTTAGCTTATCAACCAGGAAATTTTTATCCAGAAACAATTAGAAAAGGAAGAAATCAATTATATCTTTATACGAGATCAAATGTTGTCAGTGGAAGAAATAAATAGTAGATATAATGTGTGGAGAAGGAAGGGACGGCTTCCAGTTTCTTCCTCAAAACTTATTTCATCCTACTCCACCCTACTTCAGAATTGGCGATTCACTTCCAAAAAAATTCCCCTTCTTTCTCATATCTCAAATCGACTTGTTAAATTTCTTCCACAAATTATAATACATAATAAACTTCCTTACTTTACCTTTCATTTTACAGACTTTCTCTTTCCTCCTAATCTATCTTTGTTGTCCACTTACTCTAAATCCCTTCCACAACCTAATCAAGATTTCCTTAACACTATTAACTCTCTATTTCCTTTTCATTCTCTTCTTTATACTGATGGATCGAAGGGTCCTCACGGCGTTGGAGCATCCTTCCTATATGCTGTTCACAACTACTTTGAAAGTTATAAACTTCCTCCAACTTGCTCTATTTTCTTTGCAGAATCGGTTGCGATATTAAGAGCCATTCTTTACATATCCTTAATACGAGACAATAATAAATTCCTAATTATCTCTGATGCTAAAAGTGTTTTACAAACTATCTCATCTGTTTTTCCTCATCCTTCTTGTGATCCAATCATTCTTCGTATTCGCTCGATTATCCATAACCTCTTCCAAACTTACCACATTCAGATCGAGTTCCTTTGGATTCCAGGCCATGTTGGTATAGAAGGAAACGAAAGAGTTGATCAGTTGTCTCGTGGTGCAGTTGTTAATGGACTCCCCATTAATAAGTTCACTGCTAATAATTTACTTGCATTATCTAAAAAATTCCATTATAGGTTTTGGTCAGACTCATATCCTTCCTCCTTTTCTAACCAATTTTCCCTTTATCTTTCTATTCAGCCATATATTCCAGTTAATCCTTGGTTCCATGAATTTCCGTCTTTGCAGCGCTATTTTATTTCCTCTTTATGTCGATTGCGTTTCGATCATAGTTTGCTTCCTTCATCTCGCTATCGAGTTTCACTTTCAGACTCTTCTTACTGTCCGCTACATCCTCCAAATGATGCTCACGAATGTAATTCTAACCACATACTTTTCGAATGCTCCACACTGTCGTCTGAACGTTTCCTTCTTTACTCTCAACTTCTGAGACTTAATATTCCTGCTCCCTATAGTGCTGCATCTGTTCTCTCCTTTCCTTCGTTAACTGTTGTCGCTCCCCTTGTATCCTTCATTGATGCGATATCTGACCGCGTACGAATCTGAATAATTAATTCAGCAATACTTTCCTTTCTTGTCGAACATGGGTCAATGCTCTTTGTCAGCGAGTCCAAAGAAAAAAAAAAAAAAAAAAAAATATAAGGGGCACAATACGGAGTAAAAAGACCAAATCGCAGCAAACTGGAATAGAAAGAAAAAACGCTCAACAGAAAGAGGTTAATAAACATACACGTTCAGCATCGTAAACACGCACTTTGTTTGAGTGCAGAGGACAATACGGAGAGGAAAATAACGAAAAACGAAAACGGAACGAAGATAATAGAGCATGGCTTAAGAACGTAGCTGAATAATGAGGATAATAGGTGAACGACGAAGTGAAGAGAACAAAAGGAATCACGGATTAGCAGAAAGACTGGTTTGAACGGACAGATTAAAAGGAAAACGTAAATACACGATACCATGATCTCAAACGAAAACTTTTACACAGCGAAAAGAGATTATAGGATTGAAATTTATTAAAAAAAGAAGGCACGAAAAAGCAGCGACTCAAGCTAAAGAATCTGCTGCTTCGTTACGAAAATGCCCCAATGATTAGAAGCTCGCAGCAATTTCGGTATGGGGCCTGTTTTTCCGTTCTATTATTCTGCCATCAAAATAGTCAATTTTATCGTTTATGTTGCTTCTTTTTCTAACCGATAAAGAGAGTTTTTTTTTTTTTTTTTTTTTTTGTACAAGTTTTTCAACGAGGACATTAGCCAAGAAAAGGAAGAAGGAGAAAAAAAAGTGGTATTCTTAAATGTTTACCGATAGGGGATAAAAATAATTCGAAATGAAGAAAATGAAAGAAGCTAAGCTGCACTATAAACAGTAAGGACGCCAAGTTTTGCGTAAAGAAGAGTAGAAGGACAATTGCTCGGCGGAAAAGATCGAACACCCTAACGAAATATGATCAAAATCACAAAGAACATCTGTGGAAGGGAGAAGAAAAGGACCAGATAGAGTATATGTAGATGAAAACCGAAATAATGATGTGAGAGAAAGGTTATGAATAAAACGAAGACGACAAATAGCCGCAATCGAGGAGCGTTTAAAAGAGGGGAAGTCTAATAATTATGGGCGAGAAGGAAGAGATGATTGAATAAAGAAGTAAAATCGGTAAACAAAGACATTTAATTTGGAGGTGATTAGAATATTTTGAGATCGTTTCATTGTTTTCTATTTAGATAAATAATTTCGGTTTCTTCGCTGTCGCATTTAACTTTTACTTAGTTTACATTTTAATATTTCAGTTTGCCTTTCGCTGTTTTTTTTTTGCTTTTTTTTTTGCTTTTTATTTTCCTCTCTCTTTTTTAAGCCAGTTGATCGATGAGCTCGTCTAGTGGGGGCCGCCCGGCGGCCTCCTCCAAAGATTTAAAAGCGAAACCGAATGTACCGCTAAACTTGATGGAGGTTGATGCTGTCGGCAAGCGCAAACCTTCTGGCCCTCTCTCGCCGTCCGCGATTTTGCCAAGCAAGGATCTGCGGCTATCTCAACCTGATTCGCCTAATCTCGCCACTTCAAATAATTCTAACAACAGTGTTAATACTGCTGTCGAGAATTTTATTATCGATAAAAATAATAATAATAATAATAATAATAATAATAATAATAACAATAACATCATTACCACCCCCACCACCACCAATAATAATAATAATATTAATATTAGTAATGACAATAATGATAATGATAATGTTAATAGTAATATTAATAATAACTGCAGTTATAATAATAGTAACAATAACGATAACAGTAACACTAATAATAACAGCAATAGTACAAATAATTATAATGATAGTAAAGATACTCTATTGTTCTCGGCCGATCATCCAGGACCTTTCACCGTTCACGTCGAAAGCTGTTCCTCGGATAAAAATCTAAGCAACCTTCATCCTTTAGCAATTGCCAGGCTAATCAATTCCTTTTCCTCTTCCCCCACGAGCATTGTCCCACAAGGTAGGGGTCGTGTCTCGGTCAAGTTTCCCTCCGTCTCCTCCGCTAATTCCTTTCTGTCTCATCCTAATTTTTTTGCATCGCATAATATCTAAGCGTACATTCCAAACTCTGTGTTATTCAGAATGGGCATTATTTCCGGTATTCATCCATCCTTTTCTGAAGATGAAATCTTGGAAGGAATCCATTCTACTATTCCTATCGCCTCTATCCGTCGTATACATCGTTTTTCTGAAGGAAAAAAAGTTCCGACTGGTTCTGTTGAAATCAAATTTCATAAAACTTCTCTCCCAGAACACGTTACGATATTTAAAATTCGATTCCTGGTTTCTCCCAGCGTTCGTCTACCTACGCAGTGCTCTAAATGCTTCCTTTTTGGACACATCGCGAAGCACTGCCGTGGTTCCTATACCATCTGCTCTCACTGTTCTTCCAGGCATTCAGTCTCGGAATGCAGCAGTCTACAGCTTCCTCCCACTTGCCGTAATTGCAAAGGCGCCCACAGTGCCAATGATCGTGCTTGTCCCGAGTGGCTCAAACAAAAAGAAATAAAACGAATTATGGCATTTGAAAATATCACATTCCAAGAGGCTTCTCAATTTAAAAAAAGCAATTTAGTCTCTCAGGCTTTTTCGTGTGCCGACCGTGCCTCATCTTCCACTTCTTTCATTAATACTTCTTCCATTCCTCCGTTGTCTGCTCCCTCTCACTTCCGACCCAAATCTCCCACCTTTCATAAATCCCGTAATTCCAAACCTTTTCATAATTCTTCTCCTCAATTCCCCCCACTCCCATCTAATCGTCTCCCAACCCCCTCTAATGGTTGGGCTCTTAACAAACCTTCCTCTTCAAATACTCACCTTCCCCCAAATCCTGCTATTCCCGTCTCCTTATCTACTCCTAATTCCCCTTCCGCTACCCCTTCGCCTTTAATTAAGGATATTTCGGTAGCCATCATTGAACTACTCTCTTCAAACAATATTGCTCCCTCTACATCCTTTGTTGACTCCCTTTCTTGTTTCCTGTCGAATAATATCCGTTTTAATTAATTCCCTCTTCCTATACTGTACGGAAAAAAATTAATTAAAAAAAAAAAAAAAAAAAAAAAAAAATGGAAATAAATATCGAGGCTGTATTTGCTTCATTATGTTACTTTCTGTCCCCTGCTTCCGACCCTTCTTTTACATTTTTTCCCTTTCGTGTAATCTTCTGTACAATATTCAGTGCGAAGCATTTTAACCAGTTAGTTAACGATTTTATCGTAATAATTATCTTCATTTATGCTTGTGTAGAAGTGGTTTCAACCTCTAACAGGCGTTGGTGTATATTCTATACACATTTTTTTCGGGAATGGGCTCATGTTGAGTTGATACACTCAATCTCTAAACTGAGTTCCATTCCTATCACTCTCCGTACACATCTTTGCTGTTTTAACTGCACTGTGATGAATTTGTCGGAGTTGTATAGCGCTGGTTATGTACCACGCCTATATATGAAGCACAACTTGCATTCCACTGGCTGCTTCGGTTCTGCACGAATATTGCTTACTCTTCTCTCTTTTATCCTAAAATTATTCTATATCTTCTTCTGCACTATGCTCTTTGTTTTTCCTTTCGACTTAACAGCCTCGAATTACTTCCCCCTGTTTTGCAACTGCTGTTCTTTATTTTTCTTTTCTCCATTTCTCACTCATTTTAGTTCCTTCTATACAAATGCATCTTATTGTCTGCTCTTATGGTCTTTTCCCCTGCTTCTCCCCACTTCATTTATGCCTTACTCTTTTACTGTTTTATTATGATGGCTGCGCTAAATATTCTACAGTGGAATTGCCGCAGTCTAAGAGCCAATAAAAACACTTTAGAGGGGTTATTGGATCTACATAATGTCAATGTTGTTCTCCTTTCCGAAACGTGGCTTCGGTCGGACATAAATTTCAATATTAGAGGTTTCAGGGTAGTTTGATGTGATCGCGATGACGGTTATGGTGGTTCTGCAATCCTGATTAGAAATGACATTCCATTCTGCTCTTATGATATCTCTCTTAATCTTCCTTCTTGTCCCAATTTACCTAACATTGTTCACATCTCCATTCAGCCTCCCGCTGTATGTCCTATTAGCATTGTTTCTATCTATGTTCCTCCTAGGTTCGATCTTCGCCTTTTCCCCTTCTCATCGTTTTTTAATTCTATCCCGCATCCTTTTATCATCGGTGGGGACTGGAATGCGCATTCTCCTTTATGGGGCTGTGCATCCTACAATCCCAACGGTTCCATCCTTGAGAATGCCATCCTCTCTGATAATCTAGTTCTCCTCAACGATCTCTCCCCCACATACTACAGGAATGCTTCCATTTCTAGTTCCCTCGACCTAACCTTTTCTTCTTCATCTATTGGTCTTAATTATAATTGGAAGACCCTTATGGGCTCTTTCGGCAGTGACCATGTTCCTATCCTAATAACTCCTGTCAGTTTTCCTCCTCCTTCTGATTCCAATTATATTAATTCTTCAGGATGGAATCTTTCTAAAACTAGCTGGCCTCTATTTCTCTCCTTGGTTGACTCGTCTCTCCCTCTCCTTCAACAGGACCACGATCCGGTACCTCTCTATAATTCCTTTTTATATTCCTTAACTTCTGTTCTTTCTTTATCTTCTCCGCCCCGCCATACGTCATCTTCTGTACATCGCAGTAAGGCTTCTTCACTTTGGTGGAACAAGGAGTGCGACTCTGCCTTTAATATCAGTCGCGAAACCTTTAGAACCTTCCGTTCTAACCCTACGACTGAAAATTTTCTCGCTCACAAACGGGCAAATGCGAGAGCTAGGTTTATATTGAAATCCACGAAGAAGTCCTCTTGGAAAAATTTCTGTGCCAAGTTCTCTAGAACTACTCCTCTTTCACAGATTTGGAAAGTGGCCAGAGCTTTCAAATTCCCGTCCTCTTCTAGCCCATCCACCTTCAGTATCCCCGACGATAGCCTTTTTCCTTTTATTGATTCCGTCGCTCCAGCTCATGTTCCTTCTTTTGATGAATTATACTCTTCTTTTCCGGAAAATTCTCCTCCTCACTTCCTAACTTCGGCTTTCAATTTTAATGAATAAAGTCTGTTCTCTCCAAATCATCCAGCCCTACTCCAGGACTTGACGGTATACCCTATCTCGTCCTTAAAAACCTTTCTGAACAATCCCTCAGTTTTCTTCTTAGTCTTTTCAATTCCTTCCTTTCAAAGGGTATAACTCCTTCCTCCTGGAATTCTTTTATCGTCATTCCCATTCCTAAGAAAAATTCTTCCCTACGTCCTATTTCCCTGGCATCCTGTATTAGAAAACTATTTGAGGGTATGCTCAACAAGCGCCTTGTTTGGTGGCTTGAGCATAATAATATATTCCCTATTAATATGTTCGGCTTTCGGCCTGGTATTGGCCCTTCTGATTGTGTTAGTCTTTTCGTTTCCCACATATACAAATCTTTTATCCAAAAACATTTCACCCTAGCTTCCTTTATTGATGTTTCCTCTGCTTTCGATAATGTTCATCTTCCCACTCTAAGAGATAAAATGACGGCAATTAATATCCCAATTAAATTCTCTTCCCTTATTATCAATCTCATGTCAAATCGTTCTATCCACTTCTCCTCTCCATCTCTTAATGCTCCAAGAAAGGTTTTCCGAGGTCTTCCTCAGGGTTCCTCCCTCAGTCCTACTCTTTTTAACATCTATACTATTAGTATAGCTTCTCTTCGTTTAAATTCCTATTCTTTATTCTTTGCGGACGACATTCTCCTCTTCTCCTCGTCTGAGGATGTTTTAGCAGCCTATGAAGCGCTCAGTTCGTCGCTCATTGTGCTGGAACATTCTCTCTCTTTAATTAATCTTTCAATTTCTCCCTCTAAGTCTTCTTATACTATTTTTACCCTCCGTCCCTATAACCCTGCTGCTTTGGTCAACCTATCCTTAAACAATGTATCTTTTTCCCGTGTTAATTGCTTTTGTTATCTCGGTGTCTTTCTTGATAGTCGTTTGTCCTTCTCTGAACACATCAAATATCTTTCTGCTTCCACTATTAAAAGGTTAAACTTGCTGAAAGCCCTGTCGCCAACTAAATGGGGTGGCGATCCCTATATTCTTATTTCCCTTTACAAATCTATTATCCGTTCCAAATTTGATTATTGTTCTTTTATTTATGGTAGTGCGTCCAAGACACGTCTTTCCAAACTAGATGTAATTCAGAATTCTTGCCTTCGTCTCTGTCTTGGCGCTCTTAAATCCTCTCCAACCACTGCTATTCTTGCTGAATCCAATTCGTCACCCCTATCCATTCGTAGATCTTATTTAGGCTATCGTTTCCTTGTTAAACGTCTTCCTCTCGCATCCTCTACCCTTGTTCAGTCTTATCTTTCGATTTATAATAGCTGGCGCTTCACTCCCAGCAAAACCCCTATTCTGGCTTTTATTTCACATCATCTCGGTTCATTTTGGCCGTATATTATCTCGTTCAATAATCTCCCTTATTTTTCCTTCGACTTCGCTGACATCTGTCATCCTCCTAAGGTATTTATCCTCCCCTCATTTGCAAAAAATCTCCCCCAAGCCGTAATTAAACAGGTATTTTACAGCACTATCAATTCCCTATTTCCTTCTCATGTTACTATTTACACAGATGGTTCGAGGGGGCCTGGTGGTGTTGGTGCTTCCTTCATCCTTCCTGATCTTAACCTCTCAGAATCTTTTCGCCTTCCTTATTTCTGTTCCATATTCATAAACGAATTATTAACTATCCTACGTTATATTATTTTTATTTCCTCGAATCATTTTTCCTCTAAATTTTTAATTACCTCTCACTCTTTGAGCGCCCTTCAAGCCATATCTTCTTCCATTTTTGATCAGTCGTGTGACACTTTGTTATCCTCCGTATACGTTCACTCATTCACAATCTTTCCTATCTCCGTTCAATCAATATTGATTTGCTGTGGGTACATAGCCACTCGGGCATATTTGGTAATGAAGCGGCTGATTCCTTGGCTCGGGCTGCTGCTGCTTCCTCTCGTCTTTTTTTTAAAAAAATTCCATCCTATAACCTCCTATCAATTTGTAAAAGTTTTCATATCCGATTTTGGTTGGACACCTATGTTTCCTCCTTTTCTAATAATTATTCATTTCATCTGTCAGTCCAGCCTACTCTTCCTTCATATTCATGGTTTCTTTTGCATCCCTCCCTTTGTCGTTCTGATGTTGTTTCTATTGTTCGCATGCGCTTTGGCCATTCTTTGCTACCTTCCTCCAGATTTCGTTTCTCCTTGATTTCTTCTGCACACTGTTCTCTCCATCCGGATGATGCAATTATTTGCGACGCCGATCATGTGTTCTTTCAGTGTTCATCCCTCTCCGTGGAGCGTTCTGCCTTATATTCTTATTTGCTTAAGCTTGGACTTCCTACCCCTTATTGTGCTTCCTATATCCTGTCCTTTCCTTCCCCACTAATTATTCCTGCTATCTGTTCCTTTTTAGTTAAAATTTCTGATCGGATCAAAATATAACCGACTTCTTTCCTTACCTTTTGTTTCTGGGTAAAGGTCCTTGGTTGACGAGCCCAAAAAAAAAAAAAAAAAAAAAAAAAAAAACTGAAATAAAAATAAGCAAGCTGATTATGACTATAAATATACGATGAAAATTGAAGGAGACGAACAAAAAGGAGATATAAGAGCTTTATTAGAATTAAATCACCATTAACGAAGGATAGAAGAGCAAGACGAAACAAGTGAAGAGGAATAAGTAGGCAAGAGTTTAATCGAAAAACGATAGCCTAAACAGGATATCTACGAATGAAGAGAATAAGAATAAGGGATTCGGCAAGAGTAGCCGGAACTGGGGTTGATCTCAGGGCAAAGGGAAAGGCAGGTATTTTGAATGCGATCTACTTTTGAAAGAAGCGACCTCGAAAGATTCTCATAAATAAAGCAACAGTAATCCAAAGTAGATTCGATAAGGCATTTATAAAGCATGAGTAGGATACAAGAATCGCCTTTCTACAATTAGTCTTAGAAAGAGCTTTTAACAGATTGAGCTTTTTGAGAGATACAAATGATTATTGTTATTGCGAAAGGGGAGACAACGGGCAAAAAAGAAATCTTGTCGAATAATTGTAGTGCTGTGCAATCTCAGCGTTCTATTTGGTGATTTTGTTCAGTCTATTATATCACATTAGTGACGAGCGTCTCTTTCGTATGTTTTAATTTTACCGTTTTTTTTTTGTTTTTTTTTTGGGCTTGGCCGACTTAGGGCAGCTACCCAATTAACGTTGTTACATTTATCTTCTGTTGATGAAATTAATATTCCTACAATTTTTTATCGTTTAATTTAATTTAGCGTTAATCTTCCTCTATACCTTTTTTTTTCTTTTCTTTCTTTTCCCCTTAAGCTGTCTTGAGTCCAGTGATTTCATTCTACAATGATTATATTCATTCGCCAACAGGGCGTAAAAAGGAACCGTCTATCGATGCCGAACTCCGTAGCAACGTTGCTAATATTGATTTTTGTATGTGTTGTCCGTAGACTACCAACGTAACACTTTCATTGTTTCACCGAGAACTCTTGTCCGGATTACCTCACTCTCCTCCACCTACTAATCAACCTTAATTGTGTCTCTACTACCCTAACCGAACGTAAACTTTCATATAGTCCAAACCTTCCTACTCACAATTTTTGTATCGGTTACTATCGAATCGTTTCCCCCACATCATGCTGGTCCTTATGTAATCTTCTTAGAAAGCGTTGATAAAAATATCAGTAATTACCATCCTCTATCTTTTGCTAGACGTTCATATTGTATTACTTCTGACTGTAGCAACTTAAAAACTGAAAGTAAAAACCGTTTATCCGTCACTCTCCCGTCGACCCAACTAAGAACCCTTTTTCTCAGACAATAACCTTAAAGCGTTTATTCTCGGTCATCTCCTATTTAGATATACGTAGTTATCACAGGAGTACCCCAATCTTTCTCTGAAAACGATATCGTCTTCTGTCCCTATCATGTCATCTTTGTTCATACGGTAGACTTGATTAACATTACATAATATACATTGTAATGTTTTAAATTATTTTACTATTTTAAAGAATCATAACGGTTTAAAGGGTTGAAAATTCAATTTTAGTAATATTTACTATAAACGATAATGTTTTTAAAATATACCAGTGTGCACTTGGACACACTGTTTAATTTTCAGAAATTAATTTGGTTTAATCTAAGTAACTATGATCGAAATGCTTATAATAATTAAGATGCGTAATTAATCAAAGCTGAAGCTTCATTTGCAAATTAATGAACAATAATATCTTATTCCTCTGTCATATTTAATAAAAAAGATATATATTTGTTAATGTAACAGAAGTTAAGGAAATAATACTAAACATTGAATATATTCAAACTTTTAGATACAAATTAAATTTGGACTTGATTAAATTTTGTATTTACACTTCTTTTGTCCTTTAATATTTATCCACTTAGGCAGTATTATCAATTACTAGGATTTACTTACATGTATCTAAACTTTATATTTATTTTCTATACATTTTATTTGGTCCTTTTTTTTTTCATTATTGACCTTGTTAGAAACGATCTTAATCCAATAACGTGTACGCAAATTAGGATTAGAATAAGTAAAACTTAAAGTGGTTTTCATTTGCCTCTAAATCATCAGTTACACTTCAATTTCAGAACATTTTTTCCTCTATATTATTCTCCTTTTCCCGAGAGCACTTTAGCCACTTCAGATGTTTATCTTGATTTAACCTGAAAATTGTATACAAAATTAGTTACTTAAAATGCTTAGTGATACTGTGTCATTTTTTAAACAGAACTAGCAATGAATTTTAAATAAGTGTGAAATAAGGAACAGAATCGAAAGTTCTCCTTTTCTTTTTCTTCTAAGTTTTGTCAACAAAGAGCATTGGTCCAACAGCAAGTATGAAAGAAGTTAAATATAATTTTTTTTCATTCGATGTGGAACTAATGAAAGCTTCTAAAATAAGAACAACTGGGATGATAGGTAAAGAAAGAATATGAAAGGCATAATATAGAGCAGGAAGATCAAGTCTTAAAAGTTGGGAACTAAATAAATCACGTTCAAGGGATAGACTGGAACATTCAAAAAATATGTGATCTCTGTCGCGAACATAATAAGAATTATCAGGATATAATGTACAAAAGTTAGATGTAGTCAGGACAAAATGGACTAAAGAAGAACGAAGAAGACACTGATTAGGAAAATGAAGGCAAGGCAGTTTGGTAGCTATGAATCGACAGATGAGAGA
This sequence comes from Icerya purchasi, assembly GCA_039619475.1. Taxonomy (NCBI): domain Eukaryota; kingdom Metazoa; phylum Arthropoda; class Insecta; order Hemiptera; family Monophlebidae; genus Icerya; species Icerya purchasi. The sequence goes on from CM077116.1 coordinate 232,944,745, forward strand.
AATTACGAAGTCAAGTGCTCAGCGGCAGTATGGTAACCAATGAAGTTCACCTGAGGTGCGATTACTGCTAATTAAAATAGGTTTGCAAATTTATTTATTTTTTCTCGATTAATAAAATATGATAGTTTAACAAAATTTAAGAATTTTATTATGTGTACAAATAAGTTTCCGCCGTTTTTTATCAAAAATTAGGAATTTATTGTGAAAGAACGGTACATTACCATTTATTCGAAGTATTGTCCATCACTAGCTACTACCTTTTCCCATCTTTGTGGCAGCATTCGGATACTATGTCGAAAGAACTTTTCATCTTTTGAAGCTATCCATGAATCGACCCAATTTTTAGTATCTTCATAAGATTTAAACCGCTGCGTAGACAGACACTGTGCCATTGACCGGAACAAGTGATAATCGGAAGGGACAATGGTCTGGTGAATACAGCGGGTGCGGTAGGACTTCCCAATTAAGTGTTTCCAAGTAGGTTTTAACCGACACAGAAACATGCGGACGAGCATTATCATGGAGAAGAAGAATTTTTTCGTGTCTGGAGTCACAATGGGCGCGTTTTTCCTTAAGTGCTCGGTTCAATCTCATTAATTGAGTTCGATAGAGAGCTCCAGTTATTTTTTCGTTCGGTTTAAGCAAACTCATAATACACGACATCAAGCTGATTCCACCAAATACACAGCATGATTTTTTTTCCCATGAACATTAGGTTTGTCTGTCGATGTTGAAGCATGGCCAGGTGGTCCCCATGATTTTCTCTTCTTTAGGTTTTCGTAATGAATACACTTTTCATCACCAGTGACTATACGATGCAAAAAACCCTTGCTTTTTGCTTGGCAAACAGAATTTCACACATGCAAAGTCGGCGTTCAATGTCTCTCTCGGCTTCAACTCATATGGAACGCAGTTTTCTTGTTTTTGAATCATTCCTAACGATTTTAAACGGTGTGAACTTGCTTGTTGAGTTACTTCTAATGTAACTGCAAGTTCTTCTTGCGTTCGGCACGAATCTTCCACCAATAATGCTTCCAACTCTGTGTCTTCGTACAATTTCGGCCTTCCACTACGTTCTTTTCTTCCACGTCAAACTTACCGTTTTTAATCTTCTGAAACCGCTCACGACAACTTCTCTCACTTAAAGCAGCCTCACCATAAGCTTCTACAAGCAATCGATGCGCCTCAGCCTTCAGATTTTTTTAAATTAAAAAAATAAATCAAAAGCTTCCGCAAATTACGTTGTTAGGGCTCAAAACACGGCATTTTCGTAACAACACAAATAACTGACTGATGCGCAAAATCCGAAATATTTTTAGATAACGATGTCGTCAGATGCCTAAACTTACGATAAGACGTTTTACATCTGACACTTTCACCATAACTTACTGGTGGCGCCATCATTTGTCAAACGGCGGAAACTTATTTGTACACCCAATAATTACATTTGAAAATTTCTATGCACACAGAAATATTTCAAAAAATCAACTTAATATATATGTATATTTTATTTTAATAAATGTTTCAACCCCACACAAAAAATTAAGCTAAACATAATTTTAAATAAAGTCATATTTACCATTCGTATATTTTTATAAAAATTATGCTAATTAGAATCCAATATTCAATTTATCTAAAGATTATGTAATTAATATGTGGTTAAAATTTATTCAATGAACTGTTAATTTACAAAGTCATCAGTATAAATCGTAATATCGAAAACTCACTGTTAGTTTAAACAGTAAACTAAATACTGTGACTTCTCCCCTAATACGAAACAAACAATTTTGTTTTCAAAATCTTCAAAATCAGTGAAATTTTTAAACTTTTTTCTTTTTTAATATATACGTAAAAATTCAATTTATTATTGCCGACTAGTAAACTCTTCAAACAATTGCCCTTACTAATGTCTCACAAAATGTTTTATCTTACTTCGATTTAATCACGAAATAAGAAAATTTTATATGGATTAAATGGATGAAGCACAAAAAAGCAATATTTAGAAAATTTATGAAGAAAATCGTTCCAGGATGAAATCGTTGAGAAAAAGAAAAAAAGAAAATTATTGAATATTAAATTTTATGTATTACGTTAGAGTTTATTTCTTTTCAAAAATCTTACACGGTGTTTACTAAATGAGAGCGAAATATTTAAATCCGACGCTAATAAAAAACATACATGTAATTTTAAATACGTATGAATAAAAATCTTCCCAGTTTTTACTAAACTCAAAATTAAATCTGCTCGGTTTTTCGTAATAAGCAACAACAAAAAATCTTGGACATAAGAAGTCGCGAACACAAAAGTTCCGAAAAATATTAAAACCGATTTGGGTCTCGTAGCGTTGATATCATCTACCGAGTAGTATTTATTATGAGACAACAATGTCGGACTTTGTAGTGTCTCTATAAAATCTTAAGGGCTCCTCGCATGCCCAAAATTTGTATATTTTATTTTTAAATTTAGCTTACCCCTCAATCGCTCCTACGATTCACTTGAATAATTACATTACAAAAAACATAATTTTATTATACTAGCACTTTAAATAAGCCCGGGTCTAGAGATGGTCCGCTTGATATACCGGGTCTCACAACGATCTGGACAGCAATACATATATATATATTTATTTATATTTATTTATATCATTCAACGTAGTGTCATATTCAGCTTTTGAGCGTCCGCGACTACCCGTTCGTACATTTCAGCTGTACAGATAACGCGAGTGATGTTCGAAACCGATTTTAAATGTTTGATTTATCGATATACAAGTGCAGTCCCGTGTGTGTTTGCTGTGTACTCACTAGCGCGCATATAGTGCTATAGATGGTGGTTTGCCATTGTTTTTCACGTGATTATTAACGAGTATTTAATTTAATTTTTCGTAATAGTTTCTGTCACCAGCCGGGATCGAATCCGAAACTTCCGTAACGAAAGCCAAGCACTCTAACTACAAGGCTATCACAACAACATACATATTGTAACTAACCAAATAGGCTGATTCTTTTAATTTAAATATATATATATATATATATATATATTAATTACAACTTAATTCTTAGGCTACCCCCCATTCGAAAAAATGTCCCAATTTTATGTAACGAAAAATGTAATGAAACAATATCTTAATTTTATATAATGAAAGTTAAATGTTAGGATAGGATTTTTGTGATTATGTTTTGTTTTTCTTTTTCTGTTGATGCCAGTAAGAATTACGTTGTAAATTTTGATCATTTTATACAAAGTATAGAAGAGAAAGAGACATAAATGAAAGTAAGAGGGGTGAAGGGACACAGCCCCTTGCGAGGCCAAAATGACTGAGTTTATATATATATATATATATATATATATATATAGGGAAAATGAAGGATTGTGAATAGTTTTCGTGCGTACTTTAAGAGAGGTTAGCGATGTACATATGTACCGAGCTCGTAAATGTGTAATTTTGTTACAACATAATCGCGGGTTGCATTAGACAAAATTCCGAGCAATCTGACGAACTCGCTAGACGTAAGCTGGTGTACGTGTGCTTGTGTCAGTAATTTAATCGAGTATGAATGACGTCACAGTGCATGTCGAAGCTTGCGATTAAATATTAGTAATTATAAAAAGGTATCGAACATCGCGGTGACCGAAAGGTTGATGGAAAATTTCGCACTAGAAGCGATGCCTAGACAATTGCTCGGCAGTGCAAATTATTGCGTACAAATAAGCGTTTTTTTCGACGCCGTAGGCTTCTTTTTTCCTCGCCGTCCGATTAACGTTGTGATCGATCGGTAATCGTTTTGTCGCACGTTGTATTTAGAAGAACTGGTCGAGTAGCATAACCGCGATACCGGAAATATACATATACTGTTTTTTTATTATTTTATTTAATTTCGTTTCTTTTTGTTCTTCCGATTTTAAGTTCAATCCTTATGACTGGCGTTCGCGTGGTAGTCGTATTGAGCAAGGGGCATTGTGGACCGCTCTGCGGTGAGTAGGAAAGGCTTCTTTTTCCTCTTTTGGTTTAAGTGTTTTTTAATTTTGAAGAATTCTGTTTCTTCAATGGTGCTCGAACGCGTTTAAACTTTAATTGAAGAAGGCAGAACCCATACAAAATATAGAGAATTAGACCATAAATCTATGTTTAAAAAAAATTTACTTTTAGGGCTGGTATGAAAACGTAGATTACTAATTGCTGATTAGTAATTAGTAATTAGGAAATTATAAAAATAAATATCGAGTAATGTTTTTCATTGAAATCTTAATGCAGGAAATTTAGAATTTTTTTTTTAATGAATTTTGTTTGCTTCGCTGTACCGCAGTATATTAATTCAAAAATTTCTTTAAAACGTTCGATTACTAATGTAAAAAAAAAAAAAAAGAAATTCTCTCACTGTTTTATTCAGACTCGGAACTTAAATGTCCATAATCCGAATGTTAATAAAAGGTGATTGAATGATATAATTATTAGTTATTTAATATTTTTATAATAGTGTCAAAGATGAGAAGTGAATAAATTGTTCAAAATCGGAAAATTTTGATTAGTTTCAATTTATGAACGCTGGTTTTCTTCAGTACATGTGCTCTCAATTTACACAGTTTTGCAAATGTGTAATTGCCGGAAAAAATAAAAAGGTTATAAAAATTCGTAATCTTATTCTCGTTGTTTAACATGGTGGTTCTGTGCAATTTAACGGAAGCGTTTTTTTTTTTTTTTTTTTTTTTTTTTTTTTTTTGGAAAAGATAATATTATTCTAGAAATATTTCGCGGTAGAATTATATCAGTTGTGCGCTATTTTGGACTATCGCTTTTATGAATAGTTTTCATTATATACAAGGGCATCGCCAGCCGATGAGCCAGCGGGAGGGGGCCAGATGATAGAAAGAGGATATGAATCATAGGAAAAATAAAATTTATAAGTTGTAAAGACTTCATATTTTATTAAACAGGAATAAAATCTTAATTAGCACATAATTTTCGTGGGTTTCTGACAAATTGTTCATGATTACGCGCCTATGAATACTCATCATAGCCAGTTGATTAAAAAGTTTCAAGGATGCGGGGGGTGGCAACTGCCCCCCTGCCCCCCGCTGGCGACGCCCATGATTATATATGAACTTTATTTTTTCTTTCGTAACTATACCGAAAGTCTTTGTTCGCCATATTGATGTTTACCTGTATAGAAAAGAAAAAAAAAAGGGTGTACACGAAATTCATGCCTTGCAATAAATTAGAAATAATATAAAATGATGTATGGAAATAGTAAGACGTTCCTATTTATATAGATATTCGTGGACTTTCTTCGTGATTGTTTTATTATTAAACACATTTAAAGAAAATATTTAAAAAAGATAGAACAGGAAAATGTTGTGTTAGCTTAAAACTATCTGCAGATTTCTTCTTTGTTAACTGCACAAATTCGGATTTCTAAACGCCGTTGTATCATATTCATTGCAATATTTATGGAAATAAGCCAGCTAAGAGATGTCTTAGTTGGTTAGGCGACGATATTTCCTTCAAATAGAACATCTTAGTTTGAATCCTACTATTGAAAATATTGAAATTCTCATTTACATCGATTTATTAGACAAACCCAAATTAATTAAAGAAAAAAAAAAAAAATCGATATCGAAAAATAATATTTTTTGCTCAAAGTCATTGATGTCACTGAGGGGATATTTCATGGTGATGTAGAAGAAATTTTGGTAACCCAAATTCCTGACCAACACAAATAATTGGGTTTAGCTGATGAAATCTGATAAAGTATCGGAAATAATTTGTAAATACGTCTAAATAAAAACCGCGTTTCACCGTCGCCAAATTAATCACACCAAAAGTTTGTGCCGAAACAATTTCGTACCGAAAAGGTGGCGCTAAATCATTCGCGCTAAAAGTGAGCGTCTTTCATTTCGTTGCTAGTTGACAATTGTAATAAATTAATTGCTAATTTTTTGCATTTCTTTTGCACTTGGCAGCGAAACTGGTTTCGAATTCAATTTTTTTTTTTTTAAATTTAAGAAGGGGTACTAAACCACTCGCTGCATGTAACTACCTAGGTTATCGCAGTGAGTGGACCCACGTTTAAAACAGACTCCTTAGCTCGCTAGCCTGAACGAAAGTCATAAGATTGTTCAAAGCAGTAGGGGGCATTTGAGAGGATGTCTTCAATCGATGTGATCTGGCCTCGCCGTAACCCATTTAGACGTGTGCATTTCAGCAAGATATGCGAAACTGACGGGTATTCATCGGTAGAACAAAGTGGGCAGGTACTTGGCTTTGGGGCTTGTTTGAGGATATAGTCGTGGGAAAAGGACGTATGTCCCGTTCTCAGGCGATTGATTGCCGAAAACACTTTGCGCTCTGTTCCGACTCGAGGCCACCATGGCTCCGTCGTAGGCTTCAGTTCCCTGAGAAAGGTCGACTGAGACATCCAGTCATGACTCCACTGTGCGAAAACCGTATCTGACAGGAAATCTCTCAGAGATAATGGACCAAAAGCAAATAACGGCATTAGGCACATCATGAATGACCGAGCGACCAGGTCAACCCGCTCATTCCCCGGAACACCGGCATGACTACGGACCCATAAAAAAACAACTCGGCATCCCCTTCGGCTCAGCTGGTATAAGATAGCCAAGACTTCTAGGACCATTGGTGATTCCGGGTGATCTGACTGCAAAGCACGTATGGACTGCAAGGAATCAGTCACCAGTAAGATTCCGAGCGGTTGGGATCTCAGTTCTAAGTATGCCTGAAGACAAAACAACACAGCATACATTTCGGCTTCCGCAATGGATACAACGTTGTTCAACCGCATGCCCTCTGCGATTCCGTCTATTTCGAAAGCGCATGCAGCTCGGGCAGCCTTGGACTCATTAGCTTTGGATCCATCAGTGTATGCTTTCGAGAACGTGGTATATTTATTAATAATATTTAGCACCCTGTGCCCTCGCAGCGCCGGTGGGTGATTATTATCAGTGAGAGTTGTGATAGCTTCTACCTGAAAAGAAGCCCAGGGTGGGGGTAATTTTGAAAAGTCCGTTCTGGGTGTTAAGTTGGGCTTTATGTTATTTTGCAACAAGATTGCATTGACTTCAGGTAGGTTATCCTTGGGAAAGTCAGGCTCCGTAGTTACGTCGCAATGATTCTCCGCAGCCCATGAAAGCATATCGCGATAAGTGAAGAACTTTCTGTTGTAAGACAACGGTGATATACCAGCTAACAAACATAGGCTTTTAGCTAGAGATGTACGATGGGCGCCAAGTATCATGCGAATAGCGGCGTTATGGATTGGGTCAAGTGTTTTTAATAGGAAACCACTCGCTGACGAGTACACCTGACTCCCATAATTGATTTTGCTGAGGACCAGTGCTTTATAAATATTTAAGAGAAACTTTGGCTGAACATTAAATTTGGGATTTGACAAGAACTTGATTACCCTTAAAGACTGAAGGGATTTAGTTTTTAAATCAGATATAAAGGGCTTCCACGTCAGGTTGGCGTCCATCAAGATGCCTAGGAAAGTTGCTGTTGTTTTATAAGGAATTGGACTATTGTTCACTTGTAGTGATGGCGGATTCTGAACAGGACGACCTCTATGGAACACAACGTATTGAGACTTCTGAGACGAGAAATCCAGTCCATTCTTTCCTGACCATTGCTGCAATCTATTAATTGTATTTTGCAGGATAGACTGGGCCAAGGAAGGGATGTTAGATGCCACGGATATGTTTAGATCATCTATATATAGGCGAGCACTTACTGGAGGCCTGATGCATTCAACAATATCGTTTATATAGAGGATAAACAGGGTAGCACTTAAGGCGGAACCTTGAGGTATCCCGTTCTCTATTGGAACTTTTCTCGATATCGAGGAGCCAATTCGCATTTGAATCCATCTATCGCTCAGATAGTTGTGAATGTATCGCCCCAGCTTACCGCCCACCCCGACCGCTTTTAATTTCCGAAGCAAGTGTTGCCTCGATACGCGGTCGAATGCCTTCTCCATATCGAAGAATACTGGATAAAGGTGGTGTCGACGATGAAAGGCAGATACAATTTGTCTTTGAAAGCTCAATAAATGATTAATGGTTGACTTTGATTTTCGGCCTCCAGCTTGAATTGGTGATAGGACAGCGTTTGCTTCAAGGAAATGCAGAAGTCGCCTGTTCACCATCTTTTCCATCGTTTTAGACAGGACAGACAGCAATGATATTGGTCGGTACCTTTCAACTTGGAAAGGATTTTTATTCACCTTTGGGATAGGAATGACGGTCGCAACTTTCCATGCATCCGGAATAGCCCCAGCTGACCATACCTGATTATATACATTCAGTAGGAATTCCTTAACATGGCCCGGGAGATATTTCAACATGTAGGGGTGTATCGAATCTTCACCGGGTGCACTGTTCCTGGTGTGATACTTAAGTTGGAACTCTAGTTCAGCCATAGAAAAAGGGCAGTTATAAGGATCGTCAGCATTGGAATCGAAATTAATGGACTGTTGCTCATAAAGTGTTTTTTGCTGTTGGAAATTGCTGGAATACTTCAGTGCCGAGAATTCTGTGGAAAAATAATGTGCAAATGCTTCTGCAACATCTCTAGTCTCTGTTATGTGAACTCCATTGACTTTTAATGTTGGGTGCGTACGGGTACTATTGCTGTTACTAATAGTTCTGATTTTTTCCCACATTACGTGAGCATTAACTGTTTGAGGAATTGATGCTGCGAAAGAATTCCACGACTCCTATTTTTTGCTGCGGATGAGGTCTCGGGCAGCTGCTCTACACTTCTTAAATGTGATTAGGTCCTCAACCTTTCCAGTTGACTTATATTTCCTGAGAGCTCGTTTTCGCTCTGTTATCGCTTTTTTAATGTCATCGCACCACCACGGAACTGGTCTGCTCCGCTTTCTTTGTGATACTTTTGAAATTGTTGCGTTGGCTGCCTCCGAAGTCACATTTTTTACGACATTTATATTGATTTCTATTGACTCTGTTGGTTGAGGAAGAGTCGTCACTCTCTTCGAATATGCTTCCCAATCTGCTCTTTGAAAAATGAAACGCGGCATTAATCCATCAAGCTGGTTGGGTGTCAGTGTACTTTTAAACCCTATTATTATAGGAAAGTGGTCGCTCGAGCATAAGTCGTCCATCACCCGTAGGGAAAATTTAGGGGCCAGCATGCTTAAGCACAGGGCTAGATCTATCGTTGAGAAAGTGTGATGCGTAAAATTAAAATGGGTGGGTGAAGTTGTAGTGAGTAACACCAGGTCGCTATTAATCACAATATCGGATAATACTCGTCCATGCTGATTTGAGGACAACGAGCCCCATAATGGCGAGTGAGCATTAAAGTCTCCGAGGAGCATTGCATCACTTCCGAGCGCACTGATGAGGGAATCCATTTGGCTGCGGGTTACCTCGCTTCCAGGAGGTAGGTAGCAATTACAAATTTTTACTTCTGACGAGGAAAGAGAAGGGATGTTGACTCGTATAGTTACAGCTTGAAAAGTGGTTGTAATTGGTATCTGTTGCGCTGGTAGTGACGTGTGCACTACGTCGCCACACCGCCACTCGCTCTCTCCCCGTTTGGGTTATCATACCGGAAAATATTATAATTCTTAATGGACGTTCTGGACTATTTGGCTTAAGTCTGGTTTCTTGCAGGCATACTATTAGTGGTGAGATCTCGGCTATTAGCTGTTCTAGTTCGGCCCTATTGCTTGCGAAACTTCGACAGTTCCACTGCATTATCACTCCTATATTTTCCAAATCCATTTCTATTTTCATGAAAAAAATTTACTGTAATATTAAAGCTCTTACGGTGGGGCCGCTGAGAGTGTCTTATTTAGCAACGTTATGGTGAGGAGTCTTTATTATCTGCACGAAGTTCATCGTTATTTATCTTGTCTGGTGCGTTTTGCATTTTTGAAATTTTATTTAGTTCTTTTATTATACGAGTGCATCTATTTTTAGCGTTTGGAGCATTTAAAAATGGTTTTACCGTTGATAACATGTGTATGAGACCATCTTTGTCCTCGGTGTAATCATTGGCATAATTTATAAAATCGGGGTCTGAACATACATTTTTCATAAATAACTTGAACTCCTCATAGGTCATATATAAAGGGGAGTTTTTGCTGTTAAAGAGGTGTTTAGCCCCTGCAATTATTTTTTCTACTTCTACCGATTTTTTGGGCTTTTGAGTAGGGTTGGTGGCCGCTGTGGTCGATGTAGTCGACTGCGCCGAATCCATTTGTATCGGCATGGTCACAGTCTCCTGCATCTTTCCCTCCGAATCTTCATTTTCCATACTCTTCCGCTTGGTTTCTGGCTGGAAAGAAAAATTCGGCTGTAACTGATCTGCGACGGAGGGTGGCGGCGATATTGGATGGGGGCGTTTCTGGGCTGCGCTAGCTTGATCATGGGTACTTTCATCCACACTATGCCTCTGTTCGTCCTGTTGCATCGTTATGTGTTCTGGCTCGTTTACGGTATCTTCTTTAGTTTTGGTACGTTTACAATTTGTACAACCATGATCTTCGAGGTGGGTGAAAATGCGGTATTCGTGGTCATTGTGTTTAATTAGGAAAGATTCAGGGATGTGAAGGCAGTCGACGCTTTCAATGTAGACTTGTCGCCTCCAGCTAATTATGTGCCCGAATTCTGGATCGGAAGGATTAACCCGCAATATAGCTATCGGTGAGAGTTGTTTAACCCCCATGATAGACGACAAGTATTGTGCAATTATTTCGTTCGGTATGGTGGCTGAAACGTTAGACAGCACGAGTTTATTAGCCGGATTTCTCACCCTGCGTGCTTGGATTGTTTCTTCACCTATCGTTATTGTTCCGTTATTTTTGAAGAACGAGTCTGTTCGGTGGACGGATTTTAAGAAAATTATTATTCTATCGCCGCTGATACGAGAGCCGGCTGTGATATTATGAGCACCACCGACTTTGTCTTTCAGCGCTACGAAATAGTCGCGAATTGATCGAGGAGAGATGTACGGGAATATTATGCCCTGTTCGTCTTTAGGGTGTTCAAATTTCGTTAACGGAATAATTTTTTTCGTTGTTTTAATTTTTTCCGCGAAGGTTTGTTTGGATCGCGTATTTGAAAACTTAGCGGGCGCATTTATCGACAGTGGTAAAGCGGGGAAATCGTGATCAGATGTACAGCTCGGCAGTGCAGAGCTGTTCGTGTTATGTGTAATGGTTGTGTTATCAGTGAAAGAGTGTTGGTGTGTGTCTGTGTGGGGTTGTGTGTGAGTGGATGCGCGATCACTCGCATGTTTCGGTATCGAAAGAAATGAAACGGTATCACCTGATTGCTGTGGTTGTAGATTCGTTTGGTTTATCGGCGATTGAGCCGGATTCCCGGTCGATGATGAAGCGGGTAGCATCGCTCCGTTCAATTATCACCGAACGGTATGCGACGTACAGATAATACGATATTACGAGAAATCTAATTAATTATTACACTGAACGCGTTAAATACAAATTTTTAGAAACGATCACAATCATGATAATTAAATTTCGCTAAAGTCGTGTAATAATTAATGTAAATTTCGGCCTGTGGTTCTTTTTTCGCTTCATTTTTCATACATTTTTCTGTGAAATTATAAATTTTTATTTTAGTCAATCGACGAATGACACCCCATTATTTCCTAACATTGCATTGTTGAAAAGCCACAATTTTTTTTTGTACACGAGTCAAATAAAAAACTACCCGGCTGTCGACTAATTTCTTTCAATACTTTATGTGTAAAATGATGAAAGGAATCTTTAAATTTTTTTTTTTTTTTTTTTTTTTTTAAAATAAAAATAATAGTGAGGATTTCCATGCGCTGTGTTTAACTACTGAGGCTATTACAGCACATGGAGCCTACTTAGGAAGGTTAAACTCTATGGTATAGGCCGCTGCTACGCACGAAAGCCAACATAGCTGCGACCGCAGACGGAACGTTCGATAAGATCTTAGAGATAGAGGTGGTAGTGAAATAAGTGGATCTTGGTGCCGCAAAAGAGAAACATTCGAGAAGGAGGTGAGATGTAGACGGGGCGCTTGGTTGACCACAGAAGAAGCAGACATTTGGGGGTGCTTATCCCGTGAAGATATACCCGTGCGAAAGGGTTGTGTGACATGTTCGGAGGCGATTCAAGACAGAAAAATCTCTGCGAGAAATTTCGTCTATGGGCCACCAGGGTTCTGTGGTTGATTTTATGCTTCGGAGGAATGTACTTGCGGATTTCCATTCCTGTTGCCATTCTTCTCCAGTTTGGTGCATAAATAAATGGGCCATTGTGGGGGGAAGAGGGGGATTACATGGCATTGGAAAGTATAGTGTCGCCTGAGCTGCTCGATTGACGCGCTCATTACCTGGGACTCCTACATGGGCCGGCACCCATAGGAAGGATATTTCAGAGTTTAGGTGGGATAGTCTGTATAGTAGGTAGTGGACTTTTCTTATCAGGGGGTTTTTGGGTTTTATTTCTGAAATAAGTTGAAGGGAATTTAAGGAGTCAGTTATAAGTAGGGCCTTTTGGGACTGGGGGTTCGTATCAGTATAGTGTTGAATGCAGAAAACAATCGCATATATTTCAGCGTGCAGTGCTGTGCAGCAATCATGCAGTCTGACTGACTCTGCTGTTTTTGATACTTCGAAGGAGCATGCCGCCGGTGACTGATAACCTTTTGCCTTCGCTCCATCTGTGTAGAGGCATACATGATCGGTGTAGCTCGCTATGGTGTTTTTTACTATTTGTACTACGTTTAGGGGATATTGTGCTTTATTGAATTTTGTGAGAGATATGTTTATATTTGTGATCGGCTGACTCCAGGGAGGTACAGTTATTGCGAAATCTGGTAAAGCTCTTGGGATTGAGGGGATTTGGAAATGACCCATAACTGAAAAAAGTTCAGGCACTGGATCGTTCCCAAAACTCCCATTAGGGGATATGGTGGCCGGCTCGAGTGACGGGGTCTTAGTATTACTAAGAAGGGAGCTCAGTTCTTTGAAGTTGTAATATTTCCTATAATAGGATAGTGGGGGATAACCTGCCAGTGCACACAAACTTACAACAGGAGTAGAGGGATGAGTGGACAAAATAGACCGGAGGGCCGCAAAATGTACAGGATCTAAGGATCTTAGCACACTATTGGCGGCTGAGGAGTACACCTGGCACCCGTAATTGATTCGCGAAAGGATGATTGATCTATATATTGTAAGGAGTAGTTTTGGATTTATGTTGTATTTGTAATTCGACAGATATTTTAGGATGGACAAGGATTTTAGACATTTAGCTTTGAGCTCACGTATGTGATCGCGCCAGGAGAGTTTTTTATCAAATATTAAGCCTAGAAACTTAACTGATGGACGGTTTGGGATAGGAACACCATTTAGACTCAGGAATATGTTGGAAAGTGCGTTTTGGCGTCCCCTGTGGAAATCAACACATATTGTTTTTGTTGAGGAGAAGGTCAAACCGTTGTCATTGGACCACTTTTGGAGCTTTTTTATGGATTTTTGTAGGATATTTTGAGCGTTTATAGGATGGTTGGATGATAGGGAGATGTTTAGGTCGTCCACATAGAGCCGGGACGTTACAGGGGCGGCAAGACAGTCAGTTAACTCGTTAATGTAGTATATGAACAAGGTTGCACTTAAAGCAGAGCCTTGTGGTACACCATTTTCCAACAGTATCAGTTCAGACGTTGACGAACCAGTCGTAACTTGGATCGTTCTATTGTCTAAGAAGCTGTGTAGGTATTTACCCATTTTTCCGGCGATTCCCGCCGATCGCAGTTTTAGTAGTAGGCCATGACGCCACAGGCGATCAAAAGCTTTCTCTAAATCGAAAAATACTGCATAGAGGTGCTGTTGACGCTGAAACGCCGAGAGTATCTGCCTTTGCAGGCTAAGTAGTTGGCTGACTGTTGATCTTGCCTCTCGCCCGCCGGCTTGGTTAGGAGAAAGAAGACTTTTCTGTTCGAGAAAAAACAGGAGACGCCTATTAACCATCTTCTCCAGCGTTTTGGAAATGACATTCAATAACGAGATAGGACGGTAACTTTCGGGAAGTGAAGGGTCTTTGTTTTCCTTTAGTATTGGGATTATATTTGCCGACTTCCATTGCGCGGGGATGTTTCCAGAATTCCAGATTTGATTGTATATGTGTAGGAGAAAATGTTTTCCGGAAATTGGGAGGTACTTAAGCATGTATGGGTGGATGCCGTCGGGGCCAGGAGCAGTGTTGGATGTATGGTGGTTGAGTTGGAAATTTAGTTCTGAGATGGTAAAATTACTATTGTATGATTCATTGGATTCGGGTGGAAAGTGCACTGGCTGTTGCTCTGCATGGTATTTCATGCTACGGAAAGCGGGGGGATACTTTTCTGATGACGATGCTGCGGTGAAGTGATTGGCAAACGCTTTGACAACGTTAGCTTCATCCGTTATTAGACTACCATTGATGTTGAGAAGGACGCGTTTTGGGACAGTGCTAATTCCATTGATGGATTTTATTTTATTCCATATAGTCCTGTTTGACGTTGATGAGGAGATGGATGAAATAAACTGTGACCAGCACTCTTGCTTTTTGTCGCGAATGAGAGCTCTGGCAAAAATGAATACATACGAATCTCAAGAAAAGGAAATTTAAATAATTTTTTTTTTTTTTATTTTAAAAATAAGTTGTGTGTCTCACAGGGCAAATATGCCCGTTGTAATCAACGTTTATTAAAATAGATGTGTAGTACAAAAATTAAAACTAACTTAACTTATTCCACAAATAACAATTATAATAAAACTAGCATTATATTAAAATTATAGTATATATATATATATATATATATATATATATATATATATATATATATATACGTAAGTCAACAAATAACATTTTTTTTTTTTCCTACCCTGGGCGCGCCAGAGGCCTTGACCCAACAACATGAAAAATTATGAGTTATAACTAAATAGCCAAGCGGTCAGAAATGGAAAAGACAAAGGACAGCAGCAATGGAATAACTGAAGGCAATGGGAAGGAAAGAATATAGGTATCGTTAAAGGGAGTAGGAAGACCCAAAACTAGAAGTTAGGCGTAAAGAAAGGAGCGTTCTTTAGAGAGTGTAGAACATTCGAATAGGATGCGATTTGAGTCACAAACACAAGAAGGCTCAGAAGCGTGAAGAGTGCAGAAAGGAGAAGGGGACAAAGCGAATCGAAAGCGAGAAGAGGGGAGTAGAGAATGATTGATTCTAAGCCTAATTAAGGAAACAACAGTGGAACGACGACAGGTAGGAATAGATTGAAACCAAGGCAGGAAACTAGGAACCGGTTGAATAAGACGGTACTGTGAAAAGCGATTTGAGAATAAAGATGGATACATGTCAGTCCAAAGTCTAGAATGATTAGAGCGTGACATAGAAAGAATGTCTGAGGAAGGGAAAGAGGCGAGGAAAGAACCAATGCGGGCGGCTGAGCGAGCTAAAGAGTCAGCTGCGTCATTGCCCTCAATATTGGAATGACTAGGGACCCATAGAAAGTCTATGAGAATGGATCGGAACGAGAACAAAGACGAGACAAGAGATCGAATAGAGAGGATGATACCGTCAGAAGTATGAGAAGGAGGAGAGGAGATGGTTTGAAGAACGCCTTTGGAATCAGAAACAATCAGGAATTTGTGAACCCCACTCGTAGAGGATATGAATTGGATTGCACGAAGAATTGAGATCGACTCGGCTGAGAAGATAGAGCAGAAAGAAGGAAGTCTGAAAGACTCAGAGTGCAGGCACGTAGGAGACGTATACGCGCCACCCACGTCCCCATCACTCTTGGAGCCATCCGAGAAAATTAAGGCATGGGAAGGAAAAGCAGAGTTCAGCAGCTGAAGGAATTCGAAGTTGACTACATTGTGAGAGGAAGAATTAGCTCGGACTGGAAGAGAGGAGAAATTGATGGGGGGCCATATGCTATTAAAATCGAAAGAAAAGTAAGGAAGACTGTTATAAGAGGAAACGTAGGGAGAAAAATTGGATATGCGATAAAATCGGAATTCTATGAGGCGCCAAGCGCCAGTGATTTTTGATATGAAGGTAGGAAGGAATAATATTGGATGACAAAATGGGGAGGCGTTTTATTAAAAATCGATAACCGAGGAGTGAACGACGAGTGGAAAGAGGTTGAGTGCAAGTTTCAGATAGAATCGCAGGAATAGGAGAAGATCTTAAAGCGCCAATGCATAGGCGAAGGCAGGAATTCTGAATTGCGTCAAGTTTCGAAAGGAGAGACTTGGAGGCATTGCCATAAATGAAGGAACAATAGTCGAGTTTGGACCGAATAATTGATTTATATAGAATTAATAGAATGCACGGGTCCCCATCCCATCTGAGCGGAGATAAAGATTTGAGGAGATTGAGTCTTTTGATCGAGGAATTATAGATATAATTAATATGTTCATGAAATGTAAGGCGACTATTTAAGAAAAGACCTAGATTACATATGAAATTAACAGTGGGAATAGGTGTACCAGATACGCTGATGTTTATAAAAGCACGATTAAAGGGGCGGAGAGCAAAGATTATACAGGAAGACTTGGAAGGGGAAAGAGAGAGGTGGAGAGTAGATAGAGCATTGCTAAGATGGGACAATGAATGATTTAACTCGTTGGTGGCGGAGGACAGATCATCTGAGGTGGAATAAACTAAAATGTCATCAGCAAAAAGGAGAGAGAAGGAGGGAACAGGGAGCGAAGCAATATCGAAGGAGTAAATATTAAAAAGAGTGGGGCTAAGGCAGGAACCCTGGGGAAGCCCACGATAGACGCATCTGGAGGTGGAAAGAGAAGGAGAAGATAGATAAAGAGTTCTATGTTGAAAGAGGTTGAGTATGAGAGTGATAAGAACCGGAGGAAGATTAAGAGAGAGCAGTTTGGAGCCCAGAGAAGGAAGATGCACATTATCGAATGCAGAGCAGACATCGACAAAAGAAGCGACAGTAAATTTCTTTGATAGGAATGATTTATAGATATCTGCAAGGAAGGTACTGATGCAATCTACCGGGCCAAGCCCGGGGCGAAAACCGAACATATTAGACGGAATTAGATTATTATGCTCAAGCCACCAAACGAGACGGTTATTTATTAAATCTTCAAAGAGTTTGCGCAGACATGAGGCTACGGAGATAGGACGGAAGGAACACTGGTTTTTTTTAGGAATTGGAATGACGATGAAGTCATTCCAAGACTCAGGAGTAAAACCAGAGAGTAAGAAAGAGTTGAAGATATTCAGAAGGGAGAGTAGCGAGGAAGGAGAGAGTTTTTTAAGAATAGGGAAAGAAAGACCGTCCAGGCCAGGAGCAGAAGGAGAGGTTTTATTAAGGACGGACAAGAGTTCCTCGTAGCGGAAAGGAGACGTTAGGAAATGAGGTTCTGAGGAATTTGGGAGTGAAGGAATGTTCGATTCCTCGAAAGTGGGGACATACGGAGGAGCAATAAAACGATTTAGGTTTGCTGTTAAGGTATTTTTAATGTGAAATTTTCAGTTACGGATTTAACATGAATGCGAACAACTTTATTGTTTTTATCTTTATATATATATTTTGTTGTTTTTTTTTTAATTCTATTTCAAAGAACGAATCCACATTACGCTGGTTTAGTTCATTTTAAACTCGGTTTACTTTATTTAAATTATATTCCTGCGTTGAGTATATTTATTTCTCTGTTAGTTGATGAATAAAAAGAGAACACTTGTACACTATGATCATTTATTAATTACGGAAATGATACATACCGCCTAACAATGTCAACTGTCACAGCGTACTAATAAATACATGCTATGAGGAAAATGATTCATTAACCTCATTACTAAAGAACAGAACTAACGAAGAATGGTTTAATTCACTTATAGCCCTATTTCTTTTTTTTTACAAGGCCGCCAAGCCAGTTAATTTAGTCGCGTTATCCGTAGTTATACAAAGAGCCGAATGTTAATACACTATTTAAAAATACGTTTCTCAGAGCACGATTAACATAATTAGCGCGAGCGTCTTATAATTAAATACGTTTAGAGAGATCATTTATAATAAATAGTTCCATCGCCGCCGCTGCTAAAACCGTACCAACATTGTTTAAACATTAAAAAGCAGAATCAAAAATCAAAAATAACAAATTGCATACGAACAGTAAATGTTCACAAAAACTTACAAATGTTCGATAAAATAATTTTTTTTAAAATTCCAAGTATGTACTCAAGATGACACGGGTTTAATGTTTAACTAACATAAAAATTTAGAAAAATAAAAATATTTTAATTCTGCTGAGCATTACAATTAAAAATAAATAATATTATACCTATCGTAGCATAGAAAATTGAAAGAAATAAACACGCATGGTCCTCGATCCGTTCTCATTTCTTTTTCTTTTCGTTTCTAACCGAAGATGAACTGCGACCGAAAATGTTGTTACTCCAAGATAAGTATAATATTCTTTATTTTTAATTGTAATGCAGCGCAGAATTAAAATATTTTTATTTTTCTGGGCATTGGCAAACAGGAATGTTAGAGAACATAAACATTTATTCGTAACAATTGTTCTTCACTTCACGTGAATACGATACAAACATTTATTGGTTAATCTGCCGGTCCTTTGATTATTTCATTTTCCTTACCAAATATTTATAACTATTACTCTAAAATGATTTTGAACATATTCGTGAACGTGCTGTAAATTTACTTCGTATTTCTTATTAAACTGCTCTACCGTATTATTATAAATAATGAAGGTAATCTGCACATTTTGCATTCCGCAAAGTAAAGCAGCTTGGTACATACTTAGGATAAGGTAGGAAAGTTAAAACCTACCACTAACATAAATAGAGAGTTCATATACTTTATATAAGTTAGATTTTATGCAATGTGCGTGTGTAGCATAATGGTATGCATGTGATGATGATAATAAATGTAATTAAGGAATCAGATTACTAGCCTCTACGGATCTAGTGCAATCCCAGTAATACGCGATTGTTTAGTACAGACTGAATTAATGAATAAAATTGTTATCCAAATGATGAAAATTATTGTCGACAAGATATACATGTATGCTGGTGTACATGTTAAGTGCATAAAGAACATATAGGATATAATTTTAGCGCCGTATATTATAACTATTTTGTAACGAGCTGCTCTCAGTTTAATTAGCAAGTAGAAAATTGTGCATAATGGATAGTAGATAAGCAACTGTAACTTACAGCGCATTTGAACTGCAGAGTAAGTCGACTCGCTAAGAGTAAAGTTGAACATTGCCTAAGTCGACTATATCTCGACTCCGAAGTCGTTTTCTATTAGCTGTACAACAGATACCTTTCTAGAATCACGAAATAAACAACTGGCGACGTTGGCACAAAGTTGAAATACGTAAGTCGCCTATTCACTTTTATACGCTATTCCGAACTTAAAAAATAACAGAACACCCTTGAACACGCCATTCATTTTCCTTTGCACCATTTTAAGTTACCCGAAAAAAAAAAAAAAATAGAAAACATTCTGTACGTTCGGCATGTACTGTTTTAGCGCATTCTGCAGCTTTAGCGTAATTAGGTGTATTTTCTGAGGGGGACCTGGCCCTTAACCAACATTTTATTAGCGGGACCGGAGAGTAATGCCGCTTTTTTCGAATGCCATCATTCATCTGTCATTATCAATTGATTGTCCGCTTGTCTACCATACTCACCCGATATTACGCTATCAGATTTTCATTTATTCCGATCATTGCAACATTTTGTACGTGGCAAAAAATTTGAAAGCTTGGAGGGTATCCAAAATACTCTCTCCACCTACTTCGCTGAAAAGCCCCAAGTGATTTCTACTGATCCAGTATTGAAAATTTGCACACTAGACGGCAAAAGGTGATCGATAACGGTGGCGATTACATCATTGAATAAAAATAAATACTTTGTGGAAAGTTAAGTCTTTGAATTTAGAGTAAAAAATGACATTACATTCCTTTACTCTGTGTGCAATAGAATTTGTGTAAATATCAAAAACAAATCGACAAACGGTTCAATAAATATAACAGTGTTATCCATGTTACTAGATAATTTATTAAAAAATATTTAATATCTAAAAATTATATTAATTTAAGTTTTCTATTTTTTTCAAAAAAATGCTTCAAAACCATATCAGCAGTAATATTTTCTTTTACATAATCGTTTTCAATGTAAAGCACGCAAGTACGAGTATTTGAGAATCTCTCTTGCGTCATTGTGTTTCTGAGTCACGTTTTCACTCTCCTCATGACTGAAAAGCTACCTTCGCATCTAGCTGAGCTGACTGGAAGCACGATTGCAACTTAGTTTGTGAAGATTAAGGCAAAGGTCTTTCTTGACTTCTTTCACAACGGTCTCTAATATGATGTCAACGTCTTTGGTTACCATCATATTTCGTATTATCATTTGGTAATCATGTAAGAAAGTAAGATCATTGCCGAGGACATCTTTGTAATTTGGAATAAAAGAATTTCCATTTTCGAGATCTTTTAAATGCATCAGCTGATTGTGCCGTGGGCAAATTAACAAACCTGCCTTCCATATTCATTATTACGAGTACATAATCCATTATTTGCAAATGAATATTAATCTTCCAATATTGGTCACTGCAGCTGGTGTGTCAGATAATAGATCATTCCAACTTCCTTTTCCAAGTGTAGACTTAAATAAAAAAGTCCTTATTTCTATCATTCTGCTGAGAGACGGTCTCATTTGCTTATTGTTGTCGGTTCTAAAGATATTTCATGATTTTTAAAAAATTCTTCAATCTGCTTCCATATTGTGTCAAATTGATTTCGGATTCCCTCAAAACACTTAATGATGTCCTCAATCATATCGCTTGCTTGTCTAAGCGTTGCACTTTTGTTTTGGAAATATTTGCTTAGTACATTGACCACTGAAAGTACCAAGTGAAACACATGTAAACAGATTACAAATTTTCTGGTTTCGTAATGCAAGTCAGCAAACCAAGGGCTTCTACTGCATGTTTGTCCCGGTTTTTTGTTGATCTCATGCTCTAAAACTGTTTTAAGTACACCGTAGTTAGTTATCGCTCAGGCTCCTTATTTCACAAAGGGATTTTATGCCGAGAGCATCATGAATAGTAATGTAGGTGAGCATGATTACCGGGATATGAAAAATGGATGTGAAAAACTTCGATACTATTAAAAAAGCGTTGTTGCCGATGAAATATTTGCACATGAATCCATAAGGACTAGATTAAGTCTGTGTGCTAGGCACAGTGTATGTAAATTGCATGAGGGTGGTACACTTCCTTTACAACTGCTTGCAGGCCCTTGTGTTTCCCTGACATCACATTGGCCCCGTCATATGACTGTGCAATTATTGGAATATTCTGTAAGCTACAATTTTTAATAAAATTCAAAATTATTGTAGCCAAGCTCTTGGCATCTCTACTTGTGGAACAGTCTATAAAGCCCCAGAAATATTTTTTTCAAATTCAAAAATTCGTTGGTATACCTCACTGTAATAAACGGCTTTTTCTTCTTTGTAACATCTGCCTTCATCAGCCATTTTCGAAAAGAAACCGCACGCCTTGATTACATTTACGATTCATTCTACAGTGAGCTGTTTAATAATGTTAATAATTTCATTTTGTATTTTAGGACTGCAATAACTTATGTGTTTTTTTTTAAGTGTTTCAAAATGTATCATCATACTTGGCAAACAATTGAGTTATTTCTATGACATTTCCTTTAATTTTTGAATCTGAATCCTCACGATGTCTCCTTAAAGCCAAACCTTGACGTAAGCGGTATAGAATTACATCTATAATTTTTAATAAACTGTCTTGGTTTTACACAACTTCCCGCTCATGTCGAGAACGAATTTGTTCAACTACAGTTGGCTTTTGATTTAAGTGTGTTAAATTTTGCTCTCTTAGAACGAGCCAAAATTCAAATGTGCTCAATTTTTCGTTTGCTTTTTTTTTTTTTTACACTTTCTATTAATAAAAATTTCTGGAGTGGGCACAAGAGATGTCTGGGGTGGGCATGGCCCAGCTGGCTCTTCCCTTAGTTACGCCAATGTTCTGCAGTATCCCCGTTTTGTTTATTTTTTGCTAGTATCGAACTGAAGTGAATATGCAGACTTATATGTATTACTTGCCACTACTAATTTCTTAGGCATACGCATATAACACGTTATTAACGAGAAATGTTATGCAATTTGTTTTTAGGTTTCCATACACGATATAATAATATACGGAATCCCGATAATTCAATAACGAAAATATTCAATAAAATTCAATAACTCAGAAACGGCTTAATTTAGAAATTTTAAATTTTCCACGTAAATCGCAAATTAAAATTCCCTTAAAAATTTTTGCTTAACTCGAAGAAAATAAATTATTCCGGACATTAAAAATCGCAATGAACTGTCGAGAATATGTAACATGCAATTTAAAATATCTCGAAAAAATCATTTGAAAAATTCACATAATTTGCGCCTTAGTAAAAAATTGAAATTCAGAATACTCAACAAAATCGTGAATCCTTTCGTAAAATATATTCCCTTTTTGGGTCAAGAAATGCCGACAAAAAATATATGTTCTTATAAGTTAAAGAAATTAAAAAAAAAAAACAGCACATTTTAAACATGAATCTAAAAGAGCGTTTTGAAGGAATGTAACCAATATTACAAATTCATATTTGAACTTTTGAAGCGTCAAGAACTACAAGAAATTGTGTAAAAAAAAAAAATTTGTTTCCTCGATGATGTCGTTGGAAAATCGCTATTTGAGTGGTAATGAAACCATATTTCGATTTCCCAACTAGCATCTTATGTTTTGAAAGATTCTAGGAAATAGTTATAACGATACAACAACTTTTAAGCAATCGAAAATATTCGCATTTAGATCATGTAAAAAATATATTGCGTTGTATTTCATTAAAACGTCACTGAATTAATGCGAAAAAATCAAGCCGGCTTCGGACAGGTGTGCTGAAACCCATCTCAGAAGGTGTTTCGACATCGCTGATTGGTGTAATGCGATACTTAAAATTAATCTAACTTTTTCTTCTACTGATTCCGGTTCATCAATCATTTTTTTGCAATTTATTTTTAATGAACTGTATGAAACGTCCAACTTGTCCATTGGTTGCTCCGATGCTATGAATGGTTGATTAATTTGGTATAAAAAATTGCGAATTGATAAAATTCTTTAGATTTGGAAGTTTTGTAGCCTTATCAGTAATTAGTTCTTCCGGGATTTGATAATGACTAATGAAATGAAGTACGAATTTGTTGTGCTGTAAACTTCCAGCCATTTTGAGAATGAGTCGACAATAATGAAAATTCAATGGTCTAACACTTGTCCCCTGCATAGTCAATATGTATTCTCTGGAAAGGTTTAGTTATTCATTACCAATAATAATGCAATGTGATGTTTTCACCGGTAGTTTTTGTTGATCTGCACCAATTTTTACTGCTCTTGACAATGGCCCCACTACTCCGGTCAATATTGTACCAGTGCACATCGTTTTTAGCTAAATTTTTCATCTTGACAATTCCCAAATGAGAACTGTATAGTTCTTGACGAATTGCAGGTTGGAGTCTGGTTGAGATTATGACCCGCCGGCTACGAATATAATGCCATTATTAATCGAATATTCCGATTTTATGATTAGTTCCACTTTGTAGGTTCTGTATGACAACTCTGAATCTATTGCAATTTCTGATTGTAGCTTTTTAGGATTAATGGTTGATGTACCGAGAAGGTGCTTCCTAATTTATTGTTCTGTAGTAAATTACATTTATCGATTACATTAATCTGTGATATATTCCCATGGAAAGTGTGTGATATACAACAATCGGCATTTTTATTTTTCGTTGCCGCTCTATATTGAATATTTTTATTTAAATAGTGAAAGATATGACGTGTCTTCCTGATGTTGTAAATGATGGAAGGCCTCTTGAGGGATTAAAAATTCGTTGAATCGGTTTGTTATCGACCATAATTGTAAAGGCACAGCCGGTTATGTAATAATAAAATTTTCTCGTACCCCAACATACTGTCAATGTTTCTCAATCTAACTGTGAGTGGCCGTGTCACCAGGTTGGTACCTCGATGTGTCGATAGGGCGTACTTCTCAACTGCTTTTTCTTCATCAACTGCTAAATATATAGGGTGCGGCAGAGAAACCTACCACATTTCAAAAAATTATAGCGCCCTCTGTAGGCAAGGTAGCGAAATAAAACTAGTCGCATTCGAAAGAGGAAGAGTGCCGAATTTTTTCAGTACTATTACGAATCACCATGGGTGAGACTGGTGTGTGGTTGAGCGCGCATTTGCCGTAGAGCAGTTTTTTCGCAATCAAGATTCTTACACTGCTACAGTTCGCGAATTTCGAAAACGTTTCGGGTTAGATGGGAAGAAACCTGTGTTTTTTAACAAAACTTTACCTTTGTGGGTTAAAAACTTTCGTGAGACCGGCTCTGTGCGTAAAAAAAAACCTCCTGGAGTTCCTAAGACAGTAAGAACCTCGCCGATGATCGCGCGTGTTCGTGAAGCCATTCAGTTGAGTCCAAGTCGCTCCGCCCGTATGCACGCAAAAAACTTGAATGTGTCTGATCGAACTGTAAGAAGAATTCTTCACGAAAATCAGAATTTCCATCCCTACAAGATACTCTATAGCCAACAGCTTTTAGCCGCCGATTTTGCCAGCAGAAAAGCGTTTTGTGAGGCCAGCGCGCTCACCCGATCTTTCTGTTTGTGATTCTTTTTTGTGGAGGTATTTAAAGTCAAAAGTTTATGAACGCAAACCTCGAGACCTGGAAGAGTTGAAAACAGAGATTCAACGTCATGTTGCGGCTATTCCGACGACTATGTTGAAAAAAGTTTACGATAATTTTGTTTTACGTACGCGTAATTGTATCGAAAATCAAGGTCGTCATTTAAGTGATATTATTTTTAAAACAAGGAAGCTGCCAAAATAATTTTTTATATTTAAAAAAACTGGCATTCTTCCTCTTTTCAATAAAAAAAAAAAAAATCATTTCACTATCTTTAATAGGACAGGCGCTATAATTTTTTGAAATGTGGTAGGTTTCTCTGCCGCACCCTATAGGTAAGCGTTGCGTAAATCTACCTTGCGGTAATAATTAAGATTTTCCATTTTATTAAAAATATTTTCAATGGTGTGTATTTGATAATAGACATTCTGTAGTTGATGATTCAATGTGAGTCTGTCTATAGTTGCCACACAGACGAACTGAATAATAGTCTGCCTTTTTTACATAAACTGCCGGTTTACCCCACTCTGAGACATCAATTTTTTTTTTTATGATACTTAACTGGAGACTAGTCGATCAATACAGCGATCAGAAGTTGGTATCAGTTCACATGGAACTTTGCAAGATTTTTGATAGATTGGTTTGGCATTCTTTTTCGAGGAATAGTGTGAGCTGTATAGTTTGTAATTTTCCGAACATCAGGGGAAAATGCATCAAAACAAACTTAGCTTTAAATCACTTCACTTTAGACATAAGCAGATTGAAAATAATCGATTTTCTTCACACTGCAATCTGTAAGATGTGTATAATGAAGTTAATCTTTTACACTACATTATTCAGATCATCATCAATGAGCCTCGTAAATCGCTCGTGAAGATATCGTGATTATGATCTGTCCGTGTGATGTATAAGATGTCGCCATTGATCTCTGTCGTGGGCCAGTCGAACACATTCTACGAAACTATTTTCCTACAGCTGTCCGGATCATGTCTGACCATCTAGTTGGAACGCGACCACGTCTTCTTTTTCCTTCTACTTTTCCTTCCAGAATTCTCGTCTCAAATCCATTCGCTCTTATCACATGACTAAAGAGTATTTTAATATTCTTCTAACTACTTCCGACGATAATCTTTTCGTTACGTCTATTTCTTGTAACACCGAGCTATTTGTTCTTTTTTCCGTCCACGGGATTCGTAGCATTCGTCTCCAGCAGTACATTTCTAACGCATCTATTTTTTGTCGATCGGATTTACGTAAAGTCCAAGTTTCTGCGTCGTATAGAAATACTGAGAATACCAGACTATTCACTAATCTTATTTTTACCTTCTTTCAGATAGTACTTAGTATTTTGGATATGAGTGATTCTCTAAAGAATCATTCATGTTACTCTGAGTATAATATAAAGAAGGTCACCGAGTATTGAAATATGAAATGAATGGAAATGTACGTAGTGAATCTGTTGGATTACATTTGAAAATGTATTCTTAAAAATGTTTAAAAATGTAGCTATTGAATAGTGCTTACGTAGTTTACCGAATACTACCAAATACTGAAAAAATTTAATATAGAAATAGAGAGTGACAATTCATTATTAGTGATGAGTTTGTTACATGTCCGAAATCACGATATGATGAGTTTACCTGTAGTACAGATATTTGAGGTCAATATTTTTTTTTTTTTCCCTTTGGGCATATCAACAAAGGATCTTCGCCCAGAAACGAAAGGAAGGAAAAGGATCAGTTAAATGTAGATTCGGTCAGCTATTGATAAGATAAAGGAACTGAGGATAGGAACAACTGAGATCGACGGAAACGATAAGATATACGAGGCACAATAAGGAGTAGGGAGTTTGAGTGACAGCAGATTGGAATACAAAGAGGTACGTTCGTTCACGAGGGATGGACATTCAAAGAGGATATGGTCAGGATCACAGACGGCTTGAAGAGGGCAATACGGGGAAAGAGCGAGATGAAAACGAAAGCGTGAGGAAGGAAGAAGAGTATGATTCAGACGTAAACGGATAATAGGAACAATAACGGAGCGGTGAAGCGAAGGAAAATCGTAAAACCAAGGCCGCGTGGGAAGATTAGGTTGGATGGAAAAATAAAAGGAAGAATGATTAGAAAAGGAGGAAACGTAAAAATCTGACCAAAATCTAACATGAAACTTTTTGCACAATGGGAGTAAATTCGAAACGGGAATTTTAGAGAAAAAAAAGCGGGAGGATACAGCAATCTGAGCCAAAGAATCAGCCATTTCGTTACCCTCTATCCCCATATGACTGGGGACCCAGAGCATTTCAATGCGGATAGCGTGAAGTGAGAAGAGAGTGTGAATGAGAGAGCGAATACGGAGGATGAAAAGGTCAGAGGAGTGAGAGGGGAAATGAGAGGAAATAGCTTTAAGAGCACACATGGAGTCGGAGATAATTAAAAATTTAGAAGAAGAACGATGTGAGGAAATATGGATTATGGCACGTAAAATCTATTTTGTTATAATAATAGGATGATGAGTAGAAAATCACGACATAATTCGGAATTTAAATAGAAATATGCAATGAATTTCTAACACTGCTTACCTTCATAATTTGGTGGTTCACTAATATTAAATAAAAGTATAATTAACACTGACTAGAGTTTTTAACATTTTCATCCGTAATCACAATTATTTCAATTTAAAACTAAGGAAACAATAAAAACGAAAAAAAAAAAAAAAATGAAATAAAATAAATTTTATTTATTTATTACGCAGAATGGAAGAATTCTACGATAAACGAGAAAAAAAATTTATAGAAGCAGAGATAAAAGAATATCCCACAAGCAAAACAGAAATACAAAATTATTATACGGATAAAACCATCTTACTCACGGGAGGAAGTGGATTTCTTGGAAGCCTGGCTATAGAAAGATTATTAAGGTAGTAACTTATTTTTATCTTTCATTTACATTATTAGTTTATCGTTGACAAAACAGAAAATATTCTTAATGTGTTCTGCCAGTAGTTTTATTGCTCGAAAGCTAATTGCCGAGATGGAAACTTTAAAAGGAGCTTCGAGTTACCAGCCGTAATTTTTAGCGTTTTAAATTTAATTAATTATTCTGAGAAACAATTATCGATATTAAATAATAAATTTATTTATTTTAACTTACTTAAGGTGCTGTCCAGATATAAGAAAATTGATCATAGTGCTTCGTACTAAACGTGGAAAATCTTTACGACAAAGAACCAAAGAACTATTCAACAATGAGGTAATTATAAGTATAAATGAAATGTCTATTGAACGGTTACTAATGTTATATTTTTATTTTTACACGAACATATATTATTCAAAATTCACAAATATAACATTATTAAATACTAATTAATTATGTTAAAATAAATCAAATCAAATAATTACAATAATAGTCCGACCGGTTTCGTTAATACATATTCATGGGTATTAACGAAACCGGTCGGACTATTATTGTAATTATTTGATTTGATTTATTTTAACATAATTAATTAGTATTTAACAATGTTATATTTGTGAATTTTGAATAATATATGTTCGTGTAAAAATAAAAATATAACATTAGTAACCGTTCAATAGACATTTCATTTATACTTATAACATATATATATATATTTACGGTTTACGGAAGAAATAAAAACATATAATGAGGTAATTGATTCTCGCTATTTTATAATAAAACTTTTATTTTTCTCCACGCTTTTGTATGGTTTATATAATATGTCTATTCTTACCGCTGAAAGATACCCACATTCAATAACGACTGTGGGAAGTGATCGGTCGTAAAAAAATTATTTCATAATTATTATCATTCTTGATAAATTTGTGAAACTAATTATAGAAATAATTGGAGGTGTGGCGAAATTAAAACCTAAAGAACAGAGAAATATAATAAATTCGCGAAAATAAAAATTCATATTGTTATGTTTCACTCATTTTCCTTCGCCGCATGATGAGCGGACTATAACTTTTTCTTGTTTTTTTATTTTACATCGCGGAGTAAACCGCCATCAACGGAAAAATTCTAAACGATATTATATGTATATTGATTTCAACAAATTTATTATACATACACAGGACAATTACACTAAACAGAACTATTTTTTTTTTTACCTTTTATTAACAATATTATATATATATATATATATATATATATATTGCTTACACGCAGACTAGCTTTTATCGACGCGAGGGCCCCTTTTTTTAAAAAAATAAATAAATGTTGCGCACATGCACTCTCACATCCACATCGATCGCACCACACAATTCACATCAACGATTAATTACGCCTACAACAAATATATGTATATATATTATAAATAACTTATTCCGGTTCCTGACGAATATTACGATTCCGAGTCTCGCACTCTGTTTCTTATGTTTCCTTTACTTGACGACTACACGTTTCCGCCGCTTTTGCTTATGATCAGCTTCAATGCGCGATCCTACTTCAGCTGTAAGTACTTTCTTTTCTGGTGCAGATGACAATTTTAACGTACTTTTACTTTAATAAATTATGACCGATTATAGAAACAAATTCACAATTTAATAGCTTAAAGATAACTCGTGTTTCCTTCCGTTGATGGTGTTAAAAAATGGACCACTCGGTTCATGTGGCAAAACGTGTCAGACGTTTCTGAGCAAAATACGAAGAGATCGATCAAAACCGATCAGCTCCGCATTTATTCCGCGATAAGCGCGGATTTTAATCACCCCGCACCGCCAATATCCGAACAAGAGATGAACAGATAAATATCACCGTCTTTTGTTTAAAATACGGGATATTTATCTACACCTTACCGTCGTCGAGCCAGAGCACGGCCACTAACAGTTCGGTCTTTTCTGGTTATCATTAATTATTACTACTATTATTATTATGATTACCACTTGTGCACCTAACTGGTTCACGACAATATAAAATTAAAATCTGAAACGTTTCAAAATCACTAACTTCATACTTTGAGCATGACGGATTTTTATTTGTTGCGAATTTATTAAATTTTTTGTTCTTTCGTTTTTATTTATTTATACTTAATTATGCGAAGAAAATTAACTATTTCGATGTTAATATTAACTTAAAAATGGATATTTAAAAATAGTTTTATTTACTTTTCTTTCATAAAAATATTTTGAGATCGACTGACTGTTGAAAAAAAATTACTTAAACGAAAACAAATTTTAAATACTCAGAGTAACGCTTAATGTCCGTATTCTACTTCTATGTTTTACAACACTGAAAACGCGTTTACACTTATGTATGGCAGTTTGGTATCTTTAAAATTGAAAAATGCTGGAATAATTGGCAGTTTGAAAAAATTAATCCTAAACTATTTAACTGACAAAGCGATTCGTATTAAAATCGGTTCTACAGTATTTTTCCTGCTCCAATTGGAAATGGAATTTCACAGGGATTCGCGTTAAATGTTACATTGTTTATTGTATTTATTAATGACATTTATAACTGCATTAGATTGACAATAATAACCTGTGAACTATAGAAATGGTATAGCGGTTATTTTCTCGTCTTCTTTTTCACCTTCCCTCCTTCTTTGACCTGTTGCGTGTTTCAATCTTTCCTTGTTCTACTTCTTCCTCCAACTATCGCCTATCTAAGAATTTATTATGCCTTGCCGACTTTAGGTTCTACAATGGAACTGCCGCAGCATTAAGGCCAACAGAAGCCCCTTTGAACGGTTATTGGATGAACATGATATCAGCATCGCGATTCTATCTGAAACGTGACTAACAACCTCTTCTGACATCAGTTTTAATGGATTCTTTTATTTATTTGTGTTAATATTTTACGCCTGTGTTTGCGATTATCTAGTAAAGGAGTTACACATAACAGCTACAGTACATACTGTATTCGAATTCTTGTGTGAAATGTATAATATCTAGGAATCTGGGCATAATAATCTTTAGAAGACCTCGTTGAACCAGGTTTAAAAGTGAAACGTTCTTGACGTTTACTTGTAGAATATGCTATAAGAGTTTTAAATTCCTAAAAAATGGTCGAACAGAAAAAAGCTCAAACTCGCTTTTATAAATTTAAAAATGATCGCACGGAAAAAATGCCGAAATCTCAACACGGCAATTACCACGGAGGAGAACGTTTACGTAGTTGTAAGTTTTAACGTAATTGTCATAACGAAATGTTCATGAAAAATATTGCGAATAATTTATCGCGTTTTCTAATGATGAACCCCAATTATTACATGGTTTATATACATAAGTAAGTTTAGTGCTTATATTCCATTGCGATAAATCTACTAAAATTGTTATTCAATTATTATTCTGAACAGTAATATCGTTTTTTTATTTTTTAAACGAAAAAAAAAAAAAATAAGGTATTCGAAAAGATGAGGTTGTCGAATCCCGATTACTGGAAGAAGGTCGAAATATTGGCCGGGGACTGTGAATTACCGTACTACGGTTGGGATAGCACCGAATGGAATCGCCTACAACAAGAAGTGAACATTATATTTCATTCGGCCGCTACAATACGTTTCGACGAACACATAAAAATCAGTTACGATATTAACGTTGGCGGAACTAAGTATTTATTAAAGTTGGCCGAGGGCGCTGCTCACATCGATGTAATTCGTAAATTCTTTTTGATGTTTATGCATTTATATATAACTTTCCATAACAAATCGGCTATTTGAACAACTAGCATGGTCGTAATTTTTATTTCACTTAAACTATATCGGGCTCAACGAAAAGCCTTAAGATCCGTTGATACGAAGTAGAAATTATCATAAAAATGAGTCCTTTGTACAAAATAATATTACTTATAGCATTAGTGTGTAATTATACAATTTTAATTCAAAAATAAAAATGGGATGAAAAATATATTTCCCATACTAACGCAAGTGCTTTTCCATATTATTAAATTGAAACTTTGAGGTGTAGCTATACATATTTTATTTTGTGTGTTGTTTTAAAATTTTTTTTTTTTTTTTTTTTTTTTGCTTAACATTGTCTTATATAATGTTCAAAATAATATTTGTCCGCATCTCTGGACTCGAGAAAGTTTGCGAGGACTATAATTACTGTTTGCGGGAGATGGAAGACAATATTTCAGGTAGTATTTTTTAAGATAAATTTCGCATATTCCATAAATAGATTATGAACGGGTTTTTTCAATAGAAAAATCAGAAAATTCGTTATCGAAGGGAACCTAGCGATCTATCGAGGAAACGGTTAGATGATGAGGTTGTGTATAAACCATTCGAAGCGGCCGATCGCTACGTTCAGTATTATTTGACAGTCACCGAGGCATGTGTCTAATGGTTTGAATTTACGATAGAAAAGTCTCGCAAGAAAACTATTAAAATCTCTACTTTAACTCACAGTTATTTCATAAAAATTGCAGAAAATGTGCTAGTGAAGATTACAATCGACAGAGATTTTTTGTTCGGATGTTACAGATAAACTGGGTATTGTAAATTATTGTTTTGCCCGAAGAATGCTATGTATATTTTTATTGGAAGACTGAAAGTATGATTGCATGCCTAACATACGAAAATACCGATTATTATATATATTGTCAGTAGTGTAGAATACCGTTATGATGTTAACCTAAGTTTATTAAATGTTACATCGTGATGCTTGTATAGAAAAAATAAGACTTTTCGCCTTCAGAAAAAAAAGGACGACGTCTGTTCAAACTGTTTTTTATCCCCATGCGCTAATATTTAACCTTTCTAATCCCTATTACGTCTTTTTTTTATCTTGTCGTTTCCTTCTGTATCCACTATTCCTCCATTTGGTTTCCCCATTTTACTACTTTCTGATTGAATGGCTACTTGATTGTTTCTCTTCCCTCCGTATTATTTTTAGGAAAATGTTGTTTACAAAAAAAAAAAAAGAAAAAAAAAATATATATATATATATATATAGTTTTGGATATCACATTTAGAGAAACGTTAATCTGTAACTTTATGGATAGAGAGGATATTTGTTCTGTTGTATAGGGAAATATAATTGAGGATCCATTCTGACAATATGGGATGGACCTTAAAAAATCAAATTTTATTATATATATACTAGATAGGATTTTTCTTATGGCGGTAGAGTATTTCAACATGAATAGTTTTGCATAATATTGGAATTTGGAATATTTTCTTTTTTTGTAAGGATAACTATGCATACAATAAAAATTGCCTCCATAGAACGTATTCGTAATAGCGAAAATTTGAAAAGTTGTTTGTCTTATAAAATTTTGGATAAAAGTTTTTTTAGGTTATAACATGTGAGCTCGAAGACAATTAAATGAAAAGTTTTTCATGGTTATAGGCATTTGTGTTTGTATCAACAGCTTACAGCCAGTCACATCTGTCGTATATAGAAGAAAAATTTTACCCTAGTGCATATAGCGATGAGCAAATGATGCAGCTGATAGATTCATTAGATGCAAATACACTAGCCTGCATGACGCCGATGTAAGTATTCATATTTACTAAAAATCAAACCGTGCAATCACGTTAAATATCAACGCTATTATTAGTGAAGCGGTTAATAATAATAATAATAATAATAATAATAATAATAATAATAATAATAATAATAATGATAATAATAATAATAATAATAATAATAATAATAATAATAATAATAATAATAATAATAATAATAATAATAATAATAATAATAATAATAATAATAATAATAATAATGATAATAATAATAATAATAATAATAATAATAATAATAATAATAATAATAATAATAATAATAATAATAGTAAATAAAAAAAAGAAATCAGATCGATAGTTGAAATTAGTTAGAAATGCACGGAGAGAAAACTTTAATTGAATAAAAGATTATTTTCACGCGGTACTCGTTCATCCGCTTTAAGTTTTAAAAATAAGAGTTATCCAAAATATAGATCTTCACTAAAACTGTGAAACAAAAACGGACCAAATATGTTCCCATAACTCGATTGCTCAAAATTTCTAATTTTTTATAAAAAGTAAAAAAATATTGGAATAATTAATTTTTTTTTAAATTTAAAGGCAATTATCCAAAATGTTTATTTATTTATTTTTTCGGAACTATAAAGATGAGATAATAGTAGCAAATAAACCAGTTCAGTTGTTTTCTAGGTTAAGAAAAACCACCAGCTGACTGTGAAAAATTTAAAAACATATCAAAATCACCGCTGAAACGGATCAATAATACAAAACACCGACTAGTTTTTCGGATACTTAATCCATCTTCATGATGTATTTAGAACCAATAAAATTGAAACAATTTTTAATTTTTTTAAATATAGACCATGAATATGGATTAAGTATACGAAAAACTAGTCGGTGTTTTTATATATTTTTAAATTACAATACACAATATTGCTTACTAGTGTGCGGTTTATTTTACACTATTCGACTGTAACATAATAATATGGATTACGATCATATTAGGACCCCATAGTTTTAACTATACGTGTACCCCCATGTACTTCACTGATTTTGTTACGATTTCTGTTCACTGGTTATTGCTTACTTCTTTATTGTAGCTGTTCAGTGTCAGCGAAAAGTATTTTTGAACAGCCTTTAAACAACTCTCTCCTGTTAAGTTAATTAGAGGCACTACTGATCATCTAGAACTTGACTGATGCGATTTCTAACGGTTCCAATTTGAGTCGAAAACTGGACGATATTCTAAACTTCTTTTTCTTTTTCTTTATTACATATATACAATCGTGCCATGTAAAATAACGCGGGTCTTGATACGGTTACCGTTTTACTAAACAAAAATGAAAGTAATCAAATATGTACAATACGAGATATGTGGAAAACCATAATTTGTTATTTTTATCTACTTTGACTATTAAAAACTATGAAAACAGTTGTTTCATTTAGATGCGGTATTTCAGTTTGGCTAATTATATATGTATATTTATGTATTCTATTTAGTCAGCTTCTCCATGACTGAAGGTAGAGTTACAACGAGCACGCATTAGAATCTTATTATATGCAATGTTAGTCATTAGTGTGTGTACAGCTGTTGCTTTCTTCCTGGTAGAGCTGTGTACAGTATTTTACCACTAACCATCTGGCGAAATGTAGAATTGATTTGCTTTTTTTTTTCTATAAACGTTTCCTTATTTTTCTTCATGGCGTCCGATAAATGAAAGGTTGCCTTACAACCCTCATTCTAGCACAATGAGTAGAACGTTCTGAGTTTTTTAATTGAAGTTGGTAGATAGGAGTAGAAGAATAAGCTGAGGCAGAGGAAATTGATTCAATAAGGAAGTCTCATATTACTGGAAAGATGGGTGTAAATTAAGAGGAATTGAAGGGAGCGGAAAGTTAACGAGGGGGCGGAAGATGGCCCAGTCTACTTTAGAGAGTATCGGAGAGTGAAGAGGCTTATAAGAAGCCTCAGAAGGAAATTGTTAAAACCTTATGGAAACGACGCTGTCAATGAATGCGTAATAGCATTTTATATGTGTTTTTATACAAAGAACCGTGATTTTGTAATTATTTTTTAAACAATAGAGGATCAAAAATATACCGGGAACTGCTGATTAACACAAACCAATCATTAGTTATTTTGAAGGAAAATTAATCACTAACTTCACAGGTGTTTTTATCGCATTATGATTGTTTAAACTTCAGCAGATTTTAATTTAGGGGGAAAAAAGCATATTTAAAAATTGATTAGCACTGAACATGACTATGCTAAACCGATCGTGATTGAAAAAAAAAAAAAATGATCTAGGCCGAAATGTAACACACTAAAACGGTCAAGGTTTCAAGGCCAAAATTCGATCAGGGCTAAATTGTGACATGACTGAAATGGTCGAGGTCAAAAAACACGATGCCTGTTTTTCTCTTAGGATGCTTCTTATATCTACTCGTATTTCCTTTCCTATTTGTGTCTGTTGGGCGCATTCGCGTTTCTCATATATATATATATATATATATATATATATATATATATATATATATATATATAAATTATAGAAATAACTTTTGATACACGACTGCTGAACAAAGCAAATGGGAAGAAATTTCACTTGTAAATTAACGGAGCTCTGTAAAGATGTGTTTAGATGAGTAAATATACGAATAGATCTCGGCAAGTTTTCGAAGAACAATTTTAAGTAACATTTATGAGTAATACAATAATTTGCGGTAAATCCATATGCCATCGTTTACAAGCAAATTAATGAACTGTTCTTGCTTTTGAAAATGTTCATTTTCGAAATTATTTCCTAAAACGTATAACGTGTTTAAAAATGACCAAAACGTATTTTTGCAACACACGAATATAATTTAGAAATTAGGTTCGTCTATGCTAATAGTTTAGAGAAACACTTGTACAGTTCGATTATTTCCTAATTATTATTATCAATATTTTTTTATTTATTTATTTGTTTATTTTGTTTAATGGTATTAATTATAATAAGTTAATAAATAACGAATTACTTTTTAAAATAAAATTATAATATTGGATTTTAGCATTTTAGGTGGTCGTTTCAATACTTACGTCTTGATGAAAGGAATAGCGGAAAGTATTATAGAACAATACGTTGGTAAACTACCAGTTGCCGTATTCAGACCATCAATTGGTACGTTTTGTCATTACTCTATATGCTGTATTGAAATAATGAAAAACTAATGTAATCGCCATTGGTGTAATATCGTGAGTCTGGACGTCTCGTATATAACTTTAAAATGTCTACGACGAGTAATAGACGTGATGATTTTAGCGTAGGTAACGAAACTGGAAGAGAAACTAAAATTATTTTACGCTGAAGAAAGGTGAATGTAGTCGCAGCTAACCGGCCAGTACTCGCTAAGCATAGCAGGACGCCAGTACTCGCGCGTAAGATTTTCTCTCACATGGGATTTCTGTGTAAACACTGCCCAGTTTTTGAACAGTCTGATTGAAAAGTAATCGTCTGTTCATTCACCATTCTCTTCTTTTACTTTTTCACGATACTTTTACGCTTCAACTTCCAAAAATTAAAGGTTTTGAACCACTTTTTGGTTAATTTTTTCAACTGGTACCTTTAGGTATACTAAGAAACGCAACAGTCTATATTTGGATCCGTCGTATGAAAATAATAAATACGGCCGAATCGTGATATTTATTCCTCTATTCTTCAAAAATAAATTGACGTAAAAAACAACAAAACTAAAATCATATTTTTTTACATATATTAATACAAATTTTATTATCTCCCGTTCACATTAATACTCTGAAGCGCTTGAAAAACTACCTAATTCTTGGGACTCATATCAATCGATTCAGTACTCAAAATTACATGGAAAATGATACCCCGCATCCCCGTATTCCAATAAAACCGTAAAAATCTGATTTTTGGTCCATTTTTAACCCATTTTTCGTCCATAACGACCATGGTTTCGGCGGATTAGATTGGCGAAATGGTCGGCACAACTAGGGCCTAAATCAAGTATTTTTGCGAAAGAACGGATTTTTTAGACCATTTTAATGGCAAGATTTGGCCCGGACGGCGGACGAACATTGCAGATTTGGAATCTACACTCGTTGAAACGTAAAGTGATAAAGTTTGAGGGGGACTGTAAAAAAAATTTGCTATACGATTACACATAGGTGTAATTATTCAAAGAATAATAAACCAAAATCGTATAACCACTCAACTTTTTGGACCTATTGCAAAAGTAACATCGTTTTCTTTGAAAATTCGCGAGTAAAGCAAAGTAAAACGAGAAATAATGATGAAACAAATACAAGCAGAAAGCAGGAGAACATACCAGTTGCTTCGAAAACAGCCCCCCCCCCCCCATTTCGGAAAGCACCTTTCCACGAAACATTTTGATGAATTCTGCAATACAAATGAGGAAAAAATGAAAAAAAAAATAAACAAACTTTTACATAACTACAGAAATAGCTATATTGACACCGTTTTATGAAATACGTACATTGGTGCAGCATGAAAGAGTTTCACAGGCACTGAATAAATTTAAACTGGAGCACTCGCGTGTGAGAGTTTTTCTCACAATTCAGCACTAACGAAAACCAAATACCTCCTTCCGAAGCCTAGAAGTGACCGATCTTAACCCTATTGAGTGTCATTTGGCTAGCGGTGCCCACCCCGTCCAGCTATACAAGGCCCAAACTTTCCCGCCTTCGTGTACCCCCTGGGCAACACCGTTTCATCCAGACATGTGAGAGAAAATCTCACGCAGCGAGTACTAGCGGGCTAACGAAGAAAAGCTCCCCTTGATTATTACAAAAATCAAATACGCTTCCGGATAGGGATCCAATGACAATGATGAGTAGAAAGTATAAGAGAGAGAGAGGTAGAAAAAGTACGGAGGCGAATTTGAGTATGTAGAGAAAGGTTCAAGTTTAACGAAGCTATTAACTGTCAGAAAATTACTGATGATCATATAGCGACTCTGATACATTTTAATGAGTATTATGAACGCGTCTAGGCTCGTTT
Organism: Icerya purchasi; assembly: GCA_039619475.1. Lineage (NCBI taxonomy): Eukaryota > Metazoa > Arthropoda > Insecta > Hemiptera > Monophlebidae > Icerya > Icerya purchasi. The sequence continues at coordinate 232,982,976 of CM077116.1, forward strand.
GCGGTTGCAGCGGGGAATGCGTAATATATTGTGAGAAATGCGAAAAGTGACTGCAGTATGTTTGAAATCCACTTTTCCTACTAATTACGAAGGCTAGAATTGTTGATAAAATACATAAAGAGCTTAAGATTCGAGCATTTATCTCTCAATCTCTACTTTTCCGTTTCGGTATAATCCGAGACATTCCTTCTGATTTATCTATTGACGAACTCCTGGTGAATTGTTCATCCGAAATACCGATTTCCAGCATTCGAAGAATGCAAAAGCGTTCCTCAGATAACTCCTACATTCCCATTCGCGATGTCGAAATTAAATTTCTGGGCACTGTTCTTCCTCCTTTTATTTATTTTTACGATTCTTATCGTGTAAACGTTGAACCAATGATCCGAAAACCCAAACTATGCCGTAACTGCCTACATTTTGGTCACTTCAGTTCTTCCGGCCGTAGTAAAACTGTTTGCTCTCTATGCGCTGGTAGTCATGCCTCTTCCGAGTGCACTATTAGCCAGCAAAATGATTCTGCCTGCTTCCATTGTGCTCTTTCTGGCGAAAATCATTCTGCGCTAGATCCTAATTGTGGAGTCTATGAAGATCAAGTCAAGATCAATAAAATCACGAGTTTGCAAAATGTTTGCCTTTTCCGAAGCAAAAGAAATCAGCCAAGGTAAACCGATTTCTCCTGCATTCACTTTTGCCGACGTGTCCAACCCTGCCAACTTCCCTACCCTTCCGAATTCATCGTCCACCACCACAAAGAGAAAACGGCAAAACTACTCAAGCAGTTCTTCTTCCTCTCATATTACAATACCGGTTCAAGAACATTATACTCCAATTCTAAAATTCAAAATCCCCTCAATAAATACTATTCTAATCTATTACCAATAGTGCTGCCACAAAAGGCTACCGTTCCGATGCTCCTAAGCTCCCCTCATCCCCCCCCCCCAACAATCCCTTCTATCTCTAAAATCGCGAATACTGAATCATCTGCAAACGTTACTAACAGTTCCCTAAATAACTCTTCCGCTCTCTCTGCTTCAAATATCCTAACTCCTACACTTTTATCTGCTCTCAGCAATTTTAACATCCCCAATTTAGAAGATAAAGTTTTAGCCATATGTCGAGTCTTACAATCTTAGACATAGCTAACCAGATACGTTCTCCAACTTTAAATTCCCCACTTATTTACTAATTTTCCTTCTTTTCTTCTCAAATTATTCCCTTTAAGATACACAACTTTCTATCCTATTTTCATACCATTATCTACATCATAATTCTCCTCAGTCATAACACAGTTGTTATAGGTTCTCTTTCTCTCTCTCTCTCTCACTCTTTTTTTTTTTTTTTTTTTTAATGGCGCTTCGTTGACGTTGCTTGCTGCCTTTAACTAGGTTAGTTGATAGCATGCGACAACCCTCTTGCACGGATTTATTTGAGCGGAAGGAGCTTCTACTTCACTTCAGTTTCGATCTTCAGTAGTCTTCGTCTTACTCCTTTCGGTTTAACGACATGTCTTTCAACATTTTCGATGTTGGTAATAACACTGTGTTTGCCTCTGTATCTAAGTTCTCAGTTTGTAGTATCCTTTGGCCTTACGCCATTCTTCGTTTCATTTTTTCATTCCCGTCCTTCAAATTCCTTCTATCTTAAAACCTTCTATGTCTTGTCGACTTAGAATATTACAATGGAACTGTCAGAGTATCAAGGCTAACAAAAACGCTTTAGAGCGACTACCAGATCATCACAACATTAACATAGCTCTACTTTCGGAAACTTATCCATCATTTGCTCTGACTGCAGCGACGGCTACGGTGGAGCAGCTATTTTGGTAAGAAATGACGTCCCATTCACAGCTTACGATGTTCAAACTTTATTTCCCTCTAATCCTCCTTATCGCTATATTTAGTTCGTATCTCTATTCCTAACCATTCTTCTAGTCCTCTAAATGTTATATCCGCTAATATTCCTCTCCTAATTACGATTTGCACAACTTCCCTTTTCAGTCACTTACTAACGCACTTTCTCCTCTATTCCTCATTGATGGTGATTAGAATGTCCATTCACCCTTCTGGGGCTGTAATACTTACAACAGAAATGACACGATTTTAGAGAATTTTATCCTCCAAAATAACCTGTTCCTCCTGAATGATGGTTCCCCTACTTGTATCCGAAGTCACTCCTCTCTCAGTTCCATCGATCTCTCCTTTACCTCTCCTGGTCTTGGTCTTAGCTGTTCATGGAATACTTTGGACGGTACCTTTAGTAGTGATCATCACGCTCCTATAATTATTTCCTTCAATGAAATTCTTCTTCCTTCTACTCCTAACCGTCTTCAGATTCCAAAGTGGATCCTCTCTAAAGTAGATTGGTCCAACTTTCACTCGCTTGTAGATTCCTCCCTTTCCTCAATCCCAACAAATTTGAATCTTTCCTCTCATTATGATTTCTTCATTGACTCCGTTTCTGCTGTTTTAACTTGTTCTTCCACTCCCGTTCGGGCTTCTGCTCATAGAAAATTCGAAATATCTTCCTCCTTGTGGTGGAACAAAGATCGTAAAGCTGCTTTCGACCTTAGTTTATTCGCATTTAGAACTTTCCGTTCCTCCCCCACTCTCAACAACTTTCTCTTCCATAAACGAGCCAACGTTAAAGAAAACTGCAAAAAGAAATTCCTTTAAAATCTTCTGTTCTTCCTTTTCACGCTCCACTCCTGCTTCTCGTATCTGGAGTATGGTCAAGTCCTTCAAGTCCTTTCTCTCCCCACGGCCTTCTAATCAGAATCTTCCTCCCGAAAAAATTATTCCCTTTGTTGAATTCTATCCTGTCTCATGTCAGCCGATTCCACCTCCTCAAATTTTTTGGTTCCTCCATTTACTTTTATCCTTACGTAATTCTGGAAATTCTTCTCCTGGTAACGATGGAATTTCCTTTCCCATTCTCAAAAACCTCTCTGAATACTCTCTTCGATTTCTATTTGAACTTATTTAATTCCTTTCTTCGTTCCTGCTCTACTCCTTCCTCTTGGAATACCTTTATTATCATCCCGATCCTTAAACATAACTTTTAAGCTCTTCATCCAATTTCTCTAGCTTCTTACGTTAGAAAGCTTTTTGAAAGCTTAATCAATAGACGTCTTGTTTGATGGCTCGAACATAATGATTTACTTCCTAACAACATGTATGGTTTCCGCCCTGGTCGCGACAACCCCCCCCCACCCCCGGATTGTATCAGTTCGTTTTTGGCAGACGTCTACTCGGCATTCATCCGTAAAGAATTTCTTGTTACTCCTTTTGTCGACAATGTCCACCTCCCTACTTTGTTTGATATAATGCCTTCTTTTAATATACCGGCTCACTTTTCTTCCCTCATTAGTAGTTAAATATAGAACCGTTATTCTTTCTACTCCTTCTGACACCTACACTAGGTTAATATTCCGCTGATTGCCACAAGGCTCCCGCCTCAGCCAAACACTGTTCAACATCTACTTCATCAATATTGCTTCCATTCCTCTAAATTCACCTTCTCTTTTTTACGCCGATGATATCCTCGTCTACTCCTCCCATCACCATATTTCGGTTGCTAGCTTCCAGCTCCAAAATTCTTTAACATCATTAAAAAATTCTATATCAAATATACATCTTTCAATTTCATCTATTAAATTCTCTGTTGTCGTGTTTACTCTTCGTTCTTTTGATCCATCCCTAATTAGTCTCGTCATAAATAACGATGCGATCCCTCTTTCTTCCTCTTTCCGTTATTTAGGCATTTTTCTGGACAGTCGCCGTTCGTTCCATAATCACGTCAACCATCTCTACCGGTCTTCCCTCAAAAGGGTCAATCTGATAAAGTCTCATTCCCATACTAATTGGGATGGAGACTCATGAATTCCACTAATGCTCTACAATTCCTTTATTTGTTCTCTCCTCGATTATTGTTGTTTTATCTATGGAAATTCCTCCAGATTCTTGCTCTCCAAACTAGACCGTGTCCAAAATGTTTGTCTCCGTCTCTGTCTAGGAGCTAGGAAGTTTATACCTATCCCCGCTTTACATGCCGAATCATTCATCCCCCCTCTTTTCGTTCAAAGATCCTACCTAGGTTACCGCTTTTTAATCGAACGTCTACCTATTTCTTCTTTTCCCCTGGTTAATTCCTATTCTTTAATCCACCGAAACTGGCGATTTACCATCAAAAAAATACTCCAGTACTATCTCTCATTTCCACCCAGCTCTCTCAATTTTCTCCATACATTTATTCATACGACAAGTTGTCATACTTTCCTTTCAGTTTTTCCGCAAACCTACATGCTCTTAATTTCTTATTCTTAACTTGCCCTACCAAACCTATCCTTCATCATGTTGTCAAAGCAGAGGTTTTAAATATACCTCTGGCTCTTTTTTCCCTAATCATTTTGCGATCTTCACTGACGGTTCCAAAGGACCGAATGAAGTTGGCTCAGCCTTTTTTTGTCCTTTCTTAAATTATTCTGAAACCTTCAAACTCCCTTCCATCTGCTCAGTTTTCTATGCCGAGTCTACTGTTATCTTGCGTGCCGTCCTTTTTGTTGGTTTTTTCCTAGTTTCACATGAAGTCCTTATTATTTCAGATTCCCGCAGTGTCCTTCAAGTCATCTTCTCTTCTTTTCCTTCTTCCTCTGTTGATTACATAATCCTTCTCATACGCTTTCTCATCTGTAATATCTTCTTTTTTCACTCCATCCAAATTGACTTACTGTGGATTCCTGGGCATTATTAAAATTGTTCAAAAAGCTAAATATTTTGCGTGAACAAACAGGAAAAAAAAATGAATGTGCCTCGGGGGCACTAGGAAGAAGTGAAACTTCAAAGGCGTTTTCCTCAACTTCGATTTAAAGTTATAATATTAGTAGCAAGAACCAAATGGGAAAATCTGTGGTTCTCATAAACACATATCTATAAAGTTTCACTTAATGAAAAACAAAAACAAATAAAAATTAAAGGATTTCGTTTTATTGATGTTTTTCATTGATTGTTGGATTCTATAAAAGATACAGTAGACTTATAGTAACGAAAATATAAATTTTTGATATAGTTTCATCCATAAATATCCAGAAAATACTGCATTACCGTACTTTGTTGTTGATTCTTTTTTTTTTTTTTTTATTTATTATATTTACAAGTCGCTTTTGGACTACAAGGTCATTAGCGACTACGGTTTTACAGATAATTATAAAATTTTATATTGAATATATGAGCGGAACAAAAAAAAAAAAAATCAAGAAATTAGCTGAAGGCTGGGGAAGTTAGATCAGTTGAAATACAGAGATGTCTTTGAGGAAGGCTACGATTTTTTTACACTTCTCGGCGTCCGAAAACATCTCTGGAAGGTTTGTTGTTGATTCATTTGGATTATTATTAATATTTAATTAAAGTTCCATTTGAAAAAATTCTATTCAGGGCGAAAAATCGTCTGGTGTAAATTGACGTTAAAGTCTCCAGAGCTAATATCTTTGGAAGTGTATGTAAATTTTCTTTTAATAACCTTGAATCATCGGGAGTGAAAGGGATCTTGTATGTATAAATCTAATTATATCATGGACTCTTGATTTCGTGAAATATAAATCGCGATAATAATTATTTCTTTGCCACTATATTTATTAATTGAACACATTGTTAAGTATATTCACGGCAAAAATAAATTTTTAACACTTCTTTAAACAATTATATAGATAATTTTTGTATCCCCGACGCGTTTCGAAGGAAACACTTCATGTTCACGGGAGTGATTATAAATATAAATAATGGATACGATAAATACATTTAAATTAAACTGAAAAAGGTCGATATTAAAAGTCGATTATTGAATAAATATAAAATGTATAAAATTTAAAAATAAAGTATAAAAATAAAAAAAAAAAAATGTCTAATAAAATTTAACTAGGAAAAATGGTAATTTATCCTACTTGTGATTTATTTACTCGTATTTTTGATATTCATTTTCATATTTTTGAAACTTTAAATTTTTTAAATTTTTCATTTTTCATTTTAAATTATTACCATTTTTCCTGGTTAAATTTGATTATAGTCCGTTCAACGAAAATGTGCCGATGGAAAAAGTCGCTATAAATCGATATTTTTTTTATCTACTAACGGTGGCCCCGTAAGTGGATCATAAATACCGATTTATATCGACTTTTTCCATCGGTACATTTTCATTGAACGGACTATAGTCATTTTTTATAGTTTTATAATTTATTTTTAAATTTTATACTTTAAAGCAAAGGTTAAAAAAGATTGACAAAAGCAAAAACAAGGAAAAATTTAAAAGATAAAAACAATCAATTAATAAAATATCAACAACGTTATACGTGATTATTTTGTCGCGCTTAAAAACCATGTAGCAGGCAGCTTAAACATTGTAGCAGGCTCCCGTATTAGCGGTGATAGAATTCTAATATTTTTAAAATCCAGGCAAATAACAGACGAATTTCTAGCAAAAGGTGGCCGGATCACCATAAATAATAGAACAATTACTGCCCGGAGACTTAAACAACCGGCGAATAAACTCATTCTATCAAATGTCTGTCCAACCATCCCGAACGAAATATTAGTTCGACATTTGCAAGAAGTTTATCCAATAAAAATCCTTTCGCAAATTTCCATTTTACGTGTGAATCCGGTGGATGATGAATTTGCTCACGTAGTAAGTTTCAGGGGGCAACTTTACTTCGAACAGTTTAATTGCAAAAATATCCCTGATTCCTTCACATTGAGGCACAACGACTACGAATACAGGATCTACACGCAGCTCAATGACCATTCGTGTGAAAATTGCAAGAAGAAAGAAGGAACAGTTAATCAAGAAGTTTTTTCCGAAACCATAACGACATTTCCAGCGCCGGTCGAAAATGCCTGTGCTGATAATAATCAACAGCGATATCAACCAACAACCAATAGCGACAAACAAGATGCAACATACACCAAACAAACTAAGACAATGGTAACTGAGCAAACTGTCCAACAGGAGCAGCACCAAAACATAGAAGAAACACGCAATCAATTACAATTAAATATTGCCCCTTCTACCGACAATACCTCTACTGTAATGAACATTGATAATAACAACCCCCTTCAAAAACGACCACACCCCATTAGTCCCGATGAAACATACAATTCAACTCAACCGCCATTTCCAGATAAAACTGCTACTAAGCGAATAAACCTAGAAAATCAAAATTCTACGGCGCACAATGTAGAAATTAACGTCATGGACAATGCGGCCAAACCAGCCTCTAAAGAAGCAAACAAAGGAGTTGATATTAACCTATTAACAGAAGGAACATTACATCTATTTACTAGCGGCCAGACTCCGTTCTTCTTAGACTATCAAGAATTTCAAGAATTCATAAGACAGGTGGCCACAAGTCAGGATTTTGTTAATTACGCACTGACTTTCACAGAAGATAGAGATAACCGTTTACACATGCTTTCTCAAGTAAGACCATTATTAGGCAGCGTAGGACTTAAGAACAGATGTACTCGCATAATTAATAAATTAAAACCTCTCCTTAGCAAGGATGACCCTGAAACTAAGATATAAAACTAGTCATCTTAAGTAACACTGTCAACAATAATTAGAGAAAATGGCTGCAAATCTCAGTATTCTGCAATGGAATTGCAGAGGGTTTTATAAACGTATAGACGAACTGAGATTACTCATTAATAACTACAATCCAATAATCATTTGTTTACAAGAAACGCACTTAAACTCTTCCCATTCACCACTTATTAAAGGCTACAGAATATTTCGCTCTGACTACACACAGGGACAAGCAGCATGTGGAGGAGTCTCGATACTAGTGCATGAAGCGATTCCATCACATGAAATAAGGTTAAGTACCATGTTTCAAGCGGTAGCGGTGAAGGTGAAAATCCCGTCCCTTCCGCTCTCATCCATTACAATCTGTAATTGCTACTTCCCACCCGCTACAAACATAACCAAAATAGACTTTGATACATTACTATTTCAACTGCGGGACCCAGTGTTATTAATGGGAGATTTCAATGCCCACTCTTCTGAGTGGGGTTCAACACAGCCAAATAGACGAGGAAATATGATTTCAAATAGCATCCGTAATAGTGACCTGGTACTCCTCCCTCCTCCATCACATACACATTTCAACACAACTCATAACACTTTTTTAATAATAGATTTAGCATTTGCATCCGTTTCACTATTTCCTTACTTGAACATAGATGTACATGGTGATCTGTGTTCAAGTGACCATTTCCCTATTTTCATACACTTTCCCCACCAGTCGCAAAAATTGCACTCAGCCCAGGTAACAAAAAAATTTGCATTCCATAAAGCAGATTGGAAGGGTTACAAAACAAAGGTTACTATCCCTAAAATTCAAACGGAATCGGTAGAGGAAAATCTGAAAATTCTCATCAACGCGATGAATGAAGCAGCGACAGCAACAATACCGAAAACAACAACAGCTCCTCGGAAAAAGCGAGTACCATGGTGGTGCCCCGAAATCAAAATGGCGATCGCACAACGGAAACGAGCATTGAGGAAGTATAAAACAACGAAGTCACTTACAGACCTGATTGAATTCAGAAGATTTAGAGCTCGAGCCAGGCTACTCATCAAAATGAGAAAACAGGAGTGCTGGACAGCATTTGTATCATCTATCTCAAAAGATATGCCTGCGACGGTGGTTTGGAGAAGAATCAAGTCGTTGTGTGGTAACTATCGTCCTCCAACTACCCCTTCCTTACTCATTAACAATGTCGTGCTCACAGACACCAAAGAAGTGGCAGATGCCTTTGCGCAACATTTCGCTAAAGTATCTTCCTCAGCATCCTACACCGATTCCTTCCTAGAACACAAAGCGAGACTAGAGGAGCAAAAAATATCCTTTCCTCCAGATCAAAAAGAAAAATACAATGATCCTTTTTCAATGTCTGAACTAAATTACCAGCTCGATAAAAAGCTAAAAAACAGTGCACCTGGAGCCGACTCCATTCATCCATTCATGATCAGATACCTACCTAATCTAGCTAAACAACTACTCCTTGACGTATACAACAAAATTTGGACAACTTCCTCCATCCCAAAATCCTGGAAAGCAGCTTTAATTATTCCTATCCTCAAACCTAATAAAGAAACCTTCATTCCTCAAAATTACAGACCTATCTCCTTACTATCTTCACTCTCCAAAATCATGGAAAAAATGGTGAACATACGACTATCCTCTTTCCTAGAATCTTCAAACGTTCTCTCCCCAATACAAATTGGAGGTCGCAAATCAAAATCCCCAATGTTACATCTCCTGAGCCTAAAAAGACAAATACTTGAAGCCCAAAAGAGGTCACAAGCTCTCTATACTGTCTTTTTTGACATAGAGAAAGCATTCGACCGGATATGGCGATATAAAGTGCTTACAAAGCTGAAGAACGCCAATATAAAAGGCAATATGGGCAACTATATAATGAATTATTTGTCAAACAGACACATTCAAGTAAAAATTGGCTCAACTGTATCCTCTCCTGTCCTAATAGAGAATGGTATTCCTCAAGGCTCTCCTCTAAGTGTAACACTCTTTATCCTATACATAAATGATGTGGCGGACTGCATACAGCCGCCGGTAACATCCCGATTGTTTATAGACGACCTCAATATATCCTTAGCATCAAACTTTCCTTCCAACGCCAAATCTATACTACAATCCACAATCAATAGGTTATATTCGTGGACCGAAAGTAACGGCCTTACTTTCTCCTTAAATAAAACTTCTTGTGTAAAATTCCAGAAAAGTCGTCGAGTAAACCCAAACCATGATTTTTCCCTTACCCTAAATGGACTTCCTCTCCCAGTCACATCCTCAGCTAAATTCTTGGGTCTAACATTTGACTCCCATCTGACATAGTCTCCTCATATTAAAGAACTCAAACGCAAATGTAATAAAATCATAGCTATCCTAAAATGTTTATCACATCATAAATATAACAATAATCCAAAACTACTTCTATCTGTATACAGATCACTTATTCTAAGCAGATTAACCTACGGCTGCCAGGTGTTCTATTCGGCTAGTAAGCAGCTCATAAAGTCACTTGAATCAATCCATCACGCTGCCTTAAGGTCCATCCTTGGGGCGCATCGAACATCTCCTACGCAGGGTGTCTGTGTGCTATCAGGAATTCCGCCATTATCCTATATATTTGACTTCTACACCTCCCGTGATCATCTATACTGGTACCAACAATATCACTTCTCTTCGAGGAGCACTGTCATTCCTCCTCCAGCCTTTCAAAATGATCCAATACCTAATATTCTAAATTTTTTGACTGAGAAAAACATCAAATACAATCCGGATCTCCTCCTGTTCCCAAAAGAACCACCATGGGAATACCCCCCATTGATGGTAGACTTATCACTCTTTATCCACCGTACATCTAACGAGGACCAATATACAGCTCGCCAAAAAAGTATCGAAAAAATACAAACTTACACACATGATACACACGTTTATACAGATGGAGCTAAAGCAAATGTCGCTGGCACACTGTCCACTCCCACAGCATGTGCCTACCTAATCTCAGGTGAAGCCGAAGCAGTGAGGCTACATGATGACAGCTCCGCATTAGAAGCCGAGCTATACGGAATTCTCTTTGGATTGGAAGCATGTGCGTGTTGTAAATCTGAGAACAAACAATACATAATTATCACAGATTCACTGGCCTCCCTTCAAACTATTCAGTCACTTACTATGATCAGTTCATTAGTCTATAAAATAAGATCTACAGCACATCGCCTTACCCAAGAGGGGATACAAGTAGGCTTCTTGTGGGTGCCGGCACATGTTGGAATACCCGGAAACGAATGTGTAGACCGGGCCGCCAAGTCAATGTTGTCTGTCCCTATGCCACCCAATGTCCCACCACCAGAAATCACTCCCTTCTTCCACAAAAATATGAAAGAACATTGGATCTCATCCTGGTCCCAACATGCAACTTTCCTAAGGAATATTAAACCAAATGTTGATCCTTGGTGGCCACCGATCCAAATGTCCAAAAAAGATTTCTCTGCCCTTAACAGGTTAAGACTGGGACACACATCGATATCTCACAACCATGTCCTCCAGGGAGCCCTTCCACCGATTTCCTGCCCATTCTGTAATGCAGCAGTGCTACCTTCGGTGGAGCACATCCTGAAACAATGTCAAAACTTAACAAGAATCAAGGACGAACCACTACACCTTCTTTTAGATAACCGTCCAGAACAGGTTCAGGCAATGCTAATCTTCCTTAACCGAAATAATTTAATAAACAAATTGTAATAAATCCGATACTCGTTGTGCCGTAATGACCCTGGCAGTTATACATGGCCAACGAGTAGATTACACACACACACAAAAAAAAAAACAAAAAAAAAAAACAATAAACAAACGGGTTTGTGTAAAAGGAATTTAACGGATTCGTAGTGAAGCTTCATGTGGAGAAAAACGCTTAAAGGAATGATAAATAGAAGGAATAATGGAAAATGGAAAAAGACGATTTCTACGAAGCTGAAAAGACGTAAAACAATAGGCCGACTTAAAGAAATTAGACAACATCGGGAACAAGAGGCTGAATGCGACAATATTAAGAGTAAACGAATAATAATAAGAATATCTTCGAAATTCTTTTAGCCTTTATAAGTAAACGCAATTTTCGGTCAATGAAAAAACAACGCTGTTAATATCGAGACATTAAAAATGAGAGAAATAAATTTCTAAATACTCCTAAATACAACTCGTCACCATCGTCAACGAATTTTTATGTCACTTATTCATAATATCATACACATCCTTTCTCACCTTAATTGGTTCTTTTTCTCGCCACACTTTTCTTGTTTCAATCCCTTACACGTCCATCATCTTCATCCTTCCCGTGTGCCAATCCGTTTACCATTTCTTCTTGTAGAACAAAATTTTGTCATTCTTTTTTTCCCCCTTTACATCCTATATTCTCACTTGAGGTATTTTTCTTCCTTTTAACTCGCTTTTGATAATACTTATATATGTTCCTTTTGTTGCGGTTACCTCTCGCTATATTTTTTTTCGATACCGAATTGAGTCACCGTTTTCCAACGAATTTTAATTTCATGTAGAATTTAACGCGTACTGTTATATTCTGTCAGTCACAAATTCGGTACTTTTAAACCACTTACTGCGACTAGAATGTTCATCCTTCGCGAATTTTATTTACCTTCGCATAAATCAAGACCTTATCCAATGTGATTTTTTTTCAAGTCGCACCGCCGAACCGTGCGGATATGATTTTTTCCAAAGTTTACAACCTCCCGATTGGTCATTTTTTTTAAACATTTTTTTTTTTTTTTAAATCAAAGATTTACAAACATTTATTAGCGCGCCTATTTTTTACCTGTTCAGTGAGTACAACCTTTGATGACCCGTTAACCAGTTGGACAAACAGCATAGCGGGATCAACCGGAGTATTCGTAGGCACCGCTATCGGCTTTTTGCGTAACTTGCGATGCGACGCGAATTTAAAAGCGGAAATCATACCGGCCGACAGAGTCATTAGCGCGTTATTGCGAATTCCGGTACATTGCCAAAAAAAAGCTGCATTCAATCAACTTACTCGAAACGGGTTTGTATAGAATTCATCTGATCTTTTATGCAAAAAACAAAACATTTCTCGAACGTCTACTATTATTTCAGTTTTATTATACCGCTGCTTTCGGCATTTGCGCCATAATAGAAGAGAGGTGGTCGTCCAAAAAAAAGAGAGTATTTCTCGTTGTAAGCGGAAACGATGATCGCTTAAAATATTTTACAATTTCGAAATAGCGCAGGAAAATCGGATCACCACATTTTAACGTGATTTTTTCAGAGTGCAAAAATAATTCGGAATTTATTTCAACCAGGCAAACTCGCCATTTACACATTAGGAAACGACAAGAGTAAACGTGAATAAAATAGGAGTTGGGAAAAATCCACAAGTCGGAAACCGAATAGCTCCGCCCCACACTATATTTCTAAATCACCATCAGCGCCACACCCGCCATCTAAACACCATAAAACATCGCATTACAGCCACGCCATCAAACTTTACGCCAGTGCTTGCAATTAACGCTATTCCTTACTAGTCATACATAAGTACAGTCTGCCCTCTCGTCACAATCGAATCCAACAGTCTCCCAGATGCTGGAATATTACACTGTACCACACCATCCATGATCTGACAACACGATGACCAGCACACACCATCAACGCTTGACGACAAATCGTTTCAGGTGTTACGGAATTACAAAATCAATTATAAGAGTACGCGCTTAAAAAAATAAAAATCTATAACGCACGCCCTATAGCCTAGCAGCCATAGACAGAAATAATTAGATAACAACGATGCATTAGAGTGCTCGCTACCGATTTATTTACTTGCAAAGCCGTATAGGTAAAGTCGAAAAAATGCTGATGTGGGAAGGATAGGAAATAGTGTAAAATTCAACTGAACGAGCTTCTCAAGTCAGCAGCTACGAACATTCGCTATTAGTAGGCATCAGGTGAAAATGGCTGCCAAGTGCCTGATGCGGTTATTACTGCGCCGGGAGCTGATGCACACCCTTGCACGCCACATCGAACTTTAAGTCGCCAACACCTGCTGTGCCAGATTACGCTAAAATACGAAAAAGATTCTTTCACAAATCAGACGCACAGGCAAGGAAAATAAGAATTGGCAAAAGCCCTCAACGAAACGTCAACAAGCACAATTGATACTACATAGTGATACATAGAGACGCCTGTTGGCAGATTCGGTTTCAAAGAAACTGCGCGATAGATTGCCAATAGGAACGCTGCTATGCAAGTTCGCGGAGCTGTACCTTCAATTCGGAATTTTAAAAATGTTGTTTCATGATGTTTTCTAACCTGTCTGATAAAAAACCTCTCAATATTAGAGCATATGTAGGTATGATTTTTAAAGAACATAATGTAATAAGCCTAAACAGTGTTGTAAAATCTGTGAGGCAAACACCGATACAATAGCCCCAATTGTCTTCAAGCTCGTAGAAGGAAATTACGCAAACATGCACAATTATAGCTTCGAGATTATTCAGGTAAACGAAAGAAAACAGAAAGAAATAGGAAACTTTATCGTATCAAAAACATACACAGCATACAATATAATGCTGGCGAAAAACCAGTAATGAAGTGTACTTTTTCTACATACATAATTTCTGTCAGCTAATGCATTATCAGAATTCACGGAGTCGTACGTTTGCTGCGAATGCCTAGAACTAATACTATCATAATAATTAGTTTCCGAATTCACTATGTACGCTTAATACAGAAGGCTTGTGATATTTCTTCACTGTACAAATTATACGATATGCAAGTGAATGTTCGTAAGCAACTGTAAATTTCGTCATCTACTTTTTTTTCTTCCAAATTTATTAATCGCTTATGAAAAAAATCTATACGATGTTAACTAAAGTTGACACATGATCCATTAGCGCAGATGTGTGCCACAGCTGGGTTAAACGTATCCGAAATAGCGAGACTTGTGAAACGTGTCGACGACACATGTCCGCAGCTCGGATACTGCATAATCCGAGCTGTTTGGTTAACGTTTCACATTCCCTTTCTACATCTTGAAAATGAAACAGTTTAACGCGTTCAGCAGCCATTTTAGTATATGTTAATTTTCAAAAAAAATGTTACGTCCAAAGAAAGTAATGGTACTACTAATGCGTACTGACGCCGTACAGTGTGAAGGAGGAATGACTACGGGGCTTACGTACTAAATTAAAGAAAAGCGGCAACAAACGTCATACAAATGTCAGAAAAATTAATATAAAGTTTCGTTTCAAATAGGAAATCAATAAAAAAAGCACAGTTATTTTAAAAATCTGTATTTTAATCGAATAAACATGTACAAATTATAAACAAATGTATTATACATGCAAATGCACAAGTGTTTCGTCGGAGGCCAGTGGTCAGTGCAGGATGCAGGAGGCTGTTTTACAACTGCAAAACTATGTAACAGTGTTAAAAACTAATTACTCTCAGGGTTTCAGTTCAAAACCGGTCATTCGTTTTGAAAATCGAACCTAAATTATCTAGACTCCAAAAATATAACTCCCTACAATTATATATATGTGTGCAGTAAACAAGCCCCGGAACTAATTCAAAAATACTTATTATAATCGTATCACGTATGTCCGGTGGTAACCTAACGTCCATTTCTAAAATATATTTAAAAACTATCCTAGTGAGCTAAAAAACTAACCACCAAATCACTTGCTGCTGCGTACGTTCGGAAATTTAACAATAAGTTTCAAAACTAGCTTAAATACGCTTTTCTGATCAAACTAAAACCACTACTCTAGGCACACTCTCCGTCCGCTCCTGCACGTGCTGTAAGCCTTGATCTCTGCGAATACACACTCTGCTTTTTCGAGCACACAAAATGCCAACTATATCGCAAATGCGCACGACCTGTAAGCATGCCGAAATTGCTGTACTTCCGAATGTGCACTATTCATTCTGGCACGCAACAACACTGGTTCTTGGCGTTCATCGACATTTTACGCCGTCGCATACTCTCATAGAACACATCCTACATTCTCACATGCACATGGTCACATATGTTGTACACACGTTTTCAAGACCTCTATCACTTGTTTCATATGTTTTACAACTTCTAATATCGCCATATCTTCCCTTAATGCATGATGTTCTTGTAATACTATCTGTTTTACAAAATTAAATTTATCTCGTATATCCATAATTTATTGCGCATACACTTGCTATTTGTATCTCACAACACAATGAATGTATATATTTCAATCCAGTTATAGTTTTATTAGTATTATAATTGCTTTTTTTGTATTAAGTAATTTACGATATAAATAAGAAATTATTATTTTTATGTCATTAAATAATTTCGTTATTTTATATGTTTCAGAATTTATTTATGTAAATTTAATCCATTTGTTTTTTTTTTCTCTTCCTTAACTGCTTATACTGTATTTGTACTTTAGGTTTGTAATTTAATTTGAATAATTAAAAAGATAGCTTACAATAGTTATTACAACACCAATAGCGTAGATAAATTAAATTATAAATATTATAGACGGACCACAATGTAAGAAATTAAATGAAGAAAAGTTTAACACAAATTTTAATTAAATTTACGTATATAATAAACTCTGAAGTAAATAAAATAACGAACTCCTGATGCACGAAAAGAATTAATAATTTTTTGATAATATCCAAAACCTAATAAAAAGCTCGTTTGAAAGTCAGGTCTATGAATCGTCTGGAGGCCTGGAAAATATGGTTACTGCGGAGAATGCTGCGTATGGATAGAAAGGGTCTCGAACGTAGAAGTAATGAAACGTGCCGGAGTAGAAAGAGAAATCATGGAGACCATTAAATCCAGGAAAGCTGCCTATCTGGGACATATTTTGCGAGGACAGAAATATGTAATTCCAAAACTAGTGATAACTGGCAGAATGGAAGGAAACGGGGAATTGGGCGGAAGCGGCACTCATGGCTCAGAAATCTGCGTCAATGGAATGGAATTGAAGACGCGGAGACCATTTTCCGACTAGCGGTGACCGGCGCGAACTACGTGGACAAATGGGACAGTGATCGCCAACGCGCTATGTAGCGTACGGCACCCGAAAAAGAAGAAGAAGAATAAAAAGCTAAAGTCAACCTTTCCTTTTATAGATCGATAAATTTTTTATGCTTTTTATCCAACGTCTTTGAAATGCTGATTCAGGACACTAAAAACAGTTATCGGAAAGAAAGAAAAAATATGCTACGATGGCTACCTATTTAAATTTAAAATAACGAGTTCGACACATCGTTTCCCTCAATTCTTACTACGCGCAAGAGATTAACGGAAACGGCGTGTGTTAAAGTCTGCAGACTATGAAGAGAGGGACGATAAAGTAGCCCGAAGTGCATCTCGGTGACATCAACAATAATTAAGTATCCGTTGAAGCGACGAGTACAGGAAGTGTGAACGTCAAAGCTTCTAAAGTGGTACATAATCCGTCAGTATATCTCGAGTTGGGAAGTGTCTACTCCGAGTAATTACTACTTGGCAAGAACGAGAAAAATGCGCACCTACAGAACCCATAAGTCAGTAAATAAAAAACAATGCGAAGGGAAGGAAGAATTGATGGTATAACATGTGAGAACGCAGCTGGATAAAATATTGGGAGGTGATAGAAAAATGCGCAGTAGTTAAAAAGGAAATAGAAAAGTTTTTTTGCGAGATATTATAAAAGAATAACATTTTTCTCGACCATTTACGGGGTAAATCGACGGTTACGAAGGATAGAGAAGTAAGAAAGATTGAATATCTAGAATAAGAAACCCCGAAGCCGTTTGATAAGGAAACACAATCGTCAGATAAACAAAGGAGAGAAGTGGAGTGGATCCGAAAGCTGCAAAACAAAGGCGAAAGCAGAAATTCGGAATAATTTTACTTTGAAGAAAACAGATTTAAATGCACTACCGTATATATAGAAAGGAATAATAATTAAGTTCGGAGAGGTTGACAAAATATTTTCGGTGACCCAAGTGTTACGACTCCGTGGAAAATTAACCGAAAAAACAGACATCCTGTTTCAACACATTGCAGGGGGAAAACAATTAATATGTCTTATTTAATACGAGGTTCCAAATCTGAGGAGGAAAAAATTATACATTTGATCGTTATCTCCGGGAACCGGTAATAGCGAAATTTGTTGGAATCAGATGGATTATTATAATCAGTAAAAAATACAGAAAGTGCAATCGAAAAAATCACTGTGCACATTTACTGAAGAACAGACATCCCCCCCCGTTCGAAACATTATAATATTTTAATAATTAAAATATGGAAAAAGTTAACAAACGAAAATAAGGTATTTACTTTTTTTCTTTTTTTTTTGTAGAAAAAGAGACACGTTCAAGACTTACGATTTTTTTCAGATTTTACAAGCAAGAATTTAACATGAATATGACGCACGAATAAGCGCAATACTCAATTTAGCTTTAGAAGTGGAATGAATGCGCCTAAAGTAAATTTTATTTTCCAATAAGATATCCCGGATATAAAAGTCATAATGTGTATTAACTAGACTGTCGAGGAGGAACGTAATAAAATCACCCAGATGTTTTAAATTTTACTGGCTTGGACGACCGAACCATTCGGAGTATGTTGAGAAATTCAAAACACATTTTACAACGCACTAAATTAATGAAGGGAGAGAGCGATAGTGTATGTTGCGTCGCCACTAAGTACGGCAATTATTTATTAAAAGAGTGATAGGACGGGAAAAACCGGTAAATGAGCTAGTTACGAACGGTGTGCACTAAATGTTGTAATACTAGCCAGAGAAAGACGAAATAGAACAAGAGTGCCTGAAATGTAACACAGTGAAGCTTACATTGTTAAGGAGGAGTTGAAAATTGGAGGGGAAATGATTAACAGTGCAAAACATAAAATAAAAAAAGAGAACCCGATGCGCAAGAAACAAATATTCGGTGGAATCGAGAAAGATGTGCATGCAGAAAAGTGAAATTAATTGCAATGAACGACGATTTAAAAGTTTTGAAGGGATAGGTGAGAAGTAAAGAAATAAGAGGAGCAATAATCCTCAGACGGAGAAATATATACATATAGTGTAGAGTAAGTCAAACTAAATATCCACCTTTATGCGAACGAAAAGAATGTGTTAACTTCGCATATCGATTATCGTTAGACATTAGAATCGAAATACTACGTATGAAACGTCTTGCTATGTAAGTGAGAAACGTGGACGTAGTGAACCCAATTAATTTGCTGCAATTCTTCGAACGGAACCTTTTTCACTATTATACATGCACTATCGTAAAACTGACTCCGCGACAGTTGTCAAACCAAAAGAAGGAATCATTGTTTTTTTTTTTTTGTGGGTTCGTTGACACGGACATTGGCTCAAGAAAAGAGGAAAAGCGGGGAAAGAGACTCAGATCTTTACACGATCAGAGAGATAGCCGATAAAAAAGAATCAAGAGCGTGGATATAACGTAAAAATAAGAAAGGGAGAAAATGAACGAAGCACCATACGGGGAATGGAAATACCGTTTGATGAAAGGGAGGAATAAGAGAGTTTATTCAGTTAAAAGTAACGAATAATCAAACATTATACGATCGAGATCACAAATAAAGTGATTGTTAGAAGGGTGCAATCGACAATAAGGAGCGACGGCACGAGAGAAAAACGAAGAAGGGAGCAAACTGTGCCCAAAACGCAGGCGGCAAAAGCGACGCATAGAAGGAATGTCAAGAAGCCAGAGGAACAAAGGAAGGGAAGGTTACATGGACGAGAAAAAGAAATCCGTGTTAGGGAAAATACGTACGAGTTAAGCCAAAGTTTGGAATGAGCAGCTGTAGACAGGAATATTTCGATCACATACTTCGCGGACCCAGAAACGTGAATTAGTTCAAAACATTATAGAGTAATGTTGTAATATGCTATAATAACTTCGTAGTTACCGCAAAAGAGCCATTTAGAGTCAATAAAAAAGCAAAAAAAGAAAACCGAACCGCCACTTATCATGGAGGATAAACATTTCGAATGTACTGTAAAAAAACAAAACAAAAAAAAATACTTTTTCTATAAACTTAGTACATCCTGATTGTTACAGCGATACAAACTGTGCAGCTTTGGAAAAATCCGGAAGGCAACCGTTTATACCGATTTATAATTACACGTCGAAAGGAAAAACGATTTGTTGGGGAAACGTAATACAACTTTTTAAAACGACCCTTCGCGTGAAAAAGATGGAAGATGGCCTGATACTTTGGACTCAACATTTAAAATTTGACAGAAATTATACTGTCTGGCTGATACGTTTCTATTTAGTGCACCTAGTTCCTTTACCGCTGTTTCTGCTGATGGAAAAATTAGCGAAAATGAAACCACGGTAAATATCATATTGAAACTGGAATTTTTTTAATCACTAAATGCGTCCGTACGAATTCTCGTACACTAGTTTGAACAATTAAATAAACTTCGTATTATCGATGATTTCGAATCGTTTCTGAAATCTCCTTCTTAATTTTTTAATTAAAAATAGGAAAATTAATCGAAAAAAATAATTTCAGAGCTCGCGCTCCATGCTCTAACGCTATTATCCACATATTTATTTATTCTGTGTAGACGATCAATTCACTCGCCCTGTGCGGAGTGTAAATTGACCTATGTAAAAATATTCCATTGGACACTCTTCAAAACGCTATAATGGAGTGGTCACTTCAAACAACTCATTTGCTAGCAGTCTTCATCGACCTCACACAGGCGTTTGATAGAATTCACAGATCAAAAATTATGAATCAACTCCGAAAAATGGGAGGCAACTTCGTTTATAAATAATTTCTTATCCGAACGGAAATTTTTGGTTCGAGCAGGGAAGCATTCTTCCTCCTTACGTTCATTAAAAACGGAGTTCCACAAAACTCCGTCCTAAGTCCGGCTCTATTCAATATTTCTACGAATGATCTTCCTTCCGTTGTTCAATCGCCATTGCAGTGTTCATTGTTTGCTACCGATCTCACCATTTTCGTTAATTGCGACAGTGTAAAAATAGGAGAGAAATTATTAGAGAGAAGTACATCAAGAATCTCCGAATGGTGCTTGCAAAACTGCCTTCAAATTTCCATAGTAAAAACCACGACAATTCATTATTGTCGGGTTCGGAAATGCAAGTACGAAATACCCATTAATCTAGATAACAATCAACTGGTCGCAGCTTTTTCCGTTCCTTACGTCGGCCTTTGATCAAACTCTATCGTGGAAATCCCATATAAAGCAATTGAAACAATCCTGCTCCAGAAAATGAACCTATTAAGGAAACTCGTGCGTACCACTTACGGATCACATCGTGTCTCATTACTCCGAATTTATCGCGCAATACTAAGATCTAAATGCGACTATGATTCGGAGATATACTCAACAGGCAACCGAAACTACGTGTAATCATTAAACACCATCCATACTGCAGCTCTTGGGGCTCTCTACAGGAGCATTCCGCACTACTCTGATCGATAGTCCACACGAAAAGACGCCCGAATGGCTCCCAGATATTCAACAAACGGTTCGCTTGTCTAACTTCTATACTCAATGCATAACTTAAACTTCAGACCTCCCCGTGTAATATCAACTAATCTTCGAACCGGAACGGAAGCAGTCGAGACAATCTCATCTCATTATCAGCAGATTCTATCAATTACCAACATGAGGCAACCACAGATAATCTCTCACTCAGTCGCAGCTATTCCGCCATGGAACCGCAATCCGGTCAAATTAGATCTCGATTTATTAAATTGTTACCGAAGCGTAGATTCCATCTCCGAGGAGTCTAAACTAAAGATATCTTCGTATGCTCGCAATGTATCGGTCTTCTTTCCGGACGCATCCATCTTCGACACTTTCGTAGAGTGTTCGGTGATAAAAGGAAGTGCCGCGTTAATTCGGTACTCACCTCCTAAATTATTTTCCGTTCTTTCGGCTGAGCTTTTGCAATATTCCTAGCACTTCAGTTTTTCTTAAACCAGGAAACGGACACAATTCAGCAGTAATCTGTTCTGACTCAGTTGCGGGCTTTAAATTCCATATCCGATGTTTTCAGTGATAAACAACACCCCATTACGAAGGAAACAGTCAAATTACAGGTACCTGCCTCGTCTAGCGCGATATCATTCCTCTCGATTCCAAGTCACTCGGGAATTCCTGGAAACAAGTTGGCTGACAGAGGAGCCAAAGAAGCCGCAACGATTTTTCCTTGTCCAGACACTACCAGCTTTAGACTTCGTTCGCTACCTAAAATTGGCTCTGAGCACACTATGGAACCAACGATGGCTGGCCATTCCGTGTTCAAATAAACTTCGCCAAATTAAGCAGAATGTCCGACTATGGAAGACTCACCTGAGCCGAAGAAAACATGATGTAATCGTTACCAGACTCCGGCTAGGACATACGCAACTCACACGTGGTTACCTACTACAAAAGACACCGGCTCCAACCTAATTATGATCTTTCTGTTCTCCATATCCTCACAGAATGTCCTCGGTTCAATTCCCTCAGATTAACACATAACCCCCCCTCCCCCTTGTCTAGTATTCTCTCTAATGACCCTATTATCGAACCTAATCAGTTTCCTGCACCTTACAAAGTTATACTACGCGATATAAATTCTGTAATTCATTTATTTAACATATACATCTACATTTATCCGTGCCTCTAGCCGATAGTTGCTGTGCATGGCACGTAAATTTAAACAAATAACTAATAAATATGTAAAAATATTGCATCTATAATTATACTCATTCCACTCGCACACAAATTATACTAAACTGTACCGCCAAATTCGTAATAACGTGGATTATTTGTATCATATCTGTATGTTCAATCGCGAAAAAAGTAAAACATTAATAAAATAGAAGAGATCACGCTCTGTGACCTTCAAAATTATCATAATCTGCTATACACTTTCAAGTGAAATGAACCTGTCTAATACGGGGTGCTGCTGCTGTGTATTAACGAAGATACTGAAGAAGTATTCTGCCTACCGAAATTGAGGAAAACCATAAATAAATGTGAAACTCTATCGCTGGGCCTGGACAATTTTAGGAGAAAGAATAACCATCGCTGATTCCAGTGCTACGGCTATTTTTCTTCTACCCACCCCTCCCCCCGCAAGTTTAAAATTATTAACATGTCGTGGAATTTTTGATGATTTGTTCGTTTATCCGGTAAACTTCGGTCGTATAATTTAAGAACCGCTATTGAATTTATTCCATGAAATTTCTTTTTACTCGTTTTTGTAACGTGAATCCCAAATTGTAGAGCTGTTTTTGAACTCGGATCGCACGGAGATACTGTGAAAAAAGATAAACGTATTTATTTGCCGAAATACTTTTGAATAATAAAGAAAAAAAAAAAAAACTTAAATATTTATACGCCTACCTATAAATATAGTGTATACCGTTAAAAATATACGTGCAAAATTTACACGCGTATACTCCTAAATCTCGAGGACACCTATCCCTTCTTATTAATAGGCCTTTCATTGAGTATCTAGCAAAATGTGTAATACAAACACATTTAGAATAATTGAAACTTGGAGCATTAATCTTAAACTATTCTACCAATTCTACTGAAATAGTTTTGTAATATTTCATTGGCGCATAAATTTTAAATCATCTGCAAACGTAAGAAATCCGTTACTAATACTTCTGCCAGTATCGTTAAAAAGGATGAGAGGAATAATACACGGACTAGGGTTGAACTTTATGGAACCGCAGCTGTAACTGCATATTGGGCAGAATGATATCCATTATGAAATATGATTTTCGAGAATAAAGATAGGATTTAATTAGTTCGATGAGAAGCTTCTTAAATTTTTCGTTTAAAAAATGGGCGGTTCGTCTTATCGTAGGTTTTACCAAAAACCGGTATAAATGAAATCAACCCGAAGACTTTAACCCAGGAGTTTCTAACCAGGGGTCGTAGAAAGATGTCAAGGGGACGGAGTACGTTTCTATTTTTGAAAGAAAAATTAATTTGACGCGGAAATTAAATATCCTACGATGGACGTTCTCGGTAAATAACGTGCCATTCCAGGCATCCAAAAATTATGAAAAAAATACAAAAATATATTAGAAGGAATAATTCATTTTTCGACATAATTTCTGAAAACATTAAGTCATTTATTGTACTGGGTCTCGAGTTTATCGATACCGTCATGGTAAAGTTGGCGGTGCATTTAGTGAAAAAATTGCTGTTACTGTCTCCATGACTACCTCTTCTGTTACGAAACGTTTTCCACCCAGATCGCGTTTAAAATGCGAATAAGCGCCGGAAAATCTGAAGGATCAGGCGAGTACAGTGGATGTGGAAATTCGTCCAAATTCGGGTTCCTAATGAACGGACGCAGACGAGAACAGACGTATGCATTATCGTGCAAAAGTCCAACTACTCTAGACTGCAGGCCATGTCTCTTCCCATTAATTGTTCGATGAAGTGTCCCGAGAGTGTCATGCTAAATTTACTGCGTTACATATTTTTGCTTACAAAATTAGTAGCAGTCCGTATAGTCCCAGAAGACGATTGCAGAAACCTTTCCGGCAGAGTGTTCAGTTTTGGCTTTTGACGAACCTGGTTGACTTTCCATTATTCACGCTTTATTTGCTTCTTTCGACTCTGTGATCCGGTAATGCAGCCCACTCTTGTCATCAGTCATATCTAAATCAGGAACTCGAACTTGCGGCGGCCGATCTATAGTTACATGCAGGTGTAATGGGCATGTAATTTTACATGTAGGTATTTTACTGTTATAGACGCAATATGGTAGCGAAAAAAAAAAAAATTTCAGAAGACTATATTAAATTTACCTTCATAGAACAATACGAGCTACAAAATTGCCTCAGTGTGTGTTATGTATGAAAGTTTTAAGTAACGATAGCGTGAGGCTCGAAAGGAATTTGAGCCGGCAACATCCTACTCTGATTTCGAAGTTGAAAGAGTTTTTTTCTTTCAAAGCAGAATCACTCAAGCGCATGAATTTGGATAAATCAGGAAGTTATCATCACACAGATGTATCACAGCGTCTCAAAGCTTTCTTTGTAGTAGCTTACTTTTAATAGCAAAGCAAAAGAACTGTCACACTATCGGCGAGAAATTAATCAAACCATGTACCCTAAAAGCCACGTAGTTAATTTTAGGGAAAAAATCTAAGCAAAAAAGTTAAGTCGATTTCTTTTTCGAATAACACAATCAAGCGTAGAATCGGATGATATTGCAGAATACATAAAGTCAAAAAATAATTAACAAAGTAAAGTTATCGTCATTTTTTGCCATTAATTACGATGAATTCACCGACATTGTTAATTATGCACAGTTAATAGTTTATGTTCGTTACGTCAGTGGAGATCACTTTGAAGAAGGGATTTTGTACTGCCAACCTTTGATAGCAGGCACTAAGTCTGAAGATGTATTTAATTCGATATCTGATATCATCGAAAAAAAATGATTTGGATTTCCATTAGACTTTGCACAGATGGTGCCCCTGCAAATTTTGTTATTATTATCGTGCCCGAGACGCTTCAGGACTAATATGCTAAAATAAAATAAAGTCAACTGATATACAGCGGATTTATACGCTGTCAGTCCATACATCAACCATTTTTATGGCATCGTCAGTTAGCTCCGTACTCCATAGGTCTCTCTCCGTAATGGCTACAGGCACCAAGCTACACTGAAACAAGTGTCTATGGCTCTGCTGTTCCCCGCATTTGCATTTATCATTTTCGGCCAGACTCCATTTAAGTAAGTTTACTGAAGTTCTGGCGCAACCAGAGCGAAGCCGATTTAACGTTTTCCAGCTACGAAAACTTAGCGGACGCACCGGGTTCATTATTTCTTTCAAACTACTTCCGTTTCCATCTTTTTCCGTCCATCTCTGTGCGCGAGCTTTTTGTGGTAGCTCATCCAGTCGTTTTGAGCAGTGTAGGAAGCTTCTTCTGGATTTAAGACGTGATATGCCAGCCTTCTGACCAAACATTGGGTGCCTGTAATCTGTCTCTAGCCTTGTTCTTTCAGCATCAGTAGCAACGGATCGTCGAATATCTGGCGGGGCTATGTCACAGGCACGATACAGCTTATCCACTTTGGTAGGTTTTAAGCATCCAGTGACTATGCGGCACGTTTCATTTATTGAGGTATCAACCTTTTTTGTATGCACCGATCTTTCCCATATAGGGCATCCGTATTCAGCAGCCGAGAAACATAGCGCTAATGTTGAGGTGCGAAGGACCGTCGGCTTTGCTGCCCATTTAGAAGATAGCAATTTTCGCATTAAGTTATTCCTAGCTTCTACTTTCATTTTAAGATTCTCGCAGTGTTTTCGGGAAGTTAACGATCGGCCAAGGGTAATTCCGAGATATTTCGGTTCTTCGCAATACTCGAGTTGATTCCCATGCCGAAAATGATTTTAGTTTGCATTTTGCTTTTGCGTTTTTCAGATGGAAAGCGCAAACCTGAGTTTTTGTTGGATTTAGTCGGAGCGCATTTTCAGCATAATATTTATCTAGCCCATCAAGTGCTTTTTGTAGCTTCACCTGCACTTCTTCGAACGTTTCGCCCTGTGCAGTCACTGCCAGATCATCTGCATATAGGAACCGTCGAATTTCCTCGTCGACTGGTTGGTCGTTGCTATAGATGTTAAATAGCATTGGAGCCAGGACGCTTCCCTGTGGAGGAAGCCCGTTTCGCTGCACTACTCTCCACCTACTTTTCTTTCCGTTGTGTGTAACACAAAATCGCCTCCCAGACAATATATTCTGCAGCATTTGTGTCAGATGGTCGTCGTTAATAGTATCGTACACCTTCTTTAACAATCGTCTGTAATTAACGGTATCGTATGCAGCCGTTAGGTCTACGAATACTGCACCAGTGATCAATTTTGCTTCATACCCATCCTCAATGTGTTGAACCAAGTTTGCTGCTTGGCTAACGCAACTCTTTCCCTTCCTGAAACCAGCCTGTTGGGGAATAAGCTTGCTGTCGACAGTGTTTATAATCCGGACCATTAGCAGTCTCTCAAAAACTTTAAACAAATGGCAGAGCAACTGCAATGATAATTGTACGATCGAGCTCAGATTAAAAACTCAAGGAAAAGAATCCCGCGATAGTGTGTATTAATTGTGTTATTCATCGACAAGTTTTAGCTTCCGAAATATTTCCACAGAAATTACGCCAGATTTTGGATTCAGCTATAAAGATCGTAAACTACATCAAGAGCAACGCTTTGAACAGTCGATTATTTGGTTTACTTTGCGAGGATCTTGTTTCTGATTACAGGGTCTTTCTATTCCACACAGAAGTACGCTGGTTGTCTAAGGGCAACATATTGTCTTACCTTTATAAATTGAAGGAAGAGACCTTCTCTTTCTTAAGTTCAAAGAAGAAAAAAAATTTTTTTGCAAATGTTCAACAATGAACAATTTCAATGGAGGTTGGCCTATTTGACTGATGTATGCGTGATGCCTTGAATCAGCTAAACTTGAAGCTTCGGGACAGAAACAGCACTGTAATAAGTAACTATGATCATACTAAGCGGTTCATATCAAAGCTTTAACTTTAAAATCAAAGGTTCCTGCTGAAAATGTAGTAATATTTTTTGCTCGGCTATTCGTAGCAATTAAAAATAAATAACCGGACGAAGATTTGAAAGCTGAAATACAAACTCATTTGCAAGTGCTCCAAGGTGACTTTCACCGATACTATCGAGATATTAATTCAACTTCACCAATGCGGCACATGACCAGAAACCCATCTGTTGTCGATGTCTTACAATTGCCGCAAGATGTTCAAGAAGAGTTTCTAGAAATGAATTCGACCACGAAAGACGACTTCCATCTTTTGACATCGGAGAAATTTTGGATCCAACGATGCCTTGTTAATTTGAAAATCGCCCTCTTGCTTTG
Organism: Icerya purchasi; assembly: GCA_039619475.1. Taxonomy (NCBI): domain Eukaryota; kingdom Metazoa; phylum Arthropoda; class Insecta; order Hemiptera; family Monophlebidae; genus Icerya; species Icerya purchasi. The sequence continues at coordinate 233,010,497 of CM077116.1, forward strand.
GGAGCACTCATTCCGTTTTTCTTCACCTCACTTACGTGTGACGGGGTTTTCAGCTCTAGTTTTAATTAAAACTAAGCAGCGAAATCGTCTTGCCGTCGATAGTGACCTGACGATAGCTCTGGCAAAAACTGATAATCAACCAGCTGGTGCAGAGCATGCAAGCTCAAGTATCTCATTAGTATTCTAATTATAGTAAATTATTTCGATAAAAAACGTTTTAAATTGGTTAATATTTTCTATAACTTAGAATTAAAATAATCAATATCGTTAAAACAATGCGCGTTTTTTTTTTTAATGAAAAAATTAAAGGGAGGCATGAAAATGTTATTTATAATCCGGGGAGGCTCGACGAAAAAAGAGGTTGGGAAACCCTGCTCTAACCAGTCAATAATTTCATATAAAAACAATGGTTGTTTCGATAATATTCTTCATTCAATAAAGTCATACAGTGTCTAATTTCTTCATTTGTTGAATTCCTCTTTTCCTGCGCATTTATTGATCTTTACTGATGGTTCCAGGAGCGAAGACGGCATGGGTGGTGCGTTTACTGCCCCGTCGCTTCGGGATTCTGAGTCCTTCCGGCTTCCTTCCTTCTGCACTATGTTTTCTGCCGAGTCGATCGCAATCCTTCAAGCTATCTCTTTTATTTCCTCTCTAAGCGACCTTTCCAAATTCCTCATTATTTCGGACTCTAAAGGCGTCCTTCAAGCCCTATACTCTCCTCCTTCATATTCCTCTGATAGTATTATTCTCTCAATTCGTTCTCTTACCTCCACTCTGCAGTCATCACGCTCTATTCTTATTGATTTTTTATGGGTCCCCAGTCGTTCCGGAATTGATGGCAATGACGCAGCCGATTCTTTGGCTCGTTTTGCTGGTCGCCTTGGTTCATTCTTCAACCATTTCCCTTCTTTAGATATCCTTTTTTTATCCACCTACAATCACGCCAGACTTTGGCGGGATATTTATTCCTCCCTCTTTTCCAATCGTCATTCGTATTACCGCTTTATTTAGCCGATTCCTCGTTCCCTGCCTTGGTTTCATTCTATTTCTTTCGGTCGTCGCTCTTCTATTGTCTCCCTAATTCGTCTCAGAATCAATCATTCTCTCCTCCCCTCCTCTCGCTTTCGATTTGCTCTGTCGCCATCTCCTTATTGTTCTCTTCACGATTGTGATCCTCTTTGAATATATGTGATACTGATCACATTTTCTTCGAGTGTCGTGCTCTTCGTAATGAACGCTCCCTTTTATACGGCCAGCTCTCGTCATTACGACTGCCTACTCCCTATAACTCTTCCTTTATCCTCTCCTTTGCTTCATCTTCTGTGGTGCCTGCACTGCTGTCCTTTGTTGCGTCCATTTCGGATTGTCTAGCTATTTAGTTTTTTAGCTTAGTTTTTCCTGTTCGTCCACAAAAAAAAACAAAAAAAAACAGTGCACATCATTTGCGATATCTTAACTAGAGTTGATAATACTAGGAGGGGGGAGAGGGATGCTCGATTATCGGCGACCACCGGACGACTTAAAAATTGGAGTAGTTTTTCCAGTTTTAAAAAAAAACAGACCACGTTTCAATTTTAATAATCAGATTTAACAATCCGAGAACTTTATGTCGATTTCGGTTTTAAATGTTTCGTAAAATCATAATATTCATTTACCATTCGTCTATTATTTTCGATGAAAACCGCGCTACAATTTTTTTATTCTGTCGCTATAATTTCAGTGTAATTTAATTGTTTCGAATAAAAAAAAAGAAAAAAAAACGATAGGAGTGCAATACGGTTACTATAAATTTTAAAAGTCGCAGGTTAGTAGCATTTTCAATCACAGTATCAAAAAATATCTATTTATTGTTTTGTTTGTTTTTATTATTTATTGGTTTATTTATGGTCGCTTTATAACAACTAGGTTTTTAGCGATCACTATGTACATACGAGTATATATATATATATATATATATATAAATTTTACAAAATTCCGAATTAGTTAATTATACATTAATTAAACAAGAGAAGACATTTAGTTAAATGAAGCTAATTACTTTTATGGATTTAATGTATATATCTAATATACAGGCATATTCATATTCGTTTTTTGTTTTTTTTTGGCCCAGCTTTAGTTAACTATCAAGAGTTTAGTAATTTTAATTTTAAATGTCATCCTTTTATCTGTGAGATCAAAATGAAATGTCTTAGTATAACCCTGAAAGGCGGCGTTACAAAGTTTTATTGGGTACCAAGCTACTACGGTATAAAATTGAATGAGAGAGTGGATCTTGCTGCTAAAGATGCTGTCCTCGATCGCTTACCGTCCCCTTTTATTCCATCTTCAGACTTCTATTTTAAAATTAAATGAGATAACAACTCTACATGGCAGAACTAATTAACCGACCACGCTTTTGGTTTAAAAATTATTCTTCGTCGGCTTTGCTTAATTGTGGTCCGTAGTACCACTCTATTCCTACAGGTATCTCTATTAGATTTGTACGTAAATATGTCACCACCATTTGTCGCCTACGTATCGGACATGCCTTAGTAGGTGCTAATTTTACCGACCACAATTATGGTGTTTTCTGTGATTCTCACCAATTTTTCAATTTTGACGAGGGTATCAATCATTTATTGTTTAACTGTAATAAATACGAGGTTAATCTAAATAGAATGTTCTCCCCCATATATAATGTTTCTTACATATTATACCGATGCTATTGTAGTGGTTGTGTTCAAATTTATTATTAATAAAGGCATTACTATTTGGTAGTGAAAGGCCGGTTTCAGAGTTCTGACGTAGCTAATAACTGGAATTTTCGGAGGTCTTGCTACTACCTTGTTAATTACTCGGTTCTAAGCATATATCCTTAACCTACTGCCATCCGATCGCACCCCAGTGCCTGTTGCACTTGGGATGTGATATAGTCAGTGTTAATTTTATATTCCATCTTTCTTAGCACTCGTGGGCTATGTCATATCATTGCGGCCATGTGTGTTCGAATTGCATTGTAAACGTTTAATTATCAGCGTTAATTCCATACCCTTCTTTTCGACATACGTGGACTATGTTACGTCATTGCGGCCATATCTGTTCGAACTTTATTGCTAACGATATTCTTTGCTCCTATTCCATGACGTTTTAGGATTCAATCTACTTATTTATACACACTATTCTGCTGGTCTAGCTTATTTGTAGAGGTTGTTGGTGACCACCACATGGTTTCTCGCCGGGTCAAAAAAAAATTAAGCCATTTGGAAATTAAAATTTCGTTACTCACGTGTCCTTTGTCGAACGTCATTACTAGCACGATAAGGGAGTCGCCGCGATGTTTTATTTGATTATTTTTGTTTTCTTTATTCGGTTTCTTTCCCTTATCTATTCCTAGCTTGCAAGCTATCAATAAATGATATAATAAATACAATTAAATCGCATGCGGACTCTTCATCCAGTGACAAAGTACCATCACCACCGCGGTTAATAAGTTCAGCCAAATCTAGCAGTTTAGTTCCTTTCAATCTACACACTTGGGTATCCGCATCCTCATTTCAATAAGCTAACTGCCATCCAGTTTGTATGCTTATATAATCGTTCTCCTTATGCTTTGATGCAGTTTTTTTAATCACTTAATTCACATAATTCATATTTATAACAATGTTTATCGCGTTATTGTTTACACACCATGGGCCATTACGTTTTGATACCTTTGTATTGTTTCAATATTACTTCTTGCACTACAACACGACAGCTCGCAACCATATTTGCGTATTGGGACAAATATTAAATTGTATAATAATATTTTATTGTAGATGGCAGTTGGGATGTTTTCCCTATTAGCCGGTAGTATAGTTTTTTTGATTTTTAGCTTAAGTTCATTTTATTTTTTTCTTCAACGTGTTTAAACCAGATTAATTTTCGGTGGTCCAAATGCATACCAACTATTTGACATCCTTTTTGATTGGAACTATCTTATTGCCGACCATTACATTTTGTGGCTCTACATATCCGTTAGTAAATAATATATTGGATGATTTATTTTCATTTATTTTTATACGTCATTTTTGACACCGTGATGTTATTTTACTAATTACAGACTGCAAAGCAATATTTGCTTTAACTGGAGAGATTTACATCTGAGCATAGAACAGCTGTATCATCTGAAAAAGTAGCGACTAGAGAATTATCATCAAAAGGAAGATCTGCTGTATAAATAACGTATATAGCAATGGTTCCAATACACGCTACCCTGGGGAACACCAGCCGCTATTGGATATATATTAGAAACTTCATCTCCATATTTAACCTGATAACATTTTTCATTTAGATATGAAGAAAATAACTTATGAAGAAAACATTTTTATATTTTCCGTAAGAGACTATCATGCCTCAAACCTTAGGTCGAATGCCTCAGCCAATTCCCGAAAAACCGCATCAGCATTAAATTCAGTGCATTGATGCCACGTCGTTGTCGCAACTTTAATTTATATACCATATTTATCAATTATTACTAGATTTCGACATTTACTTTTAATGAACATAAAAATCAAATATTATTAAATTTGCATTTTATTTTGTAAAACAACATTTGCAGCAAAAGATTAATATTTTTAAAAAATATGAATTATCGACGAAACAATTTCTATATAAGGATCTTAGGACCAAGATTTTATTTTAATACCGTTTCGCATACTGTTTTGTTGTTTTTTTTTTGTTTTTTTTTTTTTGTTCTTTTGACTAAATAATAAGAAAAATTATGATTACATGAACAATAAGAAAATGTAACCGGTAACATCTCAATTTTCAAAAAAAAATTGATGTACTAAATCGGTTATTTTTATTTAGTAACATGTAAATGATTTTTACAAATATAACAATGTCGCACGTCAAATTTTACTTAAGTCGCACAAAATCGCCATGATTTCACGGTTCACTCGCATTAACATAAATTTAAGAAAAGAAAACTAAAACGACACAAATAGAAAAAACTTTCCATTTCAATTTGTAAGACATTTTAATAAACGAATTGCTAAATTCGTTTAGAAAAATATTCCCCTAAAAATATTATTATTAAACAAACAAAAAAAAAAAAAAAATGGAAATTCAGTTAGTAACGGAAGGTTAAAGATCTCGACTATTAATCGATAAGTTAAATTTAAACTTTTATTTCTATTCAAGAATCTGGCCCCACATAAACAGGTTCAAACAAATACAAAAAAACTTTAACACGTATTATTATATGGTATAAACGAAAAATGTCGGCTGTTTCTACATTTTAACGTTTAATTTATCATTTATTAAATAAAATACTCAGCGATCATAAAAATTTAGTACTAAAGCATAGCCGGGTATAGGAGCGATCTAACTGATTGAATACAGTCATCGGTATAATAATTACAGATCATCGGGTAACTCTTACGATGCATGTATTTAATTAGTTTTACAGATTTTTCATGTAAAATTTTAGGCCTCTTTTCTTTCATTTACACATAACACACGCGCGCACATACGCATACAGACAGAGCTAAAGGGAGCGTTTGTAGAACTTGATAAATGATTGTAGATACCGACTAAATGAAACAGCGAGGTAATTAAGGCTAATTTAAGAAAGGGCATTCAAGTAAAAAACCTTAACACACAATCGTGTAGCTGTACAGCCTATGAATAGTTGATAATATTCAATAACTTACGGCACTCAATCGCAGTCATTTCGTCGAAAGCTTTACTTTGCTTTTATGACTATATGGCATCTGATCGGATAAGTTCTATTTTAAAAAAGTCATCGAAATCGACAAAGATTCAGCTGCAAACAAATCAATAACGTCACGTTTCCTCGCACCTGAAATCGTTTTACATTCCTTCTAACGTCGTTCGCGTTCTCAGTATAATCTCCATTTATAAGTTCTCTCCAAGTATATATCGTAACTTTCATTCCTTTTTCTCTTTTCTCTTTGGCCAATTTTAGCTGCAACTCTCTCAGTGCTTTCTTTAATATTTGTAATTTTATAACTCCTTTTAATTTTCTCCCTGCCAGAATTACATCGGGTCTCTCCGATCGGCTCGTTAGAATCTGTCAAAGACAATGTTCAACTCTTTTATTGATCTCTTTTCTTCTACCATGTAACCTCCTTTGAGGAAACTAGAGAAATCATTCTCTTCTAAATTTCCAAAATGAATATTAGGAAACGTTCTTATCAAAAATAAACTACTTCTAGGCTATTCTTTAAACACGCTGACACTGTTTACGCTTTCCTTCATTTACCTTTTTTTTTTATAATTACAGACTATGGAAAGGATATATACAGCTGTACAAATACACGAATCTTTTATCATTCTTCATGATCAATTCGTGGGATTTTAGCTGGAGAAATACCGCCGAATTAATATCATTTACAAGCAAAGAGGACGATGTACTATTTAATGCTGACTGTAAAATCGACTGGGAATCCTATTTCTATGGTATGATTGTAGGTATTGGACACCATGTTCTTCATTTGGATTTCAACGAACACTTCAGTAAACTTAAGAAACACTGGTAAATATTATGTTACATAAACTCTTCATAAAATTAAGCTGAAAATTAAACACCAAATGGTACCGCTTATTACGTGAAACTCGTTATCGCCTTGTGCAGACTAAAGACGACATACGGTATGGTGAATAAACTATGTATTCGTGCAGTATGGCGTAAAGAAAGCCGGACCATAAATGAAACTAGTTTTCTAACGCATGCCACAGTTATTTCAAATTAGTGTGTACTTATTTAGCTAAACGAACTATCTTTCTCGCCACTTTGGTATTTACACGTGCCTTCTAGTAAATGCCGCAAAAAGCGTTTCTTCTAATTTTCTGATTCACCTTTATATTCTTCTTTTAATACGACATTTCAAATCAACGATTCATTCGTCTATACACATATTAAACAATAATCGAATTCACTGCACATTAAACGGAACATATTACGCTATCCAATAAATTTGCTCAACTTCTAGATTACACTTAGTAATCTAAATTTAAGTAATTACGCTCGCAAATCATTATAAATTGACAGTATATATTATCATTTTATTATTTTATATTTTCAGTATTGTCATTGCTGACAGGTTGATCGTATGGACATTCAAGATTTTGGTAATCTGGTTCTTAGCAAAATTAATCGTTTATTTAGTTTCGAGCCTATCTCCTCTGTTAACTCTTCACGTCGTTTGAAACGCAATAACCTGTTTGTGCATAATTCATTATTCGATTTTTTTAATATATTTATAATAGAAATAGTTTAATTATCTTACTAAGAATTCGGTGATTTCGTGTAATTAATTAGAAATATATTATATTGTATAAACCAGCGAGTTTAGGACAACCGAGAAAGTAAAAAAAAAAAAAAAGAAAACTGAATCGACGATACGAAATAAAATACAACTATAAAACAAAACGTTGTAACTATTACAATGTTAAACTATTGCAGAAATTTTTCCAATTACTGCTGTAGAAAAAAATGTGGCATACAGAGAGAAAGATAGTAGAATGTAAACCAGAATATCAGTAGTCAATAAAGTTTTTTTGTGTTTTTCTTTATCGTGTTGGGCTTATCGGAGGAGGCAATTATCCATCATAAAGGAAAAACGTAGATGGAAAAGGAGGTCGCTGGGAGAGCTATTCGGAGAAGAAGGAGATGACAGCAGAACTACTGAGGGGAATCAGCAAAGAAAGAGGTCGGTATTAGAGTCCGTGCAACTAGCAGTCCGAAGGGAAATAAACGTAAGGGATATGTAGGAGAAAAATCCTAAAGGAAAAGCTCTCATGTCTTGTTAGATGTTTTACTTATTTAAAATAGAATAAAACTGTATGTGATAAAAGGAGTCTCCAACTATGACTGCGATTGCCGAGCAGTAGCCATAAAAAATCCTCTTCTGACAATATGGCCGCGACTACGAATGCTCACAGTCAATAAAGTTAATGCTAACTACGAACGTTCAAAATTATATCTTAAAACATCATGCTATAAAACTATTTGCTGAATTTTGGTTCCGTACCCCAAATCACATCCGGAAGTTTCCAATTATTATAATCTTGCGGAAAGTCACTGTATCCAAATTCATTCTCACTTATCTTTTGCTAATCATCTATACTTTTTCACCACTTTCTGCGAACAGGAAACATTCACTTCTTTTTTAATGTCGTGTTATTATAGTAATACACCTGTGGGAGCTAATTTAACTACAATTTATTCAAAATGTGCATATGTAACCTTACGCACGCTTAAATATTTGTATACATAAAATTCCAGCTGTTTTCGAATTTGCTACATATTTTTTCGCCCTCAGTACATTCAAGAGCGAGCCTCTAAAAAGAACAAGTACTACGCGATGTATAAGCAACACTAAAGTCGCAAGCTCCGTTTTATTGCTAGTCACACAATCTACACAACCTCCATCCCTAGAGAAGCCGGCCATCAAATTGAACTACGGGAATTTTAGTTTCAGCCCCGTTTGATACACTTCAGCTAGCCACACCAAGACGGAAGACGAAAGTCAGGAAAACGAAATTGAATGTCACTAAAAATTAATTTAAACCGGATATTGAATATATTACCTTTTTGATTCATCTATGTACAATAGTGTGAGCTTTTTTTCACCTTAAAGAGCGCTAATCCTCTTTTCGAAAATTATATGTCGGACCACCTCGAACCATTAATAGTTCTCAAATGATGGACAGTCGAATGCGGACATATTAAAATGGCTTGTCGGCGCGTTTATCAACGACGAAAAATTACTTTAAAAGTATTATAAAACATTATAAAATCACCGTAATCTGTTGAATTCGTAATAAATAAACATTATTCCTGTAAGATTTTTCAGCGTAGTTCGATAGAGATCCAAGCCCCTTCAAAATATTCGCCTTTTTTTTCCCCCGCCGACGAATGGTCTAGTTTTGTAAACACTCGGATGTTCAGAGGAGTTCCGTTCGTCGCTGTTTGAATTTTCCTGATGTACTGAAACCGGTTGCCCTTCTCAGAGTTAACTGTGTGTGGAAATAACCAAAAATCACGTGGCGCCATGTCATGATGGTGAGAGGGACGAGGCGGAATTGGAAGTCGAACTGAATCAAGATACCCTTGAATGAGAATGGACGAGTAAAATTAGGTTCGTTATTGTGATTTAATCCGTGTTGATTTGTTATGGGTTCCTAGCCGTGCAGGCGCAGAATGAATTGGTATATTCTCCGGTTCGAGTTGCTGCTTCCTCGCCCACTTTCTTCTGTAAAATTCTAGGCTCGAATCTCCTACATCTTTACAATAAATTTCACGTCAAATACCGGTCTGTCATCTAATAACCTGTCTTACTATACCTGACTGTTCAACCCAAAACACCGATTTCTATTCTTGATGTCTCACCCAAGAACTAAGAAAGTTTTAATTCTCTGATCACCGTGGATGCATTAAAAACAGCTGTATGCAACACGAAACCTAATGCAGTGGGGTCCGACAATTTTCACATGTTTCACCGTGCGACGGACAATAGGAGCACTGCTCTCCTTCCCATGTTTAACAAATTCGGTTTCCTTCATGATCTTAGAAAAATCGAAATTACTGTACCACTTTTAGAACTATGCAGCGATCCGTTAACGACAGCCATCGCCCTATGTCGTTGACGCCTACGCTTTTGTAAAGTCTTGAAAAGATTCATCCTCGTTGTAATTAGAAATCAAAAATCTACTTTTCTGGTGATTGAGCGAATTTTTAAAAACGCTATTAATCCTTCATTCGCAAAAAGGTTCATTCTATAGACAGATCAGGTGATCATCGATCACCGAATTTAAACGAAAATTTTTCAGTAAACGTGCTCTTTCTTTATTTCGAAAAAACAAAGACAAACACGCCCCAGCCGCAGCTGTGGACTTTCCGTGTTCCTTTCCAGTCTTTCTCCCGAAGCAAACTGTAAGTACTCTGCTAAGTTAGTCCTCCTTCAGGCCATATCCTCTCCCTTTCCTGATCATTCGCGTGACTTTGTTATCCTCCGCATATGGTCACTCATTCATTATCTTTCCCCTCGCCATTCAATTAATATTGATTTGATTATTTAGTAATGAAGCGGCTGATTCCTTGGCTCCTTCTTCTCGCCTTTTTTTTAAAAAAATTCCATCTGCTAATCTCCTATCGATATGTAAAAGTTTTTATATCAGATCATGGTATCGGATATTTACGCTCCCTCCTTTTCTAATAATTATTCATTTCATCTGTTTGTTCAGTCTACTTTTCCTCCCTATTCATGGTTTCTTTTCAATTCCTTTCTTCGACGTTCTGATGTTGTTTCCGTTGTTCGTATCCATTTTGGCCATTCTTTGCTGCCTTCCTCCAGATTTCGCTTTTCCCTAATTTCCTTCCCCCACACTGTCCCCTCCATTCTGATAATGCAGTTATTTGCGACGCTGATCATCTGTTCTTCCAATGTTCATCTCTTTCTGCGGAGCGTTCTGCTTTGTATTCCTATTTGTTGAGTCTTGGACTTCCTGCTCCTTATTGTGCTCCCTATATCCTGTCCTTTCCTACTATTCCTGCTATTTGTTCGTTTTTAGCAAAGATTTCTGATCGGATTAAAATATAACCGACTTCTTTCCTTACTATTTGTTTCTGGATAAAGCTCCCCTTGTTTGACGAGCCCAAGAAAAATCAAAAAAAAAAAAAAGTCCTCTAATGATTTTACCTGCCGATGAAATTGGTCGATTCGTTTTTATTTATTGATGCGCGAGTGTTATTATGTTATTAGTACAAGAACATTTTGTAAGACCGTTATTTTAATTTTAATTCGAATATATATGTATGTATATTACACGTTCACTAATTTTCGGTGTTATTTATTTTTGACCGTATCTGAAATGGCCAAGCAATTTTTCAGAATTAATCCGAAAATAGTTTGACAAAAATATTCCCCTAAATAAATTTACACTGTTCTGTACTAGAAGAATTCTTTTAGTACAAAATTCAAAGTTTTTTTTTTTTTTTTTTTCGTTACAAATTTTACTTAAGCAGAAACTGAAGTTTCTTTTAAAAAGGAAAGGCCACGCACTACTACAGTTCCCCGGATGATACTTTTGTATTCTTTAAAATGCTTAATGATTTTGAGAAAATCCGTCAAAAGTAAGCGAGTAGGAGTAGCATATCGAGAAATTTTTCTTTATACTTCAAAAAAATTTAAATTTTACGCTTTCCTAAAGAAATTTTTCATCATAAATACCGGATTCCAATTGTGTACGAACGGAAATGATTAATTATAGATTTCTTTTGTGTATTTTAGTTAAACTGGAAGTAAATTAATTAAATTTTCCTTTTTTTTCTCCGATCTATTTCGCGGAACATTGTATTTTAAAAATTCATTCGAATTCAAAATTTAAAAAATAAAATGTACTAGTGTACCTTTTATTTTTATATTTTACGTTTTCTAATTTAACGAACAGCCGGATAAACGCGATTATTCATACATTCTTTAATGGAATTTTCCTTTATTTCATTTATTTGAGCCGGATTTTCATTATTTATACGCGACATACTAGAATTGTTCGAAATTTTATAATTTGCAACACTTTCTAATAGATTTAATTATAAACGTATTCCTATTTACAGCCTTTTGTTCTTGTTTCTATTAACAATAAAGATATTTTATTAATAAAGAGAATATTTTCTAATGCACGACTAAACACGGTAATAAATAAAAAAATAAATCGATTAATTAAAGAAAAAAAAATAATGCGAATTATATTTATATTTTAAAAATTGTCTGCTGCGAGGATAATCTTTCTGGAATTCTCCGAAGGAAACAATATAATTAATAAAAAATTGAAAACGGCACCTTGTAAACGAAAATTTTATTTAAAAAAAAACGGAAAAAATATTTAAAATAAATTAAAAAAAGAGAAAAAAATTAATGTAATTTCCTCGAAATAACTGACACGTGTATAGAAAATACGTGTTTTCTCCGTAACTAAATCACATCATTTTCGCCTTGTTCTTCCTCATCGACTGACTTTGACAGGATCATGTGAGCGCCGTAATTTCCGAGCATCGTGTCGCAAGCGACACTATCCGTGGCCAATCCGTGAGGTATAACGGCCGAGTTGAAGCAATACAGATTTTTTGTTCCGTGTACTCGTAAATCTTCCGATACAACCGATGTTCGTTTACCAGCACCCATAATCGCACCTCCGGTATAGTGAAGATTGCACACGGACAAGTGCCGAATGCGGCACTGCCTGTCTCTGCGGTTACAATGACGAACGGGTATTTCAATAAGCTGTCCGCCAAGCTCCTGGAATACGGACGCCTGAGACAACGATTCCACGATTCGGACGGTTTTCTTCATAACTTTCATATCCTGCTCTTCTTTATACATGGCTGTATCTACGTCCGGCACCAAGGTTCCGTCTGAAGTTTTCCTTATACCGATCGAACCTCTACTTTTCGGATTCATTAACTGCGGACCGAAAAACAGAAGGTCATACTTTTGACAAAGTTCGATGATGTAGTCGGCGATTTCCAGATCGAAATGGAACAGCCCCTTAACGTAACCTTCCAGTTTGACGCTCATGGAAGCCGAGAAGGCGAAAAAGTTTACCTGAACGTTAGCTTCATCGGTGTACCGATCGACTCCGGCTGCCCCGATTTTTAAAAATCCTTTGTAAAAATTTAACGCCACCCCGGGCGACATTTTTTGCTCGGCGAACAAATACTCCATCGCCAAAAAGTCCGTATCCCATTGCGGCAGAAGAGTGAATTTCTCGAATGCAACACACAAGCCTAAGAACATCGGACGAACGATAAAATCTTGTCCCAAGTACGGTAATTCCAGCACAGGCGGAATATTCAAACGTTCTAATGACTTTCTCGATGCCATGCCGGACTGCGTCAAAATCTTTGCCGTATTAATGGGATCGGTGCCCAGAAGAACGCTCTCCGCTGCCTCTATCCTCCGCAGCTTTCCGGAGGCGGTAACAACTTCAACCGCTTCGACAGTTTTACCGTGTCGATCCATTATTATTCGGTAAGTTTGGGTGTTCAGGCACAGGTTTATGTTCGGTTTTCCTTTAGCGTATTGCAGCATTTTTTGCGCTAGCAGAACGGTCTTCTTGTGCTCACTGATGACCGGAACCAAAGCGAATCCGGGCTTCTTGTCAACTGTACTAAGTTCGAACCTACCGGTGGACAATCCTTTTTCCACGAAAGCGCGTTCTATCGTCCTTGTAACGGTCGTCTCTATCACGTTAGTGCTGTACGTTACCGTATCGTCGTTCGGGTTACGAACTTCCACGATTGTCTTTTGCGTGACGGTCTCTTTAATTTCCTCGCGACTTTCGATCGACCGATAGTACTCGGAAACGTTTTTCCAACTCCACTTCGAGCTTACTTCAGACCATTTTCTGTAGTTCAATTTTGAACCCTTATCCCAAAGGTTGGAATTGTAGGACGTCAAACTGCCCAGCACTTGAGCGGTGAAGATCGTTTTCGGGTGTTCACATTTCGGAGCGGATGCCGGTACGGCGACAACGTAATCGCTGGATAGAAGCGACGGTCGATAATGGAGACTGGCCGACTTTGGCGACGGATAGCCTCCGGATTCAACGATCAGAACGGACTTTCCGGCTTCTATGAATACCTTCAGCGAACTTAGTACGGCCGGGCCGCTGCCGATGGCCAACACGTCATATTTCCAGATCCGATCGTCGTCTTTGTCCAATTCGGTCGCGATATTCTTCGGGAATTCTTTGCGCCATTTCTCCTCGATGCTTTCTTCGGCTTGTTCGATCGCTTCCTCGATTCGTTCCAAAATGTCCTCGTCCAACGAACAGTGTTCTACGTCGACGTATTTCTCCAGTGTGCCGTAATCTTCTTCGCCGCTCTTCTTATCCGTATCGGTCGATTTCTCCGATTCATCACCTGCTGAACGAATTTTCCCCTCCTCATTTTCTTCTTCTTCTTCTTCCACGGTTTCCTCACTATTCGGATGTCTTTCCTTATAAAGCGAGGCTAGACAACTCGGCAAATGAATCGGATTCGGCAATAATTTCTCTTGCGCATGATCGAGGTCGCATTTCGATTCCGAAGCTCCTAAAAGCGGTTGCTCGTTGTAGAAGTACTCGGCAAACTCCTCCGACGATGAGAGTGGCGAAGAAGAATCTCCGAACCAGGCTTCATCGAGTTCTTCCGATGACGACAACAGCGACGATAAAGATGAAGAAGTTTCTTCCGATTCAGCGTGTTTCGTTTCGTAAAATTTTTTGTACTTTTTAACCATAGCCTTCAGTTCGTGGTACAGTTCTCCATCGATATCATGCTCCAATCGATTTACATTCGGATTAAGCAATTCGAGCGACTGCGCAATAGTTTCTTCACCTTCACCGCGCAAGGTACCGATACTTGACACTACTGGTGCAGGAAGTCGTTCATCTTCCAAATAACCATTCAGATAAGGTAATTCCGAAGCATAGGCTTTGTTTAGCGATTCATTTGGCGTATTTTCGTTCGGCAAATCAATCGATATGCTATCGACAAACTCAGCAGCTTCTTCATGCGGTTGTTTTACGTAATCACCGAGCAGTAAACAATCGCCAGTTTTCGGCTGGTCCGATTGAATCGACGCCATTTCGATGTTTTCATTTATCGATAACGTTTTTTCATCCGAAATTACTGAAACTGTTACTTCATGATCTTTACCGACAGTTAGTTGCTCGGATTCGGTCAGTTTAGGTAGGTTCGACAGACGATCTGCCAGAGCTTCTCGGACCTTTTCCTCAGACTCTGTTTGTACAACGGCGTTATCGGTGAATTCCTTTCGCTCATCCGGCGGACTGCCGAAAGCGAAAGTGGCAACTTTCGGTAATGAATCATCCGCATGTAACGGAACGTTTAATTGTTTCGTATCGAGCATCTCTGGTGCCGCTGGAATAGAAACAATGCACGAAGGGAATTCTTGTCTAGCTGCGTTCATTGCGCTTTCGTTAGGTTTACATTCGGTCTGCAGATTATCTGGCAAATTGTCGAAAGATTCCAGCGGTGTACTGAAGGAGACAGATTTCTGTTCTTCTATCAGTTCCGTAGCAACGCTGTCGGCGGTGTCAACTAAAGTTGTTTCAAGATAAGCCTTATCGTTGCCTACAGATGGTAAAGCGCAGGTGTCGCCTAACGGGATCGTTTGTACCGCCGTCATTGGTTCGGTTAATTTTTTCTCATCACTATTTGGATATTCGTAATTTTCCAATGGTATTTTCGGAGCGGGAATTTGTTCCTCCATGCACAGCGGAGACTCAACTTTATTAAAACTTTCTTTGTATTCGCTAGGGTTCTGCAAAGCCTCCGATGATGTCTTTTCAACGGCGGGAAAAATTATTTGTTCGTTGATGCTGTCTGCTGGCATGTTGACGGAACTGATATCTGTATTATCAGAAACACGCGGTAAATCTAACGGCACCACTGGTGAAAGTATATTGTTATGTACTAAACCATCAGCTTCTTGCACAACTGGAACCGGTTGTCGCTCATTAGTCGGTTGCACGATTATTTCAATCTCGGTTGGTGAAACAACTTCGATCGGTTCGTTTGAATTTTCTTCCGCTTCGATTCCGCTGTTTATCTTTTCAGTTTCGATAACGGTTAATTTGTTGGAGACAGTTTTAGGTCTACTTTCGCTGAATACATCATCATCATACGGGAATTTATTAATTTCACGCTGGTCTTGCGATTTCGGCGAATCCAAAATAGGCTTCGGCATTTCAGCGAGTTGATTTGTCGACGTAACGACGCTGTCCTCCAGTGGCGATAATGCCACTTCAATAGAACTCGCAACAGTTGGCAACTGCTGTTTATCTACGTTTAATAGTAGATCCGGAGTACTCAGTTTTTTCAAATCATTATGATATACTTCCGGCAACGATTTAAGTACAGATTCAGTCGGAAACTGTAATTCTTTTAAATTCGTCCCAAATTCCGAATCGGGTTTAATGGATTCCGGCTGACGCATTGCATCAGTCAACGGTGAACCACCATTTCCATCGACTGAAATTGTTATTTGCTTTTTACGTTTTTTTTCTCTCGATGAACTGCTCGCGTTAACAGATCTCATTTCAACGTAGGGCCGATATTTTTGATCCGAATTCACCGCCAACGGTACTGGCATCTCTCGGGTTTTGTCAGTGAGTTCATTGGAATCTGGTCCGGGATTATTAATTTCATATTGTAATTTAGTCAGTTCACCGCCAACAATATTCTCGATGGCCGGCAAC
This sequence comes from Icerya purchasi, assembly GCA_039619475.1. Classification (NCBI taxonomy): domain Eukaryota; kingdom Metazoa; phylum Arthropoda; class Insecta; order Hemiptera; family Monophlebidae; genus Icerya; species Icerya purchasi. The sequence continues at coordinate 233,026,751 of CM077116.1, forward strand.
GGCATGTCTTTTAAAACTGCCCCCGTAATTACGGTACTGTCTAAAACCGGTTGTTGAGAATTCATCAAAGTTGTAAAGCTGGTATCGGGTGATATTTCTTGTCGTGACGCCTTCGCTTTTGGATTACCGAGCGAAACGGAGTCGTCAAGTTTTACTTGGTTAGTAGGATGAACAACCACGGTTGACTCAGGTATTACTTCGTTCGGTCGATTAGAATTCATTACCTCATCTGAAAATGGTTGCTGCTCAACACGGAACGTCTCCGGCTGGTACGATAATGTCTCAACAAGTACATTTTCACTAGTGTCCGGTTGATCTTGACTAATTAAGGCAATTTCCGATACCTTCACATTTCCTTCAGTATTCACTATGTCATGGCGCAAATCGGCGATTGGAATATTGCTGAGAAAATCTTGATCGAGATCTACCGGAATATCGTTATTATTCACATCGGATATGGAAGGTTGGTTATGTGAGCTTTCCGGAATCGGGGTGTTAATATGTATATCCGTGACATCACAAATACTTCCTGGTGCCGGATTATAAACTATTTCGGTCGGAATTTCTTCTATATGTTGATCTAATGCCACGGTATCAGACTGAATTTTCGATATTTCAGTAATCAGTGGTAACACCTCTTCTGCTATTGGTAAATGGTCGTCAATGTTTGCTAATACCTGAGTAGGAATAGCCTGTTCAATATTTGGCTTCTCCGAATGATCAGCATCAGACGACAGGGGGACAGCAAATGTTTCAGATGGTAGTTCGGGCACTGAATTTAACTGAATCTTATCTGCATTTCCTATGGGAATAATTATGTCATTGTGTAAATCGGTGATCGGTATATGGTTCGGCAACTCCCGATCGGATCCTAACAGAATATCGTTATTACTCACATCGGATATGGAAGGTTGGTTATGTGAGCTTTCCGGAATCGGGGTTTTAATATGTATATCCGTGACATCACAAATACTTCCTGGTGCCGGATTATAAACTATTTCGGTCGGAATTTCTTCTATATGTTGATCTAATGCCACGGTATCAGACTGAATTTTCGATGTTTCAGTAATCAGTGGTAACACCTCTTCTGCTATTGGTAAATGGTCATCAATGTTTGCTAATACCTGAGTAGGAATAGCCTGTTCAATATTTGGCTTCTCCGAATGATCAGCATCAGACGACAGGGGGACAGCAAATGTTTCAGATGGTAGTTCGGGCACTGAATTTAACTGAATCTTATCTGCATTTCCTATGGGAATAATTATGTCATTGTGTAAATCGGTGATCGGTATATGGTTCGGCAATTCCCGATCGGATCCTAACAGAATATCGTTATTACTCACATCGGATATGGAAGGTTGGTTATGTGAGCTTTCCGGAATCGGGGTGTTAATATGTATATCCGTGACATCACAAATACTTCCTGGTGCCGGATTATAAACTATTTCGGTCGGAATTTCTTCTATATGTTGATCTAATGCCACGGTATCAGACTGAATTTTCGATGTTTCAGTAATCAGTGGTAACACCTCTTCTGCTATTGGTAAATGGTCATCAATGTTTGCTAATACCTGAGTAGGAATAGCCTGTTCAATATTTGGCTTCTCCGAATGATCAGCATCAGACGACAGGGGGACAGCAAATGTTTCAGATGGTAGTTCGGGCACTGAATTTAACTGAATCTTATCTGCATTTCCTATGGGAATAATTATGTCATTGTGTAAATCGGTGATCGGTATATGGTTCGGCAACTCCCGATCGGATCCTAACAGAATATCGTTATTACTCACATCGGATATGGAAGGTTGGTTATGTGAGCTTTCCGGAATCGGGGTTTTAATATGTATATCCGTGACATCACAAATACTTCCTGGTGCCGGATTATAAACTATTTCGGTCGGAATTTCTTCTATATGTTGATCTAATGCCACGGTATCAGACTGAATTTTCGATGTTTCAGTAATCAGTGGTAACACCTCTTCTGCTATTGGTAAATGGTCATCAATGTTTGCTAATACCTGAGTAGGAATAGCCTGTTCAATATTTGGCTTCTCCGAATGATCAGCATCAGACGACAGGGGGACAGCAAATGTTTCAGATGGTAGTTCGGGCACTGAATTTAACTGAATCTTATCTGCATTTCCTATGGGAATAATTATGTCATTGTGTAAATCGGTGATCGGTATATGGTTCGGCAATTCCCGATCGGATCCTAACAGAATATCGTTATTACTCACATCGGATATGGAAGGTTGGTTATGTGAGCTTTCCGGAATCGGGGTGTTAATATGTATATCCGTGACATCACAAATACTTCCTGGTGCCGGATTATAAACTATTTCGGTCGGAATTTCTTCTATATGTTGATCTAATGCCACGGTATCAGACTGAATTTTCGATGTTTCAGTAATCAGTGGTAACACCTCTTCTGCTATTGGTAAATGGTCATCAATGTTTGCTAATACCTGAGTAGGAATAGCCTGCTCAATATTTGGCTTCTCCAAATGATCAACATCGGACGACAGGGGGACAGCAAATGTTTCAGATGGTAGTTCGGGCACTGAATTTAACTGAATCTTATCTGCATTTCCTATGGGAATAATTATGTCATTGTGTAAATCGGTGATCGGTATATGGTTCGGCAATTCCCGATCGGATCCTAACAGAATATCGGTATTACTCACATCGGATATGGAAGGTTGGTTATGTGAGCTTTCCGGAACCGGGGTGTTACTATGTATATCCGTGACATCACAAATACTTCCTGGAGCCGGATTATAAACTATTTCGGACGGAATTTCTTCTATATGTTGATCTAATGCCACGGTATCAGACTGAATTTTCGATGTTTCAGCAATCAGTGGTAACACCTCTTCTGCTATTGGTAAATGGTCATCAATGTTTGCTAATACCTGAGTAGGAATAGCCTGCTCAATATTTGGCTTCTCCAAATGATCGACATCGGACGACAGGGGGACAGCAAATGTTTCAGATGGTAGTTCGGGCACTGAATTTAACTGAATCTTATCTGCATTTCCTATGGGAATAATTATGTCATTGTGTAAATCGGTGATCGGTATATGGTTCGGCAATTCCCGATCGGATCCTAACAGAATATCGTTATTACTCACATCGGATATGGAAGGTTGGTTATGTGAGCTTTCTGGAATCGGGGTGTTAATATGTATATCCGTGACATCACAAATACTTCCTGGTGCCGGATTATAAACTATTTCGGACGGAATTTCTTCTATATGTTGATCTAATGCCACGGTATCAGACTGAATTTTCGATGTTTCAGCAATCAGTGGTAACACCTCTTCTGCTATTGGTAAATGGTCATCAATGTTTGCTAATACCTGAGTAGGAATAGCCTGCTCAATATTTGGCTTCTCCAAATGATCGACATCGGACGACAGGGGGACAGCAAATGTTTCAGATGGTAGTTCGGGCACTGAATTTAACTGAATCTTATCTGCATTTCCTATGGGAATAATTATGTCATTGTGTAAATCGGTGATCGGTATATGGTTCGGCAATTCCCGATCGGATCCTAACAGAATATCGTTATTACTCACATCGGATATGGAAGGTTGGTTATGTGAGCTTTCCGGAATCGGGGTGTTAATATGTATATCCGTGACATCACAAATACTTCCTGGTGCCGGATTATAAACTATTTCGGTCGGAATTTCTTCTATATGTTGATCTAATGCCACGGTATCAGACTGAATTTTCGATGTTTCAGTAATCAGTGGTAACACCTCTTCTGCTATTGGTAAATGGTCATCAATGTTTTCTAATACCTGAGTAGGAATAGCCTGCTCAACATTTGGCTTCTCCAAATGATCAACATCAGACGACAGGGGGACAGCAAATGTTTCAGATGGTAGTTCGGGCACTGAATTTAACTGAATCTTATCTGCATTTCCTATGGGAATAATTATGTCATTGTGTAAATCGGTGATCGGTATATGGTTCGGCAATTCCCGATCGGATCCTAACAGAATATCGTTATTACTCACATCGGATATGGAAGGTTGGTTATGTGAGCTTTCCGGAACCGGGGTGTTACTATGTATATCCGTGACATCACAAATACTTCCTGGAGCCGGATTATAAACTATTTCGGACGGAATTTCTTCTATATGTTGATCTAATGCCACGGTATCAGACTGAATTTTCGATGTTTCAGCAATCAGTGGTAACACCTCTTCTGCTATTGGTAAATGGTCATCAATGTTTGCTAATACCTGAGTAGGAATAGCCTGCTCAATATTTGGCTTCTCCAAATGATCGACATCGGACGACAGGGGGACAGCAAATGTTTCAGATGGTAGTTCGGGCACTGAATTTAACTGAATCTTATCTGCATTTCCTATGGGAATAATTATGTCATTGTGTAAATCGGTGATCGGTATATGGTTCGGCAATTCCCGATCGGATCCTAACAGAATATCGTTATTACTCACATCGGATATGGAAGGTTGGTTATGTGAGCTTTCCGGAATCGGGGTGTTAATATGTATATCCGTGACATCACAAATACTTCCTGGTGCCGGATTATAAACTATTTCGGTCGGAATTTCTTCTATATGTTGATCTAATGCCACGGTATCAGACTGAATTTTCGATGTTTCAGTAATCAGTGGTAACACCTCTTCTGCTATTGGTAAATGGTCATCAATGTTTGCTAATACCTGAGTAGGAATAGCCTGCTCAATATTTGGCTTCTCCAAATGATCAACATCGGACGACAGGGGGACAGAAAACGTTTCAGATGGTAGTTCGGGCACTGAATTTAACTGAATCTTATCTGCATTTCCTATGGGAATAATTATGTCATTGCGTAAATCGGTGATCGGTATATTGTTCGGCAATTCCCGATCGGATCCTAACAGAATATCGTTATTACTCACATCGGATATGGAAGGTTGGTTATGGGAGCTTTCCGGAATCGGGGTGTTAATATGTATATCCGTGACATCACAAATACTTCCTGGTGCCGGATTATAAACTATTTCGGTCGGAATTTCTTCTATATGTTGATCTAATGCCACGGTATCAGACTGAATTTTCGATGTTTCAGTAATCAGTGGTAACACCTCTTCTGCTATTGGTAAATGGTCATCAATGTTTGCTAATACCTGAGTAGGAATAGCCTGCTCAATATTTGGCTTCTCCAAATGATCAACATCAGACGACAGGGGGACAGCAAACGTTTCAGATGGTAGTTCGGGCACTGAATTTAACTGAATCTTATCTGCATTTCCTATGGGAATAATTATGTCATTGTGTAAATCGGTGATCGGTATATGGTTCGGCAATTCCCGATCGGATCCTAACAGAATATCGTTATTACTCACATCGGATATGGAAGGTTGGTTATGTGAGCTTTCCGGAACCGGGGTGTTACTATGTATATCCGTGACATCACAAATACTTCCTGGAGCCGGATTATAAACTATTTCGGACGGAATTTCTTCTATATGTTGATCTAATGCCACGGTATCAGACTGAATTTTCGATGTTTCAGTAATCAGTGGTAACACCTCTTCAGCTATTGGTAAATGGTCATCAATGTTTGCTAATACCTGAGTAGGAATAGCCTGCTCAATATTTGGCTTTTCCGAATGATCAACATCAGACGACAGGGGGACAGCAATTGTTTCAGATGGTAGTTCGGGCACTGAATTCAATTGAGTCTGGCCAGGAAATTCTTCAGGATTAATTATGTCATCGTGTAAATCGACGATCGGAATTTTGCTAGGCGATTCTTGATCATGACTTATGAGGATAGCGTCGTTATTTTCATTGGAAATGGAGGATTGGTCAGTGTGAAGCATTTCTATTTCTTTTTCATTTTCATCGGGTGTGTGTTGTTCTGGATAGATTGAATCAGTGTTTAGTGCTAGAGAATCAGCTGTGTTTGAAAAAAATTTACTTTGTTCTTTCGCGTTCTTTTTGAACGATTTACTCTGTGTTTCATATACCGTTTTATCCTCATCAGGCTTCTGGTTATTACTGAAATCTTTACTCAACTTTGAATGATGAGCGTGTTTTTTTATGAATTCTCCGATAGCCTGTTTAATATCGTTCCTTAACTCTGGCGGCAATTCATTAAGTTCGATATAGCTGTCATCTGAAGATTCCGAAGAAGTAGATTCCGAAGAAGAAGATTCTGACGATGATGATTCTGAAGAAGATTCTGATGATGACGATGAAGAGGATGAAGATGAACAAGATGATGATGATGATGAAGAAGAAGAACGTTTCCCTTTATGTTTTTTATGCTTAATCCACTTTGACGTCATTTCATCCACTAAGTCTTCATCGAACTCCTCACCTGACTGTTCTGAGGAATCTTCACCACTCGCTTCTAATTCTAACGAACCGTTGGCATTATTTTCATTCCGGTGTATGTTCCCATATTCATCAGCATTATGAAATAACTGATATCCGGGGTTTTGAAAATGATCTGGTGGGTGGAAATCAACTTCATTTCCTACGCCGATAGAATGCGTCGGAAGAGATTCTATGTCTGGTTGAGCATACTTCTCTGGAGAATCAAATTCCGGTATTGCATTCGGTTGCTGATCTGATACTTCGTTTTGCCGGTAACAGCTGCTGGAATGTTTGTGTTTGCAAGAATGTTTTGAGCTTTTCGTATAATTGAGCGTATCAGCTTTCTGAAGGTGGCCGCCCGATACTGGTTGCGACTGAAGCAGTGCATGGTTGTACAACTGTTCAGGTAGTCCTGCACTTTGCTCCGATTCGGAATTTATCGGTGCAGTTATACCAGACTTCGTCTGATGATGACCTGTGTGACCGCTAAAATAGATAACAGTTACATTATACCCTATTCTGAAGAAAACGTAATTTCTAAAAATTTAGGATTCAATTAAATAAGAAAACACAAACAGAAATATATTATTCGAATAAAAACACCAGCGAGAACATACATTTTCGTGGTAACGAAGTTTTCCAGCGTAACTATACTTGTGACTGAAAAACATGTTGACGTTTTTGTTTGAACAATATAGTTATATTCGTATCTTCTCATTAATCTTATAACTAATGACCGAAATTAGCGATAATATAAACTGTATCAATTCTTTTAGACCCTTTACAATACTGCCAATCAATTATAAGCACACGGCGGAGCGAAAAATCCAGCCATACTTCGTATTTAAATAACTTGGTATGTAAGAACAATAATGCTAAGGTTTTTTTTTTTTCAAAATTACCGACTTTAAATGAGCACCTATTTAGAATGCTGCATGTGTATTCATAAACCCCACACACTTTGGACACGTTAAAAAGCAAATGTCAGCCAAAGTTAGTGCAAGACTCTGAAAAGTCTGTCGTAAAAAGTAACAAGTAGCATCTATATGAATACAGCCGACGTTATAGAAACGTTCAAGAAAAATAGTAATAATTAATCACACCCGATATAGCGATAAATATTAACTTGAAAATAATAAATGATAAGGCATCGCGATCAATCATTTCCCGGTTATAGTCCATATTAGTGAAGAATATAAAAATTGAAAGCGCCAGTAATCTAATCAAATCTCTGACCGAACAAATGTTAACATAATCGATTGGAACCAGCATCGAAAACAAAAATTAGAAGAAACATAAATTTGTTAGATAAAAAACATTTTCCTATGAAATAACTGAAGGATAATATATTAAATTAGAAATCGGGATAACTAAAAACACACAATTTCCGCTGACCGTTCAACACCTGCTTATCGATTGTACGAAATTCAAAACGGCACGAGGGAAATTCCCTCTGCCTTCATCACTTACACAACTTCTTGGTGATGATGAAAGGATAATTTCCAGGCTTTTCGGATTTCTTAAAGAATCACATCTGCTACAGTTACTATGATACATCTTTACCCCGTGCCTCTAGCCTAGTCGCTGTATACGGCAGGTTAAATTAAAATAATAAAAAAAAACACGATTGGAAACACAAAAAAACAATAAACCGTAAAAACACGCAATAGTAGTTGATCGAATGAAGGCTGTAACGAAACGGTAGCTATGAGACTGTACTTGATGTATTCAGTAAGAATCCTATGATGAACAACTATATTAATTATAAAAAAAGGAAATATAAAACAATTGAAAATAAAATATTTGAAAAAATATAAGTATAAAGACACCAGATTGAATACGATCATTTACACAATGAAGTTTTCAGCGTTCAAATCAGCGATGAGTAAATCGTTTTAGTTCGACTACGACTCTGTCCGGTTATCTGTTAAATACAAAAGCTGTCGTGTGCTCGAAGCTATATACATCATTCGCAGCGTACCTTATCAGAATTATTGATAAATATAGATAAACTCCGTAGAACTGCCGCTCGAAATGTTTTAAAATCACTGTGGCCATTTCGGCCACAAAACAAACCGTAAAATGAAGATTAAACCACCATCCGAGCTGGCTTCGCCTCAAGCGAACCAGGTTACGAATAAATTCACCCCCAATCGCTTCTGTACAACAGACAAAACACAGTCAAATTTTTTTTTTTTTTTTTTTTTTTAGGGAACGCCAACCAAGGGCAATGACCCATCATCAAAGAATTACGAAAACAGGATTAAATTATTAATACAACGAAACCTCCGACACCCACAATCACAGTGGAAAATAAATCGAAAGAACCAATTAGCTATTCTAACGCTGTTGAAAATACAAAAATTATCAATAATGCTTTCAATTTTCCTACAGAAGAACAAGCAATTGTTTTTCCAGTTATCGGTGAATTTACGAGTGAAGAAAATCTCATGGAAGTTAGTAAATATACGTATGTACCACCGTCTAAAATTACGTCCGTCTATTATTGCTTTTTTCTTTTTGCAGACTATTTTATTTATTATTCCTCAAGTTTTCTTCATGTCGTTGCCTGCTTCTTTGAGTAATTCCTGTATGTACTATTTTTCTTTTGCTTGTCTTATTTCCGAATTAAAATAGATTTCTGTATCTCTTATATAATTCTTTATATCGTCTATTTGAGTTGTTTCCTTTACGTCTTTTATGTATAATATAAATCTCTTATACGAATGTAATTTAATATTTTCCTCTTCATCCATTCATTCCCCTAGGGGGTAATTCCTCGTTTTCGCAGCTGTTTGTTTTACATATACCTACATTCCTCGTAGCAATTTTTGAAAGCGTTTGCTATGTTCATTGAAATTTGCTCCGCACCTGCATTCTCATGCATGCTGTGCCAATCATATTTTTTTACTTTATCATTTAACATAATTTCGTTTAAATAACTATAGTTTGTGAATGTGCCTGCCATACATTTGTTACTATTAATCTTAAACGCACAATTAACCGGCTAGTGGTCTGAGATTTTTGTCTTTATAATACCAGCTACCACTTCATCATCAGCTGTATATTTTATAAAAATATTATCAATACACGATTTTGTAAGACTATTTCCTCTTATCTCCTCCCATGTAGTTCCCTTAATTAATCGGATCCCCCTGTGTTTTACTATAATCTTTGAGAAATTCGCTGCCGCAGCATTCCTTAATTTAAGATTAATATTAAAGTCGCCACATACTATATATTCCGTTTCCCGGCCCAACCTTTTGAGAACCTCATCGATTCCTCTTATGAAGTCGCCGATTCTCTTACTCGGTGATCGATTTATTGGTTCGTACTTTTTCATCCTGTGCTGTTAGGCCAGTTTATTGGGAAGTATGTTTTTGAAGTTCTTTTATTATTATCGACGGTCTTGGCTATGTGTAGTGATCGCATTCGTTATTTCCGCATGTACATATTTTTTTAATTATATTTTTTAATTTTATTGTTAAAGTAAGTCGTGTTACAGTTTACCGGATGTACAGAACTTTTTTTTTTCATTATCACACGTAATGAAGTAATCAAATTTGGAGTTGCGAAATCGTACTTAAATTTCTTAACCGGGAACTTTCTAGGTTTTAAAAGATTCCGAAAAAGAATAATAAAGTCCTAAAATTTTTTAAAATATGCACATTCATGTTAAAAAAAAATATACATGTGATTTTATAAATTTAAAGCCTGGAGATGTATTTGAATTTAGCATTACGTAAATGAAAATAATGGTTTTATGTTTTAGTGCTGTGGACTAGATGGTTAGGAAATGGTGTTTCGTTCAGATAAATTCTAGTTCAAATTTCACTGCTGCACATTGAAAATATGGATTAATCCGTTTTTCGATGGGTTAATGTAGATAATTGACAAGCCCCCCCCCCACAAGGAATATTAAAAAAAAATTCAAAAAAAACTTTTAACATGCGAAATCCTCAGCACATGAAACATCATGCTTGACTGGCCATGTTTTTATTAACTTTTCATTTGTGTAGATACGATAACCGGTGCACGCACTAAATGTATAGTGTAGTTTATAATAAATTTACATTAAAATTCTGTGCAAAATGTATATCCGATGGGGAACTATTTCGTTCGGAAAGTATCATTGGATCTGTGTGGTTCTTGTAATGAAATAAAGCAGTATTGAATTTTTGAAAATTATAAATATTATTATTAAAAAGGGAAAAACGGGATATTTTTACAAATTTGGGTTTTAAAGTGTATTTTGAAATAATTATATAAATATGTGGCAACTATGATTAAAGAAAAATATTTGAAGAAAAAATTCTTTTTTTGTAAACTATTTTAAGAAATATACACGGCATAATTAAAAGTAATCACTTTGTTTTATTAATATTTAATGCGGATACTTTGAAAATGAACATTCCGGTCGAGATTAGACAGTTAATTAAAAAAACCAGGGCAGCCAGGAAGAAGTGGCAGCGCAGTCGCTACCCATCGTTAAAGAAACAGTATGCAACTCTGCAAAATGCGTTAAGAACCAAAATCAGCCTGTATAAGAACGAAACGACTCAAAGGAATCTGTTAGCAATGAACACTGATACCGCAGCCTTGTGGAACAATACGAAGAAATTGCTACAGTACGAAAAGGAACAATTCAACATAAAAGTAGACAACAGTTGGGCCAAAACCGATAAGGATAAGGCAAACGCATTTGCAGAACACCTCAGCTCAGTTTTCACGCCGCATCCAGATATGCGCATTGAGCGCTCAGAACTGATGCAACGTATGTCAAAGGTTCCCTGCACGTTAGGAAGATCAAAAATGTTTACGCCGAAAGAGGTATTCGAATGTCTGCGCAAGGCACCGCTACGGAAAAGCCCTGGAGCAGATAACATCACTGGCGAAATTATCTCACGACTCCCACCGAAGGCAGCTACCCTGTTGTGTTACATATTCAATGGAATATTACGAACTGGATACTTCCCTGAAGTATGGAAGAAGACAGTAATAGTAATGATCCCCAAGCAGGGTAAGCCGAAAATGGACGTTTCCTCTTATAGACCTATCAGCTTGCTCTGCTCCTTATCCAAGGTGTTAGAGAGATTAATCCTAAATCGTATTCAGCCGCTTATAACCAGTCGCGGTATTATACCGAGTCATCAATTCGGGTTTCGCAGGGAACATTCTACAGTGCAACAGTGTCATCGGTTGGTAGATGCGATTTCGTCAACTCTGGAGAGGAAGGAGGTATGCTCTGCAGTTTTCCTCGATGTTGCACAAGCCTTCGATAAAGTGTGGCATCCTGGATTACTTTGTAAATTGAGGCAGTTTCTCACTTCTGATTTATACGCGTTACTTCAGTCGTACTTGAACAGCAGAACTTTCGTCGTAAATATCAATGGTTGTCTTTCAAAAGTAGGTATGATTCTATCGTCAGTTCCGCAGGGTAGTCTGATCGGACCTCTTTTGTATTCAATCTACACGGCAGACATACCGATCAGTAATCAGACGATCCTAGCAACGTATGCTGATGATATCGCCATTCTTGCATCCAACTCAGTGGTCACGTACGCGAACGTTGCTGTACAAAACCACCTAGACAAGCTGGCTGAATGGGCACAGAGCTGGCGCATAATGTTTAACCCCAACAAGTGTCAACACGTCGTGTTTACAAACAGGAAAATTAGCTGTCCAGCGGTGAAAATTGGCAACGCTCAAATTCCCCAAACCAACTCGGTACGGTATCTCGGCATGTACCTGGACAGGAGACTTATTTGGCGAATACACGTGGCACAAATCAGAAGAGCCATTGCTGCTCGCGCGAAGTCGCTACATCCGCTTTTGGGACGGAAGTCTGCTCTCAACTTAACTACCAAACGAATCATTTACCTTGCTGCAATCGCTCCCATTTGGCGCTATGGAATTGAATTGTATGGAAGTACTTGTAAAAGCAACCTTCGAAGAATTCAACAGCAGCAGTCCAGGATACTCCGCACTATCACGTCTGCTCCACCTTACGTGTCCAATTTGACGTTACATAATGACCTCAGGGTCCCATATGTCAGTGATGCACACATTGCACAGTACAAAAGATTGTTTGACAAATTCGAGTGTAGCAGCAATCCTGTCATCCGTAGGATGCATACGGACAGTCTTCCAGATAATCCTCCAAGGCGACTTAGAAGGAAATGGTGTCGGGATGCTATCCCGATCACTTAATTCCTCACTTTAAGTTACTTGCATAATAACATGTACTTATTCTTAATCACGGCACACGTTCATTCCTATAATTGATCCTCTGAACATTCTTATCTTATTGTGTTACTCCCTTTCCCTTCTCACAACCTAATGTCTCGCTGGAGTCATTAGATTTTATTATTATTAGTTCCTCTTCCTACAATATCGCCGTTGTTTGCAGCAAGTTGTGCTGGTATGACGTATAAAAAAAAAAAAAAAAAAAAACGAACAGAATGTAATGTAGCGTGATCGCATCTAATAAAAACCCCAATAGTTTAATGATACTTTCCGAATTAAACTGCTCTTCCTCATCCGGGACATTTTAAATGCTTTTCGCAAACGCCCTTTCTATAAAATCAACTCGGTGATTGAAGCAAATAAGAAAAAAATTACCCATTTTATTCTAAAAAAGCAAACGAGTTAGAATCATTATCAATGTTAGTTACCTCTGAAACGCAAATTTGAAAAAATAAGAGAGGTCAATATCTCACTTCAAAGAGCGTTAAATTGAATATATTTCTCTCTTATTTGCCAGCAAATTTAATATTTAAAATATTTTAATCCAAAGTATATTTTTTAGTCGCCTTAAACCGTTCTGTATAAAACTGAAAGGGAAAATTAAATTCGATGTGTGAAAATATTTAAACAAGAGCAGACATTTTCCTCTATTTCATAAGAGAAGCCATGCTCGCCAACCGTACTAACTGCTGCATCGTCATATTAAGTCCGAGCGATTAGCTTTTTTTTTTTTTCTTAACTAAAGCATTCCAAAGTTTTATAAAGTTCGAAAACATTGAGCACTTTTTGCTTTGCAAGGATAGATTTTCAAAAATAGTCAATTTTTTTGCGCAAATAAAGAAGCGACGAAACAGTTTTTCAGTTTCCTTACAATCACTTCTCAATCTCTTTCGTAGTAGCATAGGAATGTGTGTCGTAGAAACGTTTTTGAAAATATCGAGTGTATCCGCTTTTGAATTTGTAATTACCGCCTTTTTTGTATAAACTTTTCTGGAATTTTTTTTTCCTCAATAACGCATTTTATTCACCCACGAGAGAGTTGTGCTATTTTTAAATAGGGTCTTGATAGACGATGGTAGCAAGTACAGTTCTTCGGTCGTAGTTATTAAAACACGTGCTAGGGAAATCTGAACGAAATATATAAAATGACTAAAACAGCGCATGTAACGTAAACTTGTACGCATCAAAATGATCTTGTCGCTACCATTGCCTTTGGCTTCCTGGTATAAAATACGCTTTCATTTCTCTAGTGAGTTTCCCTATTTACTTTACTCTTTTACTTAATTTTTAGCCCTTAAACAAAACCAACATATGTAATTTATTCCGTCATCAACGTTTTCCCCATTTTTTTTTATCTTAAATCGAACGATAAGAACATTCCCTACTTCGTTTCCTTAAAATAGGGCATTTAACGCTTCCACTGACGCCGCAGCACTGATAATAATTATTAGATAAACGAATCCAAAATCGTCTTGTTCCTACCAAGAGGGCTCAAAATGCAAAGCTTATTACAAATTAATACGCTCTCCAGACTTTACCTTGACTGAAAACTCACCTGGAAGGAAAAACACATTATTACTAGGGTTCGGATTTTGCATATAATGCATACTTCTTCTGCTTGTAGTTAACACTTCAATATTTCATATCCAGACATTTCAAGGATTGCAGATTTGAAATACACTAATATAATAGTGCATATAAATGCATATTTTGAGGATTTTTACATATTTTTCGCAAGTACATATAAATAAATCACACACAAACGCGCGCGCACAGACACATACACGCACAATTATACATATATTTGAAACAATAAAAAGGTCGAAGCAGCAAACGCGCGAAATTTTTAATTTTACTACAAAAAACAAGGTTATCATTGTTTTAATTTTCGTCAAGTCTATTGTTCGATGATAGCCTATTGCCGCGTGTTTATAAAACAAAAAAAATTTTTAAAAAAAACAAACTTATTTCCCCTTGCTAGAGTTGCGACTATCATTGTTGTATCTTTTATCGGACAGAATATATTTCTGCAAAAAAAAATATATTTTTGTCCTTTTTATAAATGAAATGAATTTGAACGAAATATTTACTTTTTTACCTCTTAGGATTTTTGTATTTATATTGTTAATTTCACGAATTGAACAATAGTGTCAGCAGACAAAAACAAATACTGTTGACCGATCTTTTTTAAGGTATTATATGACTGATCACTAGCTAACAGTGCTACATTATCTTCGACTTTATGATAGGCAACGAAGTACTGAATATATATATATATTAATTACAACGTAATTTTTAGGCTACCCCCCATTCGAAAAAATGTCCCAATTTTATGTAACGCTAAATGTCCTGATTTTATGTAACGCTAAATGTCCCAAAAAAATGTCCCAAAAAAATGTCCCAGAAAAATGTCCCAATTTTATGTAACGTTTGTTATATTTTGTAGGATTTTTGTTATTGTCATTTAAGAAATGTCACAATTTTATGTAATGAAATATGTAACGAAAAATGTAACGAAAAAATGTCTTAATTTTATATAACGGAAGTTAAATGTTAGAGTAGGATTTTTGTGGTTATGTTATTTTTTGTTTGGGTTGATGCCAGTAAGAATTACGTTGTAAATTTTGATCATTTTATACAAAGTATAGAAGAGAAAGAGACAGAAATGAAAGCAAGAGGGGTCAAGGGGCACAGCTCCTTGCGAGGGCAAAATGGCCGAGTTATATATATATTAATTACAACGTTATTTTTAGGCTATCCGCCATTGGAAAAAATGTCCCAAAAGAATATCCCAATTTTATGTAACGAAAAATGTCCCAAAAGAATGTCCCAATTTTATGTAATGAAAAATGTCCCAAAAGAATGTCTTAATTTTATGTAATGAAAAATGTCCCAATTTAATGTAACGTTTGTTATATTTTATAGATTCATATGGACCGATTTAGAATTACGTTGTAAATTTTGATCATTTAATACAAAGTATAGAAGAAAAAGAGGCAGAAATGTGAGCAAGAGGGGTCAAGGGGCATAGCCCCTTGCGAGGCCAAAATGGCCAAATTATGTATATATATATATATATATAGGCAGACCCTCGTTAGAAAAAATGTCCCAATTTTATGTAACGAAAGTTTTTGTTGACACCAATGCGGCTTTCGACAATGCCCACCTCCCTACTTTGTTTGATATAATGCTTTCTTTTAATATACCAGCTCATTTTTCTTCCCTCATTAGTAGTCTCTTTAAGTGTAGAACCGTTATTCTTTCTACTCCTTCCAACACCAACACTAGGTTAATATTCCACTGATTGCCACAAGTCTCTTGCCTTAACCCAACTCTGTTCAACAGCTACTTCATCAATACTGCTTTCATACCTCGAAGTTCCCCTTCCCTTTTTTATGTCGATGATATTCTCATCTACTCCTCGCATCACCATATTTCTGTCCCAAGCTCCCAGTTTCAAAATTCTTTAACACCATTAGAAGATTCTCTGTCAAATATTCATCTTCTAATTTCATCTATTAAATGCTCTGTTTTTATGTTTACTCTTCGTTCTTTTGATCCCCCTCTAATTATTCTCGTCATAAATAAAGATGTGATCTCTTCCTCTTTTAAGGTATTTTTTTGGGCAGTCGCCTTCGTTCCATAATCTCGTCAGCCATCTCTACCTGTCTTCCCTCAAAAGTCTCAACCTGATAAAGTCTCTCTCCCATACTAATTGGGGTGGAGACTCACGAATCCCACTAATGATCTACAAATCCTTTATTCGTTCTATCCTTGATTATTGTCGTTTTATCTATGGAAATTCCTCCACATCCTGGCTCTCCAAACTCGACCATGTCCAGAATGATTGTCTTCATCTCTGTCTGGAAGCTAGGAAGTCTACTCCTATAATCGTTCTACATGCCGAATCACTCATTTCTTCTTTTTTCGTTCATAGGTTTTATCTGGGCTTCTGCTTTCTAATCAAACGTGTACCTGTTTCTTCTTCATCCCCTGTTAATTCCTATTCTTCTGTTCACCGCAACTGGCGATTTTCAATTAACAAAACTCTAATACTATCTTTGATTTCCCCTTATCTTTCTCAGTTTCCACCATATATTTATTCTTACGACAAGCCGCCATACTTTTCTTTCAGTTTTTTCACCCTCCTACATCTTATTAATTGCCTATTCTTAACTTGCCCTACCAAACCTTTCCTTCATCATGTTATCAAATCAGAGTTTTTAAATATACCTTTGGCTCTTTTTTCCCTAATCATTTTGTGATCTTCACTGACGGTTCCATAGAACCAAATCGAGTTGACTCAGCCTTCTTTTGTCTTTCCTTAAATTATTCTGAAACTTTCAAACTCCCTTCCATCTGCTCAGTTTTCTATGCCAAGTCTTCTGCTATCTTGCGTGCCGTCCTTTTTGTTGCTTCTTCCCTAGTTTCTCATAAAGTCCTTATTATATTAAATTCACACAATATCCTACAAGGCATCTCCTCTTCTTTCCCTTCTCCCTCTGCTGATTACGTAATCCTTCTCATACTCTTTCTCATCTGTAATATCTTCCTTTCTCACTCCGTTCAAATTGACCTACTCTGGATTCCTGGGCATTCCGAAATCGAAGGTAACGACTCGGTCGATACACTAGCTCGTTCATCCTCTTCTACCAATGAATTTCTCAGCGTATTTTCATCTCACAATATTAATCTCCTCTCCACTTCAGCTCATTCTAAACTATGGTTGAACTCCTATTCCTCCTCATTCTCTAATCCAGATTCCTTTTATTTCTTTATCAAGCCTAATCTACTGTGTTATCCGTGGTATTTAAATTTATTCCTTCCATGAGGCGTTCAATTCTCTCTGCAAATCTGTTGTGTACACGTTGGGCACAGTTTGCTTCCTGCTTCCTTATTTCGTTTTTCTCTAGTCCCTTCTCCTCTCTGTCCCCTTCACCCCCCCACAACTTTATAGGTGATGCTAATCACATTTTGTTTGAGTGCACCTCTATCGCTCGCGAACGTTCTTCCTTTTACTCTCCTCTTCTATCAATTGGTCTTCCAATTCCGTACTGTGCATCTTTTGTTCTCTCCTTGCCATTACCTTCAGTGATTCCGGCGCTTGGGTCTTAATGGTTTTTTTTAAATATAAATGAATGTAATGAAAGAAAATGCAGCATGTTAATAAAAAATGGAAGCGAGAAGCAAAAGATTTGATTTTATTTTTTTAACATACACGTCTATTATGAAATTTTTAGTACATATGAATCTGAACCCTAAATTATCCGGATGATCGCGTTTATCCCCGGACTCCGTATTATCCGGATCGATTTTTCAAAAAAAATTAAATAAAAATATAAGGAAAAGCCAAAGCGCTTTTATAAAATCTACAGCTATATGCAAAGTACGTATTTGAATATTTGTTTGCTGCAAATGAAGATGCTGTGAAATTTTTAAAACCTGGTTTCACAAAGAGAGTTTGTGCCCGCGGTTGTTGCGAAACATTTGTCCGACAAACAGTTACTGAGAAAAGCAATCCTTATTCTCGACAATGTTCCACTCCGGCAACTGAGGAGTTACAAGACGGCGATATAAAGGCAATGTTTCTTCCAGCAAACGTTACATCGGTTTGTCAACCTACGAATTAAGGAATCGTAGAAGCCTTTAAAAAATAAATATCGACGCCGGCTTCCCAACGAGATTAATATCAAGCGTTGAAAATGATGAGAACTGTGTCAGGTTGTTTTGAAATCAGTTGACATGCTTGATGTTATCATTACTCGGGGTTATCTGAGGGATGGGAAGAGATTAGTTCTATAGCATTAGTGCGGTCGTGGAAAATATTATTAGGACAAACAATGTGATTTGGACAGTTCAAACAACGAGGAGGTTGCTTTTCTAATAAGAAATATCCCAGGATGTGAAACAGGTAGTAATACGGATGACGTCACAGAATGAATGGGCAGCGACGAGATCGAAAAAACGGCAAATGAACAAAGATCCAGTTGAAGAAAATATGGATAACGAGTCCTTTCAAAGTGTTATATCACACGATGAAGGACTGAAGGCGATCGAAGCAGCGCCGGAGTAACTCAACGGGACTGCGTTGCCGGCTGATATCATTTGTTTACGCAAGTGGTATATCGGCAAGGAAGAGAATGCAGCGAAAGACACCGTAATCACAGATTTCTTTAAAAACTAGTTCATGTACCACCGTCAGTTAATTTTCATGTAGTTTTATATGGGATAAGTTAGTTTTCATTTTTTCATTTAATTTCCAGTATTTGACCTTGAACTCGGCATATCCGGATTTTTTGTTATCCGTATCGGCTGGCCGCCCAATTAATCCGGATAATTGCGAGTCGACTGTATTAGCAAAAATCAAGCTGCGAATTTAACGATAGTCGAAATTTGAACATCTTAAAAAACGATTGTATTTGCAGACAGCAGCGATAGTTTGTACCGATGATAGCAAAGTGTTGTGCCACTGTTCACCCAGGAAGATAATTACTATGATCTGTCATTTAAGGTTCGAGCGCACTCTGACGTTCCTTCACCGAATGGACTATATCACAGTCATTATTCGTTGCATACCGCAGATGATTGTCCGCTCCAAATCGTTTTTGCTTTGACAAACTGCTGCATCTGATTTATTTTCGGGATCACACTGAATTCGCTCTACTTTTAATGCTCACTACCGCACCCTATGCAAGCTGTGATTGGTAATAACATTACATTTATAAAGCTGCACATATCCATTTCTCCATTACATCTTTACTCGAATTTATTTGGTAGTCATCGTTAATCGTACATTCGATGGCCGAATTTAACTGAATTAATTTCCGTCATGATGAGAAACGTCATACGTAATATTGACTTTAATGAAACGGAATATGTGTATATAATGCGGAAAAAGTTTAAAAATTAAATTACACGTTGAAAAATTTTAAATAAAACAAGTATAAAAATTGAATATGAATTTAAAAAATAAATATAAATTTACAAAAAACTCCTCTTTTTAAACTGAAATATTCAGGTGAATTAGTTTCGTTGAAAAAAAAAAAACCCCACTCCTGTTAGGTATTTACAGACAATACAGGGCGCGGCAGCATAACTTACTTTTTTAAAATGTGCCACTTTTTTTTACTAAAAATGTTGTTAAAGAGAAATAATAAAGCAGAAAATCGAAATAAAACTGCAATGAAAGAAGCATACATATAGCCCTCCAATTGGGGGGATCTAGAGTATCCGTTATTTCGATTTTCTGCTTTATTATTTCTCTTTAACAAAATTTTTAGTAAAAAAAAGTGGCGCATTTTAAAAAAGGAAGTTATGCTGCCGCACCCTGTATATCCGAATACCGGCTGATACATAACTAAACATTTCATTTATAGCTCAATGCTTCATTATTCGAAATAACGCTTTACCGAGAATACTCTTTCGCCTTTTGTGGTGGTATCCTATCAAATGTAAACTATTTTACTTACGGCGTGAATGCGTAATAACACTTTCAACCTTATATTCGTATACTTGTAGTCTTCTTCCTAAAGAGACGGAAAAACATTTTTCTTTATACACTAAAATTAAGATTTTTTTACATTAATATTACGGGAAAAAATTTAATGAAAGAGGCTGTATTTGTCCTATTATGCTTTACGGGCTCGAAGCTACAACATATTCTGTCACAGTACTCAACTATTTTGAGGTATGCGAAATGTGGCTTTATCGCCGTATGCTTAAGATTCCTCCGGACAGCGCATATAAGAAATGAAGATGTACTAAAAACTATTCAAAAAGAAAGAATGATCCGGCAAATACAGTCGAAAAACTGGAAAATAATTCGAACGCGTAATCAGAGGAGAAAGATATGAAATTATGCGACTTCTTCAACGGAAAATTGAAGGAAAAAGAAGAGTTCTTCGCGGAAGACTATCTTGGACGCAGAACATTCGGAAGTGGACCGGAATAACATCTATCGAGAGATTAGTTCGAGCTGCCAGAAATAAAGATATATGATCAATAACCCCCCAGTGATCGCTTCGCGCGACAACCGTGTACAGCATTTTGATGATGAAGATGAACAATTTCAGTTACATATCTGGTCCTGCTGAATATGAATACACAAATCCAACGATAATGAATAAAAATAAAATTACTCGCTAAAAAGTGATATTAGCAGAGAATACTCGATAATAGCAGATCATAAATTAAACTGGTTTTTAACGAATTTTATAAAGATTTGCAGTTTTACAAAATAAAGAACAACGAAAAAGAGAGATTACCATCAAATTTGGAAAAGTAATTTATATTAGAGAACTATGCTGTAGTGTTCAAGAAATAGTAGCACAAATGATGAGTGCATCAAAAATTTATACAACGAAAAAAGTCAAATATGAGATGAAAAAAAAAACGACAAAACATAAATAATGATATAAAAAAGAAATTTAGAAAACAATAAATAAAATTGGACACACACAGAAAACAGCAACTCAGATGACGACATAGTCAAAAATTTCTCCAACTATAATAAAGCGAGACAAATTTTTGAACTGTTATTTGTCCGATATCGATTAAAAATGTATAGCAATGAAATGACAGATTTCTCCGGATTGCTAATAGGACACCCCCGTGGGCATTGCGCCCAGCTGGTGGGGGGGACTTCAGGACAGAATAAGAAGCTAGGTTTGGTATTTGATTTGTTTTGAGCCTTGTTTCTTGCAATGAGATTATTGCTGGATGATATGTAGAGATAAGCAACTTTAGTTCTTCATAATGAGCGAAAATTCCGTTGCAGTTCCAATTCAATATAAGGGAGTTCATGACCGCAGATTTATGGATTATTGTTTACGATTTGCAATTCGGTTTGAAGTTTGTTAATTATTTTGATGAAACGAATTTTCATTGATCTGTCCGTTAATAAGGGGTGATTGTCCCGAAGCATTTGGATAACAGCAGGAATATCTGTGGAGAATTCAGCTGCTATGTCCTGAAGTATAGGCGCTCCTTGGCACATGTCGACAAATAGCTGAAAATTGACAAAAGATATTGGGTAGGAGCCTTCTTTTTCCATAAATTTTTCCTTCAGTGGTTGGAATATTTGTTTCATCGTGGGCGGAGCGCTGCCTTCTGCGTCTATCTCGGCGTGAGGACTGTTAGTCTGAGGCTGATCTGGCGGGACAACTGATTTGTTTCGTTTGTTGGGCTTCTTTAGAGGTTTAAGATTCTCCGGATGGAGTTGAGGTAGATCAGAAGATTGCGAAGAGGATGATGAGAGTTGCCTTTTGATAGATCGCTGTTGTAAGTCCAAGTTGTTTTCCAGCATAAGGTCTGGAACTTTTGTAGAGGCTTGAATGCTACATTGATTGTCGCCCTCTGCGGAATAAGATGGAGAGAGTTGTTGAGTATTTATACTTTGATTGTCTGGTTCATCTATGCTGGCTTGGTTTCCTAGGGCGTTGTGAGCCACTTGTATCTCGGACATGTCAAGACTCTCCTCATTCGGTGGTCCATCGGCGGGAACAGAAATCTTTTTTTCAGTTTCCATATTGTGCATATTCCATGGCTGGTCAGTTGAGGGGCATGTGGAGGCTTTGTGACCTGTCGAGTTACATTTGAAACAGACATGGTCATCGCAGGTGATGAAAATGCGGTAGTCCCGGTCATTATATGGAAGGAGAAAGGAATGAGGACATTCGATGTCTTCCAGATTCGAAACGTAGACTTGGCGCCTCCAACTCACGATGTGGCCAAATTCTTCGTCAAGTGGTTGGACTCTGAGGATCGAGATAGGCGAGGCTAATTTAAATCCAAGTTTCTCGGTTAAGTGCGATTGAAGGGCTTCATTAGGGATAACTGCTGATACATTAGATAGTACGATTTTTTTAGCAGACGTAAGAAGTTTCCTCGCATTGATTTTAGTGTTGTTGACGATAATGAAGCCGTGAGAATTCATAAATTCGGCGACAGTTTGCGGCGAGTTTAAAAAGATTAGAACTCTATTGTTGCTTATTCGAGAAGCTGCTATAATGTTCTTTGCTGAGCCGATTGATGGTTTTAACGAGACGAAGTAGTCCTTAAGAGTGGAACCTTGAATATATGGAAATATTAGGCCTTGGTCTTCGTTGGGGTATGTAAAATGGTTTAGCGGAGATATTCTGTTGTTAGATTTAGTTTTAGTTGCGTCGGCGAAAGAACGTCGGTTGTTAGAGGAACGGTTAGTGGTATCGACATAATTGAAATTATTACCTGAGTTGGCCGTTATCAGTGAAGTAGATGATAAGGTTTCCATTGTTTAAGTCGGCTTGGCCGGCCGACTTAGAATTGCCTACCGAACGGTTACAGGCAGATACTGATTAACTTATTAAACGAACACAGAACACACGTTTAACACTTTTAACATCGGAGGACAGCACATCCGACTTAATTCAGAGCTTCAAAATCTATGTATTCGTGTCCATCTTGACCAGCCTTTCACTCTATGCTCTTTCTATCTCTCTCCACAAGAAACTGAAATTGTAGCTGATTTCCTCACTTTAATTCAACAACTTCCGACACCGATAATTCTCGTTGGCGATTTCAACTGTCATACTCCTTGTCTGGGCAGTAATTATACCAATCCTAATGGTCGCTTAATAGAAAATCTACTAAACACTCTTAACCTATGCATACTAAATCCACCGGAGCCCACACACTATAGTTTCGCGTTTCGTACATGGTCTAAACTAGACTTAATCATTTCATCCCCTCAAATAGCCAGTTCCTTAATGGTATTCCATCATGCTGATCTCGCGGACAGTGATCACGTTCCCATGCTGGTCAATAAAATCGTCAGCTCAGCGTCATTAGGAACTCATATAACTCACTGGAATTACAGAAAACTGATTGGTCTCGCTACATAGCCCAATGCCGCACTATTTCGCTGAACTTAACCAAGGATATTGATTTCGTAGTGGATAACTTCACCTCAGCTCTACTCAATGCAGCACGGTCAAACACCCCAGCGCCCAAACAACCCACACGGAAGCTAGTACCATGGTGGACGACCGAATGTGCTACTGCCATTCGCCTCAGACGCAGTGCACTGAGAAAACTAAAATCTGCCCCCACGATTGAACTCCACACAGCTTACAGGAAAGCTCGTGCAAAAGCAAAATGGACAATCAAGCAGGCTCAGCGAAAAACATGGAGAGATTTTACCTCTACAATCACAGCATCAACACGAGCAAGCCTACTGTGGTCAAAAATCCGCTCTTTAGACCATCTCTCATCTAACTTATTTCCCGCAGCTATCATAGTCAGCAACTTCCGAACAAGCGATCCTACCGAAATAATCTCTGCTTTCGCCGATCACTATGAGCATTCTTCCACTGCTACAGATAACTCGCACACTGCGGAACAGCTTATTCCCTTCAACTCTAATTGTGATAACGAGCCATACAACCAGCCCATCACTCTCCAAGAACTATCCTCAGCTATCAAACGCACAAAAGAAGCTGCTCCCGGTAGTGACAATATACACATCTCCATGCTCAAAAACGCTCCCATTGAAACCCATCAAGTCTTACTCCAAATATACAACAAGATGTGGACTGAAAACACTTTTCCTTCGGCCTGGAAGACAGCGATTATTACTCCCATCTTGAAATCTAACAAAAATCCTGCACTCACAGAAAGCTATCGGCCAATATCACTAACCTCGGTGTTGTGCAAAATTTTTGAACGAATAGTTCTCTGCCGTCTGAACAGAATATTAAACTCGGAAAACCGACTACATAAATCACAGTTTGGATTCCGGAGCGGGCGTTCTACGCTACACCCATTGTACATTCTTCATAATGCTATAATAGAGTCGTCAGCTCAAAAAACTCACCTGTTAGCTGTTTTCTTCGACCTTACCCAGGCGTTCGACAGAATTCACAGATCAAAAATTATGGCTCAGCTCTGCAAATGGGGCATTGGAGGTAACTTAGCATCGTTTATAAGTAACTTCTTATCCGAACGGAAATTTATCGTTCGAATAGGAAAGCACTCTTCCTCGTTACGCTCACTAAAGAACGGAGTCCCACAAGGCTCTGTCCTCAGCCCGACCCTATTTAATATTGCTACCAGTGATCTTCCCTCCGCTGTACAACCGCCGGTGCAGTGCTCACTGTTTGCTGACGATCTTACCATTTTCGTGAACTGCAACACCATAAAAATTGGAGAGAAAGTATTACAGAGAACAACATCAAGAATCTCCGAATGGTGCTATCAAAATGGCCTCCAAATTTCCATCTCAAAGACCAAGGCTATTCACTTTTGTCGGATTCGGAAATGCAAACACAAAATTTCCATTAACCTGGATAGTAATCAGCTGGTCGCAACTTCCTCCGTTCGTTACCTCGGTCTACTTTTTGACCAAACTCTATCGTGGAAACCCCATATAAAGCAATTGAAACAATCCTGCTTCCAGAAAATTAACCTATTAAGAAAACTCGCACACACCACTTACGGATCAGACCGTGTCTCGCTACTTCGAATTTATCGCGCAGTAATAAGATCCAAATGTGACTATGCCTCGGAGATATACTCAACAGGTAACCAGAACTACTTACGATCATTAAACATCATCCATAATACAGCTCTACGGCTTTCTACAAGAGCATTCCGCACTACTCCCATCGATAGTCTACATGCAGAGACGCCCGAATGGCCCCCAGATATTCAACAAATGGCTCGCTCGTCCAACTTTTACATCCAATGCATCGCCTCAAACTTCAGACCTCCGCGTGTAATTCCAATTACTCTTCAAGCTAGAATGGAAACAGCCGAGACTATCCTCTCACATTACCAGCGGATATTATCAACCATCAACATTAGGCAACCACAGTTAATCTCTCATTCAGCCGCAGTCATTTCACCATGGGACCACAATCCAGTTAAAGTGGATCTAGATTTATTAAATTGCAGCCGCAACGAAAATATTATCTCCGAGGAGGCTAAATCAAAGATATCTTCATATGCCCGCAATGCATCAGTACTCTTTACGGACGCGTCTATCTTCGACACTTTCGTAGGGTGTTCAGTGATAAAAGGAGATGCCGCACTAATTCGATACTCACTTCCTGAATTCTTCTCCATCCTCTCGGCTGAACTATACGCAATACTCTTAGCACTACAGTTCTTCTTGAATCAGGAAACAGACAATTCAGTAGTAATCTGTTCCGACTCCGTTGCGGCTTTGAATTCCATATCCGATGTCTATAACGATAAACAACACCCCATTGCGAAGGAAGTTGCCAATCTACAAATATCTGCCCCTGCTCGCGCGATATCATTCCTCTGGATTCCAAGTCACTCGGGAATTCCTAGAAACGAGCTGGCCGACAGAACAGCAAAGGAAGCTGCAACGATTCTCCCTGTTCCAGACATTCCGGTACCAGCTTCAGATTATGTCCGCCATCTCAAATTGGCTTTGGCCACACTATGGCACCAGCGATGGCTGGCCGCCCCGTGTTCCAATAAACTTCGCCAAATCAAACAAAACGTTCGACCGTGGACGACTCACCTAACCCGACGAAAGGACGATGTAATTGTCACCAGACTCCGGCTGGGACACACACAAAGCACACATGGCCATCTGCTGCAAAGGACTCCGGCTCCAATCTGCAATATTTGTAACACTAATCTAACTGTTCTCCATGTCCTCATAGAATGTCCTCAGTTCTCCTCCCTCAGATTTTCACATAACCTTCCCTCCTCCTTATCTACCATACTCTCTGATGACCCCATAATCCTTTCGAACTTAATCCGTTTCCTACATCAAGCAAATCTATATCATACAATATAACCTCACTCCTCGTTAACTTATTATATTCGCTTGTAATTATCCGTGCCTCTAGCCAATAGTTGCTGAACACGGCACGCTAATTCAAATAATAAATAAATAAATGTATAGCAATGATCGATTAAATAACGATTCAGACACGAAAAAATGTGTGTAAATCATTCTATATCTACGGAGTAATTAATACAAACGTAATCAAAAAAAAACAAAAACTTAACTAAATGAAGATCCAGATTATAATAGAGAATAAATGATTGAATAATCCGTTCCAAAAGGAAAATATTAATTCCGTTAATGACGGAAACAATAAAATAACTATTGTTTTTTTTTGTTTTTTTTTTTGAGCGCATCAGCTATGAACATTATTATTCGGTATAAGTAAAATTTTTGGAGGATGCGCAGCGAGATATTCTACCCGAACAAAACAATTTACTAACCAACTACGTCACGGTAGCTGGCTAGTTTGTTTTTTTTAGTATTTTAAAGAATGATTATTCTTTTTGACACAGTCGAATTTTATCTATTTTTTTTCGAGCTTTTTAGTTTAGTTCTTTTAATTTTCATTTTCCTGAAATCATGAAAATGATGCATAAAATAGAAACGGGTCGCCCAAGTCACACAGGCCTCCAAAGTATATATCAAAAAAGTAATTTAACGAAGTAGAACCTAAGCATCGGTACTTTATGTAGGTTTGCTGTAGACACAGTATGTTAATAACGCGATAAAGAAAGCAGGCAGATATTGAGAGAAGAAAAGTGCTAAATTGTCAAACGGTTCTCGGTAACATTGAGGTACGTTTCTTTTTGTTCTTATATATATATATATAATTTTATCGTTTCCAACGTCTTATTAATAATTGGAGCATTCCGATATTTAGACGTCATTTTAAACAATTTCAGTTTAAAAGAAAGCGATCGTCGAAATATAGGCATTAGTTTAGATACAGCACAACAAACAATGCATTAAACGTTAATACTAAAATCTTTTTATAAACGATATCACGTCTGAAGTTGTTACTTAAATCTTGAATACGTACCGTACAACGGTAAAGCAGTATGCAACGCAAAATAAAACGCATAAGGCATTCATGGCAGGTCAACATGCAGATAATGCACTCTCTTTGTCAGTTCACTACTGACACAATCTAAACACAATAACTATCGAATTTTACATTGCGCCGATCATTTATCATCGTATTTTATAGGCCCACATAAGCTGCCAATTATATTTAATCTGTTTACGTATGTATATAACCCACACGTGATGTAACCATGCAGTGTTTGCGATTTCTCCCGGCGCTCCACGTATCCAAAATTTTTAGGCGACTACTCAAACGTAATCCGGTCTGAGGACGTCTTTTGCGTAGAAACGCTCGCGTCACTATCCGCTTCATATTATTACATCAGTATATAAAGTGTGCTGCCCTATTAGACGGCTGTTCGGCAAAATATAGCACGCAGTATAGTAGCTTCGATGTTGATAACGGAGAAAAGTGACTGACAGCAGATGGCTCGTGGAAATCGATCGAGGCCAGATTGTACGTAACACTTATTCAAATACAGCCCCGACTCAAATATCTGTACGAACGCTGTTTTTTTAATTTTCCTTTTAAAATTTTTCTTCCATTTTTAGTTTATCTCTTTTTTTTCTTTATTTGTTTAATTCTTTTTTTTTCGAAAACTTTCAAGACTTCAACAATCTGTTTCAGTTCTTCTTTCTTCAGCCTGACTGCAAATCTTACACACCACTTATCAATGGAAAGGACGAAGAAGTAAAAAACTGGAAATCTGGCGAACTGATCGCCATTATTTATGGGTAGAATTCTCAACGAGCGAATTTCAAAGTCCCAACACTGAACAGTGCCGCGAATTTAGTCATATCGCTGCTTTCTTAAATAGTACCATCGGTATCATTTACCCGCAATTTCACCATTTCCGTTGTAGCCATTCAAACGAGACATCATGTGACATATTTTCATTTATAATTACGGCTTTCTATCACGTCATTCGGACCGCCATCTCTATGCTACATTTCTACACGCTTTTTCAATTCTCCGATTTAGCGTACAAAGAAAAGAAAAAAAATAGACACTTCTTCTTCTTCATCTTCATTAACAAAGGCCAGAAGCACGGAAAGTTAGGATGCTATAGCTGTGATAGGGGGTTAGTGGAGTTGAGATAAGCGAATAATTTCTTTATATTTATTTCATTGTTACTCTTAGGGAGTTCTTTCAAAGTAGACAGAAAGAGAAACATGGTGCGAGTATGATTATATTTGCTGCAGTCTAATAGAATGTGTTGGACGATATAGGCGGTAAGGACTTGTTCAGGAGGAATTGGTGAGTAATCCGGGTGTGTGACCAATGCGTAGTCGACACAGTGCTACTTCCTCCTTTCTGCTTGGCCGGAACGACGATTGCCACAATGTCCTCTTTGATGGAACGAAGTTTATTCGACGTTGGGGTGTTGAGCTACGAGTCGAACCATTCCTTTGATAGGCTGCTGGTTATTTCCTGAACAGCGTCGTTGGCGGGTATTCGGTTGTTCGCTACAGGAAAACATGATGCTGCTTCTTTCGCGGCGCGGTCTGCTGATTCGTTCTGTGGAATACCTTTGTGTCCTGGTATCCAAGCAAATATGATCTTAAAGTCCGCATTGGCTATCGTAGATAATATTTCTTTAATAACAGCACTAAGCGATCAAACGCGAACCACGGCAATGAGAAGCAGCCAGAACAGAAGTCGCTGGAGACAACTAGTACTTGGTAGATTACAATAAAGGTCACGATGAGCAGCTATTGCACAAACGACTATGAAGAAAAGCTATCGGGTGCTGTGACTTATCGTTGTGGGACTTCAGCTGACATGTTAAAGAATTTAAAGAGTCCGTGCAGACCAGGCAGTTTTGTTTGGACTGAACGCAGATTTCAACTGTCCGTTTAATTGCGAATAATTCGGCAGAGAGCACGGAGTAAAGATGTGGAAGAACCTATCAGTTCAGAGATTACAGCACACCCTACGAGAAAGTTTGATTTGGCACCGTCGGTAAACGGAATTAACGAGGACGGGTATTTCAGGAGAAGTCCATAGAAAGCGCTTAGAATGGCATTAGTAAGGGAATGTTTGTTCAGTTCTAAGAGTGAAAGGTCTATATTCAAAGCTGTGATTTTCCATGGGGGGAGTATGGCGGAGGTTGACTCATAGATTTTTGATAAATTCGTGATATCTGACATTAGTGACTTCATCGCATAGGATAGGAAACAATATGTTTTAGGATTTTCATTGGAGAGCAAAAGAAAAACTGGAGTATTTGGAGAGGATAAATTACGTATTAATAGTCTTGCGCTAAGGTATCGTCTTCTGAAATCTAGAGGTCATTCTGGACATTCGTATAATATGCTAATTATTGGAGAAGTTCCGAAAGCTTCTAGCGGGTTTTCTTTAAAACATAAGTTCAACTACCGTAATAAAAAATGAAATATTCCCCACAAAATAATTTTATTCTTTTACTTCTAGTTTTTGTTGTTTTTCGTTTTTTTTTTCGTTTCGGTCTCCTATAGAAAATTCATAATTAATAAAAAATAAATGAATAAATGACCTACTAAATGTGTATAAACAATTTAAAAATCAGTCTTATAACTTGTAGACGATTTTTCATTAAAAACCATTTCTCAACTTCTTTTCAACATGAGAATATCCTCTATGCCGAAATATGCAGTAATTAACCTTTCGTCTGGAAATTACCGGTACTAGAAACCGCTAAAAGTAATTTACTCGTAAAGACTGCAGTTTAATAACAAGGCGTATCGAATTTAAATTGAAAACAAACAGCATCTAGTTCGTTTAACTGCAAACATGACATCAAAGTATATCCACAGAGGGGAGCACTCTGTCAGTAAATGGAAAAAATGATTTTTTATTCGTAAAACCCTATTATCTCATTCTTTCATAATGTTACCAGGCAGACTCTCTAATAAGTAAAAACAAGTCGATATTATCATTTTAGCTCATATTGCAATATTTGTGAAATAAATTTCCTTTGTTTTCCCGTTGCCAGAAAAAAAACCTGTAAGTCACCAGAGTACACACAAAGAATGACACGCACTAAAAGTATATCTTTTCGATTTTCTATTGCTTCACACACGCTTACGTATATGTTTAAAAACGGTATCTTTTTAGATTTCCCGTACTTGAAAATATAAATTATCATTTCTTTTTTCCTTATTTTAGGCCGCTTAGTGTTGGTTGTTTATCCATATCATCATGAAGAAAACACACTAAATTTTGGGGTTGAAACCCCTCTACACTCCAACTGTAATGAACATTTTCGTACAGGTTATCGTGAGGAAATTAATCACCTGTTTTTTAATTGTGAGGCGCTAGCCAGAGACAGAGTCTTCCTTTTCGAGGATCTAAGGCCTGCGTTTCCTCCTTACTGTATTTTTCCCTTACTCGCTTCAGGTAATCGTGTGTTGATAATAATATTCACCTTTATTAAAAGAAGTAGAGAATCATTATTTAAATTTTTTTTTTGTTTTTTTTTTTGTTTCTGATTTTAGGGCCCGGCTTCAGTTAACTATCAAGGAGTTCTGATGTAGCTAATAACTGTCATTTTCAAAGGTCTTGCAGCTTGTTAATTACTCGGTTCTAAGCCTATATCCTTGACCTGCTGCTGTCCAGTCGCACCCCAGTGCCTGTTGCACTTGGGGTGTGATGTGATCAGTGTTAATTTTATATTCTTTCCTTCTTGACACTCGTGGGCGATATCAATCATTGCGGCCATGTGTGTTCGAGTTGTATTGTGAGAGTTTAATTATCAATGTTAATTCCATATCCTTCTTGACACTCGTGGGCTACGTCATATCATGGCGGCCATGTGTGTTTGAATTGCATTGTGAACGTTTAATTATCAGTGTTAATTCCGTATCCTTCTTTTCGACATACGTGCGCTATGTTGCGTCATTTCGGCCATGTTTGCTCGAACTTTATTGTTACACACTATTCTGTTAGTCTAGGTTATTTGTAGAGGTTGTTGGTGGCCAGATGGTTTTTTGCCGGGCCAAAAAAAAAACAAAAAAAACACCTTCCAATCAGTCGAAGTAACTCGATATTTCATAACAATATGACAATTACTGCGAAATCGATTTCCAATACTCAATGGAAGAACATGATAACGCACAGCTGTTGTCAAAATTACAGGTTACATTAAACAAATGCCGCAAAAGTGTTTTTATTGGATAAAACGCTTTAAAACATAGAATAAGAAGAAGGTAAATCAAGCAGACTTTAGCTAGGACGAAAACAATAAATATTATCGGGAAAGATACTGTTTCTTTTAAACCACTAAATTAGGCGTTTGCTTAACAAAGACTCAAATAGTTTTCTAAAACAATTAATTTAAATATACGATGGAAGGAAAGGGAATTACCATAAAATCACGAACTTCGATTTCTAAAATAATTATACAACTTCAAAAATTTGATGTTTTTAAAATATATATATATATATATATATATATATATATATATATACATATATATATATTGCGCCACTGTTAATTAAGTTTGACGAAATGGGAGATGTTGCTTTATGTACGCAGTTGACACTTTTATAGTTTGGCGGTGTGGTAATACTCAACTGGAAAGCATTTTTACTTTTCTAAATTCTTATTACAATAACATACACTTCACTATGGGAATAGAGATCAACAGCAGCACGTTAACAATTTTTAAACACTCTATAAATATAAACATTTACAGGTACATTACGTGAAAAACACAGTCGGTTTTTCAACTATAGAATAGGAATCATTGTTTTTCAATTTAATGTTATGTGAGAATGCACATTGCGGTAGTCTTTATAAAATACTTAATACGTGAAGCATCATGCTTGATTGATCTTGTTTCAATTTATTTTTGTTTTGATTAGTAAATTATATATTTTTTTAATTGATTTTATCAAAGTAATTTTACACATTACATAAAATTTTCTCAGAATAACCTATTAGCACTAAGCATCCAATAAAATATAAATACAACTGAAAATGATTGGTTCCAAAAGAACTCGCATCAATACAATGCCATAGACTAAATTATATTGAGGCGTTTTCGTTGCAGTGGACAAAGGAAATATGATGCCTCAAGAATGTGTCACATTAGCAAAAAGCCTCTAGTCGTGCAGCCTATATTTATTTAACTTGTAAACTTTAGGGTGATGCACGTACTGTAACATAGTTGATTAGGCAGCGATGTTTCATTCAGCTGGGACCTGGTTCGAATCCCGATTCTATAAATTAAGAATATGGATAAATTCATCTTGTGCTGGATTAATATCATAGTTGACTAAAAAAATTCGGTAGTAATATTCCTGCCAACAGCTAATTTGTTCCATTTATTACACAGAAAAGGAGTAAAACATTCTATTCAAACATAGAGCGATTACACTGATATGTATTTCCTCTTCTCACTAAGATCTTTGAGAATTTCAGGAGTGCTTAATATAAAATTTAGAAATAGGATTTAGTTTGGAATTTTGCTGTTTCTAGATAAATATTTCAAGCAATGTTGGACTGCAATCAAATTTACTGACAGATCATGATACATTTCTATTCTTTTAGGCCCGTTTAAAATGTAAAATTAAGACTAAAAATTTATTCTTAAATAACCACAATAATAATTATTATCGAAATAAATCAAATTTCTTTATAATATTATAAATTACTAGAAAAAAGTCCAAAAAACACATAATACAATAAACTTATAGAATATAAATAAATAACGAGGAAAAAATTATTAGATAAATCCTACTTATATATTGATAAGCACGAGTAGAAGGCAGGCTGCACGAACCACCAAAACGAAGATTATACTTAAATGGTAACTTTTGATGTAAAAGGTAGGTAACGATGCAATAAATGCACAAATTAGTGTCTACAACGGGTGCAATTAGAGATTATACATTAGAATGAATATGCGAATCTTCTGTAATAATGTGAAAGCATGTATACAGCCATAAACTCACAATAGTACTTTCCAGTGGCAACTAAAAGAAAAAATATATATAAAAGTTAAAAATAGTAACAATAAAAGTAGAGATAGTACATTTATAACATATTTAGATGCAGTTAATTTATACGAATAAGCAGCGAATGTCACTTTCTATTATGAAAGATTTCAGATAGTTCAGTCAGAAAGGATAATTCGGTATTATGAAGTATTGTGAATTTGGAGTCTTCTGAATCTCCTTTCAGTATATATTCCCTCCATGCTCTGTATCAAAAACAATTAGGAAACATGTAAAATTGATCAAGTAAAATTATTCATTATAGAAGTCTTAATCAGTTACACTAAGACTGAGTGTATTAATACATTTGTTTGGGTCAGGACCATCGTCACGACCGTAATTCATCAAAACAGGTCTCCTAATAATTTTGAGAAAAAAATGTTATAATCTAATGAATTAAATAGTATAGATTTTGGAAACGACATCAAGTGTAGAATTAATGTGAAATTTACTAAGCTAGTCGAGATAATTTTAAAAATAGAAAATATTTAACAGATATTCTCGTTGCTACATATTTGCGTTCAACAATGATTAAATTTAATAGCTGATGATTTTGCAGCTTATTTAAAACATTAGTGAAGTAAAAATATTTGATTTTCACTATAGTGTGATGTGTAAAAATCTTTTCTATTGGGGAACTCAATTGGTGAAATTAAAACAACTAATTTTTATAACCAAGGGGAATCATTTATATTACTACTCTGAAAAGAATAAAAAAGGATCTTGAGGTATTTAAGGGTGAGCTAAATGGGACTTTGTTTGAAAAGTTTGTTGGATGATTATACTTAAAAATATATTCAGTGAAAATCATAAACACTAGCGCGTTAAGAGAATCTGTAGAGATGTATAGTTTTCTATAATTAAGAATGAAAATAACGTTATGGAAAATTACGATTGTGTAGTGTACTAAGCGCTGAATATTAAGACATACAACTTCATAATCAGCAGAGTACACTTTGGAGTAGAATAAAATAGTATTAAGCAATAACGGTGATGAAAGAGGACACAATAATAATATAAGTAAAATATCTTATGGAAACTTTATATGTAATGAACAGTGGCGGGGCAAGAGCTAAATTTTATATGGGAAAAGTACATTTTGCAAGGCCCTCTGGTGGCGCAAAAAGACGGATTTTATAAAATAAAAAACAGTTGCTACTGACCAATTTTTATTCCTACTTACCGGTATTGTTAACAAAATTTAAATGACTATGTAAATATTTGAGTAAATTTCTTTCAAGCTATTTTCTGTTATGTATTGGAGCAGATGTTTCACATCTTTAATGAAGTTGGGTAAATGTGAAAGCATTGTTATTAATTCTTCATACAATTCGTAACATTAGAAGTCGCTGCTCTCATCTACTTGCAAGATAGTGTGTAAATCTTGACAGATTTTTAATAATTGCTCTTTAGGAGAATATACTTTTTAACTTATTTAGATCATAGAGAAAACCAAAATTTTTAAAATATTATTTAAAAGAAATAAATCTTGAATACGTATTGCTTATTATAGAATCAATCGTTGTATTCAAAAAAAAATCTATTTCATACCGGCTTTTGGAAGACTGCACAGGTTGATCGCCGCCTTCATAATCGAACATCCTTTTCTTCTTTTTGGCTACCCTTTTATTTTTAAAGAAGTCTTTTGGTAGGTCATAACTGTTTTTCTCAATAAATTGACGAGCATCTAATAAGCATTTTTCGAATCCAGTTTGTCGGTATTCTTTAACCCAATCACAAAATGTACGCCAATATTCAAGAGCAATGCTTAAATAGACATATACAAATTACCATAATCTGTTTATGACATTAACTCGCTATAATATCTCATACCATACATGTAATATGATATAAATTCTAAACTGAGCATTTCGTTTAAAACCAAATCACAATAACTGAGTGTACCAGATTGTTCAATTTGATTTTTTAAGATTTCGATGCGTCCAGCATCATCATCAAATTGCAATAATACGGCCTTCACTGCTTCGATTCTACTTTCCCAACTTGCGTCTGATAAAGGCTTCGTAGTAAGCTTTAATTTGCCTTTTTGATTAATTTCCAGCGTTTGCTGAAACTTGAAAATAGCAAATAAATTTTCTGAATAAAACTAATAGGTTTTGTCGCTGTCACAGAAGAATTAGCTACGTTTACCAACAGCAGCAGATTCCAGCTATGACAACCGCAGGGTGTTAGAAATGCCCTGGGATTAATATTTAATATTCGAATTTTAACTCCACCATTTACGGCCGTCATATTTGCGCCATTGTCGTATCCTTCGGGCCATGGCAGTTTTGAATATTTAAGCCATTTTTTTCAAGCTCTCCCAATATTGCATTAGTTAAATGTTCTCCAGTCGTTTCAGTGACAGCAAGAAATACGATAAAGTTTTCTTCCATTGTGATCTATATGTTTGATTAGTTTACTCTGGCAGCCCAAAAACGATCATAAATCGACGACTGACAGAGCAACACTCAAATTCGACGTATCGCGACATCTATCTATTGTACTTTATTAAAAATAAACTAAAAAAAAAAATCTGACAGTTTTTTCGTCGCGGTCATGGCTTTTAAGTACCTAATGCATAAACCTTTGAAGCGTGAGACTCCTTAGACCGCATTACGCCGCCCCTGGTAATGAATTTCGTAAAAATAATTGACGGCGTTTAGTTGAGCTGAAAGGGTAGATATTAGATAAGAGCAATCACATGCACATAAGATTGTGTAAAATTATTATTAAGGGCAGCGTAAGTGTATAAGCAAAGTGATATATTATTGTACTTTTCATACCGTATAATGGATTTATATTAGCAGTCGTATTTAGTTTTGCGCGGATTGTATGCAGTTCTAAAATAATTTTTATTTATTTTGGTGTAATAATATATAGCGATATAATATCTCTACATAAGATGTGCTATTTTGCAGTTAAAATTGAGCGTTTAAACCTGAATGGGATATTTTGCATTTGGAGATTTCTAGCTAAAATAGAGTGTTTTTGTGTAAAACTTCTATTGTCCTGCAAAGAAATCAATCAGTCGTTAGACTGATTGTTGTAGTAAATGATTTTCTTTTGTAATAATTGTTAACGGAATAATGCAACAAATTTCGAAAGACCAGTGAAAAATATCCCTAATAAAACAAATTTATTTTAATGAAAGCAATCACTTAACTCTTAAAAAGTCAGTTTTTACAAAAAAAAAAAAAAAACGAAAAGGAAATAAAAATAAAGAAATAAATCCGGAGGAAAATATGCAAGGAATCGAAGCGCAATTGAAAGAATACTGCGCACAACAAAACAGAACAATTCTACTTCAACAGATGAAGAAATCGAAAATACACACTCACTGGTGTCAAATACATAATATATAGACACTGAACGAAATCATAAACGAACAAC
The DNA here is from genome assembly GCA_039619475.1 of Icerya purchasi. Lineage (NCBI taxonomy): Eukaryota > Metazoa > Arthropoda > Insecta > Hemiptera > Monophlebidae > Icerya > Icerya purchasi. The sequence continues at coordinate 233,063,602 of CM077116.1, forward strand.
AACAACGTCCAGTAAAAATTAACTGCCGTTAACAAACGTTTTAATCGGAGATAAAGAGCCGCTAAGAAATGGCAACTATACTAACCTACTAGTTATCAGATATCGCAAATAGTACAATCAAAATAGGATAAAAAAAAAAACGATTTCGTAAACATGATAAAATTAAAAAAACAAAATCCGAACCAGATTAAAAACATTTAAATAAGTAACTAAATACAAAGGCAGAACAAAAAAATGAAATACTTTCGAGTAATTCTAATAGTTACCCTCACCCACTAAGGGCATCAAGCTAATTATAATTTTGCTAGTCATTTTATGTTTTATTAACACACTAACCATTTGTACCGTTTGGCTCTTCATAATCGCTACAAAAATATTTTGGCTCGAGCGGTTACGGGAGCGGGAAATCTTGGAAAGTGAATTTTAAGCGGTAAGCGAAAAAAATATTAGCCCCGGAGCCACGAATAAACAAACTTCCAACGTGTTTGGTACAGCTGATTTCTTCAGAAGTGATGAGGGACTGCAATGAAAATAAAATTGTCTTCACGATGTCACCGAACAAGAAAGACTCAAAGTTATGGTTTCCAATTCTTTAACGATTTCATTCGAGCAAACTAACGGCTAATGCGATTGTGAATGTATAATTTAAATGAAACAGCGTACGATGTGGTTTCAGTGAAGATGAGAGACGGTTGGTCGCGGAATGCATTTTACCAAAAATTTAAAAACGCGTACGATTTTTTTCCATAAATTCGATTCCATCAAAAATATACACAAATTTCTAGACTTCTTGTAATTAATTAACAATTCACAGCACAATCCGATCAGTTGATTAACAAAAATGATGTTTTAATAATGTTCAATTTAGGTATATTTCTCCACCCATATGTGATGCAAACCTCATCTTCTTTGAATGGCCTGCCCTTGATTCTGAGCGCTCTGTTTTGTACTCTAAAATCTTAACACCGAGTCTTCCGGTCAAAGCCGCTGGAGCGCTCAAAAGATAATATATAAAATAAAAAAATAAAAGTATTCCGCTATTGCTCATATACGCTTTGTTACTAGTCGTTCGAATTTTAAGAAACTATTTTGAAATAGTAAATGAGGCAAATAATTATAAATTTACGGATGTTCAAAATCTTCTTTCGTTTTAATTATCTGTTGTCTTTATATAATCGCGTCGCACGTTACCACATTCAGAAAATTACTTACGTTCGCATTGTCCGCTACTGTATAGCTTATCGTTCGATATCTATTTGAACTGTCCATTGTTCCAATAACTTCTAAATTCTATCCTAAAATTCTACGCTCTCTTATTTTTCATTATTTAGTTAATTCTTCCTTGTTAGGATTTAGTGTTTCCGATACGTACAGTCCTTCTAGTTTGATACCTGTAAGCAACTGTGTCTCAGTTTTGCCCCCGGGCTCGTTGTTTTGGTCTTAAAGACATCTTTCACCAAATGCTATGCCCAGCCTAATATTTATATTAATTACAACGTAATTCTTAGGCTACCCCCCATTAGAAAAAATGTCCAAATTTTCTGTAACGCAAAATGTCCCAAAAAAGTGTCCCAATTTTATGTAATGAAATATGTAACGAAAAAATGTCTTAATTTTATATAATGAAAGTTAAATGTTAGAATAAGATTTTTGTAGTTATGTTATTTTTTTTTTTTGTGTTGATGCCACTAAGAATTACGTTGTAAACTTTGATCATTTTATACAAAGTATAGAAAAGAAAGAGACAGAAATGAAAGCAAGAGTGGTCAAGGGGCACGGCCCCTTGCGAGGCCAAAATAGCCGAGTTATATATATATATATATATATATATATATATATATATTTCATACCGTTCACCACTTTTTCTAATCCATTTTGTTTTATGACTTCCCCTTAATATTTGAAGGTTTTAACTCGTTTTATTTTATCGAAACCTGTATTAACACGGTCTGGACTATCTTTAATATTTGTGTCATATGCTTGGTTTTTCCAATAGAGCTTTTGGGACCTATACATTCGAAGACTTTTACCGGACGGTTCAACTTTTTGCACCGAGTTTAAGTTTACTATTTTCTTTATCATTCAGTATTCTTCATTCTGTGATGACCTAAAAAATGGTCGCTGATAAGCCACCTCTTTTTACCCGCTATGACCTCGAACGGATTTGAGACTTCTTTTCTAAATTTTACCTTGCACCTCGTGTTGATTAAATTTTGATCTATCATTTTTCTAGAGGTATCATCTAGTCAGAATTTTTCTAAAACATCTTCTTTCATTATTTATTTAAAGAAATTTCGACTTTCTGCTATAGATTTTGAAATTTTATTATTTAATTTTAGTCGCTAAGAAATAAGTTGAAGTAAAAAATTAGAGATGGCGTAAGGATTACGTAACTGATCTCACCTTATACAATACAAATATTACATAGCTAAATAGTGCGCTATCAAAATTACGTACATTATTACTTAACTGTGAACAACTTTAAATAACGTAAAAACCCAGCTTCGATGAAACCGAACAGAACATTACCATTTTTAGAATTTCATCGAGTAAATTTTAATATAGACTTTCAATTCAAAAAAATCGGTTCGGTTGAACTAAAATTAAGCCGATCTATTCCAGTTGGCAATATAATGAAGTCGAAATCAAAACTATTATATATATATATACACCTTATTAATATGCGCAATTAACACGTTGAGACACATTTTCTAGATGCATTTAAATAAATATATTATCAAATTGAAAAACAAAATTGTGTAGTCGCCTGCCTTTGCTTCAGCAAATAGTAATTAAGCGACCGTCTCCTATCTAACCTTTCGTCAAAAAATTCAAATTGAAAGGAAATGCAAACATAATTAAAGCAATTGAGTATTTGAACATATGCGAAATACGTGATAGATTTTTCAGTTTAATGTTTAAACGAATTGATAATTAGGAAATTTCCTCTATATAAGACAACGTTTGGAAATTTAAATTATTAGCGAGTGTTGATGGTCAGAAGCTGAATAGGTCTTTTCGATATGCGTTCTGTAATTCTTTCAACAACATTTTTATTGCTGATTACAGCTTCGTAAGTATATCAATACATACCTACTCACATATGTTTATACATATATATAAAATAATTTTGGACAAAATAATTTTAGACAAAATAATTTTAATTGGTATAGATCACACCGCGATTACCTTCGGAATGCAACAGCACAATTTTTAAACTAAAAAGAATGTTAGTTTAAAAAATAAAAAGAACTTGATCGGAACATAAAAACGTTACTTAACTGTTACACATTATTTCTATTATGTAAACAAATATAATTCACACAAATTACCCTTTTTTTTTAAAAAAACAATATTTAATATGCTGACGTATTTCGAAGCTTATAACTTTATATTCACGGAATGTTTTGTTTTGTTTTTTTCTTTTGGGCTCATCAACCAGAGATCTTTAGCCAGAAATAATTAGATAAAAAAGCGAGTCAATTATATCTTGATACGGTCAGATAATATTGTTTGTAGGAAAGAACAAATAACGGGAACGATATCTGGAGAAAGAAAAGACAAAATATAAAAAGCGGAGTAGGAAGGCAGACGAATAGTGGAAACAACGACAGAACGACGAAGTGAAGGAAACAAAGAGAACCGCGGATTGGCAGGAAGACTAGGTTGAATAGAGAGATAAAAAGAACAATTGCTAGAAAACGAGGGAATTTACATATCCGACCAAAACCTAAGATGAAAACCCTTACACAGCGGAAGGAGGTTAGACGATGGGACAAGGAATTTTTAAAATAAACGGAATATTTCAACGGAATATTTCAACGGAATATTTCAACGGAATATTTCAACGGAATATTTCAACGGAATATTTCAACGGAAAGGAAGAAAAATTCACAGAGAATGTAGTTAGTGAAACAGTGTCATTCGGAAGAAAGGAAGCAATGTAGAATTTCTTGTCATCAAGGTTTGTGTTGATTTTTTGTATCTGTGCTTTCGTGAAATTTTATTTGAAACCAAAAAAAAAGAAGAAAAAACAGGTAACGGTAATATTACAGATCCCTTTTTTTTACCTTTTTATAAAATATAGTAGATCAATAATGGTGCGACCAAACGAGATTTCGTGGTGTAGTCAAGGTTATTTCTCTTTTCACGAGTAAGAGAACAGTAACTTACCTGTGTTCAAATCCTAATGTACGAAGAAGAGCAATGGGGAGATTGTACACCATCAATAGTCTTAAACATTGCTTCTTCGCCTCTTGCTTCTTCGTGGGAAGTACTTCAAGATAAAAGTGACCAAGGGTTTGTGCACCAAACGGAAGGGATCACTACTCGAATACTCGTCATCTGCTCGCTCGGAGTTATGCTAGTCGACCGAGAAGTTCGTCAAAACGATAGCCCGAGATGTTAAGAGTGGAATCTACTTTAAAAACTGAAAGTTTCCTACAATTCACGAGTTTTAGTTTCATCACACATTGTGTACATTTCCTTAATGGCTGACTACATTGCAACGCGATGAAATCAATCGGAGCTGGTTTGTAGTTATCGTATTTATTTCAATAAACCTTTCTTTCATTCGTTTCATTTAAATTTGACTTGGTGTTATTATTAATTTGCACGTGTAATCTACTTCTTGCACTGCATAAGCCGCAGTAATACACAAAGAATAGACCGAGTTAAGGAATTCGTTTGCGTTCAGCTGTCGCGACTTGTATTTTGAAATCCCGACTATCGTTATAAACTGTCTTCGTCTTCTTTTTATTTTTTTTTGTTTAATCAAAATTTATTTCGTTCAACGCTTTGCAATAGAGGTTTCAAGCATTTAATATGCGATTCATCAATCATAGTGGAATAACGAAAGGCTTTTTCCCGACATTCAAGCAGAGATTAAACAGCAATTATTATACGGCAAATTTCTTCAATGTACATATCAGGCCATGGGAATTTCCTGAATATATCTGAAAAGATTCAAGGTAGCAGAAACGGAAAATGACATTAGATGCAATGAGCAGGACAGTGTGCAGCATATATACTGAATGGATGTATCATTTTAAACATGGAGATTGCGGAGGACTGTAGAGAACTGGTGCTGGAAAAAATAAATATCTTCAATAATTTGGCCAAAAAAGAATTGCAATACAGAAAATACAGTATTCATTTATATTAATAGTATAATATGTTAAGATAAGATTAATGATTGTACAATGTGGAGCGGAGGAAACCAACAACTTAATTTTGGATGGTTTCCACCGCTAACCACATTAAATCTTTATATGTAAAAAGTAAATAAAAAAATAAAATAAAATACAATACGCGAATTCGTCCTTCTTTCGAGAAGATTAAATACACCCTGTCAAGAAAGTATCGGGAATTGTTAAATAAAACGAACAATTTTTAATTTTCATCCAAATTTATTTTGTCACCTTCAAAATAACATCCATTCGAAGCGATGCACATATGCCAACGCTTTTTCCACTCGGCAAAGCACTTCTGATAGGCGGTTTCCGGGATGGCCTTTAGCTCTCGCGTCGCATTCGTCTTGATGTCATCAATCGATTCGAAGCGCATTCCCCGTAGCGGAAATTTGAGTTTTGAGAATAGGAAGAAGTCGCAGGGTGCTAAATCTGGTGAATACGGCGGTTGTTCGATGATATTTACCGAGTGTTTGGCCAAAAACTCATTCACAATTATGGCTTTGTGAGACGGCGCATTATCGTGATGGAGAATCCAAGAATTGTCGACCCACAAATCGTTACGTTTACGACGGATAGCCTCTCTCAAACGTCTCAAAACACTTAAGTAAAACTCTTTGGTGACTGTCTGTCCGGCTGGCACATATTCATAGTGTACCACGCCTCGAATATCGAAGAAAACAATCAACATGATCTTCACTTTCGATCGGCTTTGGCGAGGTTTTTTCGGCTTTGGCGCGCCAATTGGCCGCCATTCGGACGATTGCTGGTTCGTAAGCGTGTCGTACTCGTACACCCATGTCTCGTCACCAGTAATTATCTTTTCCAAGAAGGTAGGATCCAAATTGGCTCGATCCAGCATGTCTGCAGCTACCTGTTCTCGGTACTTTTTTTGAAAGAAATTCAGGTCTTTCGGAACAAGCCGAGCCGCAACGCGTTGCATACCCAATTTTTCGTGCACAATCGTACGTACGCTCTCGTGTGACATGCCCAATCCATGAGCCATCTCTCTCAAGCTCACATGACAATTTTCAGCAACGATTTCCTTGATTTTATCGACGTTATCATCGGTCACACTCGTTGAAGGCCGTCCAGAGCGAGGCATGTCTTCGACCGTCTCCCGACCATCCTTGAACGCTCTGTACCACTCGTAAACCCGCGTTTTTGATAAAGCAGATTCACCAAAAGCCTTCTGTAACATTTTCAGTGTATCGGCACAAGAAATTTCGTTCGAAACACAGAATTTAACACAAGTACGTTGTTCAATATTTTCACTCATTGTAAAACTTCGACAAAACCTTCAAGGTCGACTGATTTTAACAGCTGCTGTAAACACACTGGTTGACAGATCGCGCTAAAAATAGGCATCATAATACAAAACAGTTGTACCAACCTGGAAAAAAAAATTATCTGCCTAGCTATTACCCGGGAGATTTAAATTGACAATTCCCGATACTTTCTTGACAGGGTGTACATTTATTTTATTTAGTCTCGTCAACAATGGATATTAAAACAGCTAAACGATGACAATCATTTATATTTTGTATATTCGGTAGGTAGTATTCGAAACGTGTTTCACTCAAACAGCCTAACCAATCACGCAATAGTAACTAACTAGAATTAAATTCATCATAGTTTTAATTACCTATTCAGATAAATGTCCCTGAATTTTTGAACGATAAATTTATTTTCTTCGTCTTCTTGATTTTCTTATTAAGATTACACGTTCTGTTAATATTTCGATGTTTTGCGGAATGCGAGATTAGGTTGATAATATTCTATTTTCTTATCGCGATCGCTATCTCGATTTTACAACAATTCTGGTGACATTGCTATAATTTTATATTCTTGTTTCGTTAATTTCGATCTGGTTTCTATCTTATTTGTCTCTTATATTTTATTTATCCATTTATTTTTTATTTTATCATTATTATTTTTTTATTTTATTATTATTTTTTTCTTTTCAATCATTATCATCATATTCTTCCAATTGAATATATGATTATTATTATTGTACAAATTTCCATCTATGCGCATAAATTGCACGAGCGATGGACTATTGCAATACAAGGAAAATAATGAAACGGTCTGCATATAGAAGAGATTTTAAGAGACGTAAAAATCGAAAGCGAAAAGTTCTATTTAAACGAAATATCATTTGTCAAAAATTGAATGAAATCAGACATTTTAAAAATTAATTAAAAATTAAAAGAAATGTAAATGCCACTATACATTATGCGACTGTTAAAAGATTACCCAGGAAATAATAATAAAATAAATATTTGCGTCCTTTTTTTGTTCTTCCAGCAGCTGGTTATGAAGTAATGGACCAAGACCGTGTCCACGGGGGGACCCCCCCCCCCATTAGAACTGAAATAGTTATTATAAATACACAGAAATCTGAAAAAAATCAAAAATTTAAAATAAATATTGATGATTTTTTAGGGTTTTCTGACCTTTAAAAGAGAAAAGAAAAAATATGCTCAATATTTTTAGGTACTTCATTAATATTTTATGCAAAATTTTTTATTACCAGTATAATCAATAACATATGTATTTTTTATTAATGTTTATACGATAATTAATTTAAGTAAATTATTAATATATAAATCAAAATGATAGAAATTATTAATAGTATGAATATTAGTGAAAAATGTATTGTTATTTATAAAATAAATGTGTCAAGAAAATTTTCAAAACCTCCCGCCCTTTTAAAAATTCTGGGCACAGACCTGTAATAGACCCGCATAATTCCCACAGCTCCTAGTTTTACCATCCTTCCTAAAGAATCCAAATTCATTTTTTTACTTAAGTACAAATAATAATAGCTGCGTTTTGTATAAATTAATTTGATTAAGATTATAATCAAAAACGGAACCCCTTAATGATAATAAAATAGTAATAATAATCAAATCAAATCGAACGATTTTGATTCTTTTACCTTTTTATTAAACCGTTAACTGAGATCGACAGAAAAATTGTCCTAGGTAATAAAATAAGTAATTTAGCTTCCTTAATTTAGCAGATAAGTATGTTAAATGATCATTCCATATTAACTTGCAGTCAATGTGAACTCCTAAGTATTTAATCGTATATCCTCTTTCTATAGCGATATTATTTTGCCACGTTATACTAATATTATCCCATTTACTCTAAGGCAGGTTACTGTATATTAGGTATTTGATTTTATTAACATTCAGGCTTATGCAATTTCTAACCATCCACTCAGGCCTGCCACATAAACTTGAGGGGTCCGGAGCAAAAATATGATTTAAAATTTAAGAAAATATTAAATAATTTTCAAAACCCACTAACCCAGTACTTCTGCAACTAAATAAATAAAAATATTAATGAAAAAAATTTGAAAAATAAAATAAAATACCCCCATCAATCCTGGTTTGGAATTACTCCTTCCGTGCTAGTTATTTCGTTCAGTTGATTCAACATCAAGTATATTTAAGTTTATTATAGAAGGTAGATAACGATAATTGGAGAAAATTGTGCGAAAAAGTTCATCGAAAGAATAATCTTGTAACCGTATCAGGTAAAAGCTCTTGAATAAAATATTAATCGCGAGGAAAAAGAAAAATGGCGAGAAAAATTTTATTACCTAGCTTGATTGATGTTATACTTTTCTTAGTTAAGAATAATTTACCGTTTCAAGGTGAAAAATGTACTGTTGAACACGAAAATTGTGCTTTATCAACGGTGAAATTTATATTAGTAAATATGATTCTGATTCAAAAGTTCACTTGGATTCTGCGTTGGAAAGTTGAGAAGATGGAAAAAAAGTTATTACATGTCTTGGAAAAGCCAAAATGAATTTTTAAAAGTTTGCGCTAATAAAGTTTTGGAAACAATTTTATCTGACATCGAAAAAGCTCACATTACTTTAGCACAATTATTAATGGAACATCTGATACATCGCACACTGAGGAAATTATTATAGTAATTAAATAGGTTCTTGAAAATGACAATAAATGGGAAACCCGCGAAAGATTTTTGGAATTAGTAGACCGTGAAAAGAAAATAGGAGAAGATATATATTTAACGTGATTTTAGAAATTTTCGAAAAGCACATAAAATTAGTTTTCAAAATCTTAGAGACCAAAGCTCTATGATAATGCTCTTTAAACATGAGAGGAAAATGCGAAGGAGTGACGACAAATCGAATTTTAAAAGAAAATCAATCTGCTATTTTTCATTCTTGTATGGCTTATTCATTAAATTTATGTGGAGTTCGTGCAATGGAAACGAGCACGGAAGTTAAATCTTATTTTGAAAATTTACAAAAACTATACAACATATTCTCATCCAATACTGCAAGATGGGAAATATTGAAAGAAACAGCCGAATTATCTCTACAATCAGTATCGACTACAGGATGGAATGCTAGAATCGAAGCTGTAGAGCCATTAGTAAAAAATTCTGAATTGATTGTAGAATCTCTTTTTAAAATTGAAGAGTTAAATTTATCATCTGAAATACAAGCTGAAGTTTCTGGATTAATTGATTATTTTCAATCGTTTGAATTTGTTTTGTTAACTGAAGTTTAGTATAAAATTTTAAAAGCAATTGATGATCAAAACAAAATTATTCAAAGTTCGAAACTCGCGTTTCAAGATGCCAGTGACCAAATAAAAGATTTATTTAATGAGATAAAAAATATTCATGACTCTTGGGATAATATTCTTAATGAAGCAAAATTAAAGGCAATAAACATGAAAATTCCTGTAGAGTTTAAAAAAAACATTTACGGTACGGTGATGAAAGAACTTTCACGAGGTATCCATCTGATCATTTAAATTCACCTGAGCAAAAATTCAGAGCAGAAATTTTTATGACTAGGATTGACAGCCTTTTATCTGATTCGAATAAGTTAGTTAGCAGTGCAAATTCTGTGTGTGTCTTTTTATGTCTATTTTAGATTTAGACAATTTTGTAAAATTATCAGAGCAAAATCAATCTGAATCCCTACAGCTTTTATTAGATCGCTATCCCCGAGATATTGGTAAAGACAACTTAATGAAAGAATTGCAACTGATGTTTTTTTTTAAATATATTTATTTATTGTCGCTCGACAATGGAGCCATTTGCGACGAATATATTACATCTTAACAGTTAACTTATCTAGATACTATTATACATATTTACATGTTTTAGGTATGTCAGTACATTTTCACAATTTGATCTGTCGTTGTAAAGGAGTTCTGGTATAGGTTTTCCTACCATGTCGCAGGCTGCTCGCTGTGTTTCCCACTTTTTGCATGTGAAGAGGTGGTCTACCGAGAAAGTCTCTGCGCAGATTTCACAAATGGGCGCCGGCTCCTTGTCGAAGATGTACTTGTGGCTAAATGAGCAGTGCCCTATTCTTAGTCTCGAAATAACTGTTTCGTCCTGTCTTTTTGGCCAATAGTTGGTTTCCCAGTCGGCAATTTCGTTTTTGATGCGGCGTAGTTTGTTTTTGATTGAAGAGATTCGATTCCACTCTTTTTGCCAAGTTGAGCGAGTCACCTTTCTGATATATTTGGTTAAGGACGAGTACATTTTTTAGCGTGTCGGTTTAAGTCTGCTATGATTTCTTGAAAGGTTGTGTGCCATGGTGATAGTTCTCTTATGTCCTTTACGATGTCTGGTGTGCCAAAGTTGATGTTTTTAATTGTATTTAGGCATCGTATTCCCAATGGCTTCGGAGTTTTTGGGTATTTCTCATATAGTTGAATAAAGTTTGGCGAAATAGTTTTTTCGGAAGTAGGATTGGCTAAATTTGAAGTCATTTTTGTATTAGTATTTCAGGGATGAGAAGATTCTTCTATGTTGCAATGGAAAGATGTTTGATTCTACGTGAAGGCTAGCAATTGGGCTGGTGTAAAATGCTCCTGTAATGAGTCTTAGAGCGGAATTTTGAACAGTGTCCAGTTTTTTCAGAACATTTTCTTTGGCACTACTGTAAATCACAGAAAAATACAGAATTCATTGAGAGTGGATAGCCCAGGAACAACTTCTTTAGCATTGCAACTGCTAAATCTAGTCTACGAAAAAGGTCTTCAATTAATTTCCCCCCAAATATGTATATGCTTACGTCTTTTTATTGTTACACCTATATCAGTGTCGCTACTGGTGAACGAGACTTTAGTAAATTAAAAATCATAAAAAATACTTTAAGGTCCTGTATGAGTCAGTCCCGTTTGAACCATTGTATGATGTTATCAACAGAACGAGAATTTGCAAAAAATGTAGATTATGATGATGTAATTGACGAATTTGTAGAAATAAAAGCAAAAAAAATAAAATTTTAAATATACAAATATTAATTAAAATCGTTACGTTTATTAATTAAATATGTATTTACAGTTGGGTTTTTGACTCAAAAAGGTAGGGATAAGGGGATTTTAACTTTTTAGGTTTTCAGGGTCCCTTTTCATCTGGGGTCCGGGACAATTTATCCCAGTTTGCCCCCCCCCCATGTGGTGGTCCCGCATCCACTTATTTATTTTATTAATATCGGTTTGTATTAGTTGTTGCATTATGTTTGGAAATGGTGAACTCACAGTGAGAACAGTTACATCCGCATAACAAAAGATTTTTCCCTCAACGTTTAGCTCGCATAAGTCATTTATATGAATTAAAAAGAGTATAGGGCCTAATATGCTACCCTGAGGTACGCCAAAACTTTGTATAGTAGTGTCACTTGTTACATTGTTTATTTTTGTAACATACCTCCTGTCTGTTAGATATGATCGAAACCAGAGTTGTAGATGAAACCTCCGAAACCACACGCAAATAGTTTTTTTAACAATATGTTAGGATCAACAACATCAAATACCTTAGCGAAATCAAAGTAACCCGCGACAATTGAACGGGGCCAGATTCTAAATTATCCGCTATGTATGAGATATGATCAAATAACGCGCATCGTCTGCATTTTTATTATTTTGTAAGAGTCCATATTGATTTTTACTGAAACGGTTTATATTATTCAAATAGCTTAACATTCTGACACGCTTTTCAAATACTTTTAAAAAGCTAGATAACAAAACCTTCCGTCACTGTTCCGCCTTTTCAAATTTTATTAACCATAGAAAAGCTAACGCTAGAGCCAGATACATCCTAAAACAAGCCAAGAAGGAATCCTGGAAAAAATTTTGCTCTTCCTTTTCCCGGACCACGTCTATTCCCAAATTTGGAGAATGACCAAAGCCTTCAAAACTCCCAAATCCGAACACCCTTCTTATCTTAACATCTCTTCTGACATACTTGAATCTTTTATTGACAATCTAGCTCCCAGTTATGTTCCTTCCTTTGACGAAGTAAGTTCTCCTTCTCCTTCTCTTCCAAATTCATCTCACTTCCTCACTTCAGAATTCCACTTCAATGAACTCCTCTTTTCATTACAAAAATCCTCCAATTCGACTCCAGGAATCGACAAAATTCCTTCCTTGTTCTTAAAAATCTCTCGAATTTCTCACTCAAAATTCTCCTCGAAATTTTTTGAATTCTTTTCTTCTCTCAGGACTTACACCTCCTATTTGGAATTCATTTATAATTATCCCTATTCCTAAGAAAATTCCAAATTCTTTTCGACCTATTTCTTTGGCTCCTTGTTTAAGAAAACTATTCGAGAGTATGCTAAACCGGCGCCTTGTTTGGTGGCTGGAACATAATAATCTCGTCTCCTACAATATGTTCGGTTTTCGTCCTGGTCTTGGTCCTTCTGACTGCATCAGCCTTTTTCTTTCCGACATATATAAAGCTCTTCTCGAAAGAAAATACACGATCGCTGCCTTTGTTCATGTAGTTTCTGCTTTCGATAAGGTTCATCTTCCATCCCTTAAAAATAAGATGATTTCTATTGGCATTCCTGTTCAACTCTCCTCCCTGATAATTCAGCTCTTTCATAGCAGAGCCATTCATCTTTCTGCTCCTTCCTTCTCTGGCTCTAGATGTGTATTCCGTGGTCTCCCTCAAGGGTCATGTTTGAGTCCTACCCTTTTTAATATCTATTCGCTTGAAATAGCTTCCCTTCTCGTCTCAGCCTCTACACTCCTTTTCGCGGACGATATTCTTATTTATCACTCCTCAACTTCCATCCTCTCTGCTAAAGATGAACTCAATAATTCGTTGAACATGCTTGAATCCGCTCTATCCAACATCCATCTAACCATTTCGTCCTCTAAATCTGTTTGTATGGTTTTTTCCTTTCGTCCCTATAATACTTCCTTAATTAATGTCTCTTTGAACAACTTATCTATTCCATTAGTTAGGTTCTTCTGCTATCTTGGCTTTTTCCTAGACAGTCGTTTATCCTTTCGCGAACATATTTCCTACCTATATACACTTCCTGTCTTAAGAGAACTAATTTATTAAAGGCTCTACCCCTGTGTTCTTCTTATTTTTTTTTTTTATTTTTTTTTTTTGTTTAAATAATTTGCGGGTCCCACAAGGCACTAGCCCGTCTGCGGGTTCCCAACATAATTATATTATTTATTTGTTTAATATAACATCAACTTATGTGCTACTTTATGTTACAATATAGAAATTGTTAGCTTATATCTTACTATATTACAAAATCCACACTCTCATTATTTATCATATTATATGTTACAATTATACCACCCCATCTGAATTGTTACTTCTATATAAATCTATTATTCGCTCCAAACTTGATTACTGTTCCTTCATTTATGGCGGCGCTTCTAAACATCTTCTTTCCAAACTCGATAAAGTCCAAAATTCATGTCTTCGTCTTTGCCTCGGTGTTCTGAAATCCACTCCCATTCCTGCAGTACTTTCAGAAGCCAACATTCATCCTTTACACATTCGCAGATCCTTTCTTGGGGATCGCTTCCTCATAAAACGTCTTCCTATTAAGTCTTCTAAATTAGTTTCTGCTTATTCCTACATCCTGGCCAATTGGCGGTTTTCTCCCCTGAAAATTCCTATTCTTTCTCATGTCTCTCGACGTCTTGCTTCTTATTCGTCATCTATCTACACATATCATAAACTCCCGTTCTTTACATTTAGCTTTATAGATTTTTTATATTCTCCTAATTTGATTTTACTTCCTTCTCATACTAAATATTCACCTTCTATCTCTTTAAGCGAGTACAACGGAGCTTTAAGGTCTCTATTTCCTTCTTCGTCTGTCCTCTTTACGGATGGTTCCAAAAGCGATGAGGGGGTCGGAGCTTCCTTTCTTATTTCTTCCCTTCCACGCTACGAACTTTATAAACTTCCTTCCTTCTGTTCCATTTTCACTGCAGAATCGTATGCAACACTCTGTGCAGTTCTCTTCATTGCACTTTCCTCCTATAATAATAAATACCTTATTTGTTCTGACTCCATGAACGTCTTGCAGGCTATATCCTTTCCTTTTCCATCCTTTTCATGCGACTACATTATCCTTTCCATTCGTGTCTTAATTTTAAATCTCTTCTTAGTTCGTTCCATTCAAATTGATCTTCTTTGTATTCCCAGTCATAGCGGTATCGCAGGCAACAACCTAGTTGACTCGTTTGCTCGCCCTGCTTCCTATAACGGCAAAATTTGTCAATAAATTTCCTGCCAATAATATCCTCTTTCCATCCAAACAAGCACACCTCAAATCATGGTCGGATACTTACATTACCTCCTTTTCCAATCCTCATTCCTTTTACTAACTCTTGCAACCTCTTCCTTCATCATGTTTCTGGTTTGCTGATTTCCCTGGTTTCAGTCGTTCCGTTATTTCCTCCGTAACACGTCTTCGTCTCAACCATAATTGTCTTCCTTCGTCTCTTTTTCGTTTTTCTATTGTTTCTCACCCATACTGTAATTTTCAACCCTCGGATCATGACTGTATTTGTGATGCAAATCATATCCTTTTTGAATGCTCTCTTCTTGTACAGGAGCGTTCTCTCCTCTACACTAAGCTTCTCCACCTAAAACTACCTGCTCCTTTTTGTGCTTCCTACATACTTTCCTTTCCTTCACCAGATTTTCTTCCAATCTTAGCGGAGTTCATTTCCTCTATTTCTTTATAAATATCAAAATTTAATCCTGTTTTCGTAATTCTTTGATGATGGGTCATTGCCCTTGGTTGGCGTTCCCAAAAAAAAACGAAAAAACAAACAAATTAGTCTGTAGTTTGAGACTTCTGTAACGTCACCATTTTTATATACAGATGTAATTATTATTCCTAGCTTTAAAACATTTGGAAACTTTCCCAATTTTATGAATTCATTAGATAAATAAGTTAATGACGTTAAGAAAAAATATATATTTTCTTTCATAAAAATGACAGAAATACTATCGAAGCCAAATGACTGCTTATTCGGAAGAGATGATATTGCAGATTTTATGTTGGTTTTTAAAGAAATCTAGAAAAGCAAAAGAGTTTAGATTTTGGTCAATTTCGACGGAGTTAGTTGCACTCGGAATTAATTGACTAAGCACTGTTTTTACAATGTTGGAAAAATAATCGTTAAATTGATTGGAAACAATTCGTTCGTTGGCCTCTACGGGCAGTAATAGATTGTTTATTTTAATCTGTTTTAAAATTTGGTTTTTTACTTTCAACTAATCTCCATGATGTTTAGAATGAAACAGATAAGTTGTGTGTGCAATTTACATTAGAAAATAGAAAAAAAAAAGCAATTATTCTAAACCGAATTAATTAAGAAGCTGATTATTTACCAACGGAAACTTGCAAAGTATGTAAATACACCAACTAATTAATGAAAATGTTACTTTAACTACGAAAGTGGTTTTAAAGTAGTATTAATGTAACATATTAATTATGATATCATAGAACCGTTAAGTATTGCTTTGTTATTTCAACTTACGCTTCAATAATTTGGAGACGAGTTTCCGCTAATCGTCAGAAGATTGGACGTGTTTACCTAGTATTGTAGCGATTTTTTTAATCATGGACGCGAAATTTATAACTCCGTGTAGAAAAAGTGAGGGAGGTTGGGGTATTTTTGGTTTCCGATCGGTAGTATCTCTATTTTCTGTGCAGTTATCATTGAGGTTGCTCAAGCAGCTAAATCGATTAGTGTTTCTGCAGTTGTTTCCTATATGGATTTGCAAATGAGATCGTTTTTTGGCCTTCCTTTTCGGTTCTTGCCATTCATAGTTTAAATTACTCTCGCTTGATGTGTCATTGTCATTGTTGTCGGCTTCAGTAATATCCCCGATGGTGCTCGGAGGTTGGTTCGGGGTAGTAATATTACCCAAAATAGGAAACTGTTGCATATAATCAGCTTGCATCGCTGAAGACGGTTGAGATAGATAATAAAAAGGTTGCGCGGTAGAAGAATAAGCACCGCTACTAATAACAGGCCTGTAGCCCGGTATCTTAAGCTGGTTGTACAATGTGTGCGTGATGAGTTGCCGCTGTTGCATTACATTTTGGTGATTGTATGTGTGTTTGTGCATATGTCGGCGGTTGCACAGCGTATGTAATGGATGCAGGTACAGCCATCGCCGTCCTGATAACGACGAACGATATACCGCCTCGTAGGAATGTGTTTAAGCGTATGTGTTAACACCAACACCGAAATGTAGTACGTATAAATTGGTCTAATCTCACCGATCTGATACTGTTACAGTACGAATAGTGTTTCTAATGAAATAATTACGATAATCGAACGAAATAATAAAGACAATTATTTACGTAAACACAACAACGCGACGAACCGACTGCGGCGAAAGAATAATAGTGAATAAATCAACCTGTTAATTTTTGTTCCTCTTTCATTTTTTAGTTTAAGCAGAGAAAACACATTTCTTGCATCTGTGCGAGCTACAACTCGTATAAGTCGAATTTATTTTCTACCCTCCTGTATAGAATTATTCGATAAAAATTTCAGAATTTACCTGGTTATACAATTCACGATAATCTGCGTGCATTTTCACGAACTAGCTTTCTTTGAAAAATCAATAAATCGCGATCCCTTGAAATCTGTTCATATATTATCCATTTTATACATATATTCCGTTATGTTTATTTTTTGATGAAACATATTTAAGAATATCTTCTGAAATTTGATCTTTTTAAAGGTCTTCGTTATTTCTACCCTCATTCCGCTGTAGTAATCATTGGAACTTCATTGCTATTTCTCCTATGGATCACACTGACTGATGTTTTCAGAACCGTTGCATAATTGTCGCATACATTGGACCCATATTATAATTGTTTCCTCCTATCTGGCTGTTTAAAACTTCTTGTTCATTTTCCAATATTATATTTGATTTTTAATTTTTCTGGCCGAATCGTAGCAGCCATTTTTCCGCAAAATAAACTGTGTCCACCTTATATTAAAATTACCTTTCTTTTTATTTTAAGACTTTTATTTTAATACATATACATATATATGTACATATATACATATATATATTTGAGGAGTATATGTATATATGCATAAAGTTAGAGCTAACCAATTCTTGAAATAAAAAAAAAAATACTAAAAAAGCGCTGAAACTGCAGAAATTTAATAAAAATGCACTAGAAAGTAAAAATAATCATTCGATTAAAAATAATATATTTTTGAGTAAGGCGCATGAGAAGATATTATAACAATTCTTGAACAACATTAACTTTTTGAAGTCGGTACCAAATTTAAATTACAGTAATATTTAGAAATAATTTTGATAAGTGTGACAACTCAATCACTCATTTTTTATTAGGATTGTTTAATGCGAATTTTAATTATCGTTGCAATTTGAATTCGGTGCCGACTCTAATAAATATTAATATTGTTTAAAAATAATCATGATATCTTTATGTATATTTTACTGTAAAATATATTATTTTTTTTATTAAATAATTGTTAATATGGATGTGTCTTATAGCTGGGCTCAATCTACACTCTTTTTCGTCACGAAAAAATTTTGTCCGTCACGAAGAAATGTCACAAAGTTTTAGAATGATTTTCACTTACAATCAGCCGGTAGCTAGGAAAATGTATTAATTTATATTTACACAACGGTAAAGATTTTGTTAAATTTGTAATGAACAGTTTGAGTTCATGTTTTCACTAAAACGAAACACGTAGTCGTATCACACTTCAAAGGACGTACCTATATTTACAATGTACTTCTGCACAAAAGGTAAGGACTTTTATTTAAAACTTTTCAATGCATTTTGATTCTAAGAAAATCTTCAAGTTGATATTTTGCCTTTTTAAACTGTTTTATTTTTCAACTTTTAATGTGAATGTTTTTGAGTAATAATACGGATAGACCAAGCTAAAATGGATTTACTTACTGTACCTTACAAAGTTGAGTATTGGTTCAGGAATGATATTCAAATTCTGTCAATGATGAGTTTGAAATTCATGCTTTGTGTGAATTTCAAACTCATTTTTTTCTTTAAATTGACAAGAAGGTGAGGGCCGGGTCAAAAAAAAACCTGGAAACTAACATTGCAAGATTTTAAGACTAATCCGTTTATCACCTCTCTAATTTTAAAATTTTGAGTGTTCATATTTTCTCTGTATTCTAATGAAAATTTATATTGACTAATTTTTACCCAGTTATATTAAGCAAAGAAAGTACATCTCTAAGAAGAACTTTTTGAACTTCCGTCACGGAGGTCCTGAGTTCGATCGTAGGTGACGACGGAAAGTACGAGGGTGGTTCAAATATAAACCGGAATTTCGTCATAAAAATTTTTATTTTATACTTACAGTGCTCATATTTTTTACAATTTTTCGAGATAACCCCCCTCGCACGCTACGCCCTTTTTCAACCTCTCCGGCAATTTTTTTATTCCTTTTTCGTAAAAATCTCGCGGCTTGTCACATAGCCATTTGCGCACGAACGATTCCACTTCATCGTTGCTGTCGAAACGTTGTCCACCAAGTGCTTCTTTCAACGGGCCAAACAAATAATAATCACAAGGCGACAAATCTGGACTGTAAGGAGGATGTTCAAGTGTTTCCCAGCCCAATTCGGCCAATGTCTCCATCGTGAGCCGAACGGTATGTGGCCTGGCGTTGTCTTGAAGCAGTATCGCACTACGGATCGGAATTTCGCGCCTTTTTGTTCGATAGGCCTGTTTGACCGTGTTTTTTAGGAGGTTACTGTAATACTGCGCCGTCACAGTACGTTGTTCAGTTAGGAAATCGACTGCGATCACTCCCTTCATGTCCAAAAACACGGTACACAACACCTTCCCGGCTGACTGTGTAACCTTCGCTTTGACTGGCGCTCCCTCTTTTTTCTTCCGCCACTCCATAGACGAGCGTTTACTCTCCGGCGTATAGTAGTGTACCCAAGTTTCGTCCGTGGTGAATATTCGCCGCAATAAATTCTCTCCTTCCTCTTCATACCGCTGCAGGAGACGCGTACAAACTTCCCAACGAGTGAATTTCTGTTCAAAATTCAGAAGTCTTGGCACCCATCTGGCTGAAATTTTGCGATAACCTAGCCGATCATGAATTATTGTCTCAATACTACCTATGCTGACGCCCAATTCGTCGGTCATATCGCGTACACGGACGCGTCGGTCAGCCAAAATGAGTTGTTCGATGGCTTTGACGTGTTCATCTGTAATGCTGGTTTTTGGGCGCCGCGCATGTGGTATGTTTGACACCACTTCACGTCCTTTTCGAAACGCGGGACAGCACTCGTACACTTGAGTTTTGGAGAGACACTCATCCCCGAACTGTTCGCGTAATTTTCGGTAAATTTCCACGGATTTTACGTCGTCTTTGACTAAAAAACGAATAATGATGCGTTGCGCAACAGACGACACTGGTACTTCTTTTTCACTCATGGCTCTAACTACACTAAAAAGTGAGCTTACGCGGTTCTAATTTCTCTACACGCTTCGTAACAAACCGGTCTAACTGCCAGTGCAACCACTTTTTCCACAATAAATTTTTCGCGCGTTTATTTAAAAATTCCGGTTTATATTTGAACCACCCTCGTATTACGAATAATTAAATAATCGCTAATAGTCTCGTGGAAGTCAATGGCAAACAGCCACGTCTACCATCATATGCGTGCCAGTTGATTTATAGACGGGCACGCTTAGGACTGCATTTGTATATCGATAAAACGAACATTTACAATCAATTCCAAAAGTAGTCTTGCGTGTACACTAACATTGCATATAACAATTTCCATGAGCACTTCCTATATCTGTATACCTCAAATGTACAAATAGTCGCTTACGCTCAAAAACTGACTACTGCAACAAACATGTGACCTCTCCTTCTTGAAGTCGATAATAAGAAGTTATTCATCATTGCTAATACTTTAGGCAGTCCTTAGTGTAAAAAATGTAGAATACTCCAATTGTTTCAATTAAAAAGCAAAAGACTTTAAATTCCTTTGTATTTAGTATAGTGATGGATCGGTGTGTGGGGGGGATAGGGGACACCCCCCAGCCGCTATGAAAAAATTTATTATAACAGAGAAACTTAATTTATGCTATAAAAGATTTGTATAAATTTTACCTACGAATTTAATTATAACTAATATATTTTTTTTTATAGACGCAATGCCCTGTACCGTGTTTAACTGTTGTGGCTATTACATAACGAGGATGCGGGGTTTGTTCTTATAAATAACTGCTTATTCTACTAATTCTGATAAACTGTGTCACAGATGAAATTGCATTGAAAGAATTCTCAAGTATGTTGGTGCTTGTTTTGTTATTAATAGAAAGGGGCCGGTGGCGTGAGAGTGCGGGACAGTCACACAGTATGTGAGGAGTTGAGGGAGTAATATCTTTGCAACAGAAAGGACAATTCAAAGGAGGTGGGGTTCTTTGCAAAAAAAGTTATTCGACAAGTCTGTGTAACCTGTGAGTAAGCGACTAGCGGCACAGAAATCTCTACGGGAATTGCTTTTTTCCGGCCACCATGGTGTTAAATTAAGGGTTTGATTAGCCTTAAGAAAGTCTAACATGAGATCCAATGGGCTTTCCACAAGGACGTGATATTATTAAAGATTATATTTGGCAGATAAGGTGAGGGAGGGTTGTTATTAGGCAAGGGGCAATATACAGCTGCTTGGGCGAACGTATCAACTCATTAATTTCCAGGAATCCCAGCATGGCTGGACGCCCATAAAAAGGAAATGGGGCACTCTCTCTTAATAAGTTCGTATAATACCTGCTGGCTTCGAATTGCTAAAGGATATTTGGTGAGAGGATTAGAGATTGCCGATAGCGCCGCAGATGAATCAGATACCAACAGGGCTTTCAGTGATGTAAGCTCTGCAAAAAGAAAATATTATTTTAAACAGAAAAATACTCCATATATTTCAGCATCCAGTACCCAACAATTGTCATTCAGTCGAATACCTCGGATCACATCGCGGGCTTCAAAGGAGCAGGCGGTTAGGGATGAAGTAGCCTCTAGGGTAGCCCTGGCAGCATCCGCGAAGAAAATCAGGAGGGATTTATTATACTTCATCGAGGAAAAATCAACATCAATATTCAAAGGAACCCACGGCAGGATCACGGTGTTAGGTGGAAGATCAGGGAAGGAAATTACGCTCACATTGTGCTGCGATAGGAGGGCCAGGACTTACGGGAGAGAGTCATTAGGGAACTCTGGAGTAATGGGGAAAGCATTTATGTGGGTAGGAAAGGAGCGATTACAAGAAAAAAAAGCGAGGGTCTCACGGTAATAATAAAAGTTTCTGAAATACTTGGGCGGGGGCTAGCAAGGCGCACAAACTAAAAGACAGGGAGGTTCTGTGTGCGCCAAGTATCGTGCAAAGGGCAGTGTGCTGCACTGAATCAAGAGATTTAAGTAGGGAAGGGCTAGCTGAAGAGTACGCCTGGGACCCGTAATTTATTCTGGAAATGAAGAAGGATTTGTATATGAAGAGAAGAGTTTTAGGAGGTACATTATACTTTACGTTTCGTACGTATTTAAGGATAGATAGGAATTTATAACATTTAACTTTAAAGATGGATATGTGAGGACGACAAGTTAGCTTACGATCAAACAGTAGTCCAAGGAAAGTAGCAGTAGGATGGAAATGAAGTGAAGAGTTTTCTAAATTGAGACGGATAGTAGGCGAGTTTTGACGTCCCCTATAGGAATCAAAACAGATAGACTTAGATGGAAAAAACACAAGACCGTTGTCTTTACACCAGGATTGTAGTTTTGTAGTAGTTTTTTGTAGGATTTTTTGAGCATTTGTTGGAAAACTGGAAGACAGGGAAATGTTCAAGTCGTCAAAGAAGAGCCGGGCGTTAATAGGCGGAGCGATACATTCATTTATATTGTTGACATGAAAAATAAACAAGGTTGCACTAAGAGCAAATCCTTGTGGTAGGTCATTCTCATTTTGCATTGTGCTCGATGTTGACGAACTGATCTTAACACAGAACATTCTATTTCTTAAAAAATGATTCAGATAATTGGCCATGTTTTCAATTATATCAGCTGATGTCGGCTTGGATAAGAGGCCGCACTGCCATATTCTGTCAAAAGCCTTTTTTATATCGAAAAATGCTGTTAATATTTCCCTTTTGTAGGCTCATCCGTGTGTCCCTTCCATCCTCATATCTTAAATTTGACCTGTGATGTAAATCACCCTCTATTCGAATGCTCTTCTATCTCCTCAGAACGCGCAATCCTTTCTTGGCCTTGGCCCCTCGAGTACTGTACCCACTACATTCTTACTCTTCCTTCTCCTTCTATTGTTTCTGTATTGGCTACCTTCATTTCTTCTGCTTCTAATCGCTTCCTGATATAACTTACAAATCCCTACGTTTCATCATTTTGTTAGTCCTTTGTGTTGGGTAAATTTCCTGTGTTGACGCGCCCAAGTAAAAAAGAAGAAAAATAAATAAATTGTAAAGCAAAAATTCTAGAAAGTTATGCTGCGAATCTTTCTAAATATTATTATACGATCACCATTGCCGGTAATTCAATAACATTTAGTACAAAACACACAGAAAAAATGCATGAAAAAAATCTTATGTTAAATTTATAATTTACTTACCTTTTACCGCTAACATAACATGAACCGACATTGAGGCCAGAGGCACGACTAAGGCTGAACGATTAAATTATGGTAAATTTGCAATTGTTACTAAAAAGAAGCAGTGATAAACTGTACTCTCATGACTATCATTGTTAAAATGGCAATTATATTCATAATTTTGTGCTACGAATATTCCGTTCTTTCAGCTCTTATCGCTTTCACAAACATAGTTGGAAGGAAAATAAGAAATCTGATAAATTATGCATTATGTAAGAATACAGTAGCATTTGATAAAATAAAACTATTAGAATTCTAAGAGAACAAACAGACACAGATCAAACATATTCCAAATCGACCATGGAATTATAGATTAAAAATGATTAACCAGTCAAATGGACGTTAAAAAGTATTTTTCAAGTAATCGATATAGCCATTAGAGTGATAAATTAAATTTTTTAATATTTATGTTACAGATGGGTTTCCACATACCCTTGCAGTAAATCACACTGCAAGCAACCGTCAAAGCCAGCACCCTGCAAACCGGAATATGGATATAATAGTCAATATTATAATGCGGAAGAATCAGAATATTCGGGTTCTGAAAGCAGGTCCTCCAATATAAATGCATTGAGCGATGACGGTTTTCTTTCTGCATCAGAAAATGAATCAAACCAATATTCAGGATCAGATAAATCACAACATTTCTCTGCATATGGGCCATCAGGATATGTCTCTGCATCGGAAGACTCCAGTGATCGTTATGAAGCAAATGAAGAATCCAATAATTATCTATCTGTAGGCAGCAATGGAATGGTACAAAATTTTGAGAGCGAGTCAAATGAAATTTCCAGTTCAAAGGATTCTAAAGAATATATTGTTGCTAGTAATGACTATCCTAACACAAACTCTGCATCTGGTTATGCAACTGCACTGTCTGGATCACAAGACGAACAGTATTCACAATCAAGCAAACAGCTACTTTCAGACTACAGCCCAGGAAAACCTAAATCACCTAAACCAAGTAAA
Source organism: Icerya purchasi (assembly GCA_039619475.1). Classification (NCBI taxonomy): domain Eukaryota; kingdom Metazoa; phylum Arthropoda; class Insecta; order Hemiptera; family Monophlebidae; genus Icerya; species Icerya purchasi. The sequence continues at coordinate 233,087,754 of CM077116.1, forward strand.
CCATGTGGACCCAGTGGACCCGGCAAACCTTCAAAACCAGGGAAAACAAATGGACCCGGCGGACCTTCAAAACCAGGTGATGTAACAATATCACCATATCCAGGACCTTCAAAACCCAGTAAACCATGTGGACCCAGTGGACCTTCTATACCAGGTTATCCCGGTGGACCCAGTGGACCTTCTGTACCAGGTAAACCATGTGGACCTGGTGGACCTTCCATACCAGGTTATCCTGGTGGACCCAGTGGACCTTCTGTACCAGGTAAACCATGTGGACCTGGTGGACCATCCATACCAGGTTATCCTAGTGGACCCGGTGGACCTTCTGTACCAGGAAAACCATGTGGACCTGGTGGACCTTCCATACCAGGTTATCCTGGTGGACCCAGCGGACCTTCTGTACCAGGTGATGTGACCATATTGCCATATCCAGGACCATCAAATCCTAGTAAACCATGTGGACCCAGTGGACCTTCCATACCAGGTAAACCTAGTGGACCCGGTGGACCTTCTGTACCAGGTGATGTGACCATATTGCCATATCCAGGACCATCAAAACCAGGTAAACCATGTGGACCCAGTGGACCTTCAAAACCAGGTAAACCTGGTGGACCCAGTGGACCTTCTCTACCAGATAAACCATGTGGACCTGGTGGACCTTCCATACCAGGTTATCCTGGTGGACCCAGCGGACCTTCTGTACCAGGTGATGTGACCATATTGCCATATCCAGGACCATCAAATCCTAGTAAACCATGTGGACCCAGTGGACCTTCCATACCAGGTAAACCTAGTGGACCCGGTGGCCCTTCTGTACCAGGTGATGTGACCATATTGCCATATCCAGGACCATCAAAACCAGGTAAACCATGTGGACCCAGTGGACCTTCAAAACCAGATAAACCATGTGGACCTAGTGGACCTTCCACACCAGATGATGTACACATATTGCCAGTTCCAGGACCTTCAAAACCTAGTAAACCATGTGGACCTAGTGGACCTTACATGCCAGGTTATTCTGGTGGACCCAGTGCACCTTCTGTACCAGGCGATGTGTCCATATTGCCATATCCGGGACCATCAAAACCAGGTAAACCATGTGGACCTAGTGGACTGCCTGATTATTCCAGTAGTTATGATTCAATAATGGGAGTTGAGAATGAGTCATATGATGCTTCAAGTTCAATTAGTCCCAATGATTTTTCATTTTCTGGGCCATCTGGATATATTTCAGATTCTCAAAAATCGCGTAATAATAGTGGTTCTAAGAAAAAGTCAAATGATTTTAAAGCATCTGGTAAAAATGGTTTTGTATCAGCTTCAGAAAGTGAATCTAACCAATTTTCCAATTATGATAATACAAATGAATTTGCTGCTTCTAATGGTGCATCGAAAGTACGTTCCAAGTCGCAGAATTCTGGCCAAGAAATGTCAAATGAGAAATCTAATCGATTTTCTGCAGTAAATCCTTGTGGAAGCAAAATTAGTGTTGAAAGTGAAGAAAAAGAAAATGTATCATCGAATAATTCTAAATCAGAATTCGTTAGTTATTCGCCCAGGAAATGTTAAACTTAGAAATATAATTTAGTATTAATGTAAATAAAATGGTTGTCAAGAGAATAAGTCTAAATTTTTATTAACAACATTAATACAATTCTGATGATTTAAGATCATAAGAAAATGTAGTCAATACATATTTAACAAAATGTATTATATTAGTTAATGAATACGTTTTATCTTTATGATTAGTCTGTAAAAAGAGTATATTATGATCAATAATGCACGCCAGTAAATTTTAAAGAATTAAAAATAAAAAAATGAACAATTAGACAATACAACAACTATATAATAGTAAAGCTTGTAATTCACTCCATAAAATCAATTGGATAATTTTTAAAAACTGGAAAGGAAAAAATTTGATTGTACTTAAAAAGTGAAAATAATAATAGTAGTAGAAACTAAAATAAAAATAGTCGGAAAATGAAGCCGTGCAATTTCTGATATTGTTTCTTGTTGGTACGAGTACTTTCTTATAATAGTCTTAGAAATTTCAATAAAGCATATAAAAATTGTTTCATACTAAATCATTCTTTTTACAAGAATCAAAGAAATACTTTAACCCGCTCTGATTTTATGGTGATTCCATAAAACAAGCAGAAAAGTTCAATTTACTCAGTTCTGAAATATATTGTAAATTCCAATAAAAGTAACTTGAAAGATTAATTTATATCAAAAAATTTTAACGCATTCAATCAGTGAAGTCGGTTTGAATTGTCCAACAAACCGGCAGCCATCTGATTCGATTATTCGTAAATCATTTAACATGTTTTTAGTCAATCTATTCGTTTACATACTAAGAATTCCTAAACTCAAAGCAAAATCGCATTGTTGATATAATAAATATATCGATTTTACATTACACTTTACATGAGAATATGTTTTTAATGATTTTATGTGGATGTACCAACAATGCTGTTTATAATATATTTTCTGACAACAGCGGCGAATTTTTTTTCAATTAACCAACACATTTATCATCTTCTATCTTTCATTTTATTTTTTGAATTCCATATGGCCGCGGCAAATCAGTTTTTGATTTAAATACAATACTAAATATTTCACAGCTTCGTTCGATAAAACTATTTTCTTATTTATTGTAGTATTACACGACATAGCCGAACTATTCGTAAATAAAATACGGGTTGCCTTTCATTTGTAACTCATCCAAACGCTTAACTTAAAACATTACACGGAAAAGCGCACGTTAACAAAATGCTCACGCAACCAATATTATTCGATTATTATTGTTATATTTGAACAGTGAGTAATCAAAAAAAATTATATACACAAATAAGAGAACTATTATTTAGTAAAACAGAAAAAAACTATTTCAAACGTGAAACAAAAATAAAAGAGCCTTAAGAAAACAATAAAAAAACGTTTATAAATGTTATTGTATTCGACAATTTAAAATAAAGAAATGTGTGTATATTTTTGACGAAATTTTGTCCGCGCTAAAAAACATCATACACCTCACTGACTTTTGCATAACCTGTGAACCATTTTTTTAAAAATTTTCTTTTTCTTACAAAAAACTTACTGTCCTTTATTGTTTCCATAATTAAACCATACGTAATCTTTTGATACAAGAAAAGTGATCATGATAACGATAGTGTTTATAATTTTAATATTTTATTAACTATTCAAAAAACAGTATCTATGAGTATGCTACGTTTAAATTGTTTTGCCACCAATTCGTAATTATAATTCGAGTGTGCTACACGGTTCGTTCTAAGTCATGTTCCCTCAGTTATGTGTAATTTTGTACACTAATCTCTTTCATCAATACTATACTTATTTTCAATTTGTTCGTACAGCATTCTGTGTTACCGCGACAGGTTTCTTTTTTTTTTGCGGTGAGGGGCGGGTTCTTGGCTTTAACCCAACTGCTTGAATGTATTATGTTAGAAATTTAAATTCTGGGGCAACAAGAAACGGAAAAAATAAAGGATTCAAGTAATGGAATTACAGCTGGAGTTAAGAAGAAAATGATTAAGAAAGCACTGTAAGAAGTCAGAAGATCTTATTTTTAAATTCAAAAAGGAACGTTCCCCAAGAGCTGAGTATTTAAAGAAAACATGGTTTGTATCACAATCAAAAGGAGGATCAGTGTTATGGAGGGGACGGTAAGGAGAAGGAGATAAGAAAAAACGAATACGAAAAGCGGGAAAAAGAAAATGATTAATTTCTAATCTGATTAAAAGGAGGCAATAGTGGAACGACGCCTGAAAGGAATGGAAAAAAACCAAGGCTGCAGACTGGGTTGCAGCTGTATGAGAAGATAGTACGAAACGCCATAAGAGAATAAGGAAGAATATCTATTATGCTTTCCAGAGAACCAAAATAGTTCAAATAATGGTTAGAAAATCGAAATAAAGTACCGAACTGATTTAAATTGCGAATGTGATATATTAAAGCAAATCGAACGACAAATGCGAATAAAATTGAAGCCCTGAAAAGAGCTATTTCGAAAGTTATCCGAAAAGATTATAAATTGAAAAAGAAACAAGAAAAAGAAAATAAGAAAAACAAAGGAAGTGAAAATAAACGTGAAGAACAATGTAAAAGAATATGTTAACGAATTATCGACGACGAAATAAACGAGTTCTAGCAAAAACCGACAAAAAGTGAAGGAACGACACTTTAAACAATGGCGCTGCGACCTTAAATAACAGCCAGCACAGATAACATTGATAGCGAAATGAAGTTTATCAAATTAACGCTTCCTTAACTAACTAACAACCATCATTAGGCAACAAAGTCCCCCTTCTTCCTATCTTTGTGTCCATTGTGGAGAGAATAATTCTGCGTTGAACCTCAATTGCCAAGTCGTCAAAGAACAGGTTAAAATTCATAAGAATATGAGCTTACAAAATGTTTCTTATTCTGAAGCAAAAAAGATCTGCCAAGCTAAACTAGTGTCCACAGCGTTTATTTTTGCTGAGATTTCTAATTCAATCAACATTCTCGTTCTTTCCAGTTCCTCTTCTATTATTATCCTAAAGAGGAAACGGCAGAAAACCTCCAGCAGTTCATCTTCCTCCTATATTAGGCTTCCTGCGCAAAGGCACTATATTCCAACTTTACGTCTCCTAGTCCTCTGAATAGATATTACTCAAATTTAACACTCAACGCTAGCACTAAAAGGTATCGTCATACTCCATCTGTCTTCCATCCTCCTATAGTATTTCCTTATGCTTGATTCCCTCTTAAATACGTTTTCCCAATACGACCATTTTTATGGAATCTATTTCCAAAGCCTTAAATCGTTCTTCTCCTCCTGCCCAGCTTTCAGCTCATAAAAGGTCCAAATTTGCTTCCTCTTTGTGGGGGAACCAAGAGTACAAGGCTGCCTTTGATCGCAGTTTATACACTTATAGAACGCTACTCTTCTGCCCCATTCTCTCTCATAAAAGTGCCAATTCCCGAGCTAGATATACTCTCAAAACAACAAAAAAGATCTCGTGGATAAATTTATGCTCCTTTTTCTCCCGCTTCTCTTACCCATATTTGGAAAATGGCAAGGGTCTTCCAATCTCCCTTAGCGCAGCATCCTTCATAATCATATACTATCCCTTGACAAATTGATTCTATTTATTATCTCATTAGCTTCTAACTACGTCCCCAACTTCTAAGAATCCTGTCACATCCCGGTCTCCGTCACCTCTGCACATTCCCTACTCACTCCTTTTCCCTATACTGAACTGGAAGCAACCTTACACAGTTCTTCTAATTTGTTATAGATGGAATCTCCTTCTTCGTTCTAAAAAGTATCGCCGATTCCGCTCTACGGTTCTTCTTAAATATATCAAATTCCTTTCTTCTTTCTGGTTCTACTCCATTCCCTTGAAAACTCAATGTTGTCCTGATCCTGAAACCGAACTCTTCCTCTCTTTCTTCAATCTATCTTGCTTCCTCTATCAGAAAACTTTCTGAAGGGCTAATCAATAGACGTGCGGTTTGGTAGCTTGAGCACAATAATCTGTTATCCAATGATATGTTTGGTTTCCACCCTGGACGCGGTCTTCCCGACTTTATTTTGGTACATTTTTGTGAAATATATATATTTATCATTTATCAATAAAAAAATCTATATCGCTTCCTTCGTCGACGTTACTGCTGCCTATGATAATGTCCACCTCACCACCTTTTTTAATCTTATACTCTCTTTTAATATTCCAGCCTTCTTTTCTTCTTTTGTCACTAGTCCCTCTCAATTTAGAACGATCATTCTTTCTTCTTTTTTCTATTCGGTCGCCAGACTGGTCTTTAGTGAATTGCCGCAGGGATCTTACCTTAGTCCCACTCCTTTCAATATCTATCTTAAAAAAACTGGTTCTCTGTCATTAAATTCTTCTCCCTATTTTTCATCGACAACATCTCATTTACTGTACCTATCGCAGTATCTTTGCCGCTAATAATCAGCTCCAAAACTCCTTAACAATTTTAGAAATCGCTTTATCCAATATTCATATTTCTATCTCCCCAAATAAATCCTTTACTGTTGTCTTTACTCTTCGTCCTTTTCATTCTTCCTTAAATAGTCTCTTTTTAAATAGTGATCCAATCTCCCATGCTAACTCCTTTCGTTACTAGGTAGTACTTTTGGATAGTCGTTTTTCATTTCAGAAGAACATTAATCATATGTACGTGTCATCACTTAAAAAACTCAACCTTCTTTTCACATACGAATTGAGAAGATGATCCGTGGATCTTGCTCGTGTTCTATAAATCTTGTATCCGTTCCATTCTGGATTACTGCTGTTATATTTATGGTAATTCCCCAGATCTTTACTTTCCAAACTCGATCGCGCCTAAAATATTTGCCTCCGCCTTTGTCTTCGAACTCGGAAATCTTCTGTCGCCACTTTTAAGCTAAAATCCATATTCCTCCTCTTTTTATGCGGCACTTCTAATTAGGTTACCGCTTCCTCATTAAACGTTTGCCTATCTACTCTTTCTCACTTATTTCTTCTTATTCCCTCATCTTACATAATTGGAGCTTTTGCGTCAATAGGGCACCAATTCTGTCGCTTGTCCCGGCCCGGTTTCTTTAATTTTCACCATATATCTGCACCCATGAAAAGCTTACTTATTTTTCCCTTAATTTTTTCTAATTAATTGATTTTATTTTCCTATTTCTCCTAAACCCATTCTGCACCATGTTGTTAGATCAGAATTTTTACAAACTCTAAACTCTCATTTTTCTAACCACGTTGCAATCTACAGTGACGGTTCCAAGGAACCAAGTGGAGTTGGAGCAGCTTTTATTTGTCCTTTTTTAAATCACTCTTAGTCCTTTAAACTTCTCTCTTTCTGTCCAATCGTCCCTGCTGAGTCCATTGCTATCCTGATTGCCCTTCTCTTCATCCGATCTTTACGCGTCTTTCACAATATCCTTATTCGGTTAAATTCTTACAGCGTGCTGTAAGCTATTGCATCTTATCTGCCTTCCCACTCTACCGATTACGTAATCCTTCTTATGCTTCCTTGATTCAAGATCTCTTCGTTTCTCATTTAATCCAGATTGTTTCCTTATGGACTCCTGGTCACTCAAGAATAGAAGGGAATGAGTTAGTTGATTTATTAGCTCGTTTATATCTTCTTCTTCCGGCACGTTATTTACTACATTTCCATCTGTCAACATTATTATTTTGTCTACTGCTGCACATTATAAATTGTGGTTCAACTCTTACCCTCCTCATTTTCTAACCCGGATTCTTTTTACTATTTCATTCGATCTTCCCTTTTTCTTTATCCCTAATTTCTTGACTTCTCTTCTATAAGTTGCTCTAGTATCTGGGCAATATGCCACCTGCGCTTTGAACTCAATTTTCTCCCTTCATCGCTCTTCCGGTTTTCCCTGATGCAATCTCCGTATTATCTTCTGTATTCATCCAACAGTTACTTTGTATGTGACCCTGATCACATAATGTTTAAATGCTTTTCACTTTCAATGGAACAATCTTCTTTCTATAGGGTGATTTTTTAAGATGGTCGTCATAATCGATCTGGTGAATCAACAATTCGTGCTGTTATCACCAAATTTCGCACCAAATTTGGTGATAACAGCACGAATTGTTGATTCACCAGGTCGTAACAAACGATGCACATTTTTCACAGAGCACTGGTTTTTGATAATAAATTTCAACCATATCACAATCGTTGCTGGTTTGTAAGTCTTTCCACGATGAAATGGCAGAGTATACTGAAAAGTTTTCACTTTGACAGATGACGTTTGGACGCCAATACCAACCAGTGCTGACAACCTGAAAAACTTAACTCTTAAAAAATCACCCTATATTAATATAATCCTGTTCCATACTGTTGTGGTATGTTATAAATCTCATTGGAAGCAAATAAATACACTTTAAAGCACAAAATTGTTATTTAATTATTTAAAATAAAAATAAAACACAGACTAGTTTCAGATAGTATTATCCATCTTCATGGTATATATATATATATATATATACTAGCTGACCCAGCCACGCGTTGCTGTGGCTTAGTAGTTATAATAGATTAAATTAATTTTTTACTTATTATTTTGATGCAACCAAATTAATTTTTACTAATAAACCTGAAATTGTTTAGCCGATTTTGAATCATATGTAGAGAATGAAATTATCCAACTAAATATACACTTATTGAATTTACATTTTATTTATCTAATCTTGAACTTTAATCTGTAATCAATGACTTATTTACACAATATATACTAAATAAATTAGTTACATAAAAATTAAATGTTATAAATGAGGCAGATAACATTGGTTTCGAACTATTATTTTATAAAATTGAAAATTATCTAAGCACTAATTTGTGCACAATGTTCTTGGTTAACCTGTCTTTTGCTAACACGAATAGACTTGATGGTGTTCCCCCACGTGAGCACCAGGTAACATGCGTTTATTCTTGCAATTTCTTCTTCCGATTCAGTAGTTCTCATAACACGCATACGCCGTGCATTTCTGCTACGCGCATTGTTGAGGTTCGATTGTCTCCGCGGCATTATCTTATACTGAAATATAAAGCAACTTAGATGCCCAACAATGTCAGAGAGTTGTATCACTGTCACACTATTGTTGTCGGAATATTTAAATAATTTTTTTTTTTTTTTATCGAGGCAGGACGTTTATTAAATACACTGAAATATAAATAAATTAAATGCCGCACAATATCATCGCATAATATTTTTTTTTTTTCCTAAACAACAACTCCGTAATAACACGAACTTTTTTGTAAACGACAGCGAAAAAACGTTTATTTAATCATCCATCGATAATAACGCCATGCGCCAGCGATAAAGATGGTTGCATTTCGATTAACATCGCACGATACACAAAAGTCGCCACGAAAAGTAGTTGGTGCTTAAAAAGTAATAAAATTGTCAAAATTTGTTTTATTTAATATAACAAATATTTATGTAAATAATTAAAACAAAAAGTAATAGCCAGCAATTAAATTTGTTTTCTTTTAATTGATTGATTAAATTATTTAATATAACAAATATTCATGTAAATAATTAAAACAAAAAGTATCCTATCTGTTAAGTTGGACCAAATTGCACGTACTTTCAAAATTTTATAAAAATCGGTTAAGTAAATTCCGAGTTTATCCTGCACAAACATAAAGACACGGGATTTTTATATATATATATATATAAACAACTAAAATTATAAACAACAAATGTCAACATTAATAAAATCACCATTAACTATACATAATTTGTTGGAGTATATGTTTGCTAACGTTTTCTGTAGTTTTAATTTTAAGTTGTAGAGGTATGTATACCAGTATTACAACTTAAAATTAAAACTACAGAACATGTTAGCAAACATATGAGCAGTATGGGGTAGGAAGACCAAGTCCCAGCAAACTAAAGTAGAAAGCCGAGCACTCAGCCGAAAGAGATGAACACTCAAAGAACACATGGTCTGCATCGCAAACATGCTCTTCGTTCGAGTGGAGAGAACAATATGGAGAGGAAACCAAGGAAAAATGAAAACGGGAGGAAGGCAACAGAGAATGGTTAAAGCGCAAGCGAATAACGGAGACAACAACAGAACGACGAAGTGAAGGAAACAAAGAGAACCACGGATTGGCAGGAAGACTACCAAAACCTAAGATGAAAATCTTTGCACAAAGGAAGGAGATTGGACGAAGGGACTTTTTTAAAAAAGAAGTGAGAATAGGCCGCAGCCTGAGCCAATGAGTCCGCCGCTTCATTACCGCAGATGCCCGAATGGCTAGGAACCCACAGCAAATCAATTTGAATAGAATGAAGGGAAGAAAGAGCGTGGATAAGTGAGCGAATGCGGAGTGTAATGAAATCACAGGAATAATCAGGAGTAAGTTTTAAAATAGGTGGGGTATCTCAACCATTAATAGGCACTTGAGAGGCATAAGAAATAAAGAGGAATTTGGTAGATATCATTTAGAGTAAAAAAAACATATTAATCAGTACTTTAAATTGACTGTTTGTATTCAATTCATTTATGTGTTTTTTATTCGACACACGAAAGTATTGACTGTTTACATCATTATTATAACAGTTAGGTTAAGATGCAAGATCATACATTGAGCTCTTTAACAACTTACACAACAGCTTGAACTATGCGAATAATTTCTTTCCCTGAACTTTGCCTAAAAACGTTTCTGCGGTAAATATACTACTTTTAGTAATCATTTGTTGTTTTTTCTTTTAAAAAATAAGAAATATAAGTGGTGTCTAACGTATGCGCGATTTTCGTTACCTCGCCTTTTCTGCCAGTTTACTGCTACCGACAAGCTGTGTATAAGAACTTCGTTACAATAATTCAAATATTAAATGAGCAAACGGCTATGAATAAAACCCTACTATGCGCTGTAAAAATGTAAATAAATATTAGTACCGATTACGGAAAAAAGAAAAACGAAAACGAGAGAAACGAACCATGTTGATACCGAGACATAATTGGCCTTTCTTACCGGCCAGTCGACAAAGTTCGGGTTACACGATTATTATAACGGCACATTTTGAATAGTCCTATAAAATATCTAAATAAGTATTTGAAGGTCTTCGGCTAAACTCAGACTCCGATTACTCGAAGTATTGCCAGAGAAATGATAAATATATTGGAAGAAAAAAAAAAGTTGGCGAGATAAACTTCAAATATCCATTACTTATAAGCCAATTCAACAAGAATCGAAAAGATGGAGGAAACTATAGTACGTGCTGCCGTGGGAATTTTAGAACAAGCGGCTGTACAAAATTTATACATGAAAACCGTGTTCTTTAAAGCATCTGTAAGTCTACGTGCACTGGAAAAATATCCCCCGTTATCCTACTATAGAAAGTATCACACTTACTTGTACCCGAGCTAAAGCGTTACACTATCAGACTATAACGTAGGCTCCATTCCGAAATCCACTCTGAGTTATGCAACACTGATATTACCCTAGGAGAATTTTGACTTATATATCGACACCTATCTCTCCTTGAATATAATATAGATCCACAGCGTGAGAATATACGACAAAGTCAAGAAATACAAAGGCCATACACATGTATACACAGACGGAACAAAATCCATATCGAGGTTCGATGAAATGACGGTTGTACATCCGCAGATACAGAATTGTGTGGAATCATGTAATGCAGCACGTCGAATTAAATAGAGACACCATTACCAGCTAGTACTGTTCATCGCAGACTCGCTGGTCTCTTTGCATCTAATATGCCACCGAGATAATAAAAGACCATTAATTGCAAAAATCCAGGGTGATTTATATAAGCCGCATAGGAGGAGATGCGCAAAAGCGACGAAGTTGACCTTGCAGCAGCCGGTGAACTAGAACGTGTTTATGTTTGATAATAAATTTTACAATATAAGATTCGGGGCAAGAACTGTTTTTCTCTAAATATTTTTATTGGAAGAATTGGAGGAACAGAGTGTCAAAAAATAAGCCCCTAAATTGTGGGTCAGGTACGTTGTACTTCCGTAATTTGGCAACACTGCGTGAAAAAGATACAAGAATGCGTGTGTAAATATTTACTACAAAAATATACAGTTTACGGTGGAAATCTAATGGAGAACTTTTCTTTTTTTTAGATACTTTAGTCAAGAAAATATCGAACATTTACCGAAATTCAACACACACGAACATATATGTGAACGTAAAACGTTACGTAATTTTACGAGGCAAAAAATAGAACTATATAAAACTCTCTTAAAAAAGAGCAGAAAAATTATTCCGCAGATTTTATGTGAGGAATAAAATAATATAAAATTGGAAAATAATAGTTTTTTGAAAGTCCCGAAGCAACAAGATTAATCAATATAAACATATTGGAATAAGAATCAGGAAAAGGGGGGAAAAATGGAAGAATTTGAAGGCAACGTGGTGGTATTTCACAATCTGCTTTTATATGGAAAACCAATATTAATTTAAAATAATAGAATTACATGACTTACATATTTTAAATATCAAAAACAAATATACTTTTAAGAGAAGCAAGCAAAAAAGTGTAATAGACTTAAGTTTGGTAACTAGAAATTTAATAAATCGAGTTCAAAATTGGGAAGTCAGTCACGAATTAAATGCCAGTGATCATTTTTATATTACTTTTAACGTAATTTCGGCGACGAGCAAGACAGAAGAAAGTGTTATTAAAGTTATTAACTACAATAAGTTAGCAGTTAACTTAAGAAAATACAGTTATATGATTGATGTACATGTTATCTGCAATGATATACAACAAATTAAAAGTTGGTTGAATAGTTTTCAAGACTATGTCAACACAGTTCTAAATAGTTCATATTCCACCATCCGGTCAACTGTCTATTGGTGGAATACTGAATTACAAATAAAGAAATTACTGGTAAATAATTTATACAAAAAGTATCGAAACTGTAAAAACATACATGTAAAACATAACCATTACAATAATTATAAAGTAAATTTTAAGGAATATAAGTTTATGATTAAAAACGCTAAGTTGAAAGCCTGGAAAAAATTACTGGAAGACAAAAATGTCTTTGGATTAAAATACAGAATATTAACTAATAAAAAAAAAAGTATTAATATACCAACATTAGATAATTATGCATGTACAGAAACGGATAAAGTCGACTTATTGATGTCAAAGTTATACCTTAACGTAAAACCATTTAAAGCTGAAGTACATGAACCTAACGTAACCATATCGATTACTAAAGAAGAAGTTAACGTAATTATTAAACAACTTAAAAATAAAGTGTCAGCAGGACTTGATGGAATATCAAATGGATTTATTAAAAGATTTCATAATTTGTTACCAGATGTAATACCGAAAGTTATTAACGTACTATTTAAATATAGTTATTATCCTCAAGAATGGAAATTAAGTAAAACAGTTATAATACCTAAAATTAATAAAAATCCAAATTCGTCTACTTCATATAGAGCTATATCTTTGTTATCTAATTTCAGTAAAATTTATGAAAAATGTATTCTTCATAAATTAAAAGAATTTGTAGAAAATAACGGAATAATAAATGATAACCAGTATGGCGCATTACCAGGTAGATCATCTGAATTGGCTATTCACAATATTTTACAAACAATAAGAATATACAAAAATAAAAATTACCGTACATGCTTACTTACTCTTGATATAACAAAGGCTTTCGACAGTTTAGATTTAAATAGATTACTTGCATTATTAAAGGAACTAGGATTACATAATGGCATGTTGAACATTGTAAATCGATATTTCGAAAACCGCAACACTGTATTACAAATCGGTAATTATTCAAAAAAACAAGAAACCGTTATGGGAGTACCGCAAGGGTCTGTTTTAGGACCGTACTTGTGGAACATAGTTTTCTCTCAAATGTATAACATTAGATTACCCACTAATGTAAACATTTTCACTTTCGTAGATGATATTGCAATAGTAATAGCCGATAAGAATGAAAATGTATTGGAAAATAAAGTTTACCAGGTTTATACAGAAATCGCGAAATGGTTAGAACAATACAATTTAAATATTAACGAATCTAAGTCAACTTACATGTTGTTTAACAAAAACTTAAAGGATAAAAGATTAAATTTGCTCCAATACGGATTAAATATTAGCATGGTTAGTCAAACCAAATACTTAGGCATAATAATAGACAATAACTTAAAATTTTATAATCATTTTCACTATATCACTAAAAAAATAAATACATTTTTAATTATATTTAACAAATTATATAATAATAATAACCGATTAAATTACAAGAAGGGACTAACCTTATATAAAAGCGTAATATTGCCTAACATACTTTTTATGGTAGTGTAATATATATAGACATTTTAAAAGTTAAACGATTTCAAAATATATTAAATAGTTTTCAGAGAACTATTGCAATAAAAATGATTAAAGCTTATAGAACTACCAGCTACATGGCAAGCGCTGTCATTGCAGGTATTAAACCATTAACTTACGAAATACAGAAACATATTAACATATTTTTAATAAAAAATAATATAAATTTAAATCATGAATTTCATAACGTACAGTATCATCGACCTTACTTCATACACGAACAATTAACGCTTAAACAGTTTAAAAACTTATAATATTAGATAAGTATTATAATAATAAATTTCAGGCGCAGTGGGACCAATATAATAACGGTATAACTAAAAAATGTTTTCCAACCATAGATGATAGACTACATAATAAAGTTTTTACGCCAAATTTTTTTAATGTCCAATTTCTAATTAGACACGGCCTATTTAAAGATTATTTACGTAAACATAAAATTGCACACTCAAATAACACCGTGTAACGTGTAACTTTCCTGATAGTAATATTAAGCATATCCTTTCCGGCTGTTAGTAATACGGATTTTAGCAATATTAGCCCTGATCAATTAGTAACTAAGCTATTTAAACTATGTTCAGTAGTTTTACGATAGCCGAAATAATAAATCACCGTAAAGAGTTACACCTGTATTAATATTAAATTTATGTATACTAATTATTATTAACATTGTAAAACAGTCTGCCAGGGTTCCATAAACTTAAATGGAAGGGCTCAGAACAGACCTGTTATTTATATAAATTTTCTAAATATATTTACCCCATCGTATTACGAATTGGGGACAAAAAAAAAAAAAAAAAAAATATTAATTTAAAATAGTACAAAATTTTTAGACGTACATTTCAACCAAAAACTAACTTGAGTCCTACGCATAAAATAATATTTGAAAGTAAAATGCCAAGGGGCGATTAATGTAGTGAATTATTAAATCGATAACTGGCTGCAATAGAAATGTAACTTGATAAATTTCTTATACTAGCCAGAATCGATTATGGAGCATGACTAGCCAACAAATCAGCTTTAAAAAAACTTTTGCACACAGTCCAGACAACAATCGCTACAGTAGCGTTCCATAATATTCCGATACATAGTTTATATGTGCCGAAACATCTCTCTTCGCTACCAACAATTACTCTCTACCTTTAGTGCAAGTAACAAATTTGTCATCTACAAATCACTTATAAGGCCTATTATCACATATTCTTGTCCAGTATGGTCTTCTGTTAGTAGGGCACATTATAACAAGCTATAGGTAATCCAAAATCGATGCTTAAGATGTATTCTTGGAGCAAATAGATACACAAGAGTAGCATATATGCATAACATTTTAGAGTTACCGCAAATCAGAGATTATGTTTTGATTGCAACTACTAAGTTCTGTGATAAATGTATAGGGCACGAGAACTTACTTATCAGCTCTATTGGTAACTATGATTCCAGGCAACTACGCACTATGTATACTAAGTACAAACATCGTAGACTTAAGCATAATATATTATTCTGAATTATTTAACGTTAGTACTAGTATTTAGTTTTAGTTTTATTTTAAAATTATTCTATTTGATAATCACTGTGTAAATATCTATGTGATGTGGCACTAGCCACCTAGTCCTCCCCTCCTATATTAGGTTTTTGGTTCTTTTCCTACTAACTTAAACGTCGCATATCATGTCTTATTTATATGTATATTCATTAATTTCGTTATGTGGTAAGACTCGTGTCGGTACACATATTAATAACTATATCATGAGTGTAATGTTATTGTTTATGCAAATAAATCTTTCTTTCTTTCTTTCTTTCTTTCTTTAATGTCGTTATTACAATCACTCAAACCGCACCAGTATCCTATACATGATTACCGATTTAACTTAAACAATTCATCAAACTTTATATTGACAAAAGCAGCTAAAATCGTCCCGTTAAAAATACAATATCCATCCTCTCTCAATCATATTTTCCGAACTCCCACCGTAGTTATTTGACCTCCGAGATGCGACTGGATTTGATAGAAATTCTTAAACCAGTCGATGTAAACGAAATCTTTGTAAAATTACAACTAATCTTCCAAGAGCATTCTAACCACATTCAATGCTGCAGCGATGACTCTAAAACTCAAAATAAAGCGGCTTGTGCATACACTATTAACGCAAAAATATTCTCGCATCGCTTAAGCGTCTTTCTGTTTCATCTGCAGCAGGCATCTTTTTACATCTGCAATATTTTCTGTATTCACCTTCAACAACAAAACCTATTAATCCTGCCCGATTCTCTTACGTCACTTCAACTACTGCAAGATCGTAATCTTAAATACAACGAATTCAAAATCAATTTCAACACAATTCATGTGAATCCCGGGAGGACGTGCAGCAATCCCTAGACACGGTACTGCGGATTAAAAGCACAATTTCCACTCTTATTCGTTCTACTGCTGAACACTTCGAACAGCATTATAAGTAGATAATATTCTCTCCGTAGAAGTACCGCTGGCATTAAAATGGAGGGAATTAAGAGAGTGAACTCGATGTGATACCTTCGAATTCCTCAAATCCCGGAGTAACGCCAAGAAGAGATAATAGTAACTCGTCCGCGCATACTGAACACGCCCGACTTACTCACACGCATCTCTTATCTGATCTCTTTCCCCCCGACTATTCTCATTGTGCCGGAGAAGGCTTAACCGCTAACCATATTTTAAAAACTTAAAGACAGTTTCTCCCCGATTCACTCTTATCAAACCGAATCCTAGTCTCAATGATTCTTCCGACTCCATATAGACAAAGTAGTAACCTTAAACAAGACAAACTGTTCATCTCATTTATCTCATTTTTTCCAATTTGAGCCGTGAAGCCTTCGGTGTAACTATGAGGCTCATTAAATAAATAAATATAAAAAAAAAAAAAAAAAAAAACAAAAACAACATTGACGCGTGCACTTCTATAAGCGCAAATTTAAATTTAACTGCGCAATAATCGACTTTTGTCATCGAATTTTAAAGGTTATTTTTTATTTTTTATATTTTAGCATCGTCTTTATTAAATTTATAATTATAATAAGTGCCCCGTGATCATGAAGCTTTGTCTTCGAAACGCGTCGGCGTATTTGATAAATTAAATATAATTGTTTTAAATTGGTGTTCAAAATTAATCACTGTACAACATAACAGAAAACAATGAGTGAAATAAACAGATATAGTAAGTCAGAATTAACCAGACAATTTAAAAAAAAATATTGTATCGATTCTTTGTTGAACGCGACATAAATCATCAAAAAAATGCATTATTTTTGGTATTTTGCGCTACAATATATCACTGATAACGTAGACAATTATTATTCCCATATAGAGGATATATAATTGTACTCTTATTTTTATGCATCAGAGCCGTTGAGCTTATTGTAAACCTTAACTTACGCCCTGTCAAAAGTATGGGACTTACTTTACTTTTACTTTATACCGGACACCTGCGTTTTTCGAGCATTTCCATGCATCTTCTCTTCTCTCCTGGACCATAGAGCGGATCCATTAAAAAACACTACTCACTACAACTGATCAATTTAAATTTGAATTCTGAAACGTCAAAAAAAAAAAAAAAAAAAAAAAAACCTTGAAAATACGAAACTACATTCTATAAATACTACAAATAAATAGACAGATCCTCGTGTGCTAAAGCCCGGTGAACAACTCAGATAGTGTGAAAAACGATTATTAAAGTCTACTTCAGCGACGAACATGAAATACGTCATATGTTTTCTGAAAATCGATTACAATTTAAAAATTTGAAATAATCGAAATAGGGGCAACCGAGAATAATAATTCTTCACTCAAATCGGTTAGGCGACCAAGTTTTTTATTTCGATGTTCTTTATTTCAAATTTTTAAAGCATTTATCTGCATTTTATGTTATTCGAATTTTACCCTAACTACGTTCTTTTTTATTCGCTTTAACCTATATTATTATTAGTCATTAGTTTAATTTATAAATTACTAAAAAGTGCTTAAATTAACTGAAATTGTTGAAAATTATGACTTTTTTATTAGAAAAAAAAGAAGTAACGACTTTTAACATTTAAAAGTTAAACAAAATTTGAGAATATAAAACAATTTGATTAAACGTCGAATAAAGACGGATTACATTTATTACGCACACGAACACGCTTAATAATAAATTAAGATATTACACGACGATTATAAAAACGAAAAAAATAATTTAATACTTTAATCACTAACTACTCTATTTCTTTGCTTACAATGGCCGCTATATATGACGATATAACGAAAGGGTCAAATTGACACTATCTTTTCTTAATCGATAGTTAAATAAACATTTACAGTCTCATCTGTCGAAACATATTTCGCAACAATTATTACTCTATCATTTAAATTTCTTTTGTTTTTCTTTTCGACAATTCATCATTGCAAGCAAAAACGTCAATCTATTTTCAAATTAGAAAATTACAGCTGCGTTCAGCTTCGGTGCAGCAGCCTATATTAACGACACGTACATTACATGTATGTGCATATTTTTTAGTACTGCTCATTTTTGCATTTAAAAAAGTAAATACCGCTTTCCCCGTTCGCAATATAGTTAAGAATACACCTGAATAAACGACAAATAAGTACTAACTGAAAGTATGTGGGCTTTCACGCCGATTGATTAATCGTCATATAATTTTATCTTATATTATTAAATGAGGCGCTGAGTTTTATTCACATTCTGTGTGATAGTAGCTCGCGGCAGCCGGCGATTGGCGGTCACTAATAAACAGATTTACATTGCCATCGGATCCTGCATCAGCATGAGAGACCTGGTCCTACTTCTCTTGTTCGCGGTAATTGCTGTGTAAGTGCTTATTCCTGTTTTTTTTTGTTTTTTTTTTGTTTTTTAAAAATCGCAACAAATTCGGAATGTGAGATAGCAAGAAAAATGTCGAAACAAAATGAATCTTTCAAAATTGTAAAAAAAGCTAGGCTTCCAAGCTTAATCGATGTATCAAAATTCTCTCAACCGTATATAAAAAAAGAGAGTACAAAATTACAAGCGGACATAAATAATCTGATAAATTTTGATGTTAACAAAACATATATATTTGGCTTTCGTCGCATATTTTATACTGAATAAATATAAAAAATGTTTCTTGGATAATGTATTTTAAAACAAAAAATAAATTGTATCAAAAAATGTTAATACCCGATCTACACGACTCTGACCGCGAAAACGAAGATTATGGGTAATGAAATGCGTATATATTTCACAACTAACAAAAAAAAAAGGTCAATAAATTCGGTTAATCGGTTAGTCGTGACATCTTTTGAGACAACAGTTTTTCTTTTCGAAACTTTTATCAGTGAGAATGCTTCAGGAAGGTATGTTAAAGAAACGTCCTACACGTGTGATATTTTCAATTTAAAAGTAATTGCGGAACTGTTATAACTATTTTCATTGGATGTCATGTTCAACTGCAACCGGCTGGTAACAGTGCGCATTTTATGTTACTGGAATTTACCGGAGAGTTTGCGTGAATTTTTCTATAGAAATCAGAATTAAAATATACCAAAAAAGGTATGTAATTAATTATCTCATTAATTTGCTTCCTTTTGAATATTTACGATCGATATTGTTTGTTTGTTTTTTTTTTTTTTATCATTGGTACAAATAGTACCGAATTATAAATAAAATTAACACAACTAGCAAAGAAGTGGTGCCATACCCTTTACTATTCCTCTTTTTTTTTTGTATTATTTTACATGTAACGCATTTTTGCACTCGGAATGCTTAAAAAATACACCGGAAACACACAATAAAGGGCAATGGGCAGAAGAAAATTTCGATGTTGGCTACAAAAAAAACCGTTAAAGCATAAATTAAAAAAAATAAAACTTCCGTATACCTATTGTAAAAACTAGGCGGCTTTGGGCTTTGGTCAGGGAATATTATTTAATCCGGTATCGGGCCTTCGCAAGATTGGCATTTTGTAAAATTTCACAGTTACTATAATTTATACTCTTCTCGATTATGTGCTTCTTACAGCAACATTGGCATTAGGGATTGTAAATTTAATTAAACTTATTACTAATGCTGCTGGCTTTCTCCGTACAGAAAAAAAAAAAAAAAAAAACAAAAAAAGAAAAAAACTGTTGTTATTAAAAAGTTAGACGGCATATTTCAAACACAATATATATGTATTTCCGAATAAAAGTTGTAATTCCATTTATTTAATCTGAGAATTTTGAAAAAAGAATAAAAATGTTTGATTTAAAATATTATGACAATTATAGAAGTAAGTTTCCGCTACTGAATATGAAAGAGAAATTAGAAAAATTCTAACTTTTCTTTGCAGCTACTTGTGTAAATAAAAGAAATTCTCGAAACGGTTCATCAATAAGTAAAATATTTAACCGATAGTGAACTCCTCTTCTTTTTTTTTTTTTAGATTTACTTCATTTAATATTTTAGTCCGATAAAAAAATTTTCGCATTTGCAAGATGAACTGACTCGAAGACAGAAGAAACTTTTCACAGCTCCACGCAATGATCAGCGTCGAACTGACAATCGCAATTAACCGGCTTCCTCTCTGCCCATTTATATTTTCTAACACCGCGTGTCATTCTAGGGTGTCTCAAACTAAACGGCCGGCAAAAAGAATGTGATTTAATTTAGCCGATAAATGGGTTCGTTCTTTTATTCCCCATACTCGCATTACCTTCTCTTATGTGCCAAAAGTTTCGAAACGATTGCTCTTGTCTCGATCTGTGTTGTATGTAGGTACCGTAGTCGAAATTCTTTCGTAAAACTGTTTAATTAAATATGTAATATGTTCAGGTTCTCAAACGTACCGTACCTGTGTGTTTCTATTTTACTGAGTTAAGCGATCTGATCTGTCAAAAAAAAAAAAAAAAAAAAAACAGAAAAAAAAATATCACCATATCCCATTCGCGAGCTGTTTCTATCATCTGTCATACACTGATTATGCGTTCCCTGGAACTTTTACCGGATACAAATTCCTGACAAAAATTTCCTATAGTAGGTACAACTTCGAATTGTCATTAATAATAGACAGCTCTATACACTTTTCATGAACCTGACACACATTACTGCTTAGTGTAGTGTAATGGTAATAAGAAGTTCAGTGATAACGCGTTCAACATCAGCAATTACGTCGAAACATTAAACAAGCCAAGTAAGATTGTTATCTATTATTACATAATAAATCGAGAAGCATATTAAACAATGCCAAAAGAAAAAGCAAAACCGGTAACCATTATTACCACAAAAGAAGCAAAAAGGCAGCATAGTAGTTACAGTACCAGTAGCGCTGAACCAATCAAAAAAAAGACGACCAAACACAAAAGTTACCAGAAAGAGGAGGAAGAAGATGATTCGGACATACAAGAGTATGATGTACGAGAGTTAAAAAGAGACATGCTCGACATAAAAAAATTCCTGCAGTACATTTCCGATAAAAACGACGATATCGTACAAACCAACGATTCATTAATAGCAGAGGTAAAAGCTCTAAGGGAACAAGTAAGTTCACTAGCCGCGGAATTAAAAAAGACGGATCAGGAAATCGCATCGCTGAGAGACACGGTGAACGAATTAGAACAGTACGGTAGGAGGGACAACATAGAGTTCCACGGAGTAACAGAGAGGCCAAACGAGAACATTCCAGAAATTATAATAAAAATAGCAAAGAAGTTAGATGTAGAAATTAAAAGAGAGGAAATTGCAGTATGTCACAGAATACTAAGTAAAAATCAGAAATTACCAAAGCCGATAATAGCAAAAACAACAAGGCGAGCAGTAGAAATGTTAATGGAAAGTAGACGAAAGGAGAAAGTTTATGATAAAGAAATAACGGGAAACGAAGCCAGTCCGCTGCAGATTTATATAAATGAAAATCTATCGAAATATTATAAACAACTACTCTGGCAGGCCAACCAAAAGGCTAGAGAAAAGGGATATGCATACGTATGGGCAAAAAGAGGAAAGATATTTGTTCGCAAGAGAACAGAACGATCCGATAACGCAAATAAAAAATGAAGAAGATGTAAATAAATTATCATAATGTAATAGTAACATTAACTAAATAAAAAAAAAAAAAAAAACGTTATTTATAAGTAGATAAACGAAAAATGTGCGTAACGGTGGGATGTGTGATACAAGCTGTATGGGATAAAGCGTGTAAGAAACGATTATTAAGTAAATGTATGTATATATCAGTGCGAGCGTGTAAGCGAATGGAAACTGCGGGTGAGAGAGTGAAAGAACACGGGAAAAGTCGGTGTTTATGTAATATATTCGCATTATTTGTAATTCGTTGTACTCGACTAAAAGAATATGGTTCGATATATGTGGGTGTGAGTGTGTACTATAACTGCAAACAAGGAAGTGCATATACAATGCTCGAATGCGACAGCATGGAATTTACTTTCAAGTGTGTCGTAGTACATCTACAAGTGGTGTTGGTGGTATGTCTGTGTGTATGCGTCGTTATACGTAGCCGGCTGAGTAGGAATGATGAGGTGTATCTACTGGCGGAGTGGTCTGAAAGGGTAGGAGTAAATCGCGGTTCGGAAACTGTAGGTAGAAATTGGTATGTGGAGAGGAAAGACGTGTGCGGAGCGAATCTCGATGTTGCATTTGGAGATAATGATACAAGTGGTGTTAGTGTGTGGCATCTGATGGACTCCGGCCGCGAAAAAAGGATGAGATGCAATGAATCGGAATGAGGTGGTAGTAGTAGTGATCGAATTTGAGAGCGAAGTGTCAGCTAATCGTGAGTATGCACAAACTGATTTGTGCAAATACAAAGCCGGAGACGTATTGGTAATTATAAGGTTCTGCGGGCGGTGGCGGCAAAACCGTTCTTATTCGATAAATCTTATCATTTCTTTTGTTACAGATCGAGCGCAATTACGATACTTTAGTATACTTCACTTCTTATTCAAGCTTTTCGTGTGTGTTATCGGTTAAGTCGGCGTGTGCGCGAGTAAATGCTGTACATGTAAAGACACATGCAAACTGTGATAAGATATTCTGCCTCGCAGCGTATAGTACTGATAAGAATAAGGATACATGTTTAGTTCGCGGAGTATAGCGTGTTTGAAAGAGGCAGAGTGATACGTGTGTGCATTAAGAATGATAAATAAAATAAAATAATATATATATTTAAAAAAAAAAAAAAAAAAAAAAATGGAAAACGTGAACTTAAAAATTGTATATATAAATGTAAGATCATTGAGGAAAAATTGGAATGAAATAGAATTATGATGTGCCAGAAGAGAAATAGACATACTAATACTAGGGGAAGTAAATATAAAACAAAACGAAGTAAATTTATACGAAATGGAAGGATATGAGAAAATACACAATTTATCAGAAAAGAAGGTAAAGCATGGGATAATAATTTATATAAAAAAAAGAATAAGTGCAAAAGAAGTAGTAAAAGGCATGAATACTGCAGAAAGCATAATAATAGAAATAGAGGTAGACGGAAGCAAAATATCTATATGGACAATATATAGATCACCGTCATATAACGTAAAGGAATACTTAAAAGAGATACTACAAACTGACGAAAATTATTTTCAGAATAAAACAACTGTATACATAGGAGATATAAATATAAATACAGAAGTGCAAAATAGAATAGCAAATGAGTATGAGAATATTATGGCCGGTATGGGATATGAAACCGAGATGGAGGGGTATACTAGAGAGGAGTGGAAGCGAGACGTATTTACGCAAACTAAAATCGACCACATTTACACGAAAAAAAATAAAAAAAATATAAAATTCAAACATACTAATATTGGAGAAAAAGTAGCGGATCATAATATGATACAGTGTGAAGTTCTACTAGGCACTGATATTGCAAAGGAAAGGGAACGACTGGAAAACAATAATGCATTGATAGAGGGTAAGCTAGCAAATAAACTATTGCAAGTAAGCTGGAATGATAAAAAAACAAAGGGAGCGGAAGACATATACGAAGACATAAAAGGAAAATTCGAAGAGCTCTACGAACAATGCGCGGATAGGAAAAACGAAAAAAAAAGCAGAAAACGAAAAGGGATAAAAAACTCGATGACCAAAGAAATATTAGAAAGGATAGAACTAAGAGACAAAGTGTACTCAAAATATAAGAAAAACCCGAAAAATGAGAAAATGAGGAAAGACTATCAAATTTTAAAAAACAAAGTGAACAAAGAAATAAGGATGCAAAAAGAAAAATTTATACAGCACGGATTTCAGCTAATAAATGGGGACATAAGGAAAACTTGGATGAATATAAATAGGCTGATAGGAAAAGGGAAACCATTACAGGTAGATCAAATAATAAGGAAATACATAGGTAGAAATAAAAGCGTGAAGGAGATTGCAAACACATTTAACCAAACTTTTAAAGAGGAAGTTGAAAAAATTGAGCACAAATGTGATAAAGATCTACTGAGAAAGGCAAAAGAGAAGATAAACGTAAATATGTATATCCCAAAGGCAAATGTAGAAGAAATTAAAAAAATAATTGAGCAACTCAACCCGCAAAAGGCAAGTGGCATAGACAAAATCAGAATAAAAGATTTAAGAAAAGTGAAAGATGGTGTAGCAAGTAAAATCACAGAATTAATAAATGATACGATTGAGACAGCAACTATTCCAGAAAAAATGAAAACGTTGATAGTGAGACCAATCTATAAAAAAGGAGAACACACAGATTACAAAAACTATCGGCCCATAGCGATAATAAATGCGATCATGAAAATTTTGGAAAAATATATAAATAAGCAATTAGTAAAATATATAGAAGAAAATGAGATTATAGATAAACAACAATATGGGTTCCAGAAAAACAAATCAACCTCCAAAGCACTTGGAGATTTCGCAGAGAAAATTAGGGAAAACTTTGAAGCAGGAAATAAAGTCTTAGTGACATATATAGACCTGACAAAAGCATTTGACACAGTAAACCACCAGAAGCTTCTAGGAAAACTAGAGGATATTGGGATAACTGGTAAGGTAAAGGAATGGTTTAAAAACTATTTACAAAACAGGAAAACAGTAGTTGGGATGTTAGGGGAACAAAGTGAAGAAATAGTAGGAAACAAAGGGGTGCCTCAAGGCGGCATTTTGTCGCCGCTGCTGTTTATAATATACATAAACGGGTTGCAGAATTTATTAAAGCAGTGCGAGTTATTTGCTTTTGCGGATGACCTCGCCATAATGGCAGCGCATAAAGATGCCAAGGTATTAGAAACGCAAATGCAGCAGGATTTGGTAACAATAAGTAGATGGGCGCATGACAATGGCTTAAGAATTAATATAACTAAGACCAAAATGATGCTGTTGACGCCAAAGAAAACAAAAGAAAGTTTTGAGCCGAAAGTTACAATGCATGATATAGAAAGCAAAGAGGAATGCCAAAGGATAAATTGTGAGGAAATTGAAAGAGTGCAAAGTTACAAGTACTTAGGAGTCATAATAGATGATCATTTAAGATGGGATAAACATACAGATTATGTAGCAAAAAAGGTAAGGGGAGTAATACCATCATTGTATACATTGAAGAAATATGTAAGTAATAAAACATTAAAGATGATATATTATGCCCTGGTTGAATCGCACGTAAGATATGGAGTACAAGCATGGGGAATAGCCGGGAAAACGTATATAGGCAAAGTAAACAAGATACAAACGAAATGTATAAGATTAATATCAAAAAAAAAAAACTATGTAAATTCAGAAGAGACTTTAAAAATAGAAAACTTATTAAGCGTAAGAGGGTTGTACTTAAGTATAAAATTCTGGGAACACTTAAAAATAGACAGTAGAGCAAAGATAGAAAAACGAATAGAGATAACTACAGAATTAAGAAATAGACCCAGATATAAACTCCCGAGAGTCAGAACAAAATATGGAGAGCAAACGGATAAATATGTGTTGGCGCAAATGCTAAATAAAATGCCGGAAGAAATAATAAAGGAAAAAATGGAGAGGAAGCTGAAAGAGGGTGTTAGAAAGTGGTTACAAATGGAAAAGAATATAAACAAAATAATAAAATAAACGAAAGGGAAAATTAAATAAAGGAAACTATGTGTAAATGAAGTGGATGGATGGATAAAAGTGATGGATGATTGAGCGCTTATATACTTTAAAAACCTAGAATAAGATAAATAATAAGAATTCCGTCGACAAGCGCAAGCTTGACGGACGTAAATATAAGATTATAAAATGTTAAAATTTAAATATACGTTTTTAAAAAAAAAAAAAAAAAAATCGGCCTCTAGTTGCTACATTGTGCTAATGATCTCTTTGTTTACGCAGTTGTTAACATTACGGAATGACACCAGCAGCTGTTCGACCATTTACAAGACACCCGTATTTGAAAACACAGCGCGTACATAATATATCAATACTGCATCCCCATTGATATCCTACAGCTTTCGTCTTTTTTATAGCCTGGGGGTGAGAGCGCGTCAACACAGAACGTTCACCCAACGCAAAGGACTAGCAGAATGATGAAACGTAAACAATGCAGGTCATATCAGGACGCGATTAGTGATAGAAGAAACGAAGGCAACCAACACAGGAACAACAGAAGGAGATGGAAGAACAAGCATGTCAGTAAACAGTCGAGAGACCAAGGTCAAGCAAATTGAAATAAAGAACTAGGCGTTCCGAGAAAATATGTACATAAGCAATAGAACATGATTTGCATGATAGGTCAAAAATTTAAGATAGGAAGATGAAAGTTTGTCTGTTCGTTTAATATTAGAAGTTCTTATTTCATAGTATTGTTATTTTATCATTTTAAATGTCTAGAGGATCAGACATGTTGTCATTATTGTATTTTTTATTATTCGTATTTTCGTAAACACCGGCCTGTTTCGAAACCATAGCCCCATATTAATATGCTATATATTACATATGTTCCGGAAACACGCTGATGTTTACATAAATGCTTTTTTAAATATATATTATCTGATTAAACTTAAAAATCATTTCCCATTTTAAACAATTATCGTAAACAATCTCCGTGAATAATCAACTAATTCATATTTTCGGATGAACTCCATTAGTCGGATAATTCAATTATAACGGACTTTAGATATTCATTGATTACAGTTCATCTACTGTTTTATTCCGAAGGAAATTTTTATTTTTTTTTGCTCGTTCCTTTATTTCTTTATTTATTCGTGTAATTGCTTCCCGGAGACGCGAAAATTATAGTCATCCTCGTGTTTCTCCTTTGTTCGATTAATTCTAACTAAATAATCGATTAAAAACCGGTTTCTTCATTGCACAAAACATCACTTAAATTGAATGGAATTCGAAATTATCTTCGATAATGGATATAAACTGGACATTTTAGGTGTTTGACGGTTATATTTGGGTAATCACATGAGCGACATTGAGGTGCCAGTTCGCTATTTAGTGAGTACGAATATGTAAAACGATT
Organism: Icerya purchasi; assembly: GCA_039619475.1. NCBI lineage: Eukaryota > Metazoa > Arthropoda > Insecta > Hemiptera > Monophlebidae > Icerya > Icerya purchasi. Next base: position 233,115,106 of record CM077116.1, read on the forward strand.
ATACCCAAGTCGCAGTCTGCATAACCGGTACCTCCTGTTTTCGGTTTTCTATACTTGATATTCGACAAAAGAAAATTTAAAAATTTTTAAAGTAATAATTTCTCTCCCTTTTGTATCGCTACAAGTCACGTTCCGAAAAAGGATGAAGCAGGTATCTTTTTTAATTCAGTTTTATACATTCGTATACCCCGTGTAATGCACCACTGGTCAGCGACACGGATGAGCAGAAACAGGATACAATTAAGAACTTTCGATGAAAATAAATTGAACTTTTTGTTCACTGTTCCCAAAAATTTCAGAAGCGAAACTAGATCTAGACGTAATATTTGTTGTTAAACTTAAAATAGGAACATGTCTTCCCGTTGTAGTGATATAGGTTACCCGGGCCGTGTTCAGCTGTCTGCTGTAATTATCGGTGAGATCGCTTTAATGTCCCCCTAAATTTTATCAATTATCTTAATTTTTCTTATTAATAGTCGTATATTACTACTATTATCTCGAATATTTCTTTTTTTTTTTTTTTTTTTTTTTTTGGTTTTTTTTTGGGCTCGTCAACCAAGGACCTTTACCCAGAAACAAAAGGTAGGGAAAGAAGTCGGTTATATTTTGATTCGATCAGAAATTTTAACTAAAAAGGAACAAATAGCAGGAATAATTAGTGGGGAAGGAAAGGACAGGATATAGGATGCACAATAAGGGGTAGGAAGTCCAAGCTTAAGCAAATAAGAATATAAGGCAGAACGCTCCACCGAGAGGGATGAACACTGGAAGAACACATGATCAGCGTCGCAAATAATTGCATCATCCGGATGGAGAGGACAGTGTGGAGAAGAAATCAAGGATAAACGAAATCTGGAAGAAGGCAGCAAAGAATGGCCAAAGCGCATACGAACAATGGAAACAACTTCAGAACGACGAAGGGAGGGATGTAAAAGAAACCATGAATATGAAGGAAGAGTAGGCTGGACTGACAGGTAAAAGGAACAACTGTTGGAAAAAGAAGAAACATAGGTATCCGACCAAAATCGGATATGAAAGCTTTTACAAACTGATAGCAGGTTAACGGATGGAATTTTTTTTTAAAAAATACGAGAGGAAGCAGCAGCAGCCCGAGCCAAGGAATCAGCCGCTTCATTGCCAAATATGCCCAAGTGGCCAGGTACCCACAGCAGATCAATATTGACTGAATGGAGATAGGAAAGATTGTGAATGAGTGAACGTATACGGAGGATAACAAAGTCACACGAATGATCAGGAAGGGGAGAGGATATGGCCTGAAGGGCGCTCAAAGAGTCAGAAATAATTAAAAACTTAGAGGAAAATTGATTCGAGGAAATGAAAATAATAGAGCGAAGGATAGCTAACAACTCGGCTGTGAATATGGAACAGAAATAAGGAAGTCGAAAAGATTCTGAGAGGTTAAAATCAGGAAGGATGAAAGAAGCACCAACACCACCAGGCCCCCTCGAACCATCCGTGTAAATGGTAACATGAGAGGGAAATAGGGAATTGATAGTGCTGTAGAATACCTGTTTAATTACGGCTTGGGGGAGATTTTTTGCAAATGAGGGGAGGATAAATACCTTAGGAGGATGACAGATGTCAGCGAAGTCGAAGGAAAAATAAGGGAGATTATTGAACGAGATAATATACGGCCAAAATGAACCCAGACGATGTGAAATAAAAGCCAGAATAGGGGTTTTGCTGGGAGTGAAGCGCCAGCTATTATAAATCGAAAGATAAGACTGAACAAGGGTAGAGGATGCGAGAGGAAGACGTTTAACAAGGAAACGATAGCCTAAATAAGATCTACGAATGGATAGGGGTGACGAATTGGATTCAGCAAGAATAGCAGTGGTTGGAGAGGATTTAAGAGCGCCAAGACAGAGACGAAGGCAAGAATTCTGAATTACATCTAGTTTGGAAAGACGTGTCTTGGACGCACTACCATAAATAAAAGAACAATAATCAAATTTGGAACGGATAATAGATTTGTAAAGGGAAATAAGAATATAGGGATCGCCACCCCATTTAGTTGGCGACAGGGCTTTCAGCAAGTTTAACCTTTTAATAGTGGAAGCAGAAAGATATTTGATGTGTTCAGAGAAGGACAAACGACTATCAAGAAAGACGCCGAGATAACAAAAGCAATTAACACGGGAAAGAGATACATTGTTTAAGGATAGGTTGACCAAAGCAGGGTTATAGGGACGGAGGGTAAAAATAGTATAAGAAGACTTAGAGGGAGAAATTGAAAGATTAATTAAGGAGAGAGAATGTTCCAGCACAATGAGCGACGAACTGAGTGCTTCATAGGCTGCTAAAACATCCTCAGACGAGGAAAACAGGAGAATGTCGTCCGCAAAGAATAAGGAATAGGAATTTAAAGGAAGAGAAGCTATACTGATAGTATAGATGTTAAAAAGAGTAGGACTGAGGGAGGAACCCTGAGGAAGACCTCGGAAAACCTTTCTTGGAGCATTAAGAGATGGAGAGGAGAAGTGGATAGAACGATTTGACATGAGATTGATAATAAGGGAAGAGAATTTAATTGGGATATTAATTGCCGTCATTTTATCTCTTAGAGTGGGAAGATGAACATCATCGAAAGCAGAGGAAACATCAATAAAGGAAGCTAGGGTGAAATGTTTTTGGATAAAAGATTTGTATATGTGGGAAACGAAAAGACTAACACAATCAGAAGGGCCAATACCAGGCCGAAAGCCGAACATATTAATAGGGAATATATCTTCGCTTATACCATTTATTATCCTATTTAGTTTTTAGCCTAATCTAATCTAATTCCTGATACGTGCGACCGGGGAGCCAAGCTTCCCTTTAGTCTTTCTCGATAAAATCAAATAAATTTAGTAAACCACTGCAGTAGCCCGGTTCCTCTTCTAATATCACTCTGAACAACATCGCAGCTCCGAACAATAACGTGCCGATAGAAATTACCGATAATTTAGTCGTAATGAACGAAACTGCCATTCACAGTAATTCAACTATTTTACCTGAATTCAATAAACCACGAAATAAATCAACCCAATCTTCATTATTCCCGAACAACTTTCGGACGAACCAATTACTGTTTTAGTGGAGCATTTAGAAAATAAAAATAAAGCTCAGCTTCATCCGACGTCTTTGGCTAAGACGTTCTACAAAACCGTTAGCGCTATATCGACAATCGCTCGCACTATGAAAAACTTGATTAAGCTTAACTTCTCATTCACCCTAACAGTCAATTCTACTTTCACAAAAAATTCATAAAGAACTGAAAATACGTTCCTTTATTCCCCAATCTCTACTATTTCGTTTCGGCATAGTTCGCGATATCCCAATTAATCTATCCATCGTGAAACTACGCTCAAACTGTTCTTCTGAAGTGCCAATTTCCAGTATCCGGAGATTGTACAAACGTAATATCTCCGAAAATTCTTTTGCGCCAATTCCTGTTGCAGAAATTAAATGTAACGGTTCCATTCTTTCGCCCTCTATTAATTTCTATGATGCTTACCGCGTCAAAATGGAACCGCGATAGTACAACTGCCTTCGATTCGACCATTTCAGTTCATCGTGTCGCAACAAAACCTATCTGCTGTTTATGTTTCAGAACCATTCTTCTTCTGAATGAAAATGATCCATCTAGCTTCCGTTGTGTGGCACTACGGTGGAAATCATTTTGCTCGCGACCCTCCTTGTCCAGTATTTACGGAGCAAGTAAAAGTACATAAAATCATGAACCTTGAAAACTTATCTTACTCCAAAGCTAATAATATTAGTCAGGGTGAGATGATTTCCGCGGCTTTCACCTTTACTGGTATTTCCGACCCTACTAATTCCTCCGTCTTACAGGACTTTTCCAACAGCTCAAAAAGGAAACGTCAGAATCACATTCCAGCAGCTATTTTTGTTTTTTTAATTATCAGGCTTCCCGCCCCAAAACACCATTCCCAACCAAAACCTCAACGTCCTTTCAACAAATACTACTATAATTTAACCATTATTGCCGGCTGTGAAGATTTCTGTTTCGTAATTTCTGATTACCCTAAATCTTCTCCTGATACTTCTTTTTCTTCGAAGACAATTTATATTAAAAAATCTCCTTCGTTTAACAATTTGGTCTTCGCTAACCCCACATGCCGTACTATTGAAAATTACTTAGTTCCTGCGCTATTCCCTTAGTAAATTTGGAATGCCTAATTTCTGCGACAAAATTTCAGCCCTATGCTAAGTTATACAGTGTAGTAGCAACCCTATCAATCAGAGTTTTCTCTGATTTCATTTATATCTTCTTTTTATGTTCGTGTGCATTATTCTGTTATTCCTTTCACGTTTTCTTTCTCTTTCGGTAATATTTCTTTTCTATTCATGTGTTTTGACTTCTCGACCCGCTCGTTATTTTTGGGTTAATCTTTTTCATTTTCTCTTTTCCCTTTCTATGTATAATTTTACATATTTTTAGAAGTGATTATAAGAATTATTTATATTTAACTGTTAATGACATCCATTTCTTCGAGTTTAACATTGATTTTATAAAAGTTATTACATCTTTCTCTATGCTTTGCCGATCTCTGCCATTCTTCCAATGTTTTGTTTGTTTTTTTGTTTTTTTGTACCTTCACTTTCCAAATCCCTTCCTCAAGCAATAATTCAACAGGAATTCCGCAGCATTATCAATTCCCAATTTCCATCGTATGTAACCATCTTCACGGATGGCTCCAGTCCGAATTTCAATTTCTCAGAATCATTTTGTCTTCCTTCTTTCTGTTCTACCTTTATAAACGAATTAATGACCATCCTACGCTCTGTTATTTTCATTTCCTCCAATCGTCGGTTTTCTAATTATTTGATTATTTCAGACTCCACGAGTGTTCCTCAAGCGATCAGCTTCCCTTTTCCTGATCATTCTTTCGATTTCATCATTCTTCGCATACGCTTTCTTGTTCGTCTCCTTTTTTCTCACTACTCCATCTGTGTTGCGAATTGCTGTGGGTTCCCAGCCATATGGACCTTAAGGGTAATGAGACGGCGGATTCCTTGTCTCGAGTTGCTGCTTCCTCTCGTTTTTTTCTTAAAAAAAGTTCCATCCTCCAACTTGAATTCTCTAAGTACTAAATTTCATCTCAAAATTTCGTAACCATCAATCCTTTTATCTGTCTGTACAACTTAATCTTCATTTCTGATATCTGGTATTCTTTGAGTTTCCTTCACTTCCCCGTTCTATTGTCATTTCTACGATTCGCTTGCATTTGGCCATTCTGCCTCCCCCCCTTCCTCTTGTTTTCGCTATTCCCTTATCTCCTCTCCAAATTGTCCTCTCCACCCCAATGAAGCGGTGGTTTGCGACGCCAATCACATATTTTTTGAATGTCCATTCGTTTCTGTCGAACATTGTATTCTATATTCTTGTCCGGTGAAACTCAAGCTCCTCGCTCCTTATTGTGCATCTTATATTTTGTCCTTCTCTTCGCCATTCATATTTTCATCCATTAGTAGTTCCTTTATATACTCCATATCTGACCGAATCGAAATTTAACTGACGGCTCTTTTCTTTCTTGATGTTTCTGGGTGTAGGCCCTTAGCTAGCGTGACTAAATGGAGGATTGAAAAAGAAAAAAGAACAAAAACATTCTTCGTCTTTTTACGTGCTCCTTTCTGTCATTTGTTATTATATTTTGCACAGTGCTTGCTGCCGTTAACTACTTCGTTGATAGTCAGTCGCGGCCCACACGCAATGATTTATTTAAGCGGTGGCAACTAAAATATATCAATTTACTAGTACATAAAGTGATTGAGAACAGTAGCGCAAATGAAAACAAATTTTTTTTTATAATTCGCAAAAATCAAAACAAAACCATTCCACTGTAAACTCTACGCTTATCCTATTTTTTTCCTCTTACTTTCTCGTTAATCGAACTGATAGCACGTTGCGCTGCGATAGCGGGTACATTATAGTCTGTAAGATTCCTCTTATTTGTGCACTAGTCCTACTTGGCTTCCGTTTTCTTTTTATCATCTCACCTGGTATCCTTTGGTCCTTTTTTTTATTTTCCACATTTCTCATTTCTTTCCTTCATACGTCTCTTGTCAACTTGGAACATTGTCGCAGCTTTAAAGTGGACCAAACTTCCCTTGATGGTTTGCTGAACCTATATAATATAAATATTGCGCTACTTTCAGAAACTTAACTAAAAATGCCCTTTAACCTTAAAATTCGAGGCTTTTCTCTAAATAGTTCCAATCGTAGGGACGGATATAGCGGTTCAACTATTTTAATCAGAAATTATATCCATTTTTTAACTCACGATATTTATCCTGTGTTCGGATCTAATTCGTGTTCACATCGCTATTCCTAATAACTTTTCTAAACCATTTAACTTTATTTCAGCTTATATTTCTTCTAACTATAATTTGCGTAACTTCCCAACTTCCCCTTTTAATCGTTCATTGATTCCCTTTCTTCTCCTTTTATTGTGGGGCTGCAATAGTTATAATAGTAATGATTCTGTGTTGAAAAATATGATCCTACAAAATGATTTAATTCTTCTTAACGATGGTTCTCCCATCTGTGTTAAAAATTCTTCATCTCTCAGCTCCATCGACCTGTCATTTATCTCTCCTAATCTCTTAGTCATAAGCGTTCATGGCCAGTTCTAAATGATACCTTTGGAAACGATCATATTCCGATCATTATTTCTTTTGATGGTTTGCCTTTTTTTAATTCTTATAAGCCTCTCTACTCTCCCAAATGGATATCTTCTTTAAGTATATTAGGTCATATCTTCCACTCTCTAGTTCACTCTGTGCTCTCTTCGATTCTCTTAATGTAAACCCATCTTCCCAATATGACTTCTGTATTGAATCAATTTCCTCTGTCTCGGTTTATTCTTCTCTTCCTATCCGACCAGCTCAAATCAGAAAACCCAGAATGCCCTCCACATTGTGCTGGAATGAGAATTGTAAGGTAGCCTTTAATTTAAGCAGGTCTACGCTTATAGAACTATTCGCTCCTGTGCTTCTTCTTTTTCCAACCTTCTAGCTCATAAAAATATCAATGCTAAAGCCAAATTTGTTTTTAAAACAGGTAAAAAAACTCACGGAAAAGCTTCTGCTCCTCTTTTTCTCGATCCACTTCTATTTCTCATGTACGGAAAATGACTAAAGCATTTAAATCATCTCTTTCCCAACCTCCTTACAATCATAATTTTCCTCCTGAAAAACTAATATCGTTTATTGATTCTACAACTCCTATCTTTGTTCCTAGCTTCTAAGAATTTTGCCATTTTTCGTCTACTCATAGTGTTCCAAATTTATTTATCTCTCCATTTACTTTACCAGAACTTCGTTCATCTTTAATCGATTCCTCTAATTCCTCTCCGAGCCTACATGGGATCACATGTTTCGCTCTTTTAAATTGTTCTGATTTTTCTCTCCGGATACTTTTAAATATTTTAAACTCCGTCCTTTTTTTATTCCGGTTGTACTCTTCTTTCCTAGAACACTTTTATTATTGATTCTATTCCGAAACCTTATTTTTGTTCATTTGAGCCTATTCTCTTGTTTCGTATGTCGAGAAACTTTTCGAAAGTTCAATTAACAAATGCATCGTTTACTAGCTCGAGCATAACAATCCGTTACCTAACAATATATTCGATTTTCTTCCTGGACACGGTGACTGTATCAGCATGTTTCTATCGGACGTTTATACGTGTCATTTATTAAGAAAAAATTCTTAATCAATGCTTTCGTTGACATATTAATTACGATAACGTACACCTTCTCATACTTTTAAGCATAATGCTCTTAATTAAAAATTCCTGTCCACTTTACTTCTCTTATTATTACTTTCTTTCAATACAGACTGAAATATTTTCTCTCTGTTCTAATCTGATACAAAGTTAATATTTCGAGAGTTACCTTTCCTGACATAGAACCCATACTCTTTAATATCGTTCTTTATCAAAATCGCTTCTCTTCTGAACTTCGCTTTTCTCTGTTGACGATGTTCTCATCTGCTCTTCCAATCGCAATATATCGCATTAGCTAACTCCCGTCTTCAAAGCTCTCTAATGTTATTAGAAAATGCTCTTTCTAGTATTCACCTCTCTACTTCTCCAACTAAATCCTCGTCTGTTGTCTTTACTCTTCGTCCTTTTAATCCTTCTTTGATTAGTCTTACTTTAAATGGCGGTCCAATTTCCCTTGTAAACTCCTTTCGCTATTTAGGAATCTTTCTTGACGGCCGTTTCTTCTTTCACAATCGCATTAATCATCTGTATCTATCCTCTCTCAAAAACTCAGTCTACTAATATCTCTTTCTCGCACTAATATTGCCAAGGCGATCCCTGTATCTTACTTATGATCTTTAAAACTTTCATTCGCCAATCCTCGATTACTGTTGCTTTATTTATAGAAATTCCTCCAGGTCTTTTCTTTTAAAATCAGATCGCACTCAAAATATCTGTCTTCGTCTCTACCCTGATGCCCTGAGTTCTACTACCCCGGTTCCAGCTATCCTTGCTGAGTCCCATATTCTTCATTGATAGATATCCTGTTTAGGTTATCGCCCCTTGTCTATTTATTCTTTTTCATTTGTTTCTTCTTACTCTTCTATCACTCGTTAATGACGATTTACTTTGAATAAAACTCCGATTTTATCCCTTATTTCTGTTCGTCTCCTTCAATTTTCACCGTACATTTATAATCATGATAAACTTTCTTATTTCTCTTTAATTTTTCTAGTTTCCTTTGTCCTATTAAATTATTTTATTTTTTTACCGTTCCGTTCTAAATCTATTCCTCAACATGTCGCCAAACTTTAATTTACCAATACATACATCATTATCTATATTGACGGGTCCAAAGGGCCAAGTGGAGTTGGTCTGGCTTTTTTCATCCTGCCTTCAACTAGATTTTGCGTCTTTTAAACTTCCCCCTCCTTTCTGATGAATTTTCTATGCCGAATCTATTGCTATTCTACGCGCTCTTCTCTTTATTCCGCAATACTAATTTTCCATGACGTGCTCATAATCTCGGGTTCTAAAAGTGCTTTACAGGTTATCGCATTTAACCTTCCTTCTGTCTTTCCGGATCATGTAATTCTTCTCGTACACTCGCTCATTCATGATCTTTTCCTTCTTCACTTCTGTGGATTCCTGGTCATTTGGGTATTGAGGGTAATGAGATGGCGGATTTTTTAGCCCGTTCTTCGATTTTCATGGGCAGATTTTTGGCCACATTTTCGGCTCATAATATTGTTCTTCTTTGCTCAGTTGCAATCCTATCTCCTTTTACCTCTCTGTTTGTCTATCGCTTCCTCCTCGTCCACAGTTCCTTGACTTCTCCTATATTAAACGCTCTACAATCACTACTATTTGTCGCGCCACTTTTTCAGTTTTTATCTATATCTACTCCATTCTGTCCGTTTCATCCACCACCCATATACTTTTCTTGTGATGCTGATCACATTTTATTTGAATGTGCGGCTTTCTCTTCTTCGCTATTAAAACTTGATATCCCTACTCCTTATAATGGTGCTCTCATTTCCCTCTGCTTCAGTTGTTCCTGCCCTAAAAAAAATATTTTTATCCTCTGTACTTCACATAAGAATATAAATTTATTTTCTCCTACTTTCCATTTCTTGGGCCAATATCTTCTCTGACGAACCCATTAAAAAAAAGAGAATACACCATCGTCAAAAATAAATTTATTTGCAATAAGTGAAAAAGTGCGACGTAATCGTGCGTTTCACAGAAATTTACACCGAGCGCAATAGAGGCGAGACTTGAAGAACTCTAATATCATTAGATAAATGCACTTCGCTCATTTCATTTTAAGACGTGCTTAGTAATTCTCGAAAAAATCGTGAACTATACGCTACCGTAAGCCGCTACAAGCGACTCTAATATACTGATCTTATCGCGTAGCATTTGGTCACGTACACACCACTCTCCGTCGCACCATTTAAAACGGTAATAATGAATTTTTGAATCTTTACGAAACACGAAGGTCTAATTTGAAAAGAACAACGAAAGAATTCATGCACTGTGTGCCACATTGATTTAATTCATTAAGCCAATTCGATAACTTATTCAATTACCTCCAATCTATTTCGTTTCATACTGTTGGACAAAAGTAAAAAAACCTAACGCCAATGTTTAACTAGCTCGCAACCATGAGACATTTACGAGTCAGAAAAACTTAAAATCGTCAAATTGGCTTAATATATTATGATTTTGTCGATTCTACATTTGAACGTAAAAACAATTTCACCTAGCAGTCCGACCAAAATAAAAATTGTTTAATTCCTGATTTAAATCATAAGTGGTAATTCCTTAATGGCTTGGAGCATAGCACATAAACACGAGTTAAGTCTCAAAAAAGAAATCACACCGGGGAATACTTTGAATCATAGCGAAATAGGTGAAATAAGGCGAAAAAAGTTATGTTCGCAATCTTTCTAAAAATGAATAAACAAACCTAGATGGCTCGTATGTAGAGACACTATCCTTTTATTATACAATGTAATAAAATGAAATTAGCGTTATGTAAAGAAAGCTTTCTGGCTATTTCTTTTTCATGTATTTAAAATTTTCAGTCTTTCCTTTTCTCATTGTTGTTTTATCTTTAATATTTCAGCTGCGTAACATGTTTACCTGAACCTTCAGGTTCTTGCGGATGCGTTGGTATTTCGAAGAAGCAAACCGAAGAGAGCTCCTCGTCGCATGTTTCGCAACAAAGTGCGAGTTATGTTGCTAATGCAGATCAACCGGAATCGTTAACTGGTTGCGGCTGCGAGAGAAGCAGACTGCAAAAATCACGGTACGATAGGAAAAAATCAAAAAAATGCGGCTGCTTCAGGAAACGCGGTTACGGAAAATGGGGATCTGATAGTCGCTGGCAACAATCACAGGATGAGCAGCAACAAGCGCTAGAACTGTCAGCGTACAGCACGCCGGACCAACAAGAGCAATTGTCGGAAGAAATTGAAAATGATAATAGCGCTAGCACCGAAGACAGCAGCGACAGTAGCGACAGCAGCAACAGTAGCAACTGTAGCGACAGTAGCGACAGTAGCAGTTGTGAAGAGGACAGCAGCAGTAGCTCAGAGGAAGATGATTCGGACGAAGATGGTTTGTGTCACGATAAATACAACAGGTGCGAACAGAGCTCGACGAACGATTCATTCCAACGAGCTATTCGAAAGTTCAAAGACAGTTTGGATTATGGCTTTTTCAAAAAACAGACTTGTGCCAGAGTGGGCATCCAAATTAGGGAGTACCTGCCGAAGTGTCTACTGAAGGAACTCGAGGAGAACTATTTGGAAACGAAATGCAAATTCTTAAGCGCTTTCTCCGCCTATCCTATAGACATCGCGCCTTTTTTACAAGCCTATCCGCCGACCGATTTAATCTTTGACGTGCTGCTGATCGGTAGCGGTCCTGGCAATTTAGCTGCTTTGAAAAGATTCGCCGACAGCGGTAAACGAGTTTTAATGGTGGAGGCAGGCCAGTATGCTCCGCTGAAAGCCATCAGTTTGTACGAGAGACCGTCCCTTTTGGTGACCGATTACGTTCGTAAAATGAAAGCTCGGGCACCGTTCTGCCACTATCCGAAAACCGTTATCCTACCAAATCTGTTAGGTGGTATCACCTCGTTGAACATGAATCAGTGGAATGTCGGCGCGAAAAAGTACTACGATCGACTGGGTCAAATAAGCGACAAATGGTGTTGGGAGAAGGTAAAAGTGTACTACGACATGATCGAAAGGTATCGCGAAAAGGACAAAGAAAACAACTTGGCCGCCAAATACGAACCGGGAATGGTCGAAGTTGTAACGGAAAAGTCGCGAACCGAGTCGTACGCTAAAAATGAAAGTTTTAAGCAAGACTACCGCTATAAAGAAGAAGCGGTCGGCGACACTGTGTCCGTTGCTGTTGAACAGCAAAACAGCAGTTATGTGTCAGTCAGTTCGTCGATCAAAGAGACGACAATAACGAAAACGGTTTTCAGAGCGTTCGCCGAATTAGGCCTAGCCCAAGACGGAGCTCTGAACATCGCTTCCCTTGACAATGAAAGCGAAGGTTTCAAAATGACACCGGTAATTTCGGATGGGACTAATAACATACTGTTCGCGCAGAAGATGATAGAACTGGTGGAAGGCAAAGACAATGTTCAGATAGCGATGAACACAGAAGCGATACGCATCGAAATGACAGCGGATGGTCGTGCAGTCGGGGTGCAGGTGCAGACTAGCAACGGTGAAACGAGAACGATAGGCGTGAACGACGAAGTGATACTTGGTGGGAACGCAATCAAAACAGTGCAGTTACTGGGCCAGTCCGGACTCGGTGACCGAGATGCGTTGGAACGCATCGGAATTCCAGTTCAACTAGACCTGCCGAATTTAGGCAAAAACTTCAAACTTACCCCTTCGTTTTTCGGCTTATGCATGAAATTCTTGCCGGGTCTCATAACGGACGACGACGATTCGGACCCAGGTTCGGCAGCACTATCTTACTTATACGGCAATTCGAAAATAGCACCGTCGGCCGCTCTCAACTTCTACAAGGCTTATCTGCGAATCAATTCGGACGAGCCAAATGTGCGAGTGAGCTTCCAAGTTTTCTCAAAAGGGTCCAATGCAAACGTGGAAAACTACATCCGCGGTTTTTTCCACTTGCATCGTGAAGTAGAAGATTACATCATTAACCTGGTCACTGAATGTGATTTGCTGTTCTTCGTACCGATGCTGCGCAGTCCCAGCAGCGCAGGCAGTGTTAATATAGACGTCGAGAACTCTACACCTCACAATGTACGGGTCGCTGTTGATACCGGCCTATTAGGAAATGAAAACGATATGGAAGTGATGAAAAAGAGCATTAAAAAGTTGATGGAAATCGCTAAAACCGAAGTTTTCACCGGTCTGGGTGGGGAGCTGATTAAACTACCTGCTTACGGATGCCCAGAAAACGATTTTGACTGTTACATTCGTTACTATACTGTTCCCGGATTGCAGTCGTTTGGTGGTCTGACCATAGGTACGAGCTCGTCAGACTCGGTCGTTAATGATGAACTGACTATTCACAATACTCAAAATATCCGTTGTTTCAGTTCCGGTATCCTACCGTTCACATTTGGCGGTGAAAGCGCAGCGTTTTCAGTGATGCTCGGTGTGTACGGATCCGATATGGTGGCTCAGAAACATAAATATCCTATTCTCAAAAATTGATTATGGTTATTCGATTTTCTATATAGTTCTAATATTCAGTCAATATTCTTTTTGTTTCTTTTTTTCTAATATATATATATATATCGACTATGTTTTCACTTGAAAAAAACGAAATTAGCCAACAACCCCAGCTCCACAAATTATAAATATTTAAATATGTTATTACATTATTTAAATAAATACGTATATTTCAATATAACATTTTAAATATCTTCTCCTTTAAATAGAAAATTAATATTTTAATCTTATAACAGAAAAATGAAATGTTTATTATATATTTCAAGTGAATACTAATGAAATAAATAAACATAATTTAATATCTTAAGAACGTTTTCACAATAATATATTTTAATCATTCTATTTCTTTAATATCAATAATTTATATATATATATATATATATTTCTTTATTTCTATTTTAATTTTTTCAAACGAAAAATCAAATATTTAAATTCATTTTCAATAATAATCTCTGATTTTCTTTTTCAGATGAAAATAAACGTTGTTTATGTTCCTTCAAATTTCAAACATATAACGTCTAATTTATCTTTATTAATACATTTCCTTTTGCATTTCTCGCTGAATATTGAAAATTTCCTGAAAAACGTTCCTAGTATATTACTTTATGTTCAGTTTCAATGTTTGTCACAGTATTCATAATTTTATCAACTATTTAACACGTTGAATGTACGAATACACTACATTAACAATATTATTCATTTAAAGTATCATCATCGCTTACTTTTTTATCTCCCGTAATTAACAGTGCCTTGTCAATGACACATAAACTATGCTTTTTAATTTCGTATTGCATATTATAAATTTAGTTGTATCACATTTCCGGAAAGAAAAAGAAAAATTCAAAGTAGTTTTAGGCGAGGAGAAAAATGTAGCAAATATTCAAAAGAACTTTTCTTGGGTCAATAGTTGAAAACTGGGCACTTTGAATTCGGTTATCAAGTTGTAAACGAAGTCCTGAAAAACCCAGATAATCTCGTTTTCAAAAAAAATGTTCATAGTAACGCAATATTTTTGTCAACTAGAAACACGATATTCTTAGTTTTGTTTCTTTAATCATAATTAAAGAATCTAACGACGCAATGAACAGTGCCGCTCTTGGAGCTGACGTGCTCCGTACTTCACCAATTAATTGTGCTCGAAGATGACAATATAATTTGATCTCTTTATTATTATTATTATTATTATTATTATTGTTATTGTTATTAACTATCGTTTAGTGACTAGACGGTTTGAAATAAAAGCTGTGTACCGTTTTTTTTTTCTTTTTTGGGATTTGGACTTTAATGATCGTAAATAGTGTCAGTATTACCGCTGAATTGTACATTCTAAAAATAATTATTCACAATCAATCAATATCGGTCATTAATTTAGTAAAACTAAATTCTACATTTTTACTTCATATGTTTATATCACGGTAAGAATTGCAGATTTTTTACAATCCAGTAAGATAACAAAACAGCGTTTCTATGCCGTCTACTAATATACTAATTTAATTCAGCAAATGCATTAAGAGCAATGATAACAAATATATGTATATCAACGTGATAACTTTAATGCTTTAATTCAAAAATCGTTTTATTAGCCATCTCATCTCCCTTCCCTAATTCCTCGTCAAATCCTATTATTCATTATATTCGTTCCTTAATTTATAATTTATTAACATCCCGTTCTATCCTAATTGACCTGCTCTGGATTCCGGACCACTGTGGCATCGTTGGTAACGATCTTGCCGATTCTTTGGCATGTCTAGCTGCAGTAAATGGCCATTTCATAGACAGATTCCCCTTCCAATGTCTTTGTCCTCTCTCTTATCGTTTTTACTATGACTTTTGAACTGATCTTTATCCATCTCTTTTCTCCAATCCTAACTCCTTTTACCTTGCTATACAACCTTCTCCACCCACTTCTTCCTGGTTTAATAATTTTCCCTGCATCAGCCGTTCTGTTATTTCTTCCATAATTCGCCTTAATCACAGTCTGCTTCCTGCTTCCCTCTTTCGTTTTAATATTGTTCAGTCTCCCCTGTGTCCCGTCCATCCTCTTATCTTAAATTTGACCTGTGATGTAAATCACCTTCTATTATTCGAATGCTCTTCTACCTCCTCGGAATGCGCAGTCCTTTATTCTAATTTGCTTGGCCTTGGCCTCCCGATCCCCTTACTGTGCTTACTATATTCTTGCTCTTCCTTCTCCTTCTGTTGTTCCTGTATTGGCTATCTTCATTTCTTCTGTTTCTAATCGCTTCCTGATATAACTTACAAATCCCTACGTTTCATCATGCTGTTAGTTTTTTGTGTTGGGGAAATCTCCTGTGTTGACGCGCCCAAAGAAAAAAAAAAGAAATAAAAACTTTACCAAACGTTTTATACCAATGGATTTCGGCTTGAAGGATTTTTTTTTTTTTTTTTGGGTTCGTCTACAAGGACATTGGCCCAAGAACCGAGGAAAAGGGACAAAGAAACTTAGATCTTTATACGATCAGAGATAGCCGACAAAAAGGAATCAAGAGCCTGAACAACAGAAGGAGAAGGAAGGGAGAGAATAAACGAAGCACTGTATGGAGTGGGAATACCAATTTGTAAAAGGGAGGAGTAGAAAGCAGCTTGATCGGTTGCAAGAGATGCACACTCGAACATTACGTGATCGGGATCACACACAAATTGCATATTGGAGTGGTGCAATGGACAAAAAGGAGACGGCACAAGAGAGAAACGGAAAAGCGAGGAAGGAAGCAAACTGTGCCCAAAGCGCAGACATGTTGGAGCGACGCATGGAAGGAAAGTCAAGAAACCGGGGAAAACGAGGAAAGGAAGGCTGAATAGATAAGAAAAAGGAATCCGGGTTGGAGAAAGAGGAGACGTAAGAGTCAAACCATAGATTGGAATGAGCAGCAGAAGACAGAAGGGTAATATTGGACGAAGAGAAAACAGAAAGAAACCTACCGGAAGAGGAAGATAACCGAGCGAATGAATCAGCTAACTCATTACCCTCAATTCCGGCATGACCCGGTATCCAATAGAAGTCCGTTTGGATTAAGTGTGAAAGGAAAAGATCATGAATCAAGGAGCGAATACGAAGAATAACGTAATCGGCTGAGTGAGGAGGAAGAGAAGATGCGATAGTTTGCAGCACGCTTTGAGCATCCGACAGGATAAGGATATTGTTGAAGGATTTTGATAATATCCTAAGGAAGTACTTTTTGTAATATAAAAAGGAGATAAACATGTTTCCGGCAATCGTCTGTATAAGCGTTGCGTTCGTTATCAGTTATCGTAATTTAATAAATTACGCCGCGAGCGCAATAGTTCACTCTTATCAGCAGGCAGACGGAGAAATAATACCGTTACCATGTATCAACAATCGACCAGTGGTGAGTCCGTTCCGTTTTACCCTAACGCAATTAATTGTTCTATCCCACTAATATGCACTCTAACCAAACCGTTGCACATAATAACTCTCTATCCTATGCCGATAAAATAAAGAAGAAAATCACCCCTATCACCAACTGAAGATCAAGGCATTATCTTAAATTACTTTTACCTAATTTTCAAATAATTGACTCCCTACAAGCCGTAAAATTATTAGATAGAGCTTCAAAAAAGATTTTAGCTGCCTCACGAGCGTTGCGAATGAAATAGTGTACGTCCACGAGGGAATAAGACTCGGAGAACATTTTGTAAAGGCGAGAAAATTAAATACGCCTATCAGACGTCAGACCAATAATCCCAAATAGCGTTATAGGAAGGTTTTTTAAAATTCAAGCCTAAATCTTCAATTAGCCTCACGCATCTCCTTACTCAGAGTACAACCCCATCATGAAAAATCTGGCCATATCATAAGTTGGCGTAGGCACGTGTACGCTAACATCTCCGAAAACGCCCAATTACCAACGTCTTTTATTCTGCATTATAACGATAAAAGTTACCGTATGTTTTTAAGTTATGACGAATTTGTCCGTTTTAAATGCCACGAAACCGGCCAAAAAGGGGATGATTGCCCATTAAATGTAGACCTACAGGATATTTCGGAAATGGATTCCCCACCAACCAACCCTATCGCTTCATCTACCATTACTAATAATCCACATTCGAGTAATGGATTAGACACTTATATCCGGCTGTAAACAACCAATTTCCTCCACTAATAGGTCAACCAAAAAATATAAAACCTTCCTGCACCTCAGTATCTTCGCAATCTTCAACCCCGCTTCTAATTTCAACACTTTCAGCTCCAAAGAATATCGAAAAACTGAAATAGGATACTGAAACTAAAAAAAAAAAAACAAAAAACCAAAGAATACACTTTATATCACAAAAGAGCACAGGGTATAGGAACCAACTCAGATGATTCCTCAGAACCGCCAATTAAAGATATTTTCAAAATCTATTTAGAACTGGAGCGGATCAGCGAATTAAATTCTACACCAACTCCAGCAAATTTAATGATTTATGTAGACATGTGCACAAATACGCAAGATGCCTACAAAATTGCAACAAAATTTACTTCAGACATTCCCGGCTTGATCCGTCAACTAAAACACAGCTACGAATAAATCCTACATCGTAAAACAAAAACAAAAATTATAAAAATAACAAACATTCATTCGTAATTACCTCGAGCTAACCTGGCATTTTTTAATTCTCACATCAGATATTCATTCAAAGTTTCAGACACACATACTCTTAAATTTATTCTCTATGAAAAAGAACACCATTATTTCATGAAACTGCAAACGGTTTCTTCTTCCACTTTAAAGATCTCAAAATAGCAATAAACTATTACTCACCAGCAATAATATGTCTTCAAGAATCACACTTAAAACCAAATCAAAACTGTCTACTATCAGGGTATAGCACTATTACGAATTCACGAAACATAAATCAACGTAGCGAAGAAGTTATCATCTTAGCTGTATAATGAAACCTTCATTTTCAGCAAAAAACACAACAAACAAATTTACAAATCTTGGCTGCTACTATTTTTATGAGAGTTCCTATTACGATTTGCACTGCCTACTTCTCTTCGGGAGAAGATCTAGACGAAGAATCATTGTCATCAGTTATAAGCTGCTTACCTCGGCCCTTCATCTTATGCAGTAATTTTAACTCACACAGTCCCTTATGGAACAGCCCTTATTACAACAAAAATAATAAGATCCGGAAAAGATTCTATTGCACGGGAATCTCTCTATCCTGAACGCTGGAACCTAAACTCATTACAACTCTTCCCATCGTTCGATCCAACCTAGACTTGGCAATGTGTTCGTCTCAATCAACCAACAAAACAGTAGAACGCTGCCACAGTGACCTAACCGGAAGTGATCACATGCCAACTTTTTTTTAATCTCAAGCTAACCTTGAGAAACGGTTCTCGTACGAAAAAACGGATTGGATAAAATATCATCGCTCCTGCTCAGAAACCTTCAGCACTATTACTGAATTTGGAAATTTACTCATCTCCAAAGCGGTAAATTGTTCTCCGAAAGCATACTCCTCATCAAAGTACATTAAAACCAGTCTAAAATTTGTTCCTTGGTGGTCCGATGAATGTCATATTGCAATCAGGGATAGACGCAGAGCTCTAAAAAAGCTAAAAGCTAATCCATCTGTATCAAACCATTTGGTCCATAAAAATAGTACATCTGCCAGAGCCATCTGGGTTGTCAGAAATGCCGAACGCATATCATAGAAAAATTTTATTTCTACAATCACTGCAGCAAAACACCGATAAAATTTATCTTGCAGGAAATTATTTTGCTAATTCATCCTCAGATGCCAACGAATCATTTCAAAATATCAAAAACTCCAAACTCATGAGTCATCTCTTCGGATCAGGAATCCTACAACTTGCCAATTATTCTATATGACCTTAAATCATCTATCAGAGATACTAACAATAAGCCTGAAGCCGAAGGTCCGGATAACTTCCACATTCACCTCTTACATCACGCTTCAGATGAAACTATTTGCACCGTTTTACACATCTTCAACAACATTAGGTTCACTAGAGAAATACCACAAGAATGGAAACTGGCCACAGTTACACCTTTTCTTAAACTCAAAAATCATCCGTTATTATTAGATAGCTACCGACCAATATCATTAACGTCCGTATTGTGTGAAGTCTTTGAAAGAATTGTAAATTCAAGACTTTCTTTAATCTAATCTGCAGTGAACGAAGTGGGTTTCGTTCTGGTAGGTCTACCTTGGATCAGCTCCTGTTTCTTCAAAACACAATAAGTGATTGTTTCGCCACCAAGCACTACTTATTGACAATCTTCTTCGACTGGCATGGAATTTTAAAATCTTGACGTTACTCTATAAATTCGATTTTCGTGGCCGTTTGCCAGTTTTCATTCGTAATTTCCTCACTAATCGATATTTCAAAGTGCGGGTAAGACATCAGTACTCAGAGCTATTCGATCTTGCAAACGGTATTCCATAAGGCTCAGTGCTCAGCCCTACTTTATTTAATCTGGCCGAAAATGACATCATAGATAACGTACACATTCCGGTTAAGTGTGTTTTGTTCGTGGATGACTTTACCATATTGGCCCCCTGCATCAACGTCGTACAGAGACAAAAAATTTTACCTAGAAAAAAAAAACAGTCAACCAGATTAATACGGCAAGCAATAACGGAATGATTTTCTCATGCACAAAAACAGCCGCTATACACCTTTTCTGCAAAATAAGAAATTTGCAGTCAAGCTCTCTCCATCTTCGTTAACGATATCAACAGCTCCACCGTGGAAACAATCAGATACCTAGGACTAGAACATTTGACGGAAGGTACAATGGTCTCTAGAAAAATAAACAAACTCAGAACTTCTTGTTTTAGCAAACTGAACCTTTTAAAAAAACTCTCTCACACCTCTTATGGTGCTGACAGATCGTTACTTCTGCACTCATCTACCACGCACTTATACGTTCAAGGCTCAAATACAAGGCTGCAATTTACACTACAGCGTCCAATACTGTACTAAAAAAAACTAGATGGCGTACAGCATGCAGCGCTCAGATTAGCAACCGGAGCATTTCGTACCTCGCCGTCCATTAGCGCATTATGCGAAAGCGGCGAGTGCCCACTTCACCTTCACCGAGAGCTGCTCTCTATTAATCTGTTAACTAACGTAAAATCTTCTTCGCGGAGTCTCGCCTCTCAAACCATTAGGCGTACACCGACCTTTTCATCAAAAGTCCACATGATGCCATATGCAACTAGAAAACTAAGTTCTGTATCGGTCAATAGCTTTTCGAAGATCTATTACACAAAACACCTACCATTCTTCCACCATGATCAAGCTTTTTGTCCCAAACTGATTTAGCTCCCTTGAAGGCTGGAAAGCTCACTACACCCGAGGTAATCAAATTCCTGCAAAAATAAAAAATTTTAAACACGGTGTCTACCGTAAACTGTTTTCTTAATGCACGTGCATTGTTTTATCTAAATTCCTCATTAAAAAACAAAGAATAAATTCTTTTTTCTTTTTCTTAATTTTTTTTTTTTTAGTCCTAGGGGTTTATTTATGTATTATCTTCTTGAATCCCAATAAACGAAAAGTAAAGTTATTGCGGATTTTTAAAGTGCAATTTAATATTTAATGGTATATTTCAGATTTTTTGTATGCCAATAAACTTACCATCCGTAATTTCCGAGTTTTGACTGTGGGTTAAAACTAGAAAAACCGATACTATAAATTTACTTATAACGAAATTTTTATAAATAAATTAAAAATTATACTATCTGTTATTATAGAGAATATTATTTAGTGTAATTTACAAATAAATGTATCTAATGATTAATATACTCGTATAAGTACCAGTATATTCACTGATATAAAAAGAGCTTACGATAATGTAACCTTAAAATTTTTTTACGATTATACTGAAAAGTTGAATGTGTAGATGAAAAAAATAACGTTAGAAGGAAATAAAGATTTGAGTAATATATGAAGAAGAACTAAGCAAAATTAGCGTAGTATTAGAGGGGCAGTGAATAAAATTCAAAATAGAATAATAAACTGAAAATGCAGAAAATCAATCGCGTTTATAGCTGAACAGTGTGTAAAATGATGAAAATGAAAATGAAGAACTGGAAAAAAAATTAAAAAAACTAACTCTGAAGTTAAAAAACTATAAGAAGTAATAGTATCTAGAAATTAAACAACTCAGTAATCAAATAGTTTAGAGCAATATAGCAAACGAGAGAATTCATGGTGTAACGAATAATGTTTAAACATTAGTTCTAGCAGTAACTGCTAAGACTAGAATATAAATAACAGCGGTATGTTATACAAGCAATCACATCGACTATTTAGTAAAAACTGAAATAAACCAAGACTGATATGAAGTATTAAAAGAAAAACAAAAATAATAGACCGAGGAACGATTAAAAATGGTTTATCCACGCGATTGATTTAGATAAATGAATAATATAATTTATTTATTTAAAGTCGCTCGGCAGCTAAGGCCATTTGCGACGCCGAGAAGTTACATCTTATAAGTAATAGATTAATACATGAAAAGTACAAAAAAAGTAAATTAAAATAAACAATAGAAAGAGAAAAAAGAAAAGAAAGGAAAAGAAAGGAGGCAACACTGCTGAAAATTAAAACTATATAGAAGAGAAAAATCGGGTAAGCTTTAAAAATTTGAAAATTTTTCCACAGGCTTTTTCATTGTCCGCCAGAATTTCGGCCAAACCAGCATCCTCCTTGAAACAGGCGGCTCTGTCTTGTCGAAATTTACGGCACCAGGTGAGAAGATGTTCCACCGTAACCGGCACTCCACAAATTTCTCTGGTTGGTTTCCGTTGTTTTTGAAACAGGTGGGGCTATGTGTGTAAAGGCAGTGACCTATACGCAGGCGAGCTAGTATTGTTTCCTCATGTCGGTCCCGTCTGTATGAGGTGCTCCGTCGCCGATGGTTTCCCTTGACTTTGAACAGTTTCTGAGAGCGACAATTTTATTCCCATTCGTGTTGCCAGACGGATTATACATGTTTTTTTAGTTGGGACTTCAGATTTTGGCTGTTTTCCTTATTCTGACCTCTAAATTTTGTTAATTGCTCTGTATACTGGCGTTCCCGGAAGGGCTTCAACCGTACGTTGATGAACCATCGCCGTCCATTGAAGACTGCTAACAGCATTTCGACACTCGGTCCCCAAGGGCTTTGGACTTTTTGGAATTTCTTTTTTTATGTAGCTGTATATAATTCGAGGCAAACGTTTTTTAATGCGAGGGGTTAGATGGATTTGAGGCCAGATTAAAGAAATATTTCAGAGACAGAAATAACCTTCTGTGTTTGAGTGACAGGACATTAGTTTCCACATGAAGGCTGTCAGTTGGACTGCAATATAATGCGCCTGAGATTAGTCTTAGATAAGTGAAAATGCAACTATTTTTTAACGAAACATTATTCTACACCGCAAAAAAAAAAAAAATTACATTATAAATCCTATAGTTTCGAATTATGTATAATAAAAAAAAAGAGAAATCAAATACAAATAATGATAACAATAGGATATCGGATACTTATTACGACGGCAATCTCTGTAATTATTATTATTATTATTATTATTAAAAAGAATGTTCGATTGGCATACTTTGCACAACAAAATGTAAAAATTAAGCAAAGAATCCAATTGTAGGCTATAACTGCAATCAGAGAAATAGAATTAATAAAACAAGCCTAAAACACCTTAAGAGAAATTTAAAGAAAATAGTTTATAGTGTATTTCATTATGAAGTGCTAAGACGCCCAATTTTGTAACAGAATAATAAAAATGTAGGAATGGAACTTACGCAGACTAACACAAACGATTAACTGAGTATGGTACAGTAATAGAAAAATCACTGAAATGCTTATTAGAGTGTAATAATCACTAAACGGGCAGTAAAAAACATCTATAACTTAAATGGAGCTTTCTACGTATAATACAGATAATGTCAATATAATAGCGTTTGAAATTTAACAGTATTTTCGCAAAAAAATTTAACAAAGAAAATTTACCAGGAAATTTATCATTCCGGACGCTTATATTCACTTTTTAATCTCGAGTACTATTAAAGAATAATAAATTATGTGGTATCTTTTAGATCCGTAATGAGGCATTAGAAAAATGTTACAGTTTGTTATGAGTGGACAATCCATATTATATTTCTACACAACTAAACAAGGATGTAAATGACCAACTATTTAGGCTACGGAACAAAAATAAATAAGATTAATGTAATCATGAAATATGCGATAAAATAAAAAATAACGCATTAACAATAATTTACAGAACAAGTCGGCTATGATAAGAAGAAAAAGAAAAATAAATGCAGACACGAACATGTGCAAGGGTAACTATGCACCTTCGTCTCACAGCAGAAACTAATAATTTGAAACGTTGGATTTAACAGCAGAAATAGAAATATATACCAATTAAATAAAGTAAGTCCCATATCCTTGATAGGGCGTCGGTGATTATGGAATTAAGCTTTTCATAATGTACCAAGCTCAACGGCACTAATGAGAGTCGGGAGGCCAGTTCCTTTCTACTTGGTATCCTCCTTTACTTTCCCCGGATTTCTCTGGTATAACCAATATTTAATTTCAGATTAAGTACAAACTTCTTGGATCCCGAACAAGACAAATCTCGATAACCAATGACACCTGTGATCAAGCCAAGCACTTTAACCACTAGGCTACCGCGCTACCTTATATACCGATTATGCAAATAAATAAAAAATTAAAATCATTAGAAATTTCAATATACAACTGTTAATTATACCGGCAAAATAATCACAAAAATAGGAGGAAAAAAACAATAAATAATTGCAAACACTCCCGGAGATGATACTTCAAATTAAATGAAAAAGAATGAGTTAAGATCATAAATCCCGGAAATATCAAACACGCACGCTATACAAATAAGCAATATCAATGGATAATTAAATATATGTCATAAAAACCTAAAAGATTAAAAACGCCGTCTTTCAAAAACAATAATTTAGGCTCCTATCGCACTAATATTTAACACTAAAAATTAATGATACGCCTAGAAGGTAAATGTTGAAGTGAACTAGGCTAGATCAGCTACAGAAAGAGAAAAAAAAGATCGCAATCTTCAACGGAATAATCAAAAGCCTTACGAATTAAACGCAAACCATGATTTTATCCCACCCCCTTCCAAGATAAATAAAATACTATTAGAATGCAAAAAGAAAAAAAAAGTGGGAAACATCGTCATCTTAATAATTATTTAACATTAGCTGCAATGTTTAAATAACTGTAGTAGATTAATTGTAAATTTACCAAAGACTAAATATATGTTGTATAGAGCTCTCATAATTACTAGTCCAGTGAAAGTATAAATCTCAAAATTGCAAACAATCTGGCAATTGATAGTGTTGGATATTAAATATTTAGGTATAAAATTTGACAGTAAGCTAAGTTGGTTTTTGCACCCTGGTAAAATAAGGAAGTCAAATTTTTTATTCTATTATTTATCGCAATATCATTTACATAGAATTTACTTTGCTTTATAATATCAATCGGTCATTTAATATGGAATCATTTTTTTTGAGGGGGACGCTGCTAAATGTCATTTGAAACCCTTAAAAATTCTACAGGAGGCAGTTCTAAAAATTATAAATCGCAGAATGAAAAATACTTTAAAATTGAAGAAACATTTGAAACAAAAGGAATTACTTCGGCTGTCTTCCTTGATGTACAACAGGCATTTGATAAAATATGGCATCCGGGAATACTTTACAAATGCAAAAAAGTACTACCAATGCAGTATTACAATATTGTGAAATCCTACTTACAAGACAAGTATTTCCGAGTTGTAGTAAATGGAACAGAATCATCCATATATAAAATTGAGGCAGGTGTACCTCAGGAAAGTGTACTTGGTCCTCTCTTGTATTTATTGTTTACTTATGATATGCCAGAAACAAATGATGCACTACTAGTAACTTTCGCTGACGACATGGCAACCATGGCAACCCACGAGAACCCAGAAAAGTCTACAGAAAATTTACAAGATGTGCTAAATAAAATCATTGATTGGCTGAATAAATGGAAAATAGTAATTAATGAAAATAAAAGTAAACACGTTATTTTTACAAAGAGAAAAATTGTACGTAACAAATATCATATATCTATAAATAACAAACAAATACAAACATATTCATCCGTAAAATATCTTGGAGTACACCTAGATGAAACACTTACGTGGCTTCATCATATCAAGACAAAAATAACAGAACTAAATTTGAAAACAAGACAACTTCATTCGTTGCTTGGACCGCGTATCCAATTACATTTTTCAAATAAAATATTATTATACCACATGGTATTAAAACCGATATGGCTGTACGCAGCTGAATTATGGGGATGCGCTTCCAAAAGTAGTGTGGATAGAATACAGCGCTATCAAAATAAGATGCTACACGATCATTGGTAGCAGCACCATGGTTTGTGTCCAACCAAACACTACATCAAGGTTTACAAGTAAAGTATGTTACTGAAGAAATAAAGCTGGCGGTTAAAAATCACTTGTCGAGGTTAAAATGAAAATGCTCTCGCAACGAATTTACTACAACGACCAGGAAGTTGCAACAGCTTGAAAAGAAGAAACGTTATTGACCCCTAGTATGGCTATTCGATAAATAAATTCGGGATCGGCTAATGATCTTGAAATTCACGATCTCATTAACATTAAAATCTAGTAAATGACTATATAGTCAGTTCTAGATGTGAAGAAGAAGAAGAAAAAAAAAAAACTTATTTCCCGTTATTAAAGTTAAGTGATACGTATATAAATTACAATTACTTATGTATGTGATTACAAATAGGAGTAAATTTAAGATTGCTTTTAAACCTGGTTCAAATAGGTCTGCTAAATATTATTACGCCAAAAATTCCCAGATATTATAAATTTCACACAAGAATTCGAATACAGTATGTACTGTAGCTGTTATGTATAACTCCTTACCGGCAGATGTAAAAACTTTACTAAATAATCCCAAACACAGGCGTAAATTATTGACCCCTTATACACTTATGTTCTAGTACTTTGTAAATAAATAAATAAATTGAAATAAAAATAAATGGATTTATAAATAGATAAAAAATAAATAAATAAATAAAAATAAATAAAAATGGAGAAAATTAGCTGTTCCAATGCTTACTTTACTAGCTGCAGTATGTGTGGGTGCTTAAAATACTTCCGCGACTTTTGGTATGAATGTACATATGATATGGGATATTATTGTGGATGAATGTATGTTTGAAATGTAAAATGTGAGGATTCAATGAATAATATGTGGCTGTGCATACTTATTTACAGTTATTTTTAAAGTTATTTTCATTTGTTTATGTGCAATTTGTTTCTTTTGAATTTGATCGGTTACTTGATTTAAATGTACCAAAGAATATTACTAATAATTTTAAGTTTAAAAGTTTATGTAAAACCTTCTTTTTATAATATTCTCTTCTCGTACGCATACTGCCCGCGCTTTTTCACGCACGTGAGGATTTTTATAATAAAATTATTGATTTTATTTGATTTTAAATAACATTCTAATACGTAAGTTCGAATTAACAAGGTATCACTTTAAGAAAAAAAAAGGATCGAATATTGAACGATATAATTGTAATTTAAAAAAAAAAACATAACGTGAATTAATTTTAAAAACACAATTTTCTTTCAGCGGAAAAATAAAGTCCTTAGAATTTAAATCCTTGTGCTATTTAATAAACAATACATTGAAAAAGTTAAAATACACTCACTTACTATAAAACAAAAAAAAAAAAAAAAAAGGTTGTGACACGTATTAGAAAATAATTCGAAGCAAGCAATGATGCAGAAAACAAACCTGGAAGGGTAAAAAATGGGCGCAACTAAAATCAAACACAAAAATTATGAAAAAATGCACACAACATAAGACAAAATCAAAAGAGCTATCACACGCGGATTGCGCAAATAAATGAAAATAAGAAATGAAACGTGGATATAAATAACAACACAAAACAACAATTACGAACCATTTAGCACTTCAAAAAAATACATAAATAAAACAGCAGAAGGAAAAATCATAATGCGTGCTTACTCGAAGTAAACTAGTTAAAGCTCTTATTATACTCACGAAACAACATAATAAATCGTACAAAAAAACATTTTAATTACCTGGTAATATTAAAAAGATCGTGTCTAGATGCATTACAATACAATATGCAAAGAAAAGGAAAAATGTGGCTAGGTCATAAGTCTTATGGGTGGTTTCAGATGACTCAGTCAGAAATATTACAAACTAGATATTGCGACTTTGTTTAATGATAGTTCTATTGGTTATCTGCTCGGGGTGGATTTTTGTCGAATTATTGTTCAATAAAAATTATTGATAATAAAGAGATTAGTAAATGTATACATACTTCTATAATTACGAATGAGTTTAGTTTTAAAAAGATCACTATAATTACACGAATAGTGCGTGTTGCATATTCATTGATAATTATAAAGTACTTCACAACAAACAAAACTTTAAGCATACATTGTACACTTTCGGGTGGAATAAAATTATGTTAAATGACAATGAGAACAGAAAAATAATATGTGACAATAACGCAGACGCAAAAATAATCTCTGTGTATAATAAATTCCTTAAAAATTCTGACATTGCATTAGTTGAGCTAAAAGCGTGTAAGAAAAGACATACTATATGATTGCATAATTCTTAACGATGCGCGTTTATTATTTTGAAATCAGTAAATTGATGTAAAAAAATTGTTTATTGGCTTAATTTATTAGATATTTATAATAAAAGAAATGTCTTCTTTTTTTTTTTTTTTAATCTTGGGCACATTTACAATCTTAGCCCAGAAACGATATGATGAGAAAGAATAGTAGAAGTAAATTAGAAACAGGAATTTCTGTGAAATAAAAGCGCGCAGCAATCTAGGCCAATGAATCTGCCATTTCATTACCATCTAACCCAATATGGCTAGGGATCCAGAGAAAATTGATGTGAATCCAATGAAGTGAAAGGGAAGTGTGAATGAGAGAGCGAATACGGAGAATGAAGAAATCAGAAGAGTGAGAGAGAAAATGTGATGAAATAGCTTTAAGAACACACGTGAAATCAGAGATAATCAAATATTTGGAAGAAGATCGATTGAAGGAGATGTAAGTTATTTCTGATGGAAATGCAGTATTTCCAGCACAATTAGTGTTTTCCGCCTAAAATTAGGGTATCTGCAGGAAAAATTAGTGATTCTACCTAAAAATGCGCTATTTTTGTGTAAAATAGTATTTTCTTCTAAAATTGTATGTTCTTACCTAAAATGAGGATATTTCAATGCTGAATAATGGTTTAATTTATATTAAAATAATGTTTTTCGATTTAAATTTTATATAAGTATTATTTTAAACCTTCTTGAATAACAAATTCGATTACTTTGATACTTTTAATTGTGATTATGTTGAACACGTGTAAGTAAACGTATAACCCCACGTCACTCAAGTGTCTGACCGTCTCTGCTTTAAAGAACCACAACTTGAAGATCATGGGTCCGGAAAATCGAGGACACTGGTACAAGCAAAGACCTCTATATATAGGATGACTCTCTCCCTATACTTCAAACCATAAACATTCGGTTAGAGCCTTTTTAGTTTATAATAAATATCATCATATTTTGACATGGATATGTCTTACCGATGGGGGTCAGCCAAATTGTTCGTCACGCTTTTTTTAAGAGTAAAAACATCACACTTTTTTTAAGATCAAAAACTGTAACACACGTTAATGATCTCCTACTCGCGAAGCAGCACGCGTTAATGTGGAGCGAAGAAAAATACCTCAAGCTCGCGCCTGGGATGAACAAACGTCAATTGTCGCTTCTCTTTGACGAGTACGCTGAAGAGCTCTCGTTCATCTCCATTTACCTGGGCGAACCACGTAAGTTTACAATCAAAGGTATGACACCTTACATGATGGATAATAGCGAGATTCGCCGTTCTGATCGCCGTAGAGTAAAACCCTGAACACGTCTTGTATATGACAATGAAAGTGATACGAGTGACAGAAAACGTATACTGTACATTCAAGGCTATCGATAATTTGAAAAAATTAACGCGTGAAAATGTTGAAGATGTACAGTTTATGAACAACATGATTCAGTGACCTCAAGCCCCAAGTCATATAGGTGTATTTTTCCCTTATCTGTAATTGAAAAATGAATTAAGAGATTAATGTTCGCTCGTCAACGGTCTTCTTGGATGGTAAGGCATCATCTCAGTTATTAACGGAGGGTCGTAATCTCCTTGTCGGGGTTTGTCGACAGAGGTTCCGAGAAGCATGTAATTGGGCTGTTCTACGGCAAAACGAATCCGACTAACATAGCCAATTGTGGCCAGATGGTTCAGTAGGTCCGCAGCACAGGGGGTTGAAGTAGCCTACTGGCGTTGTCCGCAAGTTACTTTTCCGATCGTCAAACGATCTTAACTTTTGGAGGAGGTTGGCGTATGGAAACATAGTTGCATAGAAATGTTTGCAGGAGTCGCGCATCGGACCCGTGATATAGCTTCTCCTGTTCAACAGTTTATCTCGACAAAACTAACCGGAAGTTGTGACTTATGCACACGATTTGGTTGTTTTGCTGGCGACATACAAGCGTGACATTCTCCGAGCCACTGCAGATGAGCGCTACGAGCTGGCTGTTTGTTAGACAAGTAAAAGCGCACTGCCATTCAGTGCCGAAAAATCCATCATAGTTTTCCTTTAAGGTAGACTTAATTGGCAGTCGAACTACAAGGTTGGCGGCTACAATTTTTCCTCTGAAGTTCTTCTGTAAAATATTTTGGTGTTTGCTTACGGCGGATGCCAAGACTAATTATCGCGCAGCTACGGTAACCGTAGCTAAACTGTTGCGGGTTGGCTGGAGCTTGAACTTCTATACGGCCCGCCTCTCGTTTATTCGAACACAGCTGAAGAAATAGTGGGGTACTGTACGAGTTTCTCTGTATAACGGTCGACAAAGACCAAGATTCGTCATCGTTTAAGAGTGGCGCGAAGTCCCGCTCTATTATCATTGTGCAAAGCTTACGGGCCAATTCCAACCAACCCACTGTGCATGTTAGCAACAGTGGTACCCCTAGATCTTCTAGTGTGGAAAAGGGAAGCACTCTACTGATTCTGACCGGACCGGGTGGCTATTGCTGGTCAAATGGAACTTCACCTGAGATCGTTAGCTTAGCTGCCGCCCGTAAGAAGATCACCATAGAAGCAATAATTTCTGAATAGCAGAAGGAGTAAGAAGCGCATTCGAACGAACGGCGTACATGGGGGGGGGGGCTAGTGCCAACCAAGTATCTTACCTTATTAGTTATCGGACAAGGGCCCTTCGGAAGCTATCTGGTAAGGTTCGATCTCGATATTGATTCAGCGTCATACGCGTATGGTATTCGGACGACCAAGGTGGAGCACATAACCGATGTTCACTTGGCTGGCATCTACTGGACGGATAGCAGGTCTGCAGATTCAACTGATTGGACTCACCGAGCATTCTGTCCCGCAAAGGCCGAAGACATGTTTGGTAGGCCGTTATTAGGTAGAACAGAGTGACTCGACAATAAAATGATCTATCGAATCGTCCTTGGCACACTTGCTGGCGTGCTCTCCAGGACCGAATCATAACTTGATTACATTCTACAGGCTAGTATAAATCATAAAAGCTTCAGTGCCACGTCAAATGATGCTGTGTAAATTACAATAAACTAGTCCTGCGTTGAACAAACCGACGCGAATCATGCAGAAAAAGAATCATATCGATTCTGGATAATGCTCGGCGATATATTATTTCGAAACAAATAATATATTCAGTCGTAGCCTTTTCTTCGCATATCAATTGTGCATCATCTCTTGATTTTACTGAAAATCATAGAGAAGACTATCTACGCTTGATGCATTATTTTTACAAGCGGATATAGTAGTATAACTGCTGCCATATGATTTGGCAACAGAAATTTTAAAAACTTTGTTCATAAATAAAAGTCTGATAAACGGAAGGTAATTGACATCAGAATACCATATTTATTTCAGTAAATGAACTATCATAACTGCAAATATTGCAGACGCGAATTCATGTGCCCAAGTCACGCAAAACCAATCACACTGCATTTGTTAACACAAACGATAGAAACATTTTGAAATGCTGTATAGAACGACTTAATGCTTCTACCGAAAGACTGCTTTCTCACTAAGAATTAACTACTTGAAAAGTGACGTGCCGTTGCTACGAATGCATTGAGCTAGTTGTACCTGTGAGGAGTTTTATAGTGAACATCGTTCGGATTGTGTGAATCGTTTTCTTTTGGACAGAGGCGGTGTCACAATTCGATTCGCATGTACTTTCATCGTATTACGCTTCGATCTCTTCTTTTAGGACGTTACGTAGAAACACCATTTCTCGTTTGCACTCGTTCAACTCGTTGAGTTTGTAATTGTGGTAACAACTTCAAATTTTATATTTGTCGCTGTTTGATTTAGCAGACTGCGCAAATAGCACTGTTTGCCCGATAAATCTCTCTTTCCAAATGTCAGTTTCGAATATGTGCAAATTCAATAGATACTACGAAGCTTTCTGTGACTATTAATCTTCATGAATTCAACATTTTCATTCGGTATGAAATATAATTTACATGATAGTGGACATTAATGTAATTCCGTTAATAAAGCGCTGTAATCTGCGTCGTCAACCCTGCACTCAACAAGAATTTTACAATAAAAAAATTAAAAAACACCTATACACATTTTTGTTCTCACTATTCCGGTTATTTAAAACCACTATTAATAAATTTTTATAATTATATCACCAGCTATTTTGAAAATATGCTCTATCGACATTTATCTACAGAGGAAAGATTAAAATTACATGTAACGATTTAATGTAAAAAAAATTTGTACATCTATATTACTAACTTATTAGTCAAGCATAAACCATAATTTTAACCACAATAAACTCGCGTACGTTTATTACAATTATCCACCTCTTAATGCATTTCTAGCCTATTTTTGAATTAGCCTTTTTTCCAATAAACACTGACAGTGCATACTGACTATGCAGCTATTTTAATTATTTGTAACTGGCGAAAAACTTTTTATACCACTTTAAATAGTAATCTCTAATGTACGAAATATTTAAATCGTTATGCAGAGCAATTTTTGAGGCATGATGAGGAGCCGTTGCAATTTTATAAAGAATTTTTTGCAATTGTTTTTAGTCTTTGTAGATAATTTGTATATTTCAATGCCATACTTCCAACCTGGTGCAAGTTTTTAGTTAAGTATATGTTTCTTACAAAATATGTTAATAATTGATTTACTACTAATCATGTTAATAGTTTCATTCTTGTATAAATCGTTTGATACATACGAGAAACATGAAGTCATCAAGTCGGCCGATGATCGAAAATTATTGGTTCATGTTATTCTAAATAGCCTAATTATTGGTTTTAAAGCTTGGCAAAATCTTCTGTTTAATATGAACGTAATTTGATGGTTGTTTTGATTAATCGATTTCGATTGTCAAATTATTTACACGTATGTTTATTTTATTTAAATAGTCCTTTAGCGTCTGAATGATTTTCGACGCGTGTTGGGATAGTGTCCGTGTGAGTATCTTTGTGGTTGCGGCTGGTGGCAGCGGTACAGCGTGTGTCTGCGGCGGGTACATATTGCTCGTGACTGGTCAGCGGAGCTGAACTGAAGAAGGATTTAAGATGTGTATAAGCAACGTGGTTCCTGAGTAAAGGTCCCTCCCGATTGATGAGCCCAAAAAATTAAAAAAAAAAAAAAAAAAAAAAAAGCGCGGACGGGGATCATCATTGCTTTTCGATCATCACTGAACCCGTCTGTTATCTGATAATAATCGCTATAGTTTCTTACATTATTTTTCCGTCGATGTACGAATTGGTTGTTGTTTAATTGTTATTGACGTAGCTGATACATCGTTTACGTTTCAGTCCACTAGTCATTTTTTGTGTTTTGATATTATCGGTTTATTTCCAATCTGCTAATATACGCGCTCTACCGAACGTTTGTTGTTCTTTGAATTATAAATTTTAAGACCTTAATCTCATTAAAAGCTGTGAGGTCTATCCTCACTGACGCTCGGAACAGAAGAAAATTAGCAATTCGTTGTAGTGGCCCCGAAAAAACAGGGACTGGTAAATTAGAAATTCGTTTTACCGGCCACGGAACAGGGACCTGACGACAATATTAGCGATTTGTTTTATTTTCCTTTCGCTACGCGAACCAGGTACCGGTAAACATAGGAGATTGAATTCGTTTTAGTGACACCACGAACTATAGGGACCGATGAAGTAGTAATTCGTTTTAATATGCATAAAAAATGCCCTTAATGTGTGTCCACATTTGTCAAATGACATTGATAAGAAATACTTTACATACTTTTTGTAATCCATTTAACATACTTAACCTTAAAAATAACGTATAAAAATTTCTGCGGAATACGATGTACCTTTTTCTTTAGAATTTTAATTTTAGACGCTATCATAACACTAATAATTGCGCCATGGAATTAAGATCCTGTCAAACTGAACCTTGATTTATTAAGCTATCGTCGATGGGCAAATTTCACCCCCGAGATGATTAAACTGAAATTATCTTCACATGCTCGTAACGGATCAGTCTTGTTTACGAACGCACCCATCTTCAACACCTTCGTAGGGTGCTCGGTGATAAAAGGAAATTCCGTTCTGATACGATTCCCACTTCCTGAAATATTTTCTGTTCTATCAGCCGCGCCGTGTGCAATATACTTAGCAGTGCAATTCTTCACGAACCAGAGTAACAGCTCGGCCGTAATCTGCTCATACTCACTAGCGGCACTCTTTTTCTTCTTATTTACAACGTATCCGACCGAAATTTGGCAATCAACAAGCAGGCCTGGATTTATGGGGTGGCTAGGGGGGCTACAGCCCCGGGCACTGCCTTATAAAGGGGCCCCCAAGAGACTCCCACCGACATGGATGGTTAAACGTGCAATAATAGATGTTTTTCCAAAAATTTATATTGCATTTAGAATATTTGTAACCATATCGATTACAAATTGTGAGGCAGAATGATCTTTTTCGATATTAAAAAGAATAAAAAACATATACAGATCAACCATGCTAGATGATAGATTATCGGCATTATCAAGGTTAACAGTCGAAACAGATTTTCTCCGCTCAGTAGATTTTAACGATATTATATAAAAATTTTCAGAAGAAAAAAAAAATTCATTTTTAAAAATTATACATATATATATTTTTTTTTTTTTTGGCATCGAAAATTCTACTCATTGTCTATATGACGTTTAGTTTTGTTTACATTAATAATTCTATGTTAATTCGTGAATTCAAAATAATATAATTAAATTAAATTAAAGAAAATTTAGTTATTCTATAAAACTGATAATTTTGTCACTTCCGAAAAGGGCCCCTAATATTTCCGTAGCCCCGAGTCTATTATACGCTTAATCCGGGGCCAATTTCACATTGCCAATATTTATATGCCCTATTCTTAGCCGATTGATCGTTGTATATTCGATACGCGGGCTATTAGTTGGCGGCCACCATGGTTCGATCATCGACTTTATTTGGGGTAAGAATGTAGTCTTTGACGTCCATTCTATGCTCCACTGCTCAGTTATTCTTTCTCGTAGAAACGTATCGAGCACTGTTAGACCTTGCGGGGATAACATAGCAAACTGAGCTTCTAGATTCTCGCGCTCATTCCCTGGGATCTGACTATGTGCAGGGACCTATAGAAACTCGATCCGGTAGTCCTGGTCTAACAGTAGCAGAGCTCTTTGAATTTTTTACGCGATTGATTCTTCTGCGTTATTATTTTGTAGACTTTGTATGGTGGTCAGAGAATCTGTAATAACCAGTATCTTTTTCCGTTGAGCATTAGAACTGTAATACTCCAGGAGAGACAGAGCAGAATTGCAAACATTTCTGCATCCAGTGCCGCCGAACAAGCATCCTTTAAACGGACCCCCTCTAGTACACCATCAATTT
Source organism: Icerya purchasi (assembly GCA_039619475.1). Lineage (NCBI taxonomy): Eukaryota > Metazoa > Arthropoda > Insecta > Hemiptera > Monophlebidae > Icerya > Icerya purchasi. Next base: position 233,150,438 of record CM077116.1, read on the forward strand.
CGTAAGTCCACGCTTCTGGTGACAATTACTTGTAATCGCCTTAGATCAATCTGTATTACGCCTTTGTGAAATCTTCATATCTATTAATCACCTCAATCGCCTTCTATTTGAGATCTTCTGCGGGTGTTTGTGATTATCTTTCCTAGGTACTGGTCCCATGGTGAGAGCAGTGGTAACCCATTAGCTTCCGCCAAGTACGGAAGTGGAAAATTATATTTACATAGCATTTTGTTTACTTTTAGAAGTACATCGCTAGGAAAAGCTGGTTTGAAGGAGCAAACAATTTTGTTTTTTACCGACCACTCTAATGAACTACGATAACTATCTAACGAGCGACTGTATTTTAATGGTAATGTACCCACTGATGAACACAAACTGGATGAAGTACGGTGTGCTCTCAAGTTAAATGCAAAGCGCGGAGTTTTGTATTGGATCAAGCGTATCTTTAATACGGATTTCTTTGCTGACGAGTACACCTGCATGCATAATTTATTGTACTGAGTATTAATGTTTTGTATATGTTTAGTAATAGTTTTGAATGGATATTGAAATAAGTATTTTTAACAATTTTCAAATGCGGTTTTCTTACAAATAAATTACTTTTAACGATGGGATTATTTTTATTTTACTTCTTGGTTAGAGAGGCTTTAGATAAACAGTTAAATGACGGAAACAACTCTGTATCTATCTACTTTCTTAATCGGTGTTTTCTGAACTTTTTTCTTTTCTACTGAATTTATCATCACCAGCCAAATAAAAAAGCAATCCTCTCTCCCTTGATTTTTAATGTAACAATATTAATTAATTCACCTGCATGCGTATTAAATATAATATGTTTAATGAAGTGCCAATCAGGGGCAATGACTTAAAGAATAACAATAGCGATAAAAATGAGAAAAAAAGCTTCGATTTTAATAAGAATACAAATAGTGGAAATGAAAAAGCTAACACAAAACCAAATATGATTGGTTTTTACTTTTATATGTGAAACACAACATGGATGAATAAATTATAAATTTTATGGATTATTCTAGTCCCACTAGTGACTATTCCCATTAAAATAATCAACTATTTTTTATTACTGGTAGCATCTTAAATATTGTCATCACTTTACTATTGCTATTAGTTTTATGAATATTATAGTCTACCTTGTTTCCTTGTTCGTTGATAGCTAATGTTTTTGATTTGTTTTTGATTTTCTAGTATATTAGCAATTTAAATGAAAGTTTTCCAATTCTCGTGAAAAAGTCTCAGTGAATCAAAAGAAGAGGAGAATTTTACATCACTTTTTTTTCTTTAACGAGTACGTACCGAAAACTTCAAAAATCTGTTACTGGGTAATAATCAAACTGATCAAATAGAAGATATCGTCACCAGCAATCGAAAACACATGGCGTGTGTCTATAAATAGTTGATTGACAAATTTTTTTCATGTCCCACACACAACAGAACGTTCGGCAGTAAATTTGTTTTTTCTTTCTTTTCAGCTGTAGGCTTCGACAGCAACTAGCACAATTTATAGCTAAATTAACGAATGGCGTAATATTAATAATTATCATTTACTTTTCGAATTATGGACAAATAATATAAAAAGAAAAGGGCGAAATTCATCATTATACTTATGATTTGTACTACAATTTGAAGGCAATTTATTAAGTTTTTAATTTAAAAGTTATGAATTTATGTTTAGTAATGTTTATTAATGGTTATTTATTATTAGGTTTTTCGCTTCTGAATTGTTTAAATATGTATATATATATATATATTTTTCAGTTATAGTTGTGTGTAAGGTCTTATAGGATAATAAAACTAGAGTGATAATCGTAATGAATATAAACAAAATAAAGATATAGTTATATTTATACAGAAGTGTAAAGCAATTTTAAGATTAAATAATAATAAAAAAAAAAAATGCTTTTTTACAAAAAATAAATACCGACTTCAAGGTTTATTATAAAAATTTAAAAATGCACTAAAAACTAAAAAATAATTACTCCCGATAGGAAAATATATATATAACAGAGTGATACAACACTTAAGTGGTGATATCCTAATTCTTATACAACATTAATACCTTAATCAGAGTTGGCATCAAATTCATGTTACAATATCTAGGAAACATTTGACGCAGTTTTTAATTATTATTATAATATGAATTTGATGCTAACTCTAATAAGTATTAATGTTGTATAAGAATTACGATATCACCACTTAAGTGTTATACACCCTGTCAAGAAAGTATCGGGAATTGTCAATTTAAATCTCCCGGGTAATAGCTAGGCAGATAATTTTTTTTTTCCAGGTTGGTACAACTGTTTTGTATTATGATGCCTATTTTTAGCGCGATCTGTCAACCAGTGTGTTTACAGCAGCTGTTAAAATCAGTCGACCTTGAAGTGTTTTGTCGAAGTTTTACAATGAGTGAAAATATTGAACAACGTACTTGTGTTAAATTCTGTGTTTCGAACGAAATTTCTTGTGCCGATACACTGAAAATGTTACAGAAGGCTTTTGGTGAATCTGCTTTATCAAAAACGCGGGTTTACGAGTGGTACAGAGCGTTCAAGGATGGTCGGGAGACGGTCGAAGACATGCCTCGCTCTGGACGGCCTTCAACGAGTGTGACCGATGATAACGTCGATAAAATCAAGGAAATCGTTGCTGAAAATTGTCATGTGAGCTTGAGAGAGATGGCTCATGGATTGGGCATGTCACACGAGAGCGTACGTACGATTGTGCACGAAAAATTGGGTATGCAACGCGTTGCGGCTCGGCTTGTTCCGAAAGACCTGAATTTCTTTCAAAAAAAGTACCGAGAACAGGTAGCTGCAGACATGCTGGATCGAGCCAATTTGGATCCTACCTTCTTGGAAAAGATAATTACTGGTGACGAGACATGGGTGTACGAGTACGACACGCTTACGAACCAGCAATCGTCCGAATGGCGGCCAATTGGCGCGCCAAAGCCGAAAAAACCTCGCCAAAGCCGATCGAAAGTGAAGATCATGTTGATTGTTTTCTTCGATATTCGAGGCGTGGTACACTATGAATATGTGCCAGCCGGACAGACAGTCACCAAAGAGTTTTACTTAAGTGTTTTGAGACGTTTGAGAGAGGCTATCCGTCGTAAACGTAACGATTTGTGGGTCGACAATTCTTGGATTCTCCATCACGATAATGCGCCGTCTCACAAAGCCATAATTGTGAATGAGTTTTTGGCCAAACACTCGGTAAATATCATCGAACAACCGCCGTATTCACCAGATTTAGCACCCTGCGACTTCTTCCTATTCTCAAAACTCAAATTTCCGCTACGGGGAATGCGCTTCGAATCGATTGATGACATCAAGACGAATGCGACGCGAGAGCTAAAGGCCATCCCGGAAACCGCCTATCAGAAGTGCTTTGCCGAGTGGAAAAAGCGTTGGCATATGTGCATCGCTTCGAATGGATGTTATTTTGAAGGTGACAAAATAAATTTGGATGAAAATTAAAAATTGTTCGTTTTATTTAACAATTCCCGATACTTTCTTGACAGGGTGTATCACTCTGATATATATTTTTTTTCGGGAGTAATTATTTTTTAGTTTTTAGTGCATTTGTAAATTTTTATAATAAACCTTGAAGTCGGTATTTATTTTTTGTAAAAAGGCATTTTATTTTACAATTTCTAGCGTTATGCTTGAATTTTTTTCTTGTTAAAAATAAAATTTTTTTACATTATTCTCCATACTTAATACTCAAAAAAATTGATTTCTTTATTTTGAACTGCATTTCCATGGTAAAAACATCAAAAGCTACATTTCCATAGTAATTTGGCAAATTTATAATATTTTAAGTCATTTATAACTTAACGTTGAAACTAATCATGAATTAAAAGTATCCAAAAAGCTTCAACTCCCGCATTATTAAGCATAACTCAAAAACTACCGATCAGATCTTGATCGAATTTAAATGAGACCACATGGGAAGCACCATCATTTAAATAAAAGAAGAATCATCAAAATCGGTTCACCTAGAAGAAAGTTCTGTGGTAACACACATGAAAAAATAATAATACAGTTGAATTGAATATCTCCTCCTTTTTTGGAGTCGGTTAAAAAGTAGTACATAAATCGAAAATATTATGAAAAAATCACTGTTTAAAAGTAAAAAAGTTGTATTTTAAATAAAAAGAGAAAATATAAAACGAATAAAATTGTTTTACTTCATTATGTAAAAGAATAACCAGTATTATATAATTTAATGTTTTTTCTTTTTTTTTTCTTTTTTTCTTTTTCCATTGTACCGGCTTAAGAGGCCATAAACAGCGCCAGTGACTTCCACTTTAACCTACCAAATAATTCAGGCCAATCCCTCCATCGAGAGAATTTGGTCCGAGATATCAATTCTGCTGCGAGGATGTGCTAGGAGATATATGTAATATCAATATCCGGCCCCCATGGCTACAATGCGACTTGGCATTGCCCATAGGACCCTGACTAAAGAATGTATTTCATATAGCACCTGGACACCATGGCAGCAAATGCACTCAAGCACCACCCATAGGAGTCCAGGAATATATAGAGCATATAGCCCACATTATGGCGACAGATGCGGTTATGCATTGCCCATAAAGTACTGGTAGAAGCCTTGGACCCCATGGCAGCAAATGCACTCAAGCACCGCCCATAGAAGTCCAGGAATATATAAAGCTTATGCCTCACACTATGGCAACAGATGCGGTTATGTATTGCCCATAGAGCACTGGTAGAAGGTACTCGTAGTATGTTCCTTATAAAGGTAAGGGTTTAATTGTTTTTATATCACGGAATGATTTAAGTGATAAATGCTATTAAGTGATAGGAAGGGCGTCACGGCACTATTTTCTCCTTTTAAGCCTTCGTCTTGGATTATCCGGAAGAGTATTAGTATACATTCTATTTATGTACGGGTTAGTATTTAATCTTAATTTTTCAAAGAATTTTTGATACTGTCCGACGTGCGCTGCTTTAACATATGGAATATCTAGATCATTATGTAAGGTTAAGTTAGGGACATACTTTGGAGCTGATGCGATTGTTCGGAGAATAATTGACTGTTGCCTTTGGATCTGTAAGAGATTGCTTTTACTAGAGTTCCCATATAACTCAAGTCCATACCTCCATAGCGGCGCTATGACCATCAAGTAGACAGATCGTTTCAGCTTTAGATTTAGAGTGGACTTCTTTCCTATTAATGGAGTCAGTTGTTTGGCGCGTGTGAAAATTTTCCTACGGATTTGCGCAACATGAACACGCCACGTAAGCCGGCGATCCAAATACATACCGAGATACTTAACTGAATCCGTTTGTTTGATCTCAATGTCATTTATTTTTAGTTTAGGGCACGTGATAAATCCATTTGTAAAAGTCACCTGTCGGCACTTTTCCTCACTAAATTTAATCCTCCAGTCTGTGGCTCACCTTTGAATTCTATCTATATGATTTTGTACGGCTATACTTGCGTGTGTAGGATTAATGTTTGAAGCTAATATGGCTATATCATCTGCGTATGCTGCCATGATAGTTTGATTTGATGCTGGCAAGTCAGAGGTATAAATCGAATAGAGAACCGGCCCCAACAAGCTACCTTATGGGACAGACGCAAGAATTTTTTTTTCTTCGGATACTGAATCACTGATTCTTACCAAAAAGGTCCTATTTTGTAAATAAGATAAAAAAACTAAGTACATATTTGTTGGAAGAATTTTTCTAAGTTTATACAAAAGCCCCATGTGCCAAACTCGGTCGAACGCCTGGGCCACATCCAGGAAGACCGCGGAACACACTTCTTTCTTCTCTAGTACTGACGAAATCGCATCCACCAGTCTGTGGCACTGCTGGACTGTTGAATGTTTAAATACATTCAGATCTATCGAGGATCTTCTTCTTCTTCAGGTGTCGTACGCTACATAGCGCGTTGGCGATCACTATCTCACTTGTCCACGTAATTCGCCGGTCTCCGCCAATCGGAGAATGGATAAATTATTTTATTACTTATTACGAAACTTATAATGCCTCAACTGGCGCAGATATTGCATTAAAATATTTATGTATCCTAATCACATCTGTTCCATCGGAAAGATCATTTTCAAAAGCAGGGGCAGTTAGCATCGGAACCGAAAAATCGATTAGATGCAAAAAATATGGACTTCATTTTATTTTTAAATAGTAATTTATAGTATTTATTTAATATTTTTTAATATAATTTAAGCTGTCAGACCTAACTGTTAATATTTCATTATAAATGTTACAGTTCATACCTTATATTTCATATTTTACACTTCATATTTCACATTTTATACTTACATGTCTTTCTATTTGAGTATGGAGACGGTTTTGTTTAGAAAAAGGGGTATTCTTTTTATTTTATGTTAGCTACATTTATATCACTTAGGAACTATAATTATAAATTATCATCAATGATATAGTGAGAATGGTTACATTATTCTTAAATACTTTATATTTTTTATAAAATTATAGTTTACTTACAATCTAAAATACATTTTATACATTTATAAATTTATTGTTTCATAATTTGAAAGATTCACAATAGTAATATTTTAATATAAAATTTCATTATTATACTTTTCATATGTTATTGTAAAAGAAAGTAATGTTATAGTTTTAAATAATGTTTCATAGTTTATTTGTTCTTAATTTATATTTGAAAATATTTTGCCCAATCAAGTAAAGTAGATACCGAAATTTCAATAAGTGAAGAATAAAAATAATTGATAATATCGAAAGGAAACTAGTTCTTGATTAATATGGTTATTATTAATTCATTTAAAATTATATTTTTTATGTTAAAAGTTCTAACTATTTACAAGTTTTTAATTTATAATTCTTTTTTAAATAAGAGAATTATTAAACTGTTGTCTATGTGCTTCTAATTCGCTTAATAAATAGACTAATTCGTTCTATGTTTCTGCAACAAGATTAATTTAACAATATCCAACAGGACTTTTATCTAAATATGTGAGAAAAGATATATAGAAATTTAGTGCGAAGACATAATTCTTTCTTTATGAATTAGTTAAATATGTTGTTTTATTGCTTAAACAGGGGCATAGCTACCACCGTATCAGCCGTATCAATGATACTGGACCCCCGGAGTACAGGGCCCCGAACGTGCGTGAGCAAAAATTTGTAAAAATGTGGTATGACTTTCAGAAAGCTAGTATTTCACTAAGTAATCTTTTAAATAAACTGAACGAAATAAGAAATCAAAATTCGTTCCATGCCTTACTAAATGAGTCCATAGATTTAGCAAAAGAGTGGGTGGTAGTTAATGTTTTGAAAAACAAAAGACGGAAGATAACGAAGCGCTTTTTTGATGAGCTAGAAGAATATGAGAGAATTTCAGACTTCAAAGTCAATGTGTACTATTGCTCTTTAGAAATATTAATTTCTCAAACTAAACAACGATTTCAGAGCCTCTGTGACCTGAATAATACGTTCGAAGTATTACAACCGGAGTAACTCTGATCTTTTTCAAATGAAATGATAAAAAAGTATGCCGGAAAACTGTCTGCTGAATACAGTAAAGACATGCCAGTTTTTTTTTTGTTTTTTTTTTTGTTTTTGGGGCGCGCCAGCGGCATTGACCCAACAACAACAGAAATTAAGGAAGGGGTTAAATAAAGAGACGATTAGAAATAGAGCTTAGGAAAGATTGGAGTACAGGGATTATATCTGGAGATGGAAAGGAAAGGACAAAGGAAGAATTATACGGAGCAGGAATACCCAGTGCCAAGATTTTCGAGTACAAAACAAAGCGCTCGGAATCAAGGGCAGGGCATTCAAAGAAGATGTGGTTTGCATCACATATGAGAGGAGAGATGGAATTATGAAGAGGACAATCGGGAGAAGGGGACAGAGAAAAACGAAAACGTGAAGAGGGTAGAAGTGAGTAATTGATACGCAGTCTGATTAAGGAAATGATCACGGAGCGTTGATAAGAATAGGATTGAAGCCACGGCTGAGAAGAGGGAACCGGTTGAATTTGAAGATAATGAGAGGCAGGATTAGAAAATAGAGAAGGATAGATGTCCGACCATAGTCGGGAATGATTAGCCGAGGAAAGAAAGAGGATGTCCGAGGTAGGAATGATGCAGAATAAAGGACCATCGGGGGCGGCCGAACGGGCTAAAAAGTCCGCTAACTCGTTGCCCTCGATGCCAGAGTGACTAGGAACCCACAAAAGGTCAATAGTAATGGAACGGGATGAGAGTAGATTGGATATGAGAAAACGAATTAAAAGAATAATCGAATTGGAGGAATGAGAAGGAGGAGAAAAAATGGCTTGAAGAACACTTTTGGAATCGGAGACAATCAGACATTTACTGATATCTCTTATGGATGGAATAAACGAGACTGCGCGTAAAATGGAGATAGACTCCGCTGTGAAGATAGAACAGAAGGAAGGGAGCTTGAAGGACTCAGAGTGATTAAGTGAGAGGGAGGTAAACGCGCCGCCCACCCCATTTTCGTTTTTAGAACCGTCCGTGAAGAATGTTAGATGAGAAGGAAAGGATGTGTCCAGCATGTGGAGCAATTCGGCTTGGATTGAAGAATGTACGGTGCAGCTGGTTTGGAGAGAGACAGAGAAGATATTAATAGTCTGCCAAATGTTGGAAAAATCATGGGAAAAGTAAGGAAGCTTGGAACAAGAAAAGACATAAGGCGAAAAATTGGAGACTCGAGCTGCTACGAGAGAAAGGATTGGGATTTTGTGAGGAGCAAAACGCCATTGGTTTTTAATACTAAGATAGGAAGAGATAAGATTAGATGAGGACACAGAAAGCCGTTTAATTAGAAAATTATAACCAAGCTGCGATCTGCGGATAAACAGTGGTTGCATGGCAGATTCAGAGAGGATAGCAAGAATGGGAGAAGATTTTAGCACTCCAATGCACAACCGAAGGCAGCAGTTTTGAACTTTGTCCAGTTTGGCGAGGAGAGATTTAGAGGAGATGCCAGTTGATCAGTATGAACAATTAATTGCTTTGAAAACGTGCTTAAAATCTGAAATTCAGAAAATTTACTCCGTTAAAGAACTCAGGAATTATTACTGATAAAATTCAATAGCCTTGCATCCAGTTTTCTGGAGGTAATAACAGCATGCTGTCTATCTTTGACCCTTCCGGTTACAACTGCCACAGCTAAGAGAAGTTTCTCGAAATTAAAACTGATGAAAAATTATCTTAAGACTTCAATGGGAGACAGGAACGGCTTTCAGACTTGTCCTTATTGTCGATAGAGGCAGGAAATCTAGAAAAACTGTAATCATCTTCATCTATGGATAATTTAATAAATAAGCTCGCCGAAAAAAGGCGAGAAAAGTGTATTTTTGATTAAAATGGAATTGTTTGGATTGAATTGTAACTTAGCTCCTAGCAGCATTTATTGTAAGTAATAACTTATAATCAATAAATAATTATTTTAATTTAATTTTGTTTCTTTTGTGAAAAATCTTTACACTTTGTTGGGGCCCACAACAAATTTTGATACAGGGCCCATCTAAGGCAAGTTACGCCACTGTGCTTAAATATTAAATATACCCAATTCGACTTATTTATGATTGATCCTAAATTGTCTTAGAAGTCCATAAAATAAACCACTTTATTTAAGTTATTTTCATGGTTCAAACTTGTGAAAAATATAACAAAAATAACAATATTTCAAATGATCATTATTTAAAAATAGCGTTAAGCACTTAATTAGTTATTTTAATTTAATAGCTGTAACAAGAATCCAATGTTTTCAACATACTATACATGTTACTATTAACACCAAAGTTAGTGGAAATTCATAATTGTTTATATTTTCGATGTTTCAATTTGGACGAACTTTTAATAACCGAACTTAATCGGGAAATTAATACAATGTTTGATAAAGTTCAGTTATTAAAAATTTTCACTGGAAAATATTTTTGGATAATATTTGTTTATATTACAAAATATGAAGTAATTAAACTGGTCATTAAATAGATCGTTTTTTAATAATTTTCCAGTAAATTTGGAAAAGTGATCTTTAAATCGGTAAAACTAGAAAAAAATGTTACTTCTTTATTATTTGAAAATCTACTGACCATTCGAAAACCTGCTAATTAGCAGATTTATTAAAAACTGCTAATGCTAATTAGTCGATTATACAAATTAGTCAATTATGCTCATCACTGCAGTGAGTTCTAACGTTATTTTTTTCATCTACTTATTTTCGGAATAATCGCATAAATTAACATTATCGTAAGCTTCTTTTATATCAATGAATACTGTCTTGTATATTAATCATTAGATACATTTATTTGTAAAATTACACTAAATAAATATTTCCTATAATAAGAAATATAATTTTTAATTTATTTACAAAAATTTCGTTACAAGTAAATTTAAAGCAACGGTTTTTTTAGATTTAGCCCAGGCAAAAATCTGAAATTACGAATGATACATTTATTGGCTTATAAAACATCTAAAATACACTATTAAATATTAAATTATGCTTAAAAAATCCGCATTAACTTTACTTTCCGTCTATTAGGATTTAGGAAAAGGACGTTAGAAGTAAACTCCTAATCCTAAAAAAATTTAAAAAAAAAAAAAAAAAGAAAAGTTATTCTTTGTTATTTAATAAGGAATTTAAATAAAACGCAATATACACGTGCATTGTTTTCAATTTCTAGTAAAAGCATTTGTTCGCTTACAAATTACTCTTTTATCTAAACTATTTCCCTTGTTTTCTGAAACGCCGTATTTTTAATATACATACATATTATTATCATCAGGGCTGTATCTGTAGGGGGTTTTCAGCCCCCCTCCCTTCACCCCGAAATATCTGCGAAATAATAACTGCTTGAATTAAATAGACCGACATTCAGAATAAATTGATTTCTTTTCAATTTTTGACAAAAAAAAAGAAAATTGAAATTTTTATGAATTCTATCAACTATTTTTTATTTATTTTTATTGTAGTGTTTAAATATTGCATATATAATACGAGTAATTGACTACAAGGCTTTCGTGTACTATTTATAAATAAATATATTTCATGATAATACACACACACACACACACACACGCATATATATATATATTGTTATCGCATTATTATCGCATAATAATCACTCAATTATATATGCATTCCATATCTTATTTTAACTTACATTTTTATTCTTATTTTATATTTCCCGTAATAACCAGAATTTATTAGCACTTATTTTTATCATGTACTTATTTTTATTACGTATCATAAAAGGCAGACTTTTGATATAGCCAGAGGATACACAGATATGAACTAGTACAATTTTTACGAAGTAACGAAAGAGTCTTGTCTTATTCGTTGTAATCGTTTTACCCGCGATTATCATGTACCTCTCGTTCTTAAATAAAACTTATAAATTTTCGAATTGAGAATTTCAATGATATTGGCTTTGGCTAATGTCCGCGATTTCTACTTTTAAAAAGTTATCGTCTCTCGGCACGATAACAGTATACATATATATAAATACTTCAAAATACAAAAAACCACACAGAAGAAGACGTGGTTTACAAATAAAATGAGCTGAAAATTTATACCTTATATATTCCGAATATGTACGGGTCACATAAGAACTCCGAAAACATTACATAAGCTGAGCATAATAACAAATAATCTATGTGAGTGCGAAGAAATTGGCTCAACTAAATACATTATTTGGCAATGCGAAATACATGATGATCATAGAACAGAATTTTTAAAAAGAATATTACCATTCTATAAGATTATGCCAATAACCTTACTACAGATGGTGCGAGAACCAAATCAGGAACCTACTTACATTTTGTACCAATACATAAATCTCAGTAACATAATTAAAATATAATTGTATAAAATATAATTTATTTTAATAATTTATAAATAATAATAATAATAATAGCTTAATAAAATAAAATTAAATTAAATTAAATTTTAAAAAAATAAAGAAAGTTAAATAGCCAGGTGGCAAAAGCTATGCACAGAGAAAGAATATATATATAAATATTTTCATAACCCCTCCCGAAATCTTGGTCTAGATACGGCCTTGAATATCATACACACTGACTGTAGGAAAGTAGGGTTTGAGGAACACAGCAGTGAACTTCGAATTGACTAACCTGCAAATGTTCGTTATTAGAGTCGTTTCGTATGTTTACTTTAAATTCTTTTAACAGTATTTTTTCACTTCTGCATATGCTTCCACTATTAATGGTTTTCGTTGTTTTGTCGAAAAGAAAAAAAATGCAATAGTCGAATCAAATAGCATGAAAAAATTGCGAATTTAACTACTTTTATACTTAAATAAATGACCGCGGAATTCAGAATTACTTTCTTCGACCTCAGTTTGAGTTTCGACAATTACGACGCATTGTTGCCAACACGAAATCTTCCGTACGCTTTCCTGTTTTGTTTTTTTTTCTTAATTTGTTATATCAAATAGAAATTAGACGAAATGGGACCAAGTCGTCATTAATATAACCTTAGTAACTAACAATCGTTTTTTTTTGTGAATAATTGTAAATAGTCGAAATCCGGACTGAAAAATATTATTAAAGAAATTTGCATCTTCGAATGTAAACGAAAGTTCTACACGTAGATCTGACTACTCCGGAACACTGCTGTATACTATTTACTCAAACAGTTTTCTCATTTGATTTTTAAAGTACTACACCTGTGTGCAAGGGCATCGCCAGCCGATAGGCCCGGGGGGGGGGGGCAAGATGATAAAAAAAGGATATGAGGTATAGAAAAAATAAAATTTATAAGTTGTAAAGGCTTAATATTTTATTAAACAAGAATAAAATCTTAATTAAAACATCATTTTCGTGGGTTTCTGGCAAATTATTCATGATTACGCGCCTATGAATACTCATTATAGCCAGTTGATTAAAAACTTTCAAGGCTCCAGGGGGGGGCAGCTGCCCCCCCCCCAAAGACCCCCGCTGGCGACGCCCATGCCTATGTGTAAATAATTAAAAAATTCAGAAAAAGAAGCACAATATCCTCCATCGGATTTACACACACCCCGAAACACAAAACAAATCTGTATAAATAGAAACGAATTATTGTTTCGTTGCTAAGCGCAAAACTCAAGAACGGTTGGACCAATTCCGATAATTCTTTTTTTTTTTTTTTTTTCTCTGGACTCGCTGACAAAGAGCATTGACCCATGTTCGACAAGAAAGGAAAGTATTGATGAATTAATTATTCAGATTCGTACGCGGTCAGATATCGCATCAATGAAGGATACAAGGGGAGCGACAACAGTTAACGAAGGAAAGGAGAGAACAGATGCAGCACAATAGGGAGCAGGAATATTAAGTCTCAGAAGTTGAGAGTAAAGAAGGAAACGTTCAGACGACAGTGTGGAACATTCGAAAAGAATGTGGTTAGAATTACATTCGTGGGCATCATTTGGAGGATGTAGCGGACAGTAAGGAGAGTCTGAAAGTGAAACTCGATAGCGAGATGAAGGAAGCAAACTATGATCGAAACGCAATCGACATTTAGAGGAAATAAAATAGCGCTGCAAAAACGGAAATTCATGGAACCAAGGATTAACTGGAATATATGGCTGAATAGAAAGATAAAGGGAAAATTGGTTAGAAAAGGAGGAAGGATATGAGTCTGACCAAAACCTATAATGGAATTTTTTAGATAATGCAAGTAAATTATTAGCAGTGAACTTATTAATGGGGAGTCCATTAACAGCTGCATCACGAGACAACTGATCAACTCTGTCATTTCCTTCTGTACCAACATGGCCTGGAATCCAAAGGAACTCGATCTGAATGTGGTAAGTTTGGAAGAGGTTATGGATAATCGAGCGAATACGAAGAATGATTGGATCACAAGAAGGATGAGGAAAAACAGATGAGATAGTTTGTAAAACACTTTTAGCATCAGAGATAATTAGAAATTTATTATTGTCTCGTATTAAGGATATGTAAAGAATGGCTCTTAATATCGCAACCGATTCTGCAAAGAAAATAGAGCAAGTTGGAGGAAGTTTATAACTTTCAAAGTAGTTGTGAACAGCATATAGGAAGGATGCTCCAACGCCGTGAGGACCCTTCGATCCGTCAGTATAAAGAAGAGAATGAAAAGGAAATAGAGAGTTAATAGTGTTAAGGAAATCTTGATTAGGTTGTGGAAGGGATTTAGAGTAAGTGGACAGCAAAGATAGATTAGGAGGAAAGAGAAAGTCTGTAAAATGAAAGGTAAAGTAAGGAAGTTTATTATGTATTATAATTTGTGGAAGAAATTTAACAAGTCGATTTGAGATATGAGAAAGAAGGGGAATTTTTTTGGAAGTGAATCGCCAATTCTGAAGTAGGGTGGAGTAGGATGAAATAAGTTTTGAGGAAGAAACTGGAAGCCGTTTTAAAAGAAAGCGATATCCCAAGTGAGATCTACGGATTGGTAAAGGGAGAACATTGCATTCAGCATGTATTGCAGGAATGGGAGTTGATTTAACGGCTCCCAGACATAAACGAAGGAAGCAATTCTGGACCCGATCCAGTTTACAAAGGAGAGATCTGGAGGAGTTACCATAGATAAACGAACAATAATCTAGTTTGGAACGTACTATAGATTTATAAAGGACAATTAAGGTACTAGGATCTCCTCCCCACCTTGTTGATGAAATAGATTTAAAGAGATTTAGTCTTTTATTTACCGACATATGAAGATAGTTAATGTGCTCAAGAAAGGAGAGACGACTATTTAGGAACAGACCAAGGTAACAAAAATTTTTAACTAAGGGAATAGGAATGTTATTTACTGAAGGGTTTATTAAGGAAGGATTAAAAGGTCGATAAGTAAAATTAATACAAGCGGATTTAGACGGTGAAATAAAAAGGTGTAGATCTGAGAGTGAATCATTTAATAATGACAAGGAATTATTCATTTCTTCGTTTGCAGAGCTAAGATCGTGAGAACTGGAATATAGAAGGATGTCATCAGCAAAGAAAAGGGAAGACGACCCTATCCGGAGGGAGTCTATATTAAGAATATATATATTGAAAAGCGTAGGACTTAAACAGGAGCCCTGTGGAAGACCATTGTATACAGTTCTGGAAGTAGAGTCAGGAGGTGTAGAAAGATGAATCGCACGATTCTGGAACAACCTAATAACAATTGAAATAAATTGAGATGGAAGATTAATAGAAAGCATTTTATTTTGTAAGGTAGGAAGATAAACATTATTAAAAGCATTGGAAATGTCAAGAAATGCGGCTAAAGTATAATTTTTATTTAAGAATGAATTATAAATGTCCGAAATAAAGAGACTAATGCAATCGGAGGGACCAAGGCCAGGACGGAAACCGAACATGTTACTAAAAAGTAAATCATTACTATCCAGCCACCAAATAAGATGTCTGTTTAGGATATTTTCGAAAAGTTTCCTTAGACATGTAGCAAGGGATATTGGACGGAAGGAAGAAGGATCTTTTTTAGGGACTGGAATAATCACAAAGGAGTTCCAAGTGGGAGGAAGAGAGCCAGTGGATAAAATAGAATTAAAAATATTAAGAAGAATTTGAAGAGATTGGTTGGACATATTTTTTAGAACTCGATAAGGTATACCGTCTAAACCTGGGGAAGTATCATTGGCATTGTTTAATGAATAACGCAGTTCATTAATGTTGAAGGGTAAGGTGAGGAAATGAGGAGAGGATTCGTTAGAAAATGAAGGAGGGAAAAGTTCTTCCGAGCTGGGTACATACGAAGGAGAAATCGAGTCTGAAAAATTAATCAACTTTTGCAATGGAACATTGGAAGATATAGGATTAGGAGAACGGGAGACTTTAAAAGCTCTAGCCATCCTCCAAATTTGAGAAAAGGGAGTATTACGGGAGAAAGAGGAACAAAATTTTTTCCAGGAATCTTTTTTGGCTGATTTGAAAACAAATCTAGCCTTCGCAATCATTTGTTTATAGATTAGAAGATTGGAAGTCGAAGGACAAGCTCGGAAAGTTTTGAAAGCAGATATACTGACATCATAAGCGGCTTTGCATTCATTATTCCACCATATAGATGAAGCAGTGTGGTGCTTAGGATTTTTAGGAAATTTGATTAGTGGAGAGGAGGAGGACAAACTTGAATTGATTAACTGTGTGAATGAGTTATACAACTGAACAGGATCTATATTTGTAGGAATACAAGAAAGAGATGAGTCCAGTGTGTTTCGAAATTTTAGCCAGTTGGTTTTGTTAAGATTCCAACGACAAGCTTGAAGGGGTTTATGGGATAAAGGTAAAGGAAAATTATTGAGGGATAAAAGTATAGGAACATGATCGCTGCCAAAAGTGTTGTCCAAGGTTTTCCACGAAGAATTAAGGCCGACGTTGGGAGAAGTGAAAGTTAGATCAATGGAGCTATATATATATCGTTTGATTTTTAAAATAAGTAGGGGAAAGGTCGTTTAAAAGTATAACATTAAAGTCAGAAATGATATCTTCAATGACCAGGCCATTAGAGTTACTCGAAGAGCAACCCCAAAGAGGAGAATGAGCATTCCAATCTCCTCCAACTATAAAAGGATGTGGAAGGAAGTTAAAAAAAGAAGATAAAGGAAAACTGTGAAGATTATAATTAGGAGGAATGTAAGCAGATACAAGGTGTAAGGAGTGAGCATATTTAGTAGGAATTGAGACGTGAACAAAGTTAGGATTGGATGGATCAGATGGAAGAGGAGGAACAATGTCATGAGAATAAAAAGGAATACCATTTCTAATTAAAATTGCTGACCCTCCGTACCCATCCTGACTATATTAAATCCTTTAACAGAGACATCAGAGGAGTTATTAAGCCAGGTTTCTGAAAGAAGAGCGATGCTAATTTTGTAGTGTTGCAAAAGGTGCTCTAATACATTTTTATTAGTTCTCAAGCTACGGCAGTTCCACTGTAAAATATTAAGATTCAAGAGCATAATGAATGGACATAAAAGAAAGAACGGGAAAATAAAATGGAGGGAGTAAGGAAGGGGAAAAATGAGAGATTAGGGAAGAAAAACAAAAATAAAATAGGCATTGAAATTTTCCACTTATAAGGTTGAAAAAGAAAGAAAGAAACCTCTGCGGAATAAAATAATTTAAAAGATAAAAAATAAACAAAAAAAAAAAAAAAAAAAAAAGGTAGAGTAGACCGTCGCCCTCTGCTACCAGCTAGCCTAATTAAAGGAAGTATAGAGAGGGGTGGGCTGAGTCATTTAGGAAGAACTGCCATTTTTGCCGACTCACTAACCTATCAAAAGGTAGTGTGCAAAATGGCCAGTGGAGGATAATAGAAAGTAGTCTATTTTTTCTTAACGAATTCACTGACATCGTCACAACAATGAGGAGAAAATAGTAAATGCACAGAGATAGAATCCTTGCTGACTTAGCTATGTTAATAAGTAATGTTATAAACCATCGCCCTCTGCTACCAGCTAATCTAATTAAAGGAAGTATAGAGAGAGGATGGTAGAAGAAAAAATAAGTTATCTAATAGCAGATTGTAATCCTCAACTCTTCACCCACCCCGAAATATTTCAAATTAAAGAACCTGTCGCCATGGAGGACTGATGTAAGAATGAAAAACAAACCGGCCATTATCGGTAATTATTCAACAGTTTTGGGGCCAACATGAATTCTGAATAATTTAACCTCGAACATAGTAGGGTCATCATGCTGTGGTTAAGAGGAAAACACTTTCTAAGGACCCACACTACTACTACTATCTGCATGTACATATCTTATGATAGAAGATTATTTGTTATCGTGTAGTATCAACGTGCGTTTACGCGTTAAAGTGATTAATTGTTTTTGCGCTGATATCAGTGATAGATAGATAACGTTTTCAAACGGAAAATACGAGTAAGAAATATATTTATATAAATAATAATTAGTACCGGAATATAAAATTAGCGAACAAAATTCCGAGAGCGAAAAAAACGGTAGCGCCACTGAAGTTAAATTTAAACAAATTCAAGAGGCAGTACAGTGAGAGCAGTGGTAGCGGCGTAAACATACCTCACAAAAAAAAGAATAAAAAAGTAGAAGAGGAAGAAATGGACAGCGAAAGTGGAATAGACATAGCCGAGAGTCTGGAAGAAATAAAAAGAGACATGACGGAAATAAAAAAGTTTATCGAATTCCTGTCGGCAAAATATGACGACATGTATAGAATGCATGAAATGTTGATAGAGGAGCTAAAGGGGCTCAAAGAGCACGTGGTCCTGCTGACAGCGGAAACAAGGAAAAAGGACGAAAAGATCAAAGAACTAACATGTACAGTTCATCAGCTGGAGCAGTACGGACGAAGGGAAAACGTGGAAATACACGGAGTAACGGAAAAACCGGAGGAAAATCCCAGAGAAATTGTAATCAAGACGGCCGCAAAAATAAATGTAACAATAAAGGAAGAAGACATCAGTGCGGTGCACAGACTACCGTCGAAAAGCACCACATTGCCAAAGCCGATAATTGTAAAGGCAAGAAGGAGAATAGCCGACGAAATGATGGAAAAAAAGAAAGGGATAATAATATGGGACAAAGACATTTCAAACGCTGAGAGTAGCCTAAAAGTGTTTCTGAACGAGAACTTATCCAGGTTTTACAGAGGACTTCTATGGCAAGCAAAGCAGAAGGCCAGAGAAGCTAACTATAATTTCGTATGGGTGAAAAGAGGAAAGATCTTTATGAAGAAAACCCCGCAGGGAAAAGCAGTTAAAATAAAAGATACGGACGATTTAAGCAAACTAATATAAGAACATGTTAGAGTAGCGGGGAAGAAATACGGGAAATCGCGGAATACGTAGTTGTAAGATTAAAAATAAGACAATATTCGAAAAGAATTATAATAATTCGATTGCACAAATTAGTTATGAATTGTAGAAATAAGATTAGAATAAATAAGACGGTACTGAGCGAACATGTGTATATGAGTGTAGACAAGGGTAGCGTAATATGGTGCTTGGTGCGCGTGTGTTATTGGGATTGTGCGTATGTGTGCGCGAGAGAAAGTGTGTACAGGTGTGGTTCTAGGAATAGTTGCGGATGGTGTGTTGTATACATGTGTGTGTGCGTGGGTGTTTGTGTGTGTTTTCTGGGTTTGCGAGCGGTTTTTGGTTACGGTGTGTGTGTTTCGGGTTGGTGGTGTATGGTGGTTTGATGTAGAGGTGTGTGGTGGCAAGGTGGAGGCGGTGTGAACAGTTTAGGGGAGAGAAAAGGAAAGAAGATAAGTGGGAAGCGAAAAAAGACAGTAAGCGAACGAAGGAGCAATAATAAGAGAGAGAAGCAGATGTGATAAGAGATATGCAAAGGAACAATGATGAGGAGGCAGGTGAAATAGATAAGATGCGCAGACGTGCTTCCACCGCGCCGCTGCAGGCCTCTAAGGTACGTTTTAAGTTATGTTTATATCGTAATCTAAACTATCCGTTTAAAAATGTTGTTAATTTCTTGTTTTCAGTCTTGGTGCGTTAAAAACTAACAATCTTAAAACAAACAGATAAAGGGGAAAAAGAGAGCCAAGGAAAGGAAGGAAGAAAGATAAATATAAGCTACGAAACAAAGAAAAAAGAGGTTAAATAAATAAATAAAATATAAAAAAAAATAAATAAAAAATAAATAAATAAATAAATAAATAAAAAATGATTACAAAATTAAATATAGCACACATAAATATTAGATCAATGAGGAAAAACTGGGAGGAAGTAGAGATATTAGAGGGAAGACAAGAATATGATATATTAATTTTAGGGGAGGTAAATATAAAAAAGGACGAAATAAATTTATATAATTTAGAAGGTTATGAGAAATGTCACAATTTGGATGCAGAAGGTGTAAAACATGGGATTGTGATATACTTAAAAGGGGACAAAAAAATACAAACTCAAATTAAAAACAAAAATATGGAAAATGCGGAATGTGTAATAATTAAAATAACTTGGTATGAGGAAAAACTATGTCTATGGGTGTTATACAGATCACCATCAGGAAAAGCAAACAAATACATTAAAGAAATAAAGGAGATTGACAAAAAATACATGGAAACTGTTCTACTATATATATAGGAGACATAAATATAAATACTGGAAAACATAACTCAGTAGCAACAAAATACATGAACACAATGGCAGGAATGGGATATGAAAGCAATTTAGAAGGATATACAAGAGAAGAATGGAGAGAAAACAGGTTCACACAAACCAAAATCGACCATATATACCCTAAAAAAAAGAAAAGAAACATCGACTTCGAATATTATAATACAGATATTAAAATAGCAAATCACAACATGATAGTGTGTACAGTAAAAATGGAGATGGGAAAAATCGGAGGAAAACAAATGGAATTAAACAGAAGTTTTTTAATGGAAAATAAAGTGAAAAACGAACTAAGACGCATATAGTGGGAAGGGAAATCAGATAAATTGGGCGCTGAAAATTTATACGAAAGCATAAAAGAAAAATTTGAAAAAGTATATACAGAATGTAGGCAAACAAAAAATACGTCAGGAGAAGGGAAAATACAAAAGAAGAAAGAATGGATGACGCAAAAAATAATTGAAATGATAAAAAAAAGAGACAAACTGCACAAAAAAGTAAAAAAGAATAATCAAAATATTGAGTTAAGAAGAAAATACAATAAATTCAGAAACCAAGTGAATGCAGAAATAAGACGGCAAAAAGACATGTTTGTCGGGAAAAGTTTTAAAGTGGCACAGGGGGATATCAGGAAAACTTGGTTAAATATAAACAAGATTATAGGAAAACAAAGGAGTCTAGGAGTAGATGAAACCATAAGTAAATACTTTGGCAAGGAACAAGAAGCAAGAGAAATTGCAGATAAATTCAGTAAAGAATTCAAAAATGGTATAAAAAAACTAGAACACAAATGTAATAAAGTGCTATTAGAAAAAAGAGAAGAAGATGAAGTAAAAGTAAACATGTACTTACCTAAAGCAAACGTAGAACAGGTGGGGAAAATAATCGATGGATTAAAGGAAACAAAGACCACCGGAATCGATGGAATAAGAATAAAAGATATAAAAACAGTAAAAATATATATAGTGAAGGAAATTACTAAGCTAATTAATCAGACGTTAAAAGAAGGGAAAATACCAAATGGGTTAAAAATATCGAAAACGAGACCACTATATAAAAAAGGGAAACACAGTGAATATGATAACTATAGGCCAATTGGTGTAAGCAATGTAATTGCAACAATATTAGAAAAGTACGTAGCAAATAATCTAACGAAGTGCCTACTAGAAAATAGGATAATTGACAAAACACAATACAGATTTCAAAAAGGAAATCCACATCGAAAGCAATCGGCGAGCTTACTGAAAAAATAAGAGATAGCTTTGAAGAGGGAAAGAAGGTGTTGATAACGTTCATAGATCTTAGTAGAGCAATTGAAACGGTTAATCATAAAATAATCATAAACGTATTAGAGGAAATAGGAATAACGAATAGTTTGAAAAATTGGTTTCAAAGTTATTTAACACAGAGGAAAACATGCGTAAATATCTTAAATGTGCAAAGTGAAAAAGAGGAGATGGATGTAGGAGTTCCGCAGGGTAGCAACCTAGCGCCAATATTGTTTATTATATATACAAATGGTCTATATAAGGAATTAAGTTACAGTGAGGTAGTCGCGTACGCGGATGATATAGCAATAGTTACGTCACATAAAGATATAACAGAACAGAACGTATATTTGGCTAAGTACAGTAATACAGTATTTATAAACAAAATGCGTACCAGCTCGAAAGAGACTTAACCGCATTACATTAGAGTGATAAAATAGAATATTTACGTATTGTTAACAAAAATATAAACACTATACAAAAATATACAAAGGGCAAAAAAAGTATAACAAAAAACCCAAAATAATCAAAAATTACAACCAATTGTTACCATTGAAAACATTACTTAACAGCCTAGAGCTATCACTAACTAACTAAATTGTGTTTAATCCGGCGATGCTTATATTTAACGTACATCCGGGTTAGTTGCTCGGAATCATAATCGCCTATATTCCTGATAAGCATATTGCTATGGTAGGAACAGCCATGAAAAAATTTATTTGCTGTATTAATTATAATAAAAT
The DNA here is from genome assembly GCA_039619475.1 of Icerya purchasi. Lineage (NCBI taxonomy): Eukaryota > Metazoa > Arthropoda > Insecta > Hemiptera > Monophlebidae > Icerya > Icerya purchasi. The sequence continues at coordinate 233,172,582 of CM077116.1, forward strand.
CTTTTACATAAGGCAATTAGTCATGCATATTATCTATTTTAGTCCAGCGGGGAACGTTTAAAATACCACGACAACATCCATTTTGTAGTAATTTAAATTAATTAAAATCGAAGTTTGAAATCGAGCACCAAACTGGAGCTGAATAAGTCAATATTGGTCTAATAATACTTTTATAGATAATAAGCTTGTTTGCAGTGTTTAAGTAAGATCTCCGATTGATAACTGGGTACAAAGCTGCAATGGTTCTATTTGTTTTCGCTTCAGCGTATTTTAAGTGTTCCTTAAAAGATAATCTTTTATCTAGAATTACTCCAAGATATCGAACATGATTAGCCCATTTAATCCTGGTGCCATTAATAATCAATTGCCTTGGAGGGGTGGGATATCTACGAGTAAAAAGTATTGCTTCTGTTTTAGTTGGATTAATTTCAATTTTCCATTTTTCCAAAAATTTTAAAACCCGAAAACTATGCAGCTGTAGACGATTATAAATAGTAGACGTTCTATACGAGCTACAGTATATAGCCGTATCATCAGCATATAAAGCTAAACTCGTGTGTTGCAACTTAGGGAGATCGGACAAGTAGACTGAAAAGAGAAAAGGCCCCAGCACACTACCTTGAGGAACTCCTGCGACGGCAGTTTTGGTCATTGACTTACCGTCTTGTAATGAAACGTAAAAAGTTCTATTCCGTAAGTAACTTCTAATCAATTTGATTAGATATTTCGGGAAATTATATTTTAACATTTTGTAAATCAGCCCGTCGTGCCAGGTCGTGTCAAATGCTTTTGCAATGTCAAATAGAATTAATCCAGTGTGTTTGTTTATATTAAAGTTGTGCGTCACATGATCAGTAATCCTAGCAACTTGATGCGTAGTAGAATAACCTGGTCTGAAACCAAATTGTTCCACTGGAAGTATGTTATTACTATCGGCGAAATTACGAAGCCTGTGTAGCATAACTTTTTCCGCTATTTTGCTTAAATTGCTAAGTAAACTAATGGGTCGTATATTATTCACTTGGGAAGAGTCTTTGCCTGGTTTAGGTAGCGCAATGATTTTGGCTACTTTCCAGAAATTTGGAAAATAGCCGAACCACATTGTAGCATTAATTATGTGCGTTAACTCTAGTACCCCCTTCCGAGGAATCTTATTTAAGATTTTTGCCGGGATATTATCATCACCACAAGAGTTTTTTACTTTAGATTTCTTCAGGTACCTAAATATTTCAGCAGGTGAGGCAGGACAAAACTCGGAATGAAAAATAGGAGAACCTGTAATGTTATTGAAATCAGAACCAGTTAGTAAACGTTTTACTGTATTAGTGACTAAATTATTTTGATATGTAGACGCAAGACGCGTGCTCGTTTTATGAATATTTGAGTAATACTCGGCTAACAATTCCGCTTTTGCTTGATCCTTATAAACATACGTGTTAAGATCAGAATCAAATAGCGGTGGAATCACCCCCATAGCTCTTATTATACCGCGAAGATACTTTCCATAAACTTTTATCTTGTGTATTAACATTCGTCAGAAATTTTTGAAATTTATCATTTTTGGTTTTTCTAAGTACAAATCTGACTATTTTTGTTAAGAATTTGATTACAGGTTTCAGATAACCAATATTAGAGTGAAATCGGTATTTTGTATAAATCCTCCGAACATAGTTTTTAAGTTTAATTATATTACGGACAATACTCGGAACGTAAACTTGCGGGAACATCTGACACGTCTTTTTTGGTATGAATAGATTAATACTGTCAGTAATTAATTTAGTAAAGTTATTCAACCTGCTATCAATATCAGAATTATCTTTAATTGGTTGATTTAAATTAATACTATCTGTGATATAAATTTTTTGAAACTATCCCAATCCGCATTATTAAAGTCTATATACGACTTACTATTTAAGAGCGGTTTTACATTATTAATAATCGTAAAAATTGGTTTATGATCAGAGATAAGATGATCAAACGTAACGGGGAGTTTTGCACTAACATTTTTTGCTACCATTAGATCTAAAACACTGCATCGAATCTGATTTGAAGAAGGAAAGTAAGTAGGTTCTCGAGGAGCTATTATTTGAAAATTATCCCGAATGGACATATTGAATAAAATATTACCTGCTAAATTGTTGTTGAAGCAACTCCATATTCTACTTTTAGCATTTAGATCGCCAACTAAAATAACCTTTGGATGTAAGTTAAAAAGTGATCTAATGTCATCAGCAAATTTTTGTGTAAATCTAGCTGGCTTATATACGGCGCAAACAACAAACGAGTTTAAATTTTGATTACCATGACATAAAAAATCAGAATATATTTTAACAGCAATGCATTGTACGTGCATTAAACGAGGTAAACGCAGTAAGACATGTTTAATATTATTGTTTATAATCAATGCTACTCCACCACTTCTACGATTAACATCTTCTCTATACAATTTGAAACCAGGAAATTTAAGGTTATATGAAGAGTGCAATTTAGTTTCGGAAAGGACAGTTATGTGAATCTGGTTATTGCAAATAAATTCATACAATTCCTCATACTTATTAGCGATTGAGTTACAATTCCAAGCAACTAGTCGTATCCCGTTAATATTGACAATAATTAGTCACAATTAAAAATAATTCTTACTTATAATTTCCGTAACCTTACCGATTACACTTTTTTTTTTTTTTTTTTTTTTTTTTTCTTGTTTGGGTTTTTCCCTGGGCTTGTCAGCAACGGACGATTACCCATCAACATGTGTACATAGCAGCAATTAGGAGTAACAAGGAATGGAATCTGATAAAGAATGCTATACCAAAGATGGAGAAACAATAACAATCAACGTCGAAAAATGCCAAACGTAGGTATCCTGAAAAGAAAAGAAATGACGAAGGTAAGAGCAAAAGGAGTTAGCTGTCCCATACCACGGTCACATCTGCAATTACAGAGCCCACAGTACAAACGGACAAAGGAATCTTGCTATAAATAATTAAGGAAGAAGAAACACGGGATGTTTAAAAAGCAGTTAGATTCATCTAGCACGAAACCTATATAGAACACAGCGCTTAGCGTCCGTAAACAATTATCCGAAAGTTCAATGACTTTCTCCATCACTATAAAGCAAAGTTTATAGTTTTTAATTATGAAACATTAATCATATTTATGGCGACGACTGCAGAAACAGCGCCTACCATTCTGTTAAAAGGAAATGAGCAGAATTTTCACTGAACACTATGGCCACACTGCAACAGCAGCGCCCGCAGTGCCGGCTAACAAGGAGTTCACCTATCTACCGTTAGGGCCGCAAATGCGACAGCGAGCCCGCAAAATTAACTGCGAGCTGTGCCTGTTTGTGACTGTAACTGCAACATCAGTGCGTGTTCTTCGTTTAGAGAGGAGTTCGTTGGGAATCACTGGACACGATAAGTTAGGAATGCCAAAATAGGAAATACTGAAGGGATTAGATATTAATATAATGAAGTACAGAGGATAGGAATTTTGCTACAATTGGTATGATCAACGTTGACTGTAATGAGAGAATAAAGGACACACAATATGGAGTTGGAACATCATGTGAGAGAAGCTCCGCGTATAGAGCTGCCCTTTCCGATGATAAAGAGGAGCATTCAAAGAATACATGATCAGAGTCACATACGACTGTGTTATCGATACACAGCGGACAAATAGGAGAGGACACTATGGAGAAACGATACAATGAAGCAGGAAGTCGACTGTGACCAGATCGAAGACGACAAATAGCAGATATGATGAATCGGGGAAGGTGCGGAAAATGTAGATACCATGGTTGAGTAGGTGGATTAGGGTGAATGGAAAAATATCGTGAATTAGGACTGGAGAAGGATGATTTATAAAAAGATTTCCAATTGGCCTTTTGGATACTTTTTGCTATATTTAATAATTCATGAGAAGGAATCCGTCCGACTGGCCGCCCAGAAGAAATAGCCGAACGAGCAAGATAATCCGCCTTTTCGTTGCCCGCAATTCCGGCATGACCAGGAATCCAAAGAAAGTCGATGGTTAATGAGTGCAATCTGCAAAGACTGAAAATCAGTGATCGGATGCGCAGAATAATAGGATCAGAGTAAGAAGGAACATATGCAGAGGATATACACTGAAGGGCGCTTTTGCAATCAGAAATTAGGAGGAACATTTTACATTGCGGAAAAGATGGAATGAGCTCAATGGCACGTAGTAATGCCAATGTCTCCGCATAATAAATTGAACAAAATGCAGGAATTTTGAACAGGCTGGAATGGTCAAGAGCAGGAATGTAGATAGATGCACCCACTCCGTGTGCCATTTTGGACCCATCCGTAAAAATTAGGGTATGGTTAGCAAAGAATGATGAAACTGCCTGGTTAAATTCATAAACTGTTGCATGAGCAGGGAGATATTTTACATAAGAAGGCAAAGAAAAAAGATTCGGAGAAGGAATAACATTTAATATCTCAAACTGGAAAAATGGAAGTTTATCGAAAGTTAGGATGAAGGGCGAAAACTTAATAAGACGCGAGGCAATGTGGCAGAGAATGGGAACCTTATTAGAGGAAAAACGCCAATCTTGCAAGAGAGAAGAATATGCAGGGACAAGATTGTTTGGGTAAATATGTAGACGTTTAATAAGGAACCGATACGCGAGATAGGATCTACGAATGGATAAAGGAGCCACATTAGCCTCTGCTAAAATCGCAGGAATAGGCGTAGATTTTAAGACTCCTAGACATAAGCGCAGGGCTGCATTCTGAACTAAATCTAATTTAGCTAGGGGAGAACGAGCAGCAGTACCATACAGAAAACAACAGAAATCAAGTTTGGATCGAACAATGGATTTGTAGAGCATAAGAAGTATCATAGGATCACCTCCCCAATGGGAAGAAGATAAAGACTTTAAGATATTCAAACGTTCTAGAGTAGACGAATGGAGGTAATTAATGTGCTCAGTAAAGGATAAACGGCTATTCAGAAAGATTCCTAAGTAGCGGAAGGAGGAAACAACAGGTATAGGTGTATTGTCGATATTTACGTTGATTGACTCAGGATTATAGGAACGAAATGTGAAAACAATGCATGAAGATTTTGGAGGAGAGATATATAGATGGATTTGAGAAAGAGAACTCTGCAGAATGTACAAGGATTCTTGCATGTTATTGCAAGCATTTAGAATGCTAGGAGCAGTTGAAAAAAGTAGAATGTCATCTGCAAAAAATAAGGAAGTAGAAGGTAGATTAAGAGAGGCGACACCAAGAGAATAAATATTGAAGAGCGTAGGACTAAGGCAGGAACCTTGCGGGAGGCCTCGAAAAACCTTTCGTGACTCTGAAAAGGAAGGAAATCTTAGAGTAACAGTTCTACTTAGGAAAAGACTCATGATTAAGGATGTGAAGTGAGAAGGTAAATTAATAGATAACATTCTGCTCTTAAGAGTTGGAAGGTGGACGCTGTCAAAGGCACTATAAATATCAACAAAGGTAGCTAGGGTATAATTTTTCTGGATAAACGATTTATAGACGTGGGACAAGAAGAAAGAAACACAATCAGTAGGACCTCGACCAGAACGAAAACCATACATGTTGTTAGGCAAGACATCATTGTTTTCCAGCCACCAAACCAGCCGCCGGTTCAACATGGATTCGAAAAGTTTCCTCAGACAACTTGCAAGAGAAATGCAACGGAAGGACGAGGAATTAATACCCTTGGGGATGGGAACGATGATAAAGGATTTCCATGACGGAGGAGCGGAACCTAGATGGAGAATAGAGTTAAATAGATTTAAGAGTATTTTAAGATAATATTCAGGAAGATTCTTAAGAACAATATAAGATAATCCATCTATCCCTGGAGAAGAGTTAGGATTTTTCGGGAACGCTGATAATAATTCATTAAAAGTGAACGGAAAAGTTAGAAAATGCTCAGAATGGCTTGCGGCAGAGATAGAAAGGTCAAATTCATCAAAGTTAGGAACATAGGGCGGAGCAACACAATCAAAGAAAGCAGCTAGCTTGTTCTCCGAAACGCCGGAAGTAAAGGGATTTAAGGACTGAGGGTTTCGGAAAGCCTTAGCCAACCTCCAGATTTGTGAGAGAGGAGTAGATCTAGAAAAGGAAGAACAGAAAGCAGCCCAAGACGCCTTTTTAACCTTTTTGAGAGTAAATCGGAATTTGGCATTAGCTCTTTTGTGAGCTAGGAAGTTTTCCAGAGAAGGAGCAGCTCGAAAAATACGAAACGTGGATACACTGGCTTGGTGTGCAATTGAACATTCCGCATTCCACCATAAGGACGACCGATTACACTAAAAATACTCTTTTGATGCATGCCATTAAATTCATTTAATATGAGCTTAATTACACGAAAAAGTTTATTTACATTAATATTTCTAAATTTATTTAATAACGAAAAAAAAATCGAAAAATTATCAGGTTCAGAGTTATTCGGACTATTATGTCTAGTCACCTGCGCATAAGTTCTTTGTGGAAATTTGCCTGCATTGGAAGGACAAGTCTTTAATTCTTGTGCTGTAGGTAAACCAGTTTGACGAAGAGAAGGCTCTTTTCCTCCCTGGCACGAATGATACGCACACAATGTGCACATTCGCTGGAATTTGCAGCATGAGGACCATCGCAATTGGCACGCTTGATTAAATTAGAGCTGATACAAGCACCAGGGGGATGGGTGTGTGCACAACGAACACACCTATCAGGTAGGTTGCAATTTAGTGACACATGTCCAAAACGTTGACATTTATAGCACTGAATTACCGGACTTTTTCTTACGTATTTTTCCCATCGAATTAAACAATAGTTTATATGTTTAATATTAAAAATGTCTTTACTATTTGTCCCAGGAGGGAACGTAGCGATGAAAACAGGAAGGGGAATCCGTTCACTCGTCTTCTCATGCTTTTTTGTAAGTTGCGTGATACTTAATACCGTGCAATATGATTCTAGTTGAACCTTGATATCTTCTATTGTAAATGTAGTCGGAAGTCCTTTCAAAACAAGTTTTAGGGGCTTACGCTCTCTCGGCAGATGTGTATAGAAGTGAATATTATTAATTTTAAGAGTAGAAATTACTGCATCGTAATGTGCACTGGTGTAGACGTAAATTCAAGTTTTATTATTATAATATTTTATTTTAAATTCCGAATTTACTAGAATAAGTAAATGGGCACACGATAAAAGTCTAAGAATAAATGTAAAAAAGACTAATAGTACTGCGGAAAAAAACAGACAGCTCTGATTTCTATTGTCCAAATATAATAATGCACTCAAACGAATGTGTACACTCGATGGGGGAAAGATGCGAATGCGAAATGAAAAACTGTCAAAAGTTAGACATTGTAACGCATTATAAACATTTTTGGACGGTAATGATGGACCAACACTTAAGATGGGACATACATATGGAATACATTGCGAAGAAAATAAGAGCAGTTTTACCAGCTTTATATACATTAAAGAAATATGCAACAAATGAAACATTAAAAGTAGTTTATTATGCGCTAGTAGAGTCGAGGATCAGATATGGAATTCAGGCGTGGGGAATGGCGAGAAAAGCATACCTGGGGAAAATAAATAAACTGCAAATTAAATGCTTGAAATTAATAGGAAATCCTTAAGGGGAGAAACTGGAAGTGAAATCATTAAAAAATAAGACGTAATGAGCATAAGAGAAATGTACTTATTACTGAAGATATAGGGGTACATATCAGCAGAAAAGAAAATTGAATTGGAGGAAAGAATAAACACAGAATACGAGTTGAGGGAAAAACTTTCGTACCAATTGCCGTTAGCAAGAACAAAGATGGGGGAGCAAACGGATAAATATATTATAACTCAGATGTTGAATAAAATACCCAAAGAAATAATAGAGAAGGAAAAAATAGGGGAAAGAAAAAGGAAAATAAAGGAATGGCTTCAGGAAGAAGAAAATATAAAAAAAAATAATAAACATAAAATTAAAAGACAAAGCGCAACAAAAAAAGCTAGGAAAAAAAAAACAAAAAAAAACTGAATATAGAAAATAGAAATAGATTAGTAATTATTGATAAGTAAAATAGATAGATTAAGTAAATATTACACGATCATGTATATGTATTATTTACACTGTACAACAAACTAGAGAAGGAGCATCAGGAACTAAACATATTTGATAGTTGTTCGGGCGAAGTTTTAAAAATTGTCAGAAGTTTGACAACGTAAGGCTGCTGTCGTTGAGAATATTGATATGTATGTGGGTGATTGTTTTTCATCTGTGGGTTTAATTGTACTTGAATGTGTGTGTTTTGCGTGAGCATATGAAGGTGTGTGGATATATATATATATATGTGCCGTTTGGCATTTCTTGTATTTATGTACTTTATTTTCTTTTTATAATATTGTGCTGTGCAGTAATTGGCGTAAGCTGTTGCACTAGCAAATTGTATAATGAATAAATAAATAAATAAATAAGTTAATTTAAGATGGTAAAATGTCAAATAGGATAATTCGTCGACAAGCGTTTTAGCTTGACGAAAATTTTTGTATGTAAAAAATTATAAATACATATTTTTCAAAAAAAAAAAAAAAAAAAAGATCGGGGCTGTGTTTTATATATTTTCCAGCAAGAGAAAATAGATCATTAGGTCGCAAATGATTATGAAAAGACAGAAATAGAGAAATAGATATTTTTAAAAAAACTCCCGGAAATACAATTTATTAATGAAAAGTAAAACAGTAGCATATAAAATAAAATAAATCTGGAAATTTTATAAAACAAAACCAATTGAAGAAAGTATGCTTTTACAATTCAATATAATTGCATCTATACATTCTATTAATTAATTGGTTAATAAAAATAATGACAAAATAACAAACACAAAATAACAAGCATCTTGAGATTGCATATTAATTAAATATACTAAAAACGTCTTCTGATGGGAATATTTCATATTTAGTACTGGAAAAACGTAGATTAGGTAAAGATACTATCAGAATATCTGGATAAGATCTGAATTATTATCTCTAAAGCTAAAGAATCGTATTAGTAGCGATGAACGCAATATAAACCGGTTTGAACCTGAAACTTAACTATAGTCACGAACTGTTATATAAATAATTGCAAATCAGAACTACCGTTAAATAATCAAGCACCAGATGTGAACTTGAAGAAGAATATTAAAAATACCCCCAAATAACAGAAGAGACAAATTTATCAGTACTGAATATGTGATACGGATTCGGTATTTATCTAGCGATGATGTCAAGCTAGAAATTATTCTCTGGTTTAAATCGTTAATTTTTGATCTCTTGGCATCGTCGAATTGTTCGTTGTCGGCGGAGAATGGGACGTTTACACTGCTGAATATGTAATTTCCGATTCCGTTGAATTTTTCGGCACATGTTGTGTTAGGGGTTGTGTAGTGTGTGCGGTCTGCGACAGCAGGGTAAAATCTGTCGGAAGCTTGAGCCGCGAGAGAAGAAGAATCAGGCATTGTAGCATGTGTGTGATATGCCAGTAGCCTTATCAGTCTAAGTTTACCGTTAATTACATCGCGGTGTCTTCTCTTGCATCTCGCCGATCTTGCGAAACGATAATAGCCGATATTAGTTAGTTGTCGTCGTTGAGTTACCCGTTTTCTATGCTAGTCAACGCAACGCGGTGTGTCGCGGTTTGGTATGTTCCAGTCATCGTCATTTACAAATTCGAAAAAAGACAAATTATTATCGTATCGTCGATTCCGCGCCCAATTTTTTCTTGAAAAAACACGCCGTCTTAGTAAGCATTTAGAGGGAAATTTAGATAAAATTCGTTCCGTCTCGCTTCCGATCTAGTCACGGATCGATTTATTTTGCACGTACGCGACCGTGTTTCTGTATTTTTTTAGTAAAAATTTGTGTTATTGTTGTGAAAATATATGTTTCTTTTATAAAAGCTGTGCCTTATTGCGGTGCCATCGTGAAGCCTTCCGTAAGGGGGAAAATACGCCTGCTGTGCGACGGCGGGTCCGGTGAAAAATATAAAAGCAAAGATTATTTTTTTATTATTATTTTAGCCTAAAGCTCCGCCGCGGAACCTGTTAGTAGTGTGACACGGTCTGTGTCACTGACGCCTGTGCATGCGTAAGACATATATATATATATCTTTTGTTCTTCCGCCTTCGTGAATACAGTTCCTTCGTATTTTCGTGTGTTCGGCAATTTCTTTTTTGAAAAAAAATTTAATCGGGTCAAAAGAGGTAAAACATTGGCTCCCGGAAGCAGGAACCGGACGACAAAAAAAAAAAAAAAAAAACCAAATTCATAACAATATATACCGCGTATAAAACGAAAGTTGCCAAACGAAATTATGGCATGGCCATTAAACTATTTTAGAATATTACGTGTAGAGAAAACGCCATAGTGCTCCTGATTGTGCGTTAAAATAAATTACAGACGCCCTCATCGAATATTGCCAAATAAATAAATGTGGTTCAAGCATCTGCAAATGAAACTGTTTCATCGTATGCTGACGGAGAATTACTGAGACATATCGGCGTAATGCGGTTGCAACGTATCTTTTAGAGCAGGATACGAGAAAACCCGTTTCTTTAGTCCATTGTTAATTTCTCGATTTTTTATAGTTCATTTCAGTTAGTCACCTATCATTAATACTTTTACATATACTCGTATGTGTATATATACTACCGTAATTTTACTGTTTAGATATTCGAGAACTCTAACCCGAGAGCGGGTCGTCAAATAACTGACGAATTAAATTTGAATAGAAATATATTTCAGCGTTCGTATAATCGGAGAAATATTTTTGAAAAAGTTAAAATATCAATCAGCACACTGAGCACTAACTGTGCCGCTGCTATTAATACGCGCTCCATGCGAAGGTCCAAGAAAGATAGATTTGTAGTAATAGTGTTGCTGCCCAACAAGAACTGCTAACCAAGTGACTTTAAGTCGCATGCCGAGAAGGGTGGGTTTGCAGCAACGCAAAGGTGCTGTCCAATAGGAACCGGTGATCAAATTGTTCTGACGTTCTGAAAAGAACGCGATTGTAGATGTTGTGCGCTGCTCGCGATAATAATGTTAAGTGCATTTCTAGATGCGTAGTGGCCAGGTACAGATTATCAGGCTACTGAGATAAAAAATAAATGACAGCAATCGCTTCTGGCGGTACGTAGCTCTGAGAAGAACTGTTAATTTGTATTAATGTTAATGCTGCCCAAATAGAATGGTAACTAGACCGGCTCTGCCAGAACCAAAGCGCTTGAAGAAATGCTAAAGACCGTTGATATAGAAAAGTGAGAGATATGTAGGATTAGAACTTGCCTGGGCAACTTAGTCCTTTTTTAACATAAGCGGAAAGCAAGAGTGCATATTTTTCTTGTTAGGAAAGCGTGGGAGTAAAATTATAAGGTTTTCTCCCGGCATGAGACAGGATTTTTTAATGCGGAATAGATCCAGTTCCACTGTAGGTGGAAACAGAAGATTGTAGTGAAAGGTAAAGGAGACCTCTCATCTCTGTTGAAGATAGAAAAAGCAGTCTGTAAGACAATATTGAGTTTTAAGTCTCGATTAAGCTAGCGATTGGTGTAGTAGGTTGAGACAATAGTGTCTAAACGGAGGACTTCGTTTTCGATAACCTACGTATGTATAGATTAGTGGAAACTGCGTTACCCCAGATAGTGATGCCATGGAGTGAGGCTGAGCGGAGGATAGTAGCGTGTCTAGCTCGTTTGCATCTCAAGAAGAGTGATACTTTTACAGCGCTATTACCATTATGTTTAGTATATAGACAATGTCGACGCTATAAAAAAGTGCTATCAGTGAATATATCAAAATATTTGGCAGAGTAGAATAGGAGTAAGATCATAGGTTAGAGTGGGGACAAATTTATTTCGTTTTTGGAATAGAAATGCTTGGCTTTTTGTTAGGTTTATGTGTATTTTTCAATTCTTGTAGTCGATGCAGGGTATCGTGCAGGCGCTGTGGTAATGTTCAGCAATTAGGTTTGTTATTAATGGTATGAATTATACAAAAGGTGAGATGCTTGTTCGGGGATCATTGACACTGGGCAATAAATAATGGGATTAAGACAAGATGACAGTACCGATTGGAGATAACTTCAATTTTATGGATATTGATGACGACATCATAGTGGCAGAGAAAGTTGCAAGATGACTGTGTCACTAAAAGGTTGATTTTCTTGATCAGTTTAGTAGCTGATATAATTGAAAATGTTGACGGTGTCACTAAGTCGTAGGTGCCTCGCCGAGAAGTATTACATCTTTAAAGTTATATACAGTATAAATAATAGCTCTTGAAGTTTACTTTGGATGCTGTTAGTGTTTCAGTAGGCAATATGTAAGTTGCTTTAAAGAAACTTGGTAAGTTTTCGGGTGCATCTGAATTAATGGAGAAAGTTATTTTAATAGCTTTTGCATAGAGAAGTAAATCTGAAGGGAAGCCAGGATTTTAGTAAATAAAATTAACCAAGCCTTACAGCTTCTGTAAGAGATGACATGCGGTTTCTCACAGTTAACACACTTAGTTGGAGAGTTTTTGTTTTGTCTACATTTTGTTTGACAGAGGAGTTCCAGTGCACTTCACGCTTCACGGAGTATAGTAGTGTACCGGTTCTGAGTGTGGCTAAATTTGCAGTACATTAGTGAGGCGTCTCTGCTCTGTGACTTCACAACTATTTGAATTTTCTGAATATCATACTGACTTGGGGAAGGTGACCACTACTTGGTAGCATTGGAGTCTTTATCTCCTACGGAATTATAAACCACATAATTTTAGGTGAAAGATTTCGGAGAGCAGATCTTCACATATGGTGTTCAGATGCATAAATTCTCAGATGCCTTGTAGAAAAACGTGGAGGAGTTTCTCAATTTGTAGCTTATGCATACAGTATTCCAACCTGTGTTTCTGAAAAAATACCTGGAAACAGTAAGAAGAAAAGTTAATTAATTAAAACTTAATTCAATCGGAAATAGCTGAAAAAAAGGAACCAATGCAGGACAACAGACCGAGAAGGAAAGGAACAGGATATAGGAAGCACAACAGGGAGCGAGCAGGAAGCCTCAGCTTTAATGGTAGTAAATAAAGGGAAGAGCGTTCCGCAGAAAGAGCAGAACACTCAAAGAAAATGTGATTTGCATCACAGACAACTGCTTCGATAGGATGTAGAGGTCAATAAGGAGAAGAAACCAAAGAAATACGATAGCGGGAAGAGGGCAATAAAGTGTAATTGAAGCGTAGGCGAATAATAGGGACAATAACAGAACATGTAAGAGAAGGGAATTCTAAGAACCAAGGATTAGCACAGGAAGGTTAGGTTGAATTGAGAGGTAGAAGGAGCGATCATTGGTAAAGGAGGAAGATGTACATATCCGACCAAAATTTAAAGTGAAATTTCTTACTTACGGAAGATTAGTAGTAGGGATTTCTTTAATGTAAAAGCGGGAACGGGCAGCAACCTGCGCTAAAACATCCGCCATTTCATTACTCCCGGATGCCTCTATGACACCAGGAACCCACAGCAGACCAACGCGGATAGAGTGATGAAAGGAAATATTGTGAATGAGAGATCGTATACAAAGAATGATGAAGTCTGATATTATCACATAATGAGAGAAGTTAAGATTGGAGGACATATAAATAATTGCACTTAGGATAATAATTAATTAATTTGTGAAAATAGAACAAAAAGGCGGAAGACGAAAGGATTCGGAAAAATTAAAATCGGGGAGAATAAAGGAAGCCCCGACATCACTAGGCCCCCTACAGCCATCAGTGATGATGAGTACATGAGAAGGAAAGAGAGAACTGATGGTGCTGTGAAATTCTTGTTTAATAACTGCCTGGGGCATTGGAGGAATTAGAACGAAAATATACTTTGGGAGAATGTAAGGGATCAAAATAATTGACGGAAAAGTATGAGAGATTATTACTGGAAATTATATGGGACGAAAAATAACTAAGACGACGAGGTATAAGAGCTAAGATGGGAATTTTCTTAGGAACACAACGCTAGTTTCTGACGATGGAAATGTAGGAAGGGATAAGTTGAGAGGAAATGCAAAGTACACGTTTAGAAAAAAAACGATAGCCCAAATAATATCTTCGAACTGAAAGAGCAGCTGCATTGGATTCAGCAAGCAATGCTGAAATAGGAGAAGATTTAAGAGCAATTGTGACGTGGTTTTCACCGAAAATAATGGACGATTGGTACAAAAAAGTCACGAAAGTTTAAATTGTTTTTTAAAGTGTTGTTCAGTTAAGTTTACACGGCACAATATGTTAGTAGCATGCATTATAAACCGGTTCCTCCACCGGTTGTGAGAGATAAAAGTGCAAGGTCATACGTATTAAACACGAGGTCGCTTTTTTTCTATTTTTTTTTTGACCTAGCCATTAGTCACTTGGCCACTATCACGTTAATATAGATCTAGATTAAAACAAAATTGGCTTTTTGTTGCTCCCCGCTGCTATTTCTTTTCTCCTTTTATTTTTTTTCTTTTTTTTTTTAACATGCGAAGCGCACAAGAAAGGAAGAAAGATGGATGTGTAATATGGCAGGGACAATTCGCCAACCGTCTATCGAGGCCATTTGAACAAGATAAATATTTATTATATGATCGGGATCGCATAATGTTCAGTTGTTCGTCGCTTTCAACTGAATAAGCTTCTTTTTATTCCTTCCTCTTACAAACCGGTATTCCCGCTCCATATTGTGCTTCATTCATTCTCTCCCTTCCTTCTCCTTCGGTTATTCTAGCTCTTGATTCCTTTCTGTCAGCTATCTCTGATCATGTAAGGATCTGAGTCTCTCTTTTCTCTCTGTTCCACTGTTCTTGGGCCAATGTCCATGTTGACGAACCCATTTTAAAAATAAATAAATAAATAAATAAATATTTATTAAAATATACATTATCAGACAACCATGACCGTAAATGTTTTAACACTAGCCACGCCTAACTGGATAGAGCCATTAGAAGAAAAAAGGGAGCTGGCCAAATCGCTTCGCCGGGAAAGTAAATTCCCGAACTCGTCTTGGAAGCAAAAATACGGAGTATAAATTGATACTGTGCTCGTTATAAATACAAGTTATACAACGTCCTTAACTTCGTGGTCGAAAATGATCACACCAATTTTTTTTTTAAATTATAAAATAATAATAATATTGTTTTATACTTTTTTGGGCGCGCCAGAGGCTATGATCCGCCAACTAAAAAAATTGAAAAAAGATCAAAAATTTAAAGACGATTAGCGATAGAGCTTAGGAAAGATAGAAGTACAGGTATTATAGCTGGAGATGGGTAGAAAAGGATAAAGCATTATAAGGAACAGGAAGACCCAGTGCTACGATTGTGAAGTACAAAGCATTCAGAAGCAAGGGTGAGGCATTGGAAGAATATGTGGTTTGCATCGCATACGAGAGCAGAGATAGAACTGTGAAGGGGCAATCATGAGAGGAGGATGGGGAAAAACGAAAACTTGAAGAGAGGAAAAGGGAGTGATTAAATCGCAATCTGATTAAAGAAACGATCGTGGAGCGTTGATAAGAAGTGGATTAAAACCACAGAAGGAGAAAAAATAGGTTGAAGAACACTTTTGGAATCGCAGACAATGAAGCATTTACTGATGATCCCTCCTATGGATGAAATTCTAATCGATCTCCGCTAATTGGTTGCACCGGAGCAGCTGTAAAAACTGGTTTGGTTTTTCGTGATTCTCGTTACATTCGAAATACAATTATTTAGCTTTACAGAAAATCGCAAAAATTGCAATATTCAAAGTTTATATCGATCATGCAAATCGCATGAAATGAAATGATGTTCAATTCACGACTAAATCCAACGCTAAAATTAATACCCAAACTATAAGTCTCCGACACGGCAAAACTTTGAGACGATTAAATTTTGTATAATAAAATTATACAAACCTCTTTCGGATTTAGATTCATCCTTACTAATATTTCTTTGGTTTTCTTTGTAAGGTCTTCTTCAAATTCAGACATTATATTACTATATTTATGTTTACTAACACTTTTTTTTTCTCTCTTTTCAGGTTCTCCTACAAATTTATTCTTATAATTTACAAATGTTTGAATATATAAAAACATATAAATTTGCCGCCTAATTGCGAGTAATCAGGACAACCCGATAATTACGGCACTAAATTAAATCGGTTCTATACTTTAATGTCATAATTACGGTTAACTGAAGTCGAAACCAGCCGGTGACATTGAAAACGCGACCAACTGCAATTTTTTTTTTTTTTTGTTTCGTTTTTTTATATATATATATGTATTTAATAGAGTAAATGTTAAAATAACTCAAAAATCTGAGATTTCCCTAAAGAATAAAAAACATTTTTACTACTAATTTTTTCCTCTAGGCATAAAACGGTATGAAAAAAACATTTTGAAGTACAGATTGATGCGATAACTTTCTTTATACGTTCTGCATTAAAAATTTTATGATTCATATTAAAGCGGTACTCGTTTAATTCTAACGTAGGTAATTAAAAAAACTGATTAACAATAATTTATCATTCTTAGTTACTTAATATCTGTAATGCAATCGAAAATTGGTACTTCGTACTTATTTCTCCGATTCGCAGAAAAAAATTGAATCGTAGATGTGGTTTTGGGTTTCGCGAATTCATCGGCATGTTTATATTTCAACTTTTTGTCTCCGTTTTACGGAGGAAATGACAAAGTGTGGAAAGTGATGAGATCGACGGCAGACAATTTTTTTGCGAAAAAAAAGAATACGATGCTGATAGAACAGTTACGACGTACGTAAAATCAAAATGTGAAAATTATAATCGGGACATTAGCAATCAATAATAATCAACATCAGTGGGAAAAATAAGACCCATACTGCCAGCTGATCAAATATAACGACGACACATAGTGCTGTCGATTGTTTCGTAGCACGTTTGACGATCCGGGGGAACCTTATAACGTCTTCGTCAAGAAACTCTCCTCGTGAGAGAGTCCTTTCAGGCACGCAGCGTAAATCCCGAACTATACATGAATAATCACACGCGGAACATACTGAGAGCCGAATTGATTTCGGATAAAACGCTTCGAGAATTCGATATCTGCTTCGCGCTCAGTTTCGAGTCTTTCGAGTGGAGATTTGAGAACGACGACTTCTTGATTGATCATTTCGCGAGTTAGTTGTTTTTGCTCCAGCTTCCGTTTGAATGAGGACCTGAGAACACTGATTTCTTTCTTTTACAAATTTCCTCTTTCGGTTCGGTCGATTTAACAACTAAACCAGTTGCTCATCTACCACTTTCGCCATCGGGCACAATCTTTACCTTTTTATTCGCTTTACATCGTTTAACAGCTTATGCTTTTGCCCTCGATCATTCCCGTCTTCGCCGTTGCCATTCAGATTTAAACATTGCCAATCGACAAATTAAAACCTGTTCGAATTCGCGACGTTCAACTTCGGCACGCGCTTTTGTCCGCGATATGTCTTTTGCTCGTCTACGTTCGATATTTTATTAATCGCGTACAAAATAGCCAAGTCCGCGCGAGATAATCCGCCTTTCTTTTTTTCGTTTATGAATTTCCAGATCGAAGTAAAATTGATTACGTGAAATTATCTACTTTAAAAACAATTTATGCATCCGGCCAAAAAGATACCCGTGTTAAAATCTGGGGGAAATTCGGTAAAACGCAATGATGTTGAAAAACCAACTCAAAATTGTAATTCGATTCATGAATTAAATTATTATATGTCTCTGTAGAGAGACGTGGTAAAGTTTCACTGGCTCTCTCGACATACCATGATGCCGCACAGCTTGTACTCATTTTAAGCAATGTGAATTGCAAAGATACACATACACAAGAGTAACTTTATACTATTAATCCAGATCTGTCGGAGAAGAGCCTTCAAAGCGGCGCACGAATCAGATACAATAAGGATGCGACCGCTGGCCTGTTTGAACAATAGGCTCTAAAGCTATACCGTCGAGCTCGACAACGAGAACAGAGTAATAGTTTTGGAGGCAGGAAGACGACGAAACTAAGAATAAAAGGAACGTGCAGTACGGAAAAGTAGGTTGAAATTTATTAACGCCAGTTAGCAAAATTAAATACCAAGGGCGACGGGAAAAAAAAAAACTTGTATTATTTATGATATTATTCATGATATTATTTATGATATTATTTATGATATTATTTATGATATTATTTATGATATTATTTATGATATTATTTATGATATTATTTATGATATTATTTATGATATTATTTATGATATTATTTATGATATTATTTATGATAACCAGTCGACATTGAGCGCTGTTAATGAATTATAGGATTCTTGATATGTATATAAGATCAGCAGCACTCAGTAAAAGATGTACTGCTTCTCCTATAAGGGGAAACGTGTAAATCATGAACAGATTTCATTTTAATTAAAAAAATACCCCCCCTTATTAATGCGTTTGTTCAATAATGCGATTGAGCGAATAAATTTTATTAACGAAGTAAAATTTTATTTTTTAAATATAAAAAATTTGTAAAAGCAATCAAGTTTGAGTTTTACCGCATGAGAAGCAATTCCGATTTTCTCGTCTCTAAAATTTCTCGCTCTACTGGTATTTTATTTACTCCAGAATTTGTAACACATGATGTAAATATAATCAGTGGGCTGCACTGCATGACCCGGAAGCGCGAAGTTATAAAATTATCGAAAAAAAAAAAATTAGGTTATCGTAAATGTTTAAAAACTGCGAGTGAAGATGAAAAGAGAAGAGAGAAAGAGTGTAGATCTAAAGACTGAGTTGCCGTAATACGTGGAAAATCTAATGCGCGACACTCTAGAAAAGGATGAGTTGCACTGACTGGATGATTTTTCGAACAGGAATTCTCATGACCAGACAGTAATCGCATAACTGCTATGTGTCGCATCGTCGATAACCAACGTCAATCCGGAGCGTCCATGATAGAACGAAATTAGTTGGTAGCTCATTTCACCGCGAATACGACTTCAATAATGCTGCAACTTTAATCATTCATGAACTATATTTGACGCGAACGGCACTCATCCAATGTTAGATAAATAGTTTCGACAACGGTAATGAAGACACTTTTTGGCTAACGGCGAAGCTGATAACACAGTTGACGACGGTTTCCTAATTTCGGCTAAGAAAAGAAGAACCTTAGTTTTGCGACGCGCAGTTCGCAAGGCAATTCATTTGAAAGGATATGTAAAGTTTTGCTTAGTGCTCAACACTAAACTGCAGTGTCGCAAGCGCATTGCGGAATGATGAATAATATTCAATGCACTTAGGGGCGATTTCACGGCCGATAAACAGATAGAAAAACTGCTTGTGTGCTTGAAGTCGCGAAAGATTTATTAAAATCAACCGAGTCAGTTAACCAGATGCTTTCAGAACCATCTCTCGTTCACAGTCGTCCAATTTGGTCATGCCGTAACTCTCCACAGTAACGAATTAGTTTCGATTGAGCCTACTGCTGTACACGACGAACCATCTTCGCCTCCACGCTATCAGGCGATACACTAACAAGGTGGATTCCAAGCAAGACGAAGTTTGCTCCCCCGTGTGTCGTTCACGTTATCCGCGAGCTGTGCTTCATCTATGCAAGCACATTTTATTATACGCGTTGTTCTCTCGTGCGCGCAGTACACATCAGAATTTCGTTAACCTTTTTATACGTGTATTCTATGTTTTAATTGTCGAGGACGTTCCAGACCGACACATATTGTTGTTACACAGTAAGAGAGATGAACTTCGTATTTTTAAACGGCATTTTACGAATTAGTTTGTATAGAAAAATACGCAATTTTCAATTAGAATCGCTGAAATTGTAAAGAAACATAACTTGTTCATTTACATGCAACTTACTTATAACAAGAACGCTTTTTTGCTATTAAAAACTTCTTCGCCGAACAACTCGCAGCGTAAAATACGTTCACGCTGAAAATTTCTTTAAAAAACATTTTATACTTCACCATGTGCCCAAATAACATCTATATACTTTATTCGCGCTAAAACGTCTCATAGCAGTTCCAACTTCACCTTAAAATATTGTACGCGTTTTAAAATGGGTAATTTTAAATAAAAATTACTTGAATTCTATCAAAATACCGGTTCCGGTACGCTACCGCTTATTTGTGTACAGCGAAATTTCCGAAAATGAAAAATAACGTAAACAATTTAAAAAAGCGACGATTTTAATCAGTTACTCCATCCCTTTACCTGAAATTAATCGATTTTTAGACGAATATATTACCACATCCACTTCCGATTGATTGACAACAACATTTGCTGCACTCGTTGTAATTTCATACTTTTAATTAACATTATAACTTGTTCGTGTGCATTATTTGTAAAATTTTTAAGTCGACGCTGACTGAAAATAAAGCAAAAAGGTGTAAATATCCGTAACATAAACCAAACTATCCGTTATGTTTTAACAAAAAAAACTCGTCCAATCTTAACCCCACTTTCTTTACGTATTAAAATAATAACTCGACACCTGAAGGTATATTTTATCACGCGTGCCAGACTTATTTAAAAACACCGCATAACAAAAACCAAAGATACGAGGGTTATTTTAAATTCCGTCAAATACCAGCAAGTACAATATACGTTAAAAATTTCTCTTAAATTCACACAAAGAATTGTGATTTTTAAGCATCCTCAACTATCGCCGCCAAGTGTGCTCTTTTACACTGAAGCACGAAATTCCCTAATTGAGCGTAACAACACTTTTTTCATACCACCCATTTAGCACACACACACATACACACTCACCGCTCAAACCATTTTCATCAAATTGAATATGCTCGCACCATCTTACGCTGAAAAATTCATTACGCATCGTTATTTAAACTTTGTGATCTGTGAAGGCGTCTGATGTCACCTCGTACTAATCCTCAGATGGACGTTAGCAAAGTTCTATCCGAATATAACGTTGTAATGCAAAAATCGAAATCCCATTCGCCTTTCCTCCATCGCTGCACGTTCAGACAAACGTTAACATATTGACACGAATCTCAATATATTGTATCTCATCACATGATCTTGAAGATCGTAACTAAATATAGCGAGTATACACCGATTTCATCAAAGACACGATGCCTATCAAAATCATCTTTCACTGAGCACTTAAAATTGACGATGGGCACACGTCTTAACGACTCCTGTTTCAATGTACACAGAATGCTTCCTTCTAGTTTTCCACGGACCTGAAGCATGTGATCTGTTCGGCCTCGGTACTTGCCTCACAGATTTACTTGTCTAGCACATCGATCTCTGTTTTTTTCCCCCGTCTTATCTCGCCTAAATAATGATGGCGGGCTTATACTGTGGCGTTTTTGTAATATTAGAGTGTCTCAATAAGAAGGCTAATCGGGTTGTCCGGTTTTTGTAATGTATATTCGGCTCACTAAACCTTTCAACATTTTTTCGCAGCGTGATGTTTTCACAAACCGGCTTTCAATAAGATTCCCCAACCTGTGTCTTAAAGAAAGATACAACCAGAAAATTAGCAATAATAAATGAGACACTACGTTTTGCGAATGTGGAAATCGGTGGAAATCGCTAGAAATTGGAGGAATTAGGTAAATGCGCAAAATCGGTAGTCTAAGAAAATTCGTGCTCACAGTCGGACTGATTAAATGTACCATTTTGCATGCTTATTCGTGGCCGGAAGGGGGAGAAAAATTGAAAAAAATTTGAAGACACCGCGAATATAATTAGAAATGTGCCCATGTCGAAGTTGAACGGTTTTTCGAAAAAGAAGGAAAGTTTTACGTTTCAGAGCCGAGCTCTTTTCTTTTTTTCAGGATTTCCTTATATATAGACAAAGCCGTGTTAAATCTGATAACACATACAGTCTCTGTTAACGTACATTTCAAATAGCCTTATCAGTTGTTAAATTGCAAATTGTCCTTTTTTCCGCGTTTTTATTCAACCGATTCGAATCTGCGTATCATCGTGTGCCCGAAAACACACGCTCAATTATTCAGAAATTTTCCGGAGCCGACTGTGAACGAACTTACGATTCTCAAATCAACGAACGAGAGCTGGTTGTTGAAATTTTTAAAACGCTCTCGGCGTCGTCGCGAAAAATTCATCGAAGACACTGATTTATAGTCGCTCTCTATTCAAACAAATTAATTATCGAATTCGGAACGTTGACGACTGGCGTTGCTCGAGTTGTGACGATGACGTTAAATTCTGGCGCTTCAACCGAACCTATCGGAACAACTGTGCGCAAATATTTAGAGTATCTGTGAAAAAATAAACACAGATTTTAGTTTTCAGCCGACACAGGATCGGCCAAAAAAATCCTTTCAATCACCATCGAAGAAATCATCATTATTTCCTACGCCCTAGTAGGCGTTGAAAAATGAAAAAAATTGTAAACAATTTGACAGGCAGATGCCAATCGGCTCGAATCGATCAAATTGTCAGCAAATACGCGTAAAAATCGATCAACAGGTACGACAATTTTTCGCTATAAAAGCTTCGATCGGGAACCGGATTAATCATTCTCAACTTGTTACCGACGGCGAATAAGGTAGGAGATCCGGTAAACGCTAAGTGAACGCGACGATTGCTTCTCTTCTATCAACATGAAGATCACCATTGCATTTCTTTTGGTTTCCAGTTTCTTGGCGCTGTAAGTATTACGAAAAAAATAAAAAATAAATAAATGAAATAAATAAAAAACATTCCGAATTTATTACCCCGAATTTTTTATTTACAAGTGAAATTATTCGACTTTTCCGATTTTTCCCTTTAATTGAAGTATCTTACGCCAAACAAATTTAAATGATATATATATACTTTTAATAAAAAATTTGAATGTTTATTATTATATACATATCAAATAAACCGAATTTGACGAAATCCAACTAATATTTAAGATAATCAATAATATTAATAAACAACATTTCAGATAAAATAATTTAAATATAAGTTTAGGTTAAATAAAATTATCTTGAAAATAATAAAAAAATTAACTTTAATAAAATACCTTGTATGATCACTTCGATAAAGTAAAAAAATAATAATTTATTTTTATTAGAAAAATAAGCTCTATATATTTATAAGCTATTGGAACTCGTAATTCAAATAAAGATAAAATCTTTTTTCTAATAATATTAATAATTAATTTAATAATAATAATCAATATTACAATAGTAATATCGATAAATAACTGAGAATATCTGTGTGAATAATAAATGAAATTAACTTAATATTAATAATAATTATCATAAGTATTAATAAATTTTTTAATTCAACAATTAAATTCTTTATTATTCAAGAAATATCATCTCATCCATTATAATATAGAAATTAATAAAGTATTAATTTTAATATCAATAATTAAAATAGGATTATTTCAATTTCATTTATGAATATTATGAAAAATTTCAGAATTTATATCAAATTTATCACTATTCTATATAAAAACACTAATCTAATTTCTTACGGATTTCTCTCGATTTTTTAAAGTATTTTTTTTGAAAAGATCATATTCCGACGATTTGAAACGTGCGCAGTTTAGAATATATTCTCTACGACCAGAGTAAAAAGAACTTTTTTTCTTTTAGAAGTAGTCTGGTAAAAATTTAACCATTATAAACTTCTATCGCTATTGCTAGAATTTAGCGATCACCAATCGCTTTTGAGCCACCAAAGATGTTTTTTTGTTTTAAATTGACGGCTACAGCTTTCGCTAAGTTACGTACAATCGAAACATCTCATTAAATCGGGGAAAAAACGAGTTGAAAATATGCAAATTAAATAGCGAATAATGTGTCTAATATTAAAAGTCTGTTATTTTTTGTTTTTCTGTTTTCTTTTCTTTCTTTTTCTTTTTTTTCTTTTTCTTTTTTTTCTTTTTTCTTTTTTTTTTAAATAACCAACTAGTCTATTTCCAGTTAAAATAACATCTTTAATATGAAAACTAACAGCCGGGGCGAGTGAACATATTTTGGAAACGTTAGACTTTAGTTCTTAATAATGCAGCATGCCCCTTCCATCACCGAAATAAGATATTAAATCACTTATAACTCTGTAATATATCTGTAATCGTGATGACATGAACGGTTTTTACACCACAATAAAGTCGAAAAATTTTACAAACGGACACAATACTTGGTTTTCCATTCATAAACGATGTGTAGTCACCTCTCATTGTTTAGGTCAGAAAATCACCGCAATAACAATACAGCATAAGAATCGGAACAATTTTCCTTTACTATATTTAGTTAAAATTCAGGAATTATTGAACATCCTTAAATATCACCGACAGTCTCAGAGGCCGTACTGGATTGAAATGCGTATGTTTAAATTACGTTGTTTTTCTTCTGTTTTTTTTTTTTTGTTTTTTTTTAAAATGACTCTGAACTGTTTCGCAACAAACCTACCTGTTTAGAAAAATTAAAGAAATGCTGCAGACGTTGAAGAGGAATTTTTAAGCCATACATCTCAGGCAATGTCGCGATAAAAACCATTTAAACCTGTACGTTACACAAGTATGTGGGTCGCAGATATGGTTATATTTGAAGGGCACTCGCTGAAAGAAAAAAAAGAGCCTCAAATAGAGAACTACTGCTCCAGTTAGGGAACTATCGTCAATTTCCGCTGACTCTCATTACATGCGGGCAAGCCAGCTAAGTTGCAGGCTGGAGAAGTTTATTGAAAGCCGGTTTGCGAAAACATCACGCTTCGGAAAATATGTTGAAAGGTTTAGTGAGCCGAATATACGTTACAAAAACCGGACAAGCCGATTAGTCTTCTTATTGAGACACACTAACATTATAAGCCCGCCATCATTATTTAGGCGAGATGAGACGGGGGAAAAAAGAACAGAGATCGGTGTGCCAGACAAGTAAATCTGTGAAGCAAGTACCGAGGCCGAATAAATCATATGCTTCGGGTCCGTGGATAACCAGAAGGAAGCATCTTGGGTACATTGAAACAGGAGTGCTCCCATTCATGACCGTCAATTTTAAGTGCTCAGTGAAAGATGGTTTTGATAGGCATCGGTTGAATTTATTTAGGAATCTCAATGCGTTGCGTAAATTTAAGATACATTTTTAACGTATGTTGTACAAAGTAGCGCTTAAATATTTGATATGTGGTATTCTTAAATAAACACGCCCCGTAATGGGAGACCAGGGAAAGTTGCCATTCATTTAGACAGGACTTCTAAAAAAAATGGATTTTAGATTAGACGTGTTTTTTTGCCAGAATCGTAACAGACATCGTTTTTCCATTGAAACCATTTTCGTTTAATCGTCTTTGCGAAGAAGAAAGAGAGTGAGCTAAGAAAAGTATGGTGCAATGTGAAGATATGGAAAGATAACAGATGCAGGCGTGCAAACACCCGGAATTCCATGGTTAACTACGGTAACCGACAGAAACTTGGTGTGTACGAGTTATACCCTATTTAGATAATATTAACAAGTCGTAATTTCAGCTCGAGTAAACGAATTACTCTTCTTATCATTTATTTTCAGGTGATGTTGTAACAGGCCGCTCTAATCGACGATAGTATTTCGTTAGAAAAGAAACGTATTATTACATCAACATTTTACGGTTTATCCGCTAAATGTGATACGTTCCATTCCACATCAAGAAGTAACATTAACTTATTCGCGATTCTGATTATAATTCCTTTCGATACTCTGGAATTTTGACCCGCTAAAACTAGCCTATTCTTTCCTCGCTGCCTTTGTTGATGTCACTGATTTTCAAGTATTTGAAGTCGAAAACAAACCAATTTGACTCGTTGTCTCTTTTCTCTCTCTTTCCCTTCACTCTATGTCAGTGAAATTCCTAATCATCGTGTTAATTTATCATCCGGCCCTATTAACTTTTAAACAATTTATATCCTTTTGTGCGCGTCGATGTGTTTAAAAAGAAATACAAGTAAAATGAAGAAGATTAAAATTAATAAATAAATAGTTATTGTTAAGCCATTTTTGGTACCACATCAAATGAAAATTTGCGGGCCTTCTAACATTTTTTGAACAAACTTTAAAAATAATTTTCCTATCGTCTACGACTTGCGCACGTACAAAATTTTAAACGCTATATATTTCGATCAACTTCGTGATAATTCGTTCGCCCTAGATACCGGATTTTACGGTATCACGCTCATCGGCTTGCAAATTTATCGCGGGATTCTAGCCGCCGATTCGTCGGCATTTTTTAGAGCTTACCAAGAGAACTTCTGTTCGAACTAATCAGTCAGAATGTCAAGTATCATTCGTACGAATTCCAACGGCATAATGTGATACTGGAGAATGAACGAATTGGTGGTCCAACTGTTCATTCGGTTGTTGGTTAAAACCGGAAAATGTCACGTCAAATGTCTAGCCGTTTCAACTCCTCTTCAATAGTTAAATGAAATTTTGAGTTCACCTTTGGTGCTAAATCGAGTCAGGCCACTGGATCGAACTTGCTACAAATTATCTGCTCCCTCTACAATTTCCATAACTTCTCGCCCTTTCTGTAGTCCATATTCGAATGGACGTGCTAACTTACGTGTAATTCGCGCAAATTGTTACTTTAAACGGGACATTCTTTCAAGTACCCGCTTCGTAGTAGATGAAATATGTGTATACACATATTATTACGTACTAGTCAAAAGAACGGCTAGTTACGTAATAAATAATATCCTAAATTTACCAATTTCTATATCCCATCGTGGTCGTAAATTATTACGTGTAACCCCGGTCAAATGAATGACGAATTATGTAATAAATACCATGCTAAATAAATAAGTCTCTATTGAATAACTCCAAAATTGCACTCTAAGGAAAATTATAATCACAATTTCCTATTTATCTTTCAAATTATTTTACAATTAAAATTATTATCATCATTATTAATTATATAGAACTGCAAGAATCAAAAAAATTTTGACAGCTGCTCAGAAAAACGAATTTCACGATTTATACGCCAATTACAATATTAATAATTCAATTTATCGTACACCACACACCAATATAAAAAAAATAATAATACATTTATTTTCTAGCCTGTTTTATTGGACTATTCAAATTCTGCATCTCTCGCTGATTATGCTAACTGGGATTATTGAATAACTCCAGATGTGCTCTATTGCGTATATCTTCACTGAAACTTAAGCGTTAATTGTCGAAATATTAATCTTAAATGGCATAATCTTTATTATTTACCACCGGCGTGAACCATTCGTGAAAAAATAACCAATACAATTTTCTTCCTTTTTATTTAATATCGCAATTGAAGTTATAAACCCAATTCTTCTTCTTCTTCTCGTTTCGTCCAATTATGGACTACGTAATTTCAGTTGTCGTTCATTCTTTTGGCCTTTATGATTCTTCTAATATAACAAATTCGTCTGAAAAACTAATACCAAACTTATAACAACGGATTACAATCAGAGTAATAAAATAAAAAAATAAGTGAGTAAATGAATGATTGAATGAATAGAATGAATCGTTTTAAAGAAACTTATTCTACATACTACTACGGACTAGCCAGAAATTATTTAAAATAATTAGCCAGAAAAATATTAAAATTATTCGTGTATATTTCGCGTATACGAACTTTTATTTTACTATTTTGATTATTACTACTGTATATTACCGTCGACAATAACTGCCGTACCAGACCCGCTCTTATCTCATACTCCGAAAATTTCCTGAACTTCTGAGATATACTTATTACCTTATCAACAGTTATTATAATTTCCTATTATGTCCTGTTATGGCTAAAACTTCATAATATATATTATATATATCCAATAAATTATAATATTACTTTAACTAGTTTTAGCTACATTTTTTTTCTATTTTTAATACGTTTGCTGCGATGAAACAGATAAAACACATATATATATTTTTTTTTTCTTGGATTTTTTAATTTAAAATTAAACCTTATCACTGCTCATTTATTTAAAAATATTTTATACAATTGTTCTCGCTAAGAAATGTTTAATGTTGAGAGGGGAAAAAAATACTTGACAGAACACTATATCTGAATGCAAGCTAAAAAATCCCGCTGTTTTTTTCAAGCAGGCGGTAAATAGCACCGACGTTTTCTTCCTTTTTTTGTATATTTTTGCTGAGTTAGATTAAAAAAAGAAAAAAGGGGTTAATTAAACGTCATTTAAAATCAACTAGAAACACTACAATCGATTGCCGTAGTAAAATTAGCGGACAGCGCAATAAGGTGAAGTACGAGATGTACGTTACTTAGAACAGCATCGAAATGTGATCTCTTACGCGCATTTTTTTGTTCGATCACAGGTCCGTGTACGGTATACCATGCCCGCCGGAATTCTGCCCGAGCGTTTCGATAACTGACCTTTTCATCAAAGAAGAGGTCTGTACAGCCACAGGCTGGACCATCAGAAACAACATCCCGAATTACTACCTGAAAGAATTGCAGGACAGCTATTTAGACGTAGAATGCAGATTGTTGGCTACTATCAACAGTTACCCAACAGACATCGGAAATTACTTGGATACACTATGTGATTTGGACAGGACATTCGATGTGGTTGTCAACGAAGTAGACAGTGGAAACTTCGAGACGATAAGACTGCTATTGGAGCTCGGCAAAACGGTTCTGGTTTTGAACGAAGGCGGTTATCCATCTTTCACGTCGAACAGTCTCTACAACCGTGTCAACTTATTCGCATCGTCGGACTATGTCCATCAGTACCGAGTAGACATATCCGGCTCTTCGAGCACGAAAAGCGTATACAGTAGCAAAATGTTGGGTGGACTGACGAATTTAGACGATAACACGTTACTCCTACCGCCGAAACACTGCATGCAACAAATATCCGCTCTAAGCGATCTGTGGAGCTACGATAAGTTACAATCGGTATATTCACAGTACGAAAAGACGACAACGAAGACAACGACAGAGGAGAGTACCGAAGTTTGCAGTACCCCGTACGGAACGTACATCTCGCACGAAGAAAGAACCACCACCGAAACGACCACCATCAAAAGCGCCTTCAGCGAAATCGGCTACAACGTGAATCCGTACAGCACCTCCATCAGTGCACCGGGATTCTACTCATTACCGTCGTTCCGCAGCGGAGACAAGAACGTAGTAGCAGCGAACGAATACTTGAAATACTTAGCGCAAAAGTACCCGAATCTGAAACTGAGCTTGTTCACCCGAACGAAGCGAGTCATCTTCGAAAATCAACGAGTCACAAAGGTCATCGTGGAAACCATTTACGGCATCGAGGTCGTTATTTACGTCAGCGATTACTTTATCTTCGGAGGACATCCGCTCGAAACGATGCAACTCTTGTTCAATTCCGGATTCGGCCAGAATGAACTATTACAAAGGTACGGAATCACGTCGATCAGCTCGGCCTACGGCATCGGTAAAGCGGTCTCGGTCAATCCGACCTACTACGGTTGCGTGCTCAGACTTAACCGAAACAGTATGTTCGTTGACTTAGATTTAGACAGTAATTCTCTCAGCTATCTGATCGGCGAATCGACATTGAACCCGGCAATGGCCCTGAATCAATACAGACTGCTCCTGCAAAGCAGCAAGTCATCATTCATCGACACACAGATCAAAACGTACGTTTTCACCAGCAGCAGCAAACGTCGCCTGAACTATTTCGCAAAATATATATTCCAATGGACTGAACAGTTTCGCAAACAGATTCTGATCGAATTAGATAGTTACGACATCCTTGTATTTGGTATTGAATTGACAAACTCCAAAACTACCAGTTCCGTGGTATTCGAAGGCGACAGTCCAGTACCGGTCATCAAAACCGACATGTTCAGCAATTCAGACGACATAGAAGCCATCCTCGAAGCTGTCAACGAAATCAAGCGGCTAACGCAAACCAGCATCTTCAGCAGCTTATCTGTTCAGTCATTTTCTTTCTCGCTCTATTCGGAAACCGACATATTCAGCTCCAACTACATCAAGCAAGCCATCATAGAACTAAGTGCACCCAGCTTATACCTGTCCGGCGGTTTATCGATCGGTAGCAGCATAGAAGACTCCGTTGTCGACGCCTACTGCAGACTGCACCAATACCCGAACGTTTTGGTCATAAACAGCGGTATCCTGCCGGTCAATGTCAATTTCGGCAGCGCCGGTCTATCTCTCATCATCGGCAACTACGCCACCAGCTTGCTCGTTAACACGTACGAAAAGAAAACTTACGAACTCTACTACTCTTCGACTAGCAGCAGCCTCAGCTTAAGTGACTCTACTCTGAACACCGGACTCGGAATCCCGTCCAGCACGGTTATCAGCACTGAATCTAACAGCAGCGAATCTTTCGAACAAAGTTCTAGCAGCTCAACTATCATCGGTAGCGGCCCTGGTAGCGGATTGATCCCTGGCAGCGGACTTGTAGCCTCGGAATCGTCTTCATCGAGCGAAAGTGAAAAAGAGCAATCGTCTTCCTCGTACCTTAGCAGCGGCGGTATCGGCGGCATCGGCAGCGGACTTGTAGCCTCGGAATCGTCTTCATCGAGCGAAAGTGAAAAAGAGCAATCGTCTTCCTCGTACCTTAGCAGCGGCGGTATCGGCGGCATCGGCAGCGGACTTGTAGCCTCGGAATCGTCTTCATCGAGCGAAAGTGAAAAAGAGCAATCGTCTTCCTTGTACCTTAGCAGCGGCGGTATCGGCGGCATCGGCAGCGGACTTGTAGCCTCGGAATCGTCTTCATCGAGCGAAAGTGAAAAAGAGCAATCGTCTTCCTCGTACCTTAGCAGCGGCGGTATCGGCGGCATCGGCAGCGGACTTGTAGCCTCGGAATCGTCTTCATCGAGCGAAAGTGAAAAAGAGCAATCGTCTTCCTCGTACCTTAGCAGCGGCGGTATCGGCGGCATCGGCAGCGGACTTGTAGCCTCGGAATCGTCTTCATCGAGCGAAAGTGAAAAAGAGCAATCGTCTTCCTCGTACCTTAGCAGCGGCGGTATCGGCGGCATCGGCAGCGGACTTGTAGCCTCGGAATCGTCTTCATCGAGCGAAAGTGAAAAAGAGCAATCGTCTTCCTCGTACCTTAGCAGCGGCGGTATCGGCGGCATCGGCAGCGGATTTGTAGCCTCGGAATCGTCTTCATCGAACGAATATGAATCGGAACAGTCCAACTCTGAATACTACAGGTCCGGCGGACTCGGCGGAGGATCTGTCGTAGCAAAATCTTCCGCCACTTCCGTAGAAGCTGAATCTGAAAGCGAAAAATCGTCATTCGCAAGCTACGGCAATGGTGGTTTCGTTAGTGCCTCTTCTGAGAAGGAATCGTCGTCTTATGACACGGAAAGTGAATCATCTTACCTCGCAGTCTGTTAAATGTACACACCTTTTCGCCAACTTATTTTCCACACCAACAAAAAAAGAAAAAAAGATCTTTTTTCGTAAAATTGTCTGTAATTAATTTGCAGTCACAGACACCGCGTAAACACACCTATTATATATACGCTATAATGTAAAGTTTCAATAAATTGTTTTCGTTGCGTTCATAAATAATTTTTTTTCGTTTAAAATTATCTCGCTATTACCGCATTATAATGAAAAACGAGAAAATAAAAAAAAACATTTAACCCCTTTTTAAAAAAAAAACAGAATACACCAATCACGTCAGTGAAGTTTATCGACTATTTGAAAAACCGAACAATACATCAAATGTATTTAAATGTCAATAATAAAAGTCGCGATATATAAACTCTTTTTAATTAACTTTGAGTGACCAAATAATCGCCATACGATTTTTCGGGGCTGTCGAATAAATCCGGTTAAAAGAAAATAACACGTAATAACAATAATAGTATAATTTTCCACTAAAAGATGAAAAGATAGATTTAAAAACGAATTATTTAAAAACGGGTAGAAAAAATAGATGAACCGGAAAAAATCGAAATCACGAAAGAAAAGAAAAAAAGGGAAAATTTAGAACCTCGTAGATTCTGTTCCGATATAGGTAAGAAAATTCGACATTGCGTGTATTAGGAAATGTTCGTAAGGTCGCGTATATAATACAAATCATAACATTTAAAAAACTAAATTATTAACAATTTTTTTTTTGGGGGGGGGGGGAAATCTCAAGAAAATCTTGCATAAGAAAATTAAATAATTCGCAACGTTAAGAAACGAAACAATGGATAAAGTAAAATAAGTCCCTCATATATATCCGTTGATAAGGGGTTCATGGAGTGCGAAGTTTAGCTTTTCATAATTGTACCAAGAAGCCTAATATGAATCTGATCAGAATATTACTGTCAGCTCCTTTCTACTTGGGATCCGCCTTCACTTACCCAGATTTACCTGGTACGCAATTATTTCGAGACGGGTAAACCTGGAACCGACGCATCTGGAAAATAGTAATTTCGTATAACACCTATATTAAGAAAAGACGGTTGCCAGTTAAACAGAGTACTGATTTTTAAAATACGGGTAAAACTAGGCTAGAAATACGCAACAACTTTGACTCGATAAAGTAATAGGACGAACTCTGATCGGTTCTTAGCGATCATGTTTCCGAAATTTACCAATCCGATTACAGGAATTTTTTATATTTTTCTCGAACTATTTCGTACTACAGTTATTAGTAGTTTGGAAAAATTACCGCGAACCTACGCCGATAATATCATTGACTGCTTCAAATCTACTTACCGGAATTAAGAAAAGTAAACACCAAAGGTCTCACTGCGACTTGTTTCGTTTCCCGGATCCAAGTCGCTCCCAGGTTTATTCAGCCTGTGATAATTGGGTACCAGAGAAAACTGTTGAAAGCAAAGCAAGATTCCAAGTAAAATAGAGCTGGACCTAATATTCTCTTTAAATCCACTAGGCCTAATACCATTATGAACACCTTAAGTTCGCAAGGGTACGGGACTTATTTTACTTTATATACATTAACTCTATTGCTGAACTTTGTATTCATTTTTTGAATATCGTTACAGTCTTACGACTTACAAAATGAAAAGCATTACTCGATTGCACGATGTATAACACTGTCGTTAATTTTTTAATTTATGTATGTCCTAAAAACTCGTTTCATCGTGCTTCTCTACGTTTTTTGGTGAAATCTTGAAAATTCTAAATTTCTTCTCCCGAACCCGAGGGGAGCTGTATACTATAACGAGTAGAAGAGACACTCCATTTCCGAAACTAAACTGTTAACAGCAATTTTTGGCTGCCAAATTTGAATCTAATTAAGAGAAAAATAATACAAATAAAACTCGAATCTGTACAATTGTTTCTAATGATTTCACAAAGAACATCTGTTGAACATATAAAAATAATAAAGAGTGCAAAACAACCGGAATAAGGTTCCCCCCATGCGGTCCAGTGGTTAGAATACCTGGTTTTTCATCCAGGAGGCCCGGATCCGCATCCCGGCATGGGGACCCGCAATTTATGTTGAATGGCCAGATGGCGAAAGCTAGGCACAGAGAGAAAGGAGAAGGAAAAAAAAAGCAATAGTAAACAACTATAGTCGCCTGATTTAAACAGATAATCTCTATATCTAGTAGCCGACGTATTCCTAAGAAGGAACATCGTACTAAAAATGAAACCAGAGTTACAGAATTTCACTGTGACAACATGTCTTTAGGGTGGTGCGAAATGTTATTTTTCGTTTTAGATCAAAAAAAAAAAAACCCTGTTCCTTTCGATCACGAACTTAATAAAATAATCACGCTACGCTGTAAATAAAAATAACATTAACACGCACTTCTTTGTGACGTACAAACTTTTGTTTTCAAACGACCCCCCCCCCCCCCGCCACTCATAATATCCACATCGAAAAGACAAAGCTGTTAATCTCACGAAACCGCACTATACTAATTCCAATGCAGTCTACTTGCAATGTTTACAAATAAGCATTCTTTCTGCTAAAGGAAACAACGGTGACGGATCACGGTAAGATGTGTACCTTTCCGAGATTTTGTAATCGACTTTTTTTTTCGTTTTCTTCTTCTTTTTTTTTTTTTTTGCTGTTTTCTTTAATCGCAAAATATATTCAGAAATAATCTTTTGGGAGGCTTTGCATGAAAAGAATATAAGGAGTAAGAATTGAAGGTGAAATCTTAAACAATATTACATACGCAGATGACACAGTGCTGGTAGCAGAATCATTGCCTGACCTCCAGGAATTATTAAATAGTGGTCAATAAAATAAGTAAAAGATACGGGTTTTCAATTAACATCGAAAAGACAAAAATGGTGATAAATAACAAAGAAAGATTGGACACAATATACAGCTCAAATTTCCAGGAAGAAACATTGAAAAGGTGGCCCGGTACAAATATCTGGGATGCTGGATAAATGAGAAGGCAGACCCGGGCGAAGAAATAAAGATACGCATAGCGACAGCAAGAGATACTTTCAGTAATTGCAAGAAAGTACTAACATCTAAGAACCTCAAGATTTCGCTGAAATTGAGAATTCTGAAATGCTACATATGGTTGCAGCTATTATACGGATGTGAGACATGGAAACTGAAAACGGCAATGATAAAAAAAAAACTAGGAGCCTTCGAAATGTGGTGCTACCGAAGAATGCTTAAGATCTCGTGGACGGAGAAGATAAAAAATTCAGAAGTACTACTGCGAACGGACAAAAATCGGGAATTGTTGTATCCAATAAAAAAGTCGAAACTAGAATACATGGGGTATATAATAAAATATCAGCTACTGAGGAGGACAATTTTACTTGGGCAGATCGAAGAAAAAAGGATCGATTGGCAGGAAGAATACGACATGGTTTGAAAACATAAAAAATTGGACAAACCATTCTCAAACAGAAGAAATAATTCATACAGCCAGAAATCGGGAAAAATGGAAAAGAATTATCTTCATGTCAACAGCCTGAAGTCTGATGAGGAGATATGGCACCTTAAAGAAGAAGAATATCCGATACACGACACGCTTCGTGGCACTTTGAAAAAGACATTAGAATACGAACGGAAAATATCATAGACCGAATACGTAATTTTATTATTTTTTGCGTTAATTCAAACTAAAAATGAACGATATAAGTTATTTTAAAGTGAAAATCGTTCCCAGAAATAATTTTCAGTCAGAATTTTAATCTACGTTACCTATCGGCAAAAACCGGACAACATTTCAGCAGCTTATTTTACACTATATGCACAATTCCATGATGTAATGTTACATGTGAATAGGTACAAAATAAAACGGAGAGCTTTCGTCTGCAATTAAGTTTCAATTATATGACATAGTAATATGCCGATCATATTCAAATTATTTTACGTTACAAAAACTGAATTATTTTAATTTTCCCTGTTAAATCAAAGGGAGATGCTCCGGGTAAAAATCGGAATGGGGAATTTACAATATGACGACTGTTTCGACATAAAAATTTAGAGAATATAGTTTGCGCCAATATCAGCAACTAAATTTCCGATACGGTATTCTATCAAGTGTTGCAGAATTTTTCTAAGCCGGAAAAAAGACATTAACGGAGCGAATATAAAAACGACGGGTACTCTTCTAGTGTCTACACATAGAGGTGTGTATAAATAGGCAAAAGCAAAACAGTTCAGTACACCGTTTTTTCCTCTGCTTACTAACCGATTTTCTTTCATTTTTTTTTTTTTTTTGTTTAGTACCTATTGACGACAATCTTTAATCAGTACACAAAATTTTGGGTAACAGTTATTTTCTTTTTTCTTATTTAAATAAAAAATGAATACGAAAAATGAGATCGCTATATTCAAAATGTTTTATTTTTTTTTAACAATCATCATTATTGGCTTTTTTGTTCAGTGTACTAAATCTTAAGTTGCCATTTAACATCAATAAATGACGGTTTTTAAATTGTAATTTACTGTTATTTTATTGTATATTTTATTCAATAATAATGGTGCTGAACTGTTTTGTATTATAATAAGTACATATAAAAATGTATGTTCTCAAATGTGTACAATTGAACGAATGTATAAGAGTAGAAAAAAACAATTTTGGAAATATGCACATATGTTTTTCTCAAATTTCTAATAATAATTATGTGGTCGAATTTCGACCAATCGGCGAACAAACTAATATTTTAAATTCTATATCGAAATCATTGCTAACAAATCATCCGTACGAAGTAGAATCAGTTTCAACCGAATTCGCGTAATGTACCTTTAACCTCTTTAGAAACTCCGAAAAAGTCGAGAAAACAAAGGGAACCCTCTACGAAAAAAACGAGTAATTTAAATACTGCTCCCGACGTCATGCGGTGAATGACGAAAGTACAGGCTCTCTCTGTTCGTTTAAAAATATGCAAATGTCGATTTAAATATTCACCACGTTCATTAACTGCTATAATTAAATCAGTTTTTGCGGTTAGGGTCCGTGTTTTTTTCTTTTCTTTTTTTTCCTTGCCTTTCGATATGCGCTGCGCGAAAAACGAGATTACTCGACAAAATGGCTTTTCAGTAAAGCCTTTTTTAATCGAGCCGCTAAAAAGCCATCTTACCGCATAGTCATTGTACTTGTGTACCGGTCCGCTATTAGCTCCGATTTCGAAGTATCGATCGAGGGAAAGTTACGTAACCCGGCTTTTTCGAAAACTTAATTTTCCACATTATATGTGTAATCTTATACGCGCATTTTTCAGACATTTAAATGGTATATTTGCCGTATAGTTATGCAGAAGTTCAACCATGATGTGCATCTCCGCCGTGTTCTACTTGAGCTTTCATACCGCTTTCAGTCTCACCGTTTTGCCTTCCACGATCACCGTCATACTATACCATCTTCATTTTGGGATCAATTCTACGGTGTCGTCTTTATTATTTTCCACGATCTCCGCACGCCGCCTTTCTCATTTCAACTAAATCGTATATTTATAATATATATATATATATATATGGTACACAGCAGTTTAGACACAGTTGGACACTGCAACTGTAGCGCGATAACAAGCGACTATAGTCAGTTCCAATTGTAGTCGTGCGAGTGCGCGCTAGCGTCGCATAGAAACGCGAACAATCGCATCAACGTGAGTAAAAGGCCAGTCGTCTTGGTTCGCCTTACCATTGGTACCTTTCTCACGTTGTCGGCAGCACGGAAGCCAGGTTGCGCTCCTGCTTACGTGCTTATCTATTGCGCAGCTATTCTATCCCCTAATTCTCCTCTGAATTTTAGGGGATATCTCATACTCGAAATCGAGTGAGAATAGACGACGATATGTGTGTGTATATATAAAAAAAAGTCGGGTTAGTTACACCATTTATAACTCAAAAACGGCTGGACCGATTTTTATGATCTTTGGTTATTGGGTTTGCCTCCACCCCGAATAGGAGAATACGAAATTTTAAAAAAATTTATGAAGAAAATTAATTTTTTTTTGCTGTTTTTGGCCCAAAAGTGGGGTTTAAATAATTGTTTAACCGTAATTTTTAAATTTTATGAAAGGTCTTCGGTGTTTTGTTTTATATTTCGAGTTTCACGTGTGATGAGTTAGGAATTTTTCAAGAGTGATTTTTGAGGTCGTTCTAAATTCCATATTAGATATTCTAGATGGTTTCTACCACCCAGGATAATCGCTCAGCTTAATGTTGTAAATTGTCATAAATAGAAGCTTAATTGTACTTAATGATCCAATTCCGATGAGTCAAACCGTTTCCGAGCTATTGTATAATTGAATATTTTTGTCGTTTCTGAACCATCTTATTCGGATTATTCCGTACATTATATGTGTATGAAATGCTAAAAATCGGTATAAATTTACTTTAAGAAATTACATTACTCTAAAAACACGTTTTTTCGTGTATAGCCAATAATCAGCTAACTGCACAAAGTACATACTTTATTAAAAAGTATATAAATTGAGTGTGTACTCTATATTGTTAGCTGATGATGTAGCCCGAAAAAGCATGTTTCCAAAGTGTAATTTACTTTAAATTTTTAAAGTAAATTTATATTGATTTTTGTTATTAAGGGGAATAATGCCTTGCTGCAACGTGACGTACATTCATTTCAATGTAATTAAAATACGTTTCATTTTGATTTTTGTACATTTATTGAATTTAATTCATTTTGAGTATTAATTTTATCTCAATAAAAAGCTAAATCTTTTCTTTTTTTTAATGGGTTCGTCAACATGGACATTGGCCTAAGAACAACGGAACAGAGGGATAAGAGAAACTCGGCTCAATTTAATTCAGCTAATAAGTTAACACAACGTTTATTGATTCTTAGGGGGGTACAAAGTTCGCTGGGTCAGCTAGTATATATAAATATATGTATATATATATACATTAATTACAACGTAATTCTTAGGCAACCCCCCATTCGAAAAAATGTCCCCAAAAAATGTCCTAATTTCATGTAACGCAGAATGTCCCAATTTTATGTAACGTTTGTTATATTTTATAGGATTTTTGTTATTGTTATTTAAAAAATGTCACAATTTTATATAACCAAATATATAACGAAATATGTAATGAAACAATATCTTAATTTTATATAATGAAAATTAAATGTTAGGATAGGATTTTTGTGATATGTTTTGTTTTTCTTTTTGTGTTGATGCCAGTAAGAATTACGTTGTAAATTTTGATCATTTTATACAAAGTATAGAAGAAAAAGAGACAGAAATGAAAGCAAGAGGGGTCAAGGGACACAGCCCCTTACGAGGCCAAAATGTCCGAGTTTATATATATATATATATATATATATTCTCTGATGCTGGTGATAAAATTTAGGTTTATATCAATATCGTTTTCTCCAATTACTAGCACCGCGCGCTAAGAGCATGCTCGTTTATTTGTCCGTCCTATTTTTAATTTCCTTTCCTATTATATCTGTCACAATGAGAGAGGTAACGGAACAACTAAAAGCTCCAAGAGACCAGTTTGTGCTGACAGCGATGATGAGCAAGGTAGAAGAAGAAATATTACAAACCGAGCTGACACTGGATGATACAAATCTGTAGTGTATAATACTCAGTTAAGCAAGTAAATGCAGAGAAATGTATACCGAATTTGTGTCAATCAAACGACTACTTAAATAAAAACAAAATAAAAGAAAATTAGAAACGAGAACAATTATTATGAAAGGAAACTAAATAATAATATATTCTTAGTAGTAACGTTTTCAGGTCCAGCTCCATCATTAGCTAAAACCTTTCGCGCCAAATTCTGATTCTCATATTTACGGCAACATGGAATTTAACAGTGGAAACTTGATGGAATTTCCAGCGAAGTCGTTCAAATAAATGCGGTGTTCATTGCCGGAGAAAAAAATGTTAAAAGTATTCATACATTTGAATTTGGGAACTCGTATTTCAAAATATAGTTGGCATACAGCTCGAACTGAAATTACCAGAACTATAGCAATTTCGGTTCAAAGTGAAATCAATTAAAACATTTTTCGGATACGCTGAACGGAAGTTTTTGTCGTTAGTTTTTTCCTCTCTTTTTTAATACTTTTTTAAGGTTTTTTTAATTTAGTCGTTCAGAAAATTATAATCAACAACACGAACGAGGAATAAGTGCTAATTTACGTAAACAAAAAAGAACTCTCAGTTATCGAAATGAAAATATATATATTTTTTTTTGGGGGGGGGGGAATAAATAAATGACGAATTGCGGAGTAAAACGGGAGAGAACTATATTATACCGTTTTTTTTTTTTGTGATAAAAAGAAAATTGGGTGTATTACTTATTGCAAAGGTGACGCTTCAATTTAAATTGACGAGATATTTATCCCTCCCTATTTTCTACACGTCATTCGCATTACCGTTTTATTCAGACGATTTCTCGTTCCCTGTTTTGGTTCCATTCTATTCCTTTCGGTCGTCGCTCTTCTATTATCTCCCCAATTCGTCTCCGGATCAATCATTCTCTCCTCCCCTCCTCTCGCTTTTGATTTGCTCTGTCAGCATCTCCTTATTGTTCTCTTCACGATTATGATCCTCTTTGAACGTATGTGATGCTGATCACATTTTCTTCGAGTGTCCTGCTCGTTCGTAATGAACGCTCCCTTTTATACGGCCAGCTCTCGTCATTACGACTGCCTACTCCCTATAACTCTTCCTTTATCCTCTCCTTTGCTTCATCTTCTGTAGTGCCTGCATTGCTGTCATTTGTTGCGTCCATTTCGGATTGCCTAGCTATTTAGTTTTTTAGCTTAGCTTTTCCTGCTGTTGGGTCAATACCGCTGGCGCGCCCACAAAACAAAAAAAAAAAACTTAAAAAAACATTCTAAAAGCAAACCAACATTTCTTCTTTAATATAATTATTATTGTTGTTTCGTTAAAATTATTCCTTTGAGATATCCTCCAACTTGCATTAATTATTACCATATATATATATAAGTTGCTGATGCCACTATTTTTCATTATCTGCGCTGCGTGAAAAACCTCGCTTGAAGATATTACGTTTCCGCTTTCCTCGGTGTGTTTTTTGATTCGACATTGCACGTTAATTATATTGTTCTTACCTATCACTACCGTAAATCAGGCTACTACCGAAGAGTTTTATTTATAATTAACAATTTTTACATTCGGCAATCCGCCACCTTTTACATCATGCAGGTCGCCCAAAAAGTGTTATTTATCGCATTTAAAAAGTTAACTGTTCAGCTTTTTCCGTCCAATTTAGCCTATAATTAAATTTGACGTAATACAAGTGAGCATTCGCGTGCGCTCTTGTGTTCCGATTACAGATTGTATTTTCTCTTATCGTATCTCGTTTTTTTTTTTTTTGTTTTTTTTTCTTTCTCGAACCGTTCGGACCTTTTTGAATTGTATAATAAGGGTTGTCGGGTGCACTGCACCCAGGTGTATTGGAGATGAATACACTCAGTCAGGAGTCCTCTGGTCGCAGAGGCAACTCCACAGCTATTAGATCCACTAACATTCACACAAACTACTCAGGAGCCGCCCAAGCTAAATTCTTTCCTACAAAGTACCAAGCTATTCTATTAGATAGTATAAATGGAGTCCCCATCAAAGACTACGCAAAAGCAATTGCCACACTCATTTCGAGTTCAGCAATAAGATTTATTTCCAGAATTTCAAATAACAGAATTTGTGTCTATTTAGCAACCACGGAACTGGCCGATGACCTCATCAGTAAACATAAAAGCGTACA
This sequence comes from Icerya purchasi, assembly GCA_039619475.1. Taxonomy (NCBI): domain Eukaryota; kingdom Metazoa; phylum Arthropoda; class Insecta; order Hemiptera; family Monophlebidae; genus Icerya; species Icerya purchasi. The sequence goes on from CM077116.1 coordinate 233,213,685, forward strand.
AATTAATGGAACTATGCTAAACAAAATAAACGTATTATTATTTCTAATGTGCCTCCTATAATCCCTCACTCATACATAGAGGATATACTGAAACAAGCGAGTGTACAAGCATCTTCTCAAATTACTTTCTTAAGAGCGGGATTAAATGAAGAAGGTTTCGCACACATTCTAAGCTTTAGACATCAAGTATACATAAACGTCGACAACCTACACAAGCTACCAGACAGTTCGCAAATTAACTTTGAAAACACCAATTACTGGATTTTCTTCTCCTTGGACTCCCTAACATGTTTTGTTTGTAAGAAAGAAGGACATCTGGCTAAGGCCCGTCCGGCGATTGAAAACGATAAAGATCTTCCCCCCACTCAACAGTACGGGGACCAGACATAACATTTTAGCACGTTCTACTTGATTTCCAGATTTAATCTTCAGTCGTACATTCTTCAGAACTTCATAAATACATCCTGGGATATCTCGATGCACGTTCTTATTACTATGTCAGGATCATTATCTTCCGTCATCCAACAGCCTAGATAATTGTATTTTCCTACCCGTTCAATTTCCCTACCGTTAAGGAATAGTCTTTTTATCTACAACTGGTTGCCTTCAGGCCACCATAAACTTGGTTTTCTTGATGTTTACGCTGAGACGTTTTTTTCCACGTTCAAGAGAAACTGAATTCAGTAGTCCCTGTAGGTTCTCGATACTCTCCGCTAGCAGTGTAGTATCATCAGCAAAACGGATTTTTAATTACCTTTTTCTTTGTCATATTTCACGTAAAATGTATACCTGCCGCTATTTTCAACTTTACCAAGTTCAACATAATTGGAATGTGCTCTACTTTAATTTCGTTAATGACTTCAAAAAAAAAAAAGAAAAAAAAAAAGGGAAGCTGTACGTTCGTCGCACACGTTTGTTTTATTTGTATTTAGTTTGGTTTGTTTTAATGGTTTTTTTTTTTTATTCGAAAGTATATCGGCGAGTAATAGCACCATGTGAGCACCGATCAGCATTATCCATGGATATACTCAGTAGTCATGAACTAACGCGAAAAAAGGAGATCTCCTCGAATAAGATTTTAGTAATACAACAAAGGCGATTAGTTTATATACATATATATATATATATATATATATTTTTTTTTTTTTTTTTTCATTATGCCCGTAACATTACCATAAACAACGGTGTGTGATCTTAATGTAAATTTGATATTAATTTATTGTTTTCAACGAGACTAAAGGGAGAGATGTATAGTGAAAGAAGTCCGTTCGTAAAACAACCAAAACGCGCTGACGTCACGAAATCAGGGGACCTCAGATTAACCTTTAGTTCACCGTGTATCAGATATAAACAGTTTTATTCGGTTAACGGCACGTGGTTCGTCTGGATCAAAACAAGTCAAACAAAAGGAATGGACGTACAGAGATGAAACAAAAACGAGGTTACTGCGTCCGAGAAGGAGAAGAATGGCAGGAGTGAGTGGCAGTATGATTTTTTTCGACAATATTGAAATACATGTCAATTATTAATAGGTGCCCTGTTGCTAGTACACTACTTTGAGCATCATACTCGGCGAAGAAACTCGAACGGACTTCTTTCGCTTGACAAACTATACACATAATCTATAAATAAGGTTGCAACTATATACTGATCTATTCAAACCGCTAAGTAATATTAGTTGATGTACCGCTGATCGATTGACTTTGAACATCCTGTAAAAGGAATATATCAGAAATGTCGTACGGTTCTTTCTAATTACGAGAATCTTAATGAATTAAACGTCTTTGGAAATCTCTGTCTTAGATTAATTAGTTGGTGCACACGCAGTTCTACTGTAATCGGAGCCTTAGGTTGAAATTACACCGTTGAAGATCAGGTACTTAATACCGATCCTTAAATAATTCTGTTGACCATTATAAATTATTCAGTACGTTTAGGGAAGTCATTGTTAGTTAGAGGTCTTAAAAAAGTACCGCAGCAGGCATTGTCCGCGGTCGACTCCGACCCTCCTATAATATACTTCTGCATATGGTCATCATTTCTTTCCGCTCCAAATTTATATTTCCATCTTTTCATATTTAACTAACGTAAGTGACCCCAATAATTTAAGTAATCTACGAGTATTTAACAGAGTTTATAACCGGCCAGGATCTATCTTGGACGGATCTAAAAATCTAAACAAGTTGGCCCAGCACTATATATTTCGCCCTTCATGCTTTAAAAAAAGTTCACTCTGTCTCCTTTCTCCTCAACATTAACCACAGAGTGCGCGGCGACTATTAAATTTTCCACTAGGTAAAATTTACCGATCTTAAGCAATATCCTAACAGTTGTTTAATGTCGTTCAAAAATCTCTCCTTTCACAACAATACGTCTCTACTTGCGCTTAGGGGGTTAATGGTGATGTGGATAGTTGAAAATAAAACGGAACATCGGCAACTGATATGATTTCCATTTATTCCAAAAAAGAAAAAAAAAAAAAACCCTTGCCGGAGATCTTTTAGGTTTTATAAAGCTTCCCCGCACAAAGAATATTGGAATACCCTTTGACATAATTCTTACTAATCAAAACAATATAAATCCCTACAACTGAATATTCCCGGATTTCCGTAGTATGTTTCGATTTCAAATACGGGGGGCACTAATATTTTCATAGAGTTTATGTCGATTACAATTTTTGAAATTAAAAAATTATTCAGTATTTAATCAATGTCTCAGTTTGTCTCCACCCTTACCATGAACTGACAGATGCTGATCATATTTTTATTGAATGCAGTCACTATAAAGATATACGCAAAACAAGCATTACCGATTAAACTTAGCGTATATTGTCTACAAATAACGTTACCTTATTTCTCGGGTGCTATATATGTATATTTACGATACTGCGTAAGGTTAATATCTCCTTTCCGCTGTAATAATACATTGCGAAGCTCAACTTTACAATCCCCGACGCCCTGCCAAGGGTATGGAACTTACTTTACTTTTTCAAACTTTTTTCTTTTTCTTTTTTGCGGCCCCGACCAAATTACAACGTTCTTCTGGCCAATAATTCCCCACAATCAACACACCCAAACAACCTAAAATGAAAACCTAAAAAATCTACAATAACCAGTAAATGAATAAAGAATAGAATAAAATGAAACTAACCGCTTATATAAACAAAATAAACTCTAATGAATAAAGGGGGGGGGGAATTAAATATCAATCCTGTTTCCTTCCAAAAAACCCAAAAAGAAAAAAAGAAAATTTTATCACTAGAACAAAGAAGATAATATCTGTTTACCTCACTCGTTGTTTCTTTTATGTTGTACAGTCATTAATTTTAAACGCCAATTTAAAGCGATTATTTAATTTAATAACTCCCGTGATCATGAAGCTTTGTCTACGAAACGCGTCGGAGTATTTGATAAATTAAATAATTGTTTTAAATTGGTGTTTAAAATTAATTACTGAACAAGATAATAAATACTGTAGGACATCAGCGGTCTTTGGGTAACGCAAGTATCTTGTTGTCAAACTGGACGTAATTAAATAACAGGCGGTTAATGTCTTCTCTAAAATTTTGTCGACAATAGGTATTACAACCCGTACAGTGCCCTGTGTTTGAAATGTTTAAACTCAATCGGCAATGGGCGGAGCGGAGCCTACATACAACGGTCAGAAACCTACGGTCAAACTAACTGGGACACAAGTACGATAAAACCAAGATGTGGACGTCAGCGATGGTTGGACCATAGGAAAATATTTACCAGGCCCCTTTGTTCACTGCAAATAAGACTCACCCAATCCGCATGATTATCTCTTTTAGCCTTTTTTACTAGCAAGAAGCTCGGCCGTAAAAATCGAAGCCTCTGGAGTAATTTAAATTTCTACTCAGTGACATATTCTATAATAAACCCTGCCCATATAGGCGCCTTCATTAAATCCACGAAATTTGGCACCATCGGTAAAGATCAACCGGTAACCGGGGTATAATTCTTTCACGATACCTGGAAAAACAGAGTTCACAATGCTACCAGACAGTAGATGCAGATTCTGGCTTTTAAAGGTGTTAATGTCTAATTTGATAAGATTAAGTTCATAAGCTTAAATTAAAATAATTAGATTATATAAACGTTCATAACCGTTTTCTATATTGTAACGTGTATTTTTAAGAACACAATATATAGCAGATAAATAATCAAATCAAATACATGCCATCCTCTTAACATCAGGTTACTAATACTAACTGAACTTATTAACAATAATAATTACTGGACTAATAAAAGTATACCTACTTTAGTCGCTAGTAGGCAGCATCTAAGAGATATCGAACCATTTAAAAAATCTAAATCAAAGTAAAAGGACATAGACTATTTCAATATGCTTGGAAATATCCATATAGATATGACAAATGTAATCATAAAAGGTTTACCAGGAATATAATGAAAAGATATTACAAGAGACATAGTGGAAAAGAAATATTGTAATTATGAACAGATCTCTATACTGACGGATCATTAAATATAGAAAAAAGAATCTGCTCCTGTGCAGTATACTATAATAAAACTACAAATAAGAATCGAACTTTCGAATTCCCATGATACATTCGTCCTGTACGACAGAATTACACGCACTTTATCAAGCAAGCAACAAATTCGTAAACACTAAAAATAGAAATCATAATTTTCTGATATTAGCCGACTCACTGAGCGCATTATACAAAATAACAAACGGCACAACCGACAATAATATAGTCGTGAAAATAAAAAGGAAAATAGAATCTGTAAAAGTAAATCAAAATAATCACGTAATAGTCAAATGGACACACTAAGGCAGAGTGGAATAAAAATAAATGAATTGGCTGATAAATTAACAAGGAAAGTCATCGGAAATGTGAATAAATCAAATACCATTTTACAGATTACGCACGTTAAAAATATAGCAACAAATAGACAAAAAATTAATTTTGAACAGAATAAACTGCGGAACATATGTATTATTTCACTATACAAAAAGAGCAACATATCAGGAACCCCCATGGTCGTACCTTCAAGTCAAGGAGAACCTACCTAGCAATTACATAAAACAAATCATACAGCTTAGAACAGGGGACATACCGGAACAGTAGACCGATTAAAGAAACTGTGCATCATCGAATCGGATAAATGTCAATACTGCAATAAAGACTACGAGGCAAATATTAATCATCTCCTATGGCAGTGTATCCAAAAACAACGAGAAGAATTTATAAACAAATTTACTCAAGAATACCATACGATACTGATAAATACAGTACCCATTCTTACAAATCCATTAAGCATGTAAACAACTTTATCAATACTCCGTAAGAAATGCAAGATTGAACTTTAAAATTTGAAAAATATATCTGACTCGTTTAATATATTAACTGGCTGAAAGGTTAAAAGGAAAGACCGGGCCAAAAAAAAACAAAAACAAAAACAAAAACAAAAAAAAACGTGTATTAAACACACATAAAAACACGTATAGCAGAATATTAGTTATTTATAAAATACAATAAACACCGACATGTGTTTCGGAGTTACTCCATAACCATGATGGCAATAATAAAATTTAATGATAAATATACTAATACAAATATGTCCTAATTGTAATAATTAATCCATTCGATACATCGATATGTCACGATTAAATGTTAATTTTAAACAGTGGACTATTATTTATAATTAGATTATTATTAATTAAAATGTCTTTAAATGTATTGATATAATATGTTTCTGCGTCATTTGGTAAATTATTATTAGTTATATACTCGTATTTTATTATTTCTGAATCGTCTTCAATATTTAATTTTATATTTATTATATAGACAATGCGCTCTACGGCAGACGATTTATGTACATGTCCGTGTGTAATTGCGACGATGTGCTCGTTATTATAACTTTACGTCTAATTGACTAGTGTAAATGTTAACACTTGTTGTTCTACTCAGTGACCTAGCCTGGTAGAAAATAGATTATCACGACTCGTGACTGAGTTCGGGGAGGTCTCTACTTCGAGGCTCTTATCGACATATAAAAAGAACTGCATCGATTTTCTCCGGCATTATATTTGTTTCTTTTCCGATTGCAATACATGAAACAATTTAAAATTATTCCCAAGTATGGCCGAGTTAAAATTTCGAAGCATTAGATTTCTGATTAGGTCTTTTGGCAAATTTTTGCCTAAAACAGTTTAAAAAGTGATCTATATTAAATTGTAACAAAAACAAGTATACTCTTATATTTTAACAAACAGTGTGTTAAAGGATTCTATATTAAATTTAAAATGATTTATCATTTATAACACGAGGTGTAAATTTTGATTTTAATTTTCTCTTAGATAAATTTAATTTTTAATTTTTCGAAATTAAAAAAAGAAAAGAAAAAAAAACGGTCTCTTTTTAATGCGTGCTGTGTCTCTAGTTAATTCTATTTAAACATTTTTCTGTCCCGGAAAAGTACCGGTGGTTGATAATTGGGCGCCATTAAATCTTTCCGTAATCGTCATTTCCGAGTCTATTCACGCAACCGAATAGAAATTCTTAACTACCTTCGCATTTCGTTACATTCGGTTTATCGTTTTTTATTCTAATAAACAATGCGGAGTAACCTACTTTTGCGATCCCCCCCCCCCGTGTATGTTGGGACAAATTTCCAGGTAACTCTATCTAAAATGTAAATAATCAGTTTCACTTTTGTTACTACTTCATATCGGTATCATCTCGCAATACTATTTAAATGGAAAATATTTCTGTCACAAAATAGGGCAACCTCGGGACAGCGGTTGTTGGGACAAATATTTCAATAATAGAGCAGCCGAAAATCTGCGTATGGAATTATAAGATGACACAAACAAAGATACTATCTGTTAATTGTATATTTAATGTTTCGTACTGAAATTTTATAAATATTAAAAGAACGCGGATGTCGTTCTTTTACATGATGTTACGAGTATTTTTTTTTTTTTTTTTAATTCCCGAGGGGGTTCTAACCGCTTCACGGTCCGTTATTGCGATAAAGTTTTAATTTCGAATAGCACGCTAATATGGTAAGGGTAAAGATGAAAAAAAATTTTTACCCTCTTCGAATATTACCGTAAAATTCAAATTACTTCACCGGCAAACAAAAAATGTCGGCTACGAAAAAATAAAAATACTCGTTTTTCATTCGAAAAATAATTTTATTATATTTACTAGTTCTGTACGGTAACTTAATATTAAATAACACGCTGCAATCGGTCGTATTAAAAACATTTATATGTTGCGACTGTTTCAGCGGAACCGTAGAGCACATTATGTATAGTGGCAATAGTAATAAAAATTAAAATATAATAAAACAAACTTTAATAACAAACAATATAGAACAATAAATTAGATAAATACCTATTTAGAAACGTTTTCGGGCATAACCCATCATCAGCTAACACTAACTTAAAGGAAACTTAGTATGTTTTAAGTTTCCTTTAAGTTAGTGTTAGCTGATGATGGGTTATGCCCGAAAACGTTTCTAAATAGGTATTTATCTAATTTATTGTTCTATATTGTTTGTTATTAAAGTTTGTTTTATTATACCATTTTAACAAGCAGGATGTATTCACCTACATTTAAAAATTAAAATTATAAAAGCACTATCAACGACACATTCGGAAGCACAGAAAATTACCTCAAGACTTTAAAAAATACATTAAATCCATAAACGCAATTAGCTTCATTTAACTTTAATTAATGTATAACTAATTCGAAGTAGTAGTCGCTAAAAACCTAGTCGTTATAAAGCGACCATAAATAAACCAATAAATAAACAATACACAATTTTTTTTTTTTTTATTATTTGTGCGCTCTTATAATTTTAACTTTTCAACATTGCCATGATACTATAATTTGTACTAATAATTATCAGTGTTAATTCCATATCCTTCTTTTCGACATGCGTGGGCTATGTTACGTCATTGCGGCCATGTTTGCTCGAACTTTATTGATAACGATATTTTTTGCTCCTATTCCATGACGTTTTAGGATTCAATCTACTTATTTATACACACTATTCTGTTAACCTAGCTTATTTGTAGAAGTTGTTAGTGGCCAGATGGTTTCTCGCCGGGCCAAAAAAAAAAAAGTGTTTTTTTTTAAGTTTTGAAATACCACGGATTAAAAAAAAAAAAAAAAAAAAACAGACATTTACAAATCAATTTCGAACATATTTTACGCCTTTTTTAATAATATTAAAACGAAAAACTTCAATTCGATTTCGAAAATAAACGAACGAGTAAATAAATTTTTCGACTGAGAAGCAGCTCTTACGCTGAAAGTTGGCTAAAGATATGGAATCTTCTTTTGCGAAATGCTTTTCTGAAAAACCCTTCGAATGCTTGATGATATTAGAAAGAATTATACCAAAAATCGATAGAGACGGGCTCGGTAAAATAGATAAAATGATAAAATGACAAAATACTTTCCCAGTAGCAATCAGCATTTTTTCAGACTGAAATACAAAAAGTTGATTACAACACGATAGGCAAAAACGGTCGATTTTTCTTCATAAGCAAACGGCCTTTTAACAGCGTATATTACCATTATGTCGAAGGCAACCGAGCCGAAGCAATCAGTTTTATCTTGTAGTTTCCAACTCGGTGATTGTTCAATCAGCCGCGACCAGTGTACAATACGTTCACCGTCCCGCTTGCTCGGCCTTCCTTTCACGCCGTAGCGAACTAGAAAACGCGTTACACGAAATTGAGAAAAAAAAGTTCACATTTTTGGAATGCGCTAACTGGCGGTCTGTGAGAAAGAGAGGGGAATTGCGCAAGAAACGGAAATCGAAGGCGAGATAAGGGTTGTTATGTCGATATCTCGGGGTATGTACGGTTGATTAGACTGCAGCATCAATTCCTCTCTAGACGACATATTATTCGGCACAGCTGCTGATTAAATACGGTCCCAACAACGGCTACAAAACCATTTCTCACCCGCTTAAACGACCCTCGCCACCATGTTTTACACTAAGCTTTGATTAAAATCGAACGCGCATAACTGCAACCACCTCGTCTACGCGCCATTAAGCAACTTCCTCCGAGTTAGACGCGTTAAAAATTGTAACGGCAATGCTACGAATCATCAGTGCACAGAGTACAAAATCAAATTTATACTGATCGCTGCGCTAGTACTGCATTTACGAATTGTCAATCAAGTAGCGTCCGACAATTAACAGAGTTCGGCAGCTATTTTCATCCAACTTATGGCCGAATAATGTTGGAAAACTCGCAGTAGAAAAAGTGTGTGTGTGTGCGCGTGTGCGCTTGACATGGGAGGATGGAAATAGCAATCACTTGAACTACCCTAAATAATTATCTAATATAAGAAATTCAGAAATATTGTTTTTTCGTCATTCGGAAAATATTGCTATAATTGAAGCAACCTAACGAGGTTAGAGATAATTTCAGGCAATTTTCATTCGTAATGTTTAGCGCGGTAGTAATTTAAAAAAGTTAATTTTTCAAATAGTTTTGAACAGAGTGATACTTGAATCATTATCCGTGTGAACTAAAAACATCAAAAGAAAAAAAAAAAAAAAAAGGATGTAATAAGAATAGTGATTTAATTGTTTTTTAAAATCGGTAATAAATCACTAAAAACGATCTTAAATGGTCACAGTTTTTTAAATAAAAAAATATATTCGTACTTAAAAATAATAAATAACCCGTTCATATATGTATATAAAAATATACGTATGTGTATGCAAAGTGAAGTGGATCACGTACCCTTTAAAAGATATCGGGAATTGTGAAGTTATCTTAACTTGCACGATGTCCCAATTACGCTGATGAAAGTAGAGAGAGCACTTTTTTCGGCTACCTTTACCAGATTTTTCTGGTACAAATGTGCTATATATCTAAGAACGACTTAACATCGGGACGAGATAAATTCGAATGCATGTCCGGTTTAAGAAACAAGAACCTTAACTATTATACTACCCCGCTAGCTCTCTTTTAATATCCATTGTATATAAAATATAAATGTATACGTATATAAATATATATATGTATATATATATACATATATATATACATATCACATAATAGATACATGTCTTAAATATAATAAATTAAGATTACGATATAATATAAACTGCCCATTGCAATTTAATAAGACAGTTCTATTGAAACATTTTCCAACATTTGCGTACAAATTATTTAAGGTTAAACATATATTCAAATAAATACTACTAGTAACCATAAAGATTACTTCAATCTTTGTAATTCTACGATGTATTTTTATAGTTATAGATAGAAAAAAAAAACAAAACACAAACACACATATATATATATATATATATATACATATATATATATATATATATAACTCAGCCTTTTTGGCCTCGCAAGGAGCTGTCCTCTTGACCCTTCTTGCTTTCATTTCTGTCTCTCTCTCTTCCGTACTTTGTATAAAATGATCAAAATTTACAACGTGATTCTTACTGGCATCAACACAAAAAAAAAAAAATAACATAATCACAAAAATCCTATCCTAACATTTAACTTTCATTATATAAAATGAAAACATTTTTTCGTTACATAAAATTGTGACATTTTTTGAATAACAATAACAAAAATCCTATAAAATATAACAAACGTTGGGGGTCAAATAACGTAGAATGCGTAACATATTGGAGTACCATCATTCCAACTAGCCTCTTTACGTTAACACCTACCTCACCTGCTCGTGGTGACCCCTGCACGCTTTGACCAGAGTGAACGTATCGGTGTTAATCCGATAGTAGTGCGCCTAGGAATTGCCACAAACGAGGAAGGTGGAAATGGGATTACAAACCCCATTTTTCCATAGCCCAAATTCAAGCTACAACCTACAGCAGTCAGCAATACATTAAATAAATATAAAATAACTTATATATAAAAGGCAGGATAATAAACAAAGAAAATGATGAAATAAAATACATAATCCCAACTCTAGAAGTTACAATTCTAGTTTTAATCCTGGAACCGGTGTTACCCCCCCCCTCCCCCGAGAAATATATTAACAGCAAACTTTGGTTCGTAAAACATGATGGAAAGTCAGTCAAAGGGAACTAATACTCCAGGTGGTAATCTAAAAAGAGAATCCACCACTGATGGAAACATCAGTGCATTCAAAAGACAAAATATATGTTTGGAACACTAAACATTAACTCATTATTAAAAGTCAGGAAGTTGAAAGAACTAGTAAAGGCACTGAACGAACAGAACATACTGCTTTTAGCACTACAGGAAACGAGGTTTACGGACGAAGATGTAATAGACGTGGAAAACTATAGAATATTTAAAGGAAAACCAGGAAAGAAAATAATGAAGGGAATGCCACATTTAGGAACAGCATTCTGTGTCCATCGAAAGATACTAGATTCGGTAGTTCACTTCAAATCTCCGTCGGAGAGAATGTCCATTTTGACATTAAAATGTGCTAACAAAATGTATACAATAGCGAACATACATGCCCCAATTAATGAAGATAACAAAAGAAATCTGGAAAAAGTCGAACAGTTTTGGGGAATGTTAGAAGAAGAAATGGATAAAATACCAGAGAAGCATATCAAAATAGTGATGGGCGATGTTAATGGTCAAGTCGGAAAGGAAAAGAAGTTTAGACAAATAGTAGGAGAATACCCAGCGCACAAAAGAAAGAATACAAATGGTGAACGGCTAATAGAATTATGCCGGATGTTTCACCTTAAATTAATGTCTACAAACTTTTTAAGAAGCTCCCAAAAAAACAGAAAACATGGAAGTCTCCGAATAAAAACCTGGGAGAATTCCAATTGATCATGTTGCTATATCGAGTAAGAATCAAAAGGAAATTATGAATGTTAATTCTATATTCTAACAACAAACTCACCACATTTAAATGATCCTCCATCCCTTGTGCGTGCTGTAATGACCAAAGTAGTTACACACAGCACATACAATTTAAGGGGAAAAAAACAACAAAAATATGTCGATTAAAAAAAAAAACGAGACAAAAAAAACAACAGTCTAGATACCCGCAGAACAGCCTATGCAACTTTTCTGACTCTTTTATAAATTGATGCATATATTCTCAAAAAAAAATTTGACGTTTTAAACATTATTTTTTTTTTATATTCTAACAAGAAACATACGTCGATTTAAAAAAAAAAAAAAAAAAAAAAAAAAAAATGAACTCTTACAGAACAGGCTGTGGACTCTTTTCTAATTTTTTGTCTTCGATGCGTATATTATTCGAAATTTTTAGGCACCTTAAATTTAAAATTTTTCGAAGATTTCTTATTTTTTCTGCATTTTTGCGACGAACGAACTGTGTAATTTCTTTAAATTATTTGCATCGCAGAATGTGTATGTTTTTAAAAATGTGGGTCGTTGGTTTTTAAAATTTTTACGGTTTCATAACTGCTGTAACAACCAAAATAGGTCGATTAAAAGAAAATTTGATTTTCGCCCTGCTACGGCACGGGCTATAGACCTATATTTCACACATATATATACATATATCGTAAAGCCGGGTCTCTGATCTATCGCGAAATAGAACAAGAAAGTTTTTTTTATATACGCGTTTCGCGTTCTCCAAATACCTCTTCTCTGCGCTGTTCCGAAAATTCCAGTTTCGGACCACGAAATTTTGCCGAAATTTTGCGACGCATTGTGTTGAAGTCGCGTATAATTCATGACCAATATTGCACGCGGAATGCTTTACAAATATACGGGAATATTAAGAAGATAGGAAAGCCCGTTACAACAAAACTGACGTACAGCAACTATTATATTGCGCGTAATTTATGTCGGCTAATAAAATGGCAATTTCGCAACGAAAGAAAAGGAAATACTAAGGCCTACTAGGAGGTGTGAAAAGCTACAAAGGCAGCAAACGATTGCCCCTTTGCCGAATACCAGCGTCCATTTGAACAATGCCAGGCGCTAGTAGTAAACACAATAGCCAGCTCGCGCTCCAACGTCACTATTAATAAGCGATTAGAAATGAGCAAATCAGCCTTTCCAGAGGGTTCCGTTCGAATAGAAGCCGCTTGTTAAGGAATTTTTCGAAATATCCTCCTTTGTTCGCTCCACTGAGAGGAAACGGCTAAAATGTCCTAAACAAAGTGCGACCCATGGTCACGCGTTGAATTCCGAGGGCTACTTTGTATGCAGAAGTAGCGCAAATAAATTTTGCCGAAATTTTTCAAAGCTCGCCAATTCTACCAGTCAACGCCAAAAGCGCAATAAGTAATATACGAGTATAAGACAGTTTCTGGTTTTCCGCAGAATATTTGCTACAACGTTTAATTCGGATCGATAATTTTAAATCTTCGTAGTTATCAGGATAAAGTCAAACGTAAATGCACGAATTCTGCAATCGAATTCGTTCTTCCATTTCCGCTTAAATCCGACCACTGTACATTCGACTTCGGTCAATCTATCTATCTATTTATCACCCCTCTCGAGTTATAACTGCGAAAACGAAAGCCTCACAATTTCCTCCGTCCAGATGCAACCAAACAAGAATTCTGCAGCGCTATAGTTTCTCATTGGCCTCTTTCGTAGCCATTTCCGCTGATGATTCGAAAGGTCTGCTGATTTTGGAGCTTGGTCATTGCCCAGATTTTAATTTTTAGTAGAATTTCGTGGTCTTCCTCCTTTCCGTTCTATCAAATCACTGGCTATCCTACGTTGTGAATTTTTTCCGTTCATAATGATTTGCCGTGAGTTCGTAATTCAAGCAGTAGCGCAGGCGTCTGTGTTAGCTCTTCCGAGACACCGCACTTTTCTGTCTCCATCTAGAAATAAAATCTTACGTCACTCGATTTAACATTGTCCTGTTATTTCCATTATTCGTCTGTACCTTAATTCTATTAGTTTCCTTGGTTTTTCATATTACCATCCGCTCCAGTTTTGTTCTTGTTTTTGTTTTTGTTTTTGTTTTTTTTTTTTTTTTTTTTTTTTTTTTTTTGGTAATAGGTTTGTCAACGAGAACACTATATGGGGGAAGAAGAAGAAAATAAAATGTTATATTCTTAAACGTTAAAGGACAAAAGATAAAAATAATTCAAGAGCAGGAATAACAGAAATAGAAGAAAATGAGATAATATAAGAAACACCGATAAAAGGGAAGTAAGGATACCGAGTTTTAGTAGAAAAGAGGAAATGGACGATTATTTTGCAGACAAGAACGGACAATCAAAGAAAACATGATATCAGGATCGCGAAGAAAACAATTAGAAAAGGATTAAAAAGAACAAAATAATGGAGTAGAAGCAGATGAAAACCGAGAAAATGATGCAGAAAGAAGACTACGATTAAATGTAGAGCGTTTAAAATGAACGAAGAGATGGCTGAATAGAGAGGGAAAAAAAGGTAGGATTAGAAAATAAAGAATAGGAATTGAATCACAGTCTGGAATGAGTCGTTCAAGGAAAAAAGAATAATATTTTGAGCTGAAAACGTATCGGAAAATCTGGAAACGGAAGAACGTGTTAATGAATATCTACTAATCTATTACGTTCAATGCCTAAATGGTCAGGAATCCACAGAAAATCGATCTCGATCGAGTGAAGAAGGAAACGGGAAGCGTATAAAAAGAATTACATAATCGAAAGAAGTAGAAGGAAGGTTAGACTTGTAAAGCGCTTTTGGAATCGGACATCACAAGCACTTCATAGAAAACTAATAATGAGGAAACAAAGAGAAATTCGCAAAAGGAGGATAGTTTAAAAGACCCAAACTCTAATTGTAAACGGAACAGAAACAGGCAGAACCGACTCCATTTGGCCCTTTCGAACCGTTAGTAGAGATAGTTGTAGAAAAGAGAGAACTTATAAAGCATTCGAAAATGTAATACTGGCGACATATGAGGAACAAATTTAGAATAGTAAGAGAATGAAAGTGTAATTTAAAAAACTGAAAGAAAAATAAAAAAGCTGATCAAGATTATAACGAAAATTGAAGGAGACAAACAGAAATAAGGGATAAAATTGGAGTTTTATTCAAATTAAATCGCTATTAATGAAGGATAGAAGAGTACAAAAAAAAAGTAAATGAAGAAGTATAAAAAGGTAAGAGTTTAATCAGAAAACGATGACCTAAATAGGATATCTATGAATAAAGAATATGGGACTCAACAAGGATAGCCGGAGCCGGGGTAGTAAAATTCACGGCACCGGGGCATAGACGAAGACAGATATTCTCATTACGATCTGATTTTGAAAGAAAAGGGCCGGAAGAATTTCTATAATTGAAGAACAGCAATCCAGATCAGAACGGATAAAAGATTTATAAAACATGAGTTGGATACAGGGATCGCTTCCCCAATTAATATAAAAGCATTTAACAGATAAGGCTTAGGATAGATACAGATGATTAATGTGATTGTTAAAGGAAAGACGGCTGTCAAGAAAGATTCCTAATTTACAAGAGGAACCGAAAAACAACCGTTTAAAGTAAGACTAATAAAAGAAGGATCAAAAGGACGAAGAGTAAAGACAACGGACGGGGATTTAGGAGAACTTAGAAGTTAGTACCTAATAAATATTACTGACTGGCAATTTTGGTAGAAGATTATTATTTTGTAAACATCTTATCTATCATCAGGCACTGTGTGAGATTCAGTGTGTAATTGTGAAATGTAATATACGGCGATTTCATCATGAAATATAACTCGACATCATGACTGTTCATATAATTAGCAGCGATGGACACTTCATGTATATAAATTAGTTTGCTACAATAATGTGTCGAGGATTGAAACATAAAAACAAAAGTATAAAAACAACATTCGTCGCTAAAATCGAAGTGTGAACGAAATGTGACCCTAATTCTATTCAACTAGGCTTATTTAATGTATTTACTTTTAAAAAGGTAAAGTAAGGCCCAAATCCTTAACTGCGGGAGATTATGAAGTTCAGATTCAAAACATATTAAGTTCAAGGACATAGATGAAGTTATATGGACAAATTCTTTCATATGAAACCTCCGTTTAGTAGTCGGGTAAAAGTTACTACGCTGTTACCGTGCCATTTTTGTAATGAAATGAGAATTTATTAAGTATGCAAAATGGCCGTAATAAAAAAAATATTAAATATCGAGTAGTTAACGCTCTTGACAATACAGGTGCGATTTTAAGGGGGGAACGGGTATAAAAAACCTTATCGGATTCACATATGACCGATTCTTTCCTCCCCTAATTGTTTCAAAATAAAAGACCTTGGTTAACGAGCTCCAGCTTCGTGGAAGGGAACATATTTAGAAAATATAAAAGTAAAAACACGTAAAAATTGAAAAATTCAGATTAATAAAAATAATTTAAAGAAAAAGAATACCGGGTTCAAGATTTACCTCAAAATTTAATAAACATGTGCACTAAAAAGTAAAAAATAATTATCTGATAAAAAATAGTGTATTTCAGAGTACGGTACACGAAGTAAACAATATTAATTTTTTTTTTTTTTGTAGTGGACACCAAATCCAAATTGCAGCAGTAATTAAAGATCGCATTAAATATTCCGAATGTTTCCAATTCTTGGCTTACAGGAAACGAACGACTGCGTTGTTGTACTCGTTAAATTATTTTCAATTATTATTTCTAAAGGGTCGAATGTATTATAACTGAAAAATAATAATGCTTTTAAGAAATAAAAAAATATAGGGATTCTGCACGAATTTAAAATTACCATAATAGCAAATTAGGTAACACAACGACACATTATGTAACTTACACTTTTATAATTTGCTTCCAGTTGAAGTTTCAGAAGCTTTTCAGTCAAAAATGCATGTTTTCATTTTTTTCGGACTTGTTTCATCTGTTCTAAAAATCCGAAAAAATTCAGAAAAACATTTTATTATAATATACGTAACATATATTTGTTTCATTGTTGTTAGTTGAATTTCAAGAGGGTTTTCAGTGAAAAAACGTATGATTTTATTTATTTTTTGACTTGTTCCACTTGTTCCACCGCTTCCAAAAATCTGAAAAAATTCAGGAAAACTCGTTATCTTCAAATACGTGATCTATTCCGTTGTTATTCGTTGAATTTCAAGAGGTTTTTCAGCCAAAAATGCACGTTTTTATTTCTTTTAAACCTCTTGCACCACTTTTAAAAATCTGAAAAAAAGTCAGTAGATAGTTTACACTAAAATACATGTTATATGTTTTTTTCGTCCTTACTGAATTTTTAAAATATTATTTATGACATTTTAAAAGTTTTGAACGTTTCTAAAAATTTGAATTTAGCGTCTAAAAATCTGACAAAAAAAATCACCGTTATAGAACTCTCCATTATTTTTAACCTCCAACAAGAAAGAATTTTTAAAATCGATCGAAAAATGGCTAAAATATCGTAAAAAAACCCGAAAATCACAAAATGGTGACGACAGCAGCTCCCTGTGATACTAGAGGTCCGAAACTTTCAGCATCAACTACTTTTCTCATGCCCTAGATGTATATATATTTTTTTATAACGTTTGGTTCAAAGGCACTTTTATCCCCCTTAACTGGCTATTTGTAGAGACCATTTTTGTAGATCAGTTAATTTCCTACAAAAATATGTATTGCTCATTTTATGAGTTTTATTAATTAGCGAGTTATAAAATTAAGAAGAAAAAAAAATTCCTCCATTTTTCAAACTCTGACCTTTAATATCTTTTAAATGGTTAGATTAGTGAAAAAAGTGTAACTCTTTTGTAGAATGTTCAATTTCCTACGAAAATGTGTGTTGAGATTTACTGTACGTTAAATTAATGGTAAGATATGAATTTTTTCGTATGGGACTGAGGTAAAAATGAAAAACTTTGATGAGGAGGATCTTCCTATCAATATTAAGAGCTCATATTTGGAGAGAATTCTCTAGAGGTGCTTAACAACCAATTTTCCAGTATCGGAAGTAAAAAAAAAAAGATAGTCGATTGTTTTAACCCACCCTAATCTACACACTATACTATTAACTAATAAAATATAACTTATATATAATTATACATTTATGTTAGGTACATTGTTAAGTTAATGTCAAATTCAAATCGCGCGGTTATTTGAGTATGGTTCGCACATCGATGACATATATCTATGATATGTGGTCGATGGATCGCATTATTGCTCGGAAAATCCCAGTAAGTGGCATTGTGACGCACTCGTTTCTTCAAATACATTTGAAAAGATCATGGATAGAAGGGGACTAAGTGTTTTTGAAACTTTAAATACGGCATATCGCAAAGAAGTTGAAGAAAATTGTATACAACTTCGATCTATTATATCAATAATTTTATTAATGACAAATATCCTTCAGCTTTATTTTTCCACTGTGCAAGCCATACATTCAGGCCTGGGTCTAGGGGGAGCTGCAGCCCCGGGCCTGGTCTGATTAAGGGGCCACCAAGAAGCTCTCACCTCCGACATGGATGGTTACACGTGCAAGAATAGATGTTTTCCCAAACATTTATATTGCATATAGAATATACCGATTACAAATTGTGAGACGAAAGAATTTTTTCGATATTAAAAAGAATAAAAAAAAACATGTATAGATCAACCATGCTAGATGATAGATTATCGGCATTATCAAGATTAACGATCGAAACAGATTATCTCCGTTTAGTAGATTTTAACGATATTATACAAGAATTGGCAGAAAAAGAAAAAAAAAAAAAACAAGAAAAAATTTCATTGTTTAAAATTATATATGTATATGTATATATATATTTTTTGGCATCAAAAATTCTATCCATTGTCTGCATGATATTTAGTTTTGTTTACATTAATAATTATATGTTAATTCGTGAATTCAAAATAATATAATTAAATTAAATTAAAGAAAATTTCCTTATTCTATAAAACTGATAATTTTGTCACCTCCGAAAAGGGCCTCTAACATTTTCGTAGCCCCGGGCCTATCGAACACTTAATCCATGCCTGCATGCATTTAATCTTGTGTCATCAATGACCTGAACGATGTCAGTGAGGTAAGAAATACTGCTGCGACTACAAAGGACATCATAATTTTTTTTGGAGAGATTACCATTGCGGCGAAATAAAATCCCAAATATACTACCTCTCTTTTGTGAAACGCGTTGGATAGCAAAGAACAAAAGTATCAGAAAATTTTCTGAAAACTTTCCAACCATTGTACGAGTTTTAGAAGAACTTTCGTACGACGCACTGAACTCTTAAAAAAGGAAAACCAAAGCACACCAGCTATACACGACTGCAACAACTGCAACATACATCGTGACACTCGTAGTAATTGCTTCCTATTCTGCCAAACTTGAACCCGTCTCCTGCAACCAATTACAAGAAGTAAATATGAATATAAAGCCGATACACGATCACGTAAATAAACTAACGGACATGCTTCAGTCTAACCGCGATAATGCATCCATGCAGTTTTCGGTCATTTCCGAGAAAGCTCAAAAAGTTTGCGAAGGATTGGATGTTGAATTTAAGCATCCCGAATAGCAGCAAGGCAGTCTCAGAGATCAAATCAACTATCTGAAAATGTAAACGAATTTTTTTTCAGAATATCTATCTTCATCCCATATTTAGATTCTATCATTTCTTCTCTGAGAAATCGATTCTCTTCAACACACAAAAACGCATTTTCACTTATGCAGCTCCACTTAGAAAATATCAGAAAATTAGATAAATCTTCATTTTTAGATGTAGCAGAAGATATACAGAACCTTTATGGAGGTTTTCTACATAATTTTATTGCCGAGGCTACCACGTGGTACGGGATATTGAAGACAAATGAAGCAAGTGATGCGGCTTTAAATGAATCCATTGTTGAATACGCAGATTTGATTGCTCCGGCCACCCCGTTTTACCCAGCGGTATGTAAGGCAATCAAAATTGGTTTAACTATTCCAGCAACAACATGTAGCATTCAACGTTCATTTATCACGTTACGATATGTCAAGACTTGGAATCGGTCAACGATGGGAGACGTAAGGCTAAGCGCGGACTGTGTGCATGCTCAGTATTCACAGGAAAAGAATAGAGCGGGACACTGAATTTATCGACAAGTTGATAAGTAAATTTGGATAGCAACCCAGACGACTTAAGTTTTTATTCAGACGGTGACTTCATAAAAATAAATTCTTCATCTTTTTCTGTGTATTTTCCTTCCCGACAAGGAGGTACAAGTGCACATAAACGAATGATTTCGATACAAATAAAACAGAATTATGAGTTACATAAAAATGATTCCACCTATTAGCATAAATAAATTCAAATTTTTTTTAAAACTAATTGAATTTATTAAAATACAAATTTCGTAAAGCATGTCTCCCAAATGTGTCTTACGTAAACCTGATTGGAATAGATTTGGTTCTATCGGTGACTCATCTCTTTCTACAATATAATCAAAACCAATACAATTTCCGAATATTTATCTCTTACAATATTACCATCTCTTCTACTCTTAACACTGTCTTCCTCGCCATTCTTTAAAGGCTTCATCACTTTAACGAAGCGTAGACTGCATAACAATTTTCAAACAAAATTTATCTGTCCTTATATCTTTCCATTCTTACCCAACTCTTCATAACTTCTTGACTCGTAAGTATACAAATGCTATATATATAGGACCAGATACATCCTCAAAAGCGTCAAAAATAACTCTTGGACATTTTTTTTTTTTTTTGTTCTTCCGTCTCTTGACTAACTTCTACATCCTGAGTCTAGAAGTTGGTTAAAACTTTTAGAAACCCGTTTTATGAACGACCATCCACAGCTCCAACCTCCCTATTGATATAGACTCAACAATTCCTAATTATGATCTAATTTCGAAGAAGTTTGCCTTTTCATTCCTCCTTATCCACCGCCGTCACATTTACTTTCCTTCAACTTTACCCTCTTTGAACTTCTTTTTCCTTGCATAAAATTCTCCAACTCCTACCCCGGCCATGACAACATTTCTTACACCGTCCTAAAAAGCCGTCTGAAAAATCTCTCGAAACTCTTCTAATTATTTTAATTACTTCATGCAACCCGGGGTCCAGTCCCTGACTCATGCAATTCCTTCATTGTTATCCCTACACCTAATAATAATTTCTACGCTTCTCGACCTAGTTTGTTAGCTCTATGCCTACGAAAGCTTTTTAAAAGCATGATTAACAGTTGTTTTACCGGTTGGCTCGAACATAATAACTTGTTCTCAAATAATCAGTTTAATTTTCGTTCTTCTTGGGTCCTCCAGGTTGAATCCAGTCTCTTCGTAGCTGGACGGAATTTCAAGGTGCAAGTAATTAAAGCATATACTGACGAATATGATCCGTGGTAAAAACACTCGGAAATGCCGACGATATTGCAAAAGGCCGGAGAAATTTCCATTTAAAAACCATTCGTGAAAATATCATTTTAGCTTCACTGATTGCTATACATTTAAAGAACACATCAATTTCATCATCGCGAGTTTCATTTAAAATGTTTACGATTTCTCGCCTCCCGACGATTTTAACTTCGAATAATGGGAAAATTCTTTCATCCTGTCTTTTACACTTATTTCGTGATCGAAATGAATTGTGTAACTCTACTTTCTACAACATGATACGTCTCCCCCCAGACGCTTCCATTATCAAACTGATCCGATAAATGTTTTGTGTTGTGCAGCTGGTTTATTTAATAAATTGATTTAGATTTTATTTTTATTCGGTTTTATTCATATTTAACTATATGGCGACCGGCGAAACATCCGAGTTTTTGGCGTTTACGTTCAAAAAGTATTTTCAAATCAGCAATACGAAATGTACACTGTCAGTTTTACATCGAAAATGACTCCTATTTTTCTGCCATCGGTCACACCAACTATTTAAACTCTCAATTGCTTGGGAACACAATTGACGGTAAGCATGTGCGAGTTTTTTCCCCTACATGGAGTAGTTCGTTATATTTCAGTTACAAAAATTTGTCGTCGATGCAAACTGTAAGTTTATATTTACTAATGTTACACCACCTTATGTAAAGAAAAGTGATAGTAGAATTTCCGGCAAAAAGTAATATCAGAAAATAATTTCGAACTGCTTGCCAGCTACCCGATTTTTAACATTGTTTTACCCAGTGTTTTTTCGGTAATGGGACATTTCGCTTACACAGAAATACAATGATGACGGTCAAAAGAATGTTTTCAACTATTGTCTTCATCGAGCTCGAAGAATTTCTAAAATTGTATATTTGATTTGTTAAGGCAGATATTTCGCATGTTTTACACACCATCCACTGCCAACGAAGCTGGAGATAGCAGACAATTTGTTTTTTTTTTTTTGGTATGCTGCTACACAGTTTATTGAAAATCGGATTTTCAGAAAATCGAAATAAACCTTACTGTGAACTAGATCCAACTGCGCACTGTCACTACCTCAAAAATATTTTACGCCGTTTGGACGGGAGTGGTGGTTTTGCTAATATTGACAGATTTTCAGTAAGAAAATCATTCGCAAAGCATTTCAACAACAACAAAACAGCGTAATAGTTTGACAACATATTCGTATGTAGACTGTTCCTTACTGACCGTATATTATTTTCTGATTAAGTCACCGCTAAAAATCATATAAAAATGTTTGTAGTTTTATAATGTAAAAATCGATTGCGAAACTAGAATACTCTTTTATATTACATATATGTTACGTAGTAACTCAGAAGTTATAAGTGTGCATTCACCGTTTTTAAAAACTGAATTGTATTCATGTTGCATTTAATCTTTTTTAAATTATTATTTATTTCTGAATAATAAATTAATAAAACTTATTTACTAAAAATTCAACATTTGGAAAATTTAAAAAAAAAATAGCAAATAGAATGAATATTACAGTATTTCCGTTTCTCCATTCATGTAAAATTTACTTGGTTTTATATCGGCCAAATGGAGCAATTGAGAGCAGTGCTCATAAAAATGAAGAACCTGCTCAGCAGAAGGGAATTAAATTTTGGACTACGGATTAAAATTCTGCGGTGCTACGTTTTCTCGATGTTTTACTGTATAGCAACGATAGTTGAACGTCGAATGCTACCTCAGAAAGAAGTATACAGACCTTTGAATTATACTCGTATAGGCGTATGCTAAAAATGACCAATAAAAAAGTTCTCAGAAGAATGAATAAGCGCCCGCAATTATTAAATTTGATTAAAGAAATTAAACTACAATATCTAGGCCACGTCGTAAGAGGGCAAAAATATGAGATTTTACGTCTCATTATGGAAGGAAAGCTTTTGGGCAAAAGGTTGAAAAGACGCGCCCACAAAATTTGTGGACGAAAAATTTTCATCGTTAATTCCCTTGTTCGCCCATCGAAATGTTCAGATCTGTCGTGTCAAGAAAAGATATTGCTCTGTTGATCGTCAACCTTCCTAACGGAGACGGCGGATAAAGAAAAATAAGAAGTTATCGCATATGATTTTTTTATTTTTTGTTTTTTTTTTTTTGCCGGGAGGCCTAATTGTTATTCAAAACCGTTATAAATTGGAAGTAATACAATACCGAAAATTTAAATCGCAGTATAAAAAATACTTCACTCGCTCCGTTATTGATATTAAACAATAGGTATATATTTTTTAATAATCATTCATGTATGTGTAAATACTCGTAGGGCAGAATTTAACATCGATTTTAAATATTGATTAACAAGATCTTCTACAAATTATTACGTTCTCGGATGTTATTTATCTCATACAAAAATGCTAATAGAGTAATCTGGAGCTGTTAAATGTTACTTTTTGTCGTGAACTATTAAATATTTACTAAATAATTTCAAACGGGAGCGTAAAATATTATCCTCATCCTTAACGACCATGTTTACTGAATGTTAAAAATAAATAAATTAACATCATTACTCAGCTAATTATGTTAACATATTCACACATATATATACATATATATATATATATATAGCTGTATGTGTACTTCTGTATTGTTGACGTGATTTTTAGTATGTGCGAGTAATATGAACTCATATTAAATCGTTGAGTAAATATGAATTACATACATGGCTGTATGTACAATTATAACCCTTCCATATTATGTTCTTGAGTGTTCGTATGAGTCGTATACGTGATGAGGCATATATGTAGGTGATTATTAAATGTTAATTTAAAAGTAAGAAATTTATTTATAAAATTCTGCATATATTAAACTGTAACTCCACACTGCTCGCGTTAATTTTGCGCACATGTAGAATTCATAAAAATAATTGTGATGTAAATCAATAAAATCAAACTTGAACAGAAAATTTAATAATCTACAAAATATATAAAACACATACTCCATAATCGCGGTAAATGTGAGTAAAGTTAAATTTTTGTAGTTTTAACTTTAGTCATATTTACCAAAATGTGACTCTGAAACATGCCGATGTTTATATGTATTTTGTAAATTATTAAAAATTCTCCGTTTAAGTTTGTTTGTACTTATTTATATTAATACACAGATAATGGACAATTATAATTGTAATATTGGTTTGAAGACGTATATTTACAAATATTTGAATTTATAGTTGAAGTTACGCGAAACGATTGCAAACATTTATTTTAATAAACATTGTGTCAAATATAATATCACTCCAACTTATGCGAAGCTAAACATCAAGGGCGGAATATACTAAAAGTCGTTAAGAAAAAAGCAGAACATTACAGATACAAGAAGAATCAAAACATTATACAGCAAGAATTATATTAATAACTCATTAATGAAGATGCGCCTCCTAGTTCTAAATAACCACATTAGCAATATACTGATTTGATTTGACTTTATATTCGAAAAAAAAATAAAATAGTTCACTTTGTTTTCTTATTATTTAAATCAGGCTAAAATGGGAAAAAACGAAAAACTGAAAGATGTTAATCATATATAACGAAATATAAACACGATTTATAAATTAAAAATAAAAATATTATTCAATACTTCTATATAATCCGTATAATTTGGTGAATTTATAAAATTTAATAGGAACTTCGGTGTTAATTGGTTTAAATTTATTACTTACTGAATATAACAGAGGAATGGATACTTTTTTATCTAGTTTAAAATTGTCAAGCCTATTTTTCTGGTGATTAAACCAGGGTAAGAATCAAAGTTTCGTTGATGCCTTCGCACGCCATTAAAAACTTAACAAGGTCCAATATTGAGCTACAACCAGAAGTTAAGAAACGCCGATCTAAAACATTCGATCAAATACGATGTAATAACAACAAGTATATATATATAATATCGGATAAGATACTGAAAGTATATTACTGTTACTCCATTACCTGGTACTTATAAAAACCGCTTATTCTTACTGCGAAAAATATAAATAGGCAAACTAAATAAATAGTAGATAGCGCGCTAGTCTAGTAGTTAAGGTTCTTGACTACCAAACCAGAGGTCACCGGTTCCAAACTTGTCCCGTTTCGAATTCAAGTCATTCCCAGGTTTATCTAGCCCGAAATAATTGGGTTGAAAAAGTTAAGATGGCCGAGAGAATTAGGCTTAGTACATTGCGAACCTTAATTTTACAATCCCCGACAGCATGTCAAGAGCATGGGACTTACTTTACTTTAAATAAATAGTATATAATAAGGCAGATTTTAAGCATACTTCAGTTTTCAGTAAATAGTAGCGGCGCTCAATAGTGTTAAATATAAATTCGTGAAAGGGTGAACGACAATAATAGTGCATGAAGACTCATTAACAGCACAATCTAAAACTAAAACTAATCAAAACAGTGTTTTGCAATTCTTACCTACAAATGAGATTAAAGATAAAAGTAACGATGTAAATGATATTTCAAGTACGTAACCGAAAAAAGGATCACGTTAACTAAATCAAATACAAATATCGGTGGAAATAAAAACTTTAACAATCATAGCAATTTTAAACATATGAATTAAAAAAACAAACCAACCGAGTGGCGACCTTCATTTACTTATTTCCTTACCAACATCTGTTATCCGCTTCAAATTTGATTACTGATCCTTCATTTATATCTAAAAATCTCTTCTTTCCAAACTAAATGTAACCCAAAATTCGTGTCTTCGTCTGTGCCTTACTGCCCTTAAGTCCGTCTTAAATATAGCATTATTCGCTGAATCAAATTCGCCTCCCTTGTTTATTTGTAGATCCTATTTAAGATATCGTTTTTTTTTTTTTCAAAACTCCTACCATTAACCTATTCTAAGAATACTTTCTACACATTGGCGCACTCAAGGGGGGTGCCACGGGGCCATTGCTCCCCCCAAAAAATCTCCGAAATTTTTCCCAAAATTAATTTTGTAGCGTAATGCGGGATGGTACAGAAAAAATAAATGAATTCGATGTAGAAATGTAAAGTAATTTTGTTTCACGTTGCTTCTTGGGCTGTATGTAGTAGTGATGGGAAGTTCGTAATTTCTTCGGATACGGATCCGGAACTACATCCCAGATAAGTATCCAGCGGACCCAACAGGATCTGACATTTTACACTCAACATTAACACTAGTTTGCGCTCTTGAATATACACCGTGAAATAAGTATAATTGCCGATGAGGTATTAGATATCTTTATAAAAAAGCCGCGAAAACATAATTTCGTTTTGTAATGTTTTGTTTTACTTAATTTTTTTAAAAAAACATACATATTTACTTTTTGCTTAATGTTATATACCTTTACCTAATTTTTTAAAAATTAAATTCTATGCTTATCTAATTTGTGCTTATTACAAACATAATGTTACGTTTCTGTTAATATTATTATTTTTTTTTTAAATAAAATTCGTTAGTTTTGTAATTTTTTTAAAAATAAAATGCATTTTTTTTCTCTTTTTTTTTTTGATAAAATTCGTTGGTTTTGCTGTTTTATTTATTTTTTTATTTTAATTTACAGACCACGGAAGTAGATAGGTACTTAGTCGAGTTATCAAGTTACCACTCACTAACCCATCTTCTAAATTCTAGCCCCGACCAAAAAAAAATCCTGAGTGCGCCTTTGTTTCTACATCTCCATTAAGAAGAAACGGGGTTTTATTCGAAAAAAAATTCATATCCTCGCAACCTATCTTGTAAGTCTTAGTTTCTACTTGTCTCATGTAATCACTTCCACAACGTTCCCTATTTCTTTTAATTTTGCAAACCTTACGTATGCTCCTTAAGTTATTTTCCTGTCCTTATTTTCCTAATCTCTTTCTGAAACCATAATTGTGCAAAAATCCCACAACACTATTAATCTATTTCCTTCATACATGCTTATCCCAAAGTATATTTTCTTCCCAATTCCTCCAGGTTTATGCCTCAGGCGGTTATTGAACAGGAATTTCGCAGTACCATCAGTTCTCTCTTTCCTTCTCATGTACTCATCATCACTGATGGCTCTTGGGGGCCTAGTGGTGTCGGGACTTCCTTTATTCTCCCCGATTTCAATTTTTCCGAATCCTTTTTCTGTTCTATTTTCACAAATGAATTAATGACTATCCTAAGTGCAATTATTTATATTTCCTCCAATCGTAACTTCTTCCATTATCTGATAATATCCGACTCCATAACTGTCCTTCAGGCTATCAGTTTACCTCTTTCCCCTCCCTCTTCAGACTTCATCATTCTTCATATACGATCTCTCATTCACAGTCTTCCCTTTCATCACTCTATCCGCGTTGATCCGGTTTCCTGGTCATAAAGGCATCGAGGGTAATGAAATGGCGGATACTTTAGCTCAGGTTGCTGTCCGTTTCCGCGTTTACTTTAAAAAGATCCCTAGTACTAATCCATTATCCTAAAGTAAGAAATATCACTTTAAATTTTGGTCGGATATGTACCCTTCCTCCTTTACCAGTAATGATCACTCCTTCCACCTCTCAATTCAACCTAATCTTCCTGTGCTAATCCTTGGTTCTCAGAATTCCCTTCTCTTCCACGTTATGTTACGGTCCCCAAGCCCGTGTCCACGGGGTGGGTTTTGGAGGTTAACCCCCCCCCCATGAGAACTGAAATTGCTTGGGTACTTCATTAATATTTTGTGCAAAATTTTTTGTTACGAGTATAATCAATAACATATGTAATTTTTATTAATGTCTATACAGTAATTCGTTTATTTAAATTATTAATATATAAATCAAAATGACGGAAATTATTAATAGCATGAATATTAGTGAAAAATGTATTTTTATTTATAAAATAAATATGCAAAGAAAATTTTCAAAACCCCTCCCTTTCCAAAATTCTGGGCACGGGCCTGATGGTCCCTATTATTCGCCTACGCTCCAATCACACTTGCTAGCCTTCTTCCCGCTATCATCTCTCTTTGGTTTCCTCTCCTTATTGTCTTCTACATCCTAACAAAGCAGTTGTCTGTGATTTTAATCACATTTTCCTCGAATGCTCTGCTCTTTCTGCGGAACGCTTTTCCCTTTATTTCCTCCTCTTAAAATTAAGGCTTCCTGCTCCCTATTGTTCTTCCTATATCCTGTTCCTTTCCTTCTCAGTCTGTTGTTCCTGCCATTGGTTTCTTTCTTTCAGCTATTTCCGATCGAATTAAGTTATAATTAGGTAACTCTTCTTCCTATTGTTTCTTGGTGAGGTCCCTGGTTGACAAACCGAAAAAAAAAAAAAAAAAACTTCTTCCCTCCGTGTTGTTACTGGGCAAAGATTCCTTTTTTGGTGCCCAAACAAAAAAAAAAGTCTTATTCCGCCAATTTAGAAAAAAAAATATCAAAGATATTGTCATTATACGTTTATTATCAATTAATTAAATTAAATTTACACTAGAGTTGATCGGAACGAGACTTACAGTAAACCTTCAGGAAGCATCCGGTTATTAGAAAATAACTAAACTTTTTACAAAACAAAAAGTATTTTTTTTTCATCAATTGTCAAATGAGAAACCCCTTCTGGTTAACAACTCACAGCCGGTCCACAAATATTAATAAAACTGAAATTGAAAAAAAAACAAAAGAAAACAAAAAAAAAAAGAGGTTGTTTATGCAGTCGAAAATTAAAATAAAAGTGTCTATGCATTACGATGATTCGCATAATTCAATGTCAATATATAAAATGTCAGATTTCAAATGTTACATTGTAACGAAAAACACAATTGAAGGATCTGTGTTAAAACTATTAATATTGATAGTTTTACCACAGATCCTTAAATTGTGTTTTTTGTTACAATGTAAGTTTGTGTATTTTACCAAATAGATCAACTAGTAAATCACAAAGATTGCACAAACGTTAAACGTTTGCTTTAATATCAAAAATGAAATGAATTTGCTTCAAAAAGAGTATACTAACATCACTGAAATTTCACATTGCCTAAGAAATAGTAATAAAAATAAAATCCCAAGCATCAATAAAACAGTTAATGTAACACACACAATGAAAGAAACAATGGAAAAAAATTAATAAAGCGAATTTTAGCACACATAATTTGGCCTTAGAAAGAGTAATTAACAAGTGCGGCAAGGAGATGGCCGTTCTTTTTTCAAACCAGATATCCCAACACTTTCCCGACTTTTCAGTTTTCTATAGTCTCTTTCCTGAATACTCTATAGAATTTTGATTACACATGATTTATCCTATTAATCAAAAATAACACCCAACATTCCGTTCCATTTATTAAATAAGAAAAAGTAAATAAAAATTGGGATGCGCCGAAATGCACTTAATCCAATTATTTTAAAAAAAAAAGTTTAACACGATTGTCATAAAATATTTAAACTGATTTTTTTATTTGCTTCACTGACATCAAAGGGTATATTTTGCTTTTTAATCTTGGTTTCCTTAAGTTTTTTGATTCGAGCAAGTCGTATAATCTTATTTTCATTTTTGCTTATCTAAAACTTTTTGACATAAATTACGAAAATTTCTCGCTTTAAGAATAAGTTCTTTAATAATGCGCGATCCCACTGTAACTTATACAAAAAAATTATCAATCAAAATTTATTTTAAAAAATGTTCACTTTTTGATCGGATAATGATAATTTAGTACACACATCGTTATAAATTCTTTATGCTGCTGGCTTAATACAATTTATTCCGAACCTTTATCTATTCTGTGAAGATGCAAATCAAGATTTTACTGCTGTATAATGTAAGGATCAAAACAACGATTTTGTTATACAGTTAAAGAAACTTATTCAGACTACACATATAACAAGAAACAGGTGACAACGAAACAAAACATCATAAAACCGTGTATATTTAATGATCTATTAAAACAGCACTAAAAATAAGCTGTTTTTCCCCTTCGTTAAATTTTACCGACAGACATATCTGATCAGCTGCTACGGCATAATGATCACCTAATTAAGAAAGCAAATGAAGACTGGGTCAAGACAAGAAAAAGATAAAGCTTAAATAATTGGAGAACAACCTCCAATAGCGCATGTTAATCTAATTAATTACAATAATGACTGTTTCTTGGCAATTGGTGCTAATTACCGTCACTAACTGTACATTTAACAACAAAAGAAATGCGAACAAAATTTATAAAAGTATCCTTAAAAAACATTAAAGAAGAACAAAATAATTATAGAAAACATCTTTGAATAGCGACTACGTTTATAATGCAATAATAATAATTGAATATTATCTAAAAATATGAAAAGAACTCGTTATTAGCCTTGCAATCCTAATTTTAAAAAAACCTTCCTTTTGATTTTAAAATAGACCATCTAACTTACTAAGTGCACTGTATGAACATTTTGAAATGTTATTACGCGACAAAATGCTAAAAACATGATATCTAAAAAGTTAATTAAATGTCTAAAGCATTGAACAATACAGTAAGTTCGCTGAATCGTCAACTGAATAATATCACTCACATTAGAAAGACATTAATATTTTAACACGGTTTTATGAACGTTGAACAACCGTTTGTCCGAATGTAGAATAATGTTATTTTAAGCAAACTGAAATAGATTTTATAATTAACGATGTATAAAAAATATTAGAATATTTTGTAAAAAATAGGAATTTTCCAGTAAATGATTCTCATCTGTTCCGCAAGAAAGTGGATGGGGTCCATTTTCATATTTTTTGTACTTCGCTGACAGCTCACAGTTAAAAATCACAATTATTAGTTCATCAGTTGATAAGTCACGCAAACCTAATTTATGCACCTAGCTAATACAAAAATATTTCAGTAAAATATCACACTAATCAATTAAACGAAAATGAAACTAGTTCACGCTAAAAGTTAATGTTTGCTCTTAGTATAAATATAAGCGTTTTCGAGTTATAAACTAAATAAACATTCTCTACCGAAAATCAAAAGGTAAATATGTTTAGCATTGTTTTTAAATCGGCGTCAAATAAAAATCGCACATGGCCACGTAAAAAATTTAGAACGCACAAGAGTACAATTGTCAAATAACATTTTCGAAAAATGATCAGCAGACAAACTACCTCGCAAAAGATTAATGATGATAATAACTCCGGTATGGAAATATGGAATCATAGTTCATTAGCTGAAAGTAATATAAACGATATTTAATTATGGAGCAAAATCTTTCAACAGTTGCTCAACGTTCCATATTGCATCTCAAACAATACACTACATTTTATACTTGAATACGCTATATATATATATATGTATACTCAGAAATATTAAGAAATGCAATATAGTATTTCAATTGGAAGCAAGTTTTCCAAGTAACTCTGACAGAAGACAGAGAAGAATATGCTGCTGATACGCTAAATGGCAGCTAATTTTTGTGATAATATATAAAACCCCGATAGGTATCCTTCATCGGTAATAAAATACATATGCAAATGTTAAAAAAAAAAGAAAATCGATAATGTACTTATAAAACTACAGTTATAAATCACATTTAAAACACTGTGCTATACAGTTTTTGTGTTTATTTAGTAATAATTTAAATGGGAAAGGGCATACTTAAATACTATCTGTTGCTCTAAGAAAAGTAGGTAATATAAAATAAGATATTTATTACGGGTCAAATGTATTTTTTATAGGTTTTCAATGACATCGATTATTTTTTAGTTAAAAACGAGAAAAGTTCAAATAGTGAAGTCGCAGCTGTTTTATAGCGGTGTTATAATACTCCACGAAAAATATTGTATCTGTAACTTAATTATAAAAATTTCTGTACGAAAAACACATTTGAACTAGTTATACAAACGTTCCGGTTATCGAAATTATCAGTAACAAAACACAATAATAATAAAAAAATAACACTTTCCATTTTTTATTTATTTTGTTATAAAATTGTTTTAATCTTCATTAAATGGATGGAACACATATAAAATATAATAACTTTACAATGAGATGCATATTTCAAGAACCAATAGTTGTTATAAGTACATCATCCGCTTTTACCTATAAACATAAAATAAAAAAATAACTATAGAAAACACTTCTAGAACAAAAATAAATACACTTGTAATCTACCCGATATTGTTTTCATTAATTCGCATAATTTTAATAAAATAAAACAAGTCCCATATCCTTAATAAGGTATCACGGATTGTGAAATTAAGCTTTTCATAATGTACTAAGCCCAACGGCACTAATCAGAGCAGGAGGGCCAATTCCTTTCTATTTCTCTAGTACTCAATTATTTCAGGCTCGGTAAACCTGGAACGATTCGGATCTGCAACGAGACAAGTCTCGAACCCGTGTCCTCTGATTTAGTAGCCAAGCGCCTTACAAGATGGGAATTATTTTTTTACAGACAACTGATAGAAGAACAATAATAATAATAATTATAACAATATAACCTTTATTTGATCTATCGGTTGAAATAATATATATTAATAACCCAAAATTTTTACAAAAATTTTAATTCAACGACTTTCTCAAGTTAATTAAGGTCATACGGTAAGTTATAAATTTCTATAGCGCGCTATATACTTTTACATTTAACATATCCACAGAATGCTACTATGGTAAAATTATTAAATATTCTATAGGAAATTTTTTTAATCTCTTTTAAGTAAATTATTAATTATAAAAATCAAGAAATTTAAAGAATGAAAAAGAAGTAAAACATTTAAAATATAGTAAAGTAATTATTTTATTAGCTCGTTTGACCTTTCGTGCCTCGTGAAATCAGTTTCCATGCTTTGAAAAGAGCATTTCTAAGGCCAATGCAATGAATAGAGGATTTAGACATTAAATTGTCTACCAAGCATCTGCTTGTTGTAAAGCGGCTATTATAGTTCATATGACGATTAAACGAACTAATAAAGTAATCGAATTTTATCATTTTAGAGACTTTTCTCTTTTATCGACTTTAAAAAGAGGAAGTTACATGTTCGCTGGTTTTTTTTTTTTTTTGTATTTATTTTTTGCTTGTTCATGCCTGAGTCAATTTTAATGATTCTTTGTTCATTTGAAAGTGTACCGATCAGTGGTGGTATCATATAAGTACAAATGAATATCCGTGAATGCGCACTAAGCAGTTATCAAATAACATAAAAAAACGAAGTGGTTCTAGAAAATTTTTTAGTAATATAACAAACGCGATTAACTAAAAATATTATCAATGTTGATTACCACGAAAATAGAAAACGAATTTGAAATCCTCATAGGGCCAATTACAAACTAATTACTAACGGAAACATTATGTCGCTACAATACTGCGTTATAACTTTTGGCGGTGTATTTCAAATGATCCTTTATTAGAAATTGTACCGATCAGTAGTGGTCCCACGTATGTATATATATATATTATTAAATACTAAGTAGCCATCAAATAACGTTAAAAAAAGAAGTCGCTTCTTAAAGATATACTTTCTTTATTTAATGTAATCAGAAAAAAATACCATAGAGGGAAAATAAGAATCTCAAAAATTTTGAAACTAAATAGGCGATGAATGGGATGACCAGAAGTATTACTAACGTTAGTTTCCTAAGGAAATGTACATTTGAATAAAAATATATCGCATTTGAAAGTTTTTAAAAATTCCATTAAAAAGATTATTACTGATGGAATTTGAATATCACTCTTGAACCAGTCCTCGGCTTTCTACAGTACAATAGTTGCATTTTAGGTTGCTTTATTCATATTATCGCTTAATGCGTTAGAAATTGTGAAATAAAATACTCTTTCAAAACAAAAATACTGACTTCAAGATGCACCCTAAAAATTTAATGAAAAAGCGCCAAAAAGTAAAAAACAACTATTCGATAAGAAGATAACATATTTTACAGTAAAATATATTTTAAAGGGATATTACGCTTAAACAACTTTAACACTTATTAGAATCTCAGTACACCAAATTCATATTGCAATAATAATTAAAAAACGCATTAAATATTCCCAATGTTCCCAATATTTAACTTATAGAAAACAAATTATGGTATTGATATGCTCATTTAATAAATTCTAATTGTTGTTGTAACTTAAATTTAGTGTCGACTCCAATACGTATTAATGTTGTTTAAAAATAATCATAATGTCTTTATGTATATTACTCTGAAAAATACTATTTTTAATCAAATAATTATACACTTTTTGCCGTATTTTTATTCAATTTTCAGCGTAAATCTTAAAATCGGCATTTCTTTAAAAATTATTTTACTGCAGTCCTTAAATTCTTGTTTATAGCAATATTTTATTAAAAAAATAAAAACAATCATCCTATGGAATTATTAGTAATTTTTACCATAGTAGCGTTCTGCAGATGTGTTAAATATAAAAATATATAACCCACCGAATGACCTTAAGTCACTTGAAAGTCACTGAATTAAGGTTTTTGCACAAAGTGATGATAGAACAAGAGGTATATGTACATACATATATATAAATTCTAATATTACTGCAAACCGCATATATAACCACTGGAAATCAATACTCGATAATCAACCAAATACTGATTAATCACTTCTGATAAAATTATTAATTGCTTATAATCGATCTACTTAACAATTCTGTACGTTTCTTATATCAGTATTACCTAATTTAATCAATTAGATTGTTTCCTAATTTACATGACGTTTTCATAACAATATCATGCCAGTGAGTCTTGTGCATAAATGTGTAAAATTATTATTTTACTTTTTGTTTTGCATTTGTGTATCTTTTTCAAAGAATATTAATATTACTATATAAGACATAAAAAAAAACGAGTCACTTTATGTAAGATTTAATAGTAATCAACTGTTTGTCATACATCCCTTTTAGTGCATAAAGTAACATATAAAACTAATACCTTTCATTTGTTAGAAAAATAAACAGATTTCGAAAAAAAAATTATAAAAAAATAAAACATAAGACATAAAAAATGCACATCTATTTATCATTACCGCCCACACAAATATACATATATGTACACATATATATATATATATATATATATATATATATATATATATATATATACATAAATGTACATATATATATATATATATGTACATATTGTCATAAACTGATGTAATTCGAACTGTCTCCACTCCGGGAGCCATTTTATTAAATCAGGATAATTCGATGACTAATGACATAGAACAATAAGAACTAGGGGTAACCTTACTCTTTCCCGGCGCACATCAGGGTTTTAAAATAAACTTTATTCTTCCGGAGAGAGAATACCGCGGACAACTAAGAAACGCAAAAATCACGATGACACGCGTCCCAGTATCATTTGCGGAATTACAAACCTACGATGGATGAGTCAATAAAAAGAGGACAGATTTTTAAAAAATTGTATTTTAAATTAATCAATTTTATTTTGCAGAATAAAAAAAACGACAACTATGGACCAGAAATTTCTAAATATATCGGTACAGGGCGACCAGACAATTAACCGTATTGCGATAACCAAAAATCAGTGACGATTGAAACGGTGGACGAAAAAGATACGGCGAACTAAAGTTACAAACAAGAACCATATTTTTTTATTAAATGTCCGACGGGTTTCGAAGACAAAGCTCCATTATCACGGGAGTTATTATAATACCGTATTTACGCGCGTAATTTACGCCCACGCATAATTTACGCAGCCTAATTTTTTTGGAGAAATAATATAAACCATATTTTCGCGTTATTAAAATACATTAATAGCTACTAACGTTACTAGACAATGTCTGATTTCTTAGAAGTAAATTACCGCTACTCGAATTTATAAATTACCTATTATTGTATAAATATATTTGGTTCGAAATAAAGGTAACTAATTTCACTTAATCAGTGTGTTTTGTTTAGGTGAAAGGTAACTTTGAAATACACACCTATTACGTATAATCCACAAAATGCTAGTGAATCTGATTCCCCGCGTAATTTACGCACCGCCTTTTTTGGCAGGTTAAAAACGGCAAAAAAGTGCTTAAATTACGCGAGTAAATACGGTATATAAATTTAATAAAGGCAATGACTGAATATAAAACTTAAATCCGTTATTTTTATACTCAGTCATTGTCTTTATTAAATTTATATTTATAACTCCTGCGATCACGAAACTGTCAGTTTATAATTCGGCCCGATCTAATCCGTCTTAACATATGTATATGTGTGTGTGTACATATATATATATATATACACACCATGGGCGTTCCGGGGGGTGGGTGGATTTAGGGAGTTCATCCCCCCATAAAGACACTATGCGGTCCTGTTATCTAGTTAGGTCTGGCTGCATTTAAAAAAAGAAACACTGAATCAAAAATTAAACAAATATAGAAGATATCCGATAAAATTTCCCAGTCAAATCATGAGAAATTTCCTTCTCTTTCTCTCGCTTTCTTCACAGCTTATTCTCGCTCTCTCTCATGGCGTGCGCCTAATCGCGTCTCAAACATTTCGATGTTTTTCAGTCCAAATCAGCTGTGACCATAATAGTTTCGCGTCAAAAAATGCCAATCGGATATCTTCTATATTTCTTTAATCTTTGCTGAGTATGATTTTCCTATAATAGCAACATTTCAACTATCCGTGTAAGGTCTGTCACTTACTTAGTTTATACGGTACCATTAAAAATCGGGAAATTTTTTTTAGATTTAGGAAATTTAGCAACTGATTTTACAATTTAGCAGTGTACCATATGTTTCTGTGCTTTAAGCAGGACTGCCACGTATTTCAATTCTGAGATAAACACCAGTTGCAATGAAGTATCTAATATAAGCAAATAATCACTTAAAATTATTCAAACAAAACCACGCAGTTTCCGCGTGAAAATTTTTGCTTGTTTCTGTTTTTTATTTAGAACAGTGTTGCCTATTTTACTTCATTTTTTCTAAACATGCTTAAATGGTTAATAAAAAGTGTGTCCGATGTTAAAAAAAAAAAATCGCTTAAATTTTGGTATTAATGATAGTGAAGAATTTGCAGTATAAGTAGCAAATAACATTTTCAAAAAGTAAAAATGGCAAAAGTGGAAACCCTAACAATCGATTTAACGCTAAATCGGCTTAAAATAGCCGATTTAACTTTTGCTGTTAATCCCTTAATACTCTTGGCTTTTTGGGGAAAATTTTTGGTGATTTATCGTGAAATCAGCTGTTAAAATCAGCTGAAAATGCCCGTATAAACTAAGTAACTGCAGGTGAGCTGTCAATGTCAATCAAATTAGTTTCACGCAAGCGTCTTGTTTTTTAAGTAATTCGGCACGGTAAGTGACAGAGTTTGGTTACATATTTAAATAGCACGGGTACGCCTATGGTTAACACACACATATACACATATATATATATACAATAATTGTTTGTGATTACGATAGAAAAAAAAAAATTACGGAATGCAGAAATTTGAAAAACAAATTCGTTTTACTGTGAGAAAAACCGTACGAGAAAATAAAGAAGTTTTTTTTAAATTTTTTAAATTTATATTACCGGTTTGTTAATTTGTATATTTATTGCGTGCCTATTCATTTATTAGGCAACTTAAAATAATTCAAAATTATTTAAACGCCAGTGGCGGAGTTGTTAGTAAAGAACTATACTACGTACTTTTAAGTAAACAAACGAATTATTATTTTATTTATTTATCTACGTTGCATATACAGCAACCGAGGCTAGAGACACCAAACGAATCATTATTCGATATATTTAACTAATTATATCACCCTTAACAAAAATTAAGTGATCATTATAAAAGTATTTTTTTTTTTTTAATGATTTACACACTAATAGCTTTATTACTAATCACTGACTGATTGTACTTAAATTGCATCAGCATTCTCGAGCGAAATTTTTCGAAATAGAAATATCTTAATTTAATAAGTATATTTAAACTGATTCGGATAGAACTTTCGAATTATTTGGTATAACTAAATTTTGCTACATTACTTTTTAATAAATTCGGAATTTTACTTATAACTACTGAATATTCTTAAAAGAGGTTCCTTATCATTCAGGATGAAATCTTTGAAATATTCAATAATTCATTAAAACATCCTGAACAGGAAACAAAAAAAAAAAAAAACACAAATATAATGTAAAGCACGCAATTGTTTTAATCTTCTATTTTAAATTGACTCCTAAAACAAACATTACTTATAGTATCATTAATGATAATTGAAACGACTGGTATTAACTTGATAAAATGTCAAGTTCTAAAAAAACATTTATCTAAAGAAAATTACTTTCGTTATCCGCACTATATGTCCATCTTTGTTCATGAATCAGTTATATTAAATAGGCGCGCACACACACATACACGCAAGCGCGCGCGCATATATATATATACGAAATTTTTCAAATGGTAGTATAAATTTTTCGCTATAAAACTCACATTACGCAATAAACATTTTTTCAAAACAAAATATACGTTTAATTTTGTGTTTTTATACGATATTTTTAAATTTTAATTCGTTTTTAATAAATAGAAAACACTCTCACTTTTTAAAATAGAAAAATATACACTAAGATAAATCGATTTATTATTTAATAGCAAATTGGAAAAAATTAAAATAGTATTTATAGATTAATTTTTTCATGAACAATGATGTAACAGAAGCTAATTTAAGATCCAAAATTACGACAGATGTTCCGAAATAGTTATTTATTAACAACCAAAAATAAATACGTACAACACTGAAGTAACGAAAACAACGAGTAACGAAATAATAGAAGATTTAATCGATGATGTCACATATATACAAGTTAAGAAATCATTACTTTTGCAACCACCAAGTACGATCAATTCATTCATAACTGACATAAAAAAAAAAAATATCAAAACAATTCATGAAATTAAATAATAAAAAAAATAAATAAAAAACATATTTGTTCGTCTCCTACTTCTAGAGTTCACAACCGAACTCCACAAAACTTATCAGAAAAGCTAAAAATGTAAAATTAACTGCAAAATAAGTCCACACTGCAAAAGTTACTTCCGCGCATGTCACTCATTAGACAAAAGGATTTAAACTGAGAAGGTTTCCTTAAAAATAATTTGTAACGTTCACTTTCTTTTTCGTTCTTATTTAAAATAACCAATTACGATTGCATATAATGTTCGGACATAAGTTTGTGTAACAAAACTTTTAACTGAAAAAAAAAAAAGAAAAAAAAAGAAATCCCAACTTTAAAAATAACCGAAAACTATCGAGCCATATCTTTATTGTTTAGAATGAAATTGTATAATGCAAAAACTTTAAAATAATATAGCAATACATACCGGAATAAAAGGTAATATTGTTTTTGAGCTAACATTTTAAAAAAATTAAACGAAATGAAATATTTTTACCCTTAAAATAATTACGGTTGATGTTATTTTTACGGAATATTGGCCAAATGATCGCGAACCGCAGATATACTTAATCTGTGGAAACCGTTTTTATCGCTAATACCAACTTCAATATTTTCGGCCGTCATCTGCCCCTCAAAGCCTTCTTTTAAAGTTAGTATAGCCGTATGGACAGCATCATCCAATTCCAGTTCTTCATTGTATCTGAACACAAGAACGCAGTCTTTTAAATAACATATATTCAAATTGAAAATCGGTCAAGAATTTTTCTTCACACGCTAAATTAACACAACTTTCGCATAGTTTGTTTCAATGCATCGCGGTAATTTTACAAGTACAGTGGAATAATAATTACTTCAATTTTTCTTCCTTGAAAAATATTTGCATCTTTTTCATTACCGCAAATAAAAAATGTTTTCATTTACTTCAGATATTTGTATGACCATTTTGGGAAAGTTTTGAAAACTACAAAATGTATAAAATGCTTTTTACCTCAAAAACATAAATACTCGTAATAGAAATATCTTGAAATTGTTGGGGGTACAGCCCTTTTGTCGTTTGATGAATTTTTATTTTTAAAAAAGAATGTTTAATAATAATGTTTTCGCCGAAGGCAAATAAAAAAAAGGGGAAGGGGGGGAAGAAAAAAAAATAGACAGGAGAAAAAATAAAAAGGATACATCGTGTAAAGCCAATATTTACGAAATAAAGTGTGACCAGACAATTTTCTCTTGCAATTTTACCTGCATCAATGAAATTAATTATAAATTATCCTAAAAAAATGGGCTTCATCCATTAATACACTTAAAACTGGTTTACTGAATCAACTTTAATATGGCGGAGGAGTTGAAAACAGCAAAAAAATATCAATATACACAACATAAGTGATCATCGATAATTAGAATTGCACACAAATATTCCTTATAAATAATTAAATGTATCGATATACTAATAATACGAACACATGTAGAGAGATATATAACTCACATATATGGATTATAAGGAATTATTTTCTATTAGATTGATGCTGATAAACTTTTTATTTCAAACGTACTCTATATTTCGGAATTTTTTTTTTTTTTTTGTTTCATAATATTTTGCCGCGTATGTAGTATGTTTATGTTGGTTGCATTTTGGACATTTTACTTTCAAAAAATAAAATTCAGCGCGAAATGTAGTTAGTACGACTTAAATGCACTTACTCCTATATTTTTTTTTTTATTTAGCTTTTGGAAATCAATAATATATAGCTGAGATTTTCTATGTAATATCATTTTCAATAAAGAGCTCTAACAGTAAGATAGTATAATGATTATTAAGCTAATTGCCTGCGATACTGTCAACAAGTATGGAAAAGATTCAGAGATAAATAATCTGATCGTGTCCGACACGTTACATTTGATGCAGGATGAGCAACCGTCAAATGGTAAACATACAAGGATAAAATAAAATATAGCTGACGTTGCGTTACTATAACAGGAAAGCCAGTTCATAACGAAACATTAAGGAAAATAAAGTTGTACAATGTGCTACCGTATGTTCATCGGTAATTAATCTAAAACGTAAATAAGGATTACAAGACTGAGCGTGAAAAAGATAATTTTGGAGATATTTTCCAAATGTCAATTAATATTATGGTTATTTTAAAAAATGTGGTAGGGATAATGGTAGAGTAGCAAGAATAATTAATCATAGAGCTAAATAAACTTGTCTTTGGCACTCATATGCGGCTGAGAAAAAAAAAAAAATATATATATATATACAAAAAAAAATACTGCTATACTTGCACTTTCGAAGCCATAAATTGTAAACATTACTTTTTTAATTTTTTTTTTTTTTTTTTTTTTTTTTTTTCGGAATCCCCATTTACAAGAAACTAAATCTTTTTTTTACAAATATTCTAATTTAAAAAAATATTATTCTAAATTTTTTAACTACTGAATTATAAAGCTCAACCTGAAAACATTAACCTTCCTATTTTCAATATATTTCGCAATGCATTTCCACCGAACAATTCATTTTAACTCAATGTACAAAACAATAAATGTACCCTTTAATATTAATTCTTCGAAAAACATTTACATAGAGATGATTTCACGCGTATTTTTTAGTTATTATCTTTACTTTATCAATTTGATGGTTGAAAGAAACGTTTAGAAATTAAAGAGTTATAATGATAAAACAAACTAAACAAATTCTTACATCATTTTGAACTATAGTTTATCCGTTTAATAGTCATCATTTAACCTTTCTAAGTAAACGATACATAAATTATAATTAAATAAGTTTAAAAAATATTTAAACCTCGCTTTTATTTATCAATAACTACAAGTATAAGAAATATAAATACCTTTTTTCTAAAAATGTTTTTCCATTTATGAAATTTCTACCCATCGCGGTAGCCTTCCACGCGAAATACGCTCCAGATGGATCGCATTGGAAAAGATACGGTCTTCCATTATCCCATCCGCAAATTAGTAAAGAAACACCGAATGGCCTCACACCCCTGTATTAGATGGATTAAATTTTAAATTACAGCATTGTCATTTTTTTTATTTTGTATTGAATTAATCTACTGAAAAATCTTAATTTACAATATAACGGTAAAAATTAAACCTATGAAATGGCACACTGTATTGAATATGTAACCGATAGCTGCACACCCATGCTTATAAATTCAATAATCCACAATTACCGGTTACCATTACTTTTACACTTCTATAATATTGAAGTATTAAATAAAAGCGAGTTTATTTAAATTATCATCAGTATCATTCGCAGTACTCCCTAGAACATACTTTGGAAACTTAATATATGGTGTAATGTAATAACTGTTTTTTTACAACTGAAATCAAAGGATATAAAAAATAC
Organism: Icerya purchasi; assembly: GCA_039619475.1. NCBI lineage: Eukaryota > Metazoa > Arthropoda > Insecta > Hemiptera > Monophlebidae > Icerya > Icerya purchasi. Next base: position 233,256,141 of record CM077116.1, read on the forward strand.
ACACCAAATTTCTATACTGCATTTTTTGTGTAATCTACATAGCTTATGTTGTAATAGGTCAACCAAATTACAATTGACTCACTGCGCATGGCTTATTACATGAACATTGTCAGAAATCTATGTTATAACTAAAAATTATAAAAATAAATATAATTAAGTATGTAGCGAAAAAAAGACACGTAATGATTTACTCGTAGAAACGTTGTTGAGTCCAGCTCATGGTCAGCTAAAAAATAAAAACACGATAATAACGCTCTGGTAACAGCGAACCTATAACACGCACTGAAGATTATTTGAAGAAAATGCGTATTATAAGCTAGTTACTATTGAGACGTTTGACGGTATTTTTTTTAGTCTTCTTATATAGTGGATGAGATAGGCCTGAAAATGTATCTAAGGAGAGATATATAATTGTATCTCAAGTGCCGTACGCTACATAGCGCGTTGGCGCAACCTATTCCTACATTTTAGACGTACCGATATAGGTTGTATACTAAGCAATTATTATATATGCAACGCAGGTGTACACACGTAAGACTACATTCGAAACTGATAGTAGCCGCTTGTTATCGTGCTACCAATGCAGTCCCGTGTATGTCTGCTGTGTACTGACCTAGCGCACATATGATGTTGTACGTGGTGGTTTGCCATTGCCTTCCACGTGATTATTAGCGATTATTTATTTATTTAATTCTTATAATAAGTTTGTCGTCACTCGGGATCGAACCCGTGACCGCCATATCGGAAGTCAAGCGCTCTAGCAACTAGGCTATCGCGACGACTGTATACATATCTTATTTTGCTTTATGCGTAATTATGTTTATTTTTATAATTCATAATTTTAACAGACAAAATAATGATGGATTACTCTACATATAACTAAAAATATTTTGTTATTTTTCATATTAAGATTATGATAATGTGCACGGGTTATTTTATATGTAGTCTTTCTTTTGACATTATTTCAAATTGTTGCTTTTTGTTTTGTTTTGGTATAATTTGAGATCAATTTATGTAGAGCTATTATTATAAATATACTATTCATCTTTCAGATAATTGGAGAAAACAAATAAAATTAAAACTTCAATCATTTTATCAGTAAGTGCATTTTCCATAATATATAATATACATTTTTCCATCTAGTAGTTCATTTGATTATGAACAAATCTAGCACTTACCTACGAATATTTCTATAATTTCAAGAAAAAAAGAAGGTATGTAATCAAACTCATTAAAAAAAAACTTACGTATTTAAATAAACCAAAAAAAAAAATCCTTCTAGCATATTTCTGAGAAAAATTACTATGCTACAATTATTTTTATCACCAAAAAATTCTACAGCATAGAATTCAGTTTTATGACTAAGCCCCATTCGGTAAGACAAAACATACAATTACCAAGACCAATGATTCCAACTAATCGATCAGACCAATATATAATTACTAGACTTAGAACTGGCCACATCAGAACGGCGCACATCCATCATATAACTAAAGAGGAGCCACAAAAATGCCGATACTCTGATCAAAACCTTGATGTACGTCATATTTTAATAAAATGTCGCCACCTCAGGACAACTAGAGAACAGTTCAACATCCCGGAATCTATCAACGACACACTTGGAAGCACAGAAAATTGCCTCAAGACTTTAAAATACATTAAATCCATAAATGCAATTAGCTTCATTTCATTAAATATGTTTTCTCTTGTTTAATTAATGTATAATTAACTAATTCGGAATTCTGTAAAACTTATATATATATATATATATATATATATATATATATATATATATGTATATAGTGGTCGCTAAAAACCTAGTTGTTATAAAGCGACCATAAATAAACCAATAAATAAATAAATAAATAAAATGTCAAGCACATGCTCTAATTTTATTTGAACCATAATAAATGCAATAATGATTACCCGGATTGAGTATATTCCTGCATAATTATCGCTATCCTCTGAACAAGCTGAGCAGTTGGAATAGGTTCTTGATATATTCTGTAATATTCTTGAGCTATTTTTCTAGCTCTCTTAACCAACAACCTATAGTCCGGACCCATACCTTCAAAAATGTTTAGAAAAGAATAGTAATGATAATAAAGCAATAGTGATGATAATAAAGAAATAGTGATGATAATGTACAAGGTAAATATTGTACGATTAATAAATATACACTTTACCAGCTTACATATAAAATAATGCATAATAGAATATTAGATATATTACCGCTGTAGATCATGCCAATGTGGTCCGTAATCGACTCAACCTTATGTATTGTCTGCTCTTCATATAGTATTGATTTATGTTTATTTTCGGTAGCTAAGACAACGCCATTAGTAGCTAAAAATATAAAACGAGTAATATAAAATGTACTTCAACACATTAACAAAGAAATTAGATGTCAATAATAATATTATTAACAATCGGCAAAAATCGTGAGAAAAAATATTCTACACGCCGAAAAGCCTGTAGTTGTAAGGAAATCTGATAAGTCGTTTTTTTCTGTTGATTTTTTAAACATAAATAGAATAACAAACAAAACTATTATTTGATTTAAAATTAAATTTTTTTTAATGAGAGAAAATAATAATTTTGTTCCTTTACTTACTTTATCACCAGTTTAATACACTAATGTATATACCTAAAGACACGACTTCACTAAATGAAAGAAAATAAAATATCATATTTTTAAGAAGAAAGATGCATTTCTAACCTACTAAAAGTCATTTGACTAACACAGATGATTATGCACATTACAGATTGAATGATAAAACAGTAGTTTACTGTATTGTTCTTAAATGAATTAGAAAACATAGGTCAAGTTAAACAATAGATAGTAATTAAAATAAATATAAGAAAATTGCTTTCTTCGATTTTTAAAAAATGTACATTAGCCGGATTACACATAAAAGAGTGATGCTGAAATAAAAATTTTAAAATTCATTCGGTGAAATAAGACGCGCGTATTGATTTAACAATACCTTTAATTCCAACTGAAGGTGCTCCCGCCGCTACAGCTGCTAATGCATATTCTATCTGTACTAATTTTCCGGATGGACTGGAAAAATACATAGAACAATTACTATTTTTCAAAAAGCGCGTTCGGCGCAGACATTTAAGCAATTACAAGATATACATACTATAAACAATAAAATTTGTACGCTATTTTGAAAGATATATTAATATATATGTTTTTATTCAATATCGAAATATCAAGTATTTAGCATTAACTGTTACTCCGCATACTTTTAAAAAATATCTAGTCATCTAACTCCTAAGTATATATTTATAATGAATTAATATAATACAAACCTGAATGTAGTCAAAGAAAAACTGTATCTCTCTGAGGACATTGTTTTTAAAACTTAAAAACTACTTAATTCGAATATATGAAAATTAAAACGAAAATAGTACACAGTACAAAGCAATGAATCGGGAAATTTTATGATGATGGGCTTTTTAGGTAGGTAAACAAAAGTGAGCATATCATTATGCCGAATAGATTGTTGTATTATTTGATCGCAAAAATTATTTCATATATTTTTCTCTATTATTTATAAGAATTGTATAATATTGTAAATTATTATTTTCGTCGCTTTTAAGGCATTCTTATATTTAAATTAACTATAGGTTTGAAAATAAGTGTTTAATAAATCGAAATAATGAAGACAAAAAAATAATTATTTTAATATAAAATACGAACAAAAAAGGGGAAATTTCCTAATTAAATTAAAGTAAGATTTATAAAATTCAATATTCTAGTTTTCTTTTAAAAAATACGATCGCCCCAAATAAACGAATCGACTAATTAATCGATATCAACTGTTTAAATTTATCAAAACTAAATAAATTGTGGCGCAACTTATCAATATTTTTTGTTTCCATTCTTGTGATTTTATTGGAGAATATGTACGCATATTTGAGAACGCGTGATATAAATGAGAAATGTAATAATATTGCAAATAATTATTAAAAATGACCTTTATCGTCTAAATCGTAGATTAATTCGATATTTTTGAAAATACTTTCTTTTACAATATGTCTGACGAAAGCTCTTTCGAAATTGTCAATAAGAAAGCAGAAATAGAATCTTTCGAATCTGGTTTGTATTTCGTTTGCTTATTTTTCTATTCAAAAATGTTAATTTATTTATTTTTAAGCGCGGAGCAATTCTAATATGCCTAGAATTTCGATCAACTTTTTTCTACCATATTGTATATGTTACACTTTCATTAATAGAGTTTGTTTTTGTATCCGTTTTACGTACGAAATATATGTAAGGGTAAATTTTTAATCATTAATATGTTTATAAAATGTTAGTATTTTTGCGTAAAAATTGATTATATATACATATATATAAATATATATATATCATTTATTACACCGTAAATTTTTAATAAAATTAGGTCATGATATAGATTATGATTTTGATGGCAAATAAAAGTAAATAAACAACCGTAACAACTTTCAAATGTATACATTTATACTTCTTTATTGATAATAGAAAGCCAAAAAAAAAAAAAAGAAAAATTAATGATTAGCATTCGCGGAGGTAAATAGTATGAGAAGAATATATTGAAAATGCGTCAATAGATCAAGTTAGCGCGAAATTAGAGCTAAAAAACTGTTGCTCGGTGCGTACTTACAAGGCAATATATAGTTACAAGAAGTTTTCTTTTTTTTTCATTGCGCGACATTGAGTTCAAACCATATTGTACTATTTCCTACCAAACTAGTTTATGATAACCAACTATCTGAAATAAAACGAATAATGAAAGACTTACATTCTGTACAGTCAGAGGGGTTATTTTTTCCTTTAGGGATAAAATATTCTTATATACAACCACTATTATCGCAGTAGAAAATAGAAAGCTTAGGTACATTAGTTTCTCAAGAAATAAATAAATGAAGAAAACATTGCGCGTTTCAAAAAAAAACATGTAATGCCTTGAATAATTAAAATATTTCTTCGAATGTACGAGTACAACGAAATCTTTCAATTAGTAAACGAAAATAATTTCACGGAAGATTTTAAAAACGATACGACAAAACTTTGCGTCATCTATAAATACATATAAGATTAATTAATATTCGTTAGAAAGACTTAATAACAAGTTGCTAAAGTGTATAATAAATAGTGAGTGTAGGAGCATATTTAAAAATGTACGATAGTTGCATGAAAAATATGTGAACACAGAGAAAGTCACGAAGGTTAGACCTTCATCGTATTTACATGTTCTTCAGCTGAAAATAAAATATTCCTGAAAACGTCCCTAAACTAGGTAATTTTACTTTTGTCAATTAATTAGCGAGTGTAATGTTCAAAAACTTAACGCATATTTTTTTTCCTTTAATACAATTTAACTTATAGCAGTTGAATATTTTGATGCTTGATCGTTATTTATTTTATCAGTAAAATCAGCGCGTTTCTATAAAGGGCGATACAAACAACATCATATTCTAGAACAGAAGTAAAAAATATACAATGCATTGTTCTTACAATACCGATGTAATTATTTACTCAGTCGCTTATCAGTTGTTCGCGTCATTAAATCAATGAACGCAATGAACTGTTCTAAATTCAATCTGTAAACTACACCGTATTGCTGTTGTAACATAACGGTAATGATTACTCGATACACTGTAAAAAATTTTAAAAATCAATAAAAAGAAGTAAAATGTAGTGTTTTTTAACTCAGTATTGCAATTTGGATATTGTAATTATACATTCAAGCGAAATTATTTCGTTTATATTGTACGATATTCTAAAAAATATTTTTATACCAATTAACTATATTGTGACGTCTGATTTACCGCTACGTAAATTACGGGTACTGAGTGACCGCTTTTAAAGTATTCCAGAGTGTACACTTCTGCTTTGTCTCTTTTTTGTTTCATTTAACATATTCCGTAACTGTGTAATGTGAAACAAATTATCACTTTCCTCGACAATACGGTTGTTTCGTCTTTCACACCTGTAAAAAGAATTACATTTTTCTAAATGCAAAATTAAAAACACGTTTAACCAACTTTCGCCGCTAAAACCGATATAAATAAAACGCCAGTTCCCTTATGAAGTATTTCCGTCGATGTTGTTTAAAATTAATACTCCTATATATGTATATACTTCGGTATTTTTACAATAATGAAAATATTTCATTGAAAAATACCTTGTTTTTCGATAATTGTTTACATGTTGCATTTTTAGAAAAAGGCTCGCTATTGGATAGTATCTGGCCAACGAGTAGTTCGAAGAATTCAAATTTGCCAAGTTTCGTTCCCGTGTCAAATTCGCAAACAGCAAATATAAGTACTAGCAGTAACACTAATATGTTTCATCCGACCTCTTTTAGTCCAGCTATACCCGAAAATAAAGCGGTAAGCAATTCAACGTCGGATGAAGATGATATGCCGGATGAAGAGCTATTCAGTACTGCTGGCGGTTTATTCGACTGGGTTAAAGATACAGTCGGTAATAAGGGAAGTACATTGTTCACAAAGGTGGCGGAAAAAGCCAAGAATTCAGTAGGATCGGTAATAACGGCCCTGGATCCGCAAATGAGAGACGTAATTTGTAAGGATACAAGATTTAATTTAAATTTTATATTCAATAGCTACATGTTAGTAGAGTTCGGCTAGATTTTCGTTAAAATTAAAATTCGGAATTTTTTAAAATCATTAAATATGTTCGACTGCAACATAGCCATTGTTTTGTATTCAAAATTATTCATATCTTTTCCCCCGTATTCAATTTGTTTTTTTTTTTTGTTTTTTTTTTTCGTTTTTAGTTGACTAGTTAATAACCGATATTTTAAAAGCTTAATTATAAAAATCAAATATATTTCAGTACTAAAATATTTAACGGATTTCGATATACTTAATTATCGAAAAGAAAAACGGAAAAACAAATTATCACGCTTATATTTTGTCTGTAGAAATAAAAGAAAAAAAAAAATCGAAATTTTTAACAATTAAAAATTTTCTTATTATTTATTTTACTTTGCTTTTTTTTCCGGGATGTATTTTGTCACTCTTGTAGTTGTTTTTGAAACTGACAGTTTATTAATCTGCACCATGTATTACGCGAAGACACTTGCCAATTTTAGTTATAAAATTTAAAACTACAGTACTCTAAGGCTAGTATTTCTAGCCGGAAGTACTCGCACGCTTTTTTTTGAGGTGCGAGAAAAATTATTTTAATTAAATGCAATTTCTATTCTCACCATCACCTCCCTTAAAATAATAATGAAATCTTCATAAGACAAAAATTTAGTCCATACGCGTATATATAATTTTTTTTTTCTTTTTAAATAATAAATTAACAAAAAAAAACCTATAAATAATCTAGTCCATTTAACAAAACAGAGTAAAAAGAACTTTATAATTTAATAAAGATTTAAATCGGTTTTATTTTTAACACTAACAATTAATCTTTTTTTTTTTTTTTGCTATAGAATAGACTTTTAAAAATGCGAAATATAAATTAGTTCAATAATGCTGCTCTAGCAAATGTAATAATTATTTTCACATTTGAATTCAAGTCTCAATAGTATTTCTGTAAAACAAACGAAGAGAATCAAATGGAATTATTTAAGACGTGTTTAATAAAATTTTCTGTAACAAAGCTCTATATACCACATTTTAGTCAAATAATATTTCAGTAATAGTCTATTATTGAAGTAAATTATTTCTAATTACAGTTTATAATTTATAAAGTATGATTAAATCATGTGTTAATCCTAATATTAAAAAATTCAATTTAATTTGTCATAGGTTTTTTTTTTTTTTTTTTTTTTTTTCTATTAAGAAAACATAGGTTTATAAAAGTAGATACAAAACTAAAGTTCATATGAAAATTTCTTAATAGTTGTATTCATAACCGTAATATATGTATATCTCATTAGTAGTTCACAAACGAAAATATTTTTTTTTATATATATATATAAATCTGGTTTAATGTGAAATGTATATAAAGTCCAAATGCTTCAACTCGAAAATGAAAAAAAATAGAACCATTAGTTTCAAAAAAAAAAAAAAGTGCAATTTTACTAATATATGCATTATTTTCAGTGTGTATTTACAAATTTGAATCAAATTTATTAGCTTTGTAATTTTTATTTATCATTTTCAAAATCTATTCAGTCATCTTTCCGGATTTTAAAGTTGCTTGCGATTTAATGAATTTTTATGAATTATTAAATTAACATCTCATTTATATCGTATTAATGCGGAATAATAATTGATTTTATATTATAGCTTTTTATTTTTATTTTTAAAAAAAGTACAAATAATTAAAAAAAAAAATGTTTTCACAAGTTAGCGTTGTTAATTTGATAGTTTCATATTTTGTTTATGTTGCTAATTCTTCTCTTTTTTTTTTCATTCGCGTTACATAATTTTAAAGATGCTTTTAAAAACGGTTTGCCCATTTTAATTCTCCGAACAATACATGAAAACCTCGTCCACTAAATTGTCAATAATGATCAGTAAATTCATAATTTTTTTTTTTTTTTTTTTTTTTTTTTTTTTTTAATTATTACGCACCAACAAATCTAGGTATTTAAAATTTGAACCATTCGGCTAAACGCGGATATTAATGATTCTGCGTTTTTATATAAAATCAGTCAAATTTTAGTGGTTCCGAGAATAAACTCCACTTTTTATCTTATTGCCTATTGCACACTATTCGCACTAACAATTATTTATTAAATAAGCTATCGTATTTAAAACGATGTGAAGTAAACAAAAAAAAAAAAGTAATGCATAAAATTCCATTTCAAATTAAAATTCAATAGCATTAGGGAAAATAAGTTCGTTCTCGAAAATATATTTATAATCTAACGGCTTACAATCAATTTACTTTTTTTATGCTTTTGTTTTTTTAGATAAAAACTGTTTAACTGCTTATCTCTAGCTTTCAATTGTCCTTGGAAGACGAAATAAATGATAATAATTAAAAAACAAAAAATATCCAACTTAAATCTTGAAAGTTAAACGTAATAAAAAAAAGCAATAAATAAAATTTATAAATTTAATCAAATATAACAAAATCTAACTACTCTAAATATACTAAACAAATTGAAAGAGTACTTAAATACCTAAAACGAGTTCATTTAATAATTAAAAAAGGTCGGATGAAAAAAAAAAAAAAAACAAAAAAAAACAGGTCTTCCAAAGATGAAAAGTGTTGAAATGTATCCAAGCTATTAATAAAATACCGAATCGTCTTTGCAAATGTTCGTGCTTGGCAATGTTTGATTTGAAAATGTAATTTTTTTAAACATCTACAGTAGTGATGAACAATTCCCAGATGATTTAACAATTAAAAGAATCGTAATCGGACCAAAAGTAATCGAGTTAACCTCTGATCTGAATTAAACTTTAATAATCAAAAGATTTTCGGTCGAGTCTTCTCGATTACTAAAACCTCCTTTTCGAATCTCCAACTATTACATGAGTGCATCAGTAATGATGCTAAAATATATTCACATGTTTCCCATACTCGCAATAATAAATTACAAAGAGACATGCATGCGTGTTCATCAACTAAAAAATACAGTCTCGTATATAGAACAGACATCTACATACACACGCAAAAGAGATGAAAATAAAATACGAACAAAAGAGAGTAGGGATAACTAATTAGCGGTTTGTAACCGTAGAGGCGGGATCCGCGAATGTGCTCTCAAGGAGTAGTCCACAAATGTTTCAAGAAACAGCGGAAAAAAAAGTTCTATTATTATTATAAATTTTAAATTTATGTGAACTTGTACCAATAATGTAAAAATGAATATATTTAATTATTTTTCTCTACTCTCCAAATCTGACTTTCATTAGTAATTTAAAAGACCGCTTTCGTATTATGATTTATTTTTAAAAAAATCAATTTTACGTTACTTAATACTTGAGTAGCTGCTTGAAAATAATGTGATAGGTATTCTCGCATCATGGAAAACATTAAGAACGGTTGATACAGATCTTATTACATATAACACAACAGATGAAAACTGTCGGATCTGATGACAGCCAAAATATGCAGTAAGAACACTTCTCAACCAAAAATCACCGTAGATAATGTCATTTGTTCAATCATTACATCGTACTCACTGGTTTCTTTAGAATAATTTTTTAATAAACTATTATTTTTATTGATGTTTTTTTTATAATTAAACTTTCATGTCGTATATTTTTCGTCCACCTATCAAAATAAAATCCGGTCATTATAACTTCCCATACTCTCACACTGCTTTTATTTACTACTCTGATTTCGAATTTTAATCACTTGAAAAACTTTTCAAATCTTTTTTTAAATATAATTTTCTTCTGTTCCTTAACATTGTAAATTCGTAATTTTTGGTTTATTGGAAAATCGCTTCATCGATTACGTTTACATCAATAATCAGAAAATCTCTACATTTGACTCATTTCGATCAATCCGTGATTCATTTAAATGGAAAATTTTATAAAATAAGGTGTTTATTATTTTTGACGGGGGAGGGATAAAGTTCTAATTAAAGGTCAAAACTTCACATAATGCGGGGTCATTACCGAATATAATTAGAAATCTTTTTTTATTGAATGATTTTTTTTTTTTTTTTTTTTTTTTTTGCGGTCGTATTCGTTTAATATAACTTTTTAATTTCCGAATAAGTTTAAATATTTTTCATCGCGTATATATTATCGTTTGATAATAGCTGGCATAGATGTAATCCAGATAGTCGTATCTTCCGAACGAGAAAATGAAGTTAGTCCAATCAGAGACATATTTCAAGAAATGTTTAACAAATGCCACGTCAAGTAAGTGAACTTATAAATACAGGTCTAACATTAATCGTAATACATTATTTACTTTGCCGGTTAATGAAATTAAATATTACGTATTTCGACAAAAACGCAATACAAATCGAGCTTGGAAAATACACAGTTTCACAGATGTAAGTTTTCAACAGTATCGAGATAAATAAATTGTATAAAAACTTCTAAAAACTGGAAAAATTTTATTTCCCCGCGTATTCAATTATTTGATTTACTATTATTTCATATTATTGGAAAAAAATAATTTATTAATTGTAATTTATGTTTTAAATTAAGAGGTTTAGAATGTGAAGAACTGCCACTTGCTAAACAAGTTGTTGGTTTCGAATGTGCGGCTAAAGCGGCTAATCAAAAGACCGAAATTATAAGAAATCAACATCCGACGAAAGCGTTAATTATCAGCGTTCAGAACTTCATTGTCGAAGTTCAAAATGAAAAGTAAGTACCGTGTTTCGTTTTCCGCCAGATATTTTACGAAACCGGTTTAAATAATGAAATTACCTTCCCCTTTTCCATTTGATTTTGACCAATTTCCTCGACATTTCCGAAATTATATTTGATTCTACGTATGCTTACAATTCGAATTTTTCTATATACCTAACATCAATTTTTCCCGTGCATCCCTTCCCACAACAGATAACTTTGATACATTTTGACACTTAGCACATCTCAAAGTTTATTCGCTCTTCCGCCCCTTTTCGTGAAATCGTCTTATCCTCATTCCTTACAGTAGTGTCTCACTATTATTTCCACTACTGTTTTATAAATTCGATTCAAAATACGATCTCATTAACTTTTGTGGTAAATGATAGATTTTATTCACTTCTAGCAAAAAAAAAAGGGAAATATACCTTTGCAGTGTAATAAAAATTATATTTTTTTGCTTAAAATAAAAAGAATCGTAGAAATGAGCTTTCGGCTTGTTACGGGTATAATTCCTAAACAATCAGAACAAACATTTTATTCTTTAATTTCAGCTGAGAAAAATTAGAAGAAGAAAAAGAGAACTAAAATATACAGTTATAAAAAAATATTTACATACATTAATTTAAATTGAGATCTCAGACTATCAAGTTTAAACTAAAATAGAACTTGTAATGGTTTTGAATTTTTCTTCTTTACAAAAAAAAACCCGTGCTGACATTTTCTAGTCAATTAGCAATTGTAACTCGGATTGGAAAGTTGTGAATATTTCATTTACCGTATTTAACCATCGGATTATTAACGTAAGTAAAGTAAAGGAAGTCCCATACCCTTGACGGGGCGTCGGCGATTGTGAAGTTAAGGTTCACAATGACCTAAGCCCAACGGTACTAATGAGAGTAGGGGGGCCAGTTCCTTTCTCCCGGCCGCCTTTACTTTCCCAGATTTCGCTGGTACCCAATTATTTCAGGCTGGCTAAACCTGGGAGCGATTCGGATCTGGAACGAGACAAGTCCCAAACCCGTGAACGTAGTTATAATAAATAATAGTGTAGCATACCTTTAATAATAAATAGCTTCGAACGAATAAGTTCATTTTTCACCGCCAAAACAATAAAATGAACTGATTACATCTGTACGAACTAAATTAGATTTCTTATGCGAAAACCCAGCTTTATGCAAAAGATAGTCTCTCGAAACAACAGTTAGCGAAGTTCAATTCCAAAAAACTGTGGCCGCACAACTATGGTGATCGAATATAAACTAGAAAAATCAGCGAAATGTCAGCAAATACGTGGCTAGAACTGTGTAACGAAAAAAATTATGCAAGTTCGTAATAGAGTGTCGGTCACTTAAGGAGGGAAACGACATTAGCAGACTTATTTTTATGCTTTTTTTGTGAATTTTTCTGAAAAAGAAAAAATAATTTGAATTAATTTAAACTGCTAGAGGTCTTTTTAATCATATTTTAAGCTACATTTCACACTTTTTTCAAGTATTTTTCATGAACAATTTTTAAGGTTTTAAGCTGCTGTTCGTAGAGGTCCTGAGTCAGAGTTCACTTTTGGCGTGCAGTGTACAGGTTTCAAAATTCACTTGAAAGTAACGAAACAAATTTGTTTACATTATTTACATGTTTTATGATTAGATGAACCTCTAATTAAAGCTAAAAATATTAAAAATTGAAAAATCGAGAGGCGTTTGAAAAAAAATTCAAATTTTTACATTTTTTTTTGTTCTTTTTTCAGAAAAAACGAATATCCAATATTATTATATTTTTTCAAAATTAGGTTCATCTAATAGATAATTTTATGACGAATAATTATCACTTTAATTTTTTTTTTAGAATCCATCAATAATTCGTCCAGTTATGCTGCACGTCAATTGAAAAAACGTAATTTTGAGAAAAACGTGTTCAATATGCTTACATTTCAATCAGCTATTCCAGCACCACATAGCAACCCTTCTTCTTCTTCTTCTTCTTCATAAGTGTGATTCAACTTAAGCATCTGCTCTTCTCTAGGTTTCCACACTCCATTCGTCTCCAGAACGCTATCTCTATTTTGCCGTTTAACGCGCTGCTCGAACATCTGTTATGCGAAATTGCTCCGCGAGCCATCTGCAATCTCCAGTTCGTTGAAAACCAACAATAAGGCACAATTTCCCTCGTTAAACAAGATGGTAGCTAAAAATGTTGCATCATCCATAACCTTTAAGCTGCAATGCAAATTCTTTGGAGCTAAACGCAAAATTTTTGAATTGAAACTTTCGTTTGCATTTTGTGTGTGGCCACCTAAACATCTTGCCAGCGCAAGTCTTCTCTCGACATATCTTCAAATATAGATAATAATTCTTTCTACACATCGGGATGTAATGGAATAGGGTGAGTTTCAGACTCAGTTTCAAGATTCTTAACCTGCTGCCACTTGAACCAACTATGAATCCCCGTTGGACGGTTCTCGTGTCGACGATTTTTGTTTGTGGATACCATGTGGTAGAACGTAGCCCAAATAGCTTTCTTCATGTCTTCAACGCTGTTAATATTTCTTCGAATTACTAATCCATAGTGCGTGCTCAATTTTTTTATTAAAGTTCAGTCGGTTTAGCTTTTCTGTCGAGTTTTTAACTTTCTTCACACTTTGAAATCTAGTTCCTATTCTTCTTTGGGCATGACCTATACACTCGCTCTTGACAACTACTTGTTGTCCGTTGCCATAAGGATTAACATTAAGAAGAGCTGAATATCAATTTATCACCTAGAGAATGCGAAGACATTTTTTTCTATAAATTTTGCTACACATGTCGACAATAAGTAAAATGACACGACTTGTTTCACGCCCGCTGTGCGGTAAAACTGTGTGAGATTTATGTAGGCGGTAGAGGAGGGAAATACGAACACAATGCCGTTTGCCGTGCTCTAATCTGATCGATAGAACTTCTGTATGCACGTGTGAAACATGTTAATGAACGTTTCCAATCCAGCGAGTTGCGAGATACGTGCAATCATCAAATTTCTGACAGCTGAAGAAGTTGCCAGTGCAGAAATTTATCGCTGACAATGCGTGGGGTACGATGCAAATAGCGTTATGGCACGAAGTGTGCGTACGAAAATGCATCACGATGTTTGAAGAAGGAAGAACGAATTCACCTAATGATCAACTAAACGGCCGACTGAGTATTGGAGCGCGCTCCGTTTCATACTCGTTGCATACGAATGACTTCGAATTGCGCTTTGAAATTTCTTAACCATATTTTCGAATAGTTAAGTTGACGATATATGCGATGAAAAAAAAAAAAAAAAAGAGGAGGAGCAATGGCGTCTAGAGGGGGACACCCGGTAGGAACGAAGTTCCTTTCACTTTTTGGTAGATATACAAATATAAAGTCATTCATAAAGTATACGATAAAAAGTGACACGCAATATATAAATCCCGTATGAATTAATTAAAACAAAAATAATAAATCAATTATCAGACTCGTTGAAGTGAGGTAACGTCGCACAAAAAAGCCGCGCCAATTTTCAAATTCAATAAAATTTACACGTGTTTAGAATTGAGCTTATACAGCTAACCGCGCACAATGCTTGTTACTGCGCACACACACACACACACGTATATAATAAAAAGGGACGGAGTAAAAGAGAAAGAGAGTGAAGGTCGCCTGGAGGACGCATAACGCTTTTTCGTGACGACGATTTCTGCCAGTTTACTCCTACCGCCAAGCCGCGTAAAAGAACTTCGTTCCAATAATCGATTTTTTGAAGCGTCTAATGTGGTTTCCCCCCTTAATGTCTTTTATCAGAGAAACAGGAACATTTAGTGAAATTTTAACAAACTAGCTACTGCGGTCGTTAAATACCTGACGGGATTTATTCGCGAAAACCAAAAAGGTGTAATCGCCTACTAACCCCGTAATTCATTCGATGGAAATCGCGGGCGTTTAACAAATGTCTTTGATCTACACAGTTCTCTACAAAAATGTGTGTTGCGATAAATGAGCTCGCAGACATTTAACGAAGAGCGACGAACAGTTCCATTGTAAATTATAATATAAGTTTTGCAATAGTTCCAAAATTTTGAATTTTTCGTATTAGCGCTTTATACGTATTTGAGCTATGCGCGGGGTGTTCTTAATAATCTTCGGTGCATTATAAAACATGAAAACCTGTTTATTCCGAATTTTTAATGCTTTTCGATATATCCGAGCTTTTTAATTCGCATCAAACGGTTTTTTTTTTTAACATAACGAACTTTCTATTTTAAATGTTTCTCATTTTGCTAGTGCAGTATTACCTTAATTTTTAAAAATAATGTATAACGTAAAATTTGTTAGTTTCTTCTTTTTTTTTTTAACTATTTTAAATTTCTCCTGCTAAAATAAATGCCGCTTTTAAAGTCTTGTATCTTAAATCTTTTCTTCCTTATCCAATCTCAATCTTAGAAAATTATTACTATTCTAGGAATATCGTTCGTTTTCGTTCTGATTAAACCTATCTGATGGTTTCGACCGTGACAAAATGTGTTTTACAGCCATGTTGTGTGCTTTCGTCCTATTTATACTTGTTTTCGGTCACACTTGCCATCATCATTGTCTGTAATCAAGTATATTTCAAAACACCTGTATGCCACTTTTTTTCGGCTTACATTGATCGATTCCCGCCACTCTTGACCGTTTTAATTGCTTCGCAGTTTGCCTTTTTATCGCGCGATTTTTACGGATAGAACTATATTTCAAATATGTTCTCGAGCGTCGTCGGATAGTGCTTCATTTTATTGTTCAAATCTCGTACCGGTGAAAGGAAGAGAAACCTTTTTAACAACATTTTAACGTCACAATTTTCATATTAAACGTGAGATAATATAGTTTTTTTTTTGTTGTGTGTAAATACATACAACCCTTTATGTGTAATGTTGAATAGTCTGAATAAAAATAATTTGTTCCTTATTGCGTTAGGTGGTACGATTTAGATTTAGTTACTCTAACAGATTTCGAAAAACCGGTTTCCTTGGAAACGTACACCCAAATGACGCCAATACCCTACTCAGTGATAAATTGTATAAAAGAAGACACCGCCGAAAATTATGAACATAAAAGCACGGGATTCGCTATATCCGTTGCTCAAGTAATGGCTAGTAATTTACAGGTAAGTGTTGCAATAGCTACGTAATTGTTTAGAAAAATTTAATTCTTTCATTTCTGGTCATTCGCAGAACATAAATGCGACACTGTCATCCGCGCGTAATTTGTGCATATTAAATATTTTTTAATTTCGGTAAAATGAACCAAATTTTACGTTGCCCCATCGTCTATCTTATTAATGCTTATCTCCTAAGGCCGGCGGACACACGAGCGTTAATTCGGACTTTGCAGCGTTACACTTATAAAGGTCAAATAGCATGAAGCATGAATCACAAAGCAACGCGCGATTCGAGCAATACAAATAGAACGAATTTGAAAATTCTAATAAATTCTGCAACTAAAATACCGAATACAATATGGGTAAGAAAATTCTAAAAAAAGGTTTGCCATTATTTTTATTATTTTAGTTTGCTAACGATAATTTATATATTTTACGAAGTAGCCCTTATTTTTTTTAGAATTCACAGACAGTGAAACGTGCCAATTAAAATATTTATTAAAATTTATAAAAATTTCAAACTCTTAATGTAGAAAAATCCGGAGGCTTTCCAATGATAGCATTATATCTCCAGAATATACTGAATATTAATTCAGAGAGAAACCAAAAGGGTATGGATAAAATAAGAATAACCGAGAACCTTCGTCCAGAGGAAATGCGGAGGGGAGAACATTTTAGAAATACAATTTCACTAGCATCGCCAATTTCAGCAGGTAGCAGTGTTGATTAATCGTTAAATACTTTTCACCGATTCCTTTAGAACTGCCAGCAGCATTGTTTTTAAAATGAATGAAAGTTTCGCTGTGTAGCTTTTTTTTCTTTTATAAGCGATAATTTAACCAAATTTAAATGTTAGTATATTTTCCTTTCATCCGGCATATAATAAATCACGGCCTATTAAGGTTTTATTAAATACGTACTCCGATGAATAAATAGTTCTGTATGGTCGACTGAAAGACAAACGTTGCGAAACAGATCCTTTTTCGCGCGAATAAATTTCGGAAATTTGTTTGTTTTTTTTTAGTTTTTGTTATCAAGATAAACGCCGAAAGGTGGTATTGTTGTCACTTAACTCATTTTTTATCTTGTTTTGTTTTTACAGTTTTTATAAAAATATTAATTACACAAATTTTGTTTTCCTTTATTATTAGAATCAAATGAGGCCCAATTAATACGAGTTAGTATAGAAAGTGTGATTTTCTTTTTAGCGAATTAGGCTTTAGATCTTAATAAGAACTGAACAGAAAATTTTACATTTTCGGCGATATAAATTTCCTATTTTCATTTAATAGCCTAAATGAATAGTTAATATACTATATACACTGAAGGACAGTTTAATAGAACAATATTTATAATCAAATTTAAATTAGTAGCTCTTTAATGTAATCGCTGATTTTTTTGATGTGTTTATTACAATTAGGAATTATTTTGTTTTAATTCGGGACTAATTTCATTTAACTGGATTAGTCTAGAGTATTGAAAAAATTTTCAATTGCGTTTCATAAATCGGGGAAAATTATATTAAATTCGCTTTACGGTCACTCTCTTTTGTTACGTAAATGTTAATGTAAGACCATCTATCCATTTTGCTTGGAAATACATTTTCAAATCAATGCGTTGTTTTCCATATTGATTTATTATTTTATTGAATTGTATCGACTTCTATTTGTTTTCTATGTTGTACGTCGTAAATATTAACCGAGTTGACCGGAAACTAATCGATAATTTATATCGGAATTTTTAAATATGATTCCTTTGTTTTAATATTTTTCTTTTGATTCCTATTAAAATTCATAATTAAACCATTAATAACGCGTTAACTTAAATGTAGACATTTAAAAAAAAAAAAAAACAAATCGGGTACTAGATTTTTGCAAATTATGTGTTGGTAAAAAGCGAAAATTGTTTAATTGGATTTTATAATTAACGGCAACAAAAAGCGCTTTTGTACGCGAATATTAAAATAGCGATGTTACATATTTTAATTAAACACTTCGTGACGTATGATCTACATTTTTTAGAAAATATTATTACGCAATATGCACGTACAATTTTGATAGGTCCGTGGCGTTTTGACAAATTGAAATTTCAAGACAATTACAGAAAGTACAGGCCAGCACGAAAATTATTCGTGTAGAGCGAAATTAAAAAAATCTAACTATATAATGAAAGTAAAAATTTAAAAAGATCCTTTAAATTACCAAAAATATATTTAACAAGCACAGCAGAGTTATTCGCCATAAATAAAGCTATAAAAATAGTAAAAAATGTTTAAAAGATAAAAATTATCTAATACCAACAGAGACTCCTTAGGAGCAATATTTAAAATATATAATAAAGACGATTTTACAAACAATATATTATACAACACATTAAATGATATTAATAAAATAAAAGGAAATAATAGTAACATATGACTTAAATGGATACCAGGTCACAATGAAATTGCGGGAAATAACATAGTAGACAAGCTATCCAAAGATGTATATCCGAGATGTAAACAACAAAAAATTAAATTAGACCGGAAAGAATACATCACTGTAATAAACGAAAGCATAAAAAAGTCATGGAAAAAAGATTACGAGGAGAAAAGCAAAACCTGTAGAAAAAATTGCAGTCAGCTACAGAAAACAATCAGCAACAAGTATTATTGGTTTACAGAAAAGACGAATAAAGAATTTATACAATTTCTAATTGGAATTAGAACAGATCATATAAGGACACTAGAAAAGTTATACCGAAGGAAAATATTATCAAGTAACCTAGGCGAATGTGGATATATCCGATCTCTGGAGCATTTGGCAATGCGAACTATACAATCAAGAACGGAAAAACTTAATACGGGCGATTCTTTACGATTTATGGAACACTACCAATAGCAGTTCAACAGAGCGTTCAAGAACCAGAAAAAGAATCAGCAAAAAAACTGTTTAAATTTATTAAAAACACTAATATTTTAATTTAAAATAAAAATATAATAAATGATAAATTGTTACAATGGCCAGAATAGCGAAAGTTAAGGCCAAAAAAAAAAAATCTAACGGTAAAAATTTATAGCTGCGTAACTGCTTTCGAAGAACTGAAAATTAAGCAGTAACCACGCAGAACATGACAACCGCAGCGATGAGACCATTTTGTAAAATAGTCCCCGCCTGAAACCCTAACGTGAAGCGCAATAATAAACGTGATTCGAAGTGAATTGTAAACTACAGGGCAGTTGAAACAACATAAATAAAACCCCACGTCAACTTCACGTTATTCCGATTAAGCTGGCAATCCTCACTAATATTCTCATATTATATTTAAACAATAGTTGCTCGTTATAGTTTATCCTAAGGCAAAAAAAAAGGAAATGAAATAAATGCTAATTTTTGTAAAAATCACGATTAAAATATAAAATTGTCCGTAATTTTTTAGGTTCACCCTTCGGAGTGGCAAGAAACGTTAACCGGAATATCCAGAAAAGAAAAAATACTAAACGCAGCTAAACTATTGGCGGTTCTATATAAAAACACGTTACTGCCGTAAATTAACCTTACACAACACGTCTATTATTTTCGTAATGAGCTAACTTCCGTTGTTTTGTTTTGTTTTAAGTTTTTTTCTTTGTTTCTGTTTATCTCCTCTTTATTGGAATCGGCTGTTTTAAAAGGGAAATATCATTTCCAGTTGTAAACGACTAACGATAGATCTAGAGGATTCGTTACTGATCAACACTGTACAAAAACATGATAAATTTGTAGCCGGTTTGTCTAGTGAAGTTCGAGAGGTATATCGTTTTTGTAGTAACTAGTAGTCGTGGAACAGGGAAAACAAAAAAACAAAAACAAAAAAAACAAAAACACGATCTATCGTAAAGTCAACATGTCTAATAGTTTCTTTTTGAAGTGGCCGATTCACATGTTCGTAGCGATTGAAAAGTTTTTGGCATACACGTTGTTATATTACTCATTAATCCGTTTTTGTTATTTGTTAAGAGTAGTTTTTGAATTCGATAAAGGAAATGGTTAAATATACAAAGTAGCTCCATTATTACTATATGTTTTATATATTTTCTTGTATCGAATCAGGAAGAAAAAATTGTTTGGACGTTTTTAAAATAAACCTTTTCTTTTTATTACGTTAAAATACGAGCTGTTTTTATTTATTCCGCGTCTATTTTAAAACCGATAATAATAATAATAATAATTGTAATAATAATACTTGAACTCGGTGCTTTGCAATTTGTATCACTTTCTAAAAAAGAAAACTGAACAAATAAAAATCGATTGCAATTAATGAAGTAGAATTGAAATATTCTAAACAAAAACGTTTAAAATTTTTGCATAGCGCATAAATACGAGGGTCAGTCGAAAAGTAACATTCCCTATTTTATAGCGCGCATAATAGCGCGAACGCAACACGAAAAATGGACAGGGAATGAAGATTAGGCTTCTCTGGTAACACTGATAAAAAATCTTGAAGGACGACACAACCGGATTCGAGCACCAGTACTGTTACCATGGAATTGCCTCTCTAGCACGTCACGCCGGATGCGAAGTACGTAGTGTTATTCGGTTTTTATGCGGTGAGGGGTATTGTGAGACCCTCAAGAAGCTTCGTCGTGCTATCGAAAACAAGCGTCGAGGGAAATTGAGTCAACGAGTTGTGCTGTTGCGCGATAATGCACGTGCGCATTCCGCAAAAGTGACTCGCGACCTCTTTCAACGGTTCCATTGGGACGTTTTTCCACATCCGCCACATTCGCCTGACCTAGCACCGAGCGATTATCACGTTTTTCCGAAGCTCGAGTCCGAATTAACCGGTCAAAGACACGCGAATGTCGACGAAACGAAAGCTCATGTCCACGAAATTTTACAGAATTTCGCGGCAGATTTCTACAGTGCGGGAATAGGTATGCTCGTTTCACGCCACGCAAAATGCCTTGATCGACAGGGAGATTATGTAGAAAAATCGTGTTTTTTCCTCGATTTTCAAAATATATGCTTTACATAACGCTTTTCTTGCGTTTTAATCGAGCTCTAAAATAGGGAATGTTACTTTTTGACTGACCCTCGTAATTAACTTCTCTCCGTTTTGTTAAACTCGAAAGCAATGAAATAATTCTTGCCAACTTCTAGGTTAAACGAAAAATAAAAAAGAAATTATTTTCATTGTGGCGGAGCTTCTTTTTCGATTACGAATTAGCAGATATTAATTCGGTACAGTTGTGTAATTCTTGTTATAATAGAAATATTCGGAAATCAAAATAACTCTTAAAACTAGAAAACAGGGTGACCACACCCAACGGGGAATAAGCCGAGAATTTCATTGTAAAACCGGGAAAAGAAGTAAAAACAGCTAAAAACGATACTTTTAATAAGGAAAAATCATTTAAAGCGAAAAATGAATGCACTCTTTTATGTACTTTACTCAAAATAAATTACGAAGTTCTGTTTTATTCATATAAAATATACTGCGACGGTCAAATCTTATCAATAGTAACAAAAAAATCCAATCTTTTTGTAAAATTATAGTAATCAGGAAACCGGGAGAATTTGGACCAGGTAAACCAGGAATTTAAAAATTATATTTGAATGACCACCGTGGAAAAACCTAGAATTATAAAGTATTATAATATCGTCAATTAGAGACTGCTATATCGATAATGATTAAACTGTTTTTGTGAAACTGTTGCAAAAAAAAAAAAAAAAAAAAAGGTCTATTCTCGGTGAAAAAATTCGTTATGTTTGAACATATCAACCTGGCTTTAAAGGTAAACATCAGTGCTTCAGCAATGTCCTCGTTTACGAATATCATACCGTCTGTCGCAGAACAAGCGTATATTTGACCAGGCTCGACACAACGGCTTACTTATTAAAATGAAAACACCCGGGGTTAATTATTGTATTTTAAATTGCATTTAATAACGAATCGTGTTAGTGGCAGAGGGGACTTTGTATCAGCGTATTTTCCAATACCAACGCATGTTTCAAAAGCCGGCTTGATTATATCCAGATAAACTTGGACACGTCGTGTATCCGCAAAAAAGAGAAAATACAGGATACCCTACAACTCCGTATATTTTGATACACCACAAAATCGTACAAAAAAAGTCCGCAGTTAAAAGAAATAATTTATAAGAGCAATCGTAAACTAATTTACACACTTAACCTGTACGCATTTACTTGAGCATTGTAAACTACATCGTGACAGTGCAGAATTGTCCCCAATACACGTACTCTGAAAATTATAATTTTCCATCGGTGTAAAATACTTCTAACTTTAACGACACGATTTTATTCGTTTACATGATGTTTGTTGTTTTGTTTTTTTTCTCTCTTTATATACAGAGCAACACGCATAATATTTTCAAATTATACTTTTAACGATGACTGTCCTTGCATTGCTGAGCTAGAAATTTACTGAATGGTTTAATTCGGCATCGTTAAAAAATCAAGGTTCCAGTTTTATTTGTACATTATCGGCAATCCAATTAATCGTTCTCGCAATTGTATCACAGCTACTAAGTTAATTTACACTGAATTTTGCTCGATAGAGAATTTTTCGGTATCAAAAGGAACCACGTCTGTTCGAATTAAAAATTATAGAAATTGCGCGTGTAAAAAGATAATATGAGGCCCTTCACGAGGAAACAACGAATCGTATGTAAACAGATGATAATTAAACGATACTACATTATAGTCGAAACGAAACACGTATAACAGCAAAATAAAAACTTCTGAATAAATTGTGCACAGGGCTCGATGCTCGCTGTATTCGGAAATTTTAAAAGAAAGCGAAAGTAGGTTTTATAAAGGTATAACTAAGACAAAAGCGATTACTGGGAGAAAATAAAATCGTATTAACTACAAAGAAAAGAAAATGCAACTTTTAATACTTTCGAATTTAAATAGACAAGGATTAAATAATATGCAGATTTGAATGAATTTTACTTGGTAACTTTTAATAAACTGGAATATTACCAAATCAATTTTAACTATAAATTTTACATTTATATTTTGTTAGAATTAACTGTCAATGATAAGGGTTGTGCTACGAAATGTTCTTAAAACATTTATTACTACTTTTATGGTTATTAGAATAAGTATTACGTATATTCTTTTTTATCTGAGTCTAAATATAAATGTCACATTTCAATTTGTCTTTCCTAGTAGAAGCATATATATATATATATATATAATGGGAGCTTAAAAATAAAATCTGTTAAAAAAAAAAACACAGTATATTTATTAAAAAGATATAATTGAGACACAAACATGAATGATTTGATTCACAACTTTTTTTTTTTTTTAACAATAAAAAACATTTAAAATATAATATCACTTTTGCACTTTATCTGCACTCTAAAATGGCCGTATTTTTCTATACAAATCGCATTTTTTTTATTCGATTGCATGCTCTTGAAGTGAACGCATCCAACTGAACTGTAAAATACGTTTATTACTATTATTCAAATTATATTCGAAACACGGAGATTAGAAAAATTCCGAATTAAAAAGATGCTGCAGACTATTTTACACAATGCGGAATAAAATTATAAAAAAAAGAAACGCAAAACATGTAAGCAAAAAATGTACACACGCACATATATATATATATATATATAAAAATAAATAGATATATATATTATTTTTATATATATATACAAAAATAAATAAATATATATATTATTTATATATATATAAAGAAATATGCTGTCAACACAAACACAAAAAGAATGAGATATTTCGAATATAACAGTAGAATGAAATAGTTTATAAAAACTCAAAAATTTTAAACCAATTTTATAAAAGAAATGTTTAACTTTCGAAATGATATATATTAACAAGTCCAAATATAAAAAATGTGTTTTAGATTACTGTTTCAACATATTACCAAAAGTTGTCCAGCTGATTTTCAAGCGCACTAGCAATCGTTAATGCTCGTTGAATCTAAACTGGTATTTAGATATGGTTTAAGCATATAGTATCTGTTATTTTTAATTTTATTCGTCTTTCTTTTCTTTTTTTTTTTTTGGTCTTAAAGAAAGCTAAATCTTAGCAAGTGTAATATATTCATGTAGATTAAAATGTATAAACATTAAACTGTTTATAAAAAACTTTATTTTTAAAATTTAAATTCTAATAAATCAAAATATAGTTGCAACATTATTTTTAAACAGATATTTTTTTTCCACTCGTATCACATTTTTCATTATTTTCATTATGTTCCGTCACTATTTAGTTTAATACAGAAAATTAATTATAATTTTTATGATCCGATGAAATTTTGTAAGATGAAAAAAAAAAGGTAACAATACGTTAATTTTATCAACGTGAAATAAGTCAAATTAAATATCAAAAATACAATTTAATTCAGCAAAATATTTTCGAGGATTAAAATTTCTCATGTAATTTCAATGAAGTAATTTTTCGTATTTTTAATATGAAATAATTTCAAATATATCATTATATTATGTATAATTTATTTTCATTATCTTATATATCATTTTTTTTAACCATTTTCAAAAATATAAAATAAAAATAAACTAGATTGAAAATAAACTCCAGAGAAAAAAAAGAGCGACGAAAAATCTACGTAGTGTACGACATTTAAAAGTACTGTTGGATACAGTGCAGTGCATTTTTCAGCAGTAGTCAAAAATTAATCAGATGTATGTTTTGTATAGCCGTAATAGGCATTTTAATCCAAGCCTCATAATTTATTGTTTACAATTTTTAGAAAATTTAAACATGTGTGCCATTTCATTTATAATGAGACTAGCTTAGTTTCAAATCAATATGAATAGTGAGAATCAGCTTGTCAAAGCAGAAATAGGTCAAGATGTTTTCGGATAACAGTGACGACTATTTCAGTGGACATAATTAGTATTTACAACTGACACCAAATCGATAATAAGACTTATTTTATTTTGAAGGATCTACGTAATATTGGCTTTCTGTCTTTGAAAAAAGATTACCAATATTCTGCGTACAATACGTACATGTTGCATTACAACATTGTAAACAGAATTCACAACCGATATAAAACGAAAAGGAATCCGCCCGGATCCTTGGGATATACGAGTTTTTTTACCTTTGAAAGAAAGACTGATCGCTTATTTTATGGTGTATAAATTTATAATATAACACTAATATTGTGCCAAAACTATATTGCAGAATAACTTTGTTACAATGCAACATCTCACGACTCCATGGACTGTACTTAACTGTGATGACTACAGTAACATTACCTCATATAATTCGCCGTCAAATCAAACAGTAGATAATAAATTAAATCGGTGGGGGGGGGGGGGATCATTTACTCTAAAACTAGATTTGTCTTTGAAATATAAAACTCATATGAGAATTATGTAAACCGAAAAGTAGTTACTTAATAGTATCGGATAAACACATTTCACTAATTTTCACCTATCATCAAAAAGTATACACTGGACCGCTGTGTCAAAAATAAAAATTCAACAACGGAATCCACAGTGGATTTATATTTTAAACCTATATTTCTTAATGATCGCTGAGGAAGCGTAAATTAAGTGCTATTATTTTTAAAAAAAAAAAATGATATATAATATTTCATTTAAAACCTAAAGTTTAGTAAAAGTTGGACAAAGTTACAACGAATACAGTAGTAGCCAACCAAATACGAAGATTGCCCGTTTAACTTAATAAAGTTAGATAAAATTCTCATCACGCAACTAAGGATAGTCCACAGAAAGAAACTGGTATTTTACTTTTATTTCACAATCGTTTTTTGTTTTTTTGTTGTTTTTTTTATATGTAAAAATTTGTTGGGCTTGTAAGCAGCGGGCGATTACCCATCAAGAAAGAAGAACGTAGAACAAAAGGAAAATGCGGTCGCTATGAGAATTATTCGGAAAAAAAGGAGACGGACAGAACTAATATGAGGAAATAATAAAAGAGCCAAAGGAGATCGATACTAGAACCCGTACAACGAACAGTTCGAAGGGAAATAAACGTAAGGAAGAAAAATATAAGGGAAAGTCCTAGAAGAAAGGGAAGCTTTCATATCTTGCTACAGTTTTACCTGTTTATGGTATATCATATCTACATAAAACTAAATGCGATGTAACCAGCATAAAAAGAGAAGTCTTGAGCAGCGTCCACAAAAAGATCTTCATCTGACAATATGACCGCAATTGCAAATCAGTGTCCATAGTGTCCAATGGAACAAGAAACGAGAAATCGCTATTACATAATCGATTGTGCTTAGTCAATTTTGAAACTTAACTTCGCAATTACTGACTCCAAACAAAGTTATGCAATTTTCTTTATTTTTATTTAATTCCAATATCCTTTAAATTTAATTTATTGACCACCATAGATTTACAGTTACGTGTTTTTAATCAAATTTTAACTTACATATGCCTTTTGACTCGAAAACCGGAAAATACATAGCTATTTCTTCCGGATCGCTAATAGCTAGGACGTATGGATCTTCCACTTCACCATCTGGACAATTTTTCTTATAATGTTTTTGCGGAATACATTCAGTTACAACTGCGAATCCTAAAACAACGTTCGTTGGGAATTCTTCCGGATACACAGTTGCCTCTGTTATGAAGTAAAAAGTTTTATTAATTTTCACGCAATCAGTTAGCGTATCTGATTAAAATAAAATAATAAAAAACTAATTTGAATTAAAATGTACTGAGCTTCGTGCTCTATATCTTAATGTAGTTAGCTGTCCTAATCAATTCTTCGAAAATTTCTCACGTGCCTCGATATAACAATGTATAACAGATTCGAAAAAGCAAATGTACACAATTGGATTTCTGTTACGTTCCAACTTCAATTGTTGCGCGATTTAATAATTAACGAAGCGAGAAATTTATTGCCATAACTCTCACACTGTTAATATCTAATGAAACACGCACACACACTTCCATATATAAGGCTAAAACTACGTTTACTCGTACGTCCCGATTAGGAGTACGTACAATATTGCTGGTATTGAATTAAAGAAGGAATTAACTGTTAGAGATCTAGTAATTACGAGTACTTTAGATGCTAAACTAACGTTCACGTCACGTATTACACTCAATTGGTCAGCAGAGTTAGGAAAATATCTGCTTATACGTGTATAATGAGACACAGCAAAAATTTTGCGCATATGAAAACTCGCATATTCTTTCAATTTTTTGAAATCCCGAGTCTGCTGAAATGATACAGTACAGAAAAAGTTCATGAAATACCGACGATATTATTTATTAAACCGCATGGAAGTACTTTTTCATAAAACGAAGCGCTAAGAAGTTCAGGTCTTAGAAGCATGGCTGAACGTAAAAAGGAAGCAGGTCTTTCATTCTTGTACAGGTTAATACACTATAAGTTATCTTACTCGTCACTTCTAGAGAAAATACATCTACGAATTCCTATTTATTATGGGAAGGCAACGGCAAACCAAAGATGCAAAATATTAATGTAGTAAAAAACGGAAAAAATAAAGCTTTAAATAGAAAAAATATAGCATAAAAATTTTTATTTTTATTTCTTTTTTTACGTATACATACACTGAGTATAATTAAACTGTTGTACATGGTGGAACACAAAATATAATCGACCGATTGTAATAAGAAGGATCGCCCTTAGAACAGGGGAAGCCTTCGATGCGGAATTACATCAATTATAAAAAACAACAGGCTATTACTAAGAAAGCCTTAAAAAATATCAAAAGAAGCGAATGGAGAAAATTCTGTAGTGACATTAGGCCTATAATGAGTCGGAAGGAAATGAAACAGAGAATACAATGCTTTAAAAAGCCTTCCTCTGATAAAAATTATAATGCAAATACATCGTGGATAAAAGACACTTCATAAACCAATTTAAGAGTCCAATCGACACATCTATGCCACGCCCATTCGGTCTAATGACAATTAGGAAAGAACGCTTAAGGAAGAAGTTTAATTAAACGAATTGGATGTCAATATAAATCCAATAAAAATGCAAGCGTTGGATGCGATTATATACCGTATAGGGCTATTAAATTATTTAACTAAAGTAGCTTAACAATATTTGCTGCTCTTTTTTAATAAAATTTTACATGACAGTTACTGCCCCCCGCAATGGAAAGAACATTTCGTATGCCCCATACTTAAGCCTGGGTGAGAATCCGGAGGTTTACCCATCATACAGACCAATTTCATTATTATCTTGCTTTGGTAAATCTTAATAAAAGAATATGTTAGTCCTTAGTGCGCTGCAGATATTAAAACCAGGTCAAGGTCTGCGAAAGCTGCTCGGGCGATTGACCCTGATCACATTCCAGGCATAATGATTTGTAAGCTAAAACTAAAACATGCGAAGAGAATTAACTGAAATAAAAAATGGAATCTATCAAAGAACATAAGACATATTTTGAAAAAGAATCTGAGGAAAGATTCAGTTCATGGTATATAGAAGGAAAAGAGAATAATGATAAATGGGAGTGCTTCAAAAAGGAAATAAAGAAATTAGCAATAAAACACTTTGGAAAAGAAGAGGGAATAATTTATACTCCCCGGATAACGGACGAAGTAATACACCTAATGGAGCAGAGAAGGAAATACAAAATAGAAGGGAAAGTAGCGGAATATAGAAGACTCCGAAACTTAATAAACAGAAAAGCAATCAGAGCTAAAGAAAAATGGATACAAGGAAGGTGTGTAAAGATATTGACAAAAAAATAAAAAGCGGAAACATGGAAACAGTATACAGGGAAATAAGGATGCAATTTAGATTGAGACTCAAGAGCTTATGCAATATTAAAAATATTATCAGTGGAAACATTGTCATAGGAAAAGAGGAGATACAAGACCGATGGAAAGAATATATTAAACAGCTTTATGATGATAAAACAATAGACCATGCAGGATCAGTGGAGGACGAGACCGCTGTGGAGGAAAATAAAAAAAGGTCAAGCATCCTGAGACAGGAATTTGAGTTCGCGATAGACAATTTGGAACTCCGTAAAGCTCCAAGAGTAGATGAGGTAACCAATGAATTAATTAAAATATTAAGGAGTAAAGCAAACGATGCAATACCAACTCATAAAGAATATTTACGAATCTGGAAAAATTCCTGTGAACGTTGTGAAAAACCTACTGATCGCTATACCAAAGAGTAACAACGCTCAATTATGTGAACAATATCACACTCTTAGCCTCCTATCTCATATACAAAAAATCCTACCAAAGATAATATATGAACGAATCCAAAGGAAAATAGAAGAGAACCTATCAGAAGATCAGAAATAAGGGAACAACAAAAACTATTTTGACTCTCAGACTGCTAATAGAAAATGAATAGAACGGTAGGTATAGCCTTCATTGACATAGAAAAGACATTTGATGATGTTAACTGGGAAATTATGTTTCGATGTCAAAAAGAAATGAATGGCAACTTTAGAGGCCGAAGAATATTACCAGAATTATACAAAAATCAAAAAATCCTGATAAACGAAAAAACCAGTAAGGAAAGGAGTACGTTAAGACTGTTGCCTTTCACTACTGCTTTTCAACATATACAAGGAAAAGGCACTGAAATGCTTTGCAGTTATTGATGATGGTGGAATAAATATAAATGGGGTGAGATACAAGACGACCAGATATGCGGATGATATAACACTGGTTGCGGAAAGCGAACCAATTAAATATTTAAAGAAATTGTTAAGCGCCAAATGAGGAATGAAAATAAACGAAAAGAAAACCAAAGTGTTAAGATGCAATAAAAAAGAAGATGGACAGCTAAAAATCATGTTAAATGAAAAAATATTAGAGCAAGTGAATTTGTATATCTGGGCAGCATAATAACACATTACGGCAGAAGTGAACGGGAAATAAGGAAAAGAATAGCCCAAGCGAAAAATGCCTTCAGCAAAGAACTAAGCCAACCTTTCGTCTAGAAATATATCTTTAGATATGAGAAAGCAATTTATACAGAGCTTCATTTGGAGTGTTGCCCTATACAGATGTGAAATATGGACATGCTGCTGAAAAAGGACAAACGCAAATTGAAGGCGTTTGAAATTTGGTGCTAGCGACGAATGCTAAAAATAAAATGTATCGATAAAATATCGAACTGCGAAATATTAACCAGAGTGCAAAAAGAACGGAAAATTTTAAAGGCAATAGAAAGAAGACGAAATTCCGCAATAGAACACATTATACGTCATTCAACATGGATTACTAGCCTGATAGAAGGCAAGGAAAGAGAAAAAATACAAAGAGGAAGACCTCACAGGCGATTCATGGATGACATAAAAAAAAAATAGGACGTACGCGGAAGTAAAAACATTAGGCGGGACGCAAGAATATCGTACACGTTGACATGTTATCCACCAACCACCGGATTGAGAAGAAGAAGAAGACTTGTAAACACAATAAATTTCCAAAAGCTCAATATAGATTCTGGAAATGAGAAGCCTTAACTTTATTTACCCTTGATATTTTTAGCATGTTGGGAAAAAATTGATGCACTATAACAATCTTCATAGATTTAAAGTCGGCATACGATGTTAACTTAAAAATATTAGCCCAGTAAATGAAAAAAATCGTGGTACCTCATAAACACATTAAGTGGGTTTATAATTGTTACAATGGTAGAAAATCAATAGCATTGTTACAATAAAAAAAATTATCAACATATGTATCTACTCAGGAAAAGGGCTATCTCAGGGTAGTATTCTAAGCCCGCTGTTGTTCATCATTTACACAGCGGAGTTAGAAAGTGTATACAAACTAAGTTTGTCCGTATAATATAATACGCAGATGATATAGTCGTATATGATTCTGCAGCTTTGATTAATGTAGTCATTAAAAATTAACAATGCAGAATATTTACTAAATAACTTAGAATTAAAAGTTAGTGCCGAAAAAACTTGTGGCCTAATTTTTACAAGAAAAAGAAACTGCTCCTCACCTTTAATTAAAATAAAGACATAGATTCATAAAATTTCAATCCTCGTGCAAATATCTTGTAGTAGTTTTTGATTCAAAGTTGAGTTGGTCTGAAGAGACGAAGTTCTTAATAAAAAAAAAAGTGAAAAAGGTTTAAATATACTCCGGGCTATCTCCGGCACTAAATAAGACGCGCTCCTCGTTCGCATTTAATAATTTATAGAACTAAAATACGATCACATGTGGATTATGTTGGCCCATTCATCAACTTTAACAAAATTAGCAATAAAAAGCTAAAAATTATTCAAAATAAAACGATAAGACTAGGTCTCGGTGTTATGAGGTCCGCCCCGGTTCATTGCATACTAGCAGAAGCGGCAGAGCCGCCTGTAAATTTACGCCTACAACATTTTGCAGATAAACTTTTCATTATAATCAAAGGGATTTCATCCCACTATGAAATTAATTTAAAAATTAAATATATTACGAAAGGCATAGCAAATTTCGTGTAGATAAAAGGTCGATCCCAATAGTAGATAGTTTTCAACTGTTTTCCCATTTAAAAATCATATCAAATCCTCGGTACCTCAACTTCAATTAGATTGAAAACAGCTATTGACTCCATTAAATATTGATATAAAAAAATAGGAAATCCGTATAATGGATAATGAGTTAATTCTCAGTTTAAGAATTATGAAATAATATAACTGACGAGTTACTGGATAGATTACAGAGAAGATATTCGGTAGCGTTTTATTATGTGAACAAAAATATACCTCAAGCTTACCAAATACTATACGCCGGTTCTTCTTATATAGTGGAGTTATATGCAATTTCTATGGCAATAGAGTATATTAGGATAAAAAAAAAAGGTAAAAAACTTTTAATTCTTACGGACTCCCCCCGGGGGGTACTAATGAAACTCAAAGGAGCCAACGTTTAGAAAATGCACAATGTAGAGGGCAAAACGAGAAAATGAATTGCTAAATTAAAAGAACAAAACACTTCGGTCACGGTCAAGTGGGTACCGACGCATGTGAGAATCCGCGGTAACGAAAAGGCCGATGCGTTAACGAGATCTACTTCCAGAATAGCGAGGAATATAAAATTAAATTGTGAGAAATATTTAATTAAAAAGAATTTACTTATCAAGTGGAATGAAGATTTCCGAAATACTAATCAGCAGAAAGAGAAGGCATATCATACATTAACAAAAGCCATTACTCACAACACTTGGTTCGTATGGAAGGAAATGACTAGAGACTACATAGTCGTAATAAACAAATTAAGAATAGATCACTATCCCGCGCCCGTTCACTTTGCTAGAATGGGTATAGTGGATGGTGAATCATGTCCGAAATGTGATGTGGAAGGAACTATAGAGCGCATTGTGTGGCAGTGTGACGGTTACAAGATAGAAAGAGAAATTTTTATTAATAATATTTTACACAAAATTGGCACGTTGCCAGCATCAATTTTACAAATAGTAATAGATCCGTGTTCTGATGAGGCTAAACATTTATATAATTACTTAAGATGGTATAAAGTGGAGATATAGTTAAAGAGGAGAGACGAAACAAGTATTAGGTGACAAACGGGTAGACTGGCTAAATGGCGAAAGCTAGGGCCAAAAAAAAATGTACCACTTCAGTATTATTATGGTACATTTGTTATCAGTTTCTGCGCTGTATAATGTGCCCATGCTCTTATCGCTACTTAATGTTTTAACTATGTCAATAACATTACCTCCGTTTTTTATCTAATTCTGGAATTTCTTTTCTAATCTAATTTCGTAATATCCAGGATATATCTTTCAATCGCTCTTTTATGCTACATACAGTTTCTTAATAATTATCGAATTTAAAATCTAAGTTTCACATTCGTAATTTAAAACTGAGAGAATGCACTGATCAATATTTCATTCTATGGTACATTATAAATTATTCTTCAAAACTCTTTATTTTAGGAGATGTTGACGGTTTGCATCCAAATCAATCGTGCCAAATGAATTTCCAAAAATCACAAATAAAAACGATTGTCATGAGAAATTCGTTGCCTAATTCTCTAAACGAAATATCCGTATTCGAATATAAACTATAAATAGAAAATTTTATTTTTTTATTGTATGAAATATTTTAAGTTAATTAATGTGGGGAAAAAATGATGATTTATTTTTTTCTGTATAAACTCTGTCACGAAAATGAAACAATGGTGTATACCGTTTTAAATAATTTGAAAATTTTTTTTTCCCGCGCAGTCTAATTAAATTACTAGAACAAATTTCTTTATCATTATCGAAATATTCTTAATGTTACGGACTCCGAAACATAGACAAAAACATAAAGTTACCTCCGAGTTTATTTTGATAAAAGGCACACACTTGCGATATTTGTTCTTTTCCAGGCTGTTTGCTTGTCGATGCGATCCACAATTTTCCTCTGTATGGCGTGTACACCAGACGGCCTTCATATCTAATTCAGATAGATGTGCATTAGAAAAAAATAACTGATATAACTGAAAATAATTATACAATTACGTAGTCATAGGGCGAAAGTATTTTTCCCAAAAACTTAATTTCAAAAGGTAAAATATTTTAATAAATCAAAATTTAGTTTTTATATGTATCTGGAAAAGTTATACAAATTTTAAATAAAGTAACAGATAAGGACTTCGAAATTACTACGAACTTGGCATTTAAGAAATTCGTTTAAGCTACAAAACTGGGCAGTAACTTTTACAAGTTTTTATTTTTGGACGAATTACGAATGATTTTCATTTCAACTAAAACATATATTTAAAATTCATAATGCGGGTTTTTATTTATCTTAGGTAATATATTACATTAATTTTTCGGTAATATATAATGTCATTTTTTCTTTCACTTATAAAAATTTGTAAAACGATCGAAAAATTAAATAATTTTGAAATTGCCAAAAAATTAAATCATTCGATAAATAAAATATGTTACTTTTTACATCCTTTAATTATCAACGAGGCATATGGCTGATCAATGAATACGCAGTAATCCTTCGCCGATACATCGTACTCATTATATGCAATCGGGTTCCGTTCTTTCTTGAGCTTGGCCGGCTAAATATTAAGTTAAAACATATTAAAATTTTTTTGTTTATTTTAACAATTAATCGTACAATTTTCTGATTTAAATGTTCGCCAGCCCACACTAGACGACATCACATAATACGTAAGTTAATTTTGATTGTATAAAATAACCCAAAAGACATTTTCAGTTGGACACTTTTACTTTAAAGCAAATAAAAAATATATTACTTATTGTTGAATAACTATGACTGAAATTCTAATCAAAAACAGGTTAATACGAAACATGTAAACGTCAAATTCAGAATTACTAGACAGCAAAGAAAATAAGCAAAATATCAGAAAAATTTTGCAGAAAAAAGAAATTTAGTTCTTTCATCGATATTTCGTATTTAAAAAAAAAAAATAAAAAGGAAATTCAACTTATTACGTATTCGATTTCTCAAATAAATAAACACTACGCATAACTTTTATTTTTCGTTCATCATTTTGCAACAAACACAATATTTGAGCTTAGTTATCTTACAGTTATATTTTATTGAAATAATTTAAGTATCTTAAGGAGTATTAATTGCGTTAATAAACCAGATAAGAACGGCGTAATATTTTATTTCTAAAAGTTAAAAGAAATTAGTAGTAGACTGTTTTTATCGTTTATTATAAAAATACTAATATTAACAGTCTATCATTTCTAGACTATCCTTGAAAATTTATTTATAACACTGTTACTAAGTTATTCGGACATTACGGTATTGAATCTTTTAGTTCAATTAAAAAGTCCCATATTTTCACTGAGATTCGTAATGATTCACGATATTAGTAATACTGAAATTAACATTTATTAAAATAATATATTTATATGTAATTCCAACGTGTTTCGAAACCTAAAACTTCATAATCACGGAATATTATAAAAACTTGTAATATTCTGTGATTATTAATTAAAGTATTATTAAGAAGTCCTATATTGATCAGCTTCAGGTTGCAAAATCAAGGATACATATCAAATTAATAATGCATCCTGGATCATTTTTTAAACCAATTAGTCAAGATAAAATTGAAAATTGTTGAATAATCAAGCTTTCTTTGTTTAATAAATGTTAAACGAGAATCACGACCAATTGGATAGTGGTTTATTTTTTCACGTCGTTCAAACCGTTTCTAGCAGTTTTATTAAACTCGCAAATGAATGTATAATTCTTCTTCTTCTAAGCGCTATACGCGGTTACCATGCATAGCGATCACACAGGCCAAATTCAAATATCCCGATTTTTGAAAGCACAAACTAGTCCACCTATAGAAGTTATTCCGATCCATTCTCGAATGTTCTACGTCTATAAGGATCTCCTACAACCGAACTCTTCTTCTTTCTTTAATTTTTCTTCCTTAAAGAAGCTGTATCATCTCGTATCTTTGTCTCCTCTAATAATATAACCGAAACATCTAATTTTTTTGTACTCGATTGTTCGACAGACCGTTCTTTCTTCTTTAATAATTCTTAGTACAGTCTCCTTTCTAATGCGAGCTGTCCGAAAAAAATCTTAAGCATACGATGGTAAAACTATTTTTCGGACGATTCAAAATAATTAAGCGCTCTGGCAGGCCAAATACAAAATTTCAGAAAATTTCTAGATTTAATAATTTGTCGGTTAAAAGCGTCTTCATCATTCGCATCTTCGTATAACTTCTACTTCAGAATTTAGATTTTATGTAACGTAGCAACCAAGACAATGGAATTCTATGACTCGCTCCATCCTTCAGTTACTTGCATTTGAATATAATTTAATATTACGATTTTTATTTACTACCATATATTTTGTTTTAAAGACATTTAGTACCGTACTTTTAGCGGCTGTTAATTACTCGATCGAGAATATTTTACAAGCCATTAGATGAATCTGCAATCAATATATCATCAGCATAATAGCGTATGTTGTTGATGAACAGTTAACTTTTATACCAAGAGACATATTACTTAACGCTTCATTAAATATTTTATCAGAATAAATATTCAACGATAACGGGAATAGTATGTGTATACTGTTCGTGCTAGGCTCCTTTTTTAATTTGTATATCTTCAGATAATTGACCAGTGACCTTTGCTGTTTGTCGTCGATATAAGTTCTTTCTGAGCTAATAGCTATTCACTTATCCGTTAACAAGTATCTGTATCTGTTCATCATGACGAACCTTATAAAACGTTTTCTGATAGTCAAGAAAATATAAGTAAACATCTTTCTGTTGATCTAAGCTTTTTTGCATCAATAAATTTACTGCCAAAATGCTTAGTACCAAGACCGGGTCTGTAGCCAAACTGGTATTGGTCTAAATTTCTTTTAATCTTACCTGGTATTCTTCTATAGATAATTCCTAGGAATGTTTTTAAAAGATGACACTCATGAGACTAATCAGTCTGTAATTGTTAAAATTAATTTGCAAATGATTTTTTCGGTAGCGTTATGAAGGTCGATATAAGCTATGTAGAGGGAAGGGTACCGGAGCAATATATTTTACGGAAGAGTTCCGTAATCTCGATAGGAAATCCGTCAGGATCGGTTGTTTTTCTCGGTTTTGATCACTTGTTCCATATCACTTTTCCTATTCGAACTTATCTGGGATATTGTTATTATTTAAAAAAAAAAAAAAAAAAAGGTATGATCTGTAGCTATTAGTTATGTTGCTACTCTTGTTTCCATTATTTTATTTTTCTCAATTATCATTTTTGCTTTTTACTTTTATGAGTAGATTTTAAAACAGTAATAATAATAAAAACCATGTATAACATAACAATACAAATATAAACTAACCGGAATATTTTTACACTGCTTTATTAAATTGCGATAGGCGAGAAAACTTTCGGAATGGAAACT
Source organism: Icerya purchasi (assembly GCA_039619475.1). Classification (NCBI taxonomy): domain Eukaryota; kingdom Metazoa; phylum Arthropoda; class Insecta; order Hemiptera; family Monophlebidae; genus Icerya; species Icerya purchasi. Next base: position 233,293,344 of record CM077116.1, read on the forward strand.
CTCAGAATCACAATCGTTGTAATAGTTTGAATTCAACCTACTGAAAGCCTGTTTCTGATTAGATTCTTCTTCTAGCTCATCATCCGTATCACTCGGAATTATTTCTTCCACTGTTAAACCTGAAATTCGATTTATAATCACAGTAATGAACAAGTGTTAATACATCACCTTAATAATATCATTTGCAACGCTATACATTCTCTTAACGTACAAATGATTACTACCTCCGGGGGAGGTAAATGTAACGTTCAGCTTGGCTTATTTTTCCCCAAGAATGTCGGTACGGCCTCTAAATCCGTGAACGTGTAATTTATTTAATTTTTTTTTGTTTTATCTTAGATTAGGGATTATTATTATTATAAAATCAGACAGGTGAGTTGACTTTTTTGGTGAATTATATTAACTCAATCTATACAAATCTTTCCATGTCGGTTGCCACTAATAAACAAAAATTATTTTATATGAATTATAAATTAAACAAATACAAACAATGCCAGACGTTCGTGCAGATGGATGAAGAGTCACGATTCAAACCTTGATCTTCGGTAGGGGAAAAGGTAAAGTTCGAAAAATAATTAATTTGAGAATATTACGACGAATCGAACCACAATAATACTTTTTTCCGTAACTACGTGTTCGCGTTAATTCAAGTTAATATTGTGAACACACAAACGAAGAAAAAAGATGTTCTTAGCAATTTAGACATTCGCTATTCAGGATCTGATCTTAACCGAAATATTCAATTTTAACAGACTTTGAATAGTAAACTAGAAGAAAAGTTGTGGGAAGAGGCAATATAAGCAATGGAACATAGGATAGCCGCAAGTTCTGCTGTAAAGATAGTTCAAAAAGAAGGAAGATGAAAATGTACGGGAAAATTAATGAGAAACTCCATCGGATCCCCTCAAGCTATTGATAAAAATGATCTTGTAGGAGAGAAATATGGATTAGATAGTACTGTAAATCCTACATAACTTCAAATTTTGGAAAAGATTTGGTAGAAAAAAAAAGAAAAATACATTAAAAGATCGACAAAATTAAGAAAAAAGAAGAGAAGATTATTAGTCGAAATTGTATAAGATCAGAAAGAACTCAGAGGCAAAAAAATATGAGCTAAGATAGGAATTTTTTCAGAAGTAAAGTACCAGTTTTGCAAAATGGAGAGAGGTAGAAGGGAATAAGTCTAGACAATGTCAACTACGGACGTACAAAAAGGAATCGACAGCCTAAATAGAGTCTGCGAATGGAAAGAGAAGGTGTTTTAAACTCAGAAAGTACTGGCAGGTATTGGTGAATTGTAGTGATTAATAAGATAATGGAAATTTCAAATAAATATTAAATATAACATATTATTTTGCATCATTCAAATAACACAATACTAATCAACAATACAACCGTGACTACTAATATTATTAAACAACCATTTAAACTTCACGCATTAGCTAAAGTTAATGATTGTTAGAAGATATTTTAGAACTATTTAAAATTTTAAAAGCTTAATTAAAAACTAGCAATTCATTTTTTACATCGACAATGTTCCATCTGGAAATCAAAAAAAAAAGTTCCACAACGTTTCCATTGAGTGAATAGTCTTTCGATTTTGATTTTTAACAGAACATTCTCTATAGCTCCTCTACTCATCGTCACATTCAATTGAAAACATAAAATTTTTTTAAAAAAATGACGTCATAAATAATGCATAAAAATTTAACTATTAAATATCGGGCCAATTCTTTATCGCAAGTTTAAGAAGTGCAAATCGATTATATAATTATTTTTCCAATTTAGTAAAATTAGCGGTTGCCGAAAAATTCAGCGCAATCATTTCGTAATTTTGTTGGCATATAAGTACATATAAAAAAATTGTTTTATTTAAAACAATATATTCTATAAACAAGGAAATATATAACGAGTATAATTGGTTTTGTTTTTTCACCATATATCCAATAGAAAATTGTTATGTAGTCGGATTTATCTTACTTTATAAGCTAATAATTAACAGTAGCAGAAATACTTCTATTCCTGTTCGTTATTCGTTATGATCTATACGCACGTAATAAATAGCTAAAAATAATAGAAAAATACATTTACTCGATAATTTTCCAAGTTTTAAATACGTACATTAAAGGAAACTTCCTCACTACGCTCAGGTGATCAAAGAATTACTCGTAACATAACCATAGGGAAAAGAAAAAACGGTAATTCGAATATTATCGAAAAATGATGAAATTGGCTAAATGTTAAAAACCAGACTGAAAAAAAATATATATAATTCCATACCTTCTAAAGTAGGTACCACCTCTTGCATAAGTTCCGCTTTCAGTTGTTCCTTTACAGATAATTCACTTTCCTCCAGCTTCTTTACCTTCTCCTCCTCGGTTAGCCAAACGTCATTACAATCGTAATATTCATATTCATCGATTATTCTCGTTTGCGAAGACCTTCATTATAAACAACATTGACATGTTGCATAAATTAAATACGTATACACATATATTTATTTTTTATGTTTAATTATATCAGATTTTTAACATCTGCAAACATGTATTAATTTCAGATGAAAAAAAAAAAAATAAACAATTTAGGACAACCTTTAATTTATTTACTTTCATACAAATATCAACATCGATTTTGACGTAACACGAAAAAGATGGATTTCATTTACATAAATGCGTACGTTTCACAACAGTTTTAATCTACATAAACGGATTAGGTAGAATTAACTCAATCGATGCACCACCGTAAAATAGGCACTACAATATCAAATTACGTTTTTTAAAAAAATAAACAATAATAAACAAAAAACAACTAAATATTAATTCTGTAAATCACGTAAATTCATTTTACACCCATAACTTTTTCGAAATGTAACATTTAATTTAGTACTTACAAAAAGTTCGTATCATTTATTCTGTCACGTTTAAACTTCCGTTTTCCATATTCTACACGTATTGTTATTCCACATATCAAAAATTTGAATTTACTTATTTCAATATTTGTTCTTGTAATATGAGTAGCAGAATTTAGCGTAAATTCCTAAAAATAATAGATTCCTTCAAACCCAATTTGGATTCAGAAAGGGATCAAGAACTAGGGAGGTGCTAATTGCATTTAAACTGTTAACTAGGAACCGATATGTAGTTGTGATTTTTATTGGTATTAAGCCAGAATATGATAACCTTTAAGATACTGATATAACAGTTACAATAAGAAATAAATAAATAAAAAAAAAATAGACATAATGGATAACATTATTCGGTGAATTTAGAATTACTACGATAATAAAGAAATCCTAAGTCGCTATAATCAAAGTTAAACTGCTCAATGTTTTCTAGAAAAAGCCTACCGCGAGGAAGCACACTAAATCCAATACTGTTTATGTTACATAATGAACTGCGCAAAAATGGAAAAATTAAATATAAGCGATTGGTACAATATGCGGATAATTTAGTAATATATGCCTCTGCGACGAACTTAAATAATGCTAGAAAAAGAACTCAGAAAATTCAGTTACAACTATAAAAAAATTTAACTGATTTGAACTTAGAAATAAATATCACGAAGACAACAGGGTTAGTAATTACAAAAAAAAAATAACAGATCAATACAATTCAATTTCTCGTGTATTTCGGGGTAATTTTAAATTCAAAACTAAGTTAGAATGAAAAAATGAAACATCTGTTATCTGGATGTAAGAAAGGTTCGAACGCGCTTCGTGCTATATCTGGATGTAAATGGAGGGAGCGCCGAATTTATACAGATCTTTTTAATAAGGGTTTCACACAGACCCATTATAAATTTCAATAAAAAAAATTTTTTTGAAAAAATTAAGATAATACTTAATAAGGGCTTAAGAATTTTTTTAAGAGTCATGAAATCCACTTCTGTGCATTTCTTTGCATAGAAATGCTCGCGTCCACTTGCGGTTGCAGAATGTAACTGACAATATTACCTTCAAATTAAAAATAAAAAAATAATACAATTAAACAAACTGTTTGTTAAGTTTAATAACACCCTATTCAATCAGATATTGGAGAACGTAACTACTATAACGGTCATTAACAGTCTTCAAAACCTATCACACTTAAATATCATTTTAAACCCAAAATTATAAATAACTAACTCAGAATGGAAAAATATAAGAAATACTTTGGAACTAGAAGTTGAAAAAATTGCATTCAAATAATAAATAAAAAATGAAATAACAGTCAATTCAATGAAATTATTAACAGCTATTATAATCATTACGAACTAAATTTTACTAACGATTCCACAGATAAAGCCATTGGGAAATATTCACCTACCGTTTATTACATCAATAAGAAGATATCAGACAATATATCAGTTCACAAAAAATAGCAAAATAGATTTGTAAAAATTTTAAATATAAATAGGTAAAAAACAAACTAGCCAGCGGGTAAAAACCAGACACACCAAAAAAAAAAAAAATAACCTAGATTAAAACAAATAAAACAAAACCGTCTTTTTTCAATGTAACACAACGAAGAATTATTACTCTTCGATATAATGATCAAAAGTAAGTAAAATAGATCTTCCAAATCCTTTCAAAAATTTCTGGAAATGATATTTATACAAGCATAATTTCGACACAGTAAATGTTAAATGTACGATAAATTACAGAAATGATCCTAATGAACCACTAACGTATACATGATTATACAATTAGAATAGAATATTTCTGAACCGATTAGGATATGTTGTAAAACCTTGCCGGAAAGAGCTCAACGTTAACGATTACAGAAAAATAACGGAATTTCTAAAAAATGCTGAACTTTCATCTAAAAACAAATCAAAGCACAAAGTAACTGTTTTTCTTTTTGGTGAAAAAATAAAAACCCGATTGATATTCTAAAAATTTGGAACTTGGCTTTCTTTTTGTGGCTGTGATTAAGAAAACCAGCGAATTTTCACAAAATTGTATAGTTAAAAATAAATTATTCATATTCAAAAATAAATTGTATCTACATATTATTTGCTTAAAAAATAAATAAATAAATAAATAATTTCCATTAAAATTACTTTAAAAGTAATTCGGTTAATTTAAAAAGCACAGTCATTATTGCTTATAAATAACTGAATATTAACTCTTCCAAATACCAACTTCTCCAAACTTTAATTTGTTATTAAATACATATATTTTTTATTTACTTTATATTCGTATTATTTAACATCATTAATAAATAAAACGTATATCAATGTCACTTATAAGCCCAGATTTATTCAACCCTTACACAGAGTATAATTTAAATTTGAAATTGAGAACTTAATTTTTACCTCCTACCTGCAATTTAAATATTATTTTAAAGGTTATAGTTTTTACCGGTCTTTATCGAACTGCAATAATTTTTTAAATTTTTCGGCCGCTTCTTTCATCAACACATCCGGATTCTGTTCGGAATAGCCTCCGTGACGTTTATAATCATACTGCGACGCTCGTTTCCTTATCGTTTCTGCTTCGCTCTTCACCATCTTCTTTATAATTTCCCTTTCTTTGAGCGATAGCTTACTCCATTTATTTTTAACAATATTCTTACTGTAAACGTAATATTATGAAAATAAATTCATCGCTAAAATATATATTTATAAATATAAATTAAAATAAATACTTTAATAACAAACAAAAATAAGTATTAAATAATCTATATTTAAATAAATTTTAAAAAATACCTTATTCTAGAAACGTTTTCGAGCATAGCCCATCATCAGCTAACAACACATCAGAAATACTTACCGAATAGTATTCCGAAAATATTTATTTATAATTGACACTTTATGATTATCATGGCAATGAGTACGCTGTTCATTCATCGCACGCTATGTACAAAAGTTCAGCTTTTAAAAGATATTTCGGCGCGCAAAACATTTAAAAGACCCACTGTACTGCGGAATTTAACGAACTTTCATAGTGTACTAAACCATTGCAAATTTGAGCACAAAATCCGATAACAAACGCTTACAGTACTTGGCTACTAAAAATAGAATATTTTAAAATCCCAAATTTAAAACTTTCAACGGGATAAATCTAATTTTACACTTTTCGGGCCAGGTTCTTTGTCTTGATTTTCCGTTTAAATGATTTTTTTACCTCTATTTTATATAATTTTACTATTCAAAGAAGTATTTACAATCGCGATATTTTAAAAATTTATAAATTACCGAATTAGTATGCTATAAAGACCTCACAAAGCCAGACAGATTGCGAACAATGTACCCATTTTTTTCATTTGTTATTTCGTTTTATCATTAGCTGTACAGTAGGTACTGACATCTAATTAATTCACATTTCGCCAGCAATATAGTAACCAATACTGGTAGAAACTCCTTTCTTTTTTCTTATTATTGTAAGACAATTCATAGCATTACCTTCGTAGATTCGATTCATAACGAAAATAAATTGCATACATATAATTAATTCCATCGCGATTTTATACCGCCATAGAGAATTAACTGATCTACTGCATGCCAATAAACTAAAAATTAAAGCAATTTCACTCACAGAAATGTCTCATTCAAACGGCAATTATTCATATTCAACAGCGCCACTAACTAAATCGATTTTGAAATAGCTTAAAATTTCATAGTTTTATTGAAAATTAAGAAAAACTGAATTATATCGTATTCGGCGTTTTACTAAAAGAGTTCACGCAGACCGCGTGAAAGTTATTCTGCTAAACTTTATCAAATACCGAAAGTTAAAACATCCTTTAAAACTGAAATAACTTGATTTTGCACAAACCTTAACAGTCTAAATTCAATACTGTTACGAATTTAAGGTTACTCGTTCCGCGGGTCGATCGAAATGAACTTGATTGAGTCCCCGTACCGGGGAACCAATGTTACGAATTTCTTCTCGACTTAATTGACCCGAGTTCCTACAAATTTCACGTTTCTTTTCTTTTCCTATTACGAACGCCAGTGACAATTACGGTGTCACACTTCGATCGAACTAAACATTTGGTTTTCTACGCCATCTCCTTCGTACCAAAAATTCTCTCACGTACGAGAGATCGCATGTCGTCACGGACCCGTGTTCAATAAATTAACGAAAAACTCACAAAAAACCGCTTATATTCAACCAATACTACAAATTTCTACGAAAACAACAAATACGGACGCACATGGGCGTACGCTGCCGATAAGTATGCTTGACTAGGAAAAATGACAAAAACAAAAGAAAAATGACCAGAATACAAAAAAAAATTTCGCTTCAACGGCTATACGACGGCCACCAGCAAACAAAAAAAACAACACGCGGCGTTACATTGACTGGTTAATCAAACGGTAACACATCAACGGTCATCGGCGACTAATTTATCTAGCCAGATCGGCTCGATATAAACACGGTATCAACTAATGGTAAATTACCGAAATTAATTGTTGCGGCAGGCCATGTGCCTATCAGCTGATCTATCGTACACATATATTTATACGCTATTTCTTATTAATTCTCACGACTCACGCTGCCGACAGACGCTACCCTGTTGTCGCCGGACACACACACATACCAGGACACTTGTACAGACCCCGAACTCCACACGTGCCGAAATTTCGACCGAAAAACGAAATTTACATTCTCGGCCGTGTAAGCGTCCCGGACCGCATTCACCACTGACAACGAACAATAGGATGATGTCGAGAAATTGAAAATTAATGATTTTAACCAAAGAATATTTTTCTAGCTCGACAGCATTGCTAGACAACAACGTAAATACCGAATCCGTATCAATATTTTCTTTCTCATTCAATTTCTCAAATTCAACATCCGTAAAAGACTATCCATATGTGATAGATTTTGAGCTAGAAAAGAAAACTGTATGTAAAATGGAACTCCAATAAAGAAACTCTTTTCGAATTCTACTTCAAATGTTTAACTTGATTATATTTGCGTAAGTGTAAATAAATTTGAGTGTCCGAAGTTGAATATTGCTGCCAACATTAATTAGAAATAATCTAACGATCGACGAACTCTTCAAGAACAATGATATTTATTTTAAGGAAAACAACATAAATCATATCCTAATTAAGCTACAAAAGGAAAAGGAACCGAAACTCGGATCGTTTGCGTAATGTAAAGCTACTACAAAGCGTCCACACCACCTCGCGGAACAACTTCAATGAGGAAATTTACTATCGCAATTCGTATCTATAAAACAGATTCGCTGCCGATGGAAATACCGTAAGGATTAAATTATTTCATATAGTCTTTATATCATATAGACATATTTTATCAAACATTCCTCCTTTCACTTGTTCTTAATCTCTAATTACCTATCCATCAAATCCTCTTTCAGTGCCCGCGGTTCATTAATCTCTGTTGTTAAAGTTTGCCTCTTTAAAAATCTCCCTTCAAACCTAATAGTAAGAGACTATTGTATTATAATTGTAATTTTGTAACTTTTTAAATATTGTAAAATACTTAAAGAGAGATAATTTATAAGATTTATTCTTTCTAAAATTTCGTACAGAGAAAAAAGAATCTAAATAAAATTCAAAGGTAAAAACAATTTTACGATAAATTCTCTTAAAATTACCAAACGGATACCCAGGACTCTGTATATATACAAAAATAACTATTATATGTATTTCTTTATTTTTAATAAAATAGTTTAATATAAACATTTATAACTTTTTAACATCTTTCTGTATGAAACTGTTTCGTTAATTTTTCTCGGAAATATGTGTAACGTAGAAAATGTCATTATTCCGAAATAATTGGTAACAGTCACATGGAAAACAATGGCAAACTATCTAGATACGGTAGATCGGTATGAACACAATTAGACACCATTTGCATTGCGATAGTACATGATTACAATTAGTATAAAGTACAGACTGCACATATGAAAATCACACTTTGAATTATTTTGAATACTAATTCGTACAAGAATATAACTGCTTGTGTGAGAGTTAAACTAACAGAAGTGTTGTGTAAAATTAAATAATACTTATACCGATTGATGGCATCAGGAAACACATAGGCGGAGATCGGAGTTACATTTTAAACGGAAGTCGTCACGTAATATCGAATAAATGTGAAACAAATAATTATTCTTCATTATTTATTTACCGTTTATTTTCAATTTCTTTTTCTTCCTCTTCTTCCTCTTTGGTTACTGGTTTTATCAATTTTTCTTTCATAACCAACTTCTCGTATAATTCATTCGATTCATTTGTCTCTTTTTGTAAAATTGCTTCCTCCTGCTTACTACATACCTGTACAGCTTAACAACAGGATTACACATTAATAATCATTTTTTACACATAAAGTAATAAATTATCGCTAAAACTATCAAAAATCAAACTGATATTTGCAATATACAAAAAGAAAAATCAAAAATGGAAACTTCGTTGAGCATTGCAATGATTTTTTTTTTTTTGTATATGAATAACAATTTATTCGCGTACGCGCTGGATTTTGAAAACCGGTGTTGTAATACGTTAACTTTAACTCTTAAAATTTCTATAACGGTAAAGCATAGATGCTTACGCGTTTCCTTGCTTATTTGCTTGATTATGCTTACAATAGTCCCTGTGCAAACAATCTAAAACGAAGTGTGAACTCGTAAGATCAACTGTGCCGAGCAGTGATAACGTCACTGGATGCCGACTATAATGCCAATTGCAATAGCCAATGGAGTGCCAATTATATGATCTTATAGTGCATCAGATGTGTGAATCTAATTTTATTGGTAAAATATTTATCCATGACAGCCCTAAGTTACATGTAACATCATGATAACTGCACCGAACTTTAATAAAACATTAACACAAAAGGTATAATTATTGTATGACAACTGTTCCGTGTATATATATATTTCCATGTCGGTATGTATGATGATAAGTATTTTGTATAGATTCCAACGATGAGAACAAACAAATGGTAAACTCCACCAAAAAGTATCAATGTTATTAGTAGGAGTTTGTTTAATAGCAGGAACAATTTCAAGAATGCGCTTACATGTTTTGAAATCTACATTTCAAAAATAGATGATATTTGTAAATTATTCACCTTTACAGTTGCACAGTAAAAACACCGTTTTTTTTTTGTAATGGAAATTGAAATTTGAGAAAAACTTTTCAAGTAAATACGCAAGATTTTCACCTAAAATTACTCGTGTTCGTGTCTTTGTATGAACATTTCCACATTATACACATAAGCTGGTATCATAAAATGTAATAGTAAAAAACACTTGCATCCCATTCACATATTTATTCTCATCTGAACGTGTGTTATGGCAAGAAATAAAAGAGTGAATTACGAATTAGTGTATTTGCATATGACAATGATATTACAAACAACAAAATATGATTTAACGTAATTTACAAAGTCAAAGATTCTATTACTGCTACGAAACGATGACATACGCCTCTCGTAATATAATTTTCTAACACAAATTTACTTTATTAATTTCAAAACACTATTACATCAGTAGCACTGATCTGTGTATCAGTTATAGGCGTCTTTATTCAAGTAACAATTCTTTTTTTTTCTAACTGCTTAATTATTTCTGCTATCTAATAAGCTTATCTAATAAGCTTTTTGGCCTCTTGTTTCCACTGTGCTGCACAAAGTTAATCATTTATACTTTATCTAGACGAATCTCAGTATAATTACAACATTTTTACCATTTTGCTATACAATTTCTCCCATCTTTTCAAATTTTTAGTTAAAACTTATGAACATGTTTAACAAACAGCTCTCATATAAAATACATTATAAGCTATTTTCTTCAAAATTTCTCCACATTTTTCTATGTTTTAGGATTTTTTCTTTTTTTTGCATTATTTTCCTTAATATACTCGTATTTGGTGTGTTTTGGCCTCTTTTCCGTACTTGTATTCCACCGATTGCATTGCAGACTACAATTGTATTCTTTACCTAATTTTTAATTTATAAAATTTATGTACTGAATATACCGGGATTTCAGATCTCCCTTACACTATTTACGAACTTTTTTCTTTATTTTCACTGTGATATTTCTTTACACGTGCAAAAAGTTTTAAAATGAAATAATTACTAATAAGTTAATGGACAATTAAAAATTGAAATTATATCATATAAGTGTATGTTTCTTCTGCATCGATTGCAGAGGGCAGTTGTATAAGCGTGTTCGCAGCGAATTAATAGGTTCAACGAGGGCTGAAACAGACGGCGCGTCTGCAGTGCTATATATAGTTCAAATGATACTTTTTTTTTTCTTTTTTTTTTTTACATTGCACCGGAAAACCATAAGCAATGCTGATCACAAGACATGCTTAAAGGGAGTAGAGTGAAAGGGAGGAAAAGGGAATAGGACTCTGGGGACACCAAGGACAAGGAAATAATTGGAAGGCCAATGATAAGTCTGGTGACCCCTATGGGACAACAGACTAAGTTTAAGGAAGATCAGACTCTAGTCATGGAGAGGTAACATCAGGAGACAGTGATATCTAGTCGGCAATCCGTATTTACTAGGTGATCGGAAGTGCATCCCGACACCATTTTCTTCGTTTGAAAAGTCTGGGCGGATTTCCTGGTACATTTGGTTGATACATACGGCTGATGTTCGGATTTGTACTGCACTTCAGCTTGTCGAAAAACTTCCTGTACTGCTCCACATAAATATCTTTTACAAATGGCACTTGCAAATCTGTGTGTAGTGTTAAGTTCGACACGTATCTTGGCGCGGAAGTAATAATCCGAAGTATCTTTGACTGCTCCCTTTGAATCTTCAATAGATTTGATGTTGCAGTTGTCCCGTACAGTTCCAGCCCGTACCTCCAAATGGGCGCTATCATTGTTAAATATAGTTGACGCTTGACATTTAAGCTCAAGGTCGATTTTCTTCCTATTAATGGATATAATAACCTACATCGATTAGAGACTGTTTTCTTAGTCTGAATGACATGATGCCTCCATGTAAGCCGTCTGTCCAAATGCATCCCAAGATAACGAGCTGAGTCAACTTGTGGGATTGTTGAATTACAAATTTTCAAAACAGGACAGGTAACGTGTCTATTCGTAAATGTGACATGCTGGCTTTTAGCTGGGTTAAAACTTATACCCCAAAGCCGTGCCCAGTCTGCCATTCGATTTATATGACTCTGAACTGCAGCATTAGCATATACTGAATTTGAGTTTGATGCTAGTATCGCTATGTCATCTGCAAATGTGGCGAGCACAGTCTGATTCGATCCAGGCATGTCAGCTGTGTAAACCGAGTATAATACTGGGCCAAGTATGCTCCCTTGCGGGACCGACGACTGAATGTTATGTTCTTCCGAGATTGAATCATTAACTCTGACGGTAAATGTTCTACCATTTAAATACGATGTTAATAGCTTGTGCAGGTCAGAAGGAACGAACTGTTTGAGTTTGTATAGCAACCCTGCGTACCATACCTTATCGAAAGCCTGGGCAGTGTCGAGGAAGACCGCCGAGCATACTTCATTTCTTTCAAATGTCGAAGAGATAGCGTCAACCAATCTATGGCATTGTTCAATAGTAGAATGTTCAGAACGGAAGCCAAATTGGTGATCCGGGATTATATGATATTCATTCAAAATTGGATGTAGACGACTTAAGATAAGCTTTTCGAAGACCTTTGAGAGAGAACAAAGTAAGCTAACTGGTCGGTAGGAGAATACATCTGTTTCAGGTTTTCCTACTTTACGAACCATTATAATTTCCGATTTCTTCCACATATTTGGAAAGTAGCCGATTCTAAGCGAGCTGTTGTATACATAACACAGCAGGATGGCCGCTTTACGCGGGAAGTGTCGGACAATTTCCGCCGTAATCTTGTCGCATCCAGGAGATTTCCTTAAAGGTATATTTTGGAGGAGTTCAAAAACCTCTCTCGGCGCAAATACTTTAGTCCTATTATGAGCCTGCGAGCGTTCCTCCAAGACCCTCTGCACTCGCTGTATGTGGTCTTGATCAGCATCTAACTGAGGTGAGAAGACTATAGACAAGTGATTTGCAAAAGCATTTGCCTTGTCTTTATCCGTTTTTACCCAGTTACTATTCACTTTTAAATTAAAAGGTTCTTCCTTCGTCTTCATCAGCTTCTTTGCTTTATACCATAGAGATCTATTATCATCGTTAAATTGGTGCAACTTATAAGTAAGAATTTGATTCTTATATTCACTTAGTGCAGCTTTCAACTTGGCTTGTAAGGTAATGTACCTAAGCTTAAACGAGGGATAACGATTACGTTGCCATTTCTTTCTGGCCGCCCGGGTATCTCTAATTAATTTCCTTAACCCGATTGGGATAAAGATGTTATATCCAATTTTATTAAGATCGTAATTTGTAGCCTTATTGCATGCATCTTGCACCAGAGAAGTGAAATCCTTCACTGCAGCATCAATGTCATTTGTACTTTTTAGCCTAATCTTCAGGTTGGTATTATTCTCTATTATATTTGAGAAGATGGTCCAGTTTGTAGTTTTGTTGACGAGTGTCCGTTGTTGCGATATCATTTTGGGATGCGAGTTTACCACAGCAATAACAGGCACGTGATCTGAGGATAGATCAACAATGGTATTACAGTCTCTGTTGTATGACTGAAGACCGCGAATAATAAAGAAATCTAAAATATCCGGATGCCTGTCGCAGTGGCTAGGCCAGTACGTCGGGGTCGTCGGAGACAAAACACTAAGAAAGTTATCATGTATTGCTTTAGCTAGCCTTTTTCCCGATTGATTAGTTATCCGAGATCCCCACTCGCTATTCTTCGCGTTAAAGTCTCCGCCACAAATGAATTTATTCCCAAGGTGTTTAAAGATTGCATTAAATTCAGCCTGCGGTATACGAAACTCTCCATGGCAATAAATCGCAGCTATTCCAAATTCACTCGAAAGTGTCTCCATATTCACTGCCACGATTTGGTATGCATCCGAGGAACGTGAGAAGTTTTTGTACTGTTTGTAACAGTTTTTAATCATTACCATAGCTCCACCTCGCGCTGTACCGTCAGGATGATGCGCGGTATACACTTTATAGCCGTACATAACAAAGCTATTCTCGTTTATTAAATGTGTCTCTGTAACGAGCGCTATATCTACACCATTGTTACGAAGAAAAATTTCGAGTTCATTCCTTTTCCTTGTAATTCCATTGGAATTCCATAACATAATCACTAATGAGTGTTGAGTGACAATATTTGCGTTATTTAACATCATGGAATTAATTTTTCTATTAGTTTAGTCAATAGCGATAATAAAGGATTTATTGTATTTTTAAAGTCATTTAAAAATGTCACTAGAATTACTGACAAGTCGTTACCATTATTATCATTGTTGGCACTGTTATTACTGTTATTATAATTATTGGTGTAATCGCAATTATTACTATTTCTGATATGGCCAGCAGTGTTATAGTCAGCACCAGTATTCACGCTACCATGACTTAGTGTAGATAAGTTATTATCGTGATTTATTCGATTTTTTTTCACTACATTAGCGTAAGTCTGGCTGTTTGAATTCAGAGAGTTTTTTCCTAAATGATGATAATGATTGTAATCGTTTACCTGAGTACGAGCGTAAGATGTTCGTACCTTATTGTAGTATTGGGCCTGCTGTTTAAGAACAGAGCATCCCCTATAGCTTGCGGGGTGATTCCCTTCACATAGCGCACATATGGCTGGTTCTGATGCGTCCCTAGGACAAGATTTTGTATCGTGACGCCCAGCACATTTAACACATCTTGGCGGTAAGTTGCAAAAGTTTGCCGTATGACCCAGTAGCTGGCACCTTTTACATTGATGCAGCCTAGAATTTTTATAGGGTTCTTCGACTACGACGACAGTGTTTAAAATACGAGTAACTTGAAATATGTCCTGATTTTTTGTAGATGGCTTTAAGTCCACGAAGAACATCGGAAGAGGTTGTTTGGTGGTTTGATTTTTTAAGATATTAATAATTCTGATTACTTCAAATCCCTTTGTCCGTAATTCATTCGTTATATCTGTTATGTCAGTAGAAGAGTGCAGGTTTTTTAAAACTACCCTAAATGGTTTCTCCTCCGCTAGTGAGTATGTATAATAAAAATAGTTATTTTCCTTTAAAGCTTTAATAACAGCGCGATAGCTTAACGGATTTTGTGTCTTTACTGTTATGCCCGTTAGAGTTGATTTTAACGAGAACTGAACATTTTGTAAAGTTAATAAAAATTTTCTAAAGTCAGTAAATTTTTGAATATTTTTTACCATTATCGGCGGTGGTAATTTTATATTTTTGTTAATACTGGGCTCATTCATTTTATCGTTATTTACTTTAGTAACTTTTCCCCCACTTCCCACATCGCTTATGTTATTAATGGGAGCGTGTGTATCAGTTTGCATTTGATTTTCGTCTTCATTAGCGAGAAATTTAAATATGTTAACTTTCACCGGTTTATTATTATGAATGGAGACAGTAGTACTTTTAGCTAATTTCGCCGTATGTTTTGGTGTTTGCCAAGTATCGTCGCTATCGCTTGTTTGCGTATTAGAATGCTGTCTCTTGACAGTATAGCCGGTGTTATCCTGTTTACGAATAATTTTAACAGGGCTTACCCCCCGTGAGTTCGATGCAGAAGAAGAAGCAACTACTGCCGTAGTAGACGCGCCAGTCGGCCGTTTTACAATAGAAAGAGTGGCCGGCGTTGGCATGATAAGTTCGATTATTCGATAACTTGTCTGGTATAGAGAGAGTTATCGAAGTTAAAATAAATACAATAAATACGAGCGGTCTGGCGGAGCCAGCCGATAAAGGAAAGATCTCACCTGCGTTATCAACGGTCGGCTATGTATTTCTGTTCGATCGAATGATAAGATAATATACAGCCCGGAATAATTACCGATGCGCGACTATTATTACAGAGGCCGAAATATGTTCGAGAACAATAGCAAAGAATTAACATGCACGAACGCGATGAACAAGACTTCACTTTAATTATGTTAAACCTGATTAAGATGATAAAATATTATACAAGAGCGAGAGAGGCGCAGACAATATGTTAATTTTGCTTGTTTTCATTTATGTTACATGTTACGGAAAAAAGAAAAATAGAAAAATAAAATAAAATAAATAAGTCGTTTCTATGATTATAATTGATAACTGTAATATGTAATATCGGTACACGCCGTGATGTGTGAAGTTTGAACGATTTCCTGCTCAACAACTATTACACAATCATTCAAAGTATGTAAATCTGAAACATGAACACAGAAATTTTAAAGTTCGTTTAGAAGGAAAATTAGCGAAAGAGAAAATGAATAATCAGGTGTGTTTGAAGTCGCTCAAATAGCAATTCGAACTAGGTTTGCTTATTTAGCCAAAACGACTATTTCCCACTAAATCGAAGAGCGTCCTATTTAAACGAATTACAATCAATTTCATATTCCACATTTCTCACGTTAAACGATTGCCGGTTAAGAAATGGGAATTTGAAAAATTGTCTGAAAAAGATATGTGAAAAACAAACTACGTCAAGAATCGATAAGTGATATTTTTTTTTTACTAAAACTCATTAAACTGTTATCGCTATTACCCATAAATAAATCGGAAAAACATCCGTACATACTAGTATTACACGAAGAATTAAAAATAGAATAAACCGGTGATGGTGACATAAAGGCAGACTACAGTTTAAATAAATACTTCTATAAATTTTAAAACGTGTTATGAATATAAACCGCTTACGATCGTATCGCAAAAAGCGCAAGGTCCGCTGCCTTCTTGCTCGCAAACAATTCGGCCACAACCCAGGCAGTTATTTATGAAAGAATGTACTCGAGCTTCGCAATTACAATAATGTCGGCCTATAAAAAATAAATATATTTATTATTACGATAAAAAATAGAAATAAACAGAAGTGATACTTTCGAGAGTTCATACGAGGTTGACTGAAAAATAATGTACAACAAGCTACGATGCCAGATCAAAGGACTCCAGAAAATGACGTGTATCGACGCTACAAAACTGCATAATGCTACCACAGATATATCAAACTCTACTAAATTTCCTTCGTTACTTATTAACAATTACCGCAATAAAGTGAAACACATTAGCTAAATTGACTCAATATGCAGTCACTGAACCTAAACACAATGTTTAAAAGCGGTTTATAGAAATGAAGCTGTTGATCAAACTACCATCAAAATATAGATAACATAAGTGACGCTCGAATAATGCACAAAGACAATTGCTCAAATTTTACGGAATTCATTTAGGAATTTCATATTTCTCTCGGTGACAAATATGTGTCGCATACTCAAGAGAAGAAATACTACAATATTTATTTATTTATGCACCAAAAAGTAAAACAAAAAATATTGTAAACACACGTGTGACCAGCGGGTTCGGTAACCTCCGTTACCAAAATAAATTAGGAGAGAAACTCAAATAAATACTGTTCAATTTATACTGCACAGCGAAAAACGAACGCTTCCAAAAATTAAAACAACTTAAAATAGTAACACTCTCTTTTAACCCTTACACAGTGTAAAAGTTTTAACGATCTTGATGGCATTTATTCATCGTTCGATAAGTGATATTAAAATAATATTATTTAGCGTCTCAAAAAGTTTCAAAATTAAGGCAAACATTTATGATGACACGAAAATTTCTCTTAAGTATTTCTTAAAATTTTAATTCGAAAAAAAAAAAAAAAAAAAGATGTAAAATAGAAAGATTTTCTCTTGTAGTTAACTCGAAAAACGTTTTTCTTCTATTTCAATATATTTGAAATCAGTTCTGTATAGTGGAACTTTTGCTTCAAAAAGTTTTGTACTCTTCTTCTTCCTTATTGGTCACAATGAACCTCCCTAAAGCGGAAAATCTAATCTTATTCCTTTTAAAACAAAATCCTGGCTACGCCCACAATTGTATATCAAAGTGTATTAATATTGATCACTCAATTATTATCATTATAAGTTTAACTGTTATCATTACTACAAATATAATTTTGATAATTTTGTTTTATTCGTTTTTCTTTTTCCTCGAATAACAAAACACGCCAAGGTAGTACATTATAAAAATAAACAATTTACAAAATTAATTATTAATTTTAATCATATATCGATTATAGGAAAACAACAAATTATCACAACCCTAATGAAATCCTGCGCACTTTTTCTATTGTAATTAAATGAACTGGCTATTTTCACGTAATTTATTTAAATAATCAAAAGATTAATATTAATTTTTTTGTTTATTAATTACTTAGCTGTTTTTGTTTTGTTAAATTTTTACTAATAATTTATTTCGGTTTTCAATATTTTTTTTAATTAGCAGTACTTATTAACTATTTCGAGTAATTTTTAAAAATAAAAATATTATAACAAATGAGACTTAAACTTAATTGTATTTCTATTTTTGTCTTATAACAATTTTTTTTTTAACTGGGGCATACTTTTAAAATGGTATCATTTTAACAAATACAAATAGTTAAAATTTAATTCTGCTTCTTCTACTAACTTTGTTTAACCTATCCTTATTTTCTCTATTAGTAAAAGACACCAAAAAAAAAAAAAAAAGGTTGATTCAAGTACAAGCATTTAATTATATTATCTAATTAATATAAAATTTAACATAACATTATATCGTTTAGACTGATAATTCGCAGATGTTGCTTATTTATCAATATCCTAATACGGGGATGCTTCTTTATTATTAAACAAACGTATCATCGAATAATTGTTTTAAATTAGCATTTATAATTCAAATATATACCTGGTTCTAAATACGGTTTTTCTGGATTCAACGAAATCGGGAGAAACTTCGTCTTTTGTTTCTTTACATTAGTCTATAAAACAAAACAAATATGACTTAATTTTAAATTTATACACAATTACTAAACTCATAGTAAGGAATCATACAGATATTAAGAATATAAAATTTGTTATAACACCAATTGAAATTTGTTCAATACGCCGTTTACTTCATAATATAAATGTAAATCAAAAGCCTAATCTTTTTCAAAAATTTCATTCTATTTAATAAATTAAAATCGCTATTTAAATATTTTTTTAATGTTTTCGGAAATTCAACTAATTAAATTTAATCAAATTAAAATGTTTATATTTTTAATACTCCTTGCTTTTGGTTAAGTAAATGACAAATAAAACGCATTTCGAGTTGTTAACATGTGACTAAATCACTTAATTCTTACCTATGTCTCTTATGACACACGATTTTGTGAATACACAAAAAATAGAAAACAATTCTTTCTCCGTTTTAATATTAACACTTTTTCTAATCAAAAAAATGTTATGGAAATACTTCAAGTACGACAATATCGAAGAAGGTTCTCACCAATAGAAAAACATAAAAACGAAAGAAAATGCGCACAGTAAAATTTACTCCGCGAGACCCAAAATGTCGCATTTTTGATCACTTCTACAGTTGAATGTACGCTGAATCTCCTATCTATTAAGAGAACTATTTATTATTACGAACTTCCCTCCACTTTTCAGGTATGTTATTTATACACTGAATTTTATTTTTAACTTTATTCTAGGCCAGACTAGCCCATAATTACCAACTATGTTATTTTTATTATAATTTTCTTATTCCATTATTTTGTTTGAATTAATCTAATTTCGTGATGAAAATCGCGTGGTTTCTTCTGTATAATTTCGTAATTTTTTTGTACTTCAAGCTATAAAAGTGGCTAATATTGAGAAAAAGGCCCAAAAATCTCGAAAAGGAACTAAATACATCAATTAATACGAGTATTATAACCACATTCAGAGTGGCCATAACACAAAAATCAATTGGGATGATGACGATAGTGATACTGAACACAGAATGAAATTCCGATACTATTCAACCACTAATATTTATTTAAAAAATGTAATATTATAAGCATTAAACCACGAAAGCCGTAAAATCTAATAAAAAAGAAGAGAACGAAATTAAAGCCCAGAGTTTTTGTTCACCGCTTAAAAGACAGCGCGAATAACATTTTCCAATACACAAAATTTTTATTTCAAAAATAGCTCAAAACTATTTAGATCAGTGGTTCGTACATCTTACCAAGATCACAGAAATAAGAGCTTTTATAGAATTGCATTTGCCAAATGATCTTTCTACCGGAACCTAAGCTACGGAAGAACTAAGCTCAGGATTATACAGATGTCGGAATATGCTGAGCGACAATGACAATACAAAGGTTCCGATTTTTATATCGTTATTTCCGCTTTAACATCTATAAAAAAAATAAAATAAATGTTGGGAAATATGGATTAATTTGCATCATTTTATTGATTGTTCAGAAAAAAACAACTTTAACGTAGAAATAATGGTTAAATCAAACGAATTCTTGTTTCATTGAGAGGACAAAACAATTTTCACACTCGCAAAGCCAAGGACGACTTCAAAATATTAACCATAAACGATTCAGAATTGTTTTATTGTACCAACATGGAAGTGTACATGTAGACTCCCAGTCTCCAAGTTTACTTTTTGTTCATAATACAATACTGTTACGAGGCCAAACGAAACAATAATACGTAACAAGAGAAATCTCTTTTAACATTACCATGCATAGCTACCATTAACAGTAACATTATTATAACGTCAATAAGCAAAGATAATTTAAGTTTTTATATACAGTTTTGATGTAACGCTTTTTACAAAAATACATCCATTCTAAAAATGCATTTGACGTTTTTAAAAAAAACAAAAAGAAATTACAGACATAACATTTCGAGAATATTTGAACACTAAATATGCTTAAAATCACCATGGAAAGGAAAATATAAAGTACATTTAATGTACTGCACAGTTATTTTATTTAACGTTAAATAAATGACAGCTAACCATTAAACAAAAATACTCAAAACAATAATTTTTCGCCTATTTTTCATTTCTAAAGTCTCTTTCTAAGCATTATTTTAATGACTGCCACCATCGTAAACTATTTATAATTTCATATTGTATTTAAATTAAATGTTAAGAAAACCTTTATACCATCCGCATACGCGCATAAACGCACAAACACACACACATATACACAACAACAGGTAATATATACGATAAATTCATACTTTAGCATCTAAAATATCTTGATTTTTATTTGCCGGAATTTTTTCCTTTTTCGATGAAATACTCTGATTATGTAACACTTTCCTTTCATTATTTGAAAGGGGAAATTTTCCACTTTTTTCTAAGGCGATTTTAGGTTGTTCTACAGAAACAAAAAAATGATATATAACGTATTTAACATTGTTAATAATAAATGTAAACTAACTCATTTTACACAGAAGTTAATATCAAACATAAATGTATCAAACGATTGCAAACGCAATTACATACATTGTTAAAAATGTGTATTTTGAAACAATTATTTACTTTTTATTAGATTATTTCTCTTCTACATCATATTATTTCTGCATATTAGTTATCCTATTACTTATTTAAGATTGCGGTGATCTAACAGGCTCCCATAAGATATTTTCAAAAAGAAAAAAGAGATTTGCTATATAATTACGAGTTTACAAAACTTTATTTGCAATTTATTTTTCCAATCAAATTTATAATACAAAAACAAAATTCAATGTGCTCCAAAGACTACCTAAATCATTAATCTATAGGTACAGTTTATCAAAAATTATATCTTTTTATAATGAACTCGTACATAATTTTACAATTGTCATACTTTTCTTTTCATTTTGTATATTTTATCTAATTTAACATGTAAACAAAAGGTAAGCGAAATAAGTTAACATAAATCTTATTAAGTGGACAATTTATAATCTGTGCCTTAATTCAATACATTATAGCCAGAACCGTGTGTAGGGGGTGGCGGGCCTAAGGAAGACTGTAACCCCGGGACCCATGCTCCAGGGGCTCCCCGCGCTCTCGAACAAAGAAAATTTAATTTTCCACGTGCAAAATTTAAGTTTTTTTCCCCAAAATACTTAATACTGTAAAAATGCAAGATTTTAAATTTTCGTTTTCTATCCTAATAAAATTATAGTTTAAAAAACTAAAAACATGTACTTTATATGCAAGATGCGCTAAAAAGCGTAAAATAATTTAAATTCTTTTACAGTACTAATTTAAAAGTGAAGAGGTGGACATTAATAATTAATTTTAGTTCACAATAAAAAATAACTCTATTTTAAAATAGTAGCCTAAGAGTGAAGAAGTGGACGACATTAAGAATTAATTTTAATTCAAAATAAAAATTTAAGTTCTTTTAAAATATTAACCTAAAAATGCAGAGGAGGACATAAATAATTAATTTCAATTCAAAATAAACCACGGGGTGATGTTATCAATAGTCATATTCAGTCCCTTAACAAATGTAAGTGATATAAAACCACCCCATGCTTATTTAGAATTAAAATTAATTAGTCCTCCTCTGCATTTTTAGGTTAATATTGTAAAAGAATTTAAATTATTTTACGCTCCTTTTAGCGCATCTTACATATAAAGCATATGTTTTTTAAACTATCATTTTATTTTTAATTTTTTAGTCTTGAAGGAAATGTAATAGAACGATCATATTTGATTATAATAATTTCCTGCGTTTAATCAAAGCTATACTTAATTCAGTTGCATATTTTCCGTAAATTCACCAATACAATACAGCAACCTAAATCCATTTTCACCCACTTCCCGACGTCCGAATGATTTAAAATGTTTACTAATTGTCAGAACCCGATAGATACAATGCAATATTATGCAGAAAAAAAACTCCTACACCCACAAATAAATTTAAAACATGTAAATATTTATAAATGGAATAATTTTTATTTCCAGCGAAAACTCGGCGGCTTGACGGAAGCAACGGGTCTGTAGCTGGCCTTTTTTTCCAAGCCGCCGCATCGTGCCGAGAAACATAATGAGACCGACTGAGGATGCTTCCGTCAAGCCGCTGTGTTTTCGCTGGAAATAAAAATTATTCCATTTATAAATATTTACATGTTTTAAATTTATTTGTGGGTGTAGAATTTTTTTTTTCTACATCATAAGATTGCATTGTATCTATCGGGTTCTGACAATTATTAAACATTTCAAATCATTCGGACATCGGGAAGTGGGTGAAAAATGGATTCTAATATTCCATTAAAAAACTGGCGAAGCTAATATAAAGCATATAAAAAGATTCAGTTAATTTTTATATACAAAAAAAACAATAAATGAGTTTTAATAAAATTACATCTGTTTCCTGTTTCCTCTATAGAATTTTCTTTTTTTGTCTCCCAATAAACTAAATGCTACATAAAATGAATATTTCTAGAAATTTTCTACGATAAATTGTATTAAAAAAAAATTAATCGAGTCCTTTAACGTACATATTGAATAATAAATGAACATTCAACAAATCGATTATTAACAATTCTCTATTCAAATATTGATACTCAAACAATCGTTGTGTAAATTTTTCTATGTAAAAACGTTTTACGATCTGAAATATTCTTAATTTTAACAACTTTTTATTTTTTACTTTTATTGAAAGGTAATACCTTTTTATTAATGAACTGTATAAAAATTATTCAAAATAAAAACGAGTTTTAATCGATTGCTGAATTTATAAACATATTTGTATTTTGAAAAATTTAATAAACCATACTGCGTTTCATTTACTTTTTTTCTGGTCATATAAAAAATTATGGAATTTTAAACACGCATGTTTAATTTGTATAAAGAAAAGAACATGATCAAAAACATTGCATGAGTGTATCAAAACCAGCTAGAAAACCGCAGTAGCGACAATACCGGCGCAACGCCGTAATAGATAAAGCATTGTAAATAAAGTTTTTATTTTTATTAAAAGAACGATTATTTTTTTTCTACCCGCAATATTTAAAGAAAAAGAAAACATGTTATTAATAAAAAATTACAAATATTAACATACATACATATAATTCTTTATTTGACGTTCAATTTATGTAGTATTCAGTTTGCTAGGGTAAGAAAGTTGATTTTCTTAAAGAGAACAGAATTTTAATTTTATTATTCGTTCATATGTACGCAGTATGTTCTTTTTTTTGTTGCTTGTTTGTTTTTACACATATAATAACGAATTTTTTCACCATTTTTTCTTCGAAGGAGGCCCCTCATTCAAGATTAGTCTCGAACCTTGTAAATCCTTAATCCACCCCTGATTATAGAAATACGTTTTAAGGAAAAAAACAAATTCATTATGCACTATTATTTTTATTAAACGAATAAAGAAATGCTCTGGTTGAAAAACAAAATAACACCTCCCGTGACATATCTAGACTCTCATCATGGACCTCTTTACCTATGTTAATAATACGAAATATTAATTTAGCAAAGAGAAAATATTATGAAGGTTTTCGATTTATTTGAATATTTTACGCATTGTTTTTTTGTAGTTTCATATTTATTAAAAAAACTATTGAAAATGTAACACACAAATTAATATTAACGAAAAAGGAAAAAAATATATACAACTAACGATTTGTTTTACGTTCAAAGAACTCAGCGATAAACTTTCGTACATCGGCATTAGTTAAATCGAAATATCCTCGTAGATAATCTTCTAATTCTTCAACTGTATTTTTCGATAAAACAATACTAAAAGCATAAACACATATTTAAGTACATTAAACATTTGACTCCACATTTTAACATTTATTCGAATAAAATTTAAAATTTATAACTGATCATTAATAAAATTAAGAAAACTAATATTGAAAATTCCTATTCGTAATTTTTATTCGATTTAAATAACATTAATTGTGCAGTATTTCTGAAATCATTCTGTAATTACTCACAAGTGATTATCTTACTTTTTTCTGGTTTAAAATGAGGATGAACAATTCTCACGGGTTAAAAAAAAAAACTTATACAATATTTCTTACTCAAAATATTATTTGGTATTTAGAAAATTATTCTAAAATGGAAAAAAATCAAGTACTCTATTTTATTTGTAAAAACATGTCTTTATTTTATAATTTATGAGTATATTGCGAATCTAAACTACATATGTTACAAATTTTTAATAAAAAACTTTTTTAACTTGTACGTTTTATGCAGTAAGTAGACAATAAAATATGATTATCCATGGAAAATTTTTTAGAACAAAGAAAATTATAAGACTTACGCTAGGCAGGTGTGTATTAATTATTGGAATACAGTGTAATTTTTAAAAAATTAAATAACTATTACATTACCATATTTCTAAATTGAACAATTTAATAATACGGGTCACATTTAGAAAAAAAGAATATTTTGAAAATGTATACTTAATATAAGTCTTTTATCAACACAAAATACATACGTACTCCATTAACTGACTAGTTACATTAAAACCAAACAATCCCGATAACTTTTCGGCTACCCAATCTTCCATTTTTTTCAGACTTTTATACTACAAAACGAAAAAAAAAAACATCCAACCACTGCAACAAAATATTCCCATTAACAACAATCGATAAAATTATGATCAATATTTTATGACAATATATCGATTAAATCATCTACAAAGGTGCAACTACATCAAATGTCTAACTTAAAATTGTAATTCTGTTTCTACGGATTTCCAATGAGACACGATTGACGAGCATTTACGGCCTCATACTTTTATTCCATCATAGTTTTTTTTGAATAGCAGAAATAATGACTCCATATTTATTCTACAAAATAAAAATTTACATTTAAATGTTATATTTTAATCTATATCTATCCATCTGTATATAGATATAAATGAATGTTCCATATATTTTTTGGTATCGCTAGACGGATTACGCTGAAAATTTCATATGTATTCGTATTGTCTCAACAAAGGTTTTAACCCTGAAATGAGGGAGGTCCCCACTCTTCCCGACAGTCAGTGGCGAACAATCATGTACTTCGTTAGCGATGAGTGACATTGAGTTTTCTAAAACATTACACACCTAGGAAGCGTGTTGTTAGTATTTGACGTACATGTTTGCATGTCTGCTAAGCATAATGTTAGCAATAACGGGTCACGTTTCTATGTCTCCCAGGCTATGTTGTTAGAAACAAGGCATTATCAGATGCAGAGGTAGTAATTTCGGGCTCCTCAACATAGTAGTAAATAACAATGTATCATTTAAAAAATCGTCACCTATATTATAACTTATAATATAAATCTAATTTGAAATAGAAAGTTCATAGAAGGCATTCTTTTCAGATTGAATCCAACATCATGTCTCACAGGAAGATAAAAACTATTTTCACTGAAGAGGACATTTTCCGTGAGTTGGACCGTGAATTTCTTTGTAGTGAGACAGCTGATGACATCGAAATGGATTACGTTAAAGATTCTGATGACTCATTTGCTGATCCGAACTTTGAGCCAGAGAAGAAAGATTTTGACAGGGAAGAGGAACTCACAGAGACATTGAGAACATCGGCCCAGGATCCTAACATTTCTCAGCCAACATCGTCTACATCAAGTAATACTTCAAAAACTAGATCCGCCGGGAAAAAAACAACACGTGGTGATGGCTCTAAGAAGCTGACTTCTGCAGCATCCAGCAGTAAGAGAAATAAAACACAGAAATCAATGAAGAGAAAGACAGAGGGAGATGACGTGGATAACGGTAGAGGTGGTAAAATATTGAAACTGGACTCTGCGAAAGTGTTGGCTCGCAATGCTACTTTTGAGGTGGAAAACTAAACCGATTTACGATACCTCGAAAAAATTCGCAGCTAAAAATGTTGTGCATTTCAAAAGAAGAACTAACCGATGCACTTGATGTTTATGAACTATTTGATTGCTTCCTATCGTATTTCACCCCAGAAATCACGGGCACCGTACTTATCCATACCAACACGGAAATAGCTCTGTAGAGAACGAAATACAAAAATTTATCGTAGTGGTCCACTCTGAACGATTTATCAATTGAAGAATTGAAAGCTCTTATCGGGATCATCATTCTTGCGGACGTGAAAATAGATAATCATATGGCCATCAAGACACTCCATGATCCAGTGCAATGCGAAGAAAAATATCGCGCCACTTTTTCGAAGGATAGACAAAATTTTTTGTTGAACTGTCTTCGTTTCGACTCCCGAGATTCACGAGCTAAGAGACAGGAAACTAACAAACCTGCCCCTGTCAGGGAGATTTGGGACCTACTGATCGAAAGATGCAAGGCACTGTATGAACCAAGCGCTTACATGACGATTAACGAACAACTTGTTCCATTTCGAGGCCGAGTTATATTCAAGATGTATATATTTCAAACAAACCGTCAAAATACGGCATGAAGATTATAATGGTTTGTGACCACGGATCTCGCTACATGCACGACGCCATTCAATACTTGGAGAAAGGTACAATACCAAAGGACATGCTAATAGCCGAACTTTTTTCGTGAAACAACTGACGAATAACATCAAGCACACCAATCCGAAATATAACGATGAACAATTGGTTCTCGAGGTAAAACTATGGCTCAACAACTAAAGCATAACGGTCTCACCATGATCGGCACCATAAAAAAAAATAAGCCCGAACTACCACCAGCTTTCATTGATCCTAAATACCAAAATCGTCCTGCGGAGTCTTCGCTCTTTCTGTTCCATGAAGATGTGACAGCCGTCTCATACGCACCTGCTAAGAACAAACTGGTAACATTAATAACCACGATGCACGACGATGATGCCGTGAACGAAGTGAGCTCAAAGCCTGAGATTGGCATGTGTTATAATGAAACAAAAGGTTCAGTGGACTCATTTAATCAGTGTGTTTCACACATCAGATGTATGAGGAGAACTAAACGCTGGCCAATGAACTTTTTTTACAATATGCTGAACATTGCCATTTTCAATTTTTTCGTCATCTACAGCCTCAATTTCTTCAAGCGACATCCAAATAACACGAAACCAATAACCAGGTATGATTACTTAGTCGAGCTTGCAGACCAACTAATGTTCCCTTGGATGAAAGTGAGACTGGATAAAAAAAGTCAACATCAAAAAGTGTCTGGGGATCGAGATGCCAAAAGAAACAACCGAACAACCTAGAGAAACATCGAACAAAAGAGAAAGTACTGCACTTATTGCGACATCAAGAAGAAAAGGCTGTCAAAGATGATTTTTGAAAACTGCAAGAAACCTATATGTGGTAGTCATAGTAGTATAGTCTGCCATCCATGCAACGAGGAGGCTAAGAACAAATCTTGAAATTATTAGACTGACATATACCTATATTTTTTTACTGATTGCGCATTAACTTATTACAATATTTGTGATCTGATTTGTATTATTCGACCACTTATTCGATTTGATGTAGTTTTTGACGTTGCTGGTATTGGGATATTGTTCTTATTTTAGCAAAATATTTATCTTGTTATATGAAAACGTAAGCTTTTTTGGTTACCAATTGTGTGAAACAGACAAAAAACGATAGACATTCCAGTTTTACTTATTGGAACCAAAAGTCTGATTATGAAAAATTTTGTAAGCAAAATTCTACCAACTATTTTTCGAATAAAAATAAACGTTACCTTTGTTTTATTGAATCCAACTATGTTTGTTAATCCTATCTAACACGAACTGAGTCATGGATCAGGACAGAAACAATAATAGGGGGCACAGGATGCATTTTTTTCGAACAGCGCGCCTGAGAGACTTGCTGTTAGAAAAAAGCAACAAAATTTCATGTTAGCATTTTAGGGTTAAGGTATGGCTGAGTTTTCTACCCCCTCTCCTTTACGAAACACAAATTCATGCGTTTACCGATTATTTTACGTTTGTTCTATCATTTCCAATAGGTCGTCTAACGACTTCAAAACACTCGTTTCGAATCATGCATGGAAAATATTTCAAAATATACCGAATTAACAGCAAACAAAATATCGGCGCTTTAAGAAGTCGCGGTGTATCGATTTTTCTGAATTTTAGTGTCTGGATAACTTTTCTTTGAGAGAAACAGAACTTGGAAGTTTGTCAATAGCTCAGCTTATAACATTAATTCAAAAAAACTCACAGTTATTCAGTCACTTCGTTGTTTTTCGTCTTGTTTCTCGACTAAAAAATTATTTTCATAATACAACAGGTAGTTTTATGCCGAGTTATAAGTAGAACAATAATAAGCTCTATTCGCAAATGGAACGAATTTCACCCCTCGAAAGTCACGCTTTACCATGGCGTATATTAACCAGAAAAATTTTTCTCGCACCGTATTTGCATCTTTCGTTTGGTCTAATGATGTTCGTTTCCGGAAGAGATTATTATCGATTTAAAATCGGTCGCGAATTACATAAACGTATTCCGCTGTAGTCTTCTTTCTTGAATTCAAATGAAGGCTTACGTATCAGAGGTTATCTCTGAAACGCGCAGATGTCGTGTAATGAAAAATAACCGATCGCACACGTCCGGGGCTAAATCGCTTATTTTAGCAGGATTTTTATTGGCCACATCATATCATTGTAATCGAATCTTCATCGTTTTTAATTCCTTGTTTTCGTTTCATGGACGGTCTCATTAGCGTTAACCTATACTTCGTATCGAAATAAACATCTACGGCAAATATATGATCTACCAGAGGAGCGGGGATCTCGTTCATTCCTTCGCGTCGCAAACTACTGGGTCACACTGACATTGCTTCATCGTTATCGTGTGAACGTTTCTCATTAAATATTTTCAAAGATCGGTAGCTCGTTCCACACGTTCTGCCGTTTTTGATTCTGATACTGTAACTAATTCTTTAGTTGTTAATAACTTTCTGGAAGAGACTGTGTGACTGGTGCTTCAAACTCTGCTTACTTGAATAAAAATTTAAAACCACTTTGGTGCTCTCATCGCGATGAAATATAGGAAGTAGCCGTATTAAATCAGCAAAATATCATTTAATTCGAATTTTGAAAGGTGCAATCCTGAATCCACAGGTTTTTTACTAAAATAGAAAACCACTCTAAATTCTGATCTGTTATGCACTTGTTCCTAAAGTATCGGAGTTATTACGACAGAGAACATTTTCTAACCGGTGAGGCTGCGGTGCGGTCCTCGAGTTTTGGCGAATTTCCAACGCCAATTTATGAGAGATTCGAAGAGATTCGGAATAGAATAAATTCGTTTTGGTGGCTTTGGGTTAGTGATTATTTGTCACAACTAAATAACATCTGAAAAGATAGCACTAGGAATTTAAAGGTTGTCGACATCGTATTACTTAAAGAAGATAACCAGCGCCCCCCTACCAGCATATCATCAAATGGAAATAATAAAATTGATATCCGATAGAAGAAGTTGGTGCTCTAAAAATCCGATTAGGACTATCAATTCGTTAGTTCCTTCACTCCCGTAAATAGGCGAGTAATGTTAACTTTATAAATGTTTCTTTTTTTATTTTAATATGTTTATATTTAATTTAATGTAATCTAGCCGTCGTAACAACATATTTAAATATTAACTAGGTGTATTCGATCGTTGAAATATATAGGCAATTTTGTTTTCATCATGCATTCAGTCGGTCATGGTTCGTCGTGTTATTTTTTTAATTTTTACATGTCCATTTCACTCTTTATTCGTCTACATTCTAAATTACTAAATAATATTTTTACAGCGGCTTTACTTTTTTTCAAAGAGTCTATTATTATATTATACAATGGCCTTTCAAAAATATTAATCTCATAATTAGATTCTGTAATATTTAAATATATTATTATTCAATCAAGAAATTATTGAAGAGAAATATCACGCTAACTATAAACCCCACAAATCCATGAAAATGAATTCCTACGTTTCTACGAAGTTCGAAGCATGGCACAAGCAAAATTTTAATCAATGACAAATTATAAAGTCATGACAGAAATAAATTTTTAACACTTAATTAAACAATTATATATACCTAATTTTTTTATCCCCGACGCATTTCGAAGCAAATATAATTGTTTAATTAAGTGTTAAAAATTTATTTCGGTCGTGAATAAACTTAACAATGTGTTCAATTAATAAATACAGGGAAATTATAAAATATTACAATAAGAAATATTATTGCACAAAATTCAAAACACGCCAAACACACAAAATGACGAATTTCATTTTAAAAAGTTTGACTGTTAAAAATGACTGTTTTTCATTTAATTTACTAAAAACAGCTGTCGAAACAACGGAACAGATCAAATGAAATCTCCCTGCGATTCATGTGCTTAAATGAAAAATACAACAAATTTATAAATTAAAATGATAAATTTAACGCATTATTCCAATTATATTAACTTATTTGTATAATAGATATTTTTAATTCAAAATTTTACAAATTTCTGTTTTTGTTATTTAAAAAAACAACATCGACGAAAGTAATATCAGTTTTTCCGATACAATTACGTATATTTATCAGCTGGAAATCTTAGTTTTTAGTTATGTGCCAGAAGCTGCCAACTGAAATGATACCTTAAATTAAGACTGAGTGTTGGTAGTTGTGTTTGATTTCGAGACTTCTCTGAAGTAAATTTAATGGCGTATAGTCGCAAAACGGTAGCATTTGATGTAGTGAAGAGAAATGAATTGCACTGTGTACATCTATTATTATACTCGGCGCCGATTTAAATGTTTACTTGAATTTATAAAATTTAGAATTTAGCAACGAATCAGCAATTTCGGCTACTCACAATTCTACCTGCGTCGACGCAGAACGCAAAAAAAAAAAACAAATACCATTTTATTGGCCTGAAAAAAAAAAGTAATAAGTCTCACAACAAGCAACTTAAGAAAACAAGTTTTAAGCGATAAATTATCAAAAATACACTAAGCAACACAAAAAAAATAGCGTTGGATAGACCGTGGTAATAAACCATATCATCATACCATTAGTGAAGATAAAAATGCAATATTTAGGCAATATTTATTTTATCCTGGTTTTACATATTTTTTTCCAGTACCAAAAACTTCCAGTCTAATCTTGGTTTTTCGGCAAAAATTAAAGATCGTGATTTAATCATAAAAATATTAAGTTTTCTTTTTATCCACATACCTTTAAAAATTTCATTCTATTATTTTGCGTATAATAGTAAATTCGATCTAAAACAGAACGAGACAAAGAATACACCTTTTTTTTTTTCACTTTTCATACAATAAAAACCGAGAAACAAAGTTCACGGAATTTAATTCATTCACTAGTGGCGAAGCATTCTAATTGGCATATCTCTTCGAGATTAAGAGTATCCACAAGTTTTATCTTCGTTATCCTGCTGATGCATTTCTCCAGATTTCAATGAACTAGCTCCTGTAATTTTCATTATCAGTCAAACTTAAAAATACAACTTCCGCGCTGATTCTCCGATTATTTCTTTTCAGCTAATAATGTAGTTCCCGATTCCCGGACATTTCCCCGAATGGACAATTTAACGAATTTTATTTTACCGAATGTAAATTTCCTGAACCAAATTGTAGAACAGACATTTTCCCGAATACAATTTCTCCTGAACCACTTTTCCCGAAATAAAAGGTTCCCCAAGAACGTACAAAATTTTTGCTTTCTTATTTTCATCATTTCTATGGAATGTTAATGAAAGTGATGTCGGTCGTCGTTCATACCGATAGTGATCATCATAAGTATCTCAAAAATTGAAATGGCTACTTTAGTGGGAACTAAGTTGTGTGTGGAAGGGTACCTGTACATCCGCTCAAGAAAGCAGAAAGAACGAATATACTGGGACTGCCAGAAGCTGCGAGGAAAGGAATGTACGGCACGCTGTGTTACCAATGATTCTCCGCCCGGAGAAGACTTTGTCCTTATTAGAGGATCTGCGGAATCACCGCACGAACATCCGCCAAACTTAGAACAATGCCGGGCGGAGACCGTAATACACTCAAGCGAAAGACCGCGGCTCATCCGGAACAGCCACCAGCCATGATGCTTCGTTCGGAACTGACTGCTGTGCTGGCCGAAGTTCTCAGCCAGCTTCCCCAAAGCAGTAGGCAAACATCACCCCGACCTGTACTCTGCTCTGACAGAACTACAAAAAGAACAATCGGATACGGAAGTCGCTGTCGCCGAACTCAGCCTCGGTAGGAAAGTTAAAGCCAGGCCGAAACACAAATGGTTGGAATTCCATGCTCATATAGCAGGTATTGTGGCTTAGTACAATGTAACGTATAAAGACAAAAATGACGAAGTAACGTATTTACGAACTTTAGCTCATACTATTGTTTTATAAATAATTTCAATAAAAATTTCTAGGTAATGAATTGAATCGGGAAATTTTACATTCGAGAAAATAAAATCCGTGAAATCGTCCATTCGGGAAAATGTCCAGGAACGGTAGTTGCCAACTAACTCAAAATTCCCCTCTTAATTGTCTACGATACAAAGATAATAGCTCCTATCGAGATTTTCAAAATTCTTTCAGTCCTTATTCTAAAATAAACATGTAGAGCCAACATGTATTAAGCAGACTTAATAGCTGTAGTTAAGTCGGCTATAGAAATAATCCCAAAAATTAATGATAAAGTTCTCTTTTTATCATAAATATTGCAAAAATTAGCAAAGGCTCGGAATACAAAAAAAAAAAAAAAAAAAAAAAAAGAACATATTCGTTCACCGTAGCCAAATAATTAAATATATATTTTTATATACTATAAATGAGATTCATGTACACAGTCCTTATCACTGAACTACTGGCTCTTAAACAAGTGAATAACTAATTAAATATCTTAAAAACATTCTTCACTCTGAAGTAAATATTTTAACCTTTTTTTATATAATGCAAAAGAATTTACCGCGACATATTATGTAAACTATTTTTAGCTCGGCAATTTACAAATTCATTGTACCATTTTATTTATTAGATCATCTTAAGAATTTAAGAATTTATTCAATCAATTATAATTTTATAGCTTCAGATTTTTGTACGAAAAAATAGAAAAAAGAAAACAATTTCTCCAAGCCATAAGACAAGTATAAGCAGCGGGGTTATCAATCAGTCACAAACTAATTTACATCCATTTTTCATTTGAAATACAAATATTCCGTTATATAAAGGTGTTTTAAACCAAAATACTAACAAAATATCAAAACTTCGTAAATGAAAAAAATTAGTTTTTGTGTAATACAAAGAGAATCAAATTTTACTTAACCACGTTTTATTAAACAAGAAAAAATTACATTTTCGCTGAAAAACTTTGAATTTATTATGATAAATTAATTTTTTTTATTAACTTCAAAAAAAAGGAAATGATGTTAGTCACAAATGCTTTTTTTTTTAATTTTTTTTTTTTGTTTGCTCCCCACACCATTTAATTTTAATGATTCTTTATTAATTCGGAGTTGTACTGACCAAGGGTACTCCTATATCAGTATTGATAAATGCAGTTATTAAAATAAACACGAAAAAAGGGGGTTCCTTTAGAGAAATTTCGTATTAATAATAAACACACACGGTTGACCTAAACATTATCAGTGTTATTTACTGCGGAAGCATAAATTGAAAAAACACTTAATATAGCCAGACAAAAAACTTGAATTATTATTTATGTTAATTGCCATGGAAATGTAGATTCGAATACAGGAAGCAAATTTGAAATTCCGATAGCGCAATTTACAAGTTCATCACCGACGGAAATGTTACGTCTGTACATTAACGCGTGTAACTTTTAATCATGTGGAGTGATTTAAGGGATTCTTTGTTTACTAGAAACTGTATCGATCAGTAGTAGTCTTATGTAAGTACCGATAAGCATCAATGAATGCTGATACTCAATGGTAATCAAATAACGTTAAAAAGAAGAGTCTCCTTAAAGATATACTTTCTTTACTTCAAATAATCAGACAAAAATTAATCAAAAACTTTTTAATAAAATATAGTAAAAATACGAACTCCAAGATTTAAAATTGAAGGCAAAAATTTTTAAATTAAAGCGGCCATAAACGAGAATGACAAAGTTTTACCAACGTTAATTTCTCATGGAAACACGGATTTGAATAAAGATAATAAATTTGAAAATCACAAAGCGTGATTTACAAACTCATCGCTGACAGAAATATTACACTTCAACATTACTCCCGAACCAATGTTCAGCATTATAGACTACAGAAGGAAGCAGCAGGATTTTTGACTGGTTCATCAGTACTACCGTACAAAAATATTTACACTAAAAATTGTGAATTTTTGAACAACACCAGCTTTTGCAGTTTGCACCGAATTGAAATTGCAATAATAACTAAAAATCGCATTAAATATGACTAATGTTTCCAATACTTGATTTGCAAAAAACGAGTAATTGTATTGTTATAATTATTGAATTGTTTCTGATTATTATTACAATTTGAATTTCATATTGTCTTTAAAAATTCAGAGCTGTTTAAAAATAATCATAATATCATTATACACGAGTATATCACTCTGAAATATACCATTTTTTTACTTTTTAAGGAATTTTTACTAAATTTTTAGAGTAAATCTCGAATTCCATATATTTTTTATACATTATATATACATATATATGTGTGTGTGTGTGTATATATATAAAATTTAAAATCAGTATGAAATATTTTTTTCGAAATTTTTGCGATAAAAAAAAACAACAAAAAAAACATCCCCAATTTTTTCTACCAAATCTGTTAAAAATAAACTACAGTACGTCCGCTCACGAAACGTACATAAAGTACAGAAACAAAAACAATTTTTTATTATGCTCAAAACAAAAGTACAAACATATAAAAAAATTTAACGAATAAAATTTTACGCAATCACGGAATACATTTAGTTTTAAGTTTAAAAAAACAAAAAATGGATTTTCTAAATTTTACCACGGCACAACGGAATCTAAATTAACCGGTATATATTATTCCGATAAAGTGAAAACAATTTTTTCGAGCAATAATAACAAAACTAAACATTATAGCAAATCGAAAATGTTTACAATTTAAATTGTTGTAATGAGTATCGAGTTGTACGTTCCCGTGTTCTTCGCTTGTTCCCTCGTTCGACATTGTATTTACATTAAAATCTCAACAACATTTTTTTTAAAGCCGATAAGATTGTTTACTTCTACCTTTATCATGCGTAGTTATTTCCTTTCTGTCACGGATACTAACCACGAATATAGTGGACAGTTACGAACATTTACGCAATGCACCATTTGAGGCACGTGAAATTATTTCACTCATCTGATTCGTTGTCAATTTCAAATAAGACACAGCACTACATGTAACAATTATAGCAAAGGTACGTAGTTTAGGGGCTTGCTAGCAGGGTTGCATATACAGTTTCGATATGCTCCGCTATGAACCACAAAAACAACCCAGCAAATCTAAACTCAATCAACACCGACCACAGCGACCATTGTCGTCATCGGTCGCAACTGATGGTAACACCAGTACCATCGCGTCAACATATTCGAGAATCAGTTCTATAAGAATAACAAAATCCACGGAGGTCTTGGACCCACTGAAGGAGGCTAATATAAAAGTCGATATGATTAACAATATATACGAAATTAAACCTGCTTCATTCAATAATGAAGGCGAAGCAAACAATAAACCACCGCCGTCGATTATGGTTAAAAGTATACAAAATTACACAAAATTTAGAAGTATATTCGACATACGGTTTTTCTTAAAATCCACATTATCTGGAGTAACTATAAGGCCACACAACGCGTTAAGTTATCGAGCTCTAATAAAATCGTTTAAAAAAAAATAAATATTTTTATTATACGTATTCCCTATGATCATGTTATGGAACGCAAATGACATAACGCAAAAAAAAAAAAAAAAAAAAGGAACTACACATTTTTCTGCAGGAACAAGAAGTAGACATAGCACTCATTACAGAAACGCGCCTTATGAATGAAAATAGCTTCAAATTACAGGGTTTTAACATATACACAGTGAATCATCCTGATGGCACTGCCACGGAAGAGCCATGGTAATGGTCATAAGCTCGATTAAACAATATAGAAACTTTTCACACAATACATATTCATATCAAATCGCAGCGGTAAATATTGAAACGCTCACAAGGGATCTTGCTATGGCAGCAATTTTCAAATAATTAGGGAACAAGTTTATTTGCGATGGAGATTATAATGCTAAACGTAGTACAAGGGGTTCAAGAATAACCAATTACGCTGGAAGAATACTTAACAAAATGGTACGCGACAATTCACTTTCTATCCTGTCACCGATGTCATACACTTACTGGCCTCAGTAATGGAAAAAAAAACGTACAATTAAATATAAAACTTAAAAGTAGTGACGACATCGAACAAGCTGTTAAAAATTTGACGAACCTTATTGAACATTCATGCAATATTTCTACTAGCTACAATACAAAAAACAAAAAAAAAAAAAAACATCAAATCATTCTGTTCCGGTATAAATGCAAAAGCTAATACGCCGAACTCGAACAGCAAGACGAAAATGGCAACGTAAAGAAATTATTTACACAACTGCAAACGGAAGAAATAATAAAATTAAGCAATATAGAAATGACATCATGCACCAGCTAATAAAATCCACGAACACTGAACAGATCTCTGTGGAAGAATACAAAGAAACTACCAAATGAAACAAAAGAACCCTACCTTATAAAGATTAAGAATAACTAGGTTAAAACTGATAAAGAAAACGCAAATGCATTCGAACAAATATCTCGGCGATGTTTCGATTCTTAAAGAGGTATTTAAAATGTATCCACAATGTGCCTTTGCGGAAATCGCCTGGTCTAGATAATATTACTGATGAAATTATCTCGTATTTACTGAGGAAATGGGCGATACTGTTATGCTACATTTTTAATTGAATATTTCGAACAGGATATTTCCCCCCAAAACATAGAAAAAATCCGTAATAATTGTGCCGCATAAAACAGGAAAGCCGCATATCGAAATATCTTCATACAGACAACTATTAGTCTACTCAACTCCTTATCTAAGGTTTTAGCGAAATTGATACTATCTCCCATATATATCCGATTATAAACAGCAATAATGTAATACCCAACCACCAGTTCAGTTTGCGCGCCGAATATTCTATGATACAGCAGTGTCATAGACTTTCCTCAACGCTAGAGGGAAAAAGGAAATATGTTCTGCAGTTTTTTTGGACGTTGCTCAGGCATTCAACAAAGTGTGGCACCCTGAACTACTTTCCAAGATTGAGCAATTTCTTTCTTCTGATCTTTACATGCTACTTCAATCATATCTGACCGATAGAACATTTGTTGTCAAGATCAACGATTCTTTTTCGAAATAGCATAAAGTTTTATCATCAGTACCGCAAGGTGGTCTATTGAGACCCCTAATATATTCTATCTGCACATCCGATCTACCAGTGTGTAATCAAACAATACCGGCAACATTCGCTGACGATATAGGTATTATTGCATCAAATAAGGATGTCACGCACGCAAATATTTCCGTTCAGAACCATTTAAACTGAGTAGTCAGATGGACACAACAATGGAGAATAGTTTTTACTAAAATAAGTGCCGACACATTATATTCACAAACCAAACAACTGATTGTCAAACGATAAACATTAATAATAGAGTAATTCCGCAAGTTCATCTCGTAAGGTACCTCAGTATGTCTCTGGACCGAAGACTTACATGGCGCCCTCATGTGGTACAAACTCGACAGACCGTTGCTGGTCGTGCTAGGCTATTGCATCCATTACTGGGACACAGGTCGGCATTGAACTCAAACACGAAAAGACGTATTTATTTAACTGTGATCGCGCCGATTTGCCGATATGGTTTAGAATTATATGGTTCCACTTGTAGAAGTAGTCTTAAAAGAATTCAGCAGCAGCAGTCTAGGATACTTCGTACGATTACGTCTGCGCCGTTTTACGTCTCCAACGCAACATTACATAATAATTTAAACATTCCATTTGTCCGAGAGAATTATATTCACCAGTATCAAAAATTATTTGATAAATTCCAACATAGCAGTAATCCCAACATCAACAGAATATATTCCTCTGGACTTCTAGATAATCCGTCTGGACGACTGAGAAGGAAGTGGTGCTAGGACGCTCTCCCGATTACCTAACAACTGAAAAAGTCACACACGATGCATCTCTTTTTCAACATATCAATTCATTGTTTTCAGTTATTACATGCATATAGTTAGTTATTATCATATTTACAGAGTTCTTGTATCTCAATTTAGTGTCTAGACAATAATTTAATATTTAATCTAAGTTAAGATCGCTGTTGTTTATAATAATATTACCCGTACAATAAAATAATTAAAAAAAAAAAAAAATCTAGAAAAAATCACTTATTACAACTTGGCGAATAATCGATACATACCTTTCAGAGTTCATATTTTCATTAAGATTATCAAAGAACAGACTTAAAATTTCATGTCGATTAGCTTTGCAATATGTTATTAAAAACTATAGTACATTTACTATACGGCAAATTTCAAATAGCAATTTTTCATGTATGTATGCGCGTGTAATTTTACACATAGAAGAATGATACGCCAACAGTTATTTCGTTACAGCTGATTTCTTCTTAGAGCCGTTTAAACAAAAAGCACTATTATATTCTGAATTGGGATCCCCTATGTAAAAGTTGTTTTTGTACTTACTATATTAACAAACTGAGAAAGTGATGAGCATTCAGCCTTTGCTTTTAGCACTTGATAAAAAAAGATAGAGTTCTCTATCAAAAACACAATATTATTATACTATTTTTTATGTTACATTTGTATTTTTGCGGATTTGAAAGAAAAAAATTGCATATTAACCAAGCGTAACCATTTTTAAATTAAACATTTCGCCTAGCCCCTTCAGTTCCACTGGCCAAGAATTTATTATTTATTTTGACTTAAATGAATATTCAAAAATTCAACATAAAAACATAAATATCACAGAAAAATAACTTAAGTAACAATATACAGTCGAAACGCATTAAATCACTAAAACATTGAAACAAACACGTAAACGGTAATGGCACTTGAATTTCACACGGTATTGCAAATCCGCACATCTGAAAAAATGAATACGTATAAATAATTAAATTATGTTCAATTTATTTTCAATTACTTTATGACTAAAAAGTTAATCTTAAATACGGAAAATTAATTGTATAAATCTAATTAAAAACTTCTTTTTATATTTACTACTACGAGTATATGATAACATGTTACTTTTTCGGTTTTTTTTTTAGTTTCTTTTTTTTAACGCATTCGCATAACTGCCATCACACCTTTTTTCCAAACAGAGGAAAAATTGCCATTAAGCAATACATTGTACATAAACGCGCCTAACACATGCAGGTACAAAGAATAACGCTAACTGCTGTTATATTAATTTGTGAATCATACGCGCAGTAGTTTGAATTTTCCCAGATTAATGGTCGATATCTAAACTTCAATTTTGTTTAATAGTATTGGACATCGCTAGATTCGAACTGAAAGTGTCTACAAGATCCGTCGTTTATTTGCTCTTAAGTTATCACGGCGACATCTTTTAAATTTAAAAAATATACATAAAGGTGTATCCATCCGTACAATTTTTATTTTTTTAACGTAATATATACAAACAACTTAGGGACCGTGTGCAATTACTAAGAAGAATGGATCTTAGGCAACTTCCCGCAATGAAAAGTAGCATTGAGCTTAGGTCTAGTGCCGTATTTGAAAAGACCGACTGCGGGTTTGAAATGTCAAACCTAGCTCGTGAGGACAGAAATACGGGGCATTGCAGTAGGATATGCCTGGTGGATGATGGCGCCTGGGTGTTGCAAAAGGAACAACCTGTTGGCGGGTCGTCCCCACTCAACACATGACTGTCCGTAGCCCGTGTGTGACCTAGGCGCATACGGCTAAGCATACAGTAGTCCGCCCTCAAGTTCCATCGGGGGGGGGGGGTTTATCATGGCTCGACCGACCTTATATAATAATTACGATAATTGTTGATAATTTAACTATTTTAAAACTAGCATAAACCGGGTTGCATATATATATATATATATATATATATATATAAAGTAGTAAAAAAGAAAAAAAAAATCATATATAATGACGATTTTACCTCGTAAATTTGGATAAAATAAACACACTGCCGGATCTTCCGCTTCGCTGGTAACTAAAATGTCGCCGAATTTCTCAAGTATCCGAATCAACTGATTTCTTCTTATATTTTCTAAGTACATAATTTCTTCGATATGATGAGAACCCTGCAAGTAACCCTGTTTCAATAAACGTATCAACAAATGAAAATCTTCGGGAACCGATGAGGCTGGAACTTTTAGTAAGGCAGTTCGTTCTTCGTCTGAAAAATTAAGTATAATGTCATCATCGATAATAAAACCTTCAATTTTTTCCTCTCCATCTAAAAGTGAAATATTCAGCCAACTATTCGGTTCAGTTTGGAAGGTCGTCATCGGTACTTTATCGTAATCTTTACTGCTGACAGATATTATATCGCATTCTTCTGTAATTCCGCTATGAATACTTTCAGCATCCGTATCGGAGATACTATGTTTGCTACTATCAACAGAATCCACAAGATTTTCGCGCAGTTCTTCATTATACCTGTTCTGTAGTTTAAAAATTGCACATATTACTACTCCTTAAACATACTAAAACAAAACTATATAGTCAACGCATTGTAATATATACATACATATTTTAAATATATATATATATAAATATGTATTTTTTTTCCTACTAAAACTGCGAGGCAAGTAATAACAGTCAATCTTTTCAGTATGCTAAATAAATATTAACAATCAAACTAATATTTAATTTTGTATCAAATACTTTAAATATTAATGAAATTTCTTTTTTTCTTTCTTTCTTTACTACTAAATCGTTGTTAAGATTTAAAAAAAAAAAAAAAAAAGATAAAAAGGGCAACTACGAGTATAAAGTATGCCGGCATTTAATTTGAATTCAACGTATAAAAACGAAAGACGGCTTTCTATATAAGCAAAAACTTCGTAATGTTTTGTTTTTCCTTTCTATTTATTGTCTCCCTTCATTTCCAAGTCAAAAAACTAGTGTAACGTTAAATAGATCAAAAATGATAAACTGAAAAAATACTAATTGAAGGAAAACTACTAAAAAACAAAACAAAATAAAAATAACCTAATATTCAACGCGTTTCATTAATAAAATGCAAATAGTGTTACAGTGTGAAACGTGTGATTATCAAATACTTCCAAATCATTAAGCAAATTGTTGATTTCTATTTCGCACATTTTTAAAGACTTGAGGCTTAAATTTTCTAAGTTTAAGTTAATAGGTAAATTACATACAGTATTCCCGTATAATTACTATAGCCAAAAGGGAAGACATTTTCAAACACCATCAGAAACTATTTCGAAATATTTTACAAAACAAAAAACAAAATAAACCATTATACAATTGAAACTGAAAATTCGTTATGTCCTTTATCACGTAACGGAGAAGATGGAATGATGAATTAGAAAATTTTGTTTTTATAAAAATTAAACAAAACAAATCAAGTAAACAGTTGTATCATCGTTAAGAATATCTAAAGAAAATAGTAATCTGACAAAATGACAAGAAAGGAACATTAAGTACATTAAATTAATAACGGACGATCGTATTTCTTCCATTAAATTACTGGTAGCGACGAAAAAATACTATGTACTACCGACCATAAAAGTAATTTTGAGATTTTGTGTTCTTCATCAACTCACGTATTATAACACCTGGTGTAATTAAAATAAAACTGTAGATAGTTTATGAATATTTTAGTAATACTTTTCTCACTAACGTTTAAAGGAAATTATTTTACGTAAAGATGTGCTTATGCTCTCATACAAATCATGATGAAATGTAGAGCCGTCTTGTTTTTCCTCGTCCTATATTTCGAAATAGATTCGGTTTCGTATCAGGAAGTATTCAGTTTTTTTTTTTTTTCTCTTTAAATAACGCCATCATCGAAT
Source organism: Icerya purchasi (assembly GCA_039619475.1). Lineage (NCBI taxonomy): Eukaryota > Metazoa > Arthropoda > Insecta > Hemiptera > Monophlebidae > Icerya > Icerya purchasi. Next base: position 233,336,162 of record CM077116.1, read on the forward strand.
CCAAAAAAAACACCCGCGAAATTAGTAACTAATTTGCTTACAGAATATATCAGCCGTTTTCAATATTTCTTACTTTCTTTATGATTTTCTCTTATAAAAAAAATCGAGATACTAATTATACATCCCCATTTAGTGTGTTATTTGAATATAAATTTGAGGAAAAAATTACTCAATCTCGTTAATAGTTTACTACTATAACAAATTTTTTGCCCCTTAATAAATTTTTTTTGTTATCGTAAAAAATAAAATAACTTCAATAAGTATGAAAAGTAATCGGAAAAGCCACATCTGAAAAAAGCAAAATCGATCTGAATTCAGAATTTCACGTAACAGTTTTGTTCGTTAGTTCTCAAAAGTTTTTCTTCTATCTTCATATTTGTTTTCAACATATGTGCATAAAACTAGAAAATAATTTTTCATTCAAATACGTTTTAACGGTGATTCTTTGACCTTTTAAGTCTTTGTCTCCCCGTTTCTTTCATTACCCACTGCATCCATTAGTTATAGAGGCATAAATCCATTTCTTATACTGCGTTAGCAAAATTCACATGCATTATCAAAAAAAAAAAAATAAAGCGTAACTGTTCTCGAAACATATTAGCAAAATTTTGATGTTTAAATTTAAATGGCATTCCTGTGTGTGTGTGTAACTGACGCACTTATTATTGAATACACAGTGAATAATAATGATAGATTCAAATAACAACAAAGAGATTCAAATAAAAAAAAAAAAAATTAAAGGAGGATAACGGGATTATCTCCCCTTCGTTTACACCCCCTCATCCCCTTAATTACATACATAACACACACACACACATACACACATTTACATACCATCTGTTGAAAATTTTAATAACCGCGCGAATACTTGCAGTAATTTAAGTAAGCGTGCCTAATAGAATTGTAATATAGTTTTATCATAATTTAAACGCGATCATCACGACACATAATATAGCATTGCAACAAAAACATTCGTGATTATCGCCGATAAATAATTAAATTTGCATAATCATAGCACAAGCAACATGCGTAGAGAAGAGTGGTGCATAAAACTTCGTCGAATTCGATAAAATGCATAAATTATCCAAAACTTCAGAATCATCGATTTAATCGCGAAACAACGTTAATGTGCCATATCGCCGTAATAAATGGAGCGTTGAAATTTTTTCGAAGACTCAAATAATAGAGTGCGTTGGTTAAATCGTTGTTAATTAAACATTATTACATATACCGCGATATATGCGTAATTTTTAACGTTAAAAAAAGGAAAAAAGAATCAGTTTTTGATAATCTACGAATGCACACATTACTTTTCCCAATTTCTATATTATTGGGGTTTACTAGTCGTCAGTTTTTCATCAGTTCAATTAGCGTTGTTCATTACTTACTATGTAACCTAAATTTTACAGAGCAATACTCAAAAGCAACCAGTTTAACGTTTTTACGTGTCTCGTAATTTAACGAAAATCAGTTAAACGGCTATTACTCTTGTTAATTCTGTGAACTCTCTTTACCTAGATTTAATTTACGAAAAATATTCGTTTATTCATAAAACAGTCAAATGAAACACCTTTCACGCGCAACGTATGTGTTGCTGTAACGAAATTTTAAAAAGATCGAAAGAAAAATTTTCCGACACAAAAATATCTTTTCTGAATGTTGATAGTACAATTTATAGCGTACAACTTAATTTCGAAAAAATATTATTACGAGACAGCAGCGAAAGGGAAAAGAGAGAGAAAAAATCGTAACTATTCGAACGCCCGCAATGAGATTTTTTAATCTTTCGTTTAAAGTGCTAAGTTTGGGATTAAATCATCATAATTAAGTTTCTTACTGCTGCGGTTATAATTTATTTCGTACGAGGTTATATTTATATTTGGAAATCAACGGGAACTTTATTGTATGCATTATTCCGAAAATAAAACTACGGTTTTGTTCCAATCTCCCTTGATTTCTCAAGTAAATTTTAGCTATCCATCTGTACTGTTCAAAGGACCATGCGTATTATTAATATGCAACGAAAATAGAAAAATAGAACGACGAAGATATCCGGGAAAAATAATACAACTCGATGCAACATCAACTTACTTACTTCAGTCGGATGCAACGTCGAGAGACCGTTCTTAGTTGGCATGAAATAAACATACGTATGCAGCTGCATTATTAATCGGTGTTGCAACATCCACGTAACTATCTGCACTAGCTCGATACGTTCGTCCGAATGAGTCAACGGATTTAATTTTTGCGACATGGTTGTCGGCAACGAAAATTCGCTTAATACCTAAAAAATTTAAAAAACCCACATAAATTCTATAACTAAATACATTAACTAACAGTCGTACGCATTAATTACAAGTTACATTCCACGCCGCCAATTATTTTCCGGCTTTTCAGCATCAAAAGTTAAACACGGCAATCGTAATATTTTAAAAAGAAACGCGGTACACCCTTTACGTAATTGATTTGGTAAAATCTATAATTCAGCGCTTTTCATGTTTAGATTACAACAAAAAATAGCACTGAATAATAAGTATAATAAAAAAATATTTAATCGATGATTAAATTTTTTATAAGGGCGGGATAAAAAAAAAATTAATCGAATATGATGGTTATAAATTTACTTTTACTTAGGCGACTTGCCTTTCGCGCAATTATAGGAAAACAAAAACATTTTCCGGTATAGAAATTAAACAATTTCCTGTTTACAATCGTGTATCGGATTTCTTCAGGACGTAAAATTGTTTTACAGAAGAATTAATCGGTTTTATTTGGTAAAATAAAAAATAACTTCACTTACTTCGTGCAATCGATGATCGGGAAATACTTCGGAGAATTCATCGTTTAATTTAGTCAATGAAATATTAGCGCAAGGTGCTACGACGTAAACGTTATTTTCACAAAGCGGATATATCACAATTGCTTTGCCCCAGTACAATAAATGGCCCGTTAAATTAAATACCTACATCACAAAAAAATGAAAACATTCACGACATTTTACAGAAAGAAATCGCATAGACCTGCAAAGCAATTATTTAATAAATGAATAAGTAAGAGAATGAAATAAATTATTGAAATAAGGACGCACTTGAGCAAGAGTTAGATCAGCATCGCACGCCAAGATTTGGAAGTTCTTAATCGGACTGTACGTTTTTAAAAGTCTAATTAAAGATGGACTAGTATCCGGCGACAAAGAATGCAGTATCTGCAATACATCCTTCAGTAGTAGCAGCCCATGGTACGGTTTCATATTCTGCAAACACCTGCATCAAACTAAAATATTCTTACCGTCGCAATAAGTAGTAAACCACAGACTTCGTATATATTTTCGGAGAAAAATTGGCGCCACAATTTTGATTTTAACAAATCATTTACGAGATAAAAACGAAAATGCGACATGCGTACCTTTCAATGTCTTCCGGATAAATAATAAGGCTGCATCTGTCGATGGAATGAACTCTTTGCGGTATGCAGAACTTCAATTCTACCCAATTATTTATTCGCAGACAAACAGAGCCTTGAGAAGATAAAGATTCGTACATAAACTTTAAATCCCGCGCCAATGAACTTTTTTTCAAAATATCATCAAACGGATTGCTTTCCAATTCCTCCATTATCACGTTGTCCGCCCTAAAAATTAAAAATTAAATAAGTAAACGAAAGCAATAATACTTCTTACTGAACCGAAACCGCAGCTCTTTCCTTCACTTGTGATACGATAACAAAAAAAAACAACATAGAAACAAACTCGTAATAAACGATATTACACAAAAAAAAAAAAAAAAAAAAAAAAAAAAAAAAACGATTTATTAAAATAAGTATAAAGTACAACGTGAATAATATTAACCGAATGAGTAATTAGTAGCATTTAATAATTCTAACTAGGTGGAGTGTATAGTAATTTGTTGAGTATCATATGATAAATTAGGCTTTAATGTCACGCGATAACAAAGGCCTTTTCTGCATCGAGTAAAAGTACAGCAATATGTTTAGCGTGATTGTAGTTGTCTGAAGTGTTGAATAGTCGGTAGATGATTAAGAAAACTAAACCGAAGGATGATGAAAATAGTTTTGTTAACAGTGTGGTCTTTATAATCGCGGAAAAATGTCTCTTTTTTTCTGCTACTTTACCAAGATTATTTAGTATAAATCGATTGGTCTGTAATCTGTAGCATTATTAGGAATTGCATCTATAATAGATTCTTTCCAAGCTTTCAGAAAGAGTAACCCGGTAAAATAATGAAGTGTTTATGATAGCAGTAAGGGTTAATTCTTGCTTTCTTAGGTAACTTTTTTAACGTATTAAAATATTGCCGGTTCCGGAGAAAACACTTAATTTTGATGCTTTTAATTTCTCCAGAGAGATACATAAAGAAAAGAGCAGAAATAATATTTAGGATTCATTTTACTGCTGCTACTTAGAAAAGTATGGTCCTCGTTCTGTATCTTCTTAGTGAAATGAACACTGAAAGGTTTTATCAAACTTCAAGATAATGTACATATTATTAAATACGCTACGAATAAATAAATATTTGCCATGTCTTACTTTTCGTTAAAATATTTTAACTAAATTCGCAAATTTAAAATTCCGGATTTTGTACTGTTGAGCGAGTACTGCTAATTGTAAGAAGTAAGAAAAAAAAATCCTGTATATTTCGTAAAGAATAGAGGACCGCTAAAGGTAGTTTTAAAAGACAATACTAGAACTGGAATTTAATGGTAAAAATTCGAACGTTGTAAAGGTCGACTCTTTCTGCGTTTATCGTTTACGTTTTAAATACGCTTTGTTTCCTGCTTCTCCGCTTATCCTTTATTCCCTCTAGTCGCACTCGGATATTCCGCGGACATACAGAGTTTAAATCCTCGTATCTTCGTACCTAGAGTAGTTTATCATCAGAAAATCGATATCCAGTATCTGCACTGCATGCAGATACATGGTACATGGATATGTCTTACGGACACCGAACACGTTCCACGCATTCATTCAACATACGAATTTCGACTTTGATTAAATATATTTCAAGAGAAAAAAAAAAAACCCCGACCAATATCTACGCTCAATCGATTATCACGTGTAAAAAATAAACGAGTTTCTAAGTCAACGTGTATTTTTATTGTATAGAGGCCTCCAACAAACTTATACAGTGTATTTACATCATTCAAAAAAGGAAGTCACAGCTAACAAAGGGCGGTGAGTACTGAAATACGAAATCTATTCGCGCGTTTCTAGCCAATTAATGTGCCGAGAAAAGACCTCATCGATGCTAGTCGAATTCCAAGATCGTTGCTTAATTCTAATCGTAATTTTATACGTATAAATTCGATAAATTCCGGTCCGTGCGGTCCTCATAAATCCAAATTCAAATCTCCGCCAATGAGCATCGGTATATATCATGATAATTACATTTTTCGAGTATCATGAAGGACGAAGAATTCTTGAATTTTTTCGAACGATGTATTCGCAAAGACGCTGAATGATACGAGTAAGGGGCTCGTTCACCGTTGATCGTCGCCTCGACCGAAGAAATGTCGTCGCCGATATCATCGTAAGTTGTCGCGATTCGCTTCACGTTCATCTTTTTCCAATCGAACATGAACTAATCGTGTTCGATCGATTGGAACTCGCCGAGAGAACTCATATTTTCGCATTTAGCGACACCGCCCGAACAAACCGTACTTCATTTGAAACGCAAAACTATGCGAAAACCCGGTATTTTGATCGAACTATTATTTTCGATTCGCGTTTCAGAAAGGGAAAGTAATTTAATACGAAATCGGAACTTATATCCGGCGAATAAACGTTTATCGATTGTGTATTGGACGTGCACAGAGGAGCGAAATCGAATCGGACTGCAAAGAACGACCGGAAAAATCGCGGAACGCACCTCTCATCGTTTTCAAACAATGCCGTTTGAAGCGAACAACCCCTGTCTTTAATTCTCGGTTCTCCTCATCACGATAATGGTGAAATGTGCGGTCGCCATCACGATTCAATAACACATGGATCATTAAGTCCCCCGAGGCTAACCAATAAAAACATTTTTATTTGCAAAATTAGATTTTATTCATCAACACAGTTATCTTCCATAGCGATACAATCATTCCAACGTTTTTCTAAACTTTCAATGCCTTTCGTATAGAACGATTTGTCTTTCACCTCAAAATAGACTTCAATTGCGACTATAACCTCATGATCAGAGCCAAATCTCTTTCCCTAGAGCATATTTTCGAGATATGCGAACAGGTGGAAGTCAAACGGGGCCAAATCTGGTGAATATGAAGAGTGTGAAAACAATTCGGATCGTAAATCGTTCAATTCAACCATCGTTTTCATCGACTTGTGGATGCATTGTCTTGGTAAAACAGTGAGCTTTTTCTTTGCCATGTGAGGCCTTCTCTGCCCGAATGCGTCATCCAATCGATCCAATAACGCAATGAAGTAGTCGCTGTTGATCGTCCGGCCCTTCGGAAGAACGTCGATGAGCACAATTCCGTGCGTGTCTCAAAATACAGAGGCCATAACTTTGCACGCTATCTGTTGTGTTTTCGGACGCTTTGGCCGGCTTTCGCTCTCTTCTCTCCACTCGGCTGAGACGTTCTTTTCGAATCCGACGTATAGTGATAGAACCATATTTCATTCATTGTCATGTACCGACACAAAAAATCCTTCCAAAAAGCGCTCCGAATTATCAATTGGGTTGTTGTTTTTTTTCTACTGTGAGCAAACAAGGCACCCACTCGGGAAAACAATTTTTCATACCCAAATTTTCATGCACAATTTTTAACATGGTATCTTTTGGTATCTTTAGGATGTCAGCTATCTCCTGCAACTTCACTTTTCGATCGGACAAAACAATTTTCAGGATTTTTTTTACGTCTTCGGGCATAGCCACCTCAATTGGATGATCTAGACGCTCCGCGTCTTCGGCGGTTATTCGACCGCGTTTAAAATCCGCATAAAATCAGCAAATGGTTGTTTTCGATGGAGAATTTTCCCGGTAACAACTTTTCAGACCATTGTTGATTTTGAACAGTATTTTTTCTCATTAAAAAACAGTGTTTTTGATTAACACATGAAACTCGTTTTGAATCATTGTTTAAAAAATAATAAAAGTATCATCACTTCAGGTTCAATATCACGGCAACCATTGAACCAAATGTAATGCAACTATTACACCTGTCTTTTGAAAGTCAGTACTACCGGAAACAAAAGCGGCATGACATTGTTGGCGCCATGTATGTGTTAGTCCTGGGACTTAATGATCCGGGTGTTTCAAACCGTTTAGTGAAGTGGCAAGAAAGGAGTCGGCGTAAAGCAGTTGTTCTACGTGGCTCTTACTGTATTCGTAAAGGATCGCATCGTACACAGCGCCTTGCGCGATTTTTAGATCGTAATGGCGCAGGCTTCGACGATCGGAAACTGCGTACACTTGCAAGTGACGATTTTACTCGGTGTCTGAACGTTGCAAGCAGGCTGCGCTATCGGTAGCCACAAATATTTGAGATCCGGATGTACAAGAACGTAGGCTTGGGCTGTCGCGCGCAGTAAACCACTGATTTTCGGATTGGCGAAGAAGAGCTTCAATTGTTTTATCGCGGTCGTTTGCAGTCTCGCTCAATGTAACGTAAAGTACCGATTGCACCGTTGATAAAACTATCGACACATCTATATTGACTCTAATCATGTACGGTTTCCCGATATGAAGACGGAAGATGTAGACCACCGGTCTCGTCGCGCTTGAATTTCTAGTGCGCTGCAATCAGTTAAGTAAATCTGTTGCGGTTTACGTCCGTCGTTGGCAATAATGCGATGGATCACGCTAAGCACGAGATCACGCGGTCGCTGGCACGTTCGTCGCATAACTCCACAGTACTATTCGGCCGATATTAAATTTTCGCACTCACGTATGATACGACGACACATCTTTTCCATCACGCGCGTTCGGATATCGTTGTCTAGTCTAATACGTACCTTTTGTACGAAGTCATCGTACCACCTTACCCTTGATGAACTTTTGGATTTTCTCGTAGGCGTTCTCGCCAGAGTTGTCTTTGTTTTCGGTCAAGAGCCAATGGCACTCTTCCATCACTTTGGCAATGTATAAATTCGAATCAAACTCTTCACACGTTTCCATAATGAACGCTTTGCGTTTGTCGTAAAAAGTTCGGTAGCGATTACACCGTCGACCAGATCGACTTCTTCCTTGTGATAGAATACGTGGAGAAGTGTCATTTCTCGCTTGTATTCGTTCGCTTCGATGAGCTGGTAATTTCCATACGGTAGAACTTTCGGTATCGGTAAGTCTTCGATTTACCATCTCGATATAACTGAACCGCAAACTCCTCTAGCAAAACCGTCCCTATTGTTTCCATACGAGACTAGTACTTTTTCCATAACGCTTCTCTTCCAAATATTATTCCTTCATTCAATTTCCAATTGTTCGTCATCCATTTGTTTCTTTGACTTACGAACATGTTGCTTTTCGTACAGCCAAGACGTCCGAACGTACTCGACTTTACGCCTACCCTCGATCATATGTAGGTTGAGCAAGTACCACGCGAACTCTTGTGACAAAATTTCTACTGCGTTCAATATTTTCAGTCCGATATCGGTCAACGAAACGCTGTAGTCTTTAACAGGATATATTTCACGCTGTAAATCACATAGCTGTTCGTTTTGTTCACGTACGAGTACTCTTCTAGAATTATCGCTCACAACTGTCGAGGTAATACTGGTCCACGTGGTGATATCGAAGGAAGTCGTCTAGTGAGTCAAACTGTTCAAACTGGAGCAGCGGTTCATATCAGCGTACTTTCGTCGCAACAGAACCTGACGCAAAAATTTACGAAATGACCCCCAATAAGACATATTCACATTAAAACTTTTTCAATAGAAATTCCTGCGTAAATTATTATATTTAAACGAGTCTGGATGATGGAATCGGATTAACCGTAAATTAAATTTCTGGAACCTTTCTCCAATGCGCAATATCATTTACAACAAATTCCCGTGATAAATGTGACACAAAAATTTTCGAAAAATGATTTCCCAGCCATAAGACATATACATGTTAAAAAAAAAAAAAAAACATAATAAAAACAATAGATGATTTGAAAAAGAAAGAAAGTTTAGGACATTTTAAAATTATAATCTGCGAACAAAAAAAATGGAAATAGGTAAAAACACGAAACCGCATTCGTTTGTGATGTAAGAGTTTTGTGCATAATAACGAATGGAAAGAGATCCTTACTGAGAGAAACGTCAACAGACTTACCGGATCGTTTTTGCATTAAAATCTTACAAGTACACAAAAATTAACGGATTACATATCTAAACATTCTATATCACTAAAAACTAAGTCATCTTTAAACTCACCGGAAAAACCTTTTATAAATACCCCCAAACGGCAGAAACAGTTTTCTGATCAGACAAATATTCACCTAAAACACAAGAGGCGCGTAAAAAAGAATGTAACGTATAATTTCATTACTCAGTTTATTACACCACTCTAATCTTCAGAGGAGTTCGGTGTATAATATTATCAGAGACGGGCGGTTTAAACTGCGTTATCTTATCTCTTATCGGAATAACTTGCAGTACGTTATAGTGTAATACGATATATCGTCGGTATTAGGTTTTTATGTAATAATTTATTGTAAACATTTAATAAATTATGCGACGATGTTTTGAGCATTAAGAATATATGCACAGAGACGAATAGGAAAATAGACGACATAAATGCAGAAATTCGGGAATTAAAAAAGGAAAATGATAGCTTGAAAAATCAGGTAAATAGCTCATCAGAATGGCAAAGGAATATGCAGTCAGAGATGGATATAATGCAACAATATTCCAGAAAACGTAGATAATGTAATCATTAGTGGTGTGCTATCAGAAAAAGAGAAAAACGTAAGGCTAACAGTGGAAAGGATAGGAGACAAGTTTAATGTTAATCTAAATGATAATGATATAAAGGATGCTCATCGATTGCCGAGGAGAGGTAACAACGCGGCGATAATAGTTAAATTGAACAATAAGGAAAAGAAAGATCAGATGATAAGAAATAATCCACTGAAAAAGCTAAATACAGATCAGATTGGCTTGACCGCGGGGAGTTCCGTTCAAAAAATATACGTAGATGAGGATCTTATAAAACAAACCCGACAGTTATTAGTCGAAACGAAACAAGCGCGAGAGAAGGGTTACATTGCGTACGCCTAGTGTAGAAATGAGAAAGTATTCTGGAGGCAATCAGTGCACAGCAACACGATAAAGCTGTCTACATTTACGGAGCTCGACAACCTGATCAACGCGGTAGCGGAACTGGCTACGAAGTAAAGTTTAAATGAGCGTAGAAATCGAGAATCAACTGATAAAGCGAAGCAGGTAGCAGAAGGACCGGAACAACAACGGCCAGCAGGCACAGTCGTCGCTAGACCTTTTTACTAACTACGTTAATAATCGTTCTTGTAACAATAATGTACAGGTTAAGTGGCCCAACTCACCTTGCCCAGTTACGCTGGGTCCGCGAGGGCGAAAGCATAAACAGGGGCAATGATGGGGATTATGAATCAGAATTATGTTAAAAAACATCAACATACAACACATAGATAACATAGAATTATTATACACGGAAATAATAAACGGTATAAATAAAGCGACGGAATATAAAGGCGTAAATTACAAAAAACCCATCCTCGGTAGGTATAACGACAAACATAAAACGGCTAATAACTAAAAGGGAAAAATTAAAGAGACGAACGAATACAACAAGTAATGAAAAAAATTGAACTTAATATTCTATGTAAACTTATAAGAAATAGGTTGAAAACGTATAACGATACGAAGAAAAATGAGTCCATTCAGTCGGTGTTGGAAAATACAAAAAGTACAAAAGCAATAAGGAAAAACTTACCAATAGGAGTGAAATGGGTTTCTTTTCTCTTAGATGGGGATGGGAATAAAATCTGTGATCGTAAAAGGATAATTGAGCACGCTACGACCTACTATAAGGAATTATGTAAAGATCAAGATTATTTGAGGAGGAAAGTTTAGAGGAAGAGCGGGAACCCTGTATAATAAAAGTAGAGGTAACGGATGTGGTGTCGAGGCTGAAAGGGAACACAGCTCCGGGTGTTGATAAAATAAGAAATGAACAACTAAAATTTGGGATATCGTATATGATAGTGTTTGGTTGTACTGTTCAACCAGATTCTGGAAAGTCAAAAAATTTCACATGAATGGAAAAAGTCAAATACACGTATATTCTGCTTTATAAAAAAGGAAATAAAAACAAAATCGAAAATTTCAGACCAATAAATTTAAGCTCTACAATCTTAAAAATTTTTTCTAAAATAATAACAAGAGGATTCTAAACTATCATTCATCAGTTGAACAGGCGCGTTTCCGAAAAGGTTTGTCCACCGTAGATCACTTATTTGTTTTAAATCAAACTATAGAGAAGTCAAGGGAATAAAAAAAATCAGTGCGTTCGGCTTTTATAGATTATTCCAAAGCATTTGACTCTATAAAACACAAATTTATGTTGAGTGCTCTTAAAAATCAAGGAGTCTCGTGGATATTTCGGAAAATAATATCGGACATTTACACAGTGGTGGAGTTGAAGATACTTACAAAAGAACCCGGAGAATGCTTTCGGATAAAAACGTGGGTAAAACAGGGAGATCCGTTATCACCATTAGCATTCGTATGTGCGCTTGAGGAAGTTTTAAAAAAAAACTAAACTGGTAACACGAAGGTGTCAGGGAAAATAGGGAATTTTTAAATAACCTGCGTTTTGCAGACGACGTTGTACTTGTAGGAAAAGACTTAATCGAATTAAAAGAGACGATAACAGAACTCAACGAAGCTGGAAAGGAAGCGGGTTTACAAATGAATTTGAGGAAAACAAAAATTGTTACCAACATCAAAGAAAAAATAAAAATGGAAATAGGCGGACAAAGTATTGAATATGGAGAAGAAATAGTTTACTTGGGTCAAAGAGTAAAACTGGGAAATACGACTTCAGAAGAAGTACACAGAAGAATAGCGTTAGCGTGGAAAACGTATTGGTCGTTAAGATGTATATTTAAGGGTCCTTTTGAGGTCAGATCGAAAGGAGAGGTACTTAATAGTTGTGTTGTTCCAGCAATGACATGCAGATCCCAAACGCGGTTCGCAACAAAAAGGGAGGAAGAAAAATGGAGAGTAATAATAATGCAATGTGTAGGTCAATGCTAAATATTCGACGTAAAGATAGAGTCAGGAATACAATTATTAAAGGTAAGGTTAAAAATGCAATAAATTTTGTCAATGAGTGCAGAAAGAAAAAATGGGATTGGACTGGACATGTTGGCAGACTAACGGACGATAGATGGATATAAAGAATAAAAAACTGGTATATAGGAAATAGAAGGAAAAGAGGATAACAGTTTATATAATGGAAAAATGGTTTAACAAAATTTATACGCAATAAACAATACGAGAGGATTGTTCGGGACCGAAGGAAATTGGCAAGGTTGCGGGGGGCCTTTGCTCAGGATATGGGTTTTTAGTTTTAGTTTATTACGGTAATTTTAAGAAAATGTAAAAGTATTGTACGTATTATAAGGCTGATTAAATAAATCAATTTTCAGAGAATTATTCACTTATTCTCGTACCGTATTATAATTTAAACAAAAATCGTCATTACGCATTCGGCTCACGTTTATCTTTCATAAATTCCTCGACTTGCAACAGAATTTCTTAATACTTCCATTTTCCCAAAGAATTACTGCTCCCAAAAATCAAACGTTGAAAATGCACGGCGGATAGACTGACTAATTTGGACGTAGTAGGTTCCAAAAAAAATATATATTTTAATGAAATAAATTCAAGACAATTACCTAGTAGTTATCATATCGTGCTCATTCATCATAAGCTTCATTTGATCAACAAAATAACCGCATCGTTTTTCCTCGTGTCTAATACAAATTCCGATTCGTTTACTCAGATCGTGATAGCATTTCACTAATGAATAATCGGTTAATGCTTTTACCGCGAAAACAACATTGACCAAAATATAAGTCGGACTGCTAACCATTCTCCGCTGCTTCTTTTTCGGCTTCTTTGTTTCTCTAGTAAACTCACTTTTAACCCATGTTTCAATTGACGTAGGATGACTGACAAATCGAATTCCATTTACTTTTATTTCAAACTTATAACCAGATAGGTCTGGCTTCACGGCAAATAAAGCTGTCAAAGCATCGTCCGAGAACGCCGACAACTGCCTCGTCTCTTTGTCATCAGTGATCGGAGGTCCATACAACGAATCTTCTGTCACCAATAAAGCGTAAGGATTTTTCTTTAGTTTATCCACAGCATTTAATTCAACATCAGATAAGTACGGATATTTAAATAATAATCGATCACCCTTACTATCACTTTTAACTAGCAATATACCCATAAGTTCAGTGTCCATACTTCCATCTTTATTTTCTGAAAACATAGATAAAAAAACATATAAACTCTAAATCGGAGTAATTTTGGAAATTAAGATAGTACACTTAAAGAAAAATAAAAAAAGAATATCGTATACTGATAATTTTAATAATAATATAAAGAACATCAATTTCGAAAATAGTAGCTACCACTTTTTTTTTTTTTTTTTAAGTCGCGCTAAAAATTTATTACTATTCATTCACTGCATGATAATTAAAATGTTAACTTCACAACTTACGAATCAGGAAATTTGTGTTTTTTAATAACACACAAGCTTTTGCTCGTGGCAGATGTACTTTTTAATAGTTATTAGTATTAATATTTATATAAAAAAAAAAAAGAGAAAAAGAGACAAAAGATTTTTTAAGAACTAAAATCATATCAGACAAGGACATCTATAAATCCAAAAAACTGTTTATATTATTCTTTATTACAAACCAAAGCCCTATCCAAAATTGCAATTTACCTGCAATATCGGATATTTCAACTATTAACGTTGAAACAAACGGAACTGTATTTTTTTTTTTTAATTTCACTTCTTACTACATCATATATATCAAGGATATCTCCAAAAAATTACAGATCAGTTTAAGTGATTACCTAGAAGACCGTGCGCCTTCAATACATTAAACATTTTTAAAACGCTTCCTTTATTTAGTAAATTATAGGTATTCATAAAACTCTATTTAACCATGCAAGGAACACTGTATATGAATTTGATATTTTGAAAGTTTCTATAACATAGCAGGCAAACTATTTTAATCAGTAAACAGTTTTATGCCATAAAACTAGTTATCGTTTAGAAACAAGCATGGATGGCAAAAAATACGACTTTACAACCCACTAACATTTCTTATTTTTATAATTTTAAATAGAAAAACGTGCAGAATACTTTCAAACTTGCAACATGTGCAATTAATAGATTAAAAAAAAAAAATTACATACCGTAATATGCAACGTTCAACGATGATGTATTTCAATTTAATTCTTTTTGTAAAAAGCGAAAATTGGATGAAAACTTTTTACGGGAAAATATGCAACTACTAATTTCGATAAATCTTCCAAACTTTTCTTCGCAAAATACGATTGAAATCAGATTGTGGCTGGAGTGCAGTTATACAAATCTCGACCTGTACTTCCAAAAAAATAAAATAAATAAATAAAATTTCATAGTTACTAATGTAATAAAACAAAAAAAATATGAACTTTGTAGAAACGAGGTAGAATTGAAACGTTAAACAAATATTTTCACTAAGTTTGGAAAATTAAAATTTTACTTTTCTTTTACCATTAAAGTATATAATTTTTTTAGTAATAAAAAAACATGGTAAAAAAAAAAAATTTAAACAATATATTATCTTAACAATTTCCAACCCTAGAAAAATAAAATATTTTTCTTAAAAAATATGTATTTTAAAAACTAAACTTTGTAAACGTCGTCATCAAAACTAAGAAACCGCCTTCTGCGTAATATCTGAAATTTAAAAAATTTTAATATTACTTTTAAATTTTAAAATAAGAAAATACTTATCATTCTACATCTGAAATCATTATTTTTCTCATTCTAATTCCTATGTAAAATTTGCTAAAATATTTTCAAAACCATTCAGTGCAAAACTCTAATTACGTATATTACCTTTAATGAATTAACCTTAAACACTACAATTTTTATCTATGAACGCCAGTAGCGTTTCGTTGGCAATTAACATTACGCTTCAGATGACTAACCGGTTTAAATAATTTTTTAATAAAAACTAATTTCAATACAGACTTTTTGAAAAATTAAAAATATCAATTTCCGCACCACAGGTTTGACCAAATTGAAAAAAGAACGTACGTTCCATTAAATAAATTTTTCGACAAATTTCCATTATGAAACAAAAATTATATTACAAAATTTAAAAACGATTGATTTATTTAGGACGATAAGTTATGCAGAAATCTACACATCGAAAAACTTGTAGCAAAAATAACTGCAAACTAAAAACAATGTAAACTAATAATTATACTAGGAAACAGCTATAACATAGAAATTATCATTACTCGTTTAATCTTGCAGCAAACATATTAAAATTTTTAACAAAACTACACGAAAACTAACTATTCAGAGCAAAGGTCCAACTAAAAACATTGATAACAACTTAGCACTGATCGACTATGAGATATACTGATGGAATCACTCGGTTAGGAAATATCTCGAGATATCTCGATTACTATTGTTGTTATATACTAATCATTCGAATATCATTCAGTGTTTACATACGAGAAAATATTAAATAAGATAATCATCTTTTATTACGTGATTTGATTCTTTTTTTAAATTTCAAATTATTATTTATTTTAATTTTAACGACAGTTTTTGACAAATATCTTTATTAGCGAAATTAATAGTAACGACAGATTTATATTCCAAATTATATAATTATTGTGGATTACAGTTGTGTAAAATAATTTGATTATGAGAACCGAGAATATCTTACGAATGTCGATTATTCACATCAATTATGTAAAATATTATGAAAACTATGACATTTACTATTAATTGGTAACATAATTTTACTGAATTCAGATTTGTACATGCACGGATATAATAAAAAATGAATAAGAGACTATTCTTTTAAAAAATTTCTGTACAACACTTTTTTTATTTTAAAAAACATATTAAATTTAACAACAATAATATAAAAATGAGAAAATGATGTGCTTTTGTAAGGTGCTTATATGTATAATTAAAAGTTTTTAAAATGAGAACAAAAATACTTAAATTTATAATGGTATATAACTAGATAATAATTAAGATTCGGATGAAAATGTAGATAAAACATATTTCTACTCATATGTAAACTTACTATGTATATTTGTGTTTTTTATTAAAATAAAATATATACATACATCTGTAAATGCAAAATTTAATAATGATAAAAAATATAGAAAATATGAAAATGGTGTATAATTATGAAATGCTTATGTGATATATTAAAAGTTGTTTTAATTGAAAATGAAAAGCAAACTTATAACTATACGTAATTAAACAATAACAATTTAGAAAAATATACGTAAACATATTCCAAAATATTTATATGTAGAATGGTTGTGTACGTTTTATTAAAATTAATTTTATATATTAAATGAATTTTGATGTAAAAAATACAAAATTTACAGAAAATAACACTAAAATAACAATTATAAAATATATAATAGTTAAAGTTGGAATAACAGGTCTTAAGATTTAAATTATTAAAATTTTAGAAGATTTATTTATTTTTGAAATTTATATTTGAATTTAGAAACATTATTTCCTGTAATTTATTTGATTTTAGTGTATTTCGTCTATCATTTAACGTGTACATCCTCTTTGAAAATAATCTTTCACAGGGTACTGAGATGGCAGGTAGAGATAAATATTTAATAGCTAAAATATAAAGTTCTAAAAATACTTTCACATGAGCTTCCCAGTACTTACAAGGGATCATCTTGCCGTGGCAATAATTAGATTTCAATATACTGCTTTATGATTACCAAAGCTGATAATTTAGGTTCTGGTAATGATAACTGTTGTAATACATTTTTATCAAAAGATTTCTATGGATCGTCTTCATCAGTGTTTTTATTTGAAGTATTTTCTCTGGCAGTTATATTTGTTTTAATTTTAGGTTTATTTTAACTTATTAAAGATATTAATTCTTCAACAACCCATCGTTGTGCATTTGTAACGTTTTCTTCAATACCAAAGCCAGACTTTTTAAATCAGGGATCCAAAAAAGTAGATTTTGCTACAATTTTTGTAGCTTCTAATGATCCTGAACGGCGGGATATTGATAGTAAAAGCGCATATATATATATATATATATTTATTTATTTATTTATAAAAACATTTTCGTAACCCCTCCCGAAATTTTGGTCTAAATACAGCCCTGCTAGTGAGCAAATTTCATCCAAATCATTAGAGCCATTTTCGAGATATGCAAAATAAACTTATGCGCAAGAATTGCTCGTTTAAAGATATTAGGTAGATTCCTCAGTCGATTATATAAAGCACTTGGTTCCTAATTTTATAATCGATTATCAAAATTAGTAACTCGTTGATCACTCGATTATTAAAATCATTCGTAATCGCCCAGCTCTAAATAATAATACAGTTTTGTTTAAAATCAAGCCCCATGAAGAAATTTTTGGACAGATCGATTAAAATAACTTAATCTATACTTATAAGACATTACACCAATCAAATTATTTAAATTTGTTACTAATTTAATAAATATTTGATTTGCAATTTTAAATACAATAGCATTTAGAATATTTCCCTCACTTAAAATTGCAATTTATGTTTTCATGTTTATTGCTAATGAAAATATAAATATTCATTTTTTGTTAATGAAAAGTAAATGTCTTTAGAACTGTCGCCAGGAATTCATTTGATGGGGGGGGGGGTATGTGGACTACGGCTTCAGACAAAAATTCGATTCGGGGGGAGAAGGGGGAGGTATTTCGAACAATACGCAATATGTAACATTAAATAACATGATATTACATTTTTTATATTTTTTATTTAATTATTTCTACAAATATAATAATAAGATACAAACTATTTTCTAACACAGTTCATAATCAGTCATGTAGATTTTCAGACATATCTTAAAAGATTCAAAGTAAGAAACAATGATAACTGCAAAGTATGTGAAATTAAATTAGATACACTGGATCATACCGTGTTTAGAATGTTTAGCATTTAAACAAGTACAAAGTAAATTCGAGACAAGCAATGCATTTGAAAACTGCTTCAAAGACAGAAGCAATACTTGAAATACTATAAACTATATTAAAATGGACGTCGTCAGCGGGGGGCAGGGGAGGGCAGCTGCCCCTCTTTAGAGCCTTGAACATTTTTAATCAACTGGCCATGATGAGTATTCATAGATGCGTAATCATGGACAATTTGGAAAACTTTTATAATAAAGTAGTTGCCAGAAACCCACGAAAATTATGTTTTAATTAATATTTTATTCTTGATTAGTAAAATATTAGGCCTTTACAAATTATAAATTTTATTTTTCCTATAACTTACATTCTCTTTCTATCATCTTGCCCCTCCCCCTGGTGACTGGCAATTCATCTTGCTCCCCTCTGGCTCATTGGCTGGCGACGCCCTTGTATATTAATACAATAATGAAGCAAAAAAGTTTCCTCCTATCTTTGCGTAAACAAAATTAATAATTGAGAAAATGAGTTGAAACAGGGAGTTAAGAAGAATACAGAAAAACCGATTGCTAAAACACTTTCTTCCATATTTTCTGTTATTTACAATTAAAAGGAAAGGAAAAAATAAAATCCAAAACATTTTTTGGCGGGGGGGGGGGCTAAACACCACCCTGCTTACGGCCATGAATGTCTTAATTATCATAAGTAAAATAGTCTCTTGTTGATTTTCATATAATGAAGTTGTATAAATTTGGAACAGAAGATTATACTTAAACATATGATTTACATATTTTTGCAATTAGTACATGTACGGTTATCACAATCGAGGGCCTATTCATTAAAATTATAAGTCTGCAAAGGGGTTAGAAAAGTGTTGTTCGTATCAGTTGTTTCCTACGCGTTCCTGTTCGACACTTTTTCTATCGTTTGCGCAGCGGCCGTCGCGTGCCGCTGGTGATTGTGTGATTAGCACTTCACCATGTTGTTACGTACGCCGGAGAAATGTAAAAGTAGTTGTGCTGTCGCTGTCAGCGATAACAATGACGATCATTTAAGTAGCAATGATATGCAGATAGATGACGGTCACTTATCTCGGAAATCATCCGTTCGTCGTAATGTTTACGCGAGTTTACCAGATTCAGATCTTTCTAGTGAGAACGGCGATGATGCTTTGCAGTGGCATGCATCAGTGGAGCACAACGGTAGAAGTAAGACAAAGATGAAGAAACTGAAGCCGGTCTCGGCCACAATCACAACGCATAATAGCTTTGCATCGCTGGCTCCTTATAGTGGCCTTGTGCATAGCGTGCTGCACTCCGACCTAGCTGGCACTAGTACCAACGCTCAGACAACTGTTCGGCCGACAATGCGTCGCAATATTGATAACGCTAGAAAACTTCCGCTGATTACCATTGTTAATATCGATGGTAAGCTCAATTTGAAATGCCTGTTCGATAACATTAAAAATCAGGTTAAACACGAATTTAAAAAACGTAATTATAATCGGTTTAGAACATCCGTTTTTCTGTCTAATAATACAGACTTCGATAATATTATCGCATTTTTAAAAAAAATGAATACTCCGTTCTATACACATGTTCCGCGAGATTGCAAGCCGGTAAAAATGATACTGAAAGGGCTTCTGGCTTCATTCACTAGTGATGAGACCGAAAAAGAATTAAGGAATCAAATCGATGTTACGTCGGTTGTTCAATTTAGCCGAAAAGTAGAGGTCAACAGTACACTGCAGTTGCCCCTTTATCTTATAACTTTTCCATCTAATACTATCCCGCAGCGTATTTTAGAAATTAGAACGTTATTCTCGTGTATTATAAGGTAGGAGAAGTTTATTAGAAAAACGCAGTACCTTCAGTGTTATCGATGTCAAAGTTTTGATCATGTTTCGCAAAACTGTCAGCTCCCTGAGCGATGCGTGCGCTGTGGCGAAAGCCACTCCAGCTCGTTGTGTGGTGCACAGTCATATAAGTGCGCCAACTGTTCCGGGCAGCATCCAGCAAGCTCGCAGGAATGTCGCGTAATACAAAAAATAGTTAGCACTCGTGCTAAAACATTTCATGACAGCACGAGTGACAAAATTTCTCGATCAGCTAGTTTGTTTCAACAACGTATTGGCGCGAATGAAACTGTTGCGAGCCAAGCAGGCTTGTACAAAAACGTTAAGGTCAATGAAACTTATGCTAGTAAGGTCAGAGGTGCTAGTACTTCTCCCCGTGACGAAAATACGAATACTTTCTCTATTAAGGAAATTATCTCCTTATTTCGAGAATTTGATTTAAGTTATATTTTTAAAATAGTCAGGACAATTATAGATAAACTACGATGTCTTAAAAGTAAGGATGCTTTTACAAAATTGCAAGTAATTATAGAAACCGTCGTTAATTTATTATAAATGTCGCTAAATTTTAATACTCGAATAGTTGCGTGGAATTGTAATTCCATTAGAGACAAGTGTGACGAACTTCATGTTTTTGCAATTAACAACAAGATAGATATCATTGCACTATCCGAAACTAGGTTAGACAGTACTTGTAGATTCAAATTTCCCGGCTTTTTTGTTTATCGAAACGATGTTAGTCGTAGATGCGGCGGGGTCAGTATACTTATGAACAAAAGATGGCAGTTTGATCCTCTTCCCATTCCGCAATTAAACTGCGTCCAAGCTGTAGGCGTAAATCTACACACGGATAATAATAACACTATTAGCATTTTTGCCATATATATATAAACCCCCAAAATGTACGTACAAATTTGCTGATGATATTCTGTCACTGTTGAGAACTAATAATAAAGTCATTTTGATTGGTGATTTTAATGCTAAAAATAAACTATGGAACTGTTTCAGTAATAACAGGGCTGGTAATATCCTTTACGAAATTTCTTTACGTACTGGTATTTGTATTTCTGCGCCTAAGGAACCTACTTACTTTCCTAGCGCCAGGGGATTTCGAAACAGTGTCATAGATATCGTGCTGACGAAAAATGTTGCGATTACACCTCCCATATCATTAAGTTGTCTGTCTTCTGACCATAATCCCATATCTGTTGTCATAGTGAGTAATAAATTGCATGCTGTAGATAATTACATTCCTGACTTTCAAAATGCAAATTGCACGAATTTAGAAAATTTATTTCAGAAAATATTATTTTAAACGCGCGTATTTGCAGCGTGACTGATATCGATAAGCATTTGAACACTCTCACGAACTTAATCATTACTGCCGCTGAAAACTTAATTCCAAAGATACCAACCAATAGGTTACATAATAGTTTGCCTACTTATATGCTTGCGCTTCTCAAGCTTAAGAATTATATTAGAAGATTATACGTTAAGCTTCGTTTTACTAGCCGTTCATGGTATTTAAAAATTGGGTTGAATTATATTAATAATCTTGTCAGGTTTCTTCTATGTAAAAATAAAAATGATAATTTTAATCGCACGCTGTCAAATCTAACAGTAAAAGACAATCGCCTTTGGAAAATCTGCAAACTTTATACTAAGCAGCACGCGTTTCTTCCTCCTTTGTATGACGCATGCCTAGATAACTACGTGTATAGCGATTCCGCGAAAGCTGAGTTACTAGCGGCAGAATACTTCGCGACTCACACCCGAAATTGCAAACTTACGTCGAAGTATCAAACAAATAAAATCAATTCCACTGTTAAAAACTTTCTGACTCAGAATCATTCGGCCGATAATATTCTACTAGTTACTCCCAAAGAGATACGAGACAATATTAAAGTCTTGAAACCTAAAAACACTTCTGGAATTGATAATATTCCTGCTATTGTCATTAAAAAAACTCCCCTGTAAAGCCATTGTTGAACTTACTAACTTGATAAATGCTATGCTTAGATTTGGATATTTTCCTAACAGTTGGAAAATTGAAAAAATTATTACTCTCCCTAAGCCCGGGAAAGACACTTCGCAAATGTTAAATATTCGCCCTATTAGCATATTAAATAATCTCAGTAAGATAGCAGAAAAATCTATATTATCTCGACTTAAAATGCATTCCAACAGACATCACTTGATTCTTAACGTTCAGTTCGGTTTTCGTCCTGGTTACTCAACCACTCATCAGGTGGCGAGAATTACGGAATATATTTCGCATAATTACAACTGCAATAAACATACAGGTATGGTCCTATTCGATGTTGCAAACGCATTTGATACAACATGGCACAAGGGGATTATTTATAAAATGATTATATACAAATTCCCTCCTCATATTATTAATCTCCTTCATAGTTACTTGAGTAACAGATTATTCTATGTAATTGTTAATGGGGCTAGGTCGTCCACTAAAACGTGTTTAACTGGGGTTCCGCAAGGAAGTATCTTAGGTCCCTTTTTATTTACGTTATTTCTATCTGATTTTCCTAAGCTGAGGGAGGTGCAGGCCGCGCTGTACGCCGATGATACGGCACTTTACTGCAGTTCTTATATACCAAATGCAATTACAAACAAGCTGCAAGCGGGACTTAATTGCGTTTTGCGTTATTTTAAAAAATGGCAAATAGACATAAACCCGAGTAAAACTGAAGCCGTATTTTTCACTCGCAGGCGCCCCATCCTGTCCGCGGAAATAAAAATTAATTCCAAAATAATTAGCTGGTCGAATCACGTGCGCTATCTTGGAGTTATACTAGACAAAAGGTTGAACTACTTGGAGCATATAAATCAAGTGTTCATAAAAGCTAATAAAAGAATTTGTACCATATATCCATTATTCAATCGAAAGTCGTTTCTTAGCATTAATAACCAACTAATTCTATACATAACCTTAATTCGTGTCCTATAATAGTTTGCTATTCATGTCCAGTGTGGAGTTCAGTTTCTAATGCTAGTTATAGTAAGCTGCAGTTATTGCAAAACCGATCTGGTTTAAGATGTGCATTAAATGTCCCTAGAAGATACTCTACAATTGTAAATATGCATCTGACCACCTTAGCACTACTACCTTTTATATTAGAGATTACGTATTAGATTTAACAGGTAAATTCAGCGAAAAGTGTTAACAGCATGAAAATGAGTTAATCTCTGCAATTGGTAATTACGATTCTACGCAACTCGAGTTCATGTATACCAGGTACACAGGCACAGAAGGCTTAAACACAATATACTGTAGTATCAGTTATATTGTTATAACGTTTAAGTTTCTTTCCTTATCACAATTGTAAATCTTATTTTGACATGTATTATTTGTATTTAGTTATTTTTTTTTCTCGTCCGTGATGCACAGGGTTTTTAATTGCTTTTTTACCTGTTGTTACAATTTAAGCTGTAATTTATCATGTCTATGCATTGATTTTTCATTTCAACTTCAAGTCGTGCGGTAAGCTATAGTTGGCGGTACGCAATTATAAGTTATAATATTATTTTTTTTTCATGTTGTTCCTCGATTGTTTTTTGCAATAAAACTTCTTTCTTTCAATTTAAAGTCTGCAAATACCAATTGCAGATCTACCTTGAAAGCCAATAAAATTAAAAAAATTTTAAGTTGAATTCAAAAGTTGTATTTGAATTTTTATAAACCGCAAGGTAAGAGTCAAAGCCATATTTCAAATTTAAACAACCAAAAGTCGAAACTCAAGGACGTAAATCGTGTAAATTTAAACCTTATTATTATTCGGCTTTTAAGCGCTGCTGAAGATATCCGAATAAATATCTTGGAACTTCTAAGTTCTAACTCATCTCTAAGAAGATGCCACTTTATTCCACCACGTTAGATATTATAAAAAAGCTGAAGCTGAATAAAAGTTTAATACAACTTTTTAAAGAAAATAGCTTAAACTTTTGTTTTTAGGAGTTGAAATTTTGAATATAATTCAAGCTTTAGGCTTTTAGCTCACGAAAACATAAAATATGGCTTTGAATTAAGCTTATGACATTTAAAATAATGAGATTTGGGTTTATAGCTTTTCACTTTCAGCTGGCTTTCAAACCTTACCGGCTTATCCGCTGGTGCGGATATGGAACGAAACAAAAACAATGATGCGATCGTGTCGCATCGCAAATTCAGGCAAAGAGAGCCTGTTCAATTCTAGCCGTTCAATAGCTCACTTGCAAATATTTAAGACAATTGTGAGATGGAACGGGTGCTTAAATGTGAAGTATTGAAATTAGTTTTCGTTTTTTATTATTTAGAATTAAGTAACTGTAAAAAATGAATGTTTTTAGTATATTGTGTGTTTGCATTATTTACTGTTTAGCTTCTGCATTTAGTTGCAATGAAGCTGTTTGTGGAAGCATTGTTAGTAAATGTTTAATTACACAATCCTGTAAGTGTGATTTAAAAAATTGCACGTGCTGTAAGGACTGTTTTAATTGCTTAAGCCACCTGTATACAGAATGTTGTTCTTGCCTTGGTAAGTGATTTTCAAATTAATAGAATAGTTTTATGATACTGAACAAATTAATGTATTTTCATTTGTCTTGAGTAAGAATAAAATTCTTTTATTTATATTAGTTTGGTACAATTCATTTTTAATTTGAACTGATATAATTACTTATGTAGTGTGAAGTTTATGATTGTGTTTTTTCAAGCTTAATAGCAGGGTGGTCGCTTTCTAAAATAAAGGGGAAAGTCGGGGAATTTAAAAAAGTTACAGAAATATTTATATGATATATAATGCATGGAACTTAGAAAGGATTAAGAGTGACTGTAAAACTCTTGTTTATGTGTACATTTACTTTGTACAGATAATAAAATATCTTACTTCACTTGTTGGTGATAGTCGTAAAAATAGGATTAAGGTGGTGATGAATCTTTTTCATAAATTTTATGTGATTTGCTATTTCATCCATGGAGTTAAACCGTGTCGGAGTGTACTAAAAAAACGTACTGCGAAATGTTTTGAGAAATTATGTACGATTTTTTCTCTGCGATTATTATTTTCCAAGTTAGAAAAAAGGCTGAAAAAATCCGAAAAACCGTCAAAAGTGAAAGAAATTTATTTTAAAAAAAAAGTAACCATCCTGAATAAGTTATTTAATTGACAGGTAAATTAATATGAATAGCGTATTATGTGATTTCAATCGTTTTAAATTAAAAGTTAATTATTTTTCTTTTTAATAGAAATGTGTCCTAAACCGAACCATACTTCATCCACACTGGGCAGAAAAAGTAGCGTAGAAGATATACTTCAACCGATACCATCTCTTTTCCAATCGCTCGTAACTGATCACGATCCTTTAGAAAGATGGACTAGCCTATCATTTCCTGTGGATTATGATATCACTGTTTTAAAACCAGAATTTAAACCTCTTTTAAGTAAGTAATTTTTAAAAATATTTACGTGATCGTTAATTCTTATTATTAAAAATAACTGATATTTTTTTATATCTGAAGATTTTTGTTCGTTGGTGCCACAGATTGTAATTCGAGTAATTTAAATTACCTAGAACTTCCATTTTAGTCATATTAGTTGGTATAAGGAGAAATTAACTTTCGAAATTTTAAACGTTTTATTATTTGGAAATTTATGAAAAGTAATTCTACTTAGATTTCTTCTTTTTTTTTTTTAAATTCTCTGTTAGTTTGCAATTAGCACTGGGATATGTAGCAAGCCTAATTTGGAATAATAATTTTAGAGAAATGCCTCATTCAATAACGAAGATAAGGGTTATTTAGGCACGTGAGATCTGCTGCAAGTTGTTCGGATGTTCATCTGGTTTAATACTATACGTTTTGATTTTTCTTTTGAATTCTTTCTGAACTAATTATACACTTTTACGTCTTCATACAGTGTCAAATTGCTCGAATTCCAAGGGGCATTAGCAATAATTCGAAGTATTTATTTTTGGTAACGTTGAATAATAGCAAAATTGCCTTTTTTATTTTTGCACAATCCCACAGGTGACATCCATAATTCCGCGCAGGTTTTAATATTTACTTACATAGTAATAGCCGTTTTTTATGGAAATTTTAAATTTCTTTTGAGAAAATCAAGACATTTTTCTACATTTAATATTCAATTCGTTTCGTTTTCAACATTGTGATTCCTCCTCATCAGTTTCCTATCACGGTGAATTCCGAGATACTTACTTGGTCTTTAAGGGGAACTATTTAATTATTTATAACGATATTGTTAACAAAGCCAAGTTTCTCGTTTGAAAATGTTAAATGTACAAATTTTTTCTCAATAATTGCAATTTTCCACTTTTTAAATTACGGGGACATTTTATTAATCGCTGAAACTTCTGATTTTAAATTGGCCTGCGCAGTTGTTGGAGTTTTTACCCCGGAGATGCAAATTTGATATTCCTCGAAGCATTAAGTTTTTTAACTGAATTAACGAGGATAAAAACTTTTGATAAATATTTTCCAAATTCGTCTGCTTTTTCTAGGTCGTTTCAAGCCTAATTTCCATTTAATTTTCGAATAAGATAAACGCTCTGCATTGGTTTTTTTAATTATTCTCTGTTTTTCAAAGTTTATAATCATTACGTGTCAAAGGAAATAAATTAGACAAATATTCATTAAAAGTTTTATTTTTTAGATTTCATTGTAACTCCTTAACGTGTTTAGTCGGTTTAGTGTACTTTCATCCATAGACTTCTTGAATCTTTGCGCCAATTTTTTTTAAATTTTTTTTTCAGCGTCGCCTCTGTCCGTATTTCTCAGGCTAGTATAGATGTATCTGGTATTCATTAATATGTGGAATTGCTGAATATGCTGCCTATTGAACACTTTTAATAACTTATTTTCTAGTTGTTCTCGAAATTTATTCCAATCTGTACAGTTATTATGTAATTATGGTTTTCGTAATTTTCGTATTATTTCGTTTTCAATTGCAAGCACAACTGGAAAATGATCGGATGAAAGACTTATTTGTGTTTATATCAACGAAATTAATAACTAAAGAAATTTAACAATCGGGAATTTTTAATAGATCAGTAGACCCCCCCCCCCCCCCAGTATGTTAGTATTCCTGAAGGGTATATATCACATCAGTTTTCATTAATTGCAAATTTTAATAGTTCGCCACAAAGCACCGTGTGATTCTTGATCCTTAAAAAAAAAAAAAATGTTTGAATTAAAGTTGCTTCCAACTATACATGCGTTATTAAGAGTTTTGAAAAATTAATTAAATTGTGACTTCGTAATATTATGTCTCGGAGAGCAATAAATAGCTGAAACAAAATATATGTATTTTGTTCTCTTTCTGCAATAAAGCCTGTGTTACCTGTAGTGGTATTGATATTTTTGAATCTCATAATGTTTTATTTTTAACCATGGGCAATACCATCAGGATGATGTGTGAAATACCAGTTGTATCCTATGAAATTAATATATTTAGTACTTGTCAAGTGGCGAGTTTCCGATAATAATAATGAAATATTCAAATTCTTTAAAGCAATAATCTTTGAAATGTTCTTTAAAACACTGTTCGCATTCCGTGTGACGATTTTTAAATGTCATTTCTTGTTTATTATAGCCGACATGATTGTTTTTATAACATCGTTAAGTAACTGATTTTGCTGATGTAACATATCAGTAAAATGATTTTTGATTTCGCTTAAAAATAATTGAAATAATGCGGTAATGTCATCGTTATTTATTAAATTATTTGGTCTTTGCCGTTGCTGTAATTTTCGTTTAAAAACTTGAACATGTCCCGTGATTGGTGTGGTTTAATATTTTTATTATTCGTTTGTGGTTGCAAGTTTTTCGAATGGTAGTAATCAAGTGCCATATGATTATTTAAATTCTGTCTAGTGTTTTTTTTCCCGTATTCAAGTACTTATATCTAATTTGTTGCAGTTTCCTCCTGTATGTTTCACTACCTTTGTAATTCGATATGTGATTTCTACCACATTTAGCACATGCTGGAAGTTCTGTTGTCTTTTTATTGCAATTAATATAGTTATTTGAATTAAAAATATTCAAAAAAATAAAATTAATCGAAATATATAACTCATGTAAAAAACTCGTAGTTATAACAACTTCTAACGGAACATGATAAAAACTACTAAAAATTCTATTGTACACGAGGAAAATATTGAACAGCAGTTATACAGTGAAATGAGTTTACTGTAAGACAAGAAACTGATTATATGACATCTCATCCATTCATGATAATAGACCGGTTTCTTCGATTTTGAAGTGTCTATAAATTTCATATAAAGTCAATTCTTAATATTGCTTTGAACTGCTGCTAACATAATTTTCGGTGCATAGTATTCCATCGTATTTATAATGTGTATAATGCAAATAAACATACACATTCGTACGATTTTGCTATTATATCTATGAAATTTAACGTTTTGAACAATTTATTTCTTTACCTGATGTTGCAAAAGTTTTGTAATATGGATAAATAAATTACGCCATTTTCTGATGCAATAATAAATAAAATCGGCTATACGCTATCTTTAATAATCGTGAATTTATACGATTCAATAGAAACAAAAGCAGCCAGACATGACTAAAAATTCGAATTATTTCACGGTATTTTAATATAATTATAAAAGTAAATAAATTCATTTTACGTTAAATATGCACTAATGATTTTACTGAATGTTAAAAATTTACATTTCTAGATCTCATAAGGAGATGGGGGGGGGGGGGGTATTGAAATTACAAATTCAATTGCTTTTATTAAATTTTTCCTTTTTTGTCGCAAATATCATTTTTAATCCCGTAATTTAGTCAAATTTCAACGGATTAATATCAATTTATTTTTTATCGTGAAATTTTAAAAAATTCATGGCTAAGAGATGTTTGCAAATTTTTAAAAATTATGAAACAAAATACTATTCTTATTGAAAATATTGTAATGTTTATATGAAATGTACTTACAGGTTCAGCAAATCCATAATTACATAGTTTGAAATTATGAACAATTATTAAATTAATGCCGGCAACGAATTCATTTTTTTATTATCTAAAGTATACTTTTCCCCCTTACTATGTGTTAATTATTATAAAATTGTGTTATTTAACTAAAATAAGATCTTAGAATTTCAAGTGTCGTAGCAAGAATTGTATCTCATCTTGTCGTAGAATATGATCGAAAATCATGTTTATCATTTACACAGTTTGTCGGTACACTCCACGTAATTCATTTTTTCTTTTTTTTTTTCTTTTTTTTTTCTTTTTTAGAAAACAATTTGCAAGAGGTAAATCCGATGAGAGATATTATAACGGTGAATTGTTCAGTAGCTTACATGAGCGAATGTATGTCATGGAATAAGTGTAAACTTACATGTCAATCAATGGGCGCTAATAGTTACCGTTGGTTTCACGATGGCTGCTGCGAATGTGTTGGTGACAAATGTTTAAATTATGGTATTGCAGAAAGCAGGTAAGTTAGTTTTGAAATGACACACCTATGATGTATATAATACACGCATTAATTTCCAAACGTGTTTTCGATGATGGAAAGTATACTTTTTTTCAAACTGTCAAATGAAAGTCGATGTGTATTTAAGACATAAAATTCATCTATTTTAAAATTGACGAACATTGTAAAAGTGAATGAAAAAATATGCGGCAAAAATGTTTTTATTCTATCCGTTTTTTTAATTTTTTTTTCAAACATCTAAAATGATCCAAATAAAAAGGCTTGTAAAATTGAAATGCAGGCTCCCAATTTTATACATTTTTTCAAGAGCGTCACAAAGTTTCTGAACTTTTGTTTACCCGTTGGGGGAGAAAGTTACTTTTGAATTGGGAAGAGTATATTATAGAAATAAAGAATAGGATGTATGAAAGATGGGAAGTTATGGTAAACTACACTATTCGACGACGATTGTGGTTCTCTACGATGGGGTAGAGAGAAATTATATAACATATGTAAATAGATTAAGAGTGGGGCATTGTTGGACCCCGGATAAACTATGCCAATCGCAGGTATATTAAATAACGAGAATTGTAATAATTGCGGGGAAATTAAGAGTCTGCAGCATTTAGTGTGACAATGTATAGAATATGAGCGGGAAAGGAGGAAGTTCATTAAGCTTATAGTTCTGAAGCTGTATACCTGTGATAGTTCTGGAAATTGTAGATCAGCCGAATTCGTACGAATGTAAATACTTACACAATGTCATTAAAGCCGCGAAAATAGAAATTTAAATCAATTAGAGAGAAATGGCCAAATCGCGAGGGCTGGGCCAGAGGAAAAAAAGAGAACGTTACTTATTTCATAACGGATGTTGGCTGACAAATGTGTTCTGGCTTTCTCGGTTTAATATTGTAAATGTATAATATCAGAGATATCTTCAAGAAAGAAAAATTATGGTGCAAGAGATAGAGAGAATGAAGTGGCTAAATAATGGACTTCTGATGCGAAATTATTGTATATTTGAAATGTTTTTTTCAGTGGCACTAATCGTGGACATATAACATGTTATATCGTCTTGCTAAAACTACGTGTAACACTATTTTCGCTTTTTTAATCATTTCATTGTTTCAATTTGTGTGTTGTTGTTTTTTTTTAAAAAAAAAAAAAGTGAGAACTGATTACGTTAAATTTGCTTTTGAAAAATCTTTGGTTTTTGTACATTTTGAATTACTGACAACTATGTTTGTTTACTAGGTCAAATAAATAAAACTGAACATTTGGTCTGAGATCATAAAATTATTCGAGAAAATTTCGTTGTTCTTAAATGTAACATAACCATAAGAAATAATTTTCTGGCTTCAATATCGAACGTACCTATTGGGCCAAAAATTTTTTATACCAATGGTTTAATGTACACCTCTTGATTTAAACAATTCGGGAAAGCTGTATGTTTCCTTCCTAAACTACCTGGACTTTTAATGAAAGTTGTCCTTTTTTTTTTTTGTTAGGAACTATGTTTTTCGAAGTAATATTAAGGATCGCTGTACACAAAACGCTGTATTGTATCGTGCGATACAGCGATGAAATTGTATTGCACTGGTGC
Organism: Icerya purchasi; assembly: GCA_039619475.1. Classification (NCBI taxonomy): domain Eukaryota; kingdom Metazoa; phylum Arthropoda; class Insecta; order Hemiptera; family Monophlebidae; genus Icerya; species Icerya purchasi. Next base: position 233,367,253 of record CM077116.1, read on the forward strand.
TATTTAAATGACACATACAAATAAGCATTGGTACCGTTTATATAGATAAGTTGTATTTCTTTAATTTTGTGAATTAACTGAAAAGACCGTTGACAAAATTTTTTCTTCCGAGTGTTATTTTTTATTTTAAATTGCAAGTTTGTTTTTTATTTTACAATTGTTTCAATAGGAAATACCGGGTTGGAGCACGGGAAAATTTCATTTTATTTAAAAAAATTTGAATTGAATTACAACTGTGCATGTTTTAAGAAATTTAAGAAAATACATACACTATATACAGGGTAAAAACGTACCGTGCTGTTGTATTGTTTTGTACGTGGATATATAAAAACCATTTAGCGCCGCGATGAAACGATTTCGCTTTCGCCAATCGCGTGTTACAATATCTCGTTCTGTGTGCTGCGACCTTAAATTTTTACAAAATACGAGACACGTTGAAATTATAGATTCTTTATTCTTAAAAAAGTTTCGATAACAAATACGCTATACTCAACCAACTACTCGGGCATGATAAATGAATATAACGGTAACGTAAATTATAAAAATCGTTTCTTTACACGGTACCAAACTCCTCATTTTTTATATTGGTGCATCGAAATTTTTTTAAAAGGCTGGGTTTTTTCTGCTGCATCTCCTCTGTATTGGAGCGTATATAATGTTTGTGGGGGAAAAAATCGTTCTGCAAATAAAAAATTGCGCGGTTTTGTAATATTACGTCAAGCCAATGTACAACCTTGTCTATTGAGTTTTAAACAGATCCGACAACAGTCAATGTAGTTTGTCTTATTTTAGTTCTCATGTGTGGCGAACCGTGTGTGATAGTAAGAATGTAGAGTTCCACTAGGAAGAATCAGTTCAGTTGAAGGAACAAATACGGCCTGAAACTCATTAAATTGTTGTAGAACGGTTACGGTTTAGATATCAGAACGATTGCCTAACCGATCGTTCTTTTTGTAGTAAACGAATATACGGTTCTTCAAATGAACGATTACTTTGGGTTGGCTCATAGCGGATATGATTACATCTCTAAGTAGAATATAGTTTTGACTATCAGTTTTTAATTCGTATTGTTAAATTTTAGTATGTAAAATATGTCTAATGGTTCTTACTTTAAAATATTTTTCAAAGTTTTCAAATTATTTCGCTTTATCAGAACTTTTAATTGTTTCTTTATATTTTTTTATTTTCAATATTTACTTTATATCGTGATTTAGATGCATAATTAAGATTATTCTACTATCGAATACTAATAAATTTAACAACTGTGTATTGTCAACTATTTACGGAGAATAGAAAAGAGCATTTTTCACAAAATAGAATTTTCATCGCCATATAATTATATCGTAATCCGCGTATAAAGGGCATTTTGTAGACGAGAAAGCAGTATGATATATTCTATTTTTCTTTTTACATTAGAAAATTCTCTCTAAAATATCTCATGATGGACTTTAAGCTTAAATCAAGCCGCTATTTATGAAGATTTGAGAGATTCCATTTAAACTCGGAATAGATGTGATATTAATGATGAAACAAAGTTACTATTAGTCATTTCATTTTTCTTTACACTTTAGAAATTGTATATGTCGAACCTAATTTATAGACACTACTTTTTACAATCGAAAATTTAAATATAAATGTGGAGAAAAGCAATATCTGCAATAGTATTGAGTTAGCAGTAAATGTTGTGTCGAATTTATAAAATGCTAAATAATAGGTTTTTGTTATTGTGCGTGTAAACATAGTATTTTCTGGAAAATATAGACTTTAGCTTTTTTATGCAAAATTATTTCAAAATTATTTTTTCTGCGAAATATCTTTAACATTTTATTTAGAAGCCATGTCGGTTACAGTCATCAATGTACATTTACCAATTACAAATATTGTAAAATCTTTTATCCTGAATCCTAGTTCTTTGCTTTTGATTTAGAATCATTGCAAACTTGTTTTTTTTTTTTTTTTTTTTTTTTATTATTTATTATTAATTTTGAGTGCAAATTATAAAAGTTGCAAATAATTTATTTTGACAATACGTTTAGGATGACAAGCCGGGAATTTTGATATAAAACCGGGGGGGGGGGATCATTTGAAGCAGATAATGCATTTTTTAATATACATCACTCAATAATAAATTACGAAGTTCTTTTTTATTAGTATAAAATATGCTGCGGAGGTCAAACATTATCAATAACAAAAAACATTCCAGTCTTAATACAATTTAACTATAAATTTTCGATTAAAAGATTTTGTCTATTTTCATGATGAATGTTATTTATATTTATTGCCAGTGCATTTTAGTTAACATTTTAATGAAATGTTTAAAAATTTTTTTTTATTCCGCATTTAAGTTTATGGAGAGGGTTGAACCCTCTACTTTTGAGAAGCTTGACCTTCGCAAACCCCATGTGTGATTACAAATGTAAATATTAGACGTCAAATAAATTTTAGAAGTTAAAACTATTTAAATAAGGAAGGGGTAAATCAGCCTGTTATAAACATTATTATTAATTTTTGTAATAATAAAGTAAGCACATATTGCTTGATTTAGTTAGTGGTCATTATAACGTAAAATATTTAAAATGTAAATAAAACAACTCCAAAAAACTAAAAAATCTACTTTGGAATTTTTTTTGTTTGTTCTGATATTTTATTTGCTTTCGCTTCAATTTGTTGGGTTTGTTATTATACAAGTGAAAGAATGTTCGTGGAAGTTCTTGTACAATTCTAGCTACCAGGAAATCGGGAGAATTTGGACCGGGAAAACGGGGAGTTTAGAAGTTATATTTAAGCGGCCACCATGCGTTATTAATTACACTAATTGCCCTTTTACAATCTCATTTATATTATTTTTTTAAAAAAATTTTAGATGTTTACACTGTCCGGGAGAGAAGGAAATTGTTCTTCCAGATGAGTCTGATGCTGATTATGGGGAAGATGACCAACATTCGCCCGGACTGAATTAGTAACAAAAAGAGTACTTTTCTCTTAAATACGATAGATTATTGAATTTCATTTTTATATATATATATATATATATATATATTATATATGTGTGTGTGTGTGTATGTGCGCGCATGTATTAAGTCGATGTAAACGTTGCCATGTATTTTAAGTCAAAATTTGCTCTCTAATTTTATTATATTTTTTTTTTTTTTTTACTTTGAATCGAGTTTACATTTATTGTTTACGGATTCTATTAGACCAAGTGTATTTTTACTTTATGGTATTCACGTTTGTTACTATTTAAATATTTTATATTAATTAATGTAAGTAAGTTTTATGATTTTTGAATTGTTTTTGCTCGTACTGAATTTCGTGTTTCAACCAAAAAAGCATTGACGAATGGCCAATTAGATGTTTTTTTTTTTAAGAAGAAAAATAGTAAAATTAATTAATAGGTTATATCTTCATCTATACCCACTAATCGTTATAAAAAACATTTATGGCATAATATTCTATTTATATACGCTGATAATAATCGTGGAACAATGCATAAAGTTTTTCAAATTTCTAAATTTAAAGAAGAATTTAACTTCAATTTTCATTTCAAGCCTGCTTTATATTTCATTTGACTTTTTCTTTTACATGTATCTTTTTTTTTTTTTTTTAATAGGAATTTTTAGTAATAAACGAATGACTTCAATAATTTTGCCTTGGAAAACAAAAATCATTTTAGTTACCTCCTAACATATAATTATTTACATTATTAACTATCGGCGTTGTATTAAAAACAGTTTGTGTCTTCCTTCAATACTGATTATATTCATTAACATCAAGAATAAAATTTCAATTAACATTTTTCTATAAACAAATGCTCATTATATATACTCGAATTTTCATTCCTTTGTATGTTTTACTATATACGTATTGTATGCAAGTGAACATGTGAATATGTAATTTTTAAGTATTTTTTATAATATTTTCAGTATTATTTTGAAATTACAGTTAATGTATTTTAGGCAATAATAATTTTACATCCCTACATTTTTAAAAATAGAGGATTAAATAAATAATTTTATAAAAAGATTAATATTTTTCGAGTTTTTTTATTTGTTCTTTTATTATAACAATTTAAATTACTAAGGCAAGTTCACGTAGTAATTTTGATAATTACCTTTTTACCCATGAAAATTAAATTACAGGGTGGTTGATATACCAAACCATATTTGTTAGCCATATATCGATCACGGTGTGGAACGAATTTTCTAACGTTGTTTAGAATATGTTTCAGTTTTTCGCTAATAAAAAAAAACCCGATACTTATGGAACAGGTCCTTCGAAACATTGGAAGAAACTCCGTATCGATCGTGTCATTCTGTTTTGTAAAAACACTTTGATGTTCACCGTAAATGTGTGCAATAAACAATTAAAGTTTTTTAAATAATAAAAAAATCAAAAAATTATAAGCTTCCTAAGGTTTATCAGAAATATTAGTGAACACAGATAAAACTTTTACAGATGCTGAGCTTAAGGAGTTCCTTTCATTATATCGCTGGCTTCCCGCCGTTTTAAGTAGAATTTTCTAATCTAAAATTAAAATCACTTAATGTTCAGTAAAGAATGTGTCAGTTCGGTATCGATCAATAATATTCTGCAAAATATGCATATGATTTGGAGTTAACAGATTACCATATGTCTAAGCAGGGGCTTAATCAGTCCTCTTTTTGTCCACACCTGGATGATCGAGATAAGTTGTCAGACGCGGACCATTTATTTTTCGAATGCAGCCGATACAAAAACACTCAAACAATATAAAATTCATTGATTAATCTTAGAGTAGACGTTCTATGTAAAAATAAGTTCGCTTTTGGCTACAAATAATATCGCCTTATACTGGATTTTATATTCATTTATAATGTCTTCAAAAATTGTAATTTAACCTTGCTCTAATATAATGGCCAATGAGTTATCTTGAACATAAGCCCCTCCCCCCACAAAAAAAAAAAAAAATTAGAAGCAGTAGATTTTAATACGAGCACTAGGAAAAATGTGTAGCTTTTAAACGGTTCAAGGTATACGTGAAATTTGAACGTTAAATTCATTCTTTTATAATAATTTTGTAAAAGTAATTCAATAAAATAATCTTTTTCCGCTCTTTTTTTACTCAGTATTTAAAAAAAAAAACAATTTATATTGCAATTCGAATAGAATTATTATGAACCTTCTTCCCCGGTACAGTGGATATAGCACTCGCAATAATGTTATAATTAGTCTGAAGTTATCAAACAACAGCGATGTTATTCTTTCAGCATTTGATGTTATATACGTAACTAATTAATTGAAGATCCTTATGTTGCTATCCGCTAGCCTAAGAGGAGAGGGTGTGTACATAAATTTTACCAATTGTTATATTCAAGTTTAATGAAGAAAAACACTACTCGATGTATTCCTAGAATAATTACCGATTTATTATCGAATTGTAATCGATCGTACTATTATATTGTCTCGGTTACGAGTTTATTAATTATTTAACATATCTAAAATTGTAAAAAAATGTATAGTAATCAGAGGAATGGAAATATTACGTTTATCGAGTGTAGGTTGCTGAATGTGTATCTGTGTGTATGTAATAGAATATATCAACGCGTTATAGACTCATATCTAATGTGTATGTATGAATATAGGGGTGCACATATGCAGAATTATGGTAAAAATATCTATACGTCATAATTATAAATACAGCCTATTTCTTTCTATATATTCTAAGATAGATTAATACGTATATCTGTCAGTATTGTAACATACCTTCATACAAATCCTACTACACATAAACACGTTTTTCCATATTAATACAATCGTAATTTACTATTTTACGAATTTCCTTTAAAAATAAAGGGTAAGAAGGGAACGCAATACGAAAAATTCCTCCAAAATTTAGGTTCTAAGTGTGAAAATTCGAACGTTTTTAGTAATCTCTGGAAATTTACCACTTCGTAACTGTTGCAATGACAAATTTTCCTTTTTTTTTTAATACTTTATTACTACTATTAAATAATGATAATGTCACCGTCAATGGAATTTATTGATATTTTTATCGATAATTTAATTTTAACATAATTATTTAAGTTTTACACGCTAAAAGTTAAAAAATAATGATACTTCCCCTTCAAAGGGCAGATTTGTACCGCTTTTAATTCAAAAAGATCGATATTTACCGTTTAAGGGACAGATATGAACCTCTCATAGTTAATTTTGTTCCGTAAAGTTAATTTTCGTGATGGTGGTACCACTTCTCCCGAGGGGGGGAACCCTGTCTGCTCTACCGGAGATTACATACTCCTCCAGGCTACTCGGCTTATTTTTGATACGGATCAAACAGGAAGTCTTGAATTAATTTTATCTAGTTAAAAATAATCACAATAGTATTAAATACTTATGTACTTTTTTTAGTGCATTTTTATTAAATTTTTAGAGTTAATTATGAAGTCGATGTTTAAGAAGAAGAAAAAAACAAGAAACAAAAAAAAACTATTATTTCACAATTTTTCGTGTAAATATTTTTTAGTTTTTTAGTGATTATTTATGAACAGACCAACCTAAAATGTTGCTACTTTTTCTTTTGCATAAAGGTGAGAGTATTAATTCAAGAGTAATGCTTAAATTCAATTGGTCAGAAGAACTAGTAAATTTTGCTTTGGCGGTTTCAAATTTAGTATTTTTATTCAAACCTACATTACGATGAGAAACTAATGCTGGTAAGTTACGTTCATTGGTAGATTACAATTTTGAGGGTTCATATTTTCTCTGAGTTCTAAGGAAATTTTTTTAGCGTAATTTTCGTTTGGTTATATTAAACAAAGGTGACGACGACGTCTCTTTTTAACGTTATTTAATTACACGGTCGGTAGAAAATAATACTCATCGGTACTTATATAGAACCTCTACTGACCATTACAATGTCTAAGAAACAAACAATCATTCCGATCATTCCGCAAAGTTAACAAATATACGTAGTAACGTAAAAACGTAATATTTCCAATAGTAATGAACTTATAATAAATGACGTTAAAACGTCTTGGAAAGAGATGAAAACAAATAACCGAATCCTAGAAGAAGCTGATGAATAAAAAAGTTTATTAAACCATATTGATTAGCGGAAAATAAACGTAATAGGGCCTATAATAAGGCACGATAATTCCATGAAAAATATAATAGAAAAAAGTTACAGGTAAAAGGGCGAGAGGAAAAGCATCTATAATATATAGTGCGAATCAGCGATTAAATATAAATAAATATCAAGAACTATGAAGAATGGCCATCGACAGGACACAATGGTTACAGCGACAAAGGCCATTGCCTTTAGTGAATAAAAATGGCGGTTTCAAATTCGTTTCCTTTATTCGATTTTGTACTTTAATCCAAATGATTTGTTTCCGTTACTTTCTTCCATGCTTCTATTTTGACTACCGGTTTTAGTTTTGAGATATTTCAATTTAAGTTTCATTTTTTTAATCGATGTATCCTTATCTCTCTTTTTTTCTATCTTTTTTTTCTTTCTTTTATTTGTTATAAATACTATGCGAATATTGCAATGCCTTTTTATTTAAAAAATTTACATAGTAAAATAATTAAAAAGCTTCACAGTTGAGTTACGAAGTGGTCAGTGGGCCAGCCTTTCTCTATGTATATATTGTAATGTATACACTAGTCTGTGTGTGGTGTTGATCGATGGTTAAATAATTCGGACTCACTTACGATCGCAGGTTTCTGTGTATATCAGGGGAGAGACTTTATATATTTTTAAATAATTTAAATTCTACTATTATTTTTGGCCTACGTTTTTTCTAGATGATACGTATTTAAGTATTATTACTGGCTGATATTTTCGTTAAAAAGGCATTTGACGTTTTTAATTTTGTATCCGTTATTCATTTCATTATGTTCCTACGATTTATTACGATTTATATGATTTTCTTAAATTAACGTAATAAAAAAATATAAATACAGTTTGCTACTAGTGTTGTGCTACCGTTCATCAAAGAAGTCACGGAAAGAATTGAAAGGATTTTACGTAAAAACAATGTAAGACCAGTCTTCGGTACGTGTATGAAAATAAGGAACATGTTAAGAGGTCCAAAAGATAGTTTACCTCGGTTACACTGTGCCGGTGTATACAAAATACCCTGTTCGTGTGGATTAAGCTATATCGGCCAGACTAGTAGGCTTATTGAAACCAGGGTGAAGGAGCACAGGGCTGATTGCGCGCATAGGCGGGTGCACAAATCCGCCTTAGCGGAACATCAATTGAAAACGAATCATACTATCAAATTTGAGGATAGTGTTCCTTTAGCTAAGGAAGTTCACACCGGCAGGAGGTTGGTTAGAGAAGCCATCGAAATTGAGAAATGGCCAAATTTTAACAGAGAAGAAGGTCTACGTGTTCCCACGGCATGGAAACCAGTCATACGGTTGACGAACTTGCATCTATAACGGCGACCAGGTAGGTTTCATTTTTCTTTTCCAACTCTGGGTTATTTGGTTTTAATTTTGACTATGTCTCTTTAGGTACCTTGACGTCCGCCACCGCCTTTCACTTCTTCTTGGTCTTTTGTTCCCACATCCCGTCAGTCCGAGTGGTTTCTTCTTTCGGTTGGATTTGCTTTGTTTTACTTCGTTTGGTTAAGCTTCCGTTGGTCCCATGCCCGGGGCCTTGCCCTCTGGTGCTTCTTCCGGATAGGTTTCGAGTGGGTCCTCAGGTGAGGATTCCAAGCAATTTTCAGGTAGTTCCCAGTCCTGGTTCAGGTAATTCAACTGTTTCTGTTGTAATATTTTATATTTTTGTTCTGTTCACTTGGTTGTTCCGTGCGTTTCCAACGTTTTTAGTTTTATTTTTTATAAGTTGTTATTCGTTTTTCCCCCCTGCCCCAACTGTGACCCGATGTTTTTTGTTCCTTTGTAAATTTTTCTAATCCTTTTTTCTCATATGTTTTTACATTTTATTATCTTCGGTTGTTATGCGTTTTGTCGGTTTTTCCCGTTTAGATTTTGTTCCTTTTTTTTTTTTTTTTTTTTTCTTTCATATGTTTTTATATTTCATCTATCTGTTGTTATGCGTTTTGTCGGTTTTTCCCGTTTAGATTTTGTTCCTTTTATTTTTTTTTTTTTCCTATGTTTTTATATTTTTATCTATCTGTTGTTATTGCGTTACGTCGGTTTTCCTGTTTAGAGGTAGTTTATCTGTTTTGATTTGGGTTTTTCATGATTTCTGATTCTTATTTTAATGTTATTGTCGATCGCAATTTTCGCTCCGTTCTTCAGTTTGCTTCTGATGATGGCCAGTGTAAGCTGGTCGAAACGTTAAGCGAATAAATATCTTTTTAAAAACACAGTTGTTTCCGAAAATTATTTATCATGTACTATCACTGCGAAAGCTTTAAATTTTTAACTTACTAGTTTTTATGATGCACCGGATTCTAAGAAAAGTTTAAAGTTCGTAAAATTAATTGCAAAAAATGAAATGGTATGCGTAACTAAAGTAATTAAAAATTTGTCTATACAAAAGCCGTTTCTAAACATTAGTGACCGTTAATGGAAGAAGAAATACTTTTTTCTTTTGTTAAATTTTTTTCCTGCAAAATCGAATACATTAAATTGCAATTGCCAGCGGCTGCTATCAACAAAACGAACAAAAAATCGAGAAAAAATCTGCATGACTGTCGCGATAGTCTAGTTGCTAGAGCGCTTGACTTCCGTTACGGAGGTCACGGGTTCGAGTCCGGGCGACGACAGAACTTATTACAAAGAATTAAAGTATTCGCTAATAACCACGTGGAAGGCAATGGCAACCACCACGTACAACATCATTCGCGCGCTGGGTCAGTACACAGCAGACACACACCGGACTGTATTTGTATATCGATAAATCAAACGATTACTAATTATTTCCGAATGTAGTCTTGCGTGTTGTGTACACCCGCTTTGCGTATAATAATTGCCTGGTACACAACCTATATCGGTACAGCTAAAAAGTGTACGAATAGGTTGTCCACCAATCGAATGGTTGAAGAGATAATGACGATGATGATGATATGAAAGTTAGAAATTTCCAGTCAGCGAAATAGTGTTTATAAAAAACAGCAGTGGGTTCGTTGAAGTATCCGATTAGCGTCTCTTCATTTTTATCGCTTTCATTTTAAAAGCATGGCGGCGGCAAATAACCATTTTCAGTGCCATTTTCCTGCATGTTGTATTACCCCGAAAGAAAAAACATATTTCGGCGGAATCTTACGGTTTTTTTTAAAACTAAATACGGGGGAAAACACAAAATTAAACGATAGATTTTATCGCGAAATATAAACAAATAAAACAGTCGTTTCTACGGAATTTATATAAATTTCAACATTTTCTTCTTGTGCCAAAATCTAAAAAAAAGAAAAAGTAAACTTCTTACCCAGTCTGCAAATTTGATATTTTATTTTAAGGAATAATTAACAAATCAGTTACATGGCGGACGATTAAAATCTTGTTTAGAACTGTCTTCTTATCTTTCAACTGTTAGACTGGGTTTGACTTTTATTTTTGTCAAGTTACTGCCAGTAGTTCTTCTCCCGTAATTTTTTATTTAGGTTATATACTTGTTTAAAAATTGTTAATGTCTGTTATGAGAAGAGTCAAATGATAAACTACAATCACATTAGTGTGTTACCACTGGTGCGGTAATTTGAATTAAGTTCTCTTCCACATCTTAGTTCATCTTATACCGGAGTGAGCAAAAGTCAGTGCACCGCTGTCGTAAATGGCGCGTGCAAATTTGTGCACTGACTTTTGCTGACCCCTGTATTTTTATAAATCGGTAAAGAATGCCAAAGATGATAGGAGAGGAGAGTTATAATAAACACCAAGTGAAAACGATTAAAGATTATTTATTTCTTTATATTTTAACAGAAACGAAGAACACGAGTCGGTAAACTGTCTACGTTTAGATTTAGAAATGTAACCATATTACACGCATGCGGATACATTATTTCGCCGTAATTCCGTCATAGCGGAAACAACACAATATGACAGAAAAATAAAACAGTTTTTGATACATATATAACAAAGTTCGACAACAGTTTAAAACTGATACAAATTTACATAAAAAATTCGCAAAATTGGAAATCGCAATTTCGTAGTATTTCTCAGTCTGCATCCAACAATTTCCGTTAATTCTCTTTCTTCGCACTTGCAATTACATTCCAGTTATTGTCGAATACCGTATCCGGATATTCCTTCGCATACGATATAAATTTACCTGTGAAATTTTGTGAGGAATATTTAATCGAAATCTACCATTTACATTTAAAAACAAACAGTACTTATTAAGAAAAAAAAATCGAAAAAAGAAAGAAGAAGCTATTAATGATTACCAATGTTCTCGCACTAAAATCTTTTCAAAAATGTTTGTTGACTAGTCAGGAATTTGTTTAAAAAAAATCGTAGTCATTGTTGTAGTACTAAATTTAAAAGCTGACGTTTATTTAAACTTTACAACGACGCGTTAGCGCAGTAATAGTTATAAGCTATTTACCAAACCAGAGGTGTCACAGGATTTCGCGAGTTGTCTCGTTGCCTACTCAAGTCGATATCCCCCAACGGTATGTACATACTACATACTCTTGTACACATCTAATATTTGAACTGAATACTAATTATATCAGAAAAATTTGAAGTGAACTGGCATTGACTCTTCAAATCCCCATTAGACGCTCTTAAGAATAGAGTATGAAAAGTTTATTTCCACAATTTCGCATATCCTATTAGACTTTACTTATTTATAATGTTACAGAATCCGAATTTACAGTCCAAATGTATCCGGTGAATTTTGGATTCGTATTAACACGTACCGCTTAAAATCCCCGATGAATTCAAAAATCAGTCGTTACGCACGATTTCATTAATGAAATTTCAAAGAATTATTTATGAAATGTAATTTTTACAATTCTTTTAAAATAATACAAAAACAGACATGGTTGAAAATCCATTTCGTCGGCAAGGCGAGAACATATAGTAAAATACATTAATAAAAGAAAACATTTTCAATTCTTACTCTATAAAAAAAAAAAAACCTGTGTTAATAAATTTAAAATAAAAAAACAAATGAAAATATTGTTGTGATCCCGGATGAATACGGGAACACTGGTCAACTACTTTTCGGTGAAAAATAGCAAAGAACGTTCAAATTTGATTTCGCGTTTATTTCACGTAAAAACGAAAGGGGTGACCAAATTACGCGGTAAGAAGTTTCTGCAATCGGACACGTTCGAAAAATTCGAATCCGAAATCAACAAAAGGCGATTGTAAGACTTATAGAATACATTTTCTCTAATAGTAACTCCAAAGTTTAAACGTCAAAGTGATATCGAAATAACAAGATCTCACGTTCACGGCGAAAACGTGGAAAAATACATCACTATACGGATTCCGGGGGGAAAATTGTTAATCACAAGTGTGGGAGAAGGAAGTTTTACCGCTGTTCTCATTAAAAGCTGTGATCAATAAAATCACAAATACCTTTTAATGGAGAAAAATTGCTAAAAAAAAGTTTTCAAACATTTAATTTTTTCAATGCATCGCACGGGTCTTCGAATTTTAAAATTTTATTACGATTTGATCATTCGATGTCTGCTTAATATGTATGAAGAAGAGCAAGAAAAAGAATAACGTACGAAAAATACGTTAAAATACTTAGGAGATGAAACTTTTTTGTGGCTATAAATTTAATATTTCAGATTATGAAAAAATGGATGGAAATCACGTGGCTTATACTAAAAACGAACTTAACGATTTATTGGGGTGGTCTGGTTGTAGGCAATTTTGGAACATGTTACGGAAGAGCTGATATCTATTTCATCGTGACTGATGCAACATCAGATTTTTCGGATCAAGGCACTCATAGAATTCCGGATGTTGTTAAGCAAGCGAAATTACTGCACATTCATTAACTAACTTCCACAGATAGTTGGCAAAGTAAATTAATCAGTTGAACGAAAGAATTTTCACTTTTTAATTTGTTGAAATTGCACAGTCCTAGTCTCAAAAGTGTAATTTTTGTTTGAAAAAATCAAAAAAAATCCGGGAAATTCATGCCACGCTGTCTTCGTAATAATTTTTATAGAAAAGAATTGCGCAACTTTTCTCGATGTCTTTATGTATTCAAGACGATTTAAACTGTTTATAGATTGAATTTTTTCACAATACTTTTGCTAATTCCAACAAACATGTAAATAATCCTTCTGGCGATTGTGCACATAAAGCGCGAAATTTTTAAGAAAGATCCATTACCTAAAAGTTAGAATGAAGATACTTCGTTTAATTGAATCCAAATGTTTAAGATATTTTGACGGTCGCTGTTAAATTATAAAATTTATGTTACATTCTTAAATTATCATTTAATGCATTAAAAGCAATTTTCGATTTAATACGTAGGTATTCGTTAACATTTTTTTGCTTCAAAAGAATGATATACCTAAACTTGAAATAGGAAAAAAGTAATTAAAGATTCGTTCGGTAATAACGTAAATCGAAATATTTTCTTTTATACCAAGTAGGAGCGTGTATATTTTAAAGCGAATAATTTTTTTAAAATTCATAAATACATCGATTTTAGGCAATAATCACTTGTAAACTAGACACATTTTGTCGCAAGTATTTTTACAGAATAATTTTTTAGAATCAGCACACAATGTAAACACCATAAATACTTGAATTTCATCAAAAAATAAAATTTCGAACACCTATATGTATAAAATATTAATCTATATTATAAGGCTGCAAGACAACTCGTTCTATAATAGCTAGGGAATTCATTTTTTTGTAATTTTTCCTCATTACGAAAGTTTCAAAAATGTTAAATTTAAAGGCCCAAATTTTTAGCTCACAATATCCTTTCTTTATCGCACACATTCGCTCTAAAACAAGGACTAATTCCTTCTCCTTTTCCAATCTCCACTCCTTTTATCATTAAATTCAACTTTAACCGTCTTCACAACATTGGTTCTTGCCTTTTTCCTACCTCAATCACGCCGTCACTTCTTTTACAATAACTTTTCACCCCAATCATATCTTTCTTTCTTCTTTGCTTTTTCGACTTTTCTTGTTAACTCTTCGTCGTGCACATCGCAATTGCATTTGCAACGCTGATCGCATTCTTTTTTTGAATGCAAGAGCACTGTGAATTCTATACTCTTATCTCTTAAGTTTGGATCTTCCTATGTCAACTATCCTTGCTCTTCCCTCATTATTTGTTGTTCTTGTGTTGGCTACCTCTATTTCCTCTGTGTACTTATTAGGAACCTTTTATCTCCTTTTTAAATTTTTCCACGAATTCCGGGTCATTTCTTTTGACATTGGCGTTCTAAATAAGAAAAAAAATGAAATGAAAGTAACGACGAACGCGAATGATTTGAACGATTATTACGCAGATTTTATGAAAAAAAACAAAAAACAATTTCAAATATTCATAATAAATAAATTGCGGATACAACTGTGTTAAAAAGAATTTTATTTGCTTAACGTTGCGACCAGTTTACACACTGACCATCATCAGAAGCGAACTCTCTTCTGATGATGGCCAGTGCAAGCTGGCCGAAACGTTACGCAATCAAAATTCTTTTGAACACAGTTGTATCCGCAATTTGTTTATTACGAGTATTCACCGTGAAAACTGTAAGCATTCATTAATCTAATATTAGTAACCGCTGAAGAAAATTTGAATAAAAAAATGATGGTTGATATCTCATTTTAGGGAGCATAAAATTCAAATATAAATATTTCTCCGCACACATTACCTTCTGCTACCAGTTTTAGTTTTTAAGATATATTAATTTAAACTTAATTTTTTCTATGGCTTCTTTTTTTTTTTTTTCTCTCTTTTTAAACAACTTAATGGGTACTGTAGTTGCACAGTTTTTAAGTACCCGGAAATCCTAGACTATGAAAACTCTAGACAAAAAGAGAAATGTGGTCAAGAATCGAGTGCCTCAGCGGTCTTTATGCCGATAAAGGATGCAATGTTATATCTATTGTTATGTATGACTTCTCAGCAAAGTATTTGAGGCCAAATTAGACACCTTCAAAATGTATACCCGTATAGGAAAATGCTAAGGATACCCTGGACACAGCAAGCAATCAATGTAGAGGTTTTGCGGCAAATTGGTAGAAAAACATAATAGAAATCTTACTACAATTAATATATCGTTTTTTGTCATCTTTTATATGAATGCCATCAAATAAAACTTCAGAATGAATTTCTGGCATGCAGTAAACGAGTTCCATTAAATATTGAAAGAGTGGCTTATTCATCTTATCTGAACACATCTGTAAAAACGGAGTTTTTCTATTAGAATTAAAAAATAAATTGAAAACTTAAAAAAACAACATCTGTTCAGCATGGGCGTCGCCAGCGGGGGAAGCTGCCCCCCCCCCTGGAGCCTTGAAACTTTTTAATTAACTGACCACGATGAGTATTCATAGGCGCGTAATCATGAACAATTTGCCAGAAACCCGCGAAAATTATGTTTTAATTATGATTTTATTCTTGTTTAATAAAATATTAAGCCTTTACAAAACTTATAAATTTTATTTTTCCTATAAGTCATATCCTTTTTCTATCATCTTGCCCCCCCCCCCCGTCTGGCGACGCTCCTGCTGTTCAGTATAATTCATAAAATAATTTTTTATTTGCTTACAAGAAAAAGCTCTCTCAACATTTATATTTTCTTTAGAAATTAAATATTAAACGATCAGTTTTTGTTAAATCATAAATAGATCACTTATTCGGTAAATTAAAGCTATTTTATAAGAAAACTTTTGCAGTATTCGAATTTTACGATTACCAATACAGAGTTACAGCTATATCAGTATATTATTTAAAAAACATTTGAACGATTTACGATTATAAATCTAGTCTCTTTTCAAAGGTACAGAAATATTTAGCGAATGAATGAAGCAGTCAACTTCCAAAGTATCGACATTTCTCGACCTTTCTCCTAAAGCACCTTTTTGATACATAATAAATACAATGTAAAAATATATACAATATTATCATAAAAATATACTACACCGACATGTTTTAAAATAAGTTACCCTCGTATTATTACGTGCAAAAAAAAAAACAAAAAAAAAAACATATTTTAAAATAAAATAATATATAGAAATAAATTAATACAACCGTAAGATAATTGCAGTCAATTTGAAATATCATTGTAAATATTATATTAAGTGTAATAGTAAAATTAATATCGTTGCAAATATTATATTAAGTGTAATAATAAAATTAATATCGTTGCAAATATTACATTAAGTGTAATAATAAAATAAACTAAAAATTATAAATGTACAAAATACAATACAATAAATCTGAAAATTATTACAATACTATTAGTGCTTTGCAATTCCAAATCGTGAAATCGTTATTCAGATAATACATTTTTTGTATTTATTTATGCAGTGTAAGTTCTAAATTTAGTAGTTTGTAATTATTCACGTATTTTAGAATCTACAATTCTATGTCCATGTTAAAAGTAATTATTATATTTATTCGGTATTAAATGTTTAATAACAGATGACTTTTCAATGCATTCATAACAAATTTCACAGTACGCTTATTATACCACCGGGCACTAAAATTTCCCCTCACTTTTTTCTTTTTTACTACTGTTACATGTTATTTTATTAATTTTCGTGAAGCTTCTTTTCCTCTTTTCCCATACGCTTTAAATTTCTCGTATCCAGGAAGTAGAAAGATGTCTTAAATGGGCTGGGCATAGTGAAATGTTTTTTTAGACATAAAGACCGAAAAGAAAAATAAATAAATACCGGATTGCGTTGATACATGATCGAACGATGCGATTATGTTTAAGTAATATACTATCAAAATTCATAAAACAGTATATTTAGCGTGTGAATATTTTCACAATTTCAATAGATAGATTACGTGCTGCTACTAGAAATTTGTGATACGAAAAGAATACCAGGAAAAATTATGACTTAACCAGAAAAAATGAACGAAATATAAATATTATGTAATTTGCGAAACTAATCGCCTGATAGTGCTACAGTGTCGACCATTGAGTCGTTAAACGACGTTTTAAAGACACTGTCTATGAACGTTCTTGAAGGCGTCGTTTTGTTGTTGTTCGACGATCGGATCAATTTAAGACTAAACAAGACGTCTTCAAAACGTTTTATGCTACAAGTATGTAGGTATTGAATTTCTTGGCTGCGTATTGATTGAAGCGCTTTCTGCAATTTACGATATATTTAAAACACACACACACACACAACCAGACACACACACACATATATATATATATATGTATATATTACCTGAAAAGCGAGATGCACCATTTCATCTTTACTTTCCGATTTCGTAATTAATATCATGGCCAAGAGACATTTAGTAAAATTCATTGTATTTGAATCAGTTTCCTGGAAAATATCACGAAACATTTAACAGTTGTTGCATGTTATAAAAAAAGAAAAGTTTGTTTATATGGCAAGGCCAATTTTAGAAGCTACTGCACAGATTAAAGTGGAGAACTATATCAATGAATTCAGCGTAATTTATTCAGCGTAATTTTCACAGCTTCATTTCATAATCAATAATCACTTTCTGACTCGAATTAAAGATATTAGATTCTTTGTAATTTCAATTATTATCCCTTCCCCGGATACAAAAAATTGCAACTCTTTCTATACGTTAAGAAAAGAAAAGAAAATTACACATAGCTTTTTAACGCGGCAAAAGTCGCAGAGGAAATAAAGTAAAGCTGTCAAGAATCATTACCACACGTGTATCAATTTGATGTCGAGTATATTTGAAATTTTTGCCATTTTATCTATGCTGTATTAATAAAATTTTTCCTTATAGCATTGGAGAGAAAGATTGTATATATTGAATTAAAGACAAATAATAAGTGATGGAAAATTAACGTTGCGGTGACGCGATTGACATTCAATGGATTTTGAAAAATAAGCGATATCGGCTTTAATACATTTTCAAATCGAATTGTTCTAAATGAATTAAACCAGTGCTTAACACATTGTGAGAATTAACGTTTCACTTGGACGAAATGAAAAGTTAATATGTGTTAACAAGATAACAGGATATCTTTATTGCACTTAATTAGCATATACGATCAGGTAAAAGGAATAAAATACGTAGTGTAATGTCAAACCACTGAACTGACTAATATCTAATGAGTTATGTTGTACAATTAGAAATACCGTCCAGTCTACGGATTTATATGCCACCGTGACGAATTAAAGATACATTAATAAGTAAGCATTCTTTATCAATGAAATTTTAACCTAAGATCAGAGTGTACAGTAATTTATTTCAAATTATGCCATTTGGTACAAATGAAATAACGTTAACGTAATTTTATGTCAGTTCCAAAGCTCATTTTGTAGACTATCATGCAACTGAAAGTTTATTTCTAGCTGAAAATTAGTGGTTTTTGTAAATACATTTAATGCTAATTAGGTATCTTCATTTCTATCACTAAACACATATTACTATGAACACCTACCTGAAGCGATTATCGTACGTTCTCGGGCCGGTTTTAGGTTCTGACATTAATTGTAAGTAAGCCTAGATTCCTTCGAAATTTACGCATTCGTGGAAATTGATTAATAATAGGCAAAACTATTGTAAGCATTAAGTTTTTTTTTTTTTTTTTGATGAATAAGGAGTAAAAGAAAGATGTAATTTGCGGTCGATAGGTGAGAGATTCTACTCGGAACTGCTTGCAAAATATGGGTAGGAAGAGTAAAAAAAAAAAAAAAAAAAAAAGAGAAAAATAAACAAAAAATTTATACAAGAGATTGATGTGATCCCGAAAACAGCTGCGAATTTCCATTTTTAATGGGACAAGTGACCGAATAAAAATTGGTCCGTAAAAAAAAAAAATTCGACAAAATATCAAATACAACTTCAGCAATGAAACGATTAGCGACTAGAAAAAAATGTAAAAGTTACTCTAAAATACCGGGATGGCGCGACGATATAACAGACAACAGTACATAGCGTGGTTTCTGACTAGATCCACGCAAGTTTGTCCTAATCAACTCATTGTTAGTAACGATCACGACTGCGAGTGGCCAATTAGAACAAAGGCTCTATGCACGAAGATGATCGCCGAATATTCTAGCGGAATCAAGGTTCCACCGGCTACACTACCTGCCCGGATTTTATAAATTTCCTCCGGCTCAAAATTACTCCATACCGAACTACTGCTGTGAATCATTAATACAAAGACATCACACAGGCTTAAGTCTGACACGTGCCGGAACTCTGACAATTTACAAAATTCACGATTTCGGTTGAGTAAGGGTCCTTGACATGCTTCTGCTGTCTGCAGCGATGACAACATAATGATGTCAGAGAGATTGAAAATTAAATGTTTTTAATTGAATATTTTTAACTCAAACATCATCGAAAGATAGCGCCACAAATACCAACTCTGTATCAATGTTTAAATACATTTTAGGGTATTCGACCTATAAGCACATTATTCGTCTGATTCTGAAATAGTTTTATTTTGACATTAACGGAATCCAAAGTGTTCCTTTTTCTTTTTTTTTAGAATCTATTTTATATAAAGACAAATTATTACTATATCAGCTAATTTCACTAAAAATTCTGTTAAATAATAAAGGTATAACAGCACGTTTATAGGAAGGGCTACCAGAATCATGCGAAAAATCCCGCATGTATTAATTATTATTATTTTTTATATATTACTTGAAAAATTAATATAATAAACGCAACATCTTCCTCTTAAGGAGAACTGAAATGCTATTATGTACTCGTTTAGCACATTATCATTTCATCTTATTAGGAAAATTAGTTGTTCTGGATAGTCATTTTAAGTAATTTTTTCCTCCATCTGAACTAATACCAAGGTAATGTAGGCTCGCTGGCCCGCTCGCAGTTTAAACCTTCGGATTTGTAATTGTTCTACTTTACGAATTTTTAAAAAAGATTACAGCGTGTTCACATAACGCTTACTAGAAAAAATTAAAAAAGTGAAATTTGGGTTAAAATATCTCAAAACTAAAATCTTCAAAATTCGTTTTAATTTCTTACCAGATTGAATCGATGAGAGATGTACTATATAACGATAAAAAAAAAAAAAAATGCATATAAAAACCTTCATGCTACATTAGTACTATCGATAATTGATTTTACGTATTGTACTCTACCTTCGATTTAAATAACTGAAATAGTTCTTGAAGTTCGTGTTCTATTAACGTTAAACCTAATTTAGTGGACAACTCGTCTAAATTAACATATGTAACTTCATCCTCCGTGAGCATATCTTTGTGATGACGAACTAGTTCTTCCACCTTTTGACGTGAAATGCTAGAACAGTGAAAACAAAAATTAGTTAATATCCTGTGTAATGTACATTGTTTATTTCTTAGAATTGCAAGTTCCGAAACTTAAAAGTGTCATCGTATTAACCGAAATTAATATAAGTAAGGATAAATGAAATTTATATAATATAACTGGATTCACGAATATTGAACTACAAAGACTTATTGGGTATAACCGAAGAGTATCCTCCTGTGTTTATAAATAATTAAATGTCACATTCGGGAAGTTCATAATAGGCCAAGTATGGACTTGGTGATGATTAGATATTTGCGAAAACAATCCTTTACGGTTAATTGTTGTATATAGATCACCGAGCAAGCAAAAAAAAAAAGATTTTATTCTTTGTTTAAAATTTTTAACGCCGAAATCTAACCTAAGATAAGAAAGTCGAGGCAGTAAAGAAAAGCTGGAATATTTTTTCATGAAATCTATTCTGTACTAATTCATTATTGAATCAGGATATGGTAAAGCATAACCGTTTCCAGCAATCAGAGCATTCGAAGTGCCAGAATATTTGAACTATATTGCTTTTATTTTACTGTTCGGGATGGTTGAGCGTTTATTTATCTTTTATCTGCAGAAATATGTAAAATGATCTTCCATAATGTGACGATGAGCTATTATTATGCTATGATGTAGTTGATACACTTGCCCGGTGGTTGTAACAAGTTTATGCAGTATTACATCATGGAATATATTAGTAGCTGTAGCAGATATAATACGATCTGATTCTTCAGTGAAGTTAATGTTCGGGATAGAGTATTAGTAATGTTTGGAACATCGCAAGAGCCGAAAATCGATAAATTGCTAGCATCAGCCGTGCTTTATAATAAAACGTCATGGATATTAGTAGAGATGAAGTAACTACTGAGTTACAAAAATGATACGGTGATCAAACGATCGTGAATTCCCCGGATTCAATACACGACTTAATTATGACTTTAACAGTAAGGGAAACTTTGGAAGAAACGATTTACCGCCAATGGCGCAATTAGCATGTAGCAGTAATACACCATCTACCACAAAATTCAATTCAGAAATTCATACAAAGCTTGAAAAGTTAAAGTAAATGATGAAGAATTTACAAAAAGAACGTTGGAAATATGCACGATTGGTCGCCTTGTGAGTTCAGTAGTACAATCAATAAGGATTACTTCAGACCGAAATCATGCAGTTCCATAAGCAAACGTCGAAAGAAGACTAACACTGATAAACTAAAACTCTATGCGGATGGGAAATGTTACTTTTATGCACTATACGGTAAAGGAGCATCAGAGTGTCCGGAAGCTTGCGGTATATTTAATACCAAACTATTGTGGGAAATATATACATATATAATAAAAAAATAACCAAGGGCAAAATTATTTGCCGACTATGTGGTATCGTGATTATTAGCGTGTTTAGCAATAATACTTTTTTCAAAATCCAAAAATGTACCTTATATTTTACTTTTCTGGGGGGGGGGACCTGCGGAACCTTCCCTCGGCTACAACATTGACTGATACGCTGTTTATCTCTTCTAATTTCCCAGGTATTCGGATAATACAATCCAAGTTTCTACCCAACATATTTTTGTGTTCTCTTTTTTAGTACAATATGCTAAAAACGTTTTTCTAACATATAACGACTTGTATTTATATATTTCTTTTAAATGTTTTCGTTATCTATTTTTAGTAATTAATTCATTATTTCACGTTAGCAAGTAATTAACGTGGTCAACGTTAAAATCCATTACCCTAATCGAATTCTTAATTTTTCAGTCTGCATCAGCAACGATGTTGAAGGAAGCTGAAGTAATTTTGACTTGGTTACTAATCGACAGTCTTCGTATGAACAATCTAACGTTGGTACACCTAATGATCTGAAATGAAACCGAAAACCGTACAACAGTCTACGTAAGTTATAAGAATATGTACCGATTATATCGTTTAAAAACCAAAAACAAGTTACCTCAACTGATGAAATTGAAAATAAAATTACATATTAGTTAATAGATCGTTTTCTTTTTTTTTTTTGTATTGTACATTCGGTAGGGGAAAAAAATATGGTTTTGCGTCACGCTCGTCACGCGCGTCACGGGAACATGCTAATGTTAACAGTATCGACTAGTGCGAGCAATAAAACCGCTAACGGCTCTCCTTTACCCCGCGATACTCCCACGATTGTGTAATTAGTGGTAAACTATATGAAGAGACATGAAAATTTAATTAATTATATTAAGACTACTAATATGGGGAATAATAAAAGTTTATGATGCCAGTAAATATTATTGTGAACATTATTTAATAATGAAGTATATTGAAAAAATTCTACAACTACCATATTACACTAATTCTATAAAATAATAAATACTGTTGACATTGTCGTCTCTGTTTTTGTTGATATTGTTGTTTGTCAGTATTAAAGTGGTTGCGCGGCAGTGAAAGTATTGATTATTTTAATTGTTTTAATATGTTAACTTTGCGGATGAAAAAAATCTACCGTTAATTAAATTTTTGAATAAAGCATTTTAGGTTTGACTATGTCCAATGATCGTAAACTCAGTACTATCAAATATAAAACGACGATCGATGCGGTTTTCACAAAATATTTACATAAATTCGAGTCAGTTTCGTTTCTTACTTCAGTTACCATAGAGACCTATTGTGTATCATTTTTAGAATATAATGAAAAGATTGAAAGTACGAATAATCCAAGTATTGTTGAAATTAATGATGATAATGATGAAAACAATCAAAATATCGTTGAAAATTAAGTTCATTTAAATTCATGTAAATATAAATACCATGTATAAATAAAATAAATGTACAATAATTATTATTTTAATTAAATTGTATTTATGCATTATGCTTGCGCAGCGCATCGTATGTTTTGACTAATAAACAAAACATATAAAAATGTATATATCATTGTTGCTCGGAGTGAAATGCGAAAACCAGTCTAATGTTAATAATTTCAAGTCACAAATTATGAAATTTTAGTTATTGATACTACAATTAATCTAGAAATTCAAAAAGAAACACCGTTATTTCATCGTTTTAAGTTTTCACTTCTGTCGGCAGTCCTGAAAATAGAATAAATGAAAACGGTGGTTTTTTTTCTGCGTTTAAAAATTTAAAATTGAACTAATTTCGACACGTTGTTTGCCAGAGTATAATTAAGAGAACACACTTCACGTTTCAGTTTTAGTCGTTAAAAATGAAAAAATTAAGGAAAACCAGCTGTCGCAACTACCGTAATTTTTCTAAGCATTAGAACAGTATGTACAGTTCTAAGTGATACGCGCTGATATCGATATTTCACACAAAAATTGACACTTTTGATTACACCTCTAACGACAGACGTGAATATTCAACGAATAATTCATTTTAATTTACACTTTTCAAATTGACTCGATATATGTACATCAGTTACTTTTTATCAATTTTGTTTTATGTCTTTGCTCAGGTTTACGTAACACGTTTAATTATAACTTTGATCACACAGCGATGGGATTGTGCGCGTCAAAGTCAATCGGTTCTTTTTTCTTCTATACTGTTTTCAAAAACAACTAAGACTCCTCGAATATAATCTAGTCGGTTCGGTGTTTTAATTACGTTTTTAATAGCAGTTGGTTCGGATCTCCAACATTTAATGGGGGGGGGGGGGGGGGGGGGGGGGGGTATAGAAATCACATCTTTGTCATTCACAAAGTTTGTTAATGAATAAAAACAATTGATAGAAAATAATAAAACCGCATTATAACTGACTACACAATATTAAATAAGTTCTCCTTAATATAAGTATATATTTTTTTAAACAGGTAGTTTTAAACACGTTTTACCTGTTAATTGTATCGTTTCAAATTAGCATTGTTGCTATTATTTATTTCATTTTTGTTAATTAATTAATAAGCAACGTTATAAATTTAATAACAATAAATTGCTCTTTGGGAATACACGTTTTAACTTGTTTAGATCATAGAGAAAACCGGAATTTTTAAAATATTATTTAAAAGAAAAGAATCTTGAATCCATATTGCTTATTATAGAATCAATCATGGCCTTCAAAAAGAAATCTATTTCTTACCGGCTTTTGGGAAACCGTACAGGTTGATCGCCGCCTTCATAATCGAACATTCTTTATTTCTTTTTGGCTACCCTTTTATTTTTAAAGTGTTTTGGTACGTCATAACTGTTTTTCTTAATAAATTGACGAGCATCAGACAAGCATTTTTCGAATCTAGTTTGTCGGTATTCTTTGACCCAGTCACAAAATGTACGCAAATATTCAATAGAAATGCTTAAATGGACATGTAAAAATTGGCCATAATTTTCTTATGACATTAAGTCGCAATAATATCTCATACCGTACATGTGTAATGATATGATATAAATTCTGAATTAAACATTTCGTTGAAAACCGAATCACAATAACTGAGTGTATCAGATAGTTCGATTTTTTAAGTTTTCGATGCGTTCGACAACATCATTAAATTGCAATAATACGGCCTTCAATGCTTCTATTCTGTTTTCCTATATACCTTCTGTCTGATAAAGGCTTCATAGTAAGCTTTAATTTGTCTTTTTGATTAATTTCCAGCATGCGCTGGAACTTGAAAATAGTAAATAAATTTTCTGAATAAAATCGAAAGGTTTTTGCTGCCACAGAAGAATTTTGTACGTCTACCAACAGCGGCAGATTTAAGCTATGACAACCGCACGGTGTAAAAAATGCCCTAGGATTAATATTTAATATTCGACTTTTAACTTCACCATTTACGCCTGCTACCATTGTCGTATCCTTGGCCATGCTAGTCTTGAATATTTAAGCCATTTTTTTCAAGCTCTCCTAGTATTGCATTAGTTAAATATTCTTCAATCGTTTCAGTGACAGCAAGAAATACAATAAAGTTTTCTTCTATTGTGATGTACATATATGTTTGATTAGTTTACTCTGGCAGCCCAAAATGATCATAAATCGGCGACTGACAGAGCAACACTCAAATTCGACATGTCGGGACAACTATCTATTGTACTTCATTAAAATTGAACTAGAAAAAAAATTTCACAGTTCGGAAAGTTGCTAATTATATTTATCGTTTTATGACGAGTGAAATATTTTTGTTGCGGTCATGGCTTTTAATTACTTAATGTATAAACCTTTGAGGCGCGAGGCCCCTTCTTGGACCGCGAGACCGTAGGCGGTCGCCTACGTCGCCCACGCCTTACGCCGCCTCTGCACATAAGTACATTTTTTTCGTATTATTTTCATATTCCTACTATTCACTAGGTAATTTTAAATTTAAATAAAATCAATCTTACCGTAAGACGACAAAAAAGTTCACCTATGTAATTACGATAAAACGATTATTATTATACCGTTCTTTCATTCAATTTATTAAAATATTTGGAAAAAAAAATATTGCTATTTTTGTTTCAAGAGGTGTGTGTTGATCAGAAGCATGCTCTATATTTTAACTTGTACATATGTATTTTACTAATTCATTCCGCATATTATTCTTATAGCGTATCTAATCATTCCGCTTATAGCTCGATGATAACTCCTCAGTAGATTAGTTGAAGAACCGCAGTTATTCCGGATTAGTCTAAAAATCAGCATTAATACGAACTTCATTCTATCGAATTTATCGCTGTTCGATCACGGTCTGTAAGTAATATTTACTAATAGGACAACGTCTGTGTCTAAGCACTGAATCACTGATGTTTCGTGTGTACTTTATCAAAATCATGTTGTTTTCTTTATCTGTTTTTTCGCTACGTTAAATTTATTTGTTAATACACCTAAATGGAAAACAGCTAAAAAGTTTAGGAAACTAATTCAGGTAATTAACGATGAGCAATATTAGAACAGAATATAGTACATTAAGTAGCATAGCCGAGTTTGTTATCGATAACTTCATCTTAAATAAACTTGCTACTGATAGGGCTTTTAACGCAACTTGTCATGACCGGATATATTGTACCAAAAATAATTTATAATAAGTTTCTTTTATATCTTGCGAAATAGTAAGCTCGCACTTATGTCCAATAGAACTTTTTATGTATATCGTTAACGGTTCAATTAGGTCATCTACTAAAACACAATATACGCTGAAGTTCTCCGAGGAGTTTGGGTCCTTATTCATTTATTTTATTAAGTGATTTTCGCAGAATAACTTTTAAACAAACAACACTTTATACGCAGATGGTTTAGCACCATCACAATTTATAATATAGGGGCTCTACACAGAATTTGTAAATTAATAAAAAAGGTAGCAATCGGTAATCAATTCGAATAGATGCGAGGCTACATTAGAAAATACCTTGCAACAATACCTAAAATCATAATCAAATCTAAAAAAAAACAAGGTGT
Organism: Icerya purchasi; assembly: GCA_039619475.1. Classification (NCBI taxonomy): domain Eukaryota; kingdom Metazoa; phylum Arthropoda; class Insecta; order Hemiptera; family Monophlebidae; genus Icerya; species Icerya purchasi. The sequence continues at coordinate 233,393,966 of CM077116.1, forward strand.
TGTGTGCTAAAGCAGGTACTTAGAGATTATTCTTGTCAAACGACTTTCATTTCTTAGTCATGTAAAGTATCCAGTATAAGGCGATCCACGTATTTTTTCTGCTGTTCTATGGTCGTCAATCCGGACTCGGTGCGGCAAATAAAAAAGTTATACATACTTCAGTTATTAGACATCCAGGGGCTAACTTTTTTTTTTTTTTTTTTTTTTGGGCTAACTTGTACCACTTTTTGCTGTTCCATCTCTGATAGTACATACAAAAAGTTACAAGTGGTTTAGAATCACTGTTGCAGAATATCAGTTCCGCCGCAACCGAGGTATGAAAAAATGAAATATTCGCGAAATATGCTTTATCTTCCGTACATTTCCAATTTTATTTTTAAAATATCGAAGAATTTTTGTAGCAAGTGCAATTTATGCACAAATAAATTATTAACCAAATACGAATACTTCGCATAATTTTAAGTATAAACGCTAGCAAATTATGCACACAGGTGATCAGTATAAATTTGTTTTTTGTCATGAATACACGTGTCTTATGTGTCATTCCAAAAATTTGTCCGTCTTATGAAATGTCCCATGAAAGTTTTTCACCATAAAATGTTACCATGGAAACGCAAAAAAAAAGTATTATTTATACATATATCGGATCCACTGTACACGCTGTCTTTCGTACCAGGAACTCACAAAAGATGATGGACCTTCCAGTGGAAACATTGAACGCGTTATAGCGTTCGCAAATGTTCGCATCGTTTCGCCGATGAATGCAGTATATGATCGGATCCGCTCTCCTCAGACAGAAATTTTTGACTTGAACACATTATGCATGATCATGGACGTCCGTTCGCGGGTACGGGCGTGGTGTTTTCCGGCGATCTCCGTCAACTATCGTCCTCGTTTGCCAGACACAGATTTACAAGCGATCTATGCGAAATTATCTGACAGCCGCTGCATTACTACCGGTTCGTGCAAGTGATGAGACAAACTGAAGTCGCCTTTTCATCTGTACTAACCAAGATTGATGATGGTCAGCCCTTACGCCCTGAGAAGAAAGCGATGATCGAGGAGGTCCGTTTCATGGATCGCGAATTCGTCGACCGCAACTTTCCCTAGACTATCCGCCTCTTCTTCCGTAACACAGACGTCGATCAGTTTAACGTAGATTCCGTACAAGGCGCTGAAAAAGTTCTCGGTGATGATCAAAATTTGTATTTACCAGGGTTCCCACATTCATGGAATTTATGCGCCCTCAGAATTCGGACTCGAACTGAAGAATGAGCTATAACCATTTTCACATTACGTAATTCCACATTCATTGTCGCCATATTTTTTCACGACACGTCGAAGCACTTGAAACGTGCCATTATATCTCCTACTTTAGTACGCGTCGTCCTCTTCTTTCGATAACGACGTGTATACCTCCAATGTCAATGTTGTAAATAGTGTAAACTGCGTAATATCAATGATACAAATAATGTAAACGTTGTTAATAATGTTGTAAATACTGTCAACGATGTAAATGTAAATACCGTATATCATCTGTCTCTAAAGAATAACTTGCTGTACAGTAAAAATCATAACTACGTCGGCTTTCACATTCGTTGCTGTCCATAAGAGATATAAAGCTAGCCCAACGATGGTTCAAAGAAACAACCTAGATAGTTCCTATGTCGAGTGAAAGAATAAAGGGAAGGCGAAGCTGCCCATAAAATATATTCATGTATTAATGGTATCTGCGTGAAGCGTAAACACTCGTTACATTTTTTTTCTTCTTTTGTTTCATTTACATTCCGCGGAAGCTTTATCAAATTGTTTTTTTTTTTTTATTATTTCTTAGGTTTTTTTTCTAAGTTTTTCCCGAATTTTCAAATAATTAGCATAATTTTATGTACTTATGTTAAGCATGTTATATGTAAGGTCGCGATCGGTTTTAATAACGTACGTACTTTGCCATAAGTTTCCGAACATTATTCGCATATAATTTCGGATCAGCCTTTTCTTCATCACTTGGCACATAGACGGGCAAAAATTCGATTTCGCAATTGGTATTTGGTTGGGTTAAGGTTAACCACATTACTTCCCAGCTAGAAACGAAAATATTTATTTCATCGCGTGATCTTTACGTTACACCAATAAAATAACATACAATTAGAAATCTGAAATTATTCAAATCTTTATACGATGCTAAATAATAATAAAAAAATGAAGTACACAAACGATTTACTGCTAAAACGATATATTTTTGCGGAAAAATGCTGTATATAACGCATGCACACATATGTATTACATAAATGTAAAATATAAACTTTCGACCAAAAATTATGGAATAGATGATAAACAATAAATATATTTAACTACATGTAATCAATGCGGAAATAAATAAAGGTGTTGATAAAAATGAAGATTTATTGGCAATAAAGGTGTTAAAATGAACAAAGATTTTGTAGCAATCATGGTGAAAAGAAAAAGTAAGTGAAATTTCGAAAATATCGAACAAGCTGGTGAAATGAACGTAGATATTTTTTTTATTTTTTTATTTTTTAGTGTACACCATCGTTAGTTCGTTCGCTCGAATTCGAGCGTTGAGACTACCTATTTGTACAATCTTGCTGTTGAGTGTACTGGTAGTGTACTTGGCAATTTACGCAACGCTAGTATACCTGCAAGACTAGACTCGGAACTGATTGTGGCCGCTTGTTATGGCGCTACAAATACGAGTCCCAACTTGTGTCCGTAGTGTACTAACTAGCGCGCACGTGATGATGTACGTGGTGGATTGCCACTGCCTTCCACTCGATTATTAGCGATTATTTAATTTAAATTTTTTCGTAATAATTTCTGTCATTGTCCTGGATGGAACCCGTGACTTCCGTACCGAAAGCCAAGCACTCTAGAAAGTAGGCTATCGCGACGACCGCACATACAGAAATGTAAAATATTTTTTGTTTAATCTCATAAATCGATTATCGAAACTAACATTGATAATAATAAAGTATCAATTCGAAGTGAAGCAAATTCGTTTATTATTTTTGAAAAATAAAATTATTTAAATGATTTTACACAGTTGGTCCTATTTAACGTCTGGTAAGAGTTCTAATTTAAATAATTATTCGATGAAGTTTATAACTTTTATTTTATTGAGTTAAAGAGAGTTTTAAATTGATATTATAACTTACGTTTTGTTGTGCTGGTAATCCGAATAGCTTTAGGAAGAATAATATAAATTAGGCGTTATTAAAATAATTAAAAAATAGAAATAGGAAATAAAAACACTCGTAAGATGTCAGCATGGCCTTGTTAAGAGAATTTGTAAAAGAGCAGGCAAACTTGAATACGGCCGGAAAATAATAACAAGCATATATAGGGTGATTTTTTAAGAGTTAAGTTATTCAGGTTGGCAGCACTGGTTGGTATTGGCGTCCAAACGGCATCTGTCAAAGTGAAAAGTTTTCAGTATACTCTCTGCCATTTCATCATCATGGAAAGACTTGTAAAAATAAGCAACGATTGTGATATGGTTGAAATTTATTATCAAAAACCAGTGCTCTGTGAAAAATGTGCATCGTTTGTTAAGACCCCATATTATGATCGTCATAATCGACCCGGTGAATCAACAATTCGTGCTGTTATCACCAAATTTGTGCGGGGAAGCGAAAGAAGTGTACTGGAATGGAAAGTGCACTGAAATTGATGGCTACCAGAACAAATATGACTTATTTAATGTGTTCACAAGCTGGTCAAAGAAGTTGCGGGTACCGATTGCAAACAAAATTCAGATATCTTGCTGGGCCCGAATGTAAAACCTGTTATTGGTACAGAAGATAAGCTAGAAGTCTGGAATCAATATGTCGAGAATCTTTTTGGTGATAATAGAAACAATCTACCTCCGGAAGAATATCATGATTATTGTGAATCTTATTTAAAATGCTCTGAAGTTCCTTATTGTTGGTTGCCACGATTAAGCTGACATCAGCATATCGAAGGTTGTTCAAGGTAACACCGTTTATTTCTGCCACTAAAGAAGAGTAATACCTACAATTGAAAGACAGAAAAATGGGAGAGCAGCTAGAACTGATGATATAGATGCAGAAATGCTGAAAGTAATAGCTGATTATAGTGAAGGTGGTATGCAGAGAATGAAGAAAGCTTTCAACAAGATCTACAGTACAATACGTGTACCAGCAGAATGGATAAAATCAACTTTTGCGACCATCCCCAAAAAGACTAATACAAACTGATACGATGATTACCGTTTAATTAATTGGATGTCGCGTGCCCTGAAAATTTTCCTCCAGATAATACATGCACGAATATAATATAAACGTTGCGAAGATCAAATAAGTAATACCTAGTTTGGCTTTAGAAATGAAATTGGCACTCGTGAAGCCTTATTTGCAATACGTACATTAACACAGCGCTGTCGAGATACGCACGTTGATGTCTATGCATGTGCTATTGATTACCAGAAAGCGTTTGCTTGTGCGAATCATGATAAATTGATAAAGATTTTAAAGAACGTACCTCTGGACAAGAATGATCTCAGGATAATTAGTAGTCTGTACTGGAATCAAACAGTTGAAATCCATGTAAATAATGCATTGTCAGCAGAAGCAGCTATTAAGATAGGAGTGCATCAATGCTGTATCATGTCTCCCCTTTCTGTAATCTATATGTATATTCGGGGGCTATAATCCATGAGGCACTAGAAGATTATGACGGGGGATTGAAAATAAACGGTGTTACCTTGAACAACCTTCGATATGCTGATGTCAGCTTAATCTTGGCAGCCAGCAAATAAGAAACTTCAGCGCATTTTAAATAAGATTGTGCAAGAAAGTACTGCATACAGGTTAAAAATGAATACATGTGCAAGGCAAAAGTAATTGTATATTCTCAAGGAAACTAGTTAAATGCTCAATCAAGATAAACGGTGAAAAAATTGAACAAGTCCCACGCATCAAGTATTTCGGAAGTATACGCGAAGAAAATTGTACTTCCAAACCTGAGATACGTGGCAGGGGATTGAACAAGCGAGAATAGCACTAATGAAAATGAAGAATCTATTCGCACGTCAAGAATTGAAATTGGAACTGAAAATCAGATTCCTGAGATGCTACATTTTCTCCATCCTACTATATGATCGCGAATGCTGGACACTAGACTCAACAATAGGAAAAAATATCAGTGCTTTTGTACTGCTACCAACGTATCCTGAAAATACCACGGGCTCAAAAAGTGAATAATATTGAAGTACTTAACAGACTGGGAAAGAATCTTGAACTCCTACAAACCATGAAAAAACGGAAACTGCAATATTTGGAAGACATCATGAAAGGATCAAGGCATACCATCCTAAAAATACTACTTGAGGGTAAAATTGCTAGGAAGAGATCGAGAGAAATACATCAAATTTCATGGATGGACAACCTTAGCAATTGGTTCAACTGTTCCCCAACAGAACTTTTCCAATCAGTCGTTGATAGAAAGAAATTCCAATTGTGGATCACCAACCTTCAAAATAGAGATGGCGGATGAAGGAGAAGATGTAGCAATATTTCTAGACTATCGTACGATAAAAGGATAATACTCTATACAGTGCATTATTTCGATCTATAATTGAATACGGAAGATGGTGCTTCCCAAATATAACCCCAAAAAAAAAAAAAAAAAAAAAAAAAATGCTACGTAAGATCAAAAAAGAACAGAGGAAAATACTCATAGGCATTATTTCGGCATATAGAACAGTGTCCTACGGGCCAACTAATATAATAGCAGGAGTTATGCCAGTAGATCTTCAGACTGAAAAAATTAATGAGATAAAGAGTGTGAAAAAAATAAAGTTAAATAAAGAGCTAACAAATAAAAAAATAAAGGAAATGCACACAAAATACATCAGGAAATAGCAAGAACTCTAAACGATGTTTTTGGACTATCAAAAGTACTCCTTTAGATATACGGAGAAGGTTTGAGCTAAAATATGTACGTTTATACATATGTGTCGCCGCCAGTAGCATTTTACAAGAAAGTAAATCTAATAAAAATTGGAACATAACGAATCGGTAAAGAAATAAAAAAAAGAAGCATCTATTTTAATGATAAATGAAAATCTGCGAATACTACACGTATATATAAATGTATAAAAGTGTTAAAAACATACGTTCCTGGACCTTCCCACGTCCATGTCACCGTGTCAATTTCATTTGGATATTTAATCAAAACCGGCTGTACTGGAACTGCCGGATAAAATGCACCCGGCTTGAACGTTATTAAACAAGATCGGTTCGTGCACGTACCTTCCGGAAATATGAGCATCTTAAAAAACATTACGATTCTTAAAAAGTGTTTATAAAACTATTTAAAGTATTATTTTTATTATTTTTAAAATTAAAATTTCAGTATAAAAATAATTTATATAATTAGAGACAGAAATATCATCATTTCTATACCGATATGTTCTTATCATTTCATTACGAATGTTTTAAAACGCCTTAAACTTTTTTTTCTTGTGATGACTAATCTAACAATTGCGTCGATTCCGGATAGCAGTCTGTTATTTATTAACGCTGTTCTTTTTGGGGGATTCGCTAACAAGGGATGGCGCCCGTAAACCCCATAGTAGATGAATTTATAAGAAGAACCGGGAAATCGTAGTTATCATATTAAATCATCGACAGTTTTTATATGTGGAAATAGGAAGAATTAATACACATTATTAAGGAAAGAGTAGCTAATACCGAAATTGTCATAATCACCGAAAGAGACGATTAACGCTGTTATTTTACGTACTGAATGAAAAGAAAAAAAGATGTTTTTTATTCGTTGAGAGCTGTATAGGGATATTATAAAAAAAATGTATTACATTTTTATTTACTTACTTCTACAATTCAAAATTCGAAATTAGATTTTAATTTCTGAATAATTTTATACGTACCATCAAATACATACTTCCTCGGATGATGGGGCGCTATTTTATAAAATTATTCATATAGCGCAGACTAAAACAGTGCACGCAATAGCATGCTATTTAATATTGTAATGCACTATAATGTACGTGTATCGACCGCTGTGATCTGTGCCGAATACAAGGACAACTGAGATACCGTCGAAATATTTTCAGTTCCTTCAATTTCCGTTTAAATTTGGACGATTCCGTTAGTTTTATATCTTCGGACGGCTTTTAAATTGATTTTTTTCCCTTGTCAATATGTTACTCGAAAACGGTTCTGACGATTTTAATCAAAAGCGAGAATGACGTTTTCAAGACCTATGTCATTCTAGAGAAAATTCGATTAAATGAACAATTTCAAAAGGGAGTCGATCAGTGTTTAAGCGATAATAATTGTACTTTTAGAGTTTATTAAAAAGTGAAGCGCTTATTATCTCTCCTAATCGTGGTAAAGAGTTTTATATTTATATCATAGTAAATGGCAAATTGAAAACAGCGGCTACATTATATTATGTTTTAGTTTCACCACGAACAATATTTATTTACGACGATTTCAAATATGAAACGAATTAAAATACACCGGCTGTCATTACGCAGCTACAGTAATTTGTAATAACATTGCTTGATGTTGGTTTTATTTTGTGTAACACGAGAGAGAATGATATGTAGCTTTTATATCATCGTGTTTTATTTTCAACCCTTTTGTCAGACATACTCTAATTCACTGATTGATTTGTGAATCGCCGTAAAGCTCAGCCATCAGGTATTACACATTAAATATAATTAAATTAGCCGCAGTTGATAGCGCGGGGTTTTCCAGCACTTTCATAAAAATTTTGATGTGCAACATTGTTTTCCTTCTTTTCTTACGAATTATTTGTTGTTTTTTTTTTTTTTAACTACACCAAAGTTAGTATTATTATTATTGCTGAATCTTTTTAAAATGATACACACTCTGAAATTCTGCACTAAAGTTTAACCAATTAAATTCGCCACAAAATTTAAAAACTTCGGATCGACGATTCTAAATCCCGTGTAAGGTATTTTATTCTCTTTTCCTTTTTACGTTATCTATTCCCTTCATCCGTAGATATTACTTTCTCGTAAACGTTGTCAATGTCTTTATAACACATACTGCGTAATTCCAGCAAGAATATTCCTTTGCCCAACTTACGCTTTAAGATTAAAAAGATGGCGCTTTTAAATGGCTGAAAGCGATATTATAAATTTATGATTAACGATGACTATGCAATAAGATGATCAGCGTCTCACTCAATGGCATTTCATAGTGTAACTAGACGTTACTTTTATTATACCTATAGAAATGTCATTGATTTTAGACGATAAAAAAACATATTCCGCCGTTAGACACTTTTATTCTATCGCTTATCTTATAATTCATATCCTACTCTTCCGGTTCAACTGATTGTTTAAAGACACCAGCAATACACGGTCAGATGATGTCCCCAATACTCAGCTATGTAATTCTAAATAAGAGGATTAACTTCTAATCAACACTTAAAACATACCGAAGTGAAAACAAATAGTAAAGCTAATTTTGTACCCAATTATTGTTAGTCGAAAATCATCCTACTTCTAACGGAATTGCGATAAATTTATTGTTCATAAAAATATCCTTCGACCGATATTAATTAATTCCGCTGTCGTATAGTGTTCGATCTCAAACTCTTTAAATCGGTTCAGCTCCTACAAAATAGCTGTGTTGTCGTTGAATTCTAAATGTTCTCCGCGCTGTAGTAAAATTGATGAAGTTACCTTATTTTAAAGATTTTATACTTAATACGACCGGACAAATTTCTGATAGGTGTTCCCTACTGTAAAGGTAGCCGCATTAGGAATAAAGGCGCGATTGCAGTTACAAGCAACTAACCCGGATGTATAATACGATTAACATAAGCATCTTTGGATTGTAATATCGTTAGCTAATATGTAGTAGTAATACTGTAGCTTAATAATTAAAAAGAAATAAATTAACTAATAACTAAATAAATATAATGTACTTATCTTCAGTAACATTTTTCGAGCACAGTCCATCTTCAGATGGAAAAAGGAAAAATAGAATTCGGAACACAAACGAAATAATTATTACGGAAAATAAAAATGTTAACGCGAACATTAAAAAGGTCGTATTTTAATTTCTGACATCGATGCCTTTTTAATTTTCACGTCGAAATTTTATTTTCTGCGATAATTACTTCAGTTGTGTTCGGAATTCTATTTTTCCTTTTTCCAGCTGAAGATGGACTGTACCCGAAAACAATCACACGCATATATGTACATATATAGTATTTTATCTTTTTAGTAATGGCTTCGATTTTAAATAATCCAATCGTTTAAAATGTGGTATTTTACATTAATGATCGCGACAAGTAAAACGATATTTAAATGTAAACTGTGTTTAGGGTAATTTAATATTTAAGAAATTCGATATTTTTATCTCTTTTTAGTTTGTTTTTATACTAAATTCGATCCTTTATTTGTTTGTTTTTTTTTTTATTATTTCATTTCGGAAAAATAATATGCGATAAATAAAGAAAAAAAAAGTACTGTGAGGAGAAAAGGACAATTTTATATATTTATTTTCTTAAAATTATAGCAGACTGCGAAATCATACCTGAGGCCAGTCTTTATCTGAAGTAACTCTGTCGATTATTCCTTGAATTGTTTTCTGTCTTGAATTCGGATCGTCCCTTCTAACATAAACCGGCTGAGTAAAGTTTATCAATTCTACACGCACGGTTATGAAACAGCGGTTATTAAAGATTTTTACAATAATTTGATTTATTCAAAATAATATACCTTACCGAATTTCTAATGGAAAAATGATTGCGCATATAGAATATAACGGTCGATTTTGATTTTATTCGTCGAATAACTCCAGCACAAAATTTATCAGCGTTTTTCTTTAAATGAGTTTTTATATTTTTAAAAATCGTTCCGTTTCGCGATTTTTTTTATTTATTTATTTATTTTTTTTATTTTTTTTTCGTAATTAAAAAGATCTGAAATATGTATTACAGCCGAGTATATACTCACGTCAGATGACCAAGCTTTAGTAATTAATCCAACGCACGTGAAATAAAAAAAAAAAAAAAAAAAGTACCGGGTCTTCAAATTGAAAAATTTGAAATTTCAGATGTTAGGCAAAAGTAGCTCTATTTGTTAATTACAAAAAAAAAAAAAAAATTACATAAAAGCGGTTAAGAGTTTTAGTTCAATATTACCGATCGGGAGTGACAAAAATAACTGACGATTTTGCACGTTTATTTAAAATGCCCGATTATAATCGTAATAAAGTCGAGGACCAGCTCTAGTTTATAACGGAGAAGTTTCGTTTATAAACTACAACAACTACAACTAGTTTATGTTTGAAACGGTATAAATTGCAAATTCCTGTTATTTTTATTCCATTTCCCGTTATAGATATAAAAATTTAACACGTACTACCGAGCCAAGGATTCATTCCACTTTCACGCCTAACAATGATTGACGGAAATCCAGTCATGTAAACAATAGCAGCATCCAAAAATGATGAATGAGGCGCTATCACCAAAATGGCTGCTTCTTTCCTGGACGCTTGGCATCCTTTTAGCGAAATGTGCATACCGCCGGCTTGGTACGCACTTTTACCCAAAATACAGATCCACTGTCGCAACGTGCTGCGGCCGCAACATAAATCACAACACAACAACACAAAAAAAAAAATAATAATGTCAACCGAAAAAAACTACCCGATTTTCCGTCTCTACTATGTATAACAATAATGTTTAAAAATTAAAAATAGTTTCTTACTTATATACTTAAAGGTAAAAATTTCGGTGTAAACATAGAATATCATTTTTAATATGTCCTTGACTGATATTGTAACGTGAACCTTTTTTTTCGAAATGTTTCTTTGTGGGAGAAGCGTCAAAGTATCGGCATTAACGCAGCACAAGTGAAATTTTTGTAAGTTTCAATGTTTGACAGCAAGATTCGAACCAGGGCCTATCCGAAGAAACATCATTGCCTAACCAAAATAGGCGACGTTGCTTTAAAATAATCATTATTTCTTTATAGAATTGGGTGAGGTAAATTTTTGAATGAAGGAGGTTAAAGTAAACAGTTAGTATGTGAGTGATCAAATAATGTACTCATATTCAACAGTAAGTACTATGCGTGCTGCAAAAAGTTACAATTGGCAAGTGTTAAGAATGGGTAAAATATGTTCTGGGAGAAACAAGTTTTTTTTATTTTGCTTTTTTTTTTGGGTGGAGGTGTCAACTATGGCCATTAAATTAGAGTAAGTGAAATTTCTTGAAAGTGTCAATGTGGCATACCGAGTCCTACTTGTACACCACAGCATAACTACGCTACCGTTGCTGGCTAGGAAACAACCTCAATGGGAAGCATTTTTTTAAACAGGTGTTATAGCAAATATTTCAGTTAATTTTTAAGTATACATATATCCGACGGAATCAAATTTTTTTTTTTTTTTTTAACATCGGCCTAAGAAAAGAGATAAGGACGAAAGGCGGAATCAGATGTTTATGCGATCAGATATGAAGGATAAAAAAGATTCAAGTATGCCGGAATGACTGAAGGCGATGGCAAGGAGAGAATGTACAATACGGATTTGGTAGACCAATTAACAGAAGAGAAGATTAGAAGGAAAAAAGGTTCGAAAGTAATACAGGTGCACTCAAGCAAAATATTATTAGCGTCACCTATAAAAAGTTGCGAGAGGAAGGGCGAACAGAGAGGAGAGGGGACTAGAGAGAAGCGAAATAAGGAAGCAGAAAGCAAACTGCGCCCGAAGTGTAGGCGACAGATTGTAGAGAGAGTTGAACGCCGTATGGAGGGAGAACTGAAAAACCAGTGATAAGACGGTAGATTAGGCCGGAAAAAGAGATAAAAGGAATCCGGATTTGAGAATGAGGAGAAATACGAGTTTAACCGTAGTTTGGAACGAGCTGAAGTAGAGAGGAGATTAATACTGTGAGATGAAAAAAACGCTTCGAAATTTAATGGTAGAAGAGAATGAACGAGCTAGTATATCGGCTGAGCCATTACCTTCGACTCCAGAGTGCCCACAGTAGGTTAATTTGGACGGAGCGAGAAAAAAAAAATGATATGCATAAGAGAGCGTATAAAAAGGATTACGTAATCGGCAGAGGAGATGGCTTGTAGAACACTATGGGGATCTGGTATAATAAGGACTTCATGCGAAATTAATGGAAGAAGCAATTAATTAGGACGGCATGCAGGATAGCAGTAGACTCGGCAAAGAAAATTGAGCAGAAGGAACGGAAGTTTGAAGGTTTCTGAATAATTTAAGGAAGGACAAAAGAAGGTTGAACCAACTCCATTGAGTCCTTCGAAGTCATCCGTAAAGATCGCAAAGTGATTAGAGAAAAGAGAGCCAAAGGTACTTGAAAACTCTGATTTGACAACATGATGAAGGATCTCTTGGTAGGGCAAGTTAAGAATAGGCAATTAATAGGATGTAGGAGGGTGGGGAAAAATTGAAAGAAAAGTATGTCTGCTTGTCGTATGAATAAATACACGGAGAAAACTGAAAGACGTGGGTGCAAATGAGAGATAATATTGGATTTCGGTTGATGTCAAATCGCCAGTTGCGGTGGATAGAAGAATAGGAATTAACAAGTGTGTTTTATAAGAAAACTTAATTTTCTGGGTTAATAAAAAAATAATAATAATTCTACCGAATTCCAAATTTATGTTATTATTAAAATAAGGTAAATTTGGAATTGACAAAAAAAAAACTAAACAAAAGGAAAACAATGAAAATAAAATTGGTTACATATTTAAAAATCGGAAAATTAATCAACCGTTAAGCGTGTTTTTTAACGCAAACTGAACAATTCCCTTCGTCTTAATAGAGTTCTACATGCTGCATGTACTTTTAAAGGCTGTTTTGCGGCATACAGAATAGGAATTTATTTTAGAGATTAGAAGCAGGTTGCAAATTTTAAACGGAGGAGATGTTTGAAAAGATATTTCGAATGTTGTCGTTTATGTGATAATTTGCGCGAGCTTCAGTTAGAGACAGTCAACGGAATGAGAGAAATGGCAGAGTAGTTGCAGAGTAGGAAAATTGCAGGAGCTAATGTATTAATAAAAATATAAGTCAGAACATGTTCCGTTTACAGACGAATCATGACGGAGTATAATCTTTACGGGGGAAGCCGGGCTATCGCAGTTCGTTAGCAGGCTTCACAGAAGTGGAGTCGGAATTTCATTGCTAGTTCCTCATTAATTCGTAAGTGAAGAAGAATAATCGAGGAAGACAGCAAATAATTAGTATTTTTTGGCATTGCTAGACGCATAGCTAAGCTACCCGTACATTATCTTGTATCTAAACATATCCTGGAATCCGTGCGAACGAAAATTCTTCCTTTACAATTTGAAAGAAACAATTCTTGGTAGTTATTATCAGACTGATATATTGGTGTAATTCGCGATGCTAGAAATCTATGGTGAGAAATATCCGCAGTATGTTCAGTGAACAGGCAGAACGCCACGCACTCATTCAAAATAGGGTAATTGTCACGAAGTCGTATAGTGTGTCTCTAAGTTTCATACGCACAATTCTTAAAACAAGTTGTCTGATCGGTCTTATTTGTAATAATCGTATTTTTTCTCCGAGCAAAAACATACTCTGAAAGAGTGTGTGATTTTTGTTTCACGTGCTTGTTACAAGTTACCATTGTGATTAATCAAGGAAATTAATGGATAAAATTGAGAGTTACGGTCAGACATTAAATTGGCAGGTGGTCAGGCGTGGTATAGTTTGCAAAGAAAGGCTTTCCTTTGCAGGCAGCGGAAAGGAAGATAAGCTAAAGAAATATATGTACAGCTTTTATTGGCTACAGTAGTTTTTCCTATATAGGAGCAAACACGCATGCGAACATGGTGTGATACAAAACGCTGACAAATATGTAGAAACGGGTTGAGAGATTTCAGTGCAAAGAGACTGTCCGAAGAATGAACTTAGCCTTCTACAATTTATTCAAGGTAAAGCGATTTATACGCATCGATTTTAGTGCGACTAATACAAAATAGTTTTTGGTGGACAAAGATTTGGAACGGCAAAGCGATCGGATAGAGAGTGACACACGGATATTTGAAATAGAAAAAGGGAATTTTATTTATGCTTGCGTATTTATTGAGAATGGATACGATTATTTAAATAATTTGTACATAATACCGGTGTACATGGAGTGGAGGAAATCTCCGGATATTTTTATTAGGCGATGGAACAAACACTACGTTTCCAGTACCAGCTTAGGAATTCCGTTAACCAACTACGTTGTTTTATATATTTATCTTCGTACAAAAATTTAACTAGACCAAAGGTAATATCGAAAATTTTCTTTTTTCTGTTTGACACTCGTTCGGATATTAATGATATAACTTTTTTATATTTTCAATACTGGCTATCAATAACCTTTGCTATTCGGTTTATTTCGGTAAAACGTAAGATGCATTATTCCCCGAGGCTGGTGGAAAATCTTAAAAATAAAAAAAAAGCTAATGATATTTTTCCAAGTTCTTACACTTAACTATGTACATTATTCATACAGTAAGCGCTTATATTATTAACTCGAAAAGTCCCTTCCGTCCTTCGGTTTCATATTTATGTCTCTTACAAAGCCTGGAATAATGTTTGTTTCCATGTTTTACACAGCGGCAATTTCCAGCAGTTGACCTATAGTGGTTGTCTTCTCCCACACTGCATGAATTACTTTTTTGCGATTACATTTTTTTTTTTTTTATGTTTATCCAGTTAGTGTAAATTTTTTTTTTTTTTTTTTTTCTACGGCAACGGGGGGGGGGGTTAAGTCAGTTAACTACCCTTTTACACATTCGACTGTTTCGTTTATACTGTCGTTGCGGCAAAATAGACTGAAAATAACATTTTAAAAAGGTAATAACAGTAAAATATTCGAAGAGTGTTTATATAATCTAATGTTTTTTTACCGAGGAGTTTTGAAAGTAATGTGTTTCAGATAATAGCTGTTGTTCATATATTGTCGAAGCCGTTCTTATAAAATTTCTATAGTACCAATTCAGTCGCGAATGACGGCAACAGCACGCGTCTTCGAGTGATTCGAATGCTGGAGGTTGGATGTTCCAATTAAGTTAATCGGTAGGCAACCTAATATCGTTTAGTGCGTAATGGCATGAGTCAGTTTGAAAAAGGTTTCTTTGAAGGGGTTTTTTTTTTTTTTTTTTTTTTTAGCAATAAGTAGTGTACCCCTTATCGGAAGATTTTCACCGTTCCAAATTACTAATCTAGGAGGATATGCGCAACCAGTCTTGTCGCCTTTGTCAAAAAAATAAGGTCGCTGTACTACTAAAAGCGCGACCCCACCGTGTACCAGTGACTTTGAGAAAAACTAGGCTCTACGTAAAAATCGCGAATTTTCCTTGCTCACTGGACAGGTCGACGAAATACGCCTCACCTGTAAAACAACGGCAGAAGGAAAGTATCGAAGAATATCCTCCGATGGAGTTTTACGGATTACGCACAATCTGTTCTACTTAATTCCTGTTCCATGGATGACTATTTCTTTGCTAAAATATATGTGCCGGCCTGTTCTGACGCGTTTAAAACGTAAAATTATTTTTCGACCGCGTACGACATCAATTGAGTGCAGTCTGAAATATCGCGATTACGGAATTATGTTTTGTGCATAAGATCTCGATGAGCAGAGATGCCATGCACGGACACTGCAAAATGCCAGCGGACTCTTTTCTTGCGGTAATCTATATACACCACTTCTGTGTCCGATAAGAAAATTCGTTTTGCCGCAAGCTGATTGACGAATGTGTTGGGGTTTTGCTCTTTTTCCCTTCTGTTCAACTAATAAGATTAGATTGCTGAAATGATCGAACTAGTGAGCAAATTGCTATGAAAAATTTCGTTAAAATGGATTTTCTTCGTGTCTCATCGCGCTAAGGTTCCTGTAGACACTTGCGCTATTTAAAAATCAGAAAATGATATTAAGAACAAAAAGGACTTTTCCAATTCCGGGACGAAAGAGAAAAAAGTGCAATCTATAGTTGGATAATTAGCGTGTAGGGAAATGTGTCGGAGAGTATTTTAGTACAATTTTCAACCGGAATTCGACCACGCTTCTGGCACAGTAGCTAAGATGATTTTTCGGGTGACGTAATTTTCGCAGCTTCTAGATAGATAAAAGCGATTAGATTGTATTTTATACCTTACCCCAAAAGTCGCGATTTTTCATATAATAACCGAAAACCCAGTAAAAGGTATTGTTCTAAATTTGAGTGAAAAAATGATAAAAATAAAGCTACGAAAAAACCGCATATTTGAAAACGTATTAAGATATAATTTCGTTACAATCTAAACCTTTTTGAGTCTGCAGTTGTTTAAAAACGTACGATACTTGTACTGCTTAGTCGAAATTAGTGTGCAAATTTACAAATGAATGTGAATATGTACACAAGTAATCGGAATGGAAATTGCGATAAAAAATAAACGACCGATACTCATGCGAAAAAGCTCCTGAATTTTACTAATCTTAAATAAGCGCTATCGTATGATTATGAAAATATATGTATATATCGTACAAATAACTTGTGCAGCACGTGAGACGCTCTCGAATTAAAAATGCACGTATTTTCTACACGGTGTGCATTAGCTTTTTAGAAGACCACACTACTACAGGCTAGTTGCACGCGGGCAAGTGCGTATTTAAAAAACGAAAGATTAACTTCCGCAGATTCAACTGCCTTTACCGCAAAACCTTTAGCGAGTATACCTGCGAATAGACTGGAAATTAAAATCCTCTGCGTTAAATGTGGGCAAGTATGCGAAAAAGTTTTGTACTTAAAAACTGAAATCGGTGATACTAACCGCGCAATGTACAAGCATTTTCTTCGTTGCTCGAAAAAAGCCTTCAAAAAATTTGAATAAAAATCGCTGTTACGGTATCGCGATGATTGTTGAATGACGGCTGGAGCAGATGATTAAGGTTAAACTATGGCCAAAAATTATGGGGCAGGTATGTTTGTAGAGTTCACTGAGGCGGCATATTGCGGCGAGAAGTGTAAAATGCGAGAAAATATCGATTAGAACGTATTTATATCGCTTTCGTTTAGTTTTTCCCGCCGAATTTAATAGTTAGACACTCGGTGTTTCACTGAAAAATAGTAACGAGCCGAGGCAATTCCTAGCATGGATCGCTAACAGAGTGGAAGTTTAAAAACTCATATGACCAGTCTTTTCCGCTGCATACTAACGCAGTGTAATGGCATTTTTCGATTTAGATAGCCTCCCATAATAAGCGTTTAAAACTTTTACGAACCACGTCTTCTTGTTCAGTGAATTTGATGATGCATTTTTCACCGGTCAAAACTATTCCGAAATGTCTCGCTTAAATGAATTTAAGTGTGAACGGTGTGGATCTAGGGATTATCAAACGAGTGAAACAATGACGAAAATTGGGAACTGTTTGGATTCATTTTTTCGTTTAGATTAGATAGAATTCAAACATTCGGAAGCAAATTGTTTCGATATAAGTGTGACAGTAAAGGTAAGACTACACTTTGTATGACTTTTTCAAAAAAAAAAAAAAAAAAACCCGAAAAAAAAACCGAAAAAAAAAACCTATTTTAATTATTTGGGTTATAAATATACATGATCAATGATTACTAGGAAATCGTAAATTAAATGTCGCGCGATAAAGCAACACGATGTTTTTGTTTTTCTAAGTTGGCATAACTGTATGTCACATCTGTGTCAAATTTCAAGTCATTAGCATTATTAGTTGGTTTTTTTTCTACAGCTGCCCGAGTAAGTGTGTTTTGCGCGTTGTCTGACGATTGATGGAAAATATTATTGAACAAAGAGTGTGTTTGAAATTTTGTATTGCCAATAAAATTTTTGGTACGAAAGCAATGAAAATGTTGCAGAAGCCTAAATGACGGGGACTCCATCAAAAATAGGTGCGTACAATTGATACGGCCAATTCGAAGAAGGCCGATCAATTGTTGAAGGCATGCCCCGCTTACTGAACGACCTTAAACGCAGCAGAAAATATCCTCGAATTGTGAAAAAAATGTTGCTGGAAACCTGTCGTGCCAGTGTTCGTGAGGTAGCCGATAAAACTAGCATTTCATGTGGGACAACCCATGTTTTGTATGTGCGACGCGTCATGGCACGACTCGTCCTTAAAGATCTCTCAAAATGACGATACACCATCGTACACATCGATACACGTGCGCGAGTTTCTGGCCAAAAATAAAATAACACTGATCGATCATGTACCGTATTCGTCAGATATGGCAGCGTGCGATTTATTTTTATTCCCGCGACAAAAATTGCAACTTCGAGGAAAGTGATTTCACACTGCAGACAAGGTTAAAAAAAGCCCAAACAGCGCTTAAGGGCATTAATTCGGCTGTTTGCGCCAAGTACATGGAAGATTAGCCAAATTGTTGATTTGCTTGTATCGGTCTACATGGAGCCTATTTTGAAGGTGAAAATAAAGGTTTGGCCTAAGATTCGAAGAATTGCGTTTTATGTACAATTTCCCAATAATATGAACTCGGTCATTTTGGCCTCACAAGGGGTTGTGCTCCGTGACCTCTCTTGCTTACATTTCTGTTTCTTTCTCTTCTATACTTTGTATAAAATGATCAAAATTTACAACGTAATTCTTAGGCCGGCCCCCATTAGATTTTGTAACGAAAAAATTATTTATCGGCCTGTATAGCAATATGAATTGTATTCATTATGTTGTCAAAAACGAAAACCGCCATCGAGCGCAAACATGAATTGCAGAAACGAAACCCGGACGACGCACAGTGCAATATTGATGAATTTGCCACATTCATACGTGATACGCCTTTTGATTCGAAAATGACAGATGTAGAAAATTTTTGAAGCGTTTGATAATATTTTAAGTCAACCGCCTCTATTATACTAATAAAAAATAATAAGAAAAAAAAATTATTCAAAGGGACTATACTTTTTCACGTTTTTTGACGCGAATACTCAATTTATGTTCACCGATTTTCATCATTACTCACATGGGGTACCTAAGTTGAATGGTACTCTTTCTAATAATGAATCAGTAAAATCGGCCTATATAAATATGAGTTATGCGCGAACAAATATAAAAAAAGAAAAAAACATATGCGATGAATGTATAACCTCCTTCTTTTTCGAAGTCGTTAAAAATTAAAATATAACAAACGTTATATAAAATTGGGAGATTTTTTTGGGACACTTTTTGGCGCATTTTTTTCTAATGGGGGCCGGCCAACGTAATTTTTGAATTCGAACGTACTGATGAGCACTTGGGCCGACGCTGATTTTCATCTCTTGTAGGAAGTCTAGTAATGCAAAATTGCTTCATAATTGTGCTGAAAATTTTACACGCCGGTGGTGGCCAAAGCTTTTTGATAGGCGCACCACGAGTCAGCGCCGGCTGGACACTTATGTTGCTGTGGATTTTTGTTCATTGATTTATAATGGAAAAAGGTCACCCAAATATCACAATTTCTTCTGATTGCTAATCCATAATACACCGTTAATTTATCAGTTGTTTTACCAGCGAGTTTTTCTTTTCCAGAGAGACTTCTGCTTCTTCTAGTTTGTTCTGCCTTTTTTCCGGTTTTAATTTCTGTCTCAACTGTTGTGTTTTTTACAAGAATAATGTGTGTCAGTAATAAAATGACAACAGGTTACCCAGAATGTGTTTTAGAACACTTGTGCGTAGACCACCGCACTAGGTGCCCTGCTTGATTTTATCGGGCTTTTGTACACCCTCAACTCAAGGTTTCACGGCATACAGCACAACTGCGCGTACGCCGCAAGCACATGTCAGTACCTTAACTTTCGACCACTACCCATCCCGGCTAGGCCCTTTGAAAGAGAAGGAAGCAGCTGCTCTGGTTACCTGCATGCCGCTCTCGGCCGGTTCAAAAGGTGTGGAGTGCACATCTTACTATCTTAATGAGTTTTGCTTCAAATGACCTGAGGTTTTGGGAAAATATTTCTAAGAAGTTGTATTTTTATGTGAAAATTTTTCAGAAAAACGGATTTTTCAAAGTGATTCTCCCATACCCCCCCTTAATTCGTTCGTCGCAAATTCAAGGTCAACGTAGTACCTGTTTTAGTGCTTGCTTATATTGCATGCAACACAACTGTTAAATGAATATACTTTCATTCTTCAACGTGCAAAGAGTAACATAACCTTTACCAGATTTTGACGGAAAAAAGGAAATGAAGAAGAACCTTAAAAAAACAAAAAAAAACGGTATTTTTTAAAAAACTTTCTCGGATTTTTTATTTTTATTATGACTGGCTAATGTTCTCTTGCTATTTAAGTTACACGCTAATCTGAAAATCGATTAATCCGAAAATCGATTAATCTAAAAATCAAATTAAAAATCGCCATTGATTTAAATTCTATTATTTTAAAGATCCGTTAATCTAAAAATCGATAATTTTGTGCTGGATTTATCGGGCTAAATACTTTCGATAAAATTACTTTAAAAATGTTATTGTTATTCCGAAAGTACGTAAAGTAAAAATAAATTAAATCAATAATAAAACACGAATAGTAGAAGAAAGAAATAGACGTACTTCCGCAGATTGGTATTTTTAAATTTTCAAGGCGAGATACAAAAGAGGGAGCCTGCATAGCTACAATTACAACTGCATCCAGGAAAGAAGAATGAGGCGCCAGAATCAGCAACGGAGCTTCCTTCCGGCTGGCCCTTATGCCTTTTTTTCGTACATAATGAAAACCCATCACCATTGTTAATGTACGTGCTACTGTACAAGTTGTGTTCTTCATGAACCTGCGACATACACATTCGCACACATTGTTCTTTCAAATACACATTTCGATATGTAAATTATAAATAAGTACGTACATATTTACCTACACGGTTACCCCTCGGGTAAGCTGATTATTTTTTTTGATAAATGTTTTCACTATTATTAGCATTACGGAATAAATAAAAACCACTAATACAAGGAAACTGTAAACATTGTCCGCATTCACACACGAAATGCGGAGAGATGAAAAAAAAAAAATACATATATATAAAACGTGGAATATTTTTGTTATGTTTTTTTCTTATTGGTAAGCATTTTGTTCTCGGCTATTTCCAAATTTAATCTAAAATCCCCCCCCCCCTAACATAATATTCTAATAGTTCTCGCGGCTTTTGGCCACAGTGAATTCGATAACTAGCTCCTATCTCTTGAAAGATTAACTGAATTGACATATGTATTGCGTTACACAGAAGTATTGCATCGGGTTAGATCGCTACACTTCCAAAAATGTCTATAGTTTGTATTGTAACACTGAAAATCATGGAACATTGACAGTTTTGTAAGTTTATTGCCGCGTGCGCTGAAATTGATAATTCGATATTCCAATATTCCGTCTTAATTCCACTGGCTGCTTTGATTTGTCCGCTATCTTTCAATACATTTCTGCATTGATGTATGACTATATATACATATACATATACATATACATATACATATACATATATTATATGCATTATATACACATATGTATATGTAATACATGGTACCACTCGACTGACCACTGCATTTAATCATAAAAATTAGGTTTACCATTAATAATTCAGACGTTAGGCGGTTTTTTCTATTCCTTTATTACACGCGATCGCGTCTAATTTTCTTCTTGATTGCCAGAATTATAAAGCATTAAACTAAATATAATTACGAAACAGAAATACATCATCGTCAACCAAAATTCAAAAGCCGCCCAGGTGTATTGAAAGAAACAAGTTGATTTTATATATCCTAATAAAAAACAGATTCGGATATAGGGGAATTCCTAACATAGGAGATTTAAAAGGCAAAAAAAAAAAGGCAATTCCGTAAATGACGAGGTTGGAAAAGGCGCAAGGCTTCTAAATTTGGGATAAAAGTTACGTAATAAAAATAAAATTAATATTAGATAACTTCCGCGTCATTTTAAAATTTTAAAACTTATCGAGGAATTCGCCACCATTTTCGACGCTTTCTTCTTTCGTTATGAATTTCTGGAATCTGTCTTTAAATCCGCTTGCTTTTCACTTTTAGCTGACAGTGGGCTAGGTGCGAAAAAGGTTCCTGCGCGGTTAAGTATATTATTGTATACCGTTTCTGTGTTGCCTATTTTCGTAATTATATTTATTTCGATACTTTATTTTCGTTCCATTTGACAATTTATGCATCTGAACTACATTACCTATTCGAATCATTTTTATAGCAGGAATGCAAGAAAGAGACTATAGAGTGGTTGGCTTTATGAGAGACCATGACTATTCGGGGAAAACGTGACTGATAACTGCGTCAACCTTGTTGACACGACTAAAGATAATAAAGTCGACCGAACACATTACAAATGGTAGATTCTAGTAGTAACTGTAAAGTTCTCATTATAAAGACCGCACCCAGATCCTAGACTTTTGCTGTCGTCATCGGTAGACAGCGCCTATTCGGGGCACTCCAGAATCGGACTTGATCGTTCGGTTCGACTACTGTGATAGTAGCTAAAGAGAGATAAATGAAACAGCGATGTTAACGTCTTATTATTCCATTCTTAATTGCAGGTGATTTTCAGTGCACTAATAGACCTGTAGAAGTTTAGAATTTTTCAGCCCCAATATACTTTTTATACCTGTCCGCACTGGCCAGATGCTTCGTGTAAATTTTCGTTTAATTATAAAAAATTGCGCTAAACCGGCTTATACGTCTTTTTAGGGTAGGAAATTATATTTTATGTCTTGATTTTTTGTTTTTTTTTGAAGATGGCCTTGTTTTATTTCAGTTTTCTCTCAATGGTATAGAATGTAAGGTGAGTCCTATACCTCTGATGTAAGGTGTATGTAATCGTGGATATGTTATTCATATAATGTGTCCTATGGACGCGAAGAGGAAAGTTAGGGCAGTTCGTTTCTCCTTGTCGATGGTGGTTGCGCCTTGGCTCTTCACTCGTGAATGATGGACACTTCTCGGCTATAAGCAATGCTCGATTTCAGACACATTAGGTACGTACCTGAGGATAGCGGATTTTATTACGAAATGGGATGACGCGGTTTCCAAAAATCCGTTACCCCTCCGAAGTTAAAAGCAGAAGAAGAAATGTCCGCTATTTATCGATTTTTGCTTTTTATTTACGCTTAGTCGGTAATTTTTGTAAACGTTATTTGTCGAAATTATTAAAACGATTTCTGAATTAACCAAGAATAATGAAAGGTCGGTGAATGTATTTAAAATGTGAAATTTTTAAAGTTCGTGCGAATCGTTAAAAATGGGAAATTACGAAAAATGTTTCTTAGCAAAAACTTCTACCGTATTTGTCATACGATGTAAATTATAGAATGGTGTTTTTGCGAATATGTTTGCAATTTTTTAAAATGAAATCGTTAGAAAAATAGAGACGTATTTTTTTATAATATATGGAAATTTATTAAAATTGAGTGCTTAAATTTTTTCACTTTACGCGAGTACAACTTCTTACCACGAAAAAATATTTATCACGAATTTTCACTAAATATTTCAAATACGATGAATTACAATGTTCGAACGTTGTTCCATTTTTAATTGTACTGAAAGTTTTGTCAAGTTCGTTACATTTAATCGATATTAATAGTAATTTAGCATACCGGAAGACGGTACGAACTTTCGTTCTACATGCTAAAGCTGAATAGCTTCGCCTGTGAACTGTAATTAACGAATGTGTGTTATACGCGAGAAAAAATTCCGGATTTGTAAAAATAATTTCATCTACCGAATAGTAAAAAAGTGTTAGTTCTTTCGTATTCGAAGTAAAAAAATTTACTTTAGAATAAAATCGAAATGTCTAAATGTTTGTCCGTAAATTGTTTAAATTACGCGACATTTAACATTTTTCGGCATTATATACATATAGTATATTTCAAAAAAAACAATTTACCGCTTTATATTTCTGACGTTAATTATTAGGCCCTTGTTTAACGTGTAAGATTGGTTGAAAAGATTTTTTGTTTAATTCATTATAAAATTAAGATGTTTAAAATTTCGTTCCGTATAAAATACGAAATTTAAAATATTAAAATTCAAACATTTCATACGCGAGTGATACGAAGCAAATACGAGTATGTCTATATGAAAAAGAAAGTGGTGAAATTTTTCGCCATTGCAAATGGCCTCGCTGTTGTTTTTGGCGCGTTTATTAAAGTTCCATCCTCGATGTTTTGTTCGGAGTAGGATAGTATTTTTATCATTTTAATTTTTTTTTAATATTTATTTTTTAACGAGACGTTTAATTATTATCGAAAATAATCAATCTTATTTTAGACATTTTTGATAACTCAAATAAAGCTTTTAACTATGTATTCATAAACTCGCTTCTAGTCAGACTTGTGCGGAGGGGGATTGAAAATATCGCAGATTATTTTTCGAAATGATTAATTTGAACTCAAACTCGTCGAACTGCTACGACTTAACATATTATAAGAAAGCTTTCGATACCATGTAGCATCGCCGGGTTTATAAGCTAATAAAATACCAAATTCTCAAAAGTTCTGATGTTTCAAGTGTCGACAGCTCGTCGGCTAAAAATCGGAGACATCGTAATTTACACATTTGAATAATACTAAATTCGAAACAATCCTATTTCGAAGTCATAAATTTCCGTATTTCCGTAAATTATTTACATCTGTTTGTAAAACACGCGCGCTACAGACTAGATTATTGCGTTTTTTTGAACTTTTGAAGAACTTTGAAGATTTCGGTTAAGGCGTGAGCAAAATAACATCGTTATCACCGACGACAAGTTTCTTCTGTCATCGGTATACAAAAAATGGCGGAAAAAAACTCTTTTCGCCAAACTTGCTAGTCCACAGGTCCCAATATACCGGCTAACAGAGGATATTTAATAATTGCTATTAAAGTGATCATTTGTTTTTACGCCTAGAAACAAAACCCAAGAACTTCTGCCCAACTTATATACAGTGTATGACATTAATCTTTGAACAGCAGTGGGGATCGAAATGAAAATACACCAAAAAAATGAAAGAAAAAAAGGTCTGAATTTTTTTAGGTGAATAACAAAACCGGAGAATCTCTTACACATGTACAGGAACAAAAAAGTCAGCAGGTAGGAATTTAATATTTGTTATGACCCCCTTTGGCCTTCATAACGGCTTTAGGCCTTCGCGGCATGGAAAAAACCAACTGCTTTAGATACTGTACTGAAATATTTGCCCATTCTTCTGGTAGACGATCTTTCAAGTCATGCTTGCTCTCTCGAACTTTACGGTCTAAATAATCCCACAGGTGCTCAATTGGGTTACAATCTGGGGACTGTAGCGGCGTTCCGAGGACCTTCGGGCAGTTGTATAAGAACCACTCACGCGTACAATAAGCCGTATGCTTCCGGTCGTTATCCTGGTACAAGCGAAAAGAACTTAGGATTCTCTCCACTTCTCCGCACTGTGGTATAGATTCTTTCTCAGGATCTCTCTGTACATAGCAGTATCCATATTACCTGTGCTAAAAACATTTCCGGTTCGAACTGGTACTTTTTTTCGAACTCGAGACGCTTTTGTTTGTTCGCTGCACTAATGCGTAGGGTTTTCTACGACCCGTTCGCGAAAAGTAGCTTATCCTTTTCACCGCTCGTCCTACACGAAACTGTTACACACCTTCTCTTTGGGCTAGTTCACGACTTAATTGTGGCGCGCTTACCTGCGGAGTTATTGCGATTTGCCGCCTGATCCAGCGTTCACCAGTGTCAGTTAATTTTCTCGGTTGTCCTTTGTTCCTGTTCAAAGCGCCGTGAAATCGCGTGTATGTTGGTTCGTCGAATATTTAGTAACTTCGATATTTGATCTCCCGATAAACCGAAATTACGAGTTTACGGAATGTTAGCCTTTACGCGAAATTTTTTCGAATATCAAGCACACTTTTTTAAATCGTGACGAATCTACACTATTTCACGGCGAAATATTTTTACGCACTGATTCCTACGTAGGTACATTTGCACTGTATGACGCACTCCGAAAAAACCCATTACTTGCTTCGCACTCAGTCTTTTTTACCTGTACAACCATGAATGTAACGGATCTTTTCGTCACATTTTCACACGTGCTGCTCTAACTTTCGACCTATTGCATTGAACTCGCTCAAATTTTGGTGACTCTGACTTCGATATATTCTCTTTCGTTTCACATAACAGTCGCATATTTCATTCAGCCATTACCAAGCTATAGGACTATCTTTATATTGGTGTGTTGTTCTTCAACGATTAATGTCTCTCACTGTATGTATTAAAAGAAAAGTTCAAATTAAAATCTCAGGCATAATTAAGCCCAATTTCGTTCAAGTTTGTTTTTGGTTTTTTTTTTTTTTTTTGCTTTTTTCCGTTGGTTTTGCTAACCAGCAATTAAACCTAGAATCAGGACAAGGAAATAGTCACGAGACTTAAATTTTAACTGATTCGTTCTATTTTCATTTTATTTTTCAATTCTTTCAATAATGTTCAAAGTTCAACTTATTTAGACTTTATTAAAGCGAGCTTTTTTTTTCTTGCGTGTTTTTTTCTTAATGTTTCCTAATCATTCGGCCAGTCACCCTTTATTGGAGAACTTCAATCTTCGGGTATGCCGGACAAAGTTAATTTCTCGGTGCGATTATATCTATCCTATTTATAAAATTGGGGTATTTTAAAATTACTAATAAACCAAAAAAAAAAAAAAAAAAAAAACAGTTCAATAATAATATACATTTTACCCTGTTTTTTACCATTGCCCTCGTTGAGTTAATCACTTTTTCCGTTTACTATTTCTCCATACACTCGACACGGTACTTTTTAATTATGTTTCTTAAGCTTTTATACGTGTTTTTGGTTCGTCATGATGTTACGTTATTACTATTATGGTTTGAATTTTTATCTTCGTTCTCAAACTTTTGGTGATGTTGTAAAATAGTTCCCCCCTATTCAGCCTCATTGCGCCGTGAGTGTTGGTATATCTCTTCTCTTCTACCACTTTATTCACGTAACTAGAATGCTCTCTCGTTATGTTCGTGTTTCACGGATATTATTCGCTAGTCATCCGAAAAGCTCTTCAAAGAGACCGCAATATCGTGTTCATCCGTTAGATGCCTGCAAGAATGCAATCGTCGAAATGGAACTCCGTTCTATAATCTACAAACATAGAGCTCGGAAAACAATTAAAACCGTACATAGGAGATATTCAAAATCAGTTTCAGGCATTACTCTCACCGCCGACACGACAAACGAGCAATAAAACGAAAACCATTCAATGACTTAGTGGTTTACGCGTTTACAGACTAATGAATCTACACTGTCACTATGTACAAGTTTTCATACGCATTCATCGTTATTGTGAAGGAGAATAATAACACACGTTACACTTACGTTCTCGTCAGTAACGGTCTTCTAGGTTCTAGCGAGCTCTTAAAGAGTCACTACTTTTGTAAAAGAATCATTTAACAGCTCCGCGTAAGAGAACTAGTTTCTTCCCTAATTGTTTACATCTATCGAATAAAGCGACAAAATGTGTAATCAGTGGTTCTTTTTGTTTCCTCCACTTTGTCGTTCTGTTGTTGTCTCCACTATTCGTCTGCATATTAATCATTCTTTACTGCTTTCTTCCCGTTTTCCTTTCTCGTTGGTTTCCTCTTCGTATTGTCCTCTCAAACGAAGCGCATATTTGCCATGCTTATCATTATTTATCAAGTGTTCATCTATTTTTTTTAAGCGTTCTACATTCCATTTTGCTGCATCTTGACCTACTCCGTTCTGCACGTCTTCTATCCTTTCCTTCTCTACACATTTATATATAAATATATATATATATATATACATTGATTCCTTCCTTCTAACAACATTTAACATCGTATAAAGATATGATTCCTTCGTTTTCCAATTAGTCCCTCTGGTTGATCAGGCGAAAATACAAGACAAAAAAAGTGTGTAATCAGTAAACTGCATTATGATAAAAATTTTACCTCATAACTGGCTATTAAAAATATTATTTTTTTTTGGCCATAGACTGCCTTACCTGGACAATAGATATCATTAGCTTTTAATTAAGAAAATAATTTTCTGCACGTGAACACTGCACGCACAATGTAAGGAGCACTCACGAACAATTAGCCGACAAGTCGTTGATTTTACACCACACTTTCGCACAACAGAGCTATCAGCACCTTCTTTCGGGAGTTTTTCCTCTCGAGAAAACCATTAACAATATTTTTGATACTAAGAATTTATTTTTTCTGTTAACTCGTTAATTAAGCCATCATGAGAATCGTGCCGTCCAAAGCGAGGCATCGTGACATTGAAGCGCTGCCATTATTCAATAGTTTATGTCAGATTATTATTCCGGTAAATTTAGTTCATCTTGTAGTAGCGCAATCGTGTGCTCTGTCTGGTTTTCCGTCAATGAAGCAATTGATCTCTAAAGACTATGGTCGAAAAACCGTCAAATTCCACATTGTATGCTTCTAACAACGGCCGCTTTGGTTCATAAATTTTTTTTAGTATTACTTCATTAGGATTCTCTCGGCAGGTCGGGGATAATACGTCCCCAACATCGCATTTCCGGTAGAGAAGAATGTTCTACTCGCGTCGTGGGTCTAGGTTTTTTTTTTTTGTTTTCTTTTTGGGACTCGTCAACCGGGGGGGGGGGATTTACCCAGAATCTAGGTTTCAGCAACATCCAGAAAAATATTAATGATTTCACTAATTGATAACTTTCTTGCTTATTGCTTAGGTTTCCAATTTCAGCGTTATTGCATCCTCTCTTATTTTCCATGTTTGATTTTAGCTGAGCAAAAAAAAAAAAAAAAAAAAAAAAACAACAAAGAAAAGGAAAAAACTGACCAACAATTTTTGTAGTACCAATTTGTCTTACGTGTTGTATTTCTCGGTTTCGATTAACTGTCACATTTTTCTTCTTTCTATTGATCATCAGTTTTACTGGTTTCTTCCAGTGCCGTAATATTTTCATCGTTCACGTATCGAAAATTTGAAACTAGATATGACCTTCAATTGAGAATCCATCGTTTCCTTCCGTTGTCACCTCCCTTCCGTCATTTCATACGCGGCAAGAGTAAGCATCTCTGCCATACACTCCGACGACCAACCATCAATATCAATTCTCATTGTGCTGATGTCGTATGACTTCTCCTTAATTAGTAGTTTACTCTGGAACTTTAAATTTATTAAGGAGATTGTTCATCGTTTACTTTCCTGCACACAACATCGAAAGTCCTCTGATAGTCCGTCTAACATACGGGGGGCAATGTAATTGCACTGGAGGAGGGAGAGTTGTGTCTAATTCACTCTGATGATCGGGGGTTTATTTATTCAACTTAGCAGTCGAGCCGGATTTGAAATCAAAATTGCCTGTCGTTTTTACAATTACCATTTTATTCTGCTCAGACAGTGGGGAGTAGTCTGATGGTACAAAAGCGACCTCGGAGACAACGATCATCTGGTTTAATATATATATATATATAATCGGCGCAGTATACTACATATTCAAAACGCAGTAATAGAACAAGTCTCCTCAATTAAATACCTGGGCACCACATTAGATGATCGATGCGACCCGAAGAAAGAAGTCAAATCACGAATTGTTCAAGCAAAGGCTTCGTTCCTCTCCATGAGAAACGTATTTACACGAAAAGAATTGAACATCCAGCTCAGATTAAGGCTCGTGAAATGTTATGTGCACTCAATTCTGACATACGGCTGCGAATGCTGGACGCTGGATGCCGAATTGGAAAAGAGAATAACGGCATTTGAGATGTATATATATCGACGAATAATGAAAATTCCATGGACAGATAAAGTTACTAACATAGAAGTATTAGCTAGAATACAAAGGAAACCAGAACTACTCGATACTGTGAAAGAAAGGAAAATCAAATATCTCGGATACGTCATGAAGAAAAATACGAGTTACTACGAATCATACTGGAGGGAAAAATTACTGGAAATAGGTCAGCAGGTCGACGCCGAAACTCATGGCTCAAAGACATCCGAAAATGGCTGGGACGCACATCAGTGGAGATCTTCAGGGCAGCCGTTTCAAAGATACAGCTATGTATGTGGATCTCCAACCTCCGCAGAGGAGAAGGAGAATGAAGAAGAAGATACTTTAAATGAGTAATAATATTGCTTTAGGCGCCTGCATTTTACATTCGCCGGCGATGATGTCGAATTATTAAGCTCGACTTTTGCAGAAGAGCCTCTGGACAGCGAGACAAGGACGCGACTGAATTAAAGATCGCACACTGTTGCTTTTCCGGAATTAGTTACGTCTCGAAAATAATTCCGTACGTTGTGTATTGAAATTTTTGTGCGTGGCAAATTAGATATTGTTTTTAATCTTTTTCCAGATGATACATAATGGAGTCGTTTAATTTTAGAAACTTTCTGCCAAAAATTTCTATCAACCGTCACGATAATAACCTATTCCAGTGCGAGCATTAAAATAGATTAAAAGTAATATTCGGTGACTAGTACCGGTCAGTGACTAATTATTGGCGTTTAATGATTAAAAAAAAAAAAAAAAAAATGTAAACACGAAAAAGAGTTATTTTAATTTTCATAAAATTCCCCCAAAGTAGCGAAGAGAACATATTTGCTTCAACGAACCAGATGTCGGACACTGATTAAACAACGGAAACAGAATTAAAGAAAATTACTCGTTGAAAAGTACAACGATTAAAAAGAACTGTTCTATACAAAAACAACCGGAACCGCGTATATTGGAAGAGCGGAAACGTCAGTGTAATTTTTCCGTTTGCGGAAGAAAAATCCTTAGCAAGGAAAAACACTTGTACATGTAATGTCTTTTCAAATGCGTCGGTAATTTCCGTAAGGCTATTTTTACATTAGCTAGAGATAATTTTCAATTACCTAGTTTTTCTGACATGAACGTACAATGAGCATCTTTTAAGACTTGCATGATTTTCTACTCTTTTCCGAGCTCGACAAAAAGATAGTCAGAACGTTTTTTTTTTTAAAATGTAGAATCCTGCTACGCGATACCAGAAAAAAAACAAAACAAAACACTGTAATAGCCCTTCGGAAATGTTCTTTACATATCGAAAAAAAAAAAAAAAATAAAAGCGTCAAACCATCTGAACTGTGGAAAATTCATAAACGTTTCCTCGCGTTCATTCAGAAATATTTTATGCTTCGAAATTGCAACGATATGAACAAAAGCAGAGTAAAAAGTAACGAAAGAGCAATGGAAACTATCCACGGGTAATAGTTGAGATGCATTTCGTGTTTTATTATTGAGCCTATTTTTTCTTTTATATTTTATACGCTCTTGGAAAATTTGAACGAAGCCCGAGGAATACTTTTTTTTTTTTTTTTTTTTTTTTTTGTTCATTTAGCAAACCCTCTTATTCTTATCCGACCGTATTATCACGGCTTCGAGCGATGATAATGACGGCGTATAATACTGCTGGTCGGTGATATTCAGAAAAGCGCTTCCACGCATACATAAATTAAATAATGGGGCGTCTGTCAGCAATTTACACGATACGATTTTTCGTATATCGGCATCGACCTGCTCGACGTTAAGTAACAAATATTCTCACCGCTCGACAGATAGCGACAGTCACCGGGGCATTTCTAGAAGGAGAGAAACCAGAAGTACTTCTGGCACCCGGCTAGTTCACTGGCAGTCTCGTATGCCGTCATTACAGATTTGCATTATTCGATGAAACAATCCGTGCAACTGTCCGTACGAAGAATGAAGACTGTTAAAACGGTTGTTGACGGTCCTGGTCAGCGCCTCCATAAACGGGTGCACAATGCTTAGCACTGAAATCGCCCAAGTTCAGAAAGGAAGTACTCTATTTCTTCGTCTTTTCCTTTTCCCCACCCTATTTTACGTATATTCATGTAGCATTGTCAACGAATTCAAAGTGAAAACGCATACCGAAATTCTGCGATTATCGGCCAGAGAACAATTGCTATGTGTTTACGTTAACCGTACTTTGCCGTAAATTGCGCTAATAGCACCGAATTATGCAGTTCTAACTTCAACAACACTCTTTAGAACCTTTTTCTTTTTAGATACGTCACGCCAAATCTGTGACTGCCATCGAGTGCGAGAATATTTCATTTATACAAAAAAAAAAAAAATAAATAAATAAAAAATTGTTCACGCTATAACAATATACAGAACTGAAACGGTAAATGAACTATTATTATATTTAGTATCCCGGAAAGATTTTATATTCCGTCATTGGCCGAACCACATATTAAGCATAATGGACGCGTAAAGTAAGCTCGCGTGGTTTTTATCTGGCGATGATGAGATAGTTGCAATAAAACACGTTTCTGGGGCTCATTAATATGTTTTCATTTAAATCGGAAAAATCTGACGACCATTAATAAAATGATCTGTAGTAAAAGCTTCGGGGGGAAAAAAAACTTCCATTTTTTAGTATCGATAAAAGTAAATTTAAGCCGAAGTCCTGTTTTTTTTTGTTTTTTTTTGGGGGGGCTCGTCAACCGGAGATCTTTACCCAGAAACAATTAGAATAGGAAGGAGTCAATTATATTTTCATACGATATCAAATGTTGTGTTCGGAGAAGTAATAGATATAATGGGAATAATGTGTGGAGAAGGAAAAGATTGGACATAAGGGGCGCAATAAGGAGTAAAGTCGCAGCAAACTGAAGTAGAAAGCGGAGCACTCAGCAGAAAGTTGTTTGAGTGGAGAGGTTAATATGAAGAGACAACCAACGACGAACAGAAATGAGCTTAAGAGCGTAAATGAATAACGGAGACAACGACAGAACGACGAAGTGAAGGAAACAAAGAGAACCATAGGTTAACAAAAAGACACTAGGTTGAACAGATAGATAAAAAGAATAATTCCATCCTCTAATCGCCTTCTGCTGTGTAAAAGTTTTCATCTTAGGTTTTGGTCGGATATGTAGGTTTCTTTTTCTCTTCATCACTTTCGTCTTATGCAATCTGATACATCTTTGCCATTTTTGCGAAGTATTCTTTCTACCTCAACTTTTTCTAATTCCTTTCTCAAACCAGTAGGTAAACCGAAATTCCGTAACATTATCAGTTCCAAACACTCTCACTGATTGCTCAGGGACCAACGGTGTTGGAGCTTCTTTTACTCTTCCACAATTCCTGTCGGAATCATTTCGCCTTTCTTCTTTCTGTTCCATCTTTACTAATGAATATGAATTCAAGAGCCTGGTGGCCACTCTTTTGATTTTGTCCTTCTTCACATACACCGTCTTATCCTTTTTTCTTCTTGCGACTCCATCTGTTTCGATTAGCTTTGTACGTTTCTAGCCACATAGCTACCTTGACGTGGGTAAATGAACGATTCTTCGGCTCGGTTGCTGTTTCCTCTCGTTTTTTTCTTAAAAAAAAAGCTGTATAATTTTACGTCTTTGCGTAAAATATTCCATCCTAGATTCTGTTTATATTCATACTTTATATTTTCTTAACGATCGTCTTTTTATCTACCTGTTTTTATCCTAATCATCTTTTCTGATTCCCCGGATTCCCTTTCGAGTTTCTTTCGGTTCTCCGTTTTGTTGTTGTTTCTATTGCCTACGCTGTTCTTTCTCTACTACCATTCTCTCGTTTTTGCTTTTCCCTTTGGTCCCTCCTCTCGCCGTTTGAACAAAGCAACCTGCAAAGCTAATTATATCTGTTCATCCCTTTCGGTTGAACGTTCGAACTTCTCACCTGTTAAAACTCAAACTCCCCTTCAATTCTTATTACGAACTTTATATTCCGTTTTTCCTATCCATCATCCTTATTCTATACTGGTTCCTCTACGTTATTAATATGCGACCGAATCAAAATTTAACTAACGGGCCTTTTCCCCTTCTTTCTGTTTCTGAGTGTAAGTCTGACGTGTCTCAGAATTAAAAGGAAAGATATTCTGTATTTCTCTTCCACGTATGTGAGGACTCCCAAGTACAGAACAGTTGTCTACATCTTGTATTCGAATAGTTAAGCGTCAGCTGGAGAGAAATACTTTTGCAGTAGAATAATATATATACTGTAAACAAAAACATTAAATCAAATAACGCGCAGTAAAAATTTAGCAGGCAATGCTCGAAAAACTGAGGAATCCCATTGTAATAATCCGATTAAAGAATCAAAATTACATCAACGAAAGCGTCATGTACGGAATTATTATTTTTAAGTCAAAACGTGTTATTAAAATAATTTGTTGGAAGTATTTTTTTCCAGAAATTTCTATATCGACTGTAGCAGAAAATGAATTGCGAAACAAAGTTTTCTCGTGTTACTTCATGCCAGATAATACCAGGATAGCCAGAGAACGCATGAACATTATGTAGCGTCAGTAAATTGGAATAGGAAGAATTTTCAAACGAAACTTTTTGCAGCGAGGAATGTGAAATGTATCTTTTTTCGACTGTTCATTGTAGCGCGAGTTCGCTGAGCGAAGAAATAATAGTTTACGCGATTGAATTATCGAATTTTCATTCAATCTTTTACTTTTATCTTTAATAGTTTGTTTTCATTTTAATATAGGTTTCTGTGTTAACATACTTATTTAATCGGCAACAAGTTAAATACTTAAAGGTATTAATATAGACTAAAAATCAAACTTCGTATAAATGTTACAAATATTGAAACAACAAAAATTTATACATACTTATCAGATTTATAAATAACACTGAGATTGTTCCAGATTTTTTTATTACTTTATATAATACCTAATGAGTACATTTATATATATTTATGTAGGATCGAAATTAAATATCTTGTACAAAAATTAATTAATGTTTTACTGAAGTGTAATACTTTTTAGTTTTTAGGTTGGATTTTGTAATTAATTGTAAATTGACTTAATATCCTAATTAAAACACTACAATATAATTATTGATTTTAATTAATCACTTTCCATTATTAAATTTTAATGGACATTTTTTTGAATCTCAAAATTTTCTTTACAAAAACAAATTATAAAACTATTAAAAATTTTCTAAATGATATTTCAATTCTTCTATATAATAATAAAATTCAAAGCAACAGATTTTAAAACTGCATGTAAAGTTTAAATACAAACGAAAAATAATTTACCGTCTTTTATTTCAAGTTTTTGTATAATTACAGACTAAATATCCTCTTTCATATATTTACATTTTTAAAATCTTTGTTGTCTGTATTGTATCAAAAAATTCATACTTCCTAACCATTTCAATTAGTTTTTCCATTAAGTAGTATATAGAAATTAAATAAAAAAAGGGGGCAAATATTTATATAAATTACAATACATATATACATATATATATATATATAAATTAAAAATGGAAAAGAAATGTTATATAAAAGACAACTATTATATCAAATATATGCAACACTATAAAATATACGTGGTGAAATGTGTTTTAAAAAACTCGCTCAGCGAGCGATCCGAGTGAGGAATTATTTTTCCTCGCTCGCCTCTTTCGACTATTTTTCGCTACAATGGGGGCGGTGTTACATATTTAAATTTACAGTAATCGATTTTCAGATTAAAAACATTGCACATTTCACATTCCTCCTTGTAAAAGGCAACAGGCCTTACTTTTTTAGTAGCTACGATACGATAATAAAATATGTTGCATATGTCAGGAGCCTTGTTCGACCACCGTAGAAATTTAATAATTAAGAAAATCTTACGAGAAATTTATTGTGACTCAAGCCCGATTATTAATTTTTATTAAAAAATCGGTAAATATATAAATTAAAAAATGTCTTTTTAAAAGAAATACCGCCTTCAAAACTTACTATAAAGAATTTAATAATAGTGCACTAAAAAGTTTAAAAAATAGTTTTATTCGATAAGAAGATGATATATTTTACAATGAAATACACCATTAAAAGGAGATATGATAATTCTTGCACAACATTAATACCTTAATTGGGACAGGAACGGAAATCACAAATTACAATATTTAGAAACAATTCGATGAACATTTAAGGTAGTTTTTAATTATTATTGTAATTTTCCGTGCTCGCTTTAATAAGTATTAGTGTTGTACAAGAATTATCATATCACCTTAACGTGCTAGTATATCACACTAGAATATATTATTTTTATTGAATAATTATTTTTTACTTTTAGTGCAATTTTGTTAAGTTTTTATAATAAATTTTGAAACATTTCATTTCACAGTTTTTAGTATAATACTTAATATTTTTTTGTCTTGCTAAAAATAAACTTTTTTAGAAGTGGAAAACTTGTAAATGGCCATAGGACGGTTTGAAATTCGTTTTCTTTATTCGAATCTGCATCTTTATCCGTGTTAATTAACGCTGATATATTTTAATTTTTTTAAATGACATTTCTGCAGTACATTGATGAAAGTCAATCGCATCTGTTATATTAATAAAAAATATATATAGATGTTTTTTAATGACTAAACAGTTTATGTGTTCACAGACACTTATCGATATACGGGAGATGTGGTACCACTACCGCTGATGGCACCGTTTCGAACAAACAGAGAATCATTAAAACCGGTCCACGTAAGTCCAAAAAAAAATTTACGACAAAGCGCATTCGGTAAATAATATTTATTTGAAATGAACGTACTCGAAATTTCATAACTAGGTTTGTCATTATAAATATGTCGGTGGCGTTAATTTTGAATTGCTGTCCTCGTTTTAAAATTATTTTGGATCAAATGTTAATCCAAAAAAAAAAAAAAAAAAAAAAAAAAAAAGAAAAAAATTAAAAATGTTTTTAAAAAGAAATTAATCGTTCCTACTTTTTTTAATAATCTTAAAGGGCGCATTACTAAATTAACGATTTTCAATTATTTAACCAAGGCATTGATTTAAAAATAAATAAAATATCGTAATGAACTTATCGAAAATCCTCATTTAAATGTTAATACTGAAATCTTATTCGCATGTGAGAATGGAACCATAAAGAAATCCATAATTTAATCTCATGGATTCGTATCACCACTGAGTCATTTTTACAGAATTCACATTAGTAAACAATTGTTTTTATACGGTGGTCATCGCGTTAGTCGAATGGCTAGAACGATAAGACTACCTTATCGAAGTTATCGATTGCGGCAACTGATGCAATTAATAAAACCTATTAAAAGTAAAATAATCGCTTAATATTTTCGCGTGGAAGACAGTTGTAAGCATTTTCGAGCCAAGTTTTGCGTAAACTGATGTTATATAGAGACTTGCCGTGATCCCTATATATAGGGTTGGATTAAGGATATACCGGGCCCGGAATTATTCTTGAATGAGGGAGCCCCCTTCGAAGAAAAAATGGTAAAAAAGTTCATTACCACATATGTGCAAACAAACAAGCAAAAGAAAAACCTACTACTTACCTATTAATGACTAATAAAATTAAAATTATGTTTTCTTAAAAAATTTAACTTTCTTACCCTAACAAACTGTATAAATTGAACATCAAATAAGGAATTTTTTTTATATATATATATATATATATATATATATATATATATATATAAATATATATGTTAATATTTGTAATTTTAACATTATGTTTTCTTTTTCTACAAAAAAAATATTTATATACACACACATATATATATATGTATATATATATATATATGTATGTATATGTATATATATATATATATATATATATATATAAAATTAAATATTCGTTTTTTAATAAAAATAAAAACTTTATTTACAATGGTTTATCTATGACGGCGTTGCGCCGGTATTATCGCTACAGCGGGTTTCAAGCTGATTTTGATACACTCATGCGATGTTTTTGATTGTGTTCTTTTCTTTATACTAATTAAATATGCATGTTTAAAATTCTATAATTGTTTATGTGATCAGAAAAAAAAGTAAATGAAACGCATTATGATTTATTAAATTTTTCGAAATACAAATATATTTATAAAATCAGCAATCGATCAAAAAATCGTTCTTATTTTGAATAATTTTTATGCAGTTTATTAATAAAAAGGTATTAACTTTCAATAAAAGTAAAAAATAAAATAATGTTAAAATTAAGAATATTTCAGATCGTAAAACGTTTTTACATAAAAAAAAAACTTACAACGATTGCATATCAGTATTTGAATAGAGAATTGTTATTAATCGATTTGTCGAATGTTTATTTATTATTCAGTATGTACGTTAAAGGACTCATTCACTTTTTAACACAATAAATTAGATTTATTATAGAAAATTTCTATAAATATTCATTTTATGTAGCATTTAGTTTATCGGGAAAAAAGAGAACGTTTTATAGAGGATAAGTATATAATTTTATTAATGAACTCACATATTCTTTTTTTTTTAATTGAATTCTTTTTAGGATAAAAAACGTAAATTTAAAATCTTGAATTTTCACCGTATTGAGTATTTTGGGAAAAGAAACTTAAATTTTGCCGGTGGAAAGTTAAATTTTTTCTGTTCAAAGGCATGGCTCCTTGGATGCTGGGGCTCGGGGCTAAAGCTCCCCTTTGTCCGGCCCTGCTTACACATATCCATATATCAAGAACGCACGAATAAGTAGTCATTGATCGTTTTTCGTTGAGCAGATGAAGAGAGAGAGAAAGAGAGAGAAGATTTTTAAACGATCTTGACTTTGATCGATAACTTTTTGATCGATTTATTATTGCACATTCAGCGTATATTATTCAGTGCGGTCTTAAATCAATAGGCACATTCTGTTTAATTATGATTTAAATCGTACGTACCATTCAGGGGTACGTTTGCGTAAAACTTTCATAAATGCTCACGTTACTTCAACAAATTAAATATCATGCAAATAGCGCATGCAAATGTGTCAAGCATTATGAGTAGAAATGATCGTGTTAGTGATTATTATTTATTTTGAAAAGAAATAAGTATGTTATCTTCGTTGCTTTCTTCGTAAACGATAAATAAAGCTGTTTAAAGAAATAAGCGAAATGAAAAAATGGAATCGATTATTTACACAAAGCATTTCTACAGACATTCCGAAAACCGTTCTTGTAACCTCTGTCTCGGGTAGTCCCTCTCCGGTTCATTCTGAAATTAATATCCATCTGTCGCACTACTGCTGCGGATGGGGCACCATTGAGATCGTTAGCGCAGCGATAAAGCACACTACACATTTAAATGCAATTTCTTTTATGGAAGAGTCATACGGCTGGCTCGAATGTACAGCCCCGTTTGTAATACACTATATGTATAAATGCTTTTAAAATTGTCTGCTGAGTAAGGGGCTAGGTTAAAATTCCGAAAAAATTATAAAGACTCAAATTTCGGGACAAAATCTCTTTCTGTTTTGTTTTTTTTTAATATTCCTCTATTATCATATAAAATATTTTTTTACAATAGAACACATTCTTTCATAATTGTATATAACTTCAACTAGGTGGCGCTATAGTTTTTCAATATTAAACATGTTGGATTGTATGTTTCGATATATATTTACGAATGAAAAAACCCTTTGCTGATCGTACTTTAATAATGTGTAGTGACTTTAAGTACTTCCAGTAGATAAAAATGACGGTCGAAAACAAACAATCCAATCATGTTTGAAATATAGTTTTTTATGGCCGCATTTTACACAATTAAGGTTAATTAAGAATATGAGAGCAGCGGCAAAAATAACAGTTTTCTAATTGGCTTTTAGAAATTGGCGATAATAAAAAAAAATATCTTACAATTCCAGCAGATTTAATATGTGAAGATATAATAAATTAATTATAAAAATTTGATATAAGTATAAATGAATTAAGTAGTAAAGTCAAGGCCGTGCCCACGGGGGGGGGTTAACACCCCCATTAAAACTGAAATAGTTATTATAAATACACAAAAATCTGGAAAAAATCAAAAATTTAAAATAAATATTGATGATTTTTCAGAATGTTCTTACCTTTGAAAGAAAAAAGAAAAAAATATGTTGCATACTTTTAGGTACTTCACTAATATTTTATGCAAAATTTTTTATCACGAGTATAATCAATAGCATATGTAATTTTTATTAATGTTTATACGGGGTAATTCATTTATGTAAATTATTAATGTATAAATCGAAATGATGGAAATTATTAATAGTATGAATATTAGTGAAAAGTGTATTGTTATTTATAAAATATGCGAAAAAAATTTTTAAAAGCCCCTCTCCCCCCTTTCAAAATTCTGGGCACGGTCCTGAGTAGAGCAATTCTTGCTGCTCGAAATAGTGAAGTCATAAAGACACCAATGTATCTCTATTCTGAAAAGACTTCATGGTGAAATAATTAAATGTTTATCTATTGATCAAGTAGAATCTCTTGCTGCTGATGATATTGACAATGAAAATATAAGTTTGCAATATTCACCTGAATATTTATCATCGATAACGGCATTAGGTATGTAATCAGCTGAGTTATTGTTAAAAAAATGGTTGTATTTGCAATGTTACTGCGTAACTTATGTATTAATGATGGTTCATATAACGGAATAAGAATGCCGGTAAAACTAATTTAACACGTGAAATACTTACAGGTAATAAAAAATGGAAAGGTTTTCCATATACCACGAATTAGACTGGACGCAAAAGGTGATTTTGTCATGCCATTTGTTTTCAAAAGATCACAATGTCCAGTATGTCTTGCAAAATTTCAATGAATAAATATAAAGCGCAGGCTCAAACATCTGATAAAATTGGTTTAATTGTTGATTCAAAAGACATAATATTTATACACGGGGTCATTTTGTAATGTAGCTTTATCGGGATATACGATTAGGTATAAAACTTGAATGGAAACTAGAAAGTAAAGTAATTCACAATATTCTATTTGAAGAAGTTTTACAATAAACACTTTTTTATTTCATTTTTGTATTATAATTCGGTAGTTGGCGTGGGAAGCGCACGGGGGACAATGCCCTCTACTTTATATATATATATACAATAGACGCTCGGTTATCCGACACAATTGGGGAATTGAATGTGTCTGATAACTGAAAAAGTCGAATAATACGGAGTTTTTTCAATTTTGTTTTTGTTTTTTAATTTTATTACGTATTTATAAAGAACAATTACAGTTAAGAAAAAAATTTCAGCATAAAAATTATTTTTTTAAAAAGGTATTCATCGACAATTGTTTCACCTTACTTATTCGTTGTTGGGCTGCATAATCTCGTCATTTTCGGAAAATTAACGCTGTCAACGCTGCGAAATAGATTTCAGTCGACAGTTTTAAGTGGACCAGAAAGTAAATGACTAATCGTGGGAAATTTTTATATTTCTCGGAGTGTGTTGTAGTCGTGTTACATTATCATTGGAATGCATAGAGTTGATGCTAAAAAAATCGAGGGAAAATCAAAACTATGATCACATATTAAATGTGTGTTGTGCATGATTATTCGCTTCCCTGAGAATTTTTTTAGTGTCGGATAATACGGAGTTTCGGATAACCGAGTGTCGAATAACCGAGCGTCTACTGTATATATATATATATATATATATATATATATAGAATAATTTGAAAACAATTTAATATTATACAATTAATATGATAAGAATTTAGTCGAAGCAGCTTAAGCAGCTCACAGATATCACACAACAAAATAAGGGGAAAAAACAAAAAAAAAACTGCGCGATGGTTTCAACACAAAAAGAAGGGTGAATAGTTTAGTAGATAGAATGTAAATAATAACATTTAGAGAAAATATGAATAAGGTGTTAAAAATGGTATATACTATTTCTTATAGAAAAATATTTTTTACGTTTTTTAAATAAAATTAAAAAATGCATCGATATGGGTAAATTTTTTAAGGATAAACTAATTAATAATGTGTCAGATATTATTTCATTGCTTCATTCCTGTCGGTTTAATTTTTTTTCTTTTAATAAGATTGACTTGATCGATTTTATTTTTTGTTGACTTGAGCTCTTTTTTCTAAGAACGGTGGGAAACTGTTATCAGCAGTTAGAGACATCTATAGTACGTTAAAATCTACCTTCTTTTAACTAAATGTAAAAAAAACAACAAGTAACTGCTGTAATGTTATTTTATAACAAGGATTCTGATCGGCAAGTTAGTTAGCGAAAAATATCTTTCTTAGATTTTACTCTGATGAACTTTTTAACATCTTTGCTTACTTCTTTTTGTACCTTTCCTCATTAGGTTTAGCCAATTAGTGAAAGCTGCCCACAGTCAGTAAAAGAACTTACAGTCTAATCCGAATAGCCATATACATACATAATACGAGACGAAAAGAAAATAAGGATTGGAACAGCGAGTATGCGTGGGAAACTTTAGGAATAAGTAGTTTTAATAAACGATAACGAGTACGTTAAAAAGGTGTAATCGGACTCACATGGATTAATATTAATACGGATGTAGAGGTGATGAAGCAGAAGCAAAGTGTGATTAAAACATCCACGATGGGAAAAAAAACGGAATGATAAAATCGTTAATTGGGGAAGGTCGTTAACTGGTAAGGGAAGTTGCGGCTCGAAATGTAGCGATTAAAGATATACACGACACGGAAGTCTAATTGAAAAATGAATGATATGGGTTTCCAGTTTTACTTTTATGTTTAATAAACTGCCTTGATGTAGGGGAACCCCAGTAAATGCCGAATCGATCTCAATTCTTCGTGCCATTCATTTTATATCCTCTACAAGTGGGGTTCACAAATTCCTGATCGTTTGCGATTCCAACGGCGTTCTTCAAGTCATCTTCTCTTCTCCTTCTCGTTCTTCTGACGGTATCATCCTCTCTATTCGATCTCTTGTCTCCTCTTTGTTCTCGTCCCGTTCCATTCACGCTCTAATCATTCCAGACTTTGGCTGCACATGTATCCCCATCTTTATGCTCTAATCATTATTTATACTACTGTCTTACTCAACCGCTTGTAGCTCGTTTCCTGCCTTGGTTTCATTCTATTCTCCTGTCTGCCGTCGTTCTACTGTTGTTTCCTTAATTAGACTCAGGATTAATCATTCTCTACTCCCTTCTTCTCGCTTTCGATTCGCTTTGTCCTCTTCTCCTTTCTGCTCTCTTCACGCTTTTGAGCTTCCTTGTATTTGTGATTCGAATCATATCCTTTTCGAATATTCTGCACTCTCTAACGAACGCTCCTTTCTTTATGCCCAACTTTTAGCTTTCGGTTTTCCTACTCCCTTTAACGTTAATATCCTTTCCTTCTACACCTCGAGTACAGTAGAAATAGAAACTTTTCAACGAGTTACAATATCCTCTAAGCTGATTCCGTTGCAGTAAGGAAACGAATGAAAGTTTGGTTAAATGAATGAGAAAAAGAAATCACGTCTAATTAAGGGGGCGGAGGGGCTCTCTTTTTAATTATATTGTCGCGAAAGAGAAGATTCGAGTACTCGGCTAAAATTTCGAATAAACCGAGTGCATCTTGTATTTATTATTTAAACAAACAATGGCAATAATAAAAGTGTACGCATGGCGGTTTCCAAATTGACGATCCCGCACGTACCGAGAGTATGCGAACATGACGTTATAGTCGCGCAACAAAAATAATTAAATCCGCGAGTTTTATTGATGATTTCATCGATTTATTTTTATATTCGTTTAGACTGGTCAACTATGTTACAGTTTCAATAGCAGCATTCCAAATTGAGTTCTGCTCGAACAAAGTGGCTTCCCAACCAACTGACGGTACATTTTGGTATATTATACAAAGTCCATTGGACATATCGGGGTGGTCTATAGTTTTTTTTTTCTCGACTATTTTTATTTTTCGAAACGTTTTTTCCGGACTTGATTCGATTTTAGGCCGCAAATGGACAACTTAAATAAATCTAGCAAAATCACACATGACCTTCTGCGTATTTCAACTGTAAAGAAAATCGTCATCGTTATAAATAAGATTTAAAGAGTTAAAATGAAATAACAACGAAAGTAATACTTCGCTTCAATATATTCATAGATCTCTGTATAAAAATTAAGAAAGTTATAGAAAATTAATAACAGTTTACCTTGGAAAATTATTCCTTTAAAATGATAGACTTGTAATCATCGCGTTTTCTGGAGTTGATGTGCAGATTGAAAATACAAAAAGGAACGTGCAGTGGTTGTTTTTAGCCGCGGCACTGAGATAAGGAAACGTTTATTTGGGTTTCAAACATGTGTGTGCTCACGTTGCACACATTAATTACTAATCGTTCCGTAATAACCCTTAACTCTATATGAATAGAGCGGAACGAGACACATTACTAAAACCAAGACCCCCCCACCCCCCCGATTTTACAAGTCACCATCATTTATAATGGAAGCAGAAAAATTCATAGAAGAATTAATCGAATAGTGCAAAATATGTCAATGCTTTTTTTGTTGTTGTTGTTCTTTTTTGCTTTTGTAATTCATTAAAATAATCGGCGTAAGAGATATTTTAATTCCAGTTTACAGACAAACCTGGAACAATAAAATGTTCGAAAACAATCGAATAAAATATCGTATTTTTTAAAAAAGCGATATAACTGAAATTAGCGTTACAGAAAAGAGTAATCAGGATAATGTGATAAAAGTCCTGGTGGAAATTATAAGCAATTTTTTCATAAGTTTTATTATTATTATTATCATTACTTTTTATGACAGCTGCAATGGTCGGTATTTGAAGGAAGAAAAAAGTAATTCCGTCGATGACGTTGTGACTCTGACTGCAACGTGTAGCGTAA
This sequence comes from Icerya purchasi, assembly GCA_039619475.1. Taxonomy (NCBI): domain Eukaryota; kingdom Metazoa; phylum Arthropoda; class Insecta; order Hemiptera; family Monophlebidae; genus Icerya; species Icerya purchasi. The sequence continues at coordinate 233,438,626 of CM077116.1, forward strand.
TATTCAAATCTGCAGGAATGCACGGATTTAACTAACTTTTTGAATAACGAGGAAACAAGTAATTCGATGCAAGAATAAATGGTTCGTCTTCGATACAGTTGGATATTCCGCCATTAACAACTACGGTTATAGATATAATCGTAATGTTTGACCATTGTAGTTGGGTGAAATCGATATTACACATTTGATAATTAATCACAAAAGTAAGATTCGTGCGGTTGCTTTATTTCCTTTTAGTAATAATCGTAATTAATAATAATTATAAAGCATAATTACGATACTAATTGAGAATTTATCAAAACAAGTACCGTTCATCAAGATATTAGTTAATACGAAACCATTTTATGAGTTATAGGGTTTTTTTTTTTTTTTTCATTTACTCATGTAGTGATTATGCATGCGTCTCTTTCTGTTTTGTTTTTTTTTATAACGTAGTAATCCTAAAACTATCAATCGAATCTGTAAATATTAATTACGTTCTAACTGATTGTTCTGGATAGCGGTACTGTTTGATTTTTTCGACAAATCCCCGATCGGTGCTTTGTAATCTCCTATTTTAATTACCATCAGTTACGATCACTTTAAAGAGTACAATCAATTACGCTAAATAGTCGCAGTCGTCATGTTTGGAATCGTACGGGTATCAGCTCTGGTTCGGAATAAAGGTTGCAATGTTGTAACTGATTACAAAATGCCCAGCTTTGATTTTGACGGCAACAAGCTTTTCTCATTCCAGCTAGATTTTCGGAGCAATACTTTAAACACTGATCGTGCGAGCGGTCTTATTTAGTATCGTTATTATAATCGTTATAATTTAGGCGAAGTTAATAAAGCCAGCCTTAACGAGCGCGTATACTTATCGGAATTTTTAAATACATACCGTCTCCATCCCGTGATGGGGTTTTCAGCAAGTTCTTCTTCAGTTAATCCATACAATCCTATACAAGCTAGACACCAAGCCAATATCAATAAGCAGGCGATTAAAAATAATCTCACCGGTAACACGATCACTGTAAAAATAGCTGTCTGTGAAAAAGAAAAAAAAAAACAACTACGGTAATACATATTATTTCCATTAATGTTATAAATCGCGTTTAATTATGTACTCGATGTAAAATTAAAATCGACGTTTATGAAACGATATTACTCGGTCTTTTATTAAATAGTAACAGTCAGCGACAGAGTTTAGGTCAGATCTATTCTGAACTTGTAAATCAAAGTACGGACGAGGATTACAAACATTTTACAGCAATGTAGCACGTAGTATGAAAACTACATTTTCGTATGGAGCGCGTTATTTTTACCGACTTAGCAGGTTATATGTTTGTCGCGTATGTTGTTTTTTTTTTTTTTTTTAATGTCCCGCATAACTTTTAATTATTTAGACCAATTTTGATGATTCTTTCGAAGGTGTACCGGTCACAGCGCCACTACATATCCGATACATACTGTTGAGTATGCTCGGTGAAAACGGGCACCCGGTGGTAGTCGATGAAATACAAAACAAGTTCAGTCAAGCACGATGTTTCATGCGCTGAGGGTTACTCCGTATGTTGAGTTAAAGATAAACATAATTTACATTTACATAATACTAAATCCAAAACAAGAAATTCAAGTTTTTTTTAACTTTTCGCAAATTTTGAAAGTTTCGTTAAGAAAATGTGAAATATCGTTTCGTTAGCGACAAATAGCGATCTTTCCATTGATAAATCCCCGAAAAAAAAAAAAAAAAATCGTAAGAATTTCGAGTTTTCGACCTTTCAGGGGCCTAAATATAAAGTTGTAAATTCGACTGTAGTTTTCCTATAAAGAGCAGTATTTTATACGTATGTTTTTGACATTTTTAATCGGGCTAATACTTATGCGAACATCGTCCCCCCCCCCGGGTTTTCGGCCTAAAATGGGAGGTTTAAATAATTTTTTAAACGTAATTTTTCGGATTTTATAAAAGAATTTCTGCTTTTTAATATTTTGAATTTCTTTAAGTTATGAATTTTTTAAGAGTGATTTTTGAGGTCGTTTTAAATTCCGTGTTATATATTCTTGACGGTGTTTTGAGCTGATAGTTGTAGATTGTCATGGACGGAAGTTTAATTGTAATTTTATGATCCGATTTTGAAGTTAATAAGTCAGTAAATCGTTTGCGAGTTATTGCATATTTTAATTGAATATTTTTATCGTTTCTGAACCATTTTATTAAGATTTCCGTACTCACATTATATATGTGCACGGATTCCTAAGCAATCGGCTCTTTAACGGAACTTTTAGTAATACTAAGCTTAAAATATTATCAACGTTATTTACCATGGAAATATAGATTAGAAAGAAGAGTAACTTTTTAGCCAGACACGAAATATTTTATCGATGTTAGTTTACATTACAAATGTGTAGATTCGAGAATTTAAATGTCCCATAGAGGCTTATCACCGACGGAAATAATATTACGTGTTTTGAAACAATGTCGCTTATAATTTTTGTAAACACTCCCAATTCTAGTCTCACACATGAGTACTGAATATATATATATATGTTTTTCTGATCATATACTTCGTGCGTTTTTATTTGTATTATTAATTTTTAGCTGATGATAGGCTATGCCTGAAAACGTTTCTAGACACTATATTAGTCGTTTATAAATTTTAAATTTTGTTTGTTATATCTGGTTTTTATTTCAAATTATTATAGAGAACAAGTTGTTCTTGTTGCTGTTTAAAATTAGGATAAAATTTTGCTCATTACCAGCTGGAGCAGGAAATACTTCGGAACATTTTAACGATTAAAAACGGAATCATCTGCACTCAAGCAACAACATTGCAGAAGATCACAGCAGTTTCGTGCTACCGCATAAATCCGATTTCTACCTATCGAGTAACATTTTCTTTTTTTAGTCTTCTCACGTAGATAACAAAATCGCGGGAGTCTCTGCATTTAATATTGCTTTTCAAAAACATCGTGAATAAATCAAACGCGTTCGATTACATTCGGATTTTTCAATCGGACGAAGTCATGAGTCAAACAAACGCTATTCAGGCTGACAGACTATACAAGTTTCCGACGAACTCAACAGTGTCTCTATTCAGAGTAGATAGAAGCATTTTGTGTGTCGAGTTTATTTTTCAGACGCGATATGAACGCCTGCAGATTCTTTGGCCGCAGGGTGGGGGAAAGATTGAAAAAAATATTTCGGCTATAGAAAACGCTTCATTATTAAAACTAAGTAATTAGTTTTTTTAATTAATTTGAAGATTTTTAAACAGAATCTTTAGCGTAAAATTTATTGAAAAATTACATCGTTAGCGTTATAATTCACCTAAAATCGAAAATGAACATTTGCGTTTTTCCATTTTATAAAGAAATTAAGTTAAAAAAAGTCCCCCCTCCCCAGTCAACCAGTCTGCCTCATCTGGAGTTCTCGTCCGCGCCATATACATATAAAAGTATGCTATTCGGCAGCAAATGTAAAATGCATCGCCCAATTTGCCTGGCCTTCACGGCAGATTAGACCCACTTATTCAACCAGAGAATGCCTACATTTAGCGGTACACACATGGCGACATAGGTATAACGCAATATCTCCGTCAATAATTCCCTCACTTCAATCGTTTACTCTTTCCATCTCCTATCGCTTCAGAATTTAATCTCTTAACACAACACATTCAAGCGGTTCGGTCAAAGCCAAGAGCGAGCCGAAAAGGAAAAAAAAAAAAGAAAAATAAATGAATAATACGTACGCGGCTGTTAAAATAATCCGTGAAACGGGACCAAAAACAGATTAAGAAAAAAAAGAATTTCGTTAATAATCAGTGTTTAAATTTCGATTAATGCACTATGGATGAAAAATCGGCGAAAATAAAATCATTCTCCCATCAATCCTATACATGTACCGTTCGATTTGATTCTACAAAATTCCAAAGACACCAGCTACTTATACAGAAACGCACATAATATTACGATAATTTTTACTAACCAACTGATGTTTCAAGCAACTCATATTATTCGGGACAAAAAAAATTCACACCAAGGCCAGTCCATGGTGGTCTAATGCTCCAGAGCAATAAGAAATCACCGCAAAGCCTTAAAGAAATTAAAGTCTCAAAATTACTTAGTTTTCTGGAAGTTTCGGTCTCAACGGTGATACCTATTAAAGTAAGCTAAGCGTAAGTTCTAGTGAGAATATGTGAACTCAATCGATCTCAAAACAACTTCAACGGCAGTGTGCGGAAGAAGATACAAAGTATAAAAATAGATCATTCACGTTTTCGCCATCCTGTATTATTATCAATAATGACGTTATGTAAGTTATGCAAATTCAATGACTAAAAGACCTTTGCAGATATATCTAGCGATAAATGAACCTGCAGTAACGTGACAGCAAACAACACTACAGCCAGTTGCGATTTTCAACGATAAATAACAAACCTTACAACTCCTTTATCGTAATTACCGAACGCAATTAAGGGCGTACAAAAACTTCATCACCTGGCCTAAATGGAGCTCATAATCTGACGTTTCAAAATTACTCTGACTCTACAATTAATTCTCGCTCGTTCGCTTTTAATAAAATTTGAACAACGCCCGCTTTCTTCGAGTTTTGGAAAATCATTCGAATCTTCACACCAGACGAAAATCTAAATTTACATTAATAACTGCCGACACTCGATGATATCGGTTACAAGTAAAATTTTTGAACGAATTGTTAACAAACGACCAGTAGTACGGCTCTTCAGATTTAGAAGTTTATTCTTTAATATGGCTTTAGAACTAGCATCGGTCAACCATATAGATCAATTGATGCACCTGAGAAATTTTATCCGACAATTATTCTCTAGTCAGTAGCGGTCTTTTAACTATATTCTTCGACTTTGTTAAAACGTTTGATCAAATACGCATAAAAAAAGATACTGTCCGCACTACGGAACTGTAGAACTGGAACGTGCCATAGGACACGTGGTTTATTTCTTCTAGAATTTTCTCGGCAACCGTTAATTCTAAGTTCGTACCAAAACCTATCTAGCAGAGTTGCCCGAGGTTTTAAGTTCTACGTCATTTAAAATCGCTATCAACGGCATCGCAAATTAAATTTCTCTTCAACAGCGCACTATACGGCGGTGACTTTTTCATCTTCATCCCGGTTTACACGTATTGCTAGGTAAAGAAATACGACAAGACACCATTAACAAACATGTCACAGTTGGTCTGATAAATCTGGTTTTGAAGTCGCTTCTTCCGAAACAATATCAGTTCATTTTTCTGTCGAGTTAAAAAGTACAAACAGAACTTAAAGCTTTTAAAATTGCAGACATTGCAAAATATCTCGGCGTTTAACTTTTGCTAGCAAGCGTAACTTCACATTAGCAACCTAAAAGCTAATTGTATTTCGAAACCTAATTTAATTAAAAAACTTGCTCACTCCACCTCTGGCTCGATCATTGTTATTAACGGATACACCATACAATCATTAAGTCAATTAATGGACTACGGAGTAGCGCAGTTTACAGCTTCGCCAGCGAAAGCCTTCTATCTACGTTAAATGTCGTTCATGCTACAGCAATCAGACTTGCCATTGGAGTATCTTCCGAACCATCTCAATGAACAGTTTTATAACTGAAGCAGGTGAACTTCTTCCTCGTCTATATTTTCTCCCCTTTTTGCTTACCTTCAATTCTTATCGAATTCAAATCTTCTCGCTTACTTTTCAACCGCTCCCTAGGAACCCTGTCTTCACTAATCATACTTCCGGTTTTTCGAGCTCAGTTATCCGACATTCTACCTTACAGCAACTGTTTGGTGTCGATTTTAATATTTAATTAATTTTTATTGTTAGTAAAAATGCAGTCGAGAAATTTAGTAGTTTATTAATTTTTCGTTCCTCGATGCACAATCTCAATTCGTTATACGGTTATGTTTTAGCAGTCGAGGTTGTTGTTCTCACTCGCCGTCCGATATTCAGTGTGTTTTGTTGTACATAAAAATCGTTTTTTGTATAAATCCTGGTTATTGTTCTTCATCACGTCTCTTGTCCTTATGTTTTTATCCTCGTTATCATGTTCCCAACGATTCTTTTTACCCTATTCTTGTTTTGTTAGCAATTCGGAATAGCCCTTTTCAGGGTCACCCGAGTACATCGTTTGTAAACGCGCACGTAAGTAACAAATATATTTTGAATAGTGCTGTTGGGCCTAGTGTACATTGTGAACCTTGACTTCGCAATCTCCGACGCCCAGACTCACTTCAGTTTTTTTAATTTTCGTCTGCCAGCTGTTTAAATCAATTAGCGCGTGCAAATAACGTCTAACAAATTCGGTCCTCCGGGGGGCCGGATATGCAGAAAAAGATCTGGCGCAATTGTGTTTGTTTCGTTGTAAATTGAAATGGCAGTTTTATTTGTATGTTACGAATCAAAACCGGGATGAAGATGAAAAAGTCACCGGCATATAGTACGCTATTAAAGAGAAATTTAACTTGCCATGTCGTTGATAGCGATTTTAAATGACGTAGCACTTAAAACCTCGGCCAACTCCACTGCGGGTAGGTTTAGTACGAAGATAGAATTAACGGTTGCCGAGAAAATTCAAGAAGAAATAAACCAGTTCGTTTCGCATAATTTAAATTAACGGAGAACTCATTTCACGAATTTTGAATTTTATGTTTTATTCACAAGTCACGAATTAAAATATTATTTCAGTCGGTTAATTAAATTTAAAGTTGATAGTTCGTTTCGCTAATTTAAATTATGGGCTGTTGCTCATTTCGCAAATTAAGAATTTTATATTTTATTCGCAAGTCGCGAATTAATTACAGTTGAATCATTTAAATTTAAAATATAGTTTGTTTCGCGATGGTCTAAATTATCATGCTATTACTTGTTTCGCAAATCTAGAATTTCATATATTTATCAGGTTTCGTGTAAATTAAAATTGTCGTATTATTATTATTCGCGTGTTCGGTCTACTGTGTACGATAATTCGTCCAATATTTTATAAATTTTATTAAGTCATTATCAACGTCACCGTATAGGCTTCCAAGATTTGTTGCTAAGCAGACATGTAGATAGACGATTATAGTCTCAAACTTCACCGCAGTCACATCGATCGATATTCCCCATTTATAAAGATTATATTTTGTGCGCGCAGTTCCACTTCTCAGTATACTCCAAGTAGCAAAGACCTACAGTCTCTTAAGTGATTCACGCTAGGCAGTGCATCCGCCGTTGGTCTATTGTTTTCCTTTATATTTCATATGCGAAGTCTTCCCTTTTCTGCGGTACTCGTCAACTCCTTGATCTTTCGTAGAAAGATGTTCCCGGATTTTAGTCTTGTTTCAGCCAATCCTTTATATTCATATAGCGGATGCCTGTTGTCGTTGACTGCTTTAAACCTTTCCATTTTTTGCAGCTACCTTCCGTCGAATTTCTCTGGAGGAGCGATACCGCTCAGTTTGTAAAGTTTTGAGTTCCATGTGTTCAATAAATTTAGTGCTTTTTAAAAACTTTCGTGGAAATAGGAAATTTCGTGTGAATTAAAAATTGTGTGCGTTCGGAAAACTCGCGTAAATAACAGTTTCGTGTGTTAAAAAAATTTCAGGTATTTAAAAGGAATTTTTGCGGGAATTTAAGAATATAAACACGACATCAGTCGATTCTTTGTTTTTAAATTAGTTTCCATAAGGCGGTCGATCGCTTGTCGGTTTAATTAAAAAAGTAATAATAAAACATCTAGTATTTCTTTTATTTGACAGCGCGGTTAGATTTTCCGTGGTTCCCGGTATAAATTTATTTTTCTCCATTTTTATCTATTCTCTGTTTTCTCTGACTGCGCTCAAACCTAAATCCGAATAGATCTCGAAATGCGTTGTGAAAAAATCAAAAAGCCAAAACTCGGAAAAGATTTTCCTGAACAAGTCGCCAGTAATCAAATCTATATTGTTTAGCGGTAAAATTTTTAACTATACCGGGAGCTATTGGACGAAGTGGGACAATCATCTAGTATGGTAGGGACAGGAAATATTAATGTTTGCATAGAATACAATCGACAATTACGAGCGAATCAGAGGTATGAGAATAAAAACGAGTTACCGCCGCGATATACTGCGAGTCACGAAGAATAGAGAAATTCAGTTAACAACCGCGCACACAAGGTACAGAGCATTGCTTTTCTAGCGGCTCTCCGGCAGCATAGAACAGTCGTCGTATCCGCGATAATAACAAGCGGAGGAATGAAGAGGAATCAAATAAAGAGATGTAGGTCGCGGCAATGGAGCAGCGCCCATCTGTAAAGAACGCCAAAATCAAATCCAGTGTGATATATTGTCCGCGATGCTGTTAACGCGATAACTTTCTTCTTCGAACACCGTCATCTATCAAAAATCACCTTACCTATAGCCGGATAACTAACCTGCTCGTGCACTATCCAGGCGCCTGCCACCGATAAATGACCTTAAACGATCTGGACAGATTTTTACCGGCTAGATTCTGCACTCGGTTAAATAATTACAGCCGTAATTACTTGTTCGCCCGTAATTAACGGAACATTTATTTTTATTGAAATTATTTAAAGAGTACTACAACGTTAAGCGTCCAATCCGAAGTCAAAGCAGTTGCTAGATGTAAAACAAACGCTGATGACGGCGAATAAATCTCTGGTAGTATAGGCTAATTTTAACATTCGACATTTCGCGGCATATTCTTTTATAAAATTTTGCTCAATGTGTACAATTGCTTCGATAAAAAATACAACGACATAGGATTCGATAAAACAGAATTCGATTTTCATACTTGACGATGTTCGAAATTAAATCGATTTGCAGAAATTCCCTATTAATCTTATAATTTTTTGCGGAAAAATTTTAATACCGATTTCCGACATGATACTTTCGCGCGAAAACGTAACAAATAACCTAAACTACATTCTGAATACTGTAGAAGGGCTATTTCAACGTAATCGATCGAACGCGGCAACTACCCTCGTGAGAATTCTCATGGTCATCCCCATTCGTAGGGAATTTCTTTCAGCCGTCGTTCTTTACGGGCCTGGCCAAATCATCTATTCTTTATCTACTTTTATAAAGTTCTGACTGACAACTCTGTTGTGATAGACCATCACCGAACATGACGTAATGCGTGTACGGTATAATGAAACTTGTAAAATAAATCAAAAATAAAATACAAAAAAAAAACAAACAACGATAAATGGTATCAGAAAGAATATGAGTGTACCTGAGAAATTTTTTCTAAAGCAAGACCCGAAGTTACTTTCAAATTGAATAAGTTAAAATAAAAAAAAACGCAAAAAAACGAAACAAAAAATAAGCAAGAAACTGAACAAAATCACCGGTTCATTAAAAACTAATAATACATTAAAAAAAAATGGAATAGGTACTTTGAAAAAGCACTTTTAGTTAAAATGTAGCTGCCGAAATCATTTTCAACTACTTCGCCAATGATAGTTCCATCTACCTCTCAATTCAACCTAGATTTCCTACTAACTCTTAGTTCTCAGAATTCCCTTCTCTCTCACGTTTTGTTATTGTCCCTATTATTCGTCTACGCTTCAATCACACTTTATTGCCCTCTTCCCGCTATCGGTTCTCTTTGGTTTCCTTTTTTTATTGTGTCCTCTTTATTCTAATAAATCAGTTGTATGTGATGCCAATCACATTTTCTTTGTGTGTTCTGCTCTTTCTACGGAATGCTCTTCCCTTTGTTTACTCCTCTTAAAGTTAAGGCTTCCTGCTCCCTACTGTGCTTTCTATACACTGTTCTTTCCATCTCGGTCTGTTGTTCCTGCCACTGGTTCCTTTATTTCTGCCATTTCCGATCGAATTAAGTTTTAATTAGTTAACTTTTCTTCCTATTGTTTTTGGGGGAAGTCCCCGGTTGACGAGCCCAAAAAAAAAAATAAAATAACTGCCATTTTTATTTTTCATTTTTTTCAGTTCTGCTTCACGCTGGAGCTTAAAAGTTTATATACTTTATCGATATGAATTCCATATCGACACATTATTTAAATCGATTTTAAAAATTAATTTATTAACCGAATGAAAGTAGTGGCGACAGATGGGGGGGGGGGTAATCCTTTCATTTTTGGCCAATTTTAAAAATAACGCAGTTTATTAATATGTACATTACAGTTAAACCTATTAAATAAATACAAAAAAAAAAAAAAAAGAAAAAAAAAAAAGAAAAAATAACGGTAAACGCTGGAAGAGTTGTCAGTCAAGGGGAATAATTCAGGAAGCGCGCATCTTCGGTGGCCGATATTGGTAGGGGTCGCAATGAAGAAAAGATCTGACTGAAATTAAGGTTATTCGGTTTTTTCACAAGTTAAAAATCGGTTGTCCATCGGAATAGGGCCCACTCCGTAAGCAAGTACTACCAACGGTTGTTTTCGTTAGTTGAATATAATGTGACCGGTAAACAGTTCAAGAAAAGTGAAAATCTCGCTGTTAATGTGTCAATCCAAAAATGTAATCTGTTCCTATGTCGGAAATATCGACCGTAGAGATACCGGGAAACTACCAACTTCACGTGCACACCTGATCACGCCGACAACAGTAATACGTACAATTTTGCTTTTATTTTATTTAATTACCCATTAATTATTTGCTTAATATTGTCGCCTTTTTAATGGCCGATCTATCTAGAAAAATTAATGCAGGGATATTTCGCAGTATAAAATATTATCGCTTATCTGAATATTAACTTAATAATTATAATAATAGCCTAAAATAATAACAATAATAATAATAATAATAATAATTTGAAATAATAATTTAAATTACAATAACTAAAACCACGAATATCGAAAGATATCGTGGTTTGCACCATTGAGAGGGTATGAAAATAGAACTGTAATGTTACATTTGGCTTCCCGCGGTGACAATCAAAACTAACGGCAACGATTCAATGGATTCCAAGATTATAAAACTGGACTCTTCAGCCTGGCAGATTGAATGAACGTCAGAGCAGCCAGCCGATCACTCTCTGTCCACAGTGCAAACCATCTGCTGCTTCTGCTAAGCACCGACACTCGTTTTTTTCTTTCGAGAAACTGTTAACGTACATTCGCCGAAAAATACAGACCGCACTAAAGCACAAAATCAGAAATTGAAAAACTATTTAGTCCCTCGCACATATTTTTTAGTTTTTACCGTTTATTTCAGTGTCTTAGAATTTCAGCATTACTCCCCCCCCGTTTACCTTCCTTTCCCCGCTCTCTCCTGCTGATATAACATCATCGCTACGAGAGAATTTGAAAAAAGAAGAAGAAAAAGTTGCGCCAAAAGATGGAATTTTATTATTGCTAGACCTTCGCCACTAATCAATGCAACAGAAAGACAACAAACATCAACGTTCCGATCTGTCGTTGTCAATTAATATTCTCGCTCCCTAGTCAGTTAAAAAATTAGAAATAAATTCGTCAGGCCGTATACAAAGTTTTTGACCTATTTACCTCATTAAAGAAAAAAAAGGAAAAAAAGGGGAAAAAATATCACTCTGAATATCATACGTCATGAAACCCGAATATGGCGCACTAACGGCACTTGTATTGAGGCCCAAGCATAATGACAGGACGACATATCAAGGTTCCATGTTGAGTGCTGAAAAATACGCCAATGTCTTCTCTGTACATGTGAATATAAACCGAGTCTTCATCATTACCGAACTGGCGACTGTTCCATTTAGTTGACGAAACAATTATTTCTATATTTGTTTTTTTCACCTCGTTAATCAAAATCGATAAAAGAATAATCAAAATCGATGAAAGAATAATCGAAACTATAAAAGAATAATCAAAATCGATGAAAGAATATAATTGGAATCTATAAAAGAATAGTGAAAATCGATGAAAGAGTAATCGAAATCTATAAAAGAATAAACAAAATCGATAAGAGAATAATCGCATTTGAAGAGTGCGCGTAAGCCGAGATTTAACATTTTCAAAGCAATTTTCTCGAATCTGCCTTATCGTCAGTAGTTTGCCTAGAAAAATTAAAAGGGTCCGCTTTATCGATTAATATTCTTGCAATTAAGTCGCTTTAAGAATTCTGAAAATTTCATCCGTATGTGAGCGGCGCAAAGAAAACACGATTTTTAAAAATTCAATTGCATCAACTTCAAACTAACGTAACTAAATGACCAATTGTGAAATTCTACGCCTCTGGCGAACGCTATTTCGTTCGTTGCAAGTTGAACTTTTCAAGATTTTTTTGAACTATTTAAATTTTCTTCTCTGCATTTGTCCGAAATAGTGGTGCATTTTGTTTTTTATTTTTTTGGAAAAATGAAAAACAAACGCGGAAAGAAACATTCGCATAAAAACCGTTGTTTCATATATCAGTAAATATAGCTTACACTGGTCGCAAAATGAAAAAGAAACAACTTGATCAAGTATTAAAATAGGCGGAAGGATTTGAAAATATTTTTGTAGTAAGTGTGGTGACCAAATTAGCGGATGTTAAGCCGATAAGGAAAAAGTAGAACCTTGCTGTGGTAAGGACGACACCTAAGAGCGAAATATAACCTGCCAACTGTGTGATTTCACAACAACGCACCGCATTGGACTAGTCTCTCACATACGCTACAAACATAGATCTTAGCGGAAAACATATATATATATATATATATATATATATACTTCTTTTTATTATAAATGAATAAATAAATATGGCCATAAGGACTGGTCGTAAAAAGTGTAAACTTAAAGAAAATTTCAGTTTTCTGAAATAAATAAAAAAAAACAACAAAAACGAATAAAATAGTAATGACGGGCGACCACCGAGATAAATGATATTAATAAGATCACAGATTACAGTTAAACGAGAGTCGCGTATTTACGATAAGCCTGTTGAAAATCTAATTAACTTTCTACTGATAAGGACTCATTTTCGTTTATTTCGTTTGCCAGTATAATTAAAAGAAGATACAGTGTATCAAAAGTTGACCAAAATAACTTTTACGACACTCATTACTCGCGCACGATCAAGTCGAAACGATTAGAGACTTATTTGCGTACGTACTTGGTTTAAGCCGCAATAAAGTCTGAATATTTTTAATCCTTCTATGGCTGCCGTAAAATCCGCCTTATAAAATATGTCTCATTTAAAGGAAGGAAAAAAACAAATCCAATTTCTTTGCTCATAATATAATACCGTTCTGTAAGTTCTGAAAACTCACATGGAAGTTTCGAATTTTCCAAACTATCAAACCGTTCCTTAATTAAGTCCTAACTGTAAACGCGCCTGCTATTGTTATCCTTAACTATGGAAAAGATGTCGCTGCTAATATCAACTATTACCGAGAAATAAGTTCCTCCCCTATTTATGCTATCTGATCTTCACTAAATTCGCCCGATACGTAAGAGGAAACTGTTCTTTTTTTTTTTTTTTCTCTCGAAAAATAGCTAATCCTACTAATTCGCCGCGCTGAAATGTTATCAACGATAACAGTTTTTCTAAAAGTTGCCCATTTTTTAGTGCGAATTTATTGCTAGGAAAGCGAAAAGAATCGACGGAAAGAAGGAAAAAGGGGCAGACTAGTTAAAATGATGAAACGCATAAGTTATAGGGGGAAAGGTCGACTTCTACAAAGTATAGCGATAAGTTTTCCGATGCTGGCCGCTTCCTGAGATTCTGCGAAATCTTTCAGCGATCTTAGAAACGCGAGCGCAGCGGGTAAAACCGTTATAAATTCATTTTCGTTGACCAAGTACATCGAGACACGTGAGAAAGAACGATAAAGTACTTAGGCAGGACGAGCGGTCATCGAACTCTATTCCGCATTGAACTCTATGTATTTCTCTTTGCGTCTACACATCGTAAAAGTTTCCCTCAACATCATGAATAATCGATACGGCGATATTGGCTCTACTCTGAAAAAGGCGTATTTTTTTTTTGTTATTCCTAGTCTCTCCGTTACAACTCAGGCCGCGCGGAATTACATTCCAAATCAATAATGACAGCTTTTTTTTTTTTATTTTTATTTTTTTTTTTACATGCCGAAATAGAGTATGTATATTTTTGTATTTTCGCGTCTGAATATTTACATAGTTTAAAACAATTTCGGCTGAATTAATCGAGGAGAGCTTTAGCTGAATAATCTATTATACTACGCTACTTTTAAATCACAAGTTCTGTGTAAAGTTCTAAAGACTGTGATGAAATCGCAGGAAAAATTAAATGAAAAAACTAGTGTAAGACATTTTTATGTGTGATACGGGATCGATATCATTTTGAACGAGGATCACCTTCTGTTACGGTTAGCCCGAGCAGCTCCCTGATAATATACAGAAAATCCGTACTTCCAAAGTGCGAGTTAAAAGCCAGCTACCGAGGCGTAATTAGGCTAGAATATCCTGTTGCCGCACATTGAAACTTGCAAAAATTTTACTTGCACTGCTAATTGAAAGTCAGTGTCCATAGTTAATACGCCTAAAAAAAAAAAAAAAAGGAGAAAAACATTAGCGATAATTCCACGACAAGTGGAGTTTTCCCCGTTTCGTAATAACAATATAAATAATCTCTACTAGTAAGACAGTAGCGTGAATGAAATTTATTCGTCCTTTTTGTGTAAGGATACGCTCTAGGCCGCCTTTTTAGACATTAAAGCGACATCTGATAATGTTCTTATTCCTTCATATTATGTCAACAGTTATATTCAGCAGTCTCGGCTACGTATATTCGCAACCTGTTCCTCGAAGGAAAGCTGACATTTTTAAAAATCGCCGCTACAATAACTCTTTACAGAAAGTAGCTCGGGTTATCGTTATTTATTTATTTTCATATTTCTTGCTCTTCCTATCTTCTCTGCAATATACAAAATTTATTTTTAAATTTAGTTCATTCGTTCATTTATATATATATATATATATATATACATACATATATATATATTGTTTCCTTAAATGGGGCACTTTTGGGTTTCTATAACAGCCTCCTTTAGAAATTCCGTATAATTTTCCTTTTTCTCATTAATCTAATTTCATTTTAACATTAGTTACAATATCCTAGTTCTACTTTTGATGATCATCAGCTATGTGATTTATTCCGGCCACAAAGCTAAGGATATATTACCAGATCGCTCATGATGATAATGCGCCATACCACCGCGCCTTCAATGTGATGCAGTTTTCGACCTCGGAAGGCATTCCAGCGCTATTAAAACCCCAACCACATTCGCCGGACGTGTCACGTGCGACTTTTCCCTGTTCTCCTGGGTCAAACAAATCATGAAAGGAACGCATTTTAAGTCGGCAGCTGATGTCTAATAGTCTGTAACGAGGATACTCACAGAAATGCCAGTTGAAATTTTCTAGAAGTTCGTTTGTCTCATTGTGCAGGTAAAAGTGTTTTTTTTTCCCCGTTATAATTCCGCTTATTGTCGTATCAATTTCATTTAATTTATTTTTTCGTCTCGTTTATCTTTATATCGTTTTTGTTTTTTTGTTTTGCGTTATTTCCTTTACGTTCTGTTCAATTTTGTATTCCTTTATTTTCCTCGTTCGCTTTTTTGAAATCACCGTTTTCAAGGCTTCTTCTCGTTTTGTCTCCGCGCGTGGTGTTTATCGCAACAATCTTTTCTTTTGTGATTGCGAAATATTCGTTTCGTTTTGTTTTTTCATTTTAATGAATGACTTCTCTTGCTGAATCCAATTCGTCACCCCTACCCATTCGTAGATCTTATTTAGGCTATCGTTTCCTTGTTAAACGTCTTCCTCTCGCATCCTCTACCCTTGTTCAGTCTTACCTTTCGATTTCACTCCCAGCAAAACCCCTATTCTGGCTTTTATTTCACATCGTCTCGGTTCATTTTGGCCGTATATTATCTCGTTCAATAATCTCCCTTATTTTTCCTTCGACTTCGCTGACATCTGTCATCCTCCTAAGGTATTTATCCTCCCCTCATTTGCAAAAAATCTCCCCCAAGCCGTAATTAAACAGGTATTTCACAGCACTATCAATTCCCTATTTCCTTCTCATGTTACCATTTACACGGATGGTTCGAGGGGGCCTGGTGGTGTTGGTGCTTCCTTCATCCTTCCTGATCTTAACCTCTCAGAATTTTTTCGCCTTCCTTATTTCTGTTCCATATTCATAAACGAATTATTAACTATCCTACGTTATATTATTTTCATTTCCTCGAATCATTTTTCCTCTAAATTTTTAATTACCTCTCACTCTTTGAGCGCCCTTCAAGCCATATCCTCTTCCATTTTTGATCAGTCGTGTGACACTTTGTTATCCTCCGTATACGTTCACTCATTCACAATCTTTCCTATCTCCATTCAGTCAATATTGATCTGCTGTGGGTACCTGGCCACTCGGGCATATTTGGCAATGAAGCGGCTGATTCCTTGGCTCGGGCTGCTGCTGCTTCCTCTCGTCTTTTTTTTAAAAAAATTCCATCCGATAACCTGCTATCAATTTGTAAAAGATTTCATATCCGATTTCGGCCGGACACCTATGTTTCCTCCTTTTCTAATAATTATTCATTTCATCTGTCAGTTCAGCCTACTCTTCCTGCATATTCATGGTTTCTTTTGCATCCCTCCCTCCGGCGTTCTGATGTTGTTTCCATTGTTCGTATGCGCTTTGGTCATTCTTTACTGCCTTCATCCAGATTTCGGTTCTCCTTGATTTCTTCTCCACACTGTCCTCTCCATCCGGATGATGCAATTATTTGCGACGCCGATCATGTGTTCTTCCAGTGTTCATCCCTCTCCGTGGAGCGTTCTGCCTTATATTCTTATTTGCTTAAGCTTGGACTTCCTACCCCTTATTGTGCTTCCTATATCCTGCCCTTTCCTTCCCCACTAATTATTCCTGCTATCTGTTCCTTTTTAGTTAAAATTTCTGATCGGATCAAAATATAACCGACTTCTTTCCTTACCTTTTGTTTCTGGTTAAAGGTCCTTGGTTGACGAGCCCAAAAAAAAAAACAAAAAACAACCGATTATTCGTTTAGAATATTAAAAAGAAAAAAATGAAAAAGAAAAAAATGAAAAAGAAAAAAAAATATATATTATGAATAATATTGTTAAACCGTAAAATGTAGTTATTTTTAAAATAGTTTTTACACTGCTTTCAATAAAATATATATATATATAACTGCACTTACTAACAAAACTGGTTTAAATGAACATCTTCAATTACTTTCTTCGCCAAAACAAAGGTAATCAATTCCGTTCAATTTGGAGAGGGTCAAACAATCAGAGATTAGAATGAAATTTACGGAGTGCTTATTTCGTTTGTTCATCTTTAGCCACCCTTTTAAAATATCTCGAGCATTCTGCCTTCCGTGTTTTTCAGTAAATTATCCAATCCGTTATTTTTTAAAATTCATTTTTTAATCCGGACACACATGTCCTGTCCAATTCTACATTATCCTCTTCATCGTTCGTATAAAATTCTTGTTATATTTTAGCTTACACTTAACGGGTCTAACCTTTAATTTTAATTTTAATGGGGACTTTCCACTTTACATTATTCTAATTTTATCGATACTTGCGTTGGCGTCCAAGTTCGCTAATGTGTAAGAGTGGACGGGACGCTACTATTTAAAATTATACTTTTTAATTTATTACTTTAAAAATGTACTTCAAAGACCAGAATTTTGTTGGTCCAAGCTCTTATTATCCTGCGATTTATTTCCTATTCATACTGCTATAAGTCGATAGGCAGCAGTAAACGCAGTTTTTTCTACCTGCTGAATTTCTGCGCCACTGACAACTATAGCCTAGATGCTAGATGATATTTCTTTTCTCACTGCGCTCCCTCCGTTATTTCAAATCTTTTTTTAAATGCTTCACTTCTACGTTTCCTGCTTTCAGGAGGACAACAGTCGGCCATCAATCGTGTTAATCAAACAGCAGCATCCCTAGAAACATAAAGTTTTGCAGAAGTATCGTCAAAGGTTCGCAACGAATTCCGAAAATGCGAAAAATAGATTTCAACATAAACCATGACATATTCGCGTCCTTAATTTATACATACGGGCCGTGCAATACCGGAATAGCCAGCATAGCACATTTGGTTTTCGCAACTATTTAGTACAAAGAATTATAGTATCTGGATTTTTTTTCGCCTTTTTTTTTTTGATATACATAAATACTCGTTGTTAGTTCATTGTGTAAGATTTTCCGAGGTGGTTCCGAGAGGGAATTTTCATGCAACAATTTCCAAAAAAAATTTAAACGCTAGCGTTCTGCGCCTATATTCACTTCAGTCCGAATTATATTCGCTTTCGGGAGCGTCGTTTTAATTAAGATCTGTTTGCCAATAAGAGCTTGTGGAATTTTCACAGCCTGTGTGCATTACGACACTGTGTACCCATATGCCCATCATACGCTACGATTGTATACCATCGCTGATATTGTAATGTGTACATTACATTAATATACTGTAAATAAATAAAGAAAAAAGAGAAGTGGTGTCTAGAGGGGGACACCCGGTAGGAACGAAGTTTCTTTCACCAAAATGTACAAGTATAAAGTCATTCATAAAGTATACGATAAAAAATGACACGCAATATATTGAAATCCTGTACGAATTAAAACAAAAACAATAAATACGAATCCCGAATGAATTAATTAAAACAAAAACAATAAATAAACCATCAGACTGGTTGAAGTGTGCTAATGTCGCAGAAAAAAAACGCGCCAATTTTCAAATTCGATAAAATTTGCACGTGTTTAGAATTCAGCTTATACATAGGACCGCGTATGATGCTTGCTGCTCGAATCTCGATACTCGCACGAACGCACACACACACGCGCGTATATAATAGAAAGAGACAGAAAGAAAGAGAACGAGAATGAAGGTCGCCTGCCGGACGATGCATAACGCGATTTTCGTTATCTCGGCTTTTCTGCCAGTTTACTCCTACCGACAAGCCGCGTAAAAGAACTTCGTCCCAAAAATAACAATAAAAACATAAAAAAATGAAAATATGAAATTTTGAAAAACGCGGTGAGAGCGAAAATGTGCGCGCATGTAAGATCCTGTGGTCGGTCGGATAACCAATCAAGGACCATCGCAAGCAGAACCGTGTGTATCTTTTATACGGTCAACTTCGACGGTCACAGAAGAAAGGAGCAAAGAATGAAAAAGATCCGTTGGGGATTTTTTTTTTTGTCCGGAAGAAGTAATTAGTTTTCTTTTTAGACTCTTCCAGATCGTGGCAGAAATCGCGTATAAAATTATATTCCGGCAGTCATGTTAATCGGTTCGATAAACAAAAAAAAAGGCTATAGAACGTAAACGCGTAGGCTCGATTAAAAATGATCACGGAAAGTTCTCAATCTCCCCACACCGGATTAAAAGATGGCGCCAAAGTTGGTCCATCGCAGTCCCGATCACCCCCGAAAGTCGTCCGACTACCAAACTCAACAGTGATACGTACTATTTTTATAATATTATAGTATATACTATTTCGTTCGGTATTTGTAATTTATTGTATTTTCAGCGGCCGGTCGGTTAAATTGATGCGGGAAATTGAAAAACATAAAATTCAAAAAAAACAAAAAACATCCATTTATCTTAAATAAAATAATAAAAAAAAAAGGAAAAACATAAATTCTTTAACAAACTTCCCTGAGTGCGTATTTAAGCGATAAAGTTTCAACATGTAATATATCTGCATTTTTTATACCAGCGAGGAAAAAAAGCAATCCACAACCGATATTGCCGGAATTTGGACTCTTCCCGTTCGATAAAAATTTGTTAGGTACATCTCCTCTCATTTATAAAAGATGTCCAAGGTCTCATTTATAAAAGATGTCCAAGGATTGTGTGTAATTCGATTGTTTAAGTTTATCTATCGCGTTGAATTTCGTCTTATCAGCTTTGTCAGAGAGAACACGGTTCCGATTATATCTTTTCGTTTCTTATCGCATAGTGTATTTCTCTTATCGGTGTTGTAAATCAACATCGTCGCTTCGCTAATTTCAGCTAGCTAGTAACGTCGTTTTTATTTAATTTATTTCGTCTTCAAATCGTTTTAATTTTTCATTACTTTTTATTTATAATTTTTATTTATTTACTTCTTACTGTGTTAGATGAGCGCAGCTAAAGGGGGCTGCTCTGCGGCCTCCTCCCCAAATCCTGCTAAAGTTATCAAACCTCCATTAAACTTGTCTATTAATATGGACGTGGACGGTAACTCTAAACGTAAATCTGCTGATCCTCTTTCGCCTACTTCTTCTGCTCAACCGAAAGAGATTAAACTCTCCCAGGCTGAACTTAGTACTCCTCATGTTGTCGATCCCAGCCTCAACATTAAGAATAATAATATTAAAAGCAATTCGAATAATTCCATTACTACCAATATTAGTAATAATATCAATAATAATAAAATTCTCCCGATATTCCTGTTTCTACTGGTCACGCTCTTCCTAAGACTTCCACTTTCCACAAACCTAATAAAAACCATCATTCTTTTAAACCTAAGCCTCAATTCCCCCCTCTTCCGTCTAACCAACTTCCGTCCCCCTCCAATGGCTGGGCTTTAAACCTTCCTCTTAACGTAAGTAATAATCCCGGTCTTCCTAACACCAGTGTTCCCTCCGCCTTAGTCTCCAATCATTCTGCACCTGCTTCTTCTTCTTCTGCGACTTCTCCTTCCCCTATGACTAATTTAGCAACTGAAATTATTGATCTGCTTTCTTCCCACAACATTGTGTTCTCATCTAACTTTGCCTCTTCACTTTTCTCCTTCCTGTCTAGTAATTTATGCGGCAATTAACTTCTGTCTTAAATTTCTTCTTCATTTTCCTTTTCAACTTGTCACTGCTATGCAGTACGCTGTTGAGAGATGATTTAAGTCATCTGCTCTCAGTGGCTCAGTGCAAAGTTTTGAACTTCCTTTCACAATCCCTTCAAATTTATTCTTTAAGAATTATAACATTTATGAAATCGGTTCATTTTAACCAGTATTCCAATGCAGTTGATGTTTTCCTTCCTATGGTTCATCCTGGTTATTTTAGAGAAACGCCTTGGGAGGTAATGAAACCTACCGGTCCTAAGGACGCTTTGGTAATCTTTCCTTTAGTCAGTCGCAGGCTTTTGACCTGGTTATTTACTGTTACATGTTGCATGCGGACGGAGCATAGCTTCAGTTATATAACATTTTTACATAATTCTTCTTACTTTTCTTCTGATTCTCACTCTCCCAACTTAGTCCATATTTCGATCCCAAATATTCATCCTCAGCCTGCTCATATATTTTCTGTATACGTTCCTCCTAGTTTTGACCTTAATAATTTCCCATTCTCTCTTTTGGCTTATCCACACTCTCTTCCCTTTATTGTCGGTGGTGACTGGAATGCTCACTCTCCTCTTTGGGGCTCTGCGCGTCATAACAGGAATGGCCGTGTTCTAGAAAACTTTATTCTCGGTAAAAATTTTGTCCTCCTGAATGATAACTCTCCTACTTTTTATAGAGGTGCTCACTCATCCAGCTCTGTTGATCTGTCCTTTACCTCGCCACACTTTGGTCTTCGCTGTCAATGGAGAACTCTGGACGGTACCTTCGGCAGCGATCATGTTCCTATTGTTCTCTCTCTTCACCATCACCTTCCTCCTCCTCCTCCTCCTCCTCCTCAGTATTCTATACCCGCTCTCGCTCCTAAATGGTCTCTCAACAAGGTTAACTGGGAGGAATTCCGTTCTAATTTCGACTTATCTCTTCCTTACATACACTCCCTCTCTGATCCTATTCAACAATATAACGTTTTCTCTGATTCCATTTATTCTGCTCTGGTCGTCTCCTCTCCACCAATTCATCATTCCAAAAGAAATTACCATCTTCAGGCTTCCTTACTTTGGTGGAACGAAGATTGAACAAATGCCGTTAAAGACAGTGTCTCTTCATTTAGATTTTTCCGGTCTTGTTCTTCCTTTGCTAACTTCATGGCTCATAAAAAAACTAATGCCAAGGCTAGATTTATCCTCAAAACATCCAAAAGAAATTCACGGAGGAAATTTTGTGCTTCGTTTTCTAGATCTACTTCAATTTCCCATCTTTTGGAAGATGGCTAAAGCTTTTCGCTCTTCTAGATCGGAACGTTCATCATTTTATAACCTTCCTTCAGATAGAATCACTACTTTTCTTGATTCTGTTGCTCCCTCCTATGTTCCTTCCCTTCCTATCTCAAATTCTTCCCACTTCCTGTCTTCTAGCTTCAGCATCAATGAACTTCGTGCTTCCTTGACTAATTCTTCTAATTCTAGCCCTGGTATAGATGGCATTCCATTCCGTGTCCTTAAGAACCTTTCTGAATCAGCACTTAAAATCCTGTTGTCAATTTACAATTCTTTTCTGTGTACCCGTGAAACTCCTCCGCTTTGGAATTCTTTTATTATTATTCCTATTTCGAAGAAGAATCCCAATTCCTTTCGTCCTATTTCTCTAGCTTCTTGTTTAAGAAAACTTTTCGAACGAATGATTAATAGGCGCCTTATCTGGTGGCTAGAATATAATAATATTCTTCCTGATAACATGTTTGGTTTCCGTCCTGGCTTTGGTGCTTCTGATTGCTTATCCTTTTTTCTCTCTGATATCTATAAATTTTTCATCCACAAAAAATTCACTATCTCTGCATTCGTTGATGCTACCTCAGCTTTTGATAAGGTTCGCCTTCCTTCTCTTCAGAATAAAATGCTTTCCATTAATATTCCTCTTGAGTTTACATCTTTAGTTATTAATCTGTTTCGGAACAGAACTATCCATCTTTCTACCCCTTTCTTTTCTGATTCCAGGACAGTTTTTCAAGGTCTTCCGCAGGCATCTTGCCTTAGTCCTACCCTTTTTAACATTTATTTCCTTAGTCTTTCTTCTCTTTTTATTTCATCTAGTTCGCTATTCTTTGCCGACGATATTCTCGTCTATTCTTCTTCTGATGATCTGTTTTCTGCTAATGAGGAGCTTAATAACTCCCTTGCTGTTTTAAGAAAATTCTTTATCCTCTCTTCATCTTTCTATTTCCCCTGAGAAGTCTGCTGGTATCGTTTTTACATTTCGTCCTTTTGATCGTTCCTTGGTTAACCTTTCCACGTGCCAGGTCCCTATTCCTATGCTCACTTCCTTCTCCTACCTCGGCGTAATTCTTAATAATACTCTGTCTTTTCATGATCATATTAACTATCTCTGCACGTCTGCTCTCAAAAGACTCAATTTTTTGAAGGCGTTGTCTTCCCCCAAATGGGGTGGCGATCCATATATTCTTCTCGTGCTATATAAATCCATTATTCTTTCTAAGTTTGACCATTGTTCTTTTCTTTATGCCAGTGCTCCTGTTTCCCTTCTTGTCAAACTTGATCGCATCCAAAATTCTTGTCTGCGCCTCTATATTGGTGCCCTGAATTCTTCTCCAATTCCAGCTCTTCTGTCCGAAACTGGCTTTCGTCCTCTTTGTATTCGAAGACTTCATCTTGGCGAAAGGTTCATGATTAGACGTCCGCAGATCTCTCCTTCAAACTCATGAATTCTTATCAATATATCCGGGTCAACTGGCGTTTTTTTCCTCGTAAGATTCCCATTCTTTCTCTCATCTCTTCTCGACTCGTTCCACTTTCTCACTTTGTCCTCCCCCAGAACAAATCTCCATACTTTACCTTTAACTTCTCTAAACTGTCTCATCCGCCTAAGTTATTCTCTTTACCTTCTAATATTAAGTCTCTTCCTCGTCCGGCCATTCACGAAGAATTTAATCACACTCTTTCCTCACTATTTCCTGCTCACATCACGATTTTTACGGATGGCTCGAAATCTGCTTCGGGGGTTGGTGCCGCTTTTATTCTTCCTGCTCTCAACTATTCTGAATCATTTCAACTTCCCTCCTTTTCTTCTGTCTTCCTAGCCGAATCCACGGCTATTTTGCGTGTGGTCCTTTTTATATCTTCAACTTCCAATATGCTCGGACTCGAAGAGTGTTTTAGTAGCTATCGCGTCTCCTTTTCCTGAACCCTCTTCCTGTCCTATTATTCTTTATATTCGCTCCTTGATTTTCAATTTATTAGCCTCCCGGTCTATCCATATTGACCTGCTGTGGATTCCTGGCCACTGTGGTATAGCTGGTAACGATCTTGCTGACTCGTTAGCTTGCTCGGCCGTAGTAAATGGTCGTTTCATAGGCAGATTTCCTTCCCAAAGTCTTTACTCACTCTCTTATCGTTCTCACCGTGACTTTTGGACTGATCTCTATCCGTCCTTTTTCTCCAACCCTTTCTCCTTTTACCATGCTTTACAGCCTTCTCCATCCGTTTCTCCTTGGTTTAATAATTTTTGCCAGTATCAACCGTTCTGTCATTTCTTCCATAGTTCGCCTTCGTTTTAATCATAGTCTGCTCTCGGCTTCTCGTTTCCGCTTTGCTCTGGTTCAATCTCCTTTGTGTCCCTTACATCCTCCTACCTTAAATGGCACGTGTTATGCAAACCACATACTATTTGAATGTTCCTTTATTTCTACAGAACGCGTGATCCTTTATTCCAATTTGCTTAGCCTTGGCCTCCCTACTCCTTACAGTGCCCTCTATATTCTCACTTTTCCATCTCCTTCTGTTGTTCCCTTGTTAGCCGCCTTCATTTCTTCCGTCTCTAATCGTTTCTTGATTTAACTTGTCGCTCCATATGTCCTTCTATTCTTTTAATCTTTTGTGTTGGGTAAATGTCCTGTGCTGGCGTGCCCATTATAAAAAAAAAAAAAAAAAAAGGTCATGTTAAATGTATCCTTTTCGACACTACAAACTCCTATTCGATGAAATATAAAGGTGGTTTTAAAAAAGTACAAAAAAGAAAACCTTTAAAACCGCATAAAAGGGGGAAAATGGGTTGCTTATATATCCAGCGACCGTTGTTTAAAATTTAACGGATTTTGTTGGTTTTTTTTTTCTAGTTGTTTTTAGTTTTAGCGCCTAACATTTTATTTACCATTTATTTACTTCGTCGTTATGCCGTTTTTTTCTCGATAAATTTCCGAAAAAATAATTATTTTTTACAATATTTTTATCGGGTTTCTGTCTTTAATTAAAATCGAAAAACTTCATTATCTTTTCGTTTCGTTTATGTCGGGATAAACTGAAACGTTTTTTCTCTCTCTCTCTCTCTCTCTCTCTCTGTTGCACCGTGACAAACAATAAATTGTTGTCGTCTTCATACATATTTAAATCATGTTCACGTTAAAAACACAAAATATATTTACATAATTAAATTGTAGAACTAGCCGACTAGTTTCGGATATCAGAGATAATCATGGCAATAATAATATTTGTGTATTATTATGATTATTCGCGCGCCGGGTTGATTATATACGACAGATTGTCGAATATTTTATGAATTTTATCAAGTTTGCCATCAACAAAACTGCAATACTATCTCTCATTTCCACTCGTCTCTCTCAGTTTTCTCCGAACATCTATTTATACGACAAGTTGCCATACTTTTCCTCCAATTTTTCCACACATCTACATCCTATTAATTGCTTATTCTTAACTTTCCCTGCCAAACCTTTCCTTCATCATGTTGTCAAATCAGAATTTTTAAATACCTTTGGCTCTCTTTTCCCTAGTCATTTTGCGATCTTCACTGACGGTTACAAAGGACTGAATGGAGTTGGCTCAGCCTTCTTCTATCCTTCCTTAAATTATTCTGAAACCTTCAAACTTCCGTTCCTTCTACTCAGTTTTCTTTACTTAATTGCTTCTTCCTTAGTTTCGCATGAAATTCTTATTATATCACATTTCCATAGTGTTCTTCAAGCCATCTCGTCTTCTTTTCCTTCTCCCTCTGTTGATTACGTAATCCTTCTTATACGTTCAATTATCCATAACATTTTTCTTTCTTACTCCGTCCAAATTGACCTATAGCGGATATCTGGCCGTTTTTTCATCTCATAATATTAATCTCTTCTCCACTTCAGCTCATTCCAAACTATGGTTAAACTCGAATTTCCCCTCATTCTCAAATCCGGATTTCTTTTATCTCTTTATCCAGCCTAATCTACCGTCTTATCACTGGTTTTCCAATTTTCCCTCCATGCGACCTTTAACTCTCTCTGTAATCTGTCACTTACGTTTTGGGCACAATTTGCTCCCTGCTTCCTTATTTCACTTCTCTCTAAGCTCCTTTCCTCTCCGTCCCCTACACACCCTTCGACTCATAACTTTTTATAGGTGACGCTAATCATATTTTGCTTGAGTGCACCTGTATCGCTTTCGAACGTTTTTCCTTCTACTCTTCCCTTCTGTTAATTGGTCGTCCAACTCCGTATTGTGCATATTTTGTTCTCTCCTTGGAACCGCCTTCGGTCATTCCGGCACACTTGAGTCTTTTCGATCCTCCATACGTAATTGCATAAATATCTGTTTCCGCTTCTCATCCTTTCCCCTCTTCTTGGGCCAATGTGTTTTAGACGAAACCAACTAAAAAAAAACAAAAAAACGTCGTTATCAACGTCACCGTATAGGCTTTTAAGATTTGCCGCTAAGCAGACATGTAGATAGACGATTATAGTCTCGAACTTCACCGCAGTCACATCGACCGATATTCCGTATTTATAAAGATTATATTTTGTGCGCGCAGTTCCACTTCTCAGTATACTCCAAGTAGCAAAGACCTACAGTCTCTTAAGTGATTCACGCTAGGCAGTGCTTCCGCCGTTAATCTACTGTTTTCTTTTATATTTCATATGCGAAGTCTTTCCTTTTCTGCGGTACCCGTCAGCTCCTCGATCTTTCGTAGAAAGCTGTTCCTGGATTTTAGTCTCGTTTTAGCCAATCCTTTGTATTCATGAGCGGATGTCGGTTGCCGTTGATTGCTTTAAACCTTTCGATTTTTTGCAGCTACCTTCCGCCGAATTTCTCTGCAGGGACGATACCGCTAAGTGCGTAAAGTTTCGGTAGAGGAGTTGGTCTTAGACGTCTAGTTGATATCAGCCTGCATATTTCGTGTAGGGTTACATCGATCTTTTTGGCGTGTGGTTAAAATAACAGAAAGCCAAGGAAGAAATTCTGAGGGTGTTTGCGTTAGCTCGCCAGATAGATCGTATTAGCTTAAGTATTATGTTTCTTTTGACCCCGTGGTTTTCATTTTAACTGATTCGCAGTGCTGTTTGTATGTAAGCGGTCTGTTATAGCGCCCAGATATTTTGGGTTGCCTGTCTGCTTCAGATCGGTATCTTCCCATTTAATTTGCAACTACCGCTTTGCCTCACGATTTTTCAGATGAAAGGCACAAGTCACTGGCTTGAGTGGATTTTTTTTAAAATGGGTATCATCGATTTCGTGTTTTAGCGTTTTTTTGCACTTCTTCAAAAGTGTCGTACTGTGCCGCTAAAGCCAGGTCAGCCGCGTACAAAAAGGTTGAGTATTATCAGACATCGGCTGATTATATACATATTAAATAAGATCGGTGACAAAACGCCACCTTGAGGAACCGCGTTTTCTGAAGTCTTCAGGAACTTTTCTTCCCATTTAATGAAACATAAAATCTCCGATCTTTCAGTAGAATCGAGACAATTTCTGTAAACTTAAAATCTTTAGTGACTTGATATACTTTGTATTTGAGCGCGCGGTGGTGAACTGTATCGAAGGCGGCAGTGAGACCTACAAAGACGATCCCAGTAACTGTACGTTTTTGAAATTCGTTCTCTATGTGTTGCGTCAAGTGTACGATCTGGCCGGTACTTGAATTTCCAGGACTAGAAGCTGCTTTCGAGGGGATAAGCTTTTGATCAATTTTCTCTGCCATACGGTTTAGCATTTCAAATATTTTATAGAAGTGACAAAGCAGGGTTATTTATTGGGCGGAAATTTTGTGGATTATTTGCATCTTTCCCCGGTTTCCGGACAGCTATGATGTGGACTTTTCTTCACTGCTTAGGGATATTCATTTTTATGTGGCATTCATTAAACATTCGTTGAAGCCAGGTTATCGCTACCGTACCCCGAGGAGTTTGATTTGTTCCATAAATATGCCATCTGCTCCGGCCGCTTTACAGGATCTAGCTTTCTCTATGACGCTATATATTTCGTCATTACTGATGGGTTGGTTGAAATTATTTTCTTCAGTCGACAAGTATCGTACAATATCCTTTCTTTCCGACCTTTCGTTTTCCCGTTAGGTAGTGTTGATGAGCTACCTGAGATTAGCTGTCACTGTTGATGCGCTGTTACGTTGGTTTTCCTCGTGGTTCAATTTCTTAAGTAGCTGCCAGGCTTTCCAAAACAGTCTTTGCTGACGTTTAACTCTTCAATCATGCCGCACCAGTCTCTGTTTCTTTCTACAGAAATCTGTGGTTTATTTCCTGCTTCTATCCAATGGATTTATATGTTAAATTTTCTACAGTAATTTGCAAGTAGTAAAACTAAACGTAAACAAATTGTATAAGAAAAATGGATGTCGTCGCAAATGAAAAGATGACGATAATGCTAAAAATGAATTATTTATTATATAGAAATTGTGTATTTTTATTATTTTCGTATTTATTAATATGAAGTCTCGTTCGGCAAAATACGGTCGATTAATATTTTTTATAAACGTTAATATTGTTATATTTTTGCTTACGTCATTATACAATGTTTTTGTAATATCATAACGATTCTTTTTACAATTTAAAAGTTTAGCTTATTTCGCTTTAAATGTTATTATTACTGTGATTGCAGGGATATTTGTAAAACGCGAAATTAATTGGCTACTTTTATAACTGAATTACACAAATAGATATATGTATATATATATATTTTGTGTTTTAACAGTATACATAATAAACTTATTAATATTAAAATAATAATAATTTTTTTTTTCTTCTAATTTTCCAACCGTTTTTTACATTATTGTAAATTATCGACATCGTACCGAATTATAAAAATGCTTTCCAACGGCTTGGATAAGCCAGAGTGGAAGGAACAGGAGGGGTGGTCGATCGCCAATGGACTGATAGAATACCGGAAATGGCTGTATTAAGCTTAACGCAGCGTGCAGTGATAAAGCGGAAAGCCGGGAACATCTAAAAGTTTGTACGCGCCATGGTGACGAAAAATAGCGAATCGTTGGCGAACAAAACAGACAACGAGACAATCCCGTAGTACTGCGGAGATTCTATCGGAGCTGTTTACTTCTAGGCTTAATTCACACGGACCATTTTTCGACCAATGCAGCATCACAAAATATGGGTAATACTATTTTAACACATAGAAATTATGGGAAAAAACACAATACTATCAGACGGGCACCACTTTCTGTCGTCAGTTCTAACGGCAGTCGCAACGTGTGGCTTTTCAAACAAACACAAAATTGTGGTTCAAAAGTGGTCGCTTCCGTCCACAGTATAACCGCCGCACAGCCACAAAATTGTGCTCGAAATGTGGTCCGTCTGAGTTAAGTCTTAAAGTTGGGTCGCGTATAAATATTTTTATGCCCGAAGTAATTCTGGGATCGCCTAGTCACGATTACGTTAAGAGACAATGGGGTGACACGACGGCTGAAGATTATAGAAAAAAATATTCGAAAGGTTATATTGCGAGTATCATTACCGAAAGCATCGCTTCTATAATCAAAGCTCTGAAAAAGCCTTAGAAAAAACTTGCAAAAGTCAGACTTTTCGTCTTCTATTTCTTTATATCTTTCGCACATTTCGATTCGATCGGAATAGCGAGAACTTAAGAAGACAGTAAACAGGAAGAGCAGTGTGTCAACTGTGAAGTATAGTAGCAATCCTGAAATCGCGTAGGGTGCACGCAAAGAAAAACTAAAACCTAAACCAGATTCCCTCGGAGAACATTCTTTTTGATCGTAGGCTTCTAAACATAAGAGTTAAGGATTAGGCGGGAAAGTGTCGAAGCTTTTAAATTGTTTAACTGCGCGCGCGCCTCCGTTTTATTTTCTTAATTTAGTCTGATTTTCAAATTACTTATTCTAATAACAATACTCAACGAGCCAGAAGGTGATTATTTAAAACCATAGAAAAGCCACCGAGCAACAACCCATAATGAAAACCGAATCATGTCGTTTACGGTCATTCGGGAATTCTCGGAACAGATCGGGAATATTTTCCCGGCGAAAGTATATTTCGTCCGCTTTTGTAAGATTTTATTTGTCCAAGTTCGAAAACTAGCTTCTTACGTCAGTAGTCATTAATCAACCAGTGATATACTATTACACAAGAAAATGCACGGATCAAAAGTATAAAATCCTCGATGAGCACGCCGGATGCGTTTGAAATATCGTAAATTACGTGTTAACGCAAAGTAGCGTATTTACGTGTAAGTTAGTTGTGCAAAACTCAGCCATTGCGTACGCTACAATTTGAGACATGCTAGACTGTGTGTGTGTGTGTGTGTACTTTTATGAAATGTTAGCAGCTGCACAATTTACAGCTGTTGCTTAATTTTCGTAAAAACTGTTAAATATCCCCTGAAACTTAACATCACACTTCGGTACTTAACTTTTGTTAGAAAAAGTTCTCGATAACTAACTGTTAAACATTTTTTTTTTTTTTTTTTTTAAAGAAACGGAAACCAACGTTAAATCCCACATCGATAGATGGTGAAAATGAAAATTGCATTCCAACGTAGAAACAGAAGTCCAGTAAAAAGCTAACCTGGGACAACGTTTTTTAATAGGAAATATTCTTCTCCAAATAGTGCACGATACATACAGGAATTTAAAAAAAATTAAATACACCTCGTGAGAGTGATAAAAATAAAATATCGCCCCCGTAAACAAAAAGGAAATAGGTTAAACCACTGAGACGAAACAACCTGCGGCAAACTATTATCGCTTCGTTGATTATTTTATACCGGTATACAACGAGTAAGCGGCTAGTAGAGTTAATTTACAACTATTTCGCGCGGCGGGGCCTGCCTTGAAAATTACACTTGATTACAACGAACGCAAGGCGAAAAATACGTTTACGAATGTTCAAATTATCAGTTAATGTTTGAACATTATTGTTCGGAACTATAATAATAATTGAGCTCGGTAAAATACATCGGTTTCTAATGACATTTTAAAAATCGGCCTTTAGCGCCGGCTGCTGATTTGAAAGGAGCTAAAATTAGAACAATGCTTGAGAGATCAGCGATAAAAACGCGAATTTCGGAAGTCTATAGCGGGTAAGTTTTTTCCGAATACGAATAAACGCTCGGTATGTTAACTTGTACACGAAGAAAAAAATCAACCGTTTTACCTACAACTACAACTACAACTACAACATGAATTTAATGAAAAACAAGCGGCAATTGTATAGGAACTTTCTGTTTATTACGACTGTAGTAAAATTTAATTACCACGCGCCGATTAATCTCGGTTTTATAATTAGAAATTAGTAAACGTTTCGAAAATGCGTTTAAAAATTCTCTACATGTCAGTGCATATTTGGAGCCCGATCGTACGGCGTATGCGATACTTTGACATCAACTAAATCACGTGAAACGGTACGATTTAATTGTCCTCCTCTAAGGTATAAATAGACAATGAAGTATCCTAATTTGAACGCCGTTCGACTACTTGTAGTTGTACGGAATTATTAGCTATTACTTACACATTTATAA
Organism: Icerya purchasi; assembly: GCA_039619475.1. NCBI lineage: Eukaryota > Metazoa > Arthropoda > Insecta > Hemiptera > Monophlebidae > Icerya > Icerya purchasi. Next base: position 233,470,168 of record CM077116.1, read on the forward strand.
AGAAAATATAATAAATAAGTTAATATTTACCTGAGAGGTAATAGTGATCGAGCAGAGTGTGGGGGTGCTAGTGTGCTTGAATGGAAATCAGTTGCTGGCTGTGGATTATTGTAAAGGTCGATGACGCCGTTAAGGGATGCGCGCGATGATCGTTCATTAAAGGATCTAATTGGCACATCGGTCGCGGAGGAGGGAATATAGTCCGAAAGAAATACGGAATCGTAAAAATCATAGTTAGTCTTCCGCTAGCTTCGTCCAGTCGTAGAAAGGTATCAATCAACGGAACGAAATCATTTCGAAACCGGAGGCGTACAATTCAGCCAGGTGTTCTGATCGTCTCGAAAATCAGTATCGCGATTAATGAAAGTTAAATTTTCGTAAATATTGATTTTCGCTTACCGCGTATCTTTCCCGCACTTACGGAGGATTCAGGACGGAACTTTTCGCCTACACCCGTCTGTTATCGAGGACCGCCGGAAAACCCGCAGTCGCATACAATTTATATGATTTTAATTAATCGTTTTCTTTTATCATTGTGTCCTTTAATTAATTGTGTTTTTTTCAGCGGTTGGTAGTTCCGGAAAGATAGGTGTAGATTCATTAAAATATACTTTTAAAAATGAATCTCATTCATAATAATTATTAATAGTAATAATAATAATAATAATAATAATAATAATAATAATAATAATAAATCAAGTCGTTAGAAATTATAATTTTAAATCCACGACTTCAATAGGATCTCGTGGTTGGCATCCCTAAGGGCGTGAATAACACTGATTGTATCGTTTCGGTTTATAAGAAGAAACGTGGACGAAAGAAGAAATTGTTTCATCTATATCGTCGACTGTTCAGTTTTACGGTCATCTATGAGAATATTTAATCACCTGTCAATGACTGCTTCGGAATCGTTTCGCATGCCTCGTACTGATTATAAAAATTTTATGCTGCTAGAGCGATTGACTTTTGTCACGGAGGTCTTGAGTTCGATTCCAGGCGACGACAAGAAATTATTATAAATTAAAATAATCGTTAATAGAATCATACACAAGACAACGGCGAGCATGCATACCATCGTATGCGTGCTAAGTAGGTATATAGACTAACACACACGGGGCTGCATTTGTATATCGCGGTATAAAGATCGTTGTATATAACAATTGCCATGAATACTATGCCTATGTTTGTGCAGTTAGACCGTGAAAATAAGTAGTCGCAACTCTCGGCTTCGAACAATACGTCTTAGGAGAATATGACGGTAGTCTAGTAGTCCCTTCGGTGGTCTATTAAACTACCAAGTACAGTGTAACTCTTAACTTCGCAGTCCACGACGTTCGGTGCGTCAAGAGCATGGGATGAATCTACGCTGAACGTGTACTGTAAGCGGTCGAATTATTCGACTCAATTCCTTCAACGCAATTTTACAATATTTTCACTAGTCTCAATTTTTGTTTCGTAAAATTATTTTTTTCCCGTTATTATAGTATCTTTTCATTTTTTTTTTTCTTTTTTAATTTTATTTCGAAGTAATCGGGAGCTTTTGGCCTGCTGCAGAGGAAAAAGTTGTAATTAAATAAACAAAAGAAATAATTTTAAAGGAAAGCTGAAAAACTCGGATTCCACGATTATGCAATAATGCTGGTAAATTACCGGAATAGTTTTTAAAATTCGAAAATTTAAAAATTAAAAAAAAAAAGTAAACTATTAAAAATATAAATTTACATTTATCGCGGTAAAACTTTTAATAAGTTCTCATGCAAAACTTTCTATCCGCCAGACACGTTGTTTTGTCTATTTTTTCTCATTTCACTTCATATTCATTGCCTAACTTTGTTTCCGATGACGTGTGTCTTACCGTAATAATATTGTCACCGAACGAACAAATGAATAATCGATATGCGCGCGCATTAGTTTTAAAATCGTCGTATATTCTTTCCTCCGAGCCGATACAAGAAAACAACGTTTTCCGTTTTTATCATATGACCAAAAAATTGTTGCACAATTTTTCTTATCACTTCATTAATCTTTATTGCAACTGCATTTTTTTCTTCGTCCGAAATATATTATCGAATTTGTCTTATTTTTTCACTATTGTTCTAAATCACTTATCGAATATTTGAAACAAAGCTCTTCATCCTTCCATCATTTCTTTATTTTTCGGACAATTAATTGTTTACTTATTTCAGAGACATTTAACGCAAACCGGATATTTACTCATTTATCGTTTTCACGGGGTGTTAAATAGTTTGTCGAGTAAAAAATGTATTTACATTGCACGTAGCATATAAACAAATAATAGATAGGCCCCCTTAATGTATATTACGGTTACTGAAGATGGTAACTTTTAAAATTATCTAAGTGGTAAGAGATAAGAAGTGAGCTTCTCGGCGGTAAAATAAATGTAAACCGTTTTCGTGAAAAATAATACGGAAACAAATGTTTTTTCTTCATTTAATGTAAAAAACTGTTGATATTACGGTTTGTTTATAGAGGTTTTGATGTGTAAACATAATTATTGTTTTATTTATTAATCTATCCGATCAAGGGCTTCGTCAGCCGACAAGCCGGGGGGGGGGGGACACGATGATTGAAAGAGGATATGAGTTATAGGAAAAATTAAATGTATGATTTGTAACGGCTTAATATTTTATTAAACAAGAATAAAATTTAAATTAAAACATAATTTTCGTAGATTTCTGCCAAATTGTCCTACTATTTTATTATAAAAGTCTTACTAAAGTTTCGCGGCTCCAGGCGGGGGGCAACGCCCCCGGCCTCGGCGACACTCATGTATCCGATTAAATGAATTTCCGATTTTCAGTGATTTATTATTTCGTATGTATTTCTCGTTACCGATCGGTATTACGATTATACAAAAAGCTAGTCGTAAAATGCAAAAACAGTAAAGCAAATATTTTAATAAAATATTAAAATAAAATAAAACTGATTTCGGATATTTTACAATAATAAGCATGTTTTTTTTTTTGTTTTTTTTGTTTTTTTTTTCCCGTTAACAAAACGTTCCTCCTTACAGTCTACGGAAAAAAAATATATATATAATTACTGATATTACATATTTAGGCTGTAAGCTAACGGGCACTGGTAGAAATAAATAAAAAGTAATAATTCGAACGGAGCGAGCGAGAAATGCTTTCTTTAAATTGAAATTGAAAAGTAACAGGAGCTGGGAACGCTTTTGAAATGTGGATCAAGGTGGACGGAAATAATTTGAAATGAATTAGTATTACAGCGTGTGGGAAAAGAGCGAGAAATCTTGTTAACGATAAAAACGCATAAGCTGAACATTTTCTCCGAAGATATAAAAGCCAGAGTTAAAAGCATATTAAAGATAAATTGAAATCCATAGCAGTAAGTACTACGAAATGGTTCAGTGCGAGCCGGTACCACGTACCATCATGGGCCGTCGGTGCCCGCCAGACTGTACGTAAATCCGTTACTATACTTACGCATGAGTACACACGCGTAGCTCTTAATTTTGTAGACGGGAATGTACGGAGATCTAATAATGTCTCAGTTAACTCCACTGAGGACGCTAAAGCTGTAGTAAATATGCGCAAATAGCAGGTGGGTGTTTTATAATAAATTATTGCATGCGAGGATGTTTCCACTGTATTCTCTTCTTTATTTACTTTCTTGCGGTGTGAGAACAATGCACGGTTAGTTGTCAATTTTATCTTAAACAATAATATATACGTAGGGCATTTCAAAAGTAATGCTCACGTGCCCATACGAAAAAAAGTTTATTTGACAAAGTCATATAAATAGTATAATCTTTCATTATAATCACCCTCCTGCTCAATAATACGTTCCCAGCGTCCTGCACGACGTCCAGGAAGCATTTGAAATTTAGTTCACGAATCCGTCGGGTCACAACACTATTTAAGATCTCTAAATCCGGAAAACGGATTCATCGCATCGGCTCTTCAGTTTGCAGAACAGGTCATAATCACAAGGAGCCATATCCGGCTAATAAGGTGCATGTGGTAACAATTGATAGCCGAATTCTACAAAAAATTGCTCGAATTTCATCATTGTCATGAGGGCGCGCATTATCATATAAGACGAGATCGCCGCGATCAAGTAGTGATAGACGTAATTTTCTGATTTTTAGTGCTGGTGGTCGACAGGTTTTCGATATCAGCTCTATGACCTATCTCTTCGCTCATCATAGGACGATCGTCATCGATATTAGTGTTTCTACTATAGCGATGTTTGTATAGTCACGCAAATTTCTTGGACGACCAGTACGAGGCACAACCCACAAACAGCCTTCTTTAAATTTGTTTCCTTAGCGGTAAGAAATACTGGTATAGTCCCCATGGTTTGTCACTGTCACGCACTTCTTCAAATGCAGAATGAATTTCTGTGGGCCTACGACTACGAAAAGTTTCGATTTTCACACACGATCGCTTCTCCAGATTTTTAACGCGATCCGAACGATCTTCCGTCATTACAAAAACACGTTTGTACGTACGCACAATTCACTCGAAACCGATCACAGTGCACACTGCCGTGTTGACAAAACTTCATAGTGTACATCCCTTCTGCCCCCCCCCCTCTCTTGAATGTATACAGATTGCGTAAGAACGTCGAATGAAATACTTTTGAAATGCCCTACGTAATTATTTAATTCATTCAATGACGTTGGGCTGTTTTTTTTCTGCTTTACGTTTTGCAGTTTATGTTTATGATTTTCTTTTTTTTGGACTATATTTTGATAGACGCCTAACATGGAACCTACACGTAATCAACACAAGGAAAAAGTTAAGGTTAATACTTAAGCAGCTGTATCCTATAATAGGAAGAAAATCCAGTCTCAGTCTGTCAAATAAAATGTTATTATACAAAACTACAATAGCACCAGTATGGAAATACGGTTTAGAAATTTATGGTTCAGCCGCCAAAGCTCATATTGACAAAATCCAGTCGTTTCAATCCAAAATGTTGAGAATAATGACCAACGCACCGTACTATATTCGCAACAGTATTATCTATGACGATCTTAACATTCCTACAATTACGGCAGTATACTTACAACAGTACAATGAATTCCACCGCACATTTAGCCAGCATTCCAATCCGTTAATATCGCGAATGAAAGCAACGGTACTTCCTGACAATCCAGCCAGAAGACTTAAGAAAAAACAATGTCGTGACGCTATCAATTCTAACGTTAACAATTACCTATAGTTAAATTTACAAATAATTTAACAGAACAACGGTGTTTATTGTAACACGTTGTTGCTAAGTTCTGTTTTGTTAGTGTTAGCTATTGCGTTAATGACCTACCGTACAGGTCGGTACGCAAAAAAAAAAAAAAAAAAAAAAAAAAATGTTTATGATTTTCTTTTTTTTTAACCAATTAAATTTTTGATTTATTGTCAGTTTTATCTCGTTCGGAAATGTTCGTACTAACATATGGTAGATGGCCTAATTTATTCTACGTTGAAATCTGGAAAAAAGAAAACAAAAAAAACAAACATCTGTCGCTTAATTGTCAGTAAAAACAAAAAAATACCACCTGGAAGAAAAACGAAATCGCAGATACTTAATTGCTTAATAAGAGTACTTCTGAATTAAACCAAAAAGCAACAGACATAGTATTGACAGCATATGAGCCAACATTCGATAACGGGTAAGGCACAAAATGATGAAATGCGCTTCTATAAAAAGTTATATTATTATTTGCATCAACTCTCAAGGCGCTAAGAGAAATGGAAAAAGTGAATATCATTGTATTCCCAAAATTCCGAATTGCGACTATAAACTTTTTCGGTTCTCCATTGTAAGATGTTTGTCCGACTACGGAAGTAATATACGCTTTCCGTCTATTCGAAATCGAGTTTTATTACAGGATTAAATATTCTAACTCGGTTACAAGATCGCAGAGTTAGTGTTAGTAATTTTTGCCTAAGAGAGCCGGAAAGATAGAATTTAAAGCAAATTGCTCGGGAAGGTAAAATCTGTAAAAGGAAAGTAAACTAGCAGAACAAAAAGATCAAACAATTAACCATGAAATCAAACAGTAGTGGTAATAGTAGTAGTGTAAGTGTCCTTACAAGATGATGCATGGTTGAAAATACATTAGCTGATCATAATTGTAGTCGCGAATCGTTTTCATTACAAATCCGCTATTTTTCTTTTTTGCCTCCTTTGAAGGTTTATCTAAATTATTGGAGATGGAACAAAAAGTTGTTCTGTTAATGATACCGCGAAGAATTTATTATTTAATTGCACCGTTTGTTCCGGTATAAATGAATATTATCTTTTATTTTGCATTAGTCAAGAACTAGCAAACGGAAGGAAAGTACTAATCAGATCTTTACGCTATCGGAGGTAACAGGCAGACGCAAGGGCCGACGTAACTGAAGGAGAAGACAGAATGAAGGACCGCTAAAATAAGGATTAGAAAGAGGAACGTTCAGCGACGATGGATCAGCGTTGAAAAAAGATATGACCCGCATGTCACGTGCAAAATAAGCAGTAAAATGATATGAGTGGGAGACGGAAAATGGTGGGGGTAGCGGATTATGTCTAAAGCGTAGACGACGGAGTGAAGGGAGAGCTGTGAATGCCGCAAAGAGGGAAAATTTTTGAGAAACCGAAAATGTCTGGGGAGGGAGCGAGGAGATTGGTTTCGGAAAACTCTCACAGACCTGTGGCACGTCATTTAGCTCTGCAATATAAATGATCTTCATAAAAACACGATGGAAAAAATATTCGCCAACGAGCCAAACAAAAGCTAACCGCGCATTAAGTCTGACGGCAGACAAATCGAAAACCTCAAACACTCCGTACCGCCGGCCATATTTCTCCTTAGTAGAAAAACCGTTTGGAAAATATTCAGTCCCTCAGTTAAAATATCATCTAGTCGATATTTCATCATTCACGAGCGCTCGAAAAAAACCGCGAGACTCATTTGTGGCGGAGCGTCCGTAAGTGTAGCGGTTTTGTCAGTTCCCAAGCGTACGCGTGATTGAGAAACCGTCATCCCTAACGGTGTTTAGAAACAAAACTCAGCCGTTCGGTTTGTTTAATATACAATTTGAGCAGATACAAATCATCAACTTGTCTGATGCAATCGCTTTTGAAAAATACGGGCGACAAATAAGCATGTCCTGGTGCGAGAGAAATAATAAAAATTAAGAAATCTATCTAAATCTACTCTATCACTTATATGAAACCGTGTTCTCTGAAAGAAAATTAGAGTCCTAAAGAGTTCAATCAATTCTCTCTTTCAAATAACCGAAATTTTTCTCGCTGCATTGATCGATCAAAATACGGATGATATTGCCTCCTCGTAATTTCATTGCAATATTTCCAACACTTTGATCCCACTCTGTTTCAAAAATAATAAATAAACTATATACCATTTACATCTGAATTATACGGAAAATCCGTCTTTCCGGGCTCTTATCCGCTTTCTAAATCTACAAAATCTTTCATTCTTCCGTAATATTCTTTCAAATTTACAATATATTGCGCGGAAAGGTAACGCGACAATAACACGTATTAATAAAAGCGTTTTCATTTTCAAAGCGTTTATTAAAATTTAGGCTAACAATTGAATCATTAACAAAAATTTCGAATTTTACTTATTAAATAGATTGATCGCAATACCGAATACAGCGGGGAAAATGGCTGGCATGTAAGACGATCAGAGACACACCCGCTTACTGCGTAGGCTAGGCAAAGGCGTGTACCCTTAGCATTTTCAATGACGACATGTTTCCATTAAGCCTATGCGAGCACTATTCTATGTAGTATATAAAAATAAGCGCAGTAATCTCGCTGAGAACAAATCGAAACAATTCATTTTTACGCAGAATCGCAGTAGACTTTATTTATTACATGTAGCTCCTATATCAGTCGAATTCCTACGTGTCACATAATTAATCCCCGAAACTAATATTTGACCATTCGGTTTTTTTGTTTTGGAATCAAAATAACTCCTTACGACTAATCAAACGCAAACAGTAACTGCAGTTAACTTCTTTAATCGGTGGTCACAATTGTATATTTTTTTCCGATCTTTAAACCCTAGTGAGGAAAAAATATAAAACTTTAATCTACAGCATATTTCGATTGTTCCTCTACGCTACTTATAACAGATATACCGTATTAAGAATGATTTGGCTTTGAAAGATACGAATAGAAAGAAAAAAAATATGACTCTAACGTAAATATTTAATTTAAAAAGTGGTTAAGGTGCTTGGCTACTAAATTAGAGGACGCGAGTTTGAGACTGTCTCGTTCCGGATCCAAGTCGCTCCCAGGTTTATTGAATTGAGTACCAGAGAAATCAAGGAAAATAAAGGCGGCCGAAAGAAAGGAACTGACCCAAATATTCTCATCAGATCCATTAGGCTTAATGCAATTATGAAAAGCTTAACTTCGCAATCCATGATTACCTGATCCAGGACATATGGGACTTAGTTTATTTTTATTAAACATAAAATAAATATCTCTAATTTCGCATGTATAATGAAGGAAAACGGAACAGCTGGGTCAAAGCAAAGGGCGAGCCCCCGCCCCCTAAAAGAAAGAACGGTTTTAAATGACTACGTCACTTTTAAACGTATAATCGATAAGAAAAAAGTTTCATTCATACATACACACCAACACGGTTTTAGGCCGATTTTTGCAGCGGTTTTTCATTTTCAAAAACGCAGTAGCAAAAACTAAATAGTTCATAAACGTAAGAACTCAACACGAAAAAAGTTACAGGGATTAGTGCAAAAACGTAACCGATTTTGTAACAGGATTTTCTCATTACCCTCAGCCTAAGAATAATATGGCTAATTTTATATAAATATAAAACCTAGTTACTCGACGCCATTTTCATTGAACTATAGCAAGGTTTAGGCTGATAAATTATATCAAACTAAATATAAAATTAATTCGAGATCACGACATTAAAGTTCGATAGTCCAAGATACGAATGCAATATTTGCACGCAGATCGCGTTAAAATGAGACAGAATTAGTTTTTCATTTTTTTTTTGTTTTTGTTTTACGCATTAGCTTTGGTTGTTAACCCAGCTGAAAAATGTGAAATTTTTAAAAGTGTCAATGTGCGACAGCGGAGTATTCTACCCGAACGAGACAACAGCGCCTAACCAACCGGAGACCATGGTAGCCGGCTGAGACAGAATTATTACTGTACCTTTTGTATCGTTGACGCTATCATGTTACATGTGTATATTTTAGCCTCTAGCTACATGTAAATTCGCTTTGTTTTTTAAAAAAGGTTAGTTTAATAATTAATGTTTAATTACTGCAGCTTTTTTTTGTTTTCCCCACTGTACCGGTAAGAACCATAAACAGTGCTCGTGACCTCTCTTTCCTATATTTATTAACCGTGTAATAGGTCAATCCATCCTTTCAATGAAGGATTGAGTCGGAGATAATAATAGGATTGTAATAGGAATAAGCATGTTTTATAAAACCAGCGGGATAACATGGCAACCTATACAGCGAAGTATGGCCCATGGAATCCTGCCAGTACTCTAAAGAGGATATTAACAATATTTTAACGCCCGCTATAATACTGGCATATAGCGTTATAAAATTAATACTATATACATGAATTATGCGTTCCGTACTAATTGTATTTGTTTTGTTATTGGAAGAGATTTTCTTCTTTTTAACCTCCTTCTAGGATTGCCCGGCAGTGTTTTAGTGTACATTTTATGTATATAAGGATTCGGATTTAATTTTAATTTTTCAAAAAATTTGTTGTATTGTGTGGTATAGAATTTACTAACAAAGGGGATATTATTTAAATCAGTGTGTAAGGTCATATTAGAAACGTATTTAGGGTCAGCTGCGATTGTTCGGAGAATTTTGGACTGTTGGCTTTGGACTTTTGATAAATTACTTGCACAAGTGCATCCATATATCTCCAGTCCCTACCTCCATATTGGCGCTGTGATGGTTAGATAGATGGATCTTTTTAAGCTTAAGCTTAGAGTAGAAGATCTGCCTAATAGAGGGTATAGTATCCTAGCTCGGGTGGCAATTTTTTGACAGGTCTGAGCAACATGATATTTCCAGGTGAGTCTGCGATCGAGATACATTCCTAAGTATTTCACAGAATCTGATTATTTGATTTTCCTATTATTTATTTTTATTCCGGGACACGTAATCAATCTATTTGTAAATACGACCTGCTGACATTTCTCTTCATTGAATTTAATTTTCCATTTATCTGCGCTCATGTCTGAATTACTGCAGCTATAATTTGTTGTTTTTTTTTTGTTTACGTATAAATATGACTTTATATGTTCCATATTTTTAATAATTTTCAAGTTATTTTAAATAACGAAACGTAATATAGATACGAAGTAAATAAAAAAAAAGAATAAAAAACAGAAAAACTTTATACCCAAATTAAAAAATATAGTAATTTACGACCCATAAAATAATGAGCGCGCACACAATTTCTTTCTTTTTCCATAATAATTCGTATACAGAAAATAAAATTTCACCGTTTTTTGGTTAATTTACGATTTTTCAACTAACCGTAATATGTATTAAGTGACAACGTTTAACAATGAATATGTAACGAAACACAGAACACCAGTGACGATTACTCACACTTACTGCTCGTCAGACCTTGGTAGCTCACATTAAGTTTGTCGCCGGGCTATGCATATATATCGGTTAAATTAGGTGCGCTCCGTATTCAGCACATTTAGCTGCACCGAGTACGCACATGTTCACCTATTGTACTCTACCATACGTACATTTCAGTACATGCAACAGCGGATGATCCTGTTTATCATACTAGTGTCAAACTTTTGTACTATTAATTATTTTCCAGCACATAGAGGAGAACTTTTACTACGCATACGTTAACCTATCATAACCGGTTGCCTTTAATGTCAAAGTGAGGTGGCAGTATAGATGCACGTTTTACCAGTGGCATGAGTAATATTCCACGCTGGAACTTCCATTATGCGTGATTGTAAATGTTTTTCTACTTTTGAGCAATTGTACGACAACATGGAAATCTTTAGGGTACAACATTAGCGCACCTAAATACGTCGTATCTGTAAAGATTAATAATGAAAAACTATAATAATCATACAAGGATGCGTCAAATCTCTCGGATAAGAAAATACCTTTTGTGCAACAAGGCTCATCAGATAGTTTAAGTATAAATTTTAATTTTATCCGTATAATATTAAGACGTATTGTCGACCGGTATCAACGATGAAGGAAAATTATTGTAATTAAATAAAAATACGCCCATTTCTGATGAATAATAAAAACCTACCAGAAAATACATAAATCAGAAAAATCCGTTAAACATTCGAATAAAAATTAATCAACGAGGAATTGATGTTCTAGCTGTAATATTTGTATCGACAAAAATATTTGCAGAATAACGGTTGTTGCACTTCATTTTCAATCGTGAGAGAAAAAAAAAAAACGTATTTCGTTTCTCAACTTTCGCTTGTACAATATTTTAGATTTCAAAAAAGAAATAATATAAAATCGTCTATAATTTTATACACGTATAATACGCTGGCTTAAGGGGGTATTCTAGTCTGGAAATATGAAAAAATCGAAATTTTTTTTTTGCATATTCTGATAGTTTTTAGACGTTTAAGAATATGTCCCTAAAAAGATTTTTCAAAATTAAAATTATTTACGGAGTTATAACTAAATCGGCTCAATCGGAGCGGATCAAACAATAGACGGTGTAAACATTCTTCGTCTACCTGAGGATAAATCAAACTCTTTTATACATTATATATATATATTTAAAAATCGATTAAAGGCCATTGTAACGTATTTTGTTCAAAACCTTTTCTTGTTTATTGTTCAGTTCAGGTCAGTTTCGTTTCAATCTTCAAGCAACGCAAATATGCGTACTCTGTGCACAGTCCAAAAATGTAAAATTTTGAGTGAATATTTCATTTATTAAGAGTGAAATGGATAAAAAACAATAACAAAGGAAGTGCTGTGCGTCTAGATGGACAAAAAAAAAGAACATTTAGACTATCAGGCGGGACGCAATTCGGATTGAACGCTCTGAAATCCAGGTTTCTGATGCTTAAAAGGAAGATAGGACTGCTCGTCTAGTTTTAGAACTTCAGAAAATGTACAATTTGAAGTAGAAGAAGGTTCATTGTATGAAGCACGAATCGCCGATTAAGAAAATGTAAGTATAACGTGTGCCGTTCTATGAGAATTAGACCGCCTGAAACTTTACTTGAATCTTTCAAAACTTGAAACGCGTTTCTCTCGAAACTACTTTTTTCAACACGGTTGACATCATGATATCTCAAGTTCTAATAAATCGATTTACTTGAAATTTTGGATCTTCTTTATATATCCCTCTATAGCCTTTACCGGAATAAAGTCAAAATTTTGATTTTTACTATTTTTAAAAAATTTAGAAAAGTCAAAAAATAGACCTTTTTTTTCAAATAGTCACCATTTTACGAGAATTTTTTTTTTCTTGTTTTCCGAGGTAGAAGCTTTAACCACGCCCTTACTAATTAAGATTTTTTTTTTTTTTTTTTTTTTTTTTCGTTTCAGATGACTAGAAGGGTTGGAATCGTGTCAACCAGGACAAACTTTCTTTTTTTACCCCTCCACTTCATTAGCCTGTAACTTTGCGAATTTTGAATATTATTTTTTTTTGATAAATTTGTTGTGTATTCTTAAAACATGAATAAATAAATGGTAAAAAAATATAGAGTAAAAATATTTATTGTTTTTTTTTTATTGAGCTTGAAAAAACCTCCTAAATTTGTGCCTCTAGACTAGGATATCCTCTTAATAGTTTTTTGTTTTCATTTTTTTTCTTTCATGGCTAGGGAACATTAGCCCAATTAGCCACTACGCTATATATTTAAACACCAACTTTAAAAATTATGTACAGAGCAACGGGGTAACTGCTAAACCAAAAAGAAAAATGAAAAAAGGAAAAAGAAAAAAAAACCCGTTTAGGAAATGATTAAAAGTGAAAAACTAAATAAATTTTGCCGCTGAATAATTAAAACAGTAATGCTCTGTATTTTTCAGAAGGTGAATATGGCAATCAAGCTTAGAGCACAGTAATTAACGTCCAGAAGAAGGGAAAATACCTTATGACTTAAATTTATTACGCACTTTCTCTGCGTTTCCTTTTTTTCCGCAACAAATACAAGACGAATAATGTCATTGTGAAAATTCGCAGAAATACAGTTATTCTCCTAAAAATTTAGCTTAATTCTACAGATATCACGGTGACGAACTCTCATTCGGTATTACGGTCGGTATATTGCAAAAACTAGGGCTTTATGTAAAGTTAACCGTTGTGTTGTAAAAACTCCCTGTGCGGCATTAAGACATTAAACCAATCACATTATTCGCGCTCTCTTTAGCTTTGTATGCCAAGTCTGAAAAACGCATAAACCGGCTTTACAATTTCACGCCCGGTGAAAAACAAAAATTATGAAAAAAAAATCGCGCTACATAAACGTTTCGTCAGGAATTCCGATTTTAATTACAGTCAACCGGATCGATTTAGTGAGCTTTCAAATTTTGAAAAATTTAGCATTATTTTTATCGTACTCGTTTGTTAAAATTATAAATACTTAATAAGAAAATGAAATATGCCGATAATAAATAATCGTATAAAAAATATACCGTTCCGGGCAAGGTCCCATGATGGGTTTAAATTTTTTTTTTTTCAGTTCTCGATTAATTTATAACTCTCCAAAAAATTCCAGTGTTGTCGTCGTTTTCGAAAAGTCGTGCAGCCGTATTATAAATTGTCCTAGCTGCCAATTACGATACTGCAACAACAACAACAACAATAACGGTCATCCAAAAAACGAAATTTGCGTTATTCGGTTATTAAAGTTAATGATGTTTAATCGAAGTCGAATAAGAGGTAAACGTTTGCAACATTTATAAGCTCTAGGTACGAGCACACTGACCATCTCGTGCCAAATTCGTCCGATCTATTCGAACATTGGCTAGCGGCCATATTTTTCGCTCTTTTGCTGGAATAAAACTTGCACAATTGAACTGGAACTTTGTATTCGCTTTACGTATAAAAGTACCTATTCTCCCCTACGTAAAATGACGAAATAATAAAAAAAATGACAAAATAATAAAAAAAACATCCGTGTTGTTACATAATTTTATTTTTCACTTTCATTATACGGAATCGTAACCAATAATATATTGGCACAGTTATTCATCGGCAAATAAACTATCCTCGTTCGTCGATTTTTTCCATTCATTTATATGGCATAATAACACATCGCTAGTGTTATTTCATTCATGGACTGTCGTCATGTAACATTATTCGATGCTTCGGTTCGGAATATAAATTTCAGGAAAAGGAATTGCACAGATTACGATAACAATGAAGTTTTCCTCTTTTTTTTTGTTTTTAAAATTTTTTTCTTATTTTGCGACTAATACTAAACTATCTGGTAAGCGTAGTTTGAAATAATAATTTAAAGAAATGTCTCATTCTGACTGTAATCAATACGGAGGAAGAAGTGAGCTACATGAGGTTTTTAGTACGTTTAAGTGTTCCTTAATTCCTTCAGAGATTGCCAAGTTGTTCTCGGATGTTCGTTTAATTTTATTCCATATATTTTGGTTCTTCTTTTAGTTTCTTCCTGAACAAGTCACATTTATAAATATGCAAGAAGCGTTAAATTTTTGAACATACCAAGGAGCAATAATTAGTAACAACCGTTAGTACTTCATTTTGGCAGCATTGAATATATTGTTTTTTTTTGTTTTTTTGCCACAGCTGGCATACAAGTTCCAGTATTTCATTGTATGATAGTAGCCTGTTTTCCATGGAAATTTCAAATTTTTCGTTAAAAAGCCACATCATGTTTCAAAGTATTTACAGTTTTTTCCGTTTTCCCACTAAAATAATTTCGCTGCGTCGGTTGCTTATTGTGAATGATGCCGTTTCTCTTCACAACAGGGACTGTCTGATTAAGCAACAGAACCTGCGCGTTTATAAATGTCATCTGTACAAACTTTTACTTTCGTTAAATTCGCCAGTTTTTTAAACCGCGATGACATTATTAAGTAATGTTAATAACGATCATAATGCTACCGGGAATATATTTTATCTTCCATATTTTTAGGAACGATATCTATACACGTTTCTGCACCGACCGAATTTATCTGTTTACCAGATATGCCGTAGTAACGACTAAACTACAACTGCCATCCTGTCGAGAGGGTACGATAGCATCGATTATTTTTCATTCTTGTTTGTTAGTTATCGGGCGTTGCCTGTAATTCGTTACGTTGACTCTGTTAAGTGTCTTTCGTGGTTTATCGTTTGTTTTATGTATTTAAAATAGCTTCTAAGATTTAAAAAAAAATATTAATTATTATCTCGGTGTAACTTGTATTAAAAACGTTCTAATGATTGACGAAAGAAACAGAAATTCGGCAGAACATTTTACCATAATTTATAATTTATAAATTACGTAATATTCAATTAAAATGGTCGAATAATTACAACACTTCACTGAATAGGATGAAAGTCGAACACTTATACATACATCAGCAAGTAAAAACAAATCAAAAATCTTTAAGCACTAATACATTTATTTACTAAAACTTGTTTAACGCCTATGAAAGTTTATAGAAAAACTAAAAAATCTCTAATGATAGCAATTATAGTTTAGCGTGGTAACAATCCGTAATTCTAAAATCGCGCAACCTCCCCCTTTTAAATCAATTAGTAATAATAGTGTACGATTATGATCCGAATAAAATCGATTTAAAACGGCCGGTGTGTTACAATTGAGATGTACGCTTACGATGTTGCTGTAGCGTTCAAAAGTAGTTGAAATGATCGAAACATGCCTGCTGTTAAATATTATATTAACAATAAAAATTAATATACGTACTTCTTTATATTTCAGTTATTAATGTTTAAGTCCATTTTCTGTGTAATCACTTTATTAAAAATTTGTAAAAACATGTGTACAGAAAATTATACTTTATTCTATACCCAGCTCGCAGCCCAAAGACCCACTGGTTTGTCAGATTCAAACCGGAATGAAGGAGAATTGCAGCGTGTTATACTTATGGGTTTCTGATCATGCCAGGGTGCCTGACAATGGACCGATAGACGTGGGGCCGCACAGGCAGAAATTTATCGCCCTGCGGATCCAGATGTCGCCCAACTACCGTCAATAAAGAGACTATTCCAGCGTAAGTCTAAACATGATGAAGGTCACGCTGGGATTCTTAACAGACCTTTTTAAGATTCATAAAATTTGTCAATTGAGCCTTGGTAGCCACTGGAGGTTATGTTCCGCCGCCGGGGCGACTATACAATAATTAATCGTTTGACAATTGGCCACGTTTCTTTGCTCATGATTATGTTTTTCACGGGATTTCGTCTCCCACAACCTGCTCCTTTCAGTACTTAAATCCTTTAGTTCGCTATACACTTTTAATTTGTACTAAATTTGCAACATCCGGCTTGTCCTTTAACCTAAATTTTCCTTTACAAACTTGCCGATGTCCTTGAAACGTCCCGCGAATTTTGGCGTATATATTAAAATAACCCAGTCATTTAACCTTTAGTAATTGCCGCATGCCGTAATAACCTATATCACGCAGCTCACAGTAGCATAAAGGAAAATACACATCTATTAAGCCGCCGTGAACACAGCTGTTCGTCAGCAATTAGTAGCAAAATCTGACTAACGCGAGTGATCAAAATATCTGAAAAAACTATACTAAAGAAAACCGTTAAAGGATTATACCGCGATATTATTACAAGCGAGTAATTCGGTTTATGTCTTGATCCACTCTACGGTGCAGCAGGTTGCAAAAGTAACCAAAGTATTGAGAAAGAAGCGCGCCGGATATTGATACTTTTTGATGGAGCGGCAATTGACACCGCATTGCGAAATAGGAAAACGTACGAAACAGTACGTCACAGGTCTGCAGGATATCCTATTAAACTGGTGAACAACTGCCTATTTATCGGACTTTCGAACTAAAACCGGCTACTTAAAATCCATTTTAAAAATAATACCGACCCTGTTGCAAAAAGTCCGTTTTTGTTTAAATTTATGGGATTTTTCGGCGAACGTTGTAGTATTCAAACGAAATACTTCAGTTTTTACTAATCACGGAGAGACGATTTAAATTACCATTCTGTGAGGTGGTGGATTGAAGTATTGAAAATTCATTGCAAACCAAAGCAGCAACATTCTTTTCTCGAAGAGACGGCCTTTGCTGTTTGCGTAAATAATGCCCCTGTGTTATCGAATGGGCTAGACCAGTTCAATGTATATTTTTCTCGGTTTACTACTAGATAAGCGACCAACTTTTATGATTAATCACATCGGAGAAAAGGCTAACAAAACTGGAAACTGCCATACACGTGTGTTGTTAAACTTAGTCTTCCTTAATCTGTTTTATACGTACTAATTCATTCTGCAGAATTAAGCGGTTACACCTCTTTCGTCTCATACACCTGCGTGTCTAGAGCATTTTTCTAGTAAGCACCACTTGTATTTTTTCAACGACTGGACAACGCGATTTTACAGTATTGCCAGTTTAGAGGGGGTTTTTTTTTTGCAAAATCG
The DNA here is from genome assembly GCA_039619475.1 of Icerya purchasi. NCBI lineage: Eukaryota > Metazoa > Arthropoda > Insecta > Hemiptera > Monophlebidae > Icerya > Icerya purchasi. Next base: position 233,487,785 of record CM077116.1, read on the forward strand.
ACGAAAATCACTTGTTGATCATTATTTTAATATTGCTTCCTTTCTGTAATTCACAAAAAAAAAAAAAAGGAAAATAGTCAATGCTTCGTCCAAAAGCATATATAAAACAACTTTTGATATATCATATATGCTATATAAATATAATTTATATATAAACGTCGGGGTTGTGTCGATGCATGTCCCCAATGATTGTTTTAATCGGCACTGTTAGAAAATTTTGAAATAGATTTAATATTTTTAATCAATGTTTTGGATCTAGGTTTTCACTAAATTTTTAACTGCAAGTTTCCGGTTCATTTTAATTTTGTCTATTTAATAAAAAATTGTACAATAGTTTCTTTTTTAAATTTTGCGTTAGCAAATAAGGTAATACAAGTTATGATACTGAGCCGGGATAAATTAGAAAAAAAATCAACACGTGTAATTCGCATTTACAGATTTTTTACATCCCTCACACACGTGCCCACTCACACTAAACACAAGCCTCTTAGAACGTTTTTACACACAGGTGCGTATTCGTATTTTAATATAATCCTGGTAAGATAAGATAACATCTGCAAACAACTGCGGAGTGAATCGCTGGCAAAACGTTAGTTCCCATTTATCCGCGTGAATTGCATAAATTTTCCCAAAACTACTAGGAACGACTCCTGAAATTTGATTAAATTTCACCGCGGACTAAAGACTGTGTTTTTGTTAAAAACAATTTGTTCCGCCCGATCAACGGCAATAATAAATGCGGAGGAAATGGTTATTACGAGTCGGAAAAGAAGGATTTTGAACTGCACTCCGAAAATGTTTTTTTCGTTTGTAAGCAGAGTTAGGATTGACTACCCTTTGGAATATATTAGTTATTAGTTCGAACCTGGGAGTAGCTGCTTCCTTTTTCTTCACAGCCAGTAATTCCGCTCAATCCTTCAGGCTGTCGGCTGCGTTTTGCTCCATCTTCTCCGCTTAACTTTATGCCATTCTCGAGCCGTTACATTTATTTCCTCAACTCGTTCCTCTGATAGATAGCTGATCATTATTGTTTTCCGTATACGTTCTCTCATCTGTAGTCTTTCCCTTTCCCATTCCATTTCCATCGACCTTCTTTGGGTTCCAAGTGTCATGTGGGTAAGGATGGTAACGAGGTGGTGTATTCCTTAGCACGCTCAACGTTACACTCTCCGCATTTTGTTAAAAAGATTCCTGGACACAACATACTTACCCTCTCCAGAAGGATGTATGTCAGACTTTGGTCTGATGTGTATATCCTCGCTCCTTTTCTAATATCCTAACTCATTTTACCTTTCTATTCAGCCTAGACCCCCTTCCTATTCTTGATTCTATTATTTTCCTATCCTTAAACGTTTTTTCATTATTGCTATCTGCCGTCTACGGTTCAATCATACTTTTCTCCCATCCTCGTGGTATCGTTTTGCTTTTTCCCCGTCCCCTTATTGTCCTTTGCACTCTGGCGACTGTTCTTCCCTTTGTGATTCTGACCACGTGCTGTTTGAATGTTCCAGTCTTTCCTCCGAACGTAATATCTTGTACGTTCAGCTATTAAAGCTGAATTTTCCTATTCCATATAATGCTTCCTATATCTTAGCTTTGCCGCTTTTAAAGGTGGTTCCTATTCTAGCCTCCTCTCTTTCATCCATCTCTGATCGGATTAAAATTTCATCTCTAATATAGTCATATATTGTCCTGGGTAGCTGCTCTTGGTTGGCCAAACCCGAACGAAATAAAAAAAAAAACCTTTTTTGAGTATAATTCCTTGAATTTTTCCTTATCTACCTTCGATACGAAAGCATTTTTCCATTTTTTTCTAGCACGTAGCTCTCCGATTATCTTTATTACCATATTTTGTAGATCCGATAAGAATTGAAGAGGATCGCTGTAAATAGAATTTATAACATATTTTGATGACGTTTTTATGTTCCCCATCTTCTACAACACCTCGTTGTAACAATGGCACCTTTGAAGAATGCTTATTTAAGACTCTAAACACGGGGGTTGACTGTTAATTATTTCTACTATTAGCAAATTCACTGAATAACTAAAAAACGAACAGATGTGAACGGCTAGTTGACGGAAAAGATTATAGGTACTAATACGCGATCACCATAAAGATAGTTGAACTGACCGAATCGTAAACGGGATACTGAACACTGCGCAATCAGGTTTAAATGTGGAATGGATCACTTTACGCGAAAAAAATAAATGGAAAGCAATAGCATTAAATGAAAAAGCACGATACCGGTGTAATTAATAATCAGGCGACTATGATCAGATTGAGAATGAGAGATAACAGGTGCTCGCGTCTTGCTGCAAAATAGCGTTATTAGAGAAAGTTGCTATTATGGTAGGGTGATAATGTGAATCATCCGAACAAAACAGAAGCGAACTAAGGAAGGGATTACGTTTTTTTTTAAATCTATGAATAACTTTGTAAGGGGTCGTCGCCCCACACAAGACCAAAGCCTATCGTGTGAGTGCCCAGATACATACTTATAACGATTTCAAGTACATAATAAGGCGGCAAACGTAGCACATTCGATTTATCCATCAAAAAAAGGTAGATTGTAAAATTTAATAACATAGAAATTACAACGACCAATTAATGTACAGGTAATAAATATTCATTGTAGAAATTGACAATTGTAAAACCAAACTGGCTAGAAGGCGAAAGCTGAGCCTTTCAAAAAAGGTATACTAATAAGAAGAGTAAAAAATCTATACTTTCAGCAGGATATCATTGCGAAGGAACGAAAAGAGCGATTATTACCTTGAAATACGTTTTTTTCTTTCACAATTTCGACATTTAATCACCGTAATGTAATTTAATGTAACGATCAATTAACGGTCAGAGTCTAATTTCCATAAATAAAGATTCCTTTACAATGTGTAGATCCGTTTCAGTATAAGCAAGTCCAATGGCCGTGCATTATACATTTCTTCGGATCAGATTTTCATTGTGCCGAATAAAAGCAGTTGGCAAGATTAGATTTGATGCTTAACTATCAGTTAGTCGCGAAGGCTATCGATCGATAAAAATCAATTGAAAAGGACCATCAATTGCAAAAACGAGCGATTACTTATTAGCGGGGGTTTACAACGCCGCTGAATTATTTGAAATATAAAAAAAAAAACAAAAAAAAAACGATAATTAAACTAGAGTCAATTAGTTTCGCATTCGTTTGCAAAACAGTCTTAAAATTAAGCGTCATTAAGCATTCTGAAATGGCCGTTGCTAATTTAGAGTGTCTGCTTAACCGACTACCACTTTTTTTTTTTTTTTTTTTTTTTTTTTCTATCGTGGAAAGTTCAAGAAGGATATGCAATATCTAATCATTTTTTAAAGGGTTTTTGTGTTTGTATTTTTGCATTTTAGGTAAATATTGCGACGTTACGATTTCGAAAATGTCGAGGCCAATTTTTTTCAAAGTATTGCGAAACAAAATTTCAGGAAGATGTTGCGTCTAATAATTTTGTTACAGAGATATCTATAGGGTTTTGGTTTGTAAAAGACCAATAAAAAAGTGTAAATGAAAATCAAAATTCAAATTATTAGTATTTCAAGCAACTTACGTTATTTAAAACTGAAATCGTTATTTGAAAATTTTCATTCTCTTTTACTTTTTCATTCCATAGCGCTTTGTTAATTAAAAACAAAAAAAGTGTAACTGTAATATACGAAAATTGTAATAAACATTTTGAAAATGAAGGAAAATCTTTTATTCCGCAAAAATATAACGAAAAATTGTAAAATTTTATAATATGAAAAAATTTAAAAAAAAAAAGCTTTTATTTATTAATGAAATAAAAGTGAGGAAAACAATTTTTGCCGGTCCATCTAACTGAGATTTTTTTTAAGGGAACGAGATAAAAGCCAAACGGTAAACCGCCGATGTAAATTTTGTACACTACTTCTTGGAATTCCTGCCGAATTGTTATGGAATTGCTATGAAATTGATATGAAAGTACTATGGGGAATTGCTATATGTTGTACACCGAACTTCCTCAGCGGTTTATCACTCGGATAAAAGCATCGGTCTAAAATTAAACCCTTCACATCGGTGTATCGACACGAACGTTTCCATCTCATTTCTTTCGCAAAATATCTCAACTACACAGACCTGCAAAAATTATGCTTTTTTGTTTTTATCGTATTAATAAGTAAAAACCATTCTCGTTAAATCTGTTTGTATGTTCTTAATATTATTTTATTATAAAGCAAAGAAAAAGTAATAAAATAAATAAATGAAAAGAATTGAAAGTTTCAAAAAACTTTTCAGCATATTTCTATTTCTAGGTTTAAATTGGCCGCAGTGATAACATTCACAACAGCTTTTATAACGAAACATTCATCAACATGAAGTACTGTCGAAGCTTAATGCGTAAAAATTTCGAATTTTATTCTTATCGATTGTTTACGACATGTGGCAGTACACTAAACTTACTGATATATTAGGTCAGTTCTATGTGAAAACGGGCATTTTTAGATAATTTCTTCGTCCCATTCTTTCTTAAGCCAAAACATGGCAACCTCCAGCATACCGTCTTTCTTCATTCTTTACCACTTACACTGATCGTTTTAGTCTTCGAACGCGAAAAAGGAAGGGGGGCACACACTCTTTTTTTCTTCGTCGTAAAATACAAAAGAAATTAATCGGTCAATTTTAGGGATTTTCTTGTAAATTTAATATATAAATAAAATAGAATAATTAAAAATCGGCAAAGTTCAAATATGAAACGAGCATCGTAGATATATTTACGTTAAGAACCATGGTACATTTTTTTTTCTCCTTTTTTTTTTTTTGTTTTTTGACGGGCACTTGTCAACAATGGACTAACCTGAAAACAAAAGAAGTACGATTTATGCAAGTAAAGGAGACTCGAGGTCACCGAACTAAAAGAGGGGATTAATATGCCGAGGAAAAATACATGTTGACGGAAAACTGCGCCTGTAGTAAAAAAAAAATTGTATTATTATTGTTATTATTTTACTATACAGATTATATTACATTAAAGTATATATACATGTGATATATCTATATATAAATTCGTTAAGCATTTCGGTTACATACCTATAATATGTACCTAGTTGCAGAAAGATGTTTAAAAATTATTCTCCCCCACTGGACGTCAAGTAAAGGGGGTTCACCTACATATGTATATTTATTCTCTGTTCTCACTGACGATATTTCAGTTAGACCGTATTAAATTCAATCCGGCCACATTTTTGCTTAAATAATACGAAAGATTAAGCTATAGATCACCTAATACCATTAGATAGGAACTCTTACTGAAGCTGTAATCGCGGAGAAAAAGAACAATTGATTTTTCCGGTAATTAGGTCAAAATCGACCAAAAAAACTGATGATCAACAGAAAAATTATCCTGTGAATTTATGAAAAGGTACAGAGGCAAGGGTATACAAAAAAGGTACTTAAACAACGATGGTACAAGCAAACAACAATAAATAATTCGACGCGTCGGAAATAAACGAACAATAGTGCGAACACGTCTAATTGCAACAGCTTAATAACACATTAAGTACGTCATTTTTTGCAATTAAATTTATGACTTCGTTTGTGTGCGCAACTTATGCGATGGCAAAACGCCCAACACGTAAAAAGGCCAGGATGTTTTCAAAGGGATCATGAAAAATGTTACACGTTGTAAATCGCGAGTCTAGCGAGCAAGAAAAAAGAAGATCAAAGGAAACATGGAATAACTTAACATCAAAATGACCGCAGAGCGAATATAATGTACACCGAAAAATTCAGCTCTCGGTCAACATTAAATGGCTCAAATACTCTCCAACCAGAACGAAAATGAGAGAGCTGCTCAATTGGGAAAATCATACAAGGTCGTTTGTTGTCTGCATCAAATGGAACGAAAATTTAGGGTAGAATATATCGCTGTTTACACTGCAACATCTTTTCTATATTTGTTTTTTTTTTTTTTTGTTTTTGAGCACCTTTGTCCAAAAACAATTAGTGAAGGATAAAATGAAGAGAGTAACCCTTTGAAAAGCATCTATCAGGTACGAGATTTGTAGCAATAGTATCAATGTAAGTGTTTGCTTCTAATGATATATGTTTAACATTGCGCGGAGATGTTTTAAATACACGAGTCGATGCTCCAACATTCTCGGTCGTAATAATCACCAACGTTAATAGGTATAAAAATTTAAAATTCTGACGAATTTATAGTTGATGATGACTCTACCAGTAATTGAAATGAACAATAATGAAAATTTTTTTTGAAAATAAATCCTATTATGGTATACATATTTTAATGATATTGATATGTTGAAGTTAAATAAAAACCCATGTTACAGTACACATTTTTAACATTCTTAAATCATCCGTGTTTGACTGTAAGTCGTTTATTTGAAGTAGATGATGAAATTTTAGATAAAAAATGCATCTAGTTATCGTGTGTTAAGGTAGATAATAAAAAAAATTGTGACAATCAAAAAATCGCTAGAATAAACAATAGAAAACGAAGCGTTTTGTTTCGCGCAAAACTCATCTTCAACTTAATAAGCTGGCAGATAGAATAATCGCTATTTAGAAATACAAAAATGGCACGATGTATGTGTACATTAAAATAATTTGACAATGACATATTTTCTAACTGGACGCCTTCTATAATCCCAGGTTCGAACTTTCCTGCAAAAAATTCTTTCTATACTCCTGTATGACACACCTACGTCGTTTTCTTAATAATTCACATCTATTTACCCGTCCATCCAACATAGTTTCCTAGCCGAATTCTATGACTTTCCTTTACTTGGACGCTAATCGTCTCTCCATTATTCGCTTACGTCTTGAATGTTACCTTCATTTTTCCTTAACATCTCCTATTCGTTCCATCCGAACGATGTTGAAGTTTTCTGTGATTATTCGTCCCTTTTCGGGTGTCTATTTCAACCGAACGTGTTGTACTAATTTTTATTCTCACACGCCGGAGATTTCTACACTTTCTTTTGCTCCTTCCCCCCTATTCTGGGCTAACATTATCTTTGTTAATGCGTCCAAAAAAAAAAAAAAAAAAAAAAAAAAAAGTAAAATAGAATAAGAATTAAGAAGCGGCAAACATAAATACGAGTAGAAGAAAATTCGGTGACTAATTCAACAGAAATAGACCCAAGCGTGTACGGAAGGAATATTTTGTTTACAATATAGCCTCGTTAGCATGATCAGAAGTAAAGAACACGTATCACTAACAATAGAAAATAAACTAAAAAATTCTAACATTAAATTGTTTAAACTCCAAAATTATGAAGTGGGGTGGAAGGTTTTTTTTTTCTCGGGGGGTATTTGTTATTGTGTTTCGTCTATAAAGAGTTCTCTCGGCTATGTCGAAGTTAACGCGCCATTATAAATATCATTTTCGGCTTATTGTGTTATTGCGAAAACCGTGAAATTGCCTAGCTTGTCGCTACGAAAGATGTTTTGATGTACTTTTTTTTATATATCTATTAAAATGTCGTTACCGTATAAACGGGGGCAATACTTTTTAGCATTGCCCCACGGTCCTTCTCTGAACATAAAATTTATTTTAATTCGAAATGTGCTGAAAAAAAAACCACAAGTTTTTTTAAAAATGTTCGTTTTTTTACAGAAATTTCAGCAAAAGGTCGCACTAAATGTGTTTTCATTATTTTGCAATCCGCGATTATGCTCCACATTTTGTTCCCAGAATAAAACGGAATTTCACGACAAGAAACATATTAAACTAAAAGAAATCAACAAAAAAAAACCAAAAAAAAAAACGGTTCTAACGTGAAATGTAACAATTTTGACAGTTCAAACACGAAAGATTAAAAATTATTTATCAATTTTTCCAAATAATAATAATAATAATAATATATTTTTTTCGTCACCAGTCAAAGTTTACATATATATCCGCATAATGCATTAAAAGAATGCGTGTTATTGTTACAGTTTTGAATCACGTTCTATTCTTAATAGAATTCGATGGTGTCAGTTTTGAAGTTAATTTCCACGCCCGAAAATTAATTTTTTGCTGTCAAATTATCAAGTAATCGATTTATTCTGGATTTAACAATTTTAACGGCCAAACTATAAATGAAGCCATCGCAAAAAAGTGATTAATCGCCGTTAAATAATTAATCCCATGCATTTGGCAGGTAGAGAAAAATATTTACGCCAGAAAGCGTCTAATAAATAAATATATTTAAAAGTTATTAAACACCATTTGTCGAGAGCCACTGCGCGATATTTTCAATTATCTCCGAGGCCTTCGCCGGAGACTCGCATTTAAATCCTGTTACGTATGCGCAATTATAACGAAAATAAATTTTTGCTATATTGGTTTAATATTTGGAAAATCATAACACGAGTGGTCGAAAATTTTCGTTGTTTTTATTCTCGTTGTTCTCCATTTATCTATTAATATATACTAGCGATGGGAAAGTTTATTATTTCTTGCGATACGGAACTGAATCGCAGCTTAACTGCAGCCCGGGGGTACGTATCTTTATCGGACTCATATGGATCCGATGTTAACGTACATGTATTATAACACCGGCGCACTCGTTTGCACTGGCTATCGATGCAGTCTTACCGGTGTTGGATTAGATTATGTTAGTAGTTGTTTGAACAAGACTGAGGAGCTACATGGATTGCTAATGTGTTAAATTACTTATTGACGCTTTCGATATTAGTCAATGTGCTTAGTTCTGTTTGCGTTAAATCAGCTACTCAAACATATTACTTTTATCGCTATTGCTTCAGAAGAAGGTTATGCGTCTTTTTTTCTTTTTAATGCTCGATGAAAGAACATAACTCAGTCTAATCTAAAATGCAACTGAGCTATAATTTATATATTTTAAAATCAGGAAACTCAATCTTTCGTTATCTTTCTAAAATCGATTAAGCCAAATCGGCTATACCTATATAACAAATATAATCAGTACTACTATACAAACAATTTAATCGTTTCGGAAAAAAAGATATAGGTGAAATAGTAAAAAAAAACAAAACAAAAAAACAAAACAAAAAAACTCGTTTCTTTTTATGCCAAATTTGTCAATAGGAAAAGATATTCAGAAAAGATAGGACACAAATTGTGTAACATTTGATACTGTGTTCAAGATCAATATTTGGGCTTGCGCGGCAGAGCCGTGTGACCTTGTCATCGCTGAATTAATCGTCAACTCCGCTGTACTATACACGGATCCGTTCGTATCCTTTCGGACCTATTCATCACTAATATGTATATATTTATATTCTTGTGCATATTGTAAAGGGCGTATATAAAATAAAAGCTTTCCCCCAAAAATGTTGTATAGAAAATATAAAAAGCACGAAATACTTAGCAGAAGTCACATTCTACAACTGTAAGAGACATCGCAATAATCACACAAGCAAAGCAAAATGATAAATCTTTCATACACGTGCTGAGACGGAAAAGTAGATTGTTTTGGAAAATTCGCCACTGCCGCATACATTTTATACATCCGAAGATGACGGTATGTTTTTGAATTTCCACTTTTATAGGTTTTCTTTTTTTATTCTTTTGACTTGCGCGCGAGTTACTCCCAGTCATACCGCAGAGCAAGGCCGTGTCCACGTGGTGGGTTTTGGGGGCTAACTCCCCCCCCCCCCCAATAGGAATTAAAATAGTCATAGATACACAAAAATCTGAAAAAATTCAAAAATTTAAAATAGATATCGATGATTTTTTAAGGTATTCTTACTTTTAAAAGAAAAAAGAAAAAAGAAAAAAATATGCTATATATTTTTAGGTACTTCATTAATATTTTATGCAAAATTTTTTATTACGAGTGTAATCAATAATTCATTTATGTAAATTAATATACAAATCAAAATGATGGAAATTATTAATAGTATGAATATTAGTGAAAAATGTATTGTTATTTATAAAATATGCGCAGAAAATTTTCAAAACCCCCCCTTTCAAAATTCTGGACACGGGCCTGCCGCAGAGGCTATATAATACGGAACGCGTACTCTGGCAATCCCCTAAATTCCATGTCTCGAGTAAGATGCTCGAATAGTGAAAAAAACCAGAGTCGAACATACGATAATCAGTTACGATGTAGATGCGTGTAACCGATTACGCTTTTGGTAATTACAAAAATGATTCCCGCAATTATGACCATTTCGTATAATTGATTACGTTTCGATGATCATAATTGATAACAGTTGTAACGCGTAACTACGAAGTACTACTAATAGTGGATTTGTCAAAGAAATCGAATTGCTGTTCATACCAATATTCCAAGTGATCGGTACAGACGATTACACGAATACAACAAATATTTAAATATCCGGATTTTGTCTTTCAATAATACGCCAATAATATAAAACAGTGAGCGCTAGGTTTATTTTTCTTTACTTACTATATATGTATATATATAAACTCGGCCATTTTGGCCTCGCAAGGGGCTGTGCCTCTTGACCCCTCTTGCTTTCATTTCTGTCTCTTTCTCTTCTATACTTTGTATAAAATGATCAAAATTTACAACGTAATTCTTACTGGCATCAACACACACAAAAAATAACACATAACCACAAAAATCCTATTCTAACATTTAACTTCCGTTATATAAAATTAAGACATATTTTCGTTACATATTTCATTACATAAAATTGTGACATTTTTTAAATAACAATAACAAAAATCCTACAAAATATAACAAACGTTACATAAAATTGGGACATTTTTTTGGGACATTTAGTGTTACATAAAATTGAGACATTTTTTCGAATGGGGGGTAGCCTAAGAATTACGTTGTAATTAATATATTAATTACAACGTATTTCTTAGGTTACCCCCCATTAGAAAAAATGTCCCAATTTTATGTAACGTTTGTTATATTTTATAGGATTTTTGTGATTGTTACTTAAAAAATGTCACAATTTTATGTAACGAAATATGTAACCAAAAATGTAACGAAAAAATGTCTTAATTTTATATAATGAAAGTTAAATGCTAGGATAGGATTTGGTCAAGGAGCAGAGCCCTTTGCGATGTCAAAATGGCCGAGTTATATATATAAGTTAAAATGTCGATAACAAAATATACTCCTAGAAATTCTGTTTTAATTAATTTTGAAAGTCAGAGTCTACTGTCACTTGTTCTCCTTTCGAGATGTAAGGAAAATACACATCATCGAGCAAAGGCTACTGTTAGATTTTGGCAATACTAAAAGTCGTAGACCGCGAGGTAAATAATAAAGAAAAATAAATAAATACAGAGATAAAATTTTACGAAATTGTTTAATAACCAGTAATACTTTGCGATATTCGGATAGTAGTAAAATCGCTTCTCCATAACTAACGCGACGTCAGAGGACCGTCCTCATTATCTTAATTATATCTCTAATAATAAATAAAGTGAAAAAAAAAAAAAAAAAAACTCAAACTGAATGATTACACCGGCATTAGCTGGCGAAAGAAATTAATAAAATTGCGCAAAGCGATTATAAGGCTGGACATAATAGAATTGCGAAACATTGATGCTTCGGTTATTTTACAAAAGAAATATAGTATTGCTACAGCAAAAACTTTTAGCAGCATCGACTAAAGAATGTAACCGAGAATAATGAAGTCAAATTTTATTGTGGGGGGGTTTCCGGCTATAAACGGATAAACAACTGCGACATAATATTCCCGATATAATCGAGCAAAAGCGAGTTTGGACAATGTCGCAATAGCAGGAAATGGAGAGGGAATAACAGCAAAAAAAATACTCAAATGTAGAGAGATTTGACAATTGACGTAGAAACCAGTGTATAATCTCACAGGAGTTCTTACGGCAATATCGAGAGAAGACTGGAAAAATTTAAGTTCTAAAGCTCCCAAAATCAACGACATTTGCAACAATACCAAGTATATGTGCTATTATAAGACGACATTTAATAGATATTTTTAGGTTTTTGATTGAAAATTCGTATTTTACGAATAATTAATAGCGGCTGAGGCTTTAAGCGGATTAAATGATTAAAATGCAACGTTGATATTAGCACAATAAATTCCCGTATCGCGTCATTCTGTTAGCGCGGGGTATGGAGCTGACCATTATTTAAAAACTACTTCGGTAAAACATTTTATTTAACCGTCCTAGAGGCCGAATAAACAGAAAATACAATAATAAGTGAGGATAACTCTCTCTGTTATTAATTATTTAACCGAGTCACGTAATCAATATTTCGTTTTTACTAGGCGCAATTTTCCACTCCCCAAGAGAAATTTCCTACCGAAATATTTTTCTATATCCTCTATTACAACAACATACGTAACATTTGCCTAACGATAAAAGAAAATCAATCCCGATATTACCACTGAAAAACGCGACCACCGGTCGCAGTCATATAATTTTTTGATAAATACAAAATTTGAAAATATATAAAAATTTCTGTTACTCGCTTTTCAAATTCTGACCTAGTATGTATATTCTAATCGTTTTAGGAGATTATTCAAAATAGCACACACTGCACCTCTATGTTTTCTTTGTTGCTTTTGAGATGACCAACTAACGACCTCTGCAGAAGAAAGCTACTAAAAAAAAAATTCGATTCGGTCAGCAGATCTATTGACCACACAAAAGACGAACAGATTGCACAGAAATGATGAACAGAATATACGTAATCAGGAACGGTGCAAGTTTCCGTGTTAATAATAACGATTTTTTAACGGCTACGGAAAAGATCATACTCAAACAGAACATGATTAATCATCGCACAGACAACGGGGCTTCTTTCGGATGGCGAGAGTAGCATGGAGAAAGAGAAGAAATTATGTGTGGTGGAAGCAGAAATTACAAGACTAGTTGGAGAGAAACGACTATTTAAAAAGAACGAATTTTAAACAAATATGTGTTAATTTTTTTTAATAGTTATTATTATGCCTTTATTTTATTATATTTAAAAAATCTAATGTAGATCATGTATTCTATGTAAAGGGAAATACTTAATTTGTTAGTGTAATAAAATACATAACAGTGTAACTGAATTTAACGGTTATTTAAATTATTAAAAGTTTACATTCAATTCAAACAAGGCCGTAATTTTATTATACATGTATATACAGTATAAACTGCATTTAACTAGTAAATATATACGTTTAATAATTTTAATTTTATATAAATGCAATAATTACAAATTTTTATAGCATCTTTGTGTAATTTTTTTAACTTCTGAAAAATTATTGTTATTTTTTTACAATTTTTCGAAATACCAAAGTCATTTTGCAGTATTTTTATAGAGAATTCGCGGGCCTTGGTTGAAATGATACAAAAAATTACGAAGACGCTTATCTGACATATTTATAAAACGTGTACGTCGAACTGTAAGAACCGTACACGGATAATATGATTTTAATATTTATAATTACATAAATTGTATATTGTGTGTAATATCGAAATTTTTACAAAGTTCTTTGCTAAATCGGAAGAGAAAAGTTCTGCAACCCTCAATACTTAAACTCGAGTAGATTACCGGAGTCCCGAAAATAACACTTTTCGTAAATAACACCTCGATATCATTTTTAATATTTTTATTATAATACATTTTACGCTAAAAATTATTTTAAAAATTAAAAAATTAATTTCCCAATTTTAATGTAGTTTTCCAATATGTTTTTTTAAAGTTCTGTTGGCACTCTACTCAATTCTTAATTGTACCGTATTTTAAATGCAAGATGATTGATTTTTTTTTTTGTTTTTTTCTATAAACCAAAGCACTTTTAAATATAATTTCAAATAACAGCTCTAAAAATATAAACGAATAAAAAAACTTGCAATAAACGGTCGTAAACTGTGTAAGATATTAGTTCCGCGTCGAAAAATAAAACCACTCGAGTACCGCGATTGAAGAGTCTCCTCAGGGCAAGTTCAAGGGGGTGGCAAAAATACGTACTAATTATAATAAGGGACAGACGTACCTTTAGCTTCTCGTAGGAGCTGTTTAGATGAACGTGATGCACGAACGGGTTTAGTACATCATCCGACCGAGCCAGCATTTCCTTGTCACTAATTTCCATTTCGTTATCGCGCATTCTGTTACTTGTTCCGGCGATATTTCCGATCGAAAGGTAGCAATACCATGCGGTACACAACAGGCTGAATTACCAAACGAACATTTCTCATGAATCGCAGTTCGAAACCGATGACTAGAGATATCGATCTACTTGTCTAACAGTCGTCGAATAACGCCGCAAATATACAGTGTAAACACGCACCGCTAACGAACGCGTTCAGCCGCTACTCGAGAAATTCTGTCTGTGTCACCAGCTCGCGGTCACCGGAATGCAATCGATGTTGTGTCAAGTGCCGCAAGAGAGATGAACGCTCTACAACGTAACAATGGAATCGCGGCCGCGCGTATATTTGGGCCAGTGGTAGAATCAATTCACCCGTACGCACGCGCAGACACACACACACACACACACACACACACATGTACACACCCAGACTCGCTTTTACGGATGTTGCACCGTTCTAAGTTCCATATTGGCCGGCGTTAGGACACGCCAGGAAATAAACACGTGCCCGGGTATGTAAAGCGCTTGCGCAGTCAGCAACGCACGTGAAACATACTGATCGGCTCTTTCCCATCCATGTACAACGCACGAACCCTGTGTCGCATTTTTCTGTCTCCAATTTTCCTTCCTGAAAAATTGAAATTTTTGCCACATCCCACATTTTCTTCGATGGTCTAGCCGGCGCACACGCTGAATCATCATCCGGAAAATAGTGCCGCCCCGCTGTCCACTGTTTTCCCGAAATAAAAAAAAAAAAAAAAAAAAATCGTTTCCGGAAGTTTCCATTTTTTTTTCGCCAACTTTTTAACTTAAGTATTCGGATTAATTGTCGTCGTTCAATAACTTCATTTTGCGTCTCTCTCATTTGTTCGTACAGTTTGTAGTTCAATCGGTGTTATGTACGACGTGTGTATTTTATGAAAAATGGAGCCCTTCGTTCAACTGTGTACATCGAAATCTCACCGTTATCGTTCGACAGCGTTTTTGTTTATCCGGTATTTAAAACAGCCACTTATAGACGTTGTAGAGAAAAGAAGTGTTTTTATAAGAGTGTTTTCTAACGTTTTTTTTTTCTTTTTTTTTTTTTTTTTTGGGCTCGCCAACTGAGGGGGCTACAGCACTGCAGTTTAACATACTAGAAGGAAGAAAACAAACTAGATCCTAACGCGGCCCCAAATTGAAGAGAGGAAGGAGACGATAATAGAAACTATGGGAGGTGAAGGAGGCGCAAGAAGGAAGGGAACGTTATCGGGTGTAGGAAGAGACACGCGCAGAAACTGAAGGTAGAAGCACGAACGTTTAGCGGAAAGAATGTTCATTTTCATAGTTCGCTATTTTACAGTTTTCACCAAAAAAATAAAATCTATCCTTTCGTCTTTATTAAGAGATTCGTTTTAAACATCATCGTCGTAAAATGTACTATATCTCGGTTACGATCTAGGGGGATTAACAGTAAAATAGACAATGTAGAGGAAGAGGTATTAATAAAATTAATGGGAAACATACCAAAGAAAATTCGAAATGAGAAAAATCTGGAGAGATGGAAAAACAAGGTTAAAATTTGGTTGATTGCATGGTGTAAAGAGCAATAGAAATAGTAACAAAAAAAAAAAAAAAAAAAGGGGGTATTGTAATACTAGTAATAACCACTTATAACATTGACTACGTTGACATGAGACTCGTTACTATCTCCAGTTTTAAGCTGCTAATGAGAGAGTGGTAGTTGTATAAAAATTATATGGTATTATTGTAATATATAAGTTATCATAATTAAGGTATGGTAATAGGAAATATTATTTTAGATGATGGTATAATTGTAATATAAATGATAAATAATGAGAGTGTGGATTTTATAGTATAGTAATATGTAAGTTAATACTTTTTCTGCTGTAACAGAAAGTAGTACTTAAGTTAAGTTGATGTTATATTGCATAAATAAATGATATAATTATGTTGGGAACCCACAGACGGGCTAGTGCCTTGTGGGACCCGCAAATTATTTAAAAAAAAAAAAAAAAAAAACTGATTAAGGGCACGGTAAGGTTTTAAAGGCGAAATAAAGGCATATTTTCATGCTTTTTTTTTGGAGATATTAATAATATTGGTTTATTTATTTCTTATATACGGTATAGTATAACATCTAAAGTATCTTTGGAAAAAATTTCAATTAAAAATATCAATAAACTAGCTGAACCCGGCCACGCTTCGCCGTGGCTTAGAATGATATTAATGATTGGGGAAGTAGATAAAAGTATTGTAGTAAACATAGATTCACTGAAAAAACACACCATTCAATTTAATACCATACTTTGTGTTGCTATGGCTATGCTGTGGAATGCAATCAAGTGAAATAAAATAATCTTTATTATTATTATTACACGTTTTGACTACAACATGCAACGTTGCGCGAGATGTAGATATGTTAATTTAGAAGTTACTAACAAATATCGAAATTATTATATACAAAAAAAAACAACAGTGAAACAAAATGAAATTAAACAGCCGGACGGAAAGGAATATTAATATTGAAATTATATACAAAATAACAAAGTGAAATTAAATAATCGTGTAGAAGTAATATAAAATAATCCAATAAAAAATAAAAATTGCCGTTATGTAAATGCAAATAATACTTCTATTGTAGGTATTATAAAAATAATGTGCATGCCCATGAAAACAATCCTATTCATAAAAATGAAGCCGAGCAAATAATATAGATATAATTACATTCGTAGAAATTGTAAGGAGAAAAATACAAACAAAGAATAGTGAAATGGAAATAAAAGGAAAGAAAGAAAAAATGTTTCCCTGAAAATTTAGACTATAAATTGAACGATTTGTGAAATAATCAGGTTTCATTTGATGGAGCACTGTCCGGTGATTTTAATCAAACGCTTCCAGAGATATCTCGCTGATGAATTTCATGCTTGCATAATTAGATATTGTATACGAATATGTCTTCGCCGTTGATCTACTGCTTCTTGGCGTTGGTGAGACGAACGTGCTGCTCTTCTTCTTCTCGCTTTTACCCGTAAAACTTCAAGTTTTTCTGCCCACTGATCTGTTAATTATTCTGCTCGCCATTAAGAAGTTCTGATTCTAACATGTTCATTATTGTCTGAACGTTCTTGATCAGTGCGGATTGATCTTCTCTGACGTTCTATGATTGTGTGTCGAGAACGGCGCTTTATGTTTGCACGTTGGCAAAGCATTACAGATGATTAATGAATGTGACTTGTACTACGGATGGCGGAGACACAGATGATGAGTAACTATATAAAAATGAAAGAAGAGAATTGAGTACTCACACTTTGTTTTTCGAGAACAGACAATTAGATAATTTTCAAAACATTCAATATGAAATCAACATATAATCAAATCAATTCTAATCTGTTTTCATCTTTTTTTCCTCTTTATTATGGTTTTTTATTTATTTTTTTTAAAAATAAAATTACTAATTAAAGCAAGGATGCCAACTTTAATGATCTTGCGGGCCACTTTGAAAGTATATCATAACTCCGCGGGTCGCATATAAAATCATATATCCCCATATTAGATTTAGAACCACTATAGACACACTTAAGAGTGAAACATAAAACTTGTTATATTAAATATATGCGTGTGCATTATGAGTTCCCAGAACATAATTTTTTACTACTTTGGCTATCTCACGGGCCGCAACGATGTTCAAAACGGGGCCGTATGCGGCCCGCGGGTTGGCCACCCCTGAATTAAAGGATTAATATACGGTTACACCTTCCTTTTTACCAAATACCTTCAAAATGCAAATGAAGTGTTCGATGTAAATAAATCATCCATCTTTGTATCTGCATGTATCTATTTAAATGAGATTTGTGCGAATATATACTCTGCCTATAGATTATAATTAACTAAAGGGATACACATTAGATAAAGTAGCATAATACAGGGTGCGGCAGCATAACTTCCTTTTTTAAAATGCGCCACTTTTTTTCTATTAAATTTTTTAAAGAAATAATAACAAAAAATCGAAATACATACTCTAGATCCCATTGACTATGCTTCTTCCGTTGCAGTTTTATTTTGATTTTCTGTTATTATTTCTTTAAAAAATTTAGTAGAAAAAAAGTGGCGCATTTTAAAAAAGGAAGTTACGCTACCGCACCCTATATATAGCCGAAAATATAAACATGTAATTTCTTTATTAAATTTCAATGTGATTGCTTGAGTGTTTTTAAAATAAGCAAAAATCAATAAAACAGATCATAATGGAATTAATTTTAGAATTCAGTTTCATAAGTTGTATATACATATACGTGTATATAAATAAGTACACAACCCAGTTTTCTTTTATTTAAATGTACATAGTAAAATAAATATATAGCATCAATAAGTCAAATGAATAAAATATACCATATTAGAAACAGGTTAATAAAGGCTATAGCCGTATTACTATAGTAAAATCTCCTCTTAAAAATGCATGTACTATAAACCAATCGATGGGGGTTGAAAAAAACTCCTGCAGCCAAATTTTCAGATCCCTATCCCCTATACATTCATAGTAAAGTCAAAAAAAACTTTTTTTTTATTTTTCTTCCTGAACCGTCTTTTGATCCAAAAATTTTGAAAAAATTCGTAGTGGTGGGTTTCCATGTAAAAAATAACTATATTTTTAAAATCTCATAACCTCAAAATTGGCCCCTAAAAACATTATTTAAGTTTTAAATCATTTTTTCACGCCCTAATTTTGAGGTGCCGCTTTTCAAATTCATGATTTTGATGTTCTTTCCGGCTCTTTACGATGGTGCTACTATTGCAAAAAAAAAAAAAAAATGGCAAACCACCTCGATTTTAGCCAAAAACCAACTTTTTCACGCATTTTTTACATTTTTAATAGGTTATGTTACAATCAAAGAGCTTAAATAATATTTTATTTTTTTCCACCCTTTGTGATATTGTTTTAATAAAAATTTTTAGTATAACACGTTCAAATATCAGTGAAAAATCTAATTTTTTACAATTTTTTTTGCTCTACTTTTAAGTTAAGTTGCAGTGCATTCTGAAGGCTTAGAATTTTATTCACATATTTCGTTTATTTTTCCGATGATGGTGTTATAAAAATAGTAGTATTTTTATTGCTTTACATCCTGCTATAAACTGAAATCTAACATTTTTTATGGTTATGTGATATTTCTGAGTTGTCACATTTTTCAAACCAGAGGCGAATTAAGGATTTATGGGGCCTGGGACTAATCTCAAATGAGGGAATCCCTTCAAAGAAAAAATGGTGAAAAATTCATTATTGTACATGTGCAAACAAAAAAGTAAAAAAAAAAGCTAATAAAATTAAAATGCTCTTTTTAAAAAATCAACTTTCTTACCCTAACAAACTGAAAGCTACATCAATTAAACGTAACATAAGGGATTTTATATATACATCTTAATATTTGTAATTTTTTATTAATAACGTTTTCTTTTTCTATAAATATATATATATATATATAAATTAAATATTGTGGGTACCAAAAAAATAATCAGTTTTTAATAAAAATAAAAACATTATTTATGTGCATCATCCAGGGCAGCGGTGCCAATATTTCGCTACAGCGGTTTTCAGGCTAATTTTGAAATACTCAAGCAATGTTTTTGATCATGTTCTTTTCTTAATATAAATTAAATATGCATGTTCAAAACTCCTCAGTAGCATAGCGTCAATTGTGAAACAGGGGATGCCTATTTTTTTTTTAAACAATAAAGATATTTCAGTATCGCATCATTTTGAGATATTTGGTAATGTAATAGAAGCCGTTACAAAATAAAATTGATACTTATAAGTAGAAATGAATGTGTAATTAAAAATAATCTCTCGTAAAAATCAAATTAAATAAACTTACATTTCTGGTATTGATAACGATGTTCATTCAATAATAAATTATAAATTAAACTCTGTACGAAATTATCAAAACAAAACATTACTGGTAGAATGACACTTTTATTGACTTTTTAGTTTGCAGAAATTAAATAGGTCATATTGCTGATCAGTGTAAAAAAATAATACCGCAGAAAAAGCAATATTAATTTTTTTAATTGCGGGAGATAAAATATGGCTGGAAATAAAACTAAATATTGAGAGACAGAAACGAAGCATGAAATTGAATTTTATGTTGCGTTTTTAAATTATGGCCTTTGGCTAAATACAGGGTACGGCAGTATAACTTCCTTTTTTAAAATGCGCCACTTTTTTTCTACTAAATTTTTTAAAGAAATAATAACAGAAAATCAAAATAAAACTGCAACGGAAGAAGCATAGCCAATGGGATCTAGAGTATGTATTTCGATTTTCTGTTATTATTTCTTTAAAAAATTTAATAGAAAAAAAGTGGCGCATTTTAAAAAAGGAAGTTATGCTGCCGCACCCTGTATTATGTTACTTTATCTAATGTGTATCCCTTTAATTAATTATAATCTATAGGCAGAGCAGGCCCGTGCCCAGAATTTTGGAAGGGGGGGGGGGGGATTGAAAATTTTCTTTGCCTATTTATTTCATAATACATTTTTCACTAATATTTGTACTATTAATAATTTCCATCATTTTGATTTATATATTAATAATTTACGTAAATGAATTACCCCGTATATGAACATTAATAAAAGTTACATATGTTATTAATTATACTCGTAATAAAAATTTTTTTGCATAAAATATTAATGAAGTACCTAAAAATATGCAGCATATTTTTTCTTTTTTCTTTTAAAAGTAGGTAAAAATACCCTAAAAAATCATCAATATTTATTTTAAATTTGTGATTTTTTTCAGGTTTTTTTTGTATTTATAATAACTATTTCAGCTCTGATGGGGGGGGGGGGGGGTTTAACCCCCCCCCCCCGTGGACACGGCCTTGAGGCAGAGTATATATTCGCACAAATCTCATTTAAATAGACACATGCAGATACAAAGATGGATGATTTATTTACATCGAACACTTCATCTGAATTTTGAAGGTATTTGGTAAAAATGTTTTTAAGGGCCAATTTTGAGGTTATGAGATTTGAAAAATATTACAGTTATTTCTTATATGGAAACCCACCATTGTGAATTTTTTCAGAATTTTCAGATCGAAAGCGCTTCAGAAAATTTTTTTTTAAAAAAATGTTTTTTGACTTTACTACGCATGCACAGGGGATAGAGAGCTGAAAATTTGTCTGTAGAAGTTTTTTTCGGCCCCTATCAAATGATGTAAATTTTACTATAGTAATCCGGCTATAGCCTTTGTATGAAAAAAATAAATCTCAGAGAAAATTTAACAGAGAGAAATAAGTAATTGAAATTATGTGATCTGAACGATTGAAATAAAAAAACAAAATTAAAATAGAATTAAAAAATTAAATTGTGATATAAAATAAATAAGCCTAATTGAAATTATCAGAGAATGTGTGAAATGAAAACGATATATAATCAAATGCCTTCTCATCAAATCAATTCTAACCTTTTTTCATCTCCTTTTTCTCTTTATTACAGTTTTTTTTTCTTCTTTTTATCACTAATTAAAAGGTTAATATACGGTCACACTTTCATTTTTACCAAGTGTCTTGAAAATACCGATGTAGTGTTCGATATAAATACATCATTCACCTTTGAATCTGCATGTATCTATTTAAATGATATTTATGCGGATGTATAATCTGCCCATAGATCATAATTAACTGAAGGTATACACATTAGATAAAGTAACATAATATATAGCCGAAAATATAAACGTGTAATTTCTTTTTTATATTTCAATGCGATTTCTTGAGTGTTTTTAAAATAAGCAAAAGTCAAAAAAGAGATTATAATAAAATTAATTTTAGAATTCAGTTTCATAAATTGTATATGTAAACATACATATATGTATATAGAAATAGTATACAACCAGTTTTCTTTTATTTAAATGTACATAGTAAAATAAATATGTAGCATCAATAATTAAATGAATAAAAAACCATACCTGAAAAATCAGTTTAATAAATTTGTATGAAAAAAATAAATCACGGAGATAATGTAACGGAGAGAACAAAGTGATTGAAAAATACATGATCAGAACGATTGAAATGATCAAATAAAATTAAAATGGAGATGAAAAAATAAAATTGTGATGTAAAATAAATAGACTTATTTAAATTATCGGCGAATGTATGAAATGAAAACATCATGAAGTGAATGAAATTTAAAAATTCAATAAAAATATCGAAATCTAAAATGAAATACTTTAGAAAATAAATGTTTCGGAGGGAAAAAGAAATAAATAGTTGATTAGAAATTTGATGCGAAAAAAAAAATGTATTAAATTGATTTCCATTGGACTTAAAATACATATTTGTTTTACACATAAGTAAATAAAATAATTTCATGTACTTACTGAACAGTAAAAAATATCTGGAAAATGTAAAATTGATGTATGGGCCTTTCTTGTATATAACTGAGCTGCTGCCGGTGCGATAGCTATAGATATTGTAAAGTAAAATAAAAAATAGAAGAAATAAATATGTATACATATCGCTTAAATAATAATGTTGTAGAAAGTATAATTTGTTACTCTGCACATAGCGTGAACAAATTTTTTCTTTCTTTCTTTCTTTTTCTAAATATCTAGTAGTATCTATTACTGTTTTCATAAAACTATTACATTAAAACCGTTTTTAAAAATAAAAATGTACGTATTGTACAAAAGTATATAAATGTGAAGGAACCAAATTTCGTCGACATGTGTTAAAAAGATAAAATATAAAGTACTTTTTATTAAATCTTTCCTTCGCTAATAGAAAACAAAAATATATATTTTAGACGTTGTATATGTTGTGAGAAAAAGTAGTGAAAAACTATTATTTCATTTCTGTATATTATTGATTGCCATCGTATACATAAAAAATTAGTAATGTATTAAAATTGTTACTGTACATATTTTGTAAAATTCGGTAATGTTTACTTGAGCATATATTTCAAGTGGATAATTAGATTTGGACTGAAAAGTTTATTACCGAATACAAATAATATTGCATAAAACGTAAAATGTAATAAATAAAATAAACAATGTATGATAGTACTTACCGCAATAAATGTAAACGATGGATGATGCAATAATCAGACCGCGTGAGTGAAATTTTAAATGGCAACGCAAAAATGACAACTGCTTCGGAAAAAACAATATACACAGCGCAGATCACACTTTCAAATGCCATGCGGTTCAACATTCTCCAGCACTCTACCCATCGAAATCACGAACAGTGTCATAAAAAACGTTTTTGTTTTTCTAGCAGCTCGACGATGATGATCGGTTCCTTTCCAGGAAACTGTTGTTACACACTTTCTCTCTCTCTCATCGATATATATTCTCTGTCACTCGTATCATCACTGATTGTAGACTGTCGCCGCGTATTTAATTTACACACACTTATGCAATTACAGAGCTTCCCGCATATATAGCCACAATACGGTTTTCTGAAATTCCTCGCTATAACGCCGAAAGCAAATCATAGATCGCGCCCCTTACGAAAGCTTAAAATTTCCTGTCCCCGGGGAAACTTAGTGATAAAAAAATTATACAACCCATCTTGTATAGAAATGCAACATCGTGTAAAAATTTCAAGTCAATCCGTCCACTACTTTTTGAGTTCTGCGCTCACAAACATGCACCGTTTGATTTTTATATATATATAGATAAGTCCGTGACAGCGAATCTCCGGAGGCGCCTCAAAAAAAAGTTGTTTTGCGATGAACTTCATAACTCGTTACTGGATCATCGGAAACAAAAAAAATCGAAATGCGTTTAAAAGGTGATATGTTTCCCGTGGTAGTCAGAGGGAGTTTTTTTTTCGATTTTTTTATTTTTGGCAGCATTTGAAAGTGAAAGACGCGATTTTCGCTAAAAAAATTTTGGTGAATTTGTTATTATAAAATGGAAAAAAATTGTAAGAAAAAAAGTTTTAAAACCTTACCCCGCCCTTAAGTAATTTCTTTTGTAGATAAACCGCGCAATCTTTCTTCACCTTAAGTTGCCCGTTGATATAATTTTATTCGTTTCAATACCGGAAAAGGTAAGTCCTTCAAACTGAACTTGGGGTATCTACGAATCAGTGGAGGGTAAAAACACAAAGATAGCCTGCCAGTGATGTATGATTGAAAACCACAAAAGACAGAACGACGGAAGGAAGAAAACTCTTAGAATCTAGGATTAAAGATTTAGTCGAATGTAAAAAAAGTAGCGAGATCATTCATTAAGAAGCAAGGGTAAAAATATCTGACATCAAAAATCCAGCGTCTAATTTTTGACATTACTAAGACCTGGAATTTTTTTAACTGTAACGAGAAGCAATCCCCCGGGTCAAATCATCCATCATTTATCATCTTCAATGCCACTATAACCGGAAACCCACAGCAAATCAACGTGCACGGAGCGGTGGAAAAAATATATCGTGAATATACAAAGTCAAATTCCCTGCCTCTAATATATTCCTCTCCAGATTTAAACTATGGCGATCCATCTATCCTTCCCTTTTTTTTTAACTTCTCAGTCTCGATATTTTTCGATTCAGTCCCGCTCGGCATTTCGATCACGGTACCGTGACTTCTTACATTTCGTCGTTTTTTCCTTTTTTGCCAACTGTTGTTTTCAGTTTTATCATAGACTTTCACTTTCTTTTTCTCTTTTTCGCCTTTCTCCTATTTCCTCTCCAGTTTGGCCTTTCCAACCAGAGAGGATTGCAGTTTGATTTGCAACAATAATCATGAATGTTCCGCTCTTTCTGCCGAGGCCAGTGCTTTTAGCTCCAGCTCTTAAGTCTTTCTCTTCCTACCCCCTAAAGCGCTTCCTTCATTTTTTCGCTCCCTGCATCATCTACTGTGTCCCTACGATCGTTTCTATCCTTTTCTCATAATGGTATTTTAAAATCTAATTTCTATCCCCACCGATGATTTCCCAAACTGTGGTACTGGGTCAATGCCCTCGGTAGCTAAAAAAAAAAATCAAATTACCGAAAAATAATATAAAACGTGACCATAAACGGAAGAGAGTAAAAATTAAAAGGAAACGACGTAGAAACTAAACCTAAACGAATGTAATATATATGCAAATTCAAAATTCACGAAGGGTATAATTTGAAAAATATGACTTTTTTGAAAAGTTTGTCTTTTGCGCACATTAAAGAGATACAGATAGAAGCGCCTGTACGCAGTTTGGCAATATTAAAATTACAAAAAATAAAAAGAACGTTAAAAAAATGAATTGATTTTTTTGTTTCATTTCTTTAAGCAAACTTCTTCTTTCCTAACGATTTCCCGGTGCGGGTTCCGTTTGGTGGCACTGTTTTCTCCATTTTCTACGGTCCTCGGCGTCCTCTATCCCCATACCGACTTCCACCATGTCGTTGTTGACAAAGTCTATCCACCGTTTTCTCGGTTTTCCTCGTGGTCGCTTTCCTCCAGGGTTATAATCCATTAACATCCTCACATTGCTATTGTCTGTTTTTCTCATGATGTGACCGTACCATCGGT
Organism: Icerya purchasi; assembly: GCA_039619475.1. Taxonomy (NCBI): domain Eukaryota; kingdom Metazoa; phylum Arthropoda; class Insecta; order Hemiptera; family Monophlebidae; genus Icerya; species Icerya purchasi. The sequence goes on from CM077116.1 coordinate 233,513,327, forward strand.
GTCTCGTTTCATATGTTATTATGTATTTTTACTATCGACTCTACTGAAAAACATATCTGGAAATATCGCCTCTTCGAAGAGTGTCTCTGAAACTATTACAATTCGATTGTTTGAATTTAGAAATAATAAAAGGCAATACACTATTTCATCGGTTAATGTGTCCGAACAAGTTGTCGGAGTAAAAAAAGTTACTCAAAGCGGCATATGTTGCGGCATAACACAAAGGGACTGAAAAGATTAACTCTGAAAGTAGGTGCTCTACAAAAGAAACTATTTCTCAAATTTTAATATCCTTTATGTAGCCTGTGTAGAGGTACGCCTGTTGATAGGTTTAATAATTTGGAGAATTGATAAAAAAAAAAAAAACGAAAACGAGTAACGAGAAATTAACAGAGAAAATACTTATTGTGATAAGACACACTGAACCCTGCCTTATTACAATCATTAATCCCGTTCATTAGGAAACCAAAACACAGTAAGCCGAAAATCGGAAAACCCAAAATTATTACGCTGAAAAAATATTTTCGCTGCGTTAGTAACGGACAAGCCTCTCAAAAAAAAAATAAAAAAAAATACCGAGTTAAAAATTACGCCGAAAAAATTGTCCGGAAGAGAAGAATACAATAGGGCAAATTACGCAACAAAAGTAAACATAGAAGATGAGCGGAATTCGGATTTAGGACTAACTTGATAAAACAAGCGCTGCACCCACAAAAAAAAAGCAACGCTTTCCAGCATTTGATATTCTAATTGAAATAATAAATTTAATGTTCTTGGGGAAATTTGTATCCCGTTAATCCCTAAGGTACGTATATGGGGAATATTTAGCATTGCGTGACATGTTCAAGCAATGAAATTTTTCGTAGCAGCTTTTCAGAAATTTGTTCAACTCAGTTCGACTTTTTTTTCTTTATAGATGCATTAGTTCAGCTGATGTAATGCGTGTTAGTCACTTGTTTCGATTAAATAAATAAATGAAAGAAGTAAAATGTATTTCAATGTATTCATTTTTAAAATGTGAAATTACCTTATTTGCACGCACGATTTTATGCAAATGCAGAGGAACACAAATCGTTTTTAATGTGTTTCGTTAGGCGATATTTTAATATTTCTACTGATTCCAACGTGAAACACCTACACAGCGTCAAATAATATAGCCAAGCAACTGCTTAACAACGCGCTGAAATTATAAAAATTAAGTCGTAAAAAGATTTAGCGACTGTAGAGCATCATTTGAAAAAACAGATAAAGACAATATAAGTCCACCTCGGAAGGAGACCCGGCTAGATTTTCATTTCTACATTCACTGAATTTTTATATTATTTTTGTATTTTTTTTCTTTTGTTTTTCTTTTTATTTGTTTTGTTCTTTTTTTTTTCTCTTTAGCTTTTTGTTTAACACGGTTTTCCATTTTCCTAGAAAGGAATATTGTTCACAATTTATTACGGCTATTAATACGGCAATACCGTTCACTACCCAGCCAGCACCGTCATTAAATACGGAAAATTAGGATTTAAAGAAAAAAAAAGGAAAATACAACTTTTCCGAGAAATAGTTCAAATCACTGATAAACAGAAACATTAATCTTCAACTGTTCGTTGTTTTTTTTTATTATTTTTTTTTTATTATTTTTTTTTTATTATTTATTTTCTATATTCGAATTAACTGGGGTTACTTATGGGCATTAAATCCAGTGTAGCCGACACTAATTTTCCGTATCTTCAATTGCGGATTTCATTCGAATAGCACTCGGTTTTGTTAACCTGAGCTACATTGTTTCATTATTTGGTTTCCACACCGATGATTTCTCGAACTCTGTATGGGTACGTACAATGTTCGGACTTTATCAACTGAAGATAAGAAAACAGAATTAGAAGAAATAGGGAAAATTAAATGGGGGACATGTTAGGTTTGAGTGGAAGTATGCAAGTTAGGCGAAAAGGTAATCAAACTAAACTCACAACATGCACTGTACCACATAGAACACGAAAAGAGTCATATAAACAAAGTGGGGTTCTTAATCCACAAGAAATGGTGCGATAAAGTAATAGAATATGTAAGCATATTGGATAGATCAATGTAATAATACAGTTGGATAATAAACAAAAGCTTAAGGTTATATAGATATATACGCCCACAGAAACTCGCGAAGGCGAAAAAGTAAAAGATCTATACAATCCATTACAGAACGCTATAAAATACGATCGCTGTAAATACACAATTATAATTGGCGATTTCAATGTGAAGGTCGAACGACGGTATGACAAACTAGAGACATCAGTGAGCGATTACGGTATTGGTGCCAGAAATGAAAGAGGAGAAATGCTAGTCAACTATCTAGAACATAACAAACTTCATGTAATGAACACATTCTTTAAAAAAAAGGAAAAACAAAAATGGATGTGGAGAAGTGCGTACTTTAGATGTAAGCATGAAACAGAGATTATATCAAATAATCGAAGTACAGTGCAAGATGTCTCGGTAATTAATGTCGTTAACAGAGGCAGCGATCATAGACTGTTAAGAAGCAAACTGAAGATTCACTTCGAAAATTACTAAAAAATATAAAAAAGAACAGATATGGAAAATAAATCTCGACAAACTAGCGCCAAACATGGAAAACTATAAAAAAGACTTAGAAGTGCAACCACGAGAAAGGCCAGCAGTACCAGTTGAAGATGAAGCTAGATTCATAATCGAAACAATTAGAGAGTGTGCAATCAAGAACATTACACAAGAGAAGAAAATATTTAGAAAACTAAGTGATAAGACAAAAACGTTTCTAAGAAGATGAAAGTTAAAATCGGATGAAACCCGGAATCTGATAAAGTGCGCAGAATTAAACAAATTAATAAGAAGGCAGATGAGAAACGACGTGCGAAAGTTCAACAATAATTTAATAACGAAAACAATTGAGGAAAACAAAGGCCCAAAAATCTTTAGAAAATCACTAATGTGTGGGAAGAGAATATTAACAAAAATAACAAAAAAATTTTTGGCATATCAATAACAAATAAACATAAAATAACGGAGGAAGTTAAGAATTATTTTATTAAATTATATAATACAAAAGTGTTATCCGATGTTCCATCGAGAATGGATAGAGAAACCAAAGAGGATTATATCCCCGAAATAAGCAAAGGGGAGGTTCGATATGCCCTCCATAAAACAAAGAATAACAAAGCTCTGGGGTACGATGGTATAGTAGCAGAAACGATTAAGCATGGAGGAGAAATACTGATAAATACATTACGAGATTTATTCAACCGTTTATTTTTTTTCAAGGAAGAGATAATCCTACGAATATGGAAAGAGCCGTTATTTATACGCGTAATAACCAAACGATTAACGAGATTGATTTTCACCAGCCCAGAAAGCAAGCTGGGCTTCAGGTGCACAAGTGACCACCTACTTGTAATTAGAGCAATAATACAAAAACGCGTAGAATATAAAACTTTACATGGCTTATGTCGGCTATGAAAAGACGTTCGACACAGTAGGAATAAGGACGGTATTGTACGCTTTACGGAACAGCGGAATAAGGGCTGAATACGTAAATATTATTAGAAATATGCACAAGTCCTCAACGACGCGAGGATCACTGTGGAAGGGTAGTAAGAATATACAACTAAAAAAAAGACGAGTAAGAAAAAGGGACACGATTTCGCCAAAATTGTTTATTGTAACACTGAAAATGGTATTTAAGAAGTTAAAATGGAACACAGCAGGCGTAGGCATGATAATAGATGGAGAATAATCTCAGATTTGCGGATGATGTATTACTGAGTAGCAACGCTGAAGAGTTACAGACGATGTGCTTACCGGCCTAAATATGTATTCCGGTAAAAAGGACTCAAAATAAACCTAAGTAAGACAAAAATAGTGGCAAACACCGATGAAGACATATGTACAAGGATAAGCATGAAGAAATTGGAAAGCTATATATACTTAGGTCGGAGAATTACAACAAACAGGCAACTTATAACACATACGAAAATAAAGAAAAGAATTGTATTATCACGAATAGCGTTTAAAAAATTAAGCAAAGTATTTAAAAACCAAGAAATACCGTTTAACCTTGAACAGTAAGCTATACAATCAAGGTGTGATACCAGTCCTAACATACGGATCCCGAATTTGGCCATTTACAAAAACGAATTTAGGGTAAGTATAAGACGTACAGATCAAATACGTAATACAAAGGTTCGAGAGGAAAGTTCAACGATGTGGTAAAAAACAAATGGCCAGGTTGAAGTGGAGTTGGGCTGGTCATGTAGCCCGAGGAAATGATCACAGGTGGGGACAAAGTGTCTTATACAGTGGTGGCTTACGAGTGAAAAACAGCTGAAAGGAAAACCGCTAACCCATTGGTGGAGGACGGTATAATAAGAACCGCCGGCGAGAAGAATTAGATTAGGAAGGCGCAAGACCGGAACGAGCGGAAGAAACTGGGGAAAGCCTGCGTTCAGTAGCGGATTGATATCGGCTAAATCAAAAATCGTAAAAGATCCGAATGTAGGCTTTTAAGTATAAGGAATATTTATTTTTAATTATAATGTACGTAATATAGGATTCTAAGGTGTAAAAATATTATTGTATATTATTAACTGTAACTCCGATAAATAACATTATCCGTCTCTCTCACGGATTTACCAAATTCTGCTTATAATCTATCTTCGATATAGCTCACACCATAAATTATTCGGCGTCGTTTATTAAAAAGGGAGAAGACAGTTTTGTAGGTCAGTTCCGACTTTCCCAAAACAAGGTCGGTCAATCATGATGTTTCGTGCGCTGAGGATTTCGTATGTTAAGTTAAATATAATTATAATTAAAACAAAGAAGTCTTATTTCAATTTCGTAATATCCCGTATTTTTCAATTAGAAAATTCTATTCTTATAAAGTCGTTCTTCGCACTTTTTTAAACGTTCCGCCTATTTCGAAAGTTTCGTTAAGGAAGTGAAATACGATTTCGTGAACGACAAAACGCGATCTCTCCATTGGTATATCACATGACTGAAAAAAGAATATTTTTTTCAAAAATTTCGGGCTTTCGGCACTCAGAGAGGCTAAATATAAAGTTGTAAGCTCGGCACTTGGGATACGCTCTAGTTTCTTCAACTTTTTTACAAGGGCTATTGCTTACGGTAACTTGTCTTTTTTTTTTTTGCTGTTTTTGACTCTAAAGGATATGTTTGTATAACTTTTTTAACTGTGATTTTTGATTTTACGAAAGAGCTTCTGCGTTTTGTTTCATATTTTGAATTTCAATTTTAAAAAGTTATCTTTTGATGAGTTAAGAATTTTTTAAGAGTGATTTTTGAGGTCATTCTAAATTCCATATTATATATTCTTGACGATTTTATGGTTTTTTGCCGTCCAGGCTTGACGTTATAGATTGTCTTAAAGAGAATTTTAATTATGATCAAATTTTGAAGTTTATAAGTCAAACCATTCGCGAGTTTTTGATTTTTATTTGATATTTTTGTCGTTTCCGAACCATTTTATAAGGATTCGGTCCATAATTTTACTACATTTGACAAATTTCGAAAAAAGAAAATAAAGCAGATGACTTTCTAAACCTCAGCTACGAATAATATAGAAGAAAATTTGAATTTGAAGACCCAAAAACCAGATGTCAGTGACCAATTTGCACGAAACATACACTTTATCCGTTTAAAAAAGATAATCCCGACGTCGTAGATAACCTTTTGGATGGTCAAATATTTGTCCTCCGTTAATACGTTATCGTAATTTTCTTTTCTCAGTCTAAATACCAGTTCAGCATCATTAAAATACGATAAAAAATTTTTTACAAAAATATTTTTGAGTATTTCGATAAAGTATACACCCACGTTGTATTAAGCTTACAAAAAGGCTTAATTAAATGCAGGCGAAAGGCGCTAATTTCTAGATCTATCTTTTTCCATGGACATTAATTAATTAACCAATGTTAAGTTGATTATGCACTTGAAAAACTATATTACGGACATGATAGCGTCTTCTCGGGTTGTACGTGGAAAAAAGGAAAGGTTTAAGACAACTTAAAATCTTTTAAACACAAGCCATCTCTACATGAGCTTGTTTGTGTTGTTAGTTTGCGCAAACGTTATATTTAGGAAGTTAAATGTAAACTGGTCAAATGAATATTTTAACTAGAATATCGTCCTCAAAATATTTTCAGCAATAAAAAATACCTTACGTTGCTACAGATGTACCTATTTTAATTTTTAATTTTAGCAGCGGTGACTTCTTCTCAAGGCCTTGAGCCTCCCAGTTGCCTATTGAAAAAAAAAAAAACATTTAAGATAAAAGACACATTTATTAACGATACAAATTATTTACTTTATTTATTTATTTTTTTGAATACGAATAAGTGTTTTGTTTTTAAACTGTCATAGTAAATACGTTTGATCGAACATATGATTGATTGAAAACGCATAACTTAACCCTGTCGCGACCTTATTACGCCGTAACTATTAGTAACAATGTTAGCATTCTAAATAACTAGTTCATCGATCACATGATTGCAATAACCGATTATAGCGCGAGGGCTCGATAGACGTGAGCCTCTACAATCCATCTAAAATAAATATACAGGAGAAACGAATAAATCCGAAGTTTTCTGATCGTAACTTGACACGGCTTTTGAGTTTGTGACGATCACATACAGTAGTGTCATTCCATAGTATATCGTGCATGTGTATATGTCGAGAGTCACAATTTTAACAACATTCCACGACTCATAGATGTGTTCCGTTTATTTATCTTTCTAACTTTTTTTGCTTATTTTCAAATAACAGAATTGGTTACATTTCACTGTGCTATTTTAAACTACCGAAAAAATTGTGTTTTCAGTTCGGAATTCAAATGCGACAGAACGTTAGGCAATCAATGAAACTAGTAAAAATGAATACAGAAGATACAAATTTCACTATCGCTAACGAAGTAATATTTCAAATGAAAAAATTACTTTCTCACAAAAGTTAGAAACTGTATTGTTAATGAATACACTGATAATTTCACTGATTATTTCAAATGGTTCCGAAATCAACTTTTGAATTTATTATTTAAATGTAAACTGATGCTAGGGGAAACAAGTTATTTTTCAGACTTTCAAGATTATTATTAGACATTTAAATATACTTTCTGGGATATCTCAGAATTACTTCCTTGAAAGGTTATCTGTTGAGGAATAAGATTCCTACTCCTTATTATAACTCTTATATTTGAATATGTCTTAAAACAGACCAGGTTGGGCAGTTAAAATTACGACTTTACACATATATTTTGTGAATAATGAATAACAATTTTAATTTAGTTTCTAAAGTTTTAATATATATATATATATGTATGGTCATATTATTATGTAAGTGTATATGTTGAAATGTTATTCATTTGTGAATTATGAGTGCAAAAAGTTTGGGGGAACAAAGTATAACATTAAGTAACTGCAAAAAGACAGATTTTATTTTATTTCTTTATTATATTTTATATTTCAAATGTAGATTACAGTGAGTAGAAAACTTTTTATAATGAAAAGTTCAATTAAATTCATATCTAGTAATAAAATGCGCACAAGACTTAATAGATGGAAGAAAAGAGAATAAATTGGAATGATATTAGACGCTGATGAAATTAAACATAAACTAAAAGAATATACAGGGTGCGGCAGCATAACTTCCTTTTTTAAAATGCGTGTATGCTTCTTCCCTTGCAGCTTCATTTCGATTTTCTGTTATTATTTCTTTAAAAAATTCAGTAGAAAAAAAGCGGCGTATTTTAAAAAAGGAAGTTATGCTGCTGCACCCTGTATTAAGAAAAATTTAATCTTTCAGAAATAAATGAAAAAACAGAAGGATATTTAATACGGAACATCATAGATAAATTATAAGGGGGAAAACATAAGAAACAGCTGTGGTTAATATTTTGGAAATGGATAAATACAGCTGGTGCTTACAGAAACGTTTGCATAAGACAGACTATTAACAGCTACCTCATTAACAGTTTTTTTGTATAATTCACTCTCTTAATTACAATGAGCGAATCAACGCAGTTCTATAAGGAAACTTCTAATGTGTTTGGAATACTTTTTTTTTTTTGGCCCGAACAATATAGTTTATTTGGCCAACAGGCTAAATTGAAAGCATGGAAAAAAAAAGAAAAAACAGAAAACACTTTCTCGTTCTTAGCAATTTAAGCACTACTTTTAATACTAGATAGTAAAAAGGAGGAAACTCCATCTTGCAATATGGCCGCAACTGCAGAAGAGCAGCGCCCACAATGCTCGATGAAACAAACTCAATAATCAAAAATAACGCCAATGTGAAAATGGAATAATTACTCCACTCTGAGTAAACAAATAAATAAAGGTTACAGTAAAAGAAAATGAGGCAGTGTTGCAGTGGAAAGGAAATGTGCTGACGTTGAAATGTTATTATCCTTATCATCATTGATGTTAGCTTAGACCGAAAAAAATTTACATTAATCTGGACACTAATCAGGTTTTTCCTAAAGATCCTACACACATTTTCCATAGCGTTTTTACGATGATAGGAGATTATCAAAGAACACGTAAAAACTAACTAAAAAGATCAAGTGCTCTTTATTGCGTCTAAAGCTACATGTAATTTTAGCCAAAATTAATTAAAGCTCCAAATAGTTAAAAAAAGAACAGCAGTATGAAAAAGTCGAAAGTAGGCAGTTTTATTCGTGCAATTCTTTATTTCTGTTTCCTCTGGAACTTGATCCTTTCGGCGAATGAGTTAATTTAAAAAAAACAAAACAAAAACATTTCTTTTTTTTTAAAATGAATTGATCTGTTGCAAGGTTTTATAAATATCAACGGCGTTAACAAAATGGAAATCAGTTATGCAAGATTTAATAAATAATAAACATTCAATGTGCTCATTTTCTGAGAAAATGAAAAAAAAAAAAACGGTGATAAAAAAATTCCCGCCAACTTATTATTTTCTACATTCGCATAATATACTTTTCAGTCTTTTATTTTATGCCAATAAAAATTCGCTATTTTCCGAATAAAATCACTAAATCTCGATTATTTTTTATTTCCGATATCTATAGAAATGGGAGGCGGCTTTGAGTCGACTTTTTAAAATCGATGATTCTGGGTTAAAAACATGTGCCACTAAAACAGAATTTGGCTCCTAGTGACACTATTACGGTTTTCTACTATTCGTTGGTTTTCTTTGTTAGTAACATGTTGTATATGCACGTGATTTTTTTTTTGTTTTTCTTTTTTTTTGAAATCGCCAGTCGAGAGCATCACCCAACATTAGGTTGTATTAGTGAGAGAGAGGGAGAAACGAATTAGAACTAAATATTACTGGAAATAGAAGCAATGAAGGATGCTATAATAGGAATGATTGGCGGCAATGGAAGATACAGAATAAACGAAGCACTGTATGGAGTAGGCAAACCGAATTTTAGTTGTCGATAAAAGTGAGAGTGTTCTATAGATATAGAAGCGCGTTCGAAGATGTGATTTGTGTCGCAGAGTAGATCAGATTCATCCGGATGGAAGGAACAAAAGAGAGAAGAGGATGCCGGAAATCAACTATGATCTAGGCCAGGGGTCTCCAAACTACGGCCCGAGGGCCACATCCGGCCCGCCGACAGATTTTGTCCGGCCCGTGGAGAGCTAGCTTACTTGAAAACTCCTTTTAGAGAACATATTTTTTATAGCAAATTAAATTTAGTTTACTGAAGTATTCTAATTTTATGTTGAATAATTATTAATATGACATCTACATTGACATGGTCATGGGCTAACTATTCATAACATTATTGTAGGCTTATAATTCAGTATATTATAACTAACACATTATTGCAATGAGTACAAGCAACATTTTAATTTAATTTAATTTTTTTTTAATTTAATTTTATTTTTATTAAATATATTCAATCTGAACCAACATTTCATACATTTTGAATAAAAAGATAAGTTATAATGACATATGAAATACTAATGAGATTTATGTAATTGAGATTTTCCACTGACAATAGTTTGTAGTTGTGGACTAATTTTACTTGTACCAATTATTAAAAGAGATTTAAGATGCTGATCAGTTAATTTAGATCTGTAAACATTTTTTGTGTACTTCATTTTGGAGAAAGTCTTCTCACACAAATAAGTAGTACCAAAAACAGAAAACAGCCCACGAGCAAATTTATGCAAATTATCAAATTGTGTCAGTGGAAGACTCTTATAAAATTCCAACAAAGATGAGTTTTGATACTGGTTCTTAATTATATCACTGCATTGTAGATCAATCATTTCCATTTGAAGTTCCGGGGCTAGGGTTTCAATGTCAGTATCAAAAGGATTCTCAAAAATCTTAATTTGATTCGCAATGGCATCAAAGTCCGAGAAACGAGTATCAAAATTAATTTTCAAAGCACTCAAAGTTTGGATTGCAAAATCGATAGGAAACTCAGTCTCAGTGGTGTGGCTGAATATTTCACATGTTTTAAAATGTGAAAAACATTTACTTCGTAGTTGTGATTGAAACAGTATCAATTTCTTCCGGAATGATTTGATATTAGTGTATAAATCAGGAAGATGCTGGTTTTCTCCTTGCAATCTCAAATTCAGTTCGTTCACATGTTTTGTCAAATCAACATAGAATGCTAACTTCCACAGCCATGAGTTGTTTTGTAATTCAGTAAGAGGGCGATGCTTTTCATTCAAAAAAATCTCGATCACTGCTCGAAGTTCAAAAAAGCGCTGAAGGACTTTCCCACAACTAAGCCAACGTACGGCAGTATGATAAGGCAAGTCATTTTCTCCAATCTCTTCAATAAATTGTTGGAATTGTCGGTGATTCAGCCCAAAAGATCTGATAAAATTAACAGTTGATATGACTGGTTTCAGAACTTCAGACATATCCAAACATTTTCCGCACAAAGACTGTTGATGAATGATACAATGTAAGACTAATGGTTTTGAACCACCGTCATTTTCCACAGCCTTTGACACAAGAGCGACCACTCCTTTATCTTTCCCACTCATGTTTTTGCCTCCATCAGTTGTAATACATTTCAAGTTTTTCCATCGAAGGTTCTTTTGATTAATGGCCATTTCAACTCCTTTAAAAATATCTGTACCAGTAGTTGTGCCATGAATACTATACATATCAAGAAGTTCTTCATGCACTTCATAGCTTTTATCTACCCCTCGAATATAAATCAACACCTGAGCAGTATCTGACACATCCGTTGACTCATCCAAGGCCAAAGAAAACCACTCAACATGTCCATTTTTGTCGAACAGTTGAGAGGATATATTTTCAGCGATGTTTTCTACCCTTCGAGCCACAGTGTTTGCTGACATACTGACAGTTTTTAATAAATTTACCTTTTCAGGGCACATTTCTTCGGCTACTGTAATTATGCATTCTTTGATCATTTCTCCATCGGTGAATGGTTTTCCACGTTTTGCAATTTCAAGAGCCACACGGAAGCTGGCACGAGTTGCAGCCTCTTGTTCAGTTTTGAGTTTTGTAAATGAAGATTGCTGCGATTTCAATCCGCGCTTCATAGCTTCGAATTTTTCTGTCCGCAAACTTCCTGTATATTTTGAGTAATTTTGAAAATGTTTTGTTTCATAATGACGTTTAATGTTATATTCTTTAAGAACGGCTATGCTTTCATTGCAAATCAAACATAGCGCCTTGTTACTGGACTCAATTACGAAATACTGAATGTTCCACTGATGTTTGAATTTTCTGCATTCACTATGAATTTTTCGCTTCTTTTCCATACTACTAAATCACACACAAAAGCAATAATTCAAATCAAAATACTGTTACAAAGATGGTTTAATAAACTTAAACAGGCACCACCACGACGTTTTAAGGAAGTAAACACGCACAAACACGATTTAAAATAACAGCTACGAAGTAAATTCAAGAGAAGCAATGAATTTGAAAACTGGACCAAAAAAACCGAAACAATACTCGAGTTACGTTTAAACTTTATTAACACAATAATGAAACAAAAAACTCTTCGGCACTTTGCGCGCGCATACACATTAATGGAAATGAGACCGCAATCAGTAGAGGAAGGCACGAAGAGTACAGAAAAACGATCAACTGCTAAAACGCTTTCTTCATTTTCCGTTATTTACAATAGACGACGTAGCAAAGGAAAAAAACAGCCTGTACACGATCAATTTTCTGCAGCGTAGGCATTTGTTTTTTTCGCCGCCGGGTGCGCGAGCCGCAGCCGATCTATCGAACAAGCGCGTCCGAACATGACAAAAATTCTGCCTGCCTGCCGAGCTTTTTTTTTCGAACGAGATTCGCCTATACTGCCTATAGGCAGCTTGTCGGTGGCAGTAAATTAACAGAAAGGCGAGCTACCGAAAACTGTGCGCTACGTCTTCCGGCGGCCGATCTTCACTCTGTCCCTTTCTGTTATATTGTACGTATACAGTGTGTGTGCATGCGATCGAGCGAGTATCGAGATTCGAGCAGCAAGCATCTTACGCGCTCAGCTGCATAAGCCCAATTCTAAACACGTGCGTTTCAATTTGTGTAGTAAACGTTTTTTTTTTCATTTTATTCATATTTGTATTTGTTTTTCTTTAAATATCAAATGTAATTTCTTTCTTAATAAAAAAAAGAAATCCAAAACATTTCGCGGGGGGTTTGGACCCCCCCCCCCTGGTTACGGCCATGATATGCAGTGGTGCCGTTTTGCGGACTTTAGTCCGATTTGCAGTGGACTATTTCACTTTTTGCCACCGGCAACAATGATAATATGGTTTTGGCCCTCGGAACTTACTGGAGTAATCAGTATGGCCCTAAGGCTGGAAAGTTTGGAGACCCCTGATCTAGGCGAAGCCCGAAAGTGCGAGAGATGAGGAAAGTCATAGTGCCAAGGGTACGGTGGAGGATGGGTTTGGATGATTCAGGATTCGAGAATAAATGGGGATAAATATCGTATCATAGCCTACGATGGGAATTCCTGGAAAGAACGTTAAGATTACAAGAAGAAAATTTGGATAAAATTGACCAGTCTGAACGGCAGATCGAGCTAATGAATCAACCAATTCATTGCCCTCAATGCCAACATGACGTTTATACCTGTACGCAAATGCGAAAGAAAAATTAAAAAGAATGCCCCCGTATTGTTAATGGCAATCAGCGTGTACCACTTTCGATTCTTAGTTGGCAACTGTTTATTTTGCAAAACTAAAAATGAATTTATAACAGTAGTAGAAAATTAAACTTCGACTAGATTCTAAATTATTAATGTTCAACTGAACTTTAAAAACAAGTCGGTCAACGTGCACTACAAGTTTCGAGTCGGAATGAAGGCGCTTACTCAACTAAAATCAAAATTACTGCGCATGTTAGTTTAGCGGAAGTAGGAGTTGTGCGCCTTTGGGCGACTAACTGACGGTGGTAGCCAGCGTTTTTATGTATATCCGCGGCGCGTGCGCTCCATCCATTACAAGTATCAAGCAGCGTCGAGCTGGAGGGACATGTAAATTCCGATTGAGAGAGTGGCAATGTAGAAGAATTTTAATTGTTCTCAGATCAATTCGAATGCTAGTTATTAGTTAAATTGTTTTCGCACGCGCCGCCGAAATTATTAATTAGTCGGAAGCTACGTCATGATCAGATTTTGCATCGTTGCACCATGCGATCCGACATGGCACGTTTTACCGAATCTAATCATGAATCGCGTAAGTTTTTAGTATTTTATTAATTTAGTCGTTCATTTGTTTATGCTTCCCCACCCACCATACTCACCAGATCTAGCCCCCAGCGACTACTGGCTCTTTGCTGATCTCAAAAAGATGTTCCAGGGAAAAAGATTTGGCTCGAATGAGGAAGTAATCGCTGCAACTGAAGCTTATTTTGAGGCCAAGGACAAATCGCTCTACAAGCATGGTATCGAAAAGTTAGAAAAGCGTTGGAATGATTGTATCGCACTTGCAGGTGATTATATTAATGAATAAAAATGAATTTTGCGAAACAAATGTTGTTTTCTTAGTTAGTCCCGGGACTTAGTGAACGACGATGTGTGTTATATAAAAACAAGAAAAAAAAAAAAAGATCACAAGAACTCGTATCATCAGAAAATATGAAAAATCAAAGGCCGAAAATTCGTCCGCGCTTTAGCCTCCCTCTGTTGCCTTCCTCTTGTTTTCGTTTTTCATTGGTTTGCTTTCCGTATCGTCCATTCAAACGAACAGCATGTTTACGATGTTCATCATATGTTTATTAAGTGTTTATCTCTTTCTATTAAGCGTTCTGCTTTCTATTCCATTTTATTGACACTCGGTCTTCCTACTCCGTATTGTGCCTCCTATTATATCCTGTCTTTTCATTCTTCACATATTGTTCTCATTGTTTGTTCTTTTCTACTAACAATATCTGACTGCATCATAATATAACTGATTCATTTCCCTTTCTAATTGTTCCTGGGTAAAGGTTCCTCTGGTTGACACCCCCCTCCGCAAGAAAAACACAAGACGATGTAATTTAGCTTTGCTGCTCTTACAAAAATACATATAAACAGTAATCCTTAAAAATTACTACAATACTTTTTAGTAAAATCCAAAAGTTTATCGAAGGATCGTAAATAATAATGGATGTAAAAAAATTAAATAGTATCTATAAAAGATATTTAAAATATTATCGCCGTTGTTTGCAGCAAGTTGTGCTGGTATCACGTATATAAAAAAAAAAAAAAAAAAAAAAAAAAAAAAAAAAAAAAAAAAGATTTATATGAATACACCACAACTTAATAATGCAAATAATTAGTCGGACGTTTCTGCATTACTTAGAAATTGTGTTACGTTTTTGCGTTACGAAAGCTGTAATAAAAATTATCATCACTGTGTTTAAAATCAGCTTCACTAACTCTTTTAGTAACAAGAAGGAGTGAATAAATAATCTTCAAAACCAGTTCATTGAATTGTAGCGACGATACAAAGCGAGATTTTTTAAAAAAGTTGATAAATTCAAGTTTTTTTTTTTTTTTTTATCATTTCAGTATTTTATCTTTTGAACCGTTATGAAATAAATATAAAAAAAGTAATATAGCGCTCAAGTCCATAAACAATTTACTTTTTTTAAAACTAATTACACTGGCACATATTTAAAATTATAAGTTAGGCATTAATAAATAAAAATGAATTAGACATAAAATTTATTTGTACTTAAAATAACTGCTTCACTCCAGTTTAAAAAAAAATGTTCGCATATTCAGTTCCGTCAAATAGAAAATGAAACATCTAGCTGACTATAAATTATGAGTATATTTGTCTTCAAATGCAATTAAAAATGGTGAATTAATTCGGTTTTATTTTATGGAATAAAGTCTTTCACGCACAAGTTAACAAATACACGTACAAAACTGTACAAAAGTATAAATAAAAACATTTAAACAATCACGTGATACGAAAACTACATATAAAATCAAAAGATCAAACACAATTTATCGACCACAATATACATGTTATCACCTACAGAATAGTAGAGGTAGAATGTATAAAAATAGTAATCTGTATTTCGTCAGTAGCATCCGTCCAGACGTCCTGCAAAATATATATAAAAATATAATAACTCTGGCGTATATATCCTAAAAACTGTTATTTTTCAGTATAAATTTATTTTATAAAAAATAAAAAAATGCATGCGGGGATGTATTTGGGCGTCGCTAATAATAATTCAAAATTCACGTAAAATAAATACAAACATAATCAAAAAATGAATAAGCACAATAACTAGCAAAAATATGATCTATGATATATAATTAACTTAAACAGGTACTTTCTATGATGTTAAAAAAAAAAAACAATAATTTAACAGACATTAAATGCGGAATATTGCAAACTAAATAAAGTGGTAACAAAAAGAGTACAGAACACGTTCATTCTTAAATTTAAACGATAGTCGTATATTTCTGATTTTTCAAATATTTTACGAGCAGAAATTTAGAAATAGAAGCGAAAATCAGAAGAGGAGTAAGGCAAGGATGCAGTTTATCACCGTAACTTTTTAATATATATATATATATAGAACAAGCATTTAAACATTGAACAGAAACTAGTAACAGTGGGATAAAGAGAGGTGGAATGAAGATCAAATCCTTTAGATTTGCGGATGACAGTAATAGCAGGAAGTGAAAAAATCCTGTCGGAAGCATTGATTAAACTAAGCTCAATTCTTAAACGCTATAATGTGACAATAAATAAAAAGAAAACTGTGGTAATGAGATGCAACAAAATGGAAAATAATAAAGAAGTAAAATTAAAATTACACAATGAAATACTACAACATGCAAAAAAAATACAGATGGAAAGTATGACCAGGAAATAATGTCTAGGATAACGCAGGCGAAAGCCACCTTCATCAAAAAGAAATTATTGCTAATATTTAAAAACATAAATGTAGAACTGCGAAAAGATTATTAAAAGTATACGTTTGAAGTGTGCTTCTGTATGGTGCAGAAACTTGGACCATAAATAAAGGAAGACAAAGACAATTATAATCGATTAGTTTTATACGTTTTAAAAACATATTTATTTGTTCAATGTTTTCTCAATTTTATTATCCCTTTTTTATCATTGCCTAATCTCGTTACTATAATTTTGTTTATTTTCAATGCTGACTTTTTGTAAGTTCTTTTCCGGTCTTGCTTTTTCTACAATTTTAGTATATTTATCTTCTTTGAAAAGTATAATTTAATAAGAAATATACAATAAGAACAAAATGAAAATTAAGAAACTTCTACAACAAAATTTAGCCCTGGAAGATTGAATGTACTTTTTAGTAGATTTTCTGTTCGAAACCATTTTCTCAAGTCAGATCATATAGATCTATTTCGCTCGCATTCATTTCTCAGGAAGTCTTTTAAGTTGATTATTGAAAAAAAAACAAAAAAACTCACTTGGTTAGACCGAGAAATAAAAAGGGAATTATTTACTTAGGAAAAATGAGTTTAGACCTAATATTAACACATCCGACTGTGCAAACTTCGAACCGCGGCCTTTTTAAATACCCAGAAAGGATATGATAATGTTAATATCCTTATTTTGCATAATCAACTAATAAATACTGACAATTCCATTTACACGTGTAAATTGTTGTGATCAACCACTACCATATTTTCTACACTCGCATATTGTACAAGTAAAAGTTGATAACCAGACAATTCCTTTTTTTCAAAACACGTCAAATATTTCGGGGTCCATCTTTTGATTTTAAACTAATTTGCAAGCATCAAATTTCCAATCTTTAAAACTAGCTTTAGAAAATTGTTATTCTCATCAAAGTCATCAATAATTGGAAGTCTCGGTGATGTTATGCTTACGCTATAAATGCCTAATAAGGTCTAAGTTGAACTAAGGTTCTTTTTTCTAAATCCCTTTCAAATAAATTAGATATGATTCAAAATCTTGGCCTGCAACTTATTCCGGGAAATATTTGATCCTCTCCAATTCCCTATTTTCACATCGAAATTAAAATTGTTTCATTTAGAAGATTTTGGTTTTGGCAAACGAATTCGTGATTAAATCATGTAACCACGTTTATCAACTTATATATATCAAACTATGTTTACTTCATTGTTTATATTTAATTTTTAATTGATACGTCATGATTATGTAGTTTGTTATTGCGAAACATGTTGGTGTTTTAATATTTCAATTTTTCAACGTTTAATAAATATAATTTTTATTTATGCATTGTTTACGTTTTATATATTATAGTGAATACTAAGCGATGAATAATAATAGTAATAAAAATAAATAAATCAATACGTATATTAGGACCATTAAAAAATGTATATTGATTGATGAAAAAATTTAAAATATTTCATTTTTTAATAAGATTGGGGGGTATTTTTACCGTTCTCACATAAGAGGTTAATAAATAGTTTGTTTCGCGTCTGTTTTTCATTTAGTTGAAATTTAAATAGTCCAATTGAATAGGTTAATTTAGAACGAATGTGATCTTTATCACTTACAGCTAAAAAAGGAATCTTACAATCAACAACCGCTATTACCGTGAATATCGCTAATTTCGTTAAACGTACGATTCACATTATTTGGAACTTACTGCATATAAAAATTAAGGTGAGCCGATTGATAACGTACTTCTTCAATAAAATCCATTTCTCTCGTGATGTGGATACATCTGCATTACCAAACTTCGATTTTCTTTTCTCTTTTCATAACTAGTACGAGATTCCTGTGAAAGTTTAGAAATGTATCGATAAAATACTATTTCCCTTACAAACCATTAATGGCATATTTAAAAAATAATCGTTTTAACAATTCTTTTAAAATGAGAAATCTTTCAACTTCCCAGATAACCATATATGCCGCATCAAAACAAATAAAAGTTTTAATGGCAAACAATTTTAATAAATTTTTTTCCGTTTTTTTTTTTTTATTTTTTATGAGATTTTATATTATAATGAAGTTATTCATACCGTAAAAACATAAAATTGAATTAAAAAAAAACAATGTAATATACTGTTATTCCAGCTTAAAATGAATAATCGTCAGTAAAAATAAAAATACATAACTCTATTTTATTTTAAATATATATGTATTTTATAATTTTCAAACACACACATACATAAAAACAAAAAAAACTTACAGAACATTCGGTAGTTAGACATTTAAATTTTAATACGATTTAAAATTATAACTATTCTGTGTAATTTATTTTGATAACGGGATACTCATCTCATAATTCGAAATAATTAATATCGCACACGATTAAACGTAACGAATAAAATGTTTAATATCGTACATTTAAACATCAAATATTTCGCGTGTTCTATATAGGTAATAAAAATAAAAATAAATTTAGATTCGTTACATCAATAAAATCTTATCAGCCAATTAGAAGTAAATAAATAGAAATTATATAATAATTGCGTGTTCCCCGTTTACCTTTCATTGATTTAATTTTCTTTTATTTGCTTGTATGTAACTGATGAAGCGATTTCTCGGAAAATATTACTAGATAAAGGTATGTTTCATGATATTATTTATTACTAAGTTTTACCTAATTATTGTAATCTAGAAATAACTGACGGCAAAGTAAGCAAGCAGTTAGCAAATACGGTTTACAATGAAAAAACTAGAAGGCAACATGGCATCTTACAGTTCACAAAAAATAATACAAATAATCGATTTCTCATATAAATTTACTAAACAAATAAATACAGTTTTCTTTACATCAACCTAAATTCCATATTAAACTTGTAGAATCGTAATAAAATCCATTTTAATTGCACATGAAATTTTTAATTCATGTAAATACTGATTCTGTTACTCGTTCCGCCAAAAGGAATTTCACTAGAATTAAAAAAAAAAAAAAAAAAAAGAAAAAAGAAAAAAAAAAGAAAGAAAGAAAAGAAAACCATACACGCCTTTTTGTATGGTTAAAAGAGTACTCGAAAATGCACTTCCATCATTATGAAATCTTATTATTACATTAGAGCGGTCAGAATGTTTTTCTTTTTTTAAAACTTTATCAAAACACTTATTAATTTAAAAGTCTAAATGATTGTTGTAAAAATTATATTTGTATTTCAAACACTGTATTTATTTATTTATTTATTTATTTTTTAAATCGATTCAAAGTGAAATGTTATTATCAAATTAAGGCATAAAGCAGGTGCTAAGATCTCGCTGCAGCAGTTGCAAAAAAAAAAAACAATTAATGAGATAAAAGTGATGAATGAATTTCGAATAAACTAAACTTACGAATCAGCTACATCACAGTAAAACATTGGTCTAAATCTATTTAATAATACACGCGACCAATTTTATTCTGATTATAAAGACGAATAGAGAAAACAAAGTTTATACGAATGGAAAATGCTTGAACAATTCTGATGCTAGATTAAATTTTTCAAAAAGTTCTGCCTGAATCTTCGATTTAATTAATACATTTAAGGTTTCTAAAAGCAATAATGCAATTTTCATTTCCACGATTTTAAAGTAAATGGTGTGTACAGTATCCGCCTATTCAGAAAGAAGATAAAGTTGCTAATAATATACTTTGTCTTTTGTGAAATTCACCCAAATATTTATTAAGTTAGTGAATACTGATAATAAATTATATGGCAGAATATACCGTTGGATTCCAGTGTTGTATGTCTTCCTTCTTCTTTAAACAAATAAAACCAGAAATTACAAATTCTACTTTAAAAGGGGTTACAAATATTCATTACAATTCTAAGTCAACCGTTTCATTTATATATTTAGTAATTAAAATTTCAGATAAAAATCCTATCGCTGTTTAAATAACACACTCAACGTTTCAAACATATTTGTACGGTTCACCACTAGTTTTGTTAATTACAAATTTAATTATATAAATCGCGAAGTCTTTCTATATACGAGGGTCGTTCCAAAAGTTTTTGCATACAGTCTATAAATTGAACAAAAAAAAACTCTAACGACATGAAAAAAAAAGTATAATATTCTCGAAGGTGTAAATTATTTTTACATCATCGGAGCATTTATTGTACCGGTAGATAAGTTTTTCGATGCCGGCGGCATACCACGTGCCGTCCCGTTTTGCGAACAACTCATTAATTGCTGCTTCCAATTCATCGGCCAATTCAAAATGTCTTACCCAATGATTTTTTCATTCCGGAAAATTAGTGAAAGTCTGAAAGAGCTAAGTCCGGAGAGTATGGGGGTGACCGAACGCTTCCCATTTTAAATCTGTCAATGAAGTGCGAGTGAGAGCAGCTGTATACGGACTAGTGTTGTCGTCGCTCAATTTTCCTGGCAGTTTCCAATTGATTATAGCACGCAGGCGTATAAAGTATCTAAGTAACTTTCTGACGTGATAGTCGAGCCTTGCCGTAAGTATTCAATCAACAAAATGCTCTTACGGTCGCAAAAAACAGTAGCCACAATTATTTCTCGACTTTCCACTTTCAACGCATTGAGGCTAATCCAGTGGGGTAGATTGAGCGTTGATTCATAATGCTGTCTTTTCCGCACTCGGGACATAATGGACGGTAAATTTCGGCTCCACTCACTTTTTCTGCGTTCAAGAATTGAATAACTGTACGTACTGAGCAGTAGTTGCCGACATGGTAAAACGTGTCTAACGCGTGAAATATCAAACGTATCACTTTAAAATTTTTGACATAGACTAGTCAAACCTTCCATTGATTTCACGGATCAATGTCATCAGGAGCCATAAAAAAAATGTGTGTAATGGCTTTTGGAACAACTTTTGTATTTTTAACACAAAATTCAGTACAATCGTTGAAAAATAATACTTTCATTCTTCAATAACTTCAAAAATTATTTTTTTAAAATAAAATAACGTGCTTTCAACGTTACTTAATAAATTAAATACAACAATTTTTATTCAATTTTATGTAAAACGTTTCTTTTTACTTAAAATAGACAATTTTCTATATATGTATATATATATACATATATATATTACTGTAAATGGTGGAAAACCTAAAAAGGTACCTCAGTGGCCATTTAAAATATATTACAATTGAAAAACGAAATCCCAAATATTAATAGCAAACTGAAAATTAAGATGAAATGTAATAATGTCCATTTGCAGATTTATGTATTACTTATACCAAATCTTGGAGGCGAGAAAATAATGTAGATTTATTAATTTTCGCGTTTAAACTACCTTCATTTCAACTTTTATATTTTTCAATTGAATATTCTGATTTGTGTTAGATACATTAAAACTGCGGCTAGACGGATGTTTTAACGCAACAATACATTTTTGGCTGCAGTATATGTGAGATAAATATTTATTTATTTCACCATGCCCATTATCAAAATCACAATATTTATATGATCACTAACTGAATAAGATATATAGTATATTATTTCAAAGCCATAGTAATTGCACAATTGCGTTATTTAAAGTACCTCCACTCACTAAACTACCTGGTTTTGAAGAAAGAATGACTAATTTTTCAACAAATCATTTTTTTATTTTTCGAATTAGGTAGTTTTATCTACATTTTAATGCTAGAAACATAACCATTTTTTATTATTAATTTTTCCGCGACAATTAAACAGTATATAATAAAATTAGAAGACAATTTTAGAGTCCTTTGCCAAATACTCGTATGAGTGATTGCAAAGTAGAAGACTGGGTATAATTATTATGCATTTGATACGATTAGAAAACATTTGAAATGCAATTAAAGAAGTTCATTCTATATATGGCATTATTAACTTTCCGAAAGTAAAAGTTATTTTAATTACACCAAAAATCAAAACTATTCGAAGAAATTTTAATAAGTTTGTTGGCCTCGGTGACACTTAGTGATACATTTGCACTTGAACAAATAATGCTTTTTACTTCCGATTCATATAATTTGGTATATACTAATATGAAATAGTGACTATTAGATTTTGAACGAATTCGATCAAAGGGTTTTCGATTAATTTAACAGAAATTAAAAAAAAAAGTAATTTAGTTATTTCTTAAAAATGAATTGTAATATGAACTTAGAGTACAACATTAATTGATGCGTTTTAATGCAGAGTATACTTGGCTACGTAGTGAAAAAAACGAAGCAGTAGCTATTTTTTTCTATATATATATAAATTGTTTATAGACGGTGGGTATTTTATAATCTACTACCGGTACGCATACAATTTTATGATATATATATATGTAATCAAAAAGTTACTGATGATACCTTCACAGTACACTGTCAACTGGTTCAAACATATAGCTTAAATTAATTTGAACGCAGGTACTGATTCTATTTTTGTGGTTACCTTTAAAATGCGCGTGCATACACGTAACCCGTGACATGGTTCACCCAATGATAATCTACTATAATTCTTGCAAGATTTGGTTTTAACTGATTGTCATTTTTCAATTTACAGTTTTCGTACTAATTTTTAATTTTACGACACTTTACGCCAAAACTCGCGAAATCCATTAATAGCATTCACCAATTTCCAAAACATATAAATGTTATAAAAAACCGCTATAAAATATGTTTTTATGTTGACTATCAAAAATAAAAATAAAATTTATTTTACATTTTTGAAATAACAGATTACTATTACTAGTTGAAGAAAATATTTTGGTGTAATAATTTTTTTTCATAAGAATGACGTAGACATTGGAAACTAGTAATGGATAAGTTCGTTATTTCGGATATGGATCCAGAACTGAATCGCAGGTTCGAGAACTGCATCCCGGAACTCATATGGGTCCCATGTTTACATTTAACGCTAGCACTAGTTTGCACGGGTTGTCGACGCAATGTACTGTTACCAATGTTAAGTTAGAATACGTGTGTTAAAAAGAGAAAAGGAAATTGCAAAATTGTAAAGAGTTGTGTTTGTAGAAAAAACGATAGAGAACGTTTCTTTCTAAAATGTTATCAGTTTTCCAGCTGACCTGGCACATTCCTGCTCAGATATTCATTTCGTATAAAACGCTGAAAAAGACAGACCGTCTATCTTCTCTGTTTAAGGTCTATATTTTAGCTTCTATAGCGGAAAGTTACATCATCAACTCCGCTGTGGCATACAGATTCACGGATACGTAATCTAGTCATCAGTGTTGGAAACAACTCTTCTTATGGAATTGGAGGTTAAAGGGGCTTTCCTTCGACGGAGTCCAAAGGACGGTTTATATTATATATTAATAACAACGTCATTCTTGCGCCAGGAATAATATGAAAAAAGTTACAAAATATGTAACGTTTTTAATAAAAATTGCTGCGAGAACCATAATTGTTTTAAAAACAATGACGTAATGAACTGAAATTGACTTTTCTAAAAATATTGTAGAAGAACTATCTCTAGGGGGTACCTACATTTCGAAACCCGAAGGATCGATTTTATATATGTATAATATATATAAATAAACATACAAAACTTTCATTTTTTTTTTCATATTTGATTATTATGTAATGATAGTTTAAACTGGTAAAATTTTTTATCGAATAACCTGATACATAAAGTCATTGGTAAAATTTCATAAAATCTAAAAAAACATTGTCCTGCAGTACGTTATTTATAATAAAACGAATAAATTATGGTTTCCCCTATTTTGTTTCTAACTCAGGAACATAACATTATTTGGAAATTTTTGCATTATCTGTTTGTTTTTATTGGACATCGTGATGTACATTATATTGCGTTAAAAAATGAATAATTGCAACTTATCATTATCTTCACACGCATAAACATACAAACAAAAATTTATGTTGAGGTACACTTCTTTCGTCTACGTTAATTATAATAATTTATTATTATTTTATTATTATAAAATTACTTTATACATAGTGATTTTATAAGAGACCTAGATATTTACAAGAATGATTCTAATAATAAAATGCAATAAATTAAATCACTATATACTTTATCCGAAATTCGATGGGTTCTAAGTTGTTTTTTTTTTAATTTAACGGTTGCTTATCTAATAATTTAATAAACTAAAAACCGACGGCCTTATTAAACTTTTTCGGGGTCCGTTTTGTAACTGATACTACGAAGAAACACTATCGATGTACAATATACGGATATATCACATTGCGAGTATTAAAACTAGCACATTAGTGGAAAGAACAATCAGAAATATGTTTGAATATAAAAAATGGAGCAATTTACCACTAAAAATCGGTAGTACGTAAATTGGACGAATTAAAGAAAAAAATCTTGCCTCTTTGATGAATTCTTAAGAAGTTATGGATATTTAATAAATCCCAAGCATATTTAACAATAAATAAAAACGAAAAAGATAAATAAGATTTTTAAAAAAGTCACCGGCTGTTTTATTAAAAATCGAATAAAACTAAATATCACGTAAAGTTAATTTTCTTTTTTTGTAGTTAATATTAAGAACTATTAGCTATATAGTAGTTCACATTTTTTTTTTTTTCTTTAAATTAAATATTAAAAAAAAAAGTCAATTATTTTTTTATTTTTACAATGAATTACGCGTTTAACAATAAATTCGAAATACACCTAGAGATATGTTAAAAAAGAATAAGGAAAACACACCTTATTAGTTCGGTTATAAATAATTAATTTTTGTCATACACTGAAAATATAAAATAATTATACTTTATTCAACTAATAAAATCAAAGGTATTATCAAAAATAACTGTCCTTTTTAAAAAGAAGAAAACAGGCAACGTTTTAAAATAATTTATCCAATTTATGAATTATTAACTTTTCGAAATAAACTACTTTCTTTTTTATAGTTGCGATTATATTTGGTCATTTTTATCTGCTATTATGATAGTTTTAAAACAATGTTCAGGATTTGCTCCTATTTTCGTATATTGTACATAATATTTCTTCACAGTAACAGCTGCACATGGAGCGCCAATTAAGTTTAATATTGGCTGATAATTTTTAATTTTTTCAATTATTACAGTGACTACCATTAAATTTTTTTTTAAAAAACTTAAAAATAGCAGTATACCGAGAACTTTTAAATTTAGTATGAGGCATATAATGATTGAATTTATTGATTTCCATCTCTAAAATAACTCCTGTAAATATATACGTCAAATCGCCGTTATGTTAAATATATGGGAAACGCACACTTTAAACCATATTAGTTTGTTTTTTATGTGAAATGAATTTATCATTTATATATTACTTACCCCATATAGATAAAATGAGCCAAACAAATGAAATACTATAGAGAAATATAAGCTGTAATAAGCCCATGATAAATGATTAAATCTAGGATACATTAGCCAATCTCGGCGCCAGCAATGAAACGGGAAAATAATTATCATCAAAAATATGCAAACAGCTAAATAAAATCACATTAAGAATTAGTAGTTGTACTCGCCGATTTAAATATAAGCAAATAAATATAAATTCAAAAGCACGAATTGCATTGTAAAAAAAGCGAAAAAAGTAATATAGAATGATTTAAAATAAGGAAAAGGAAAATAAATCGCAAAAGAAAAACAAAGTTCAGAAAATGAAAAAATTTAAATTACGACTACAAATCGAATTATAAAATAAACTAATTGTATATTATAAATGTTGTACACACTTCTGTTAATTTCTGCATAAAATTCAATACACTATTGTTACATTAAATTAAAATTCTTCACATTATTACCTCAAACTTATCATCTTTACATCATTTTGTTTCATTTCTACTATTTAATATTTCTTTCCAACCGATAAGAGAGAGAAACAATATAAAATTAATAGTGTAGGTAGGTATTTCTATCCTAAGCAAAGTAAGTACATTTTATAATATTCGATGTTGTTATTTTATTATAAAATAATTTAAATCAACGAGCTACTGTATCTCTTACTACTTATTTTCATCTCTAATCGATGATTATTACTAGCAGTGATAAAAACTTTAATGTCGTATACAATTCGATGTTATTTTCTATATGAATAACTGATTTTTGAAGAATTGTCCACCATCGGTGTAATATTCTAATATACCTTTAATTTGTATTATAGGAAATAAAACCTTCCTTCATTTTTATTATCGGATCGCTCATCGAAGTGATGTCCATACAACTGTTACGGATTAACAGTAGATTCGCAAGTAAAACAATTCTTTGATGCTTAATTTATTCAGTTTCAGATTACCAAAAATTTTCATTTACACAAATCGCAGATGTAATTATGTTACAGAATTTTCCTATTTAAGTAATGTCGAAAGTATATAAAAAAAAAAAAAAAAAACAATTTTTCATTATCTTAAAAAAACTGACAAAAAATACGCATGACACCTGACTTAATTTCAAAATGTTTTATCGTATAAAATTGTAAATAAAACTTTTCTCGAGTAATGTTTCATTTTGATACATTCGAAATCTAATTCACACTAGCCAATCGAATTCTAACATCAGTGATAATCAATAGATAATGATATACATTACTCTTTTTATTTGCAAAAATCAGTATCCTATCCCCATAAGCAAATAATTAATAGAAAAATATATATAGTCAATTTACACGCATCATGTACAAACACTGTTTATTTCGGAAATTTAAAAACAAACCGTTAAGGTATATATGTGTCCTTTTTGAGTCCGTTATTAATCATTTATAACGGGGTTGTTGTTGTTCAATTGTACTCGTAATGGACAAACACATGCGCTTTGTTTTATTTTTGATGTACAAATTAAAATTGAAATAATCTCTTCCAGAAGCGTTTAATGTTTCTAATCCTAATCTATTTATAAATTATTTATATTCGTTTTATAAAAATTTGACCGCGAAAATAACTAATATCTATGTTACAGCCTAATTAACATTAACAAAAACTAGAAAAAAATACCGTTTCATATTGAAGCGTTTACGGGCATGGCAAAAACTACTGGATTGAAAATTTTATTTTTTTGCATCAAAAAATTTAGTTTAAAATACGATGACAAACATCATCAATTACTATCGTTTGAATGTACGCTGTTATTCCATTAGAAAAAATTTAAATTTACCGCAATTTATTAATTAAATATTTGCGAACATATCAATCAGTAATATCATTTTATTTTGTACTCACTTGAAACAGTAGTTGCAACCCAGGATGTGGTTATTAATAAATACTCATACCTAAGGATGAATTGTTGCGGGTAACGTGTTACAATACCTGCCAATATCAATTGAGCACCGAGTGAGAAGAAAACAGCAAAACCCATCAGAAACTGTAATCCCAATAACCAGCCTAAAATATAATTGCACATGTACAATAAGTAACAGATCGAGATTTTATCTTTAATACACCACGATCCACGAGTCCAAAAATTACCAAAATATCGTTACCTGGCAATAACCATTCACGAACTACGTAATATTCTTCGCTAAAAATTCCGTGACATCCGTCAAATACTTTATCATACTGATACGATGGATATCGAAAATTATCAAAACAATATTCCCATACTCCCATATTTTTAAATCGACTAAATGATTCATCGTAAGAAGAAATCCAATATGGGCTAAATAAATTAAAATCCAAATAAACAATCTGACATTAGCACACACAATTTAATATCCGAATAATTATTATTACTAACTTTAATATTTAAATTCTAGAAATGCGAATAACAAATGTGAATATTTTAATATATATTAAATTAATGAACAAAAATTTCACTAAAGGTACAACGTCAATTATTAAGAAAAATTCTGTAATTTATTTCAAAAATATGTTTTACGAAGTTTATTTCAATCACACTAGTTCATAGTTTTTTATGTACCAATTTTGTATGTATTTTTGTCAATTTTCATTAAAAAACCGGTATTCGAAGACTGATACACAGTAATGACAATTTTTGTGCAAACTTACCTAAAAAATGATACCATTAAAAATAAACCTCCAATGTATACCAGCATACCAGCGATAACCAACCCATCTGAAATAAATAATAATTCAAACAAACCTTAAAAATAATATCTAAAAAACATCCGGGTGTTTATAAATAGAACAACAAAGGAAAATAAGATTTTAATACAAAATTCAAGTTCCCATTAATAACATTGCAATATAGGAAATGCAACCGGTTTCAATAAATTAACAAATTACAACTTTTTTAACATGATTTATATAGAATAAATTTAAAAATAATCAAACCATGATACATTTTTTTTTTTATATATATTTCATTAACAACGCAAATCGAATTTAGCTGAAATCAGGTAAATATTTAATACATACGAGAAGCTTTCGGGAAGTTATCCCTTGATGAATCAATCGACATCTCGTAATATTCTATTCCAAATTTACAAGAAAAAAAACTTCACATTCATCAATAGGAACTCAACAAACTTCCAAATATTTATTGTAAATATACAACATTGGACGGGTGTGGTTTTAAATATTAATCGATTTCGATTATCGAAATGTTACAAACATCCATATAAAACTGGTTTTAATAAAATAATAAACCAGGAATAATAAATTTTTATTTTTAGTTTTCAAAAACTGTACATGTAAACTATTTTATTAAAAATTATTTTATAGTACATACTTTCGGTTGAAATTGAGAGAAGATTATTTTTTGTTAATTAAGAAATTGATATAACAATATATTTTTCTTCCTTTTAGGATATTTTGAAAACTTAAATAAATTTCGAATAATTTTAAAAGATACCACTATCTTATTTATAACAAAATATTAAGTATATTGATAAATCATAGTAAACTTAATCTGTACGATTTAATTTTTTAATCATATTTACCATACTACAAAAATTGTTTTGTATGAAAGCTCTATTTATAGACAAGTATACCCAGTTATCATCGAAAATAAAACTTAAAAAAAAAAAAATCTTAAGTATGTTTTTTATCATTCATTATAACCGTTGATTAAGTATTACGTTCTATTTCAACAGGGTATGTTTAGTATTTTTCAGGGTAAATTAGGGGAACTTTTTCTTCAATGTACATGGCAGTTATAGTTTCATTTTGAGTTTTTAAAATGCTTACAATTATATCCGATTAAACAAAAAAAAAAAATATGTCATTAGATGCAACGTATGTGTTAAGAGACTTACAAAAACGTTTAAAATTAAAAAATAACGAAGTAGAAGATCTGATAAAAAGCAAAGTAAGAATGAAGCATAAACTTTTAAACATTCAAAAAATTAAAAAACAAAAAAAAAACGTAATAGTATGGATGTTAACTTAAAAATTATAATAATAATTAACATTTTTGTGTATTTATTATAGAACTTCATTATATTAGGTAAAACTGGAATTACTTGGGTTATTTACAAGTTAATTAAGAAAAATAATTTAGATTTATTCGGCGATGATGAACTTGATGAAGCAATGATATGCCAATGGTTAGAATACATTTCAATAACATTTTTAAGTTCCTATCGTCTTGACTCGCTTACCATTTTGAAGGTAAATAATAAATATTTATAAAATTAAATAATCAGTTGTTTTCATTTTTTTTATTATATCAGTACTGAAATTGCTTTGTTCGATTACAGTGAAACTTCTAAATAACGGACAGTCGCGGGACCAAAAAATTTGTCCGGTATTAAGAAGTGTCCGCTAACGGGTAATAATAATGTATGTACAGTTTACTGAAATTTACATTATTGTATATTGTAACGTATTTAACAAAAGTATAAAAGATAATACGTAATGTAAAAAATACGGTACATATTTACTTAAGACATACACGCGTCTAAAATATAAAAAAAATATGTTCGTATAATATAAAGATATGTATGTATGTACAGTACTTCCGTATGTTTGTATTTCAGGATTAGTAGAGTATAAATCACTTTTTGTTCTTAAGAACGCAAAATGATCTAAAATTTTAATCACTTATGTACAAAATATATATTTTTTTAACACATACTGTAAATCCTAGCGTATCAAACATATTTTAGTTTTTTAAGAAAACGATAATTTTACTTCGTTTGTTTCTTTCATTTAAAATCCGTGATTCATCATTCACTCGCAGTTCGGATATCATTTTTAAACCTTCAGCATCAGCTTTATGAACGAAATACGATTTTTTTAGTTTTCCAACTAACGCGAGTCAACATTATTTAAAGTTTCACCGTCAACTTCAGTAGTTACGTCTTCTTCGTTATCATAAACATTATTGTTATCACAGTGTCTACTGCATCATGCATCGGATGGATTTCGTTGTTGCATGAATTCAGCTGCTAATTCATTTATGTCGGTACACGGATCTTCCACATACAGTTCCTCGTCTATTAAACAATAATCTGGGGCACTAATTGAAAAGGGTTGTGACATACTTTCGAGCTTGACTTCTGACTGTTTCATCGCTTGCTTCAAGTACATCGTCTGTTTTGAAACCGGCCTTTATAAAACAGTTGCGGACAATAGTATGAGACATTTTTTTTATCCTGGAACAAGTCCAAAGTGCAGCATCCAAAACGGTAATTGTGTTATGAAGTTCTTTGCCAAATCGAGAACATTCTATTCTTGCTAAGATGCGTCTAACAACATACTGACGATAATAAACTTTAAAGTTTTTAATGATCCCTTGGTCTAAGGGCTGGCACACGGATGTTGTATTAGGAGGCGAAAAAATTAATGTAATGTTTTCTAAATTAATGTTTTGTGACGGAGGATAGCACACAGCATTGTCTAAAATCAAACAGATTTTCCGGTTATGTTTTCTAACTTTTTTGTCGAATTCGGTCAACCATTGATACATTACGTCTCGCGTCATCCATGACTTTTTATTGGCCCTCCACCTAATGTTCAACATGTTAATGTTCACATTCTTGAAACATCGGTTTTGATGCTTTTTTTATAATCAAAGGATTTTCGAATTCGCCTGCCACATTTACGCAAAACAAAGTTGTTAATCTCTCCTTGGAAACTTTTTCACCACAACATTTTTCCCCTTTCATAACCATCGTTTTATCTGGTAAAGCTCTAAAGAAAAGACCTGCTTCATCGCAGTTATAAATATCTCTTTCATTACACGAATAAATCAATCTTCCTTTCCATTCTAAAACACCGTTTTCATCAACATTTGCACTTTCTCCACTGACAATTTTAAAAGATAATTTGTGTTGAGAACGAAATTTATCTAGCCAACTAATTGATGCTTTAAATTCAGTGTTTCCTAAACTTTTAGCCACTTCTAACGCCTTTTCGCGAATTATTGAACATCCAACGGTATAGAATTTGCACGTGCTCTACCACAAAACCACTCACATATTATACTGTCTATGATTAACCCGTAAGTTTTTGGAAATGGCCGTTTCTTATTCAGGTTGTCATTTTCAGACCGTGACTGTAAAATTTTAGTTTTATTTCGAATAATTTCGCTAATTTGTGTCTTACCGACTTGAAATCTGTCTGCTAACACACGAACATTTAACTTTTTATTTTCATTTGCTTTTATGACATCGACTTTTTCTTTTAACGTTAAGCGCTCGTACGTTTTTTATGTAACATGTTATAGAACGACAATAACTTTTGAAATTAGAACACACTTTATTTCGCAGCGGGCGAATGTGTATTGCACGCGCGCGCAGAAGACTACGAACGACCGAGGATTAAAATGAGAATATGTTTGAGATAAATATAACCGTAGGCATTACTGATCACTGCGGTTAGTCACGTATACAGTTTCTAAATCTAAAGATAACGCTACTTAGCTCCAAGAGTGATGGCTCATGAATTCAGCAGACGATCGGCATGTAGAATGTTTACGATTGTTGTTTCCTGTTTAAGAACAAAAATTATGTCTACTACAAACGTACTAAAAACTTTTTCTGGCAAACTTTATTCGTTTAACAGAAATCGAATTTCCAAAATCATACTTATTAAAGTGTCCGTGTCCGTTATTGGGAATTATGTTTATATTGTGTCTTATGGGAAAATGCCGGTGATTTTAAAATTGTCCACTATTAGGAAATATCCGCTATTTAGAAGTGTCCGTTAGTAGAAGTTTCATTGTATATGTTATTAAAATAATTTTTAAATAACAGTAGAATATATTTGAATTTTTTAAAGCTTAGTTTTTGGACTTTTCAATAGATTCATTCGAATTTCAAATATATATATTCACAAACGCTTAAATTATTTTTTTAAATTATATGACTACATAGTAATTTTATAATTTGTTATGCAGGATTTGGATAATACATTATCGGATCGTGTATACCTCGTTAAATATTCAATTTCAGTAGCCGATATAATATTATACTTAGTATTGTACGAGGTTTTAGTAAGTTGATAATGTATCGTTTGTATTATTTGAATTCAAATGGTGTTACACGTTTATGCTGAGAATTAAAGTAAATGTATCGTATTTCAAATAAAATAGCACATTTTGTTTAAATTTAAGTGCACAAAGATTATTTGCTCTTTCTGCTCTTCCTATTTAATATTAAGAATGATTCTCTAGTCTAAATTTTAATTGGGCCATTAATCCAAAGAAAGATGAATTGTTCCGGAACCACTATGGTTTGCTATGTCCGTTAATGCAAAATTCGATCTTTTCTTTATGTAACTTTTTTTTTATTCAGTTTTAACGCACAGCACTATCTAGTTAAAGTCTACGTAGGTCATTGTTATTTTATGTGATATTTAATTTAAAAAGTTGAAAAAAAATCTCGTAACAATTAAATTTTCGAAATATTGCAGTTTTTCTTACACCAATGAATTATTCACTTATTTGTTTTTGTAAAAATTCGTAGATTAATCATCTTTTAGTACATTAAATTTTTAATGATCTTCGGATATTAAAATATATTTGGACGCTTCAAGGGATTATTGTATTTAATTACATAATTTAACAATAATGTAATGAAAATACGTAATAATATGGATCATAATTTAATATAATTATTGAAACTAAACAATTTTTTTATGGAAATATAAAAAACTTATTAATATATAGCAGAAAGCTATTTTTATAATAAGTATATAAATACCCATACATATAAGTGGAATATTAAAAAAATAAAAAAATTATAAGGTAAATTTCTTCTGTACAATAGACATATTTCTACATGAGATCATAGAAAAGCTGTGAACCATTAAAAATTACAAAATTTAGAGGTTCAAATTTTGATAAATATGGAAATCAAATATTAAGAATTTTTTTTAAAAAAGTTGCATTGCCCATTCTATAATAGGTACGAAATTTATTTATTTTATTTTTTTCGCGTATTTCAGTATTTTTCGGAAATACAAAAATTCCGAAAATTTTGAAATTTAGGTGTTCAAATTTGGAAAAGTGTATACCAAAATCGATAAGAAAAACCAAAAAAAAAAAACATTGACATTTTCATGAGAGCCGGAAAGTAATATATATTTTTTTAATGACGCATTTTTGTTGCTAGCATATAGATAAATTATGGGACTACCAAAAATTTAATATCTAAGAGCCTAAATTTTTAAATCTGTGAAAATTATTGCAAAAAGTTCTTTTTTTTTTTCAAAAACTTCACGAGCTGATCATAGCTCTGGCACTGATTTTATTCTATTTGGCGTACTTTTGTCAGTAAAATGCCGCAAAAATACAGGAGTCCAAAATTTTTGGAATTGAAGCACATTTAGGAAAATATGTACCTAAAGCGGTAAGGTTGAAAACTGAAAGAAACCTACAACTCAATTCCGAGCCTCAGCAGTTATTTTATCACTCACAAATCAGTACCTGATATATAAAATAAAATGAAAATAAAAGCATAATAATGTTAAAAAGAAAAAAGAAAATATTACTTCTATATTTACGAGTACATTATTGGGAAAAAAGTCCAGAGTTTATTTACAAAAACTTGATTTTTTCCCCCAACTGGAATATTTTCGATATTAGAGTATAGGAAAAATACGGAAAAAAAACAGATTTTAAAATAATATGATGGTCATCCTCCCGGTAATTTAAAATATTATCGCTTAGATTCTAAGAAAGAATACAAATTTGATCACTGCAACATAAATTTAATGAAATAAATTTTTTCAATATCTTCTTTTAAAAAGAATTAAACGCAATACATTTTTCTCGCGTATATTGCAATGCAAGCGATTTTAGTTTTTGAGATATTCCAAATTTCTTTTCTTTTTAATCGACGTATTCGTATCTCTTTTTCTTTATTTTTTTTTTTAGTAGACGTTGTGTGAACGCAATAGTCGTTGTTAAAAATTCACAAAGTAAACCAATTAAAAATCAGAAGGTTTGGACTGCGAAGCAGCCAACGAGCCCAGTTCCCTAGTACTTTTATATACTCTTATACATAGTTCAGACGAGAACTCTCGATCACATGCTGATTGTCAAGATAACCATATATAAGACACCCCCCGACACTATAATTGATCCGGTGTAATATTTTTATAGCGGTCTGTTTTTTAGTTTAATCAAACGTTTTAATTAAATGCTAATAAAAATAATAAACGAACTTCACCGGTAAAAGTTCAGCATCAAATTTGAATGCGTTATTTTAATATCCGCTGCATACAGAGTAAAAGACACAGATTGTGACGAAGCAATCGAAAAAGTTAAATCCTTTTTTTCTCACTGTAAAAGTAATGATTCAATAGTACAATTTCATTTATACGAGTACCAGTTTTAGTTAAAGATTTATTTCACATCTGAAGAAGTTTTTCTGCTATTTACAGTGCCGGAAACTTGTTTAAATTATTTAATGAATATTTATGAAACAATTGACTTAGGAAAAAGTTAGGTGTCATGAAGGATTTTCCGAATATTCTAAGTAATAAATTTTGTCTTTTTTTTTCTAATATTTTTTTGTACTTCAATTTTAGTTTTGATTCTTATTTTTTATTCCCAATTACTTTTTTTTCAGAAAGCATCCTCTTCAACGGTTATTTCACAGTTTTCGCAATGAAAGATCTAATTTGGTTCTTTCCAAAGCAAAATATTCACTACT
Organism: Icerya purchasi; assembly: GCA_039619475.1. NCBI lineage: Eukaryota > Metazoa > Arthropoda > Insecta > Hemiptera > Monophlebidae > Icerya > Icerya purchasi. Next base: position 233,548,696 of record CM077116.1, read on the forward strand.
CGCACGAGTAATTTCATTCATTTGTTTATAATATGTATTGTTTTCTTTATTTTTCGATGTTTTTTTAATTTTTGTCCTCTGATATCTTTACTACTAAATAAATTATCTAAATTTGTTTATATGAAAATGTAAGCGAGGAGAAAAAAAGATAATATCTATTTGTAATTTTGCATATTGAATATCGACGATTTGCTTCCGATATTACATTGCGATTAATCTGTAGTTGTCGATACATATCTGTTGTAATATTGATTTTAGCCACGTTTATTTTAGTATGTTAATTTATTCTTCTTTTTATTTAAATGCAAATATGAATAGTTCTATTTATATTACGAGTAAAAGCATGAATAGAGCTTTATTTTTCCCTTTACAGTTTTGTATCATTGTATTAACTTCAGTTACATGTTACTTTTCGTTATTAACACGAGTTTTTCTCTGTTAATTTAATAAATTGTTTACAGAAAAAAATACCAGAGACAGAAAGAACAGAATATGTAAACGTTTGTCGGTGGTTCGATAACCTTCAACAAGATCCGAACATACGACAGGATAATTGCTGGTTGTCCTTTTATCGGACATTGTATACGTAACTACATGACTTCCTATGTTTAATAACATTGTGTATTGTAGATTTACGTTTGTACCGTAAATAAATAACGAACATATGTACGTGATATTTTTTGCTAATGCATTCATATCTGGTTATTTCATTTTTTAAAATGTTTATTTTGTGGAAAACAAAACAGTTTGATAATTTAATAAACTATTTACTATTTAGAGTGTATCGCTATTGAACAACTTCACTCGGTTCTACATTATTATTTAAAAGATTACAGGCGTTTACAGCATCAAAATGTGCTAGCGTTGTTGGTTAATGTATTTCGTATGTTGCTGAGGCACCCCGCAGCTGATTCTTGAATGTCTTCATCTGTTGACGCAATAATTTTCAGAAGTAACTAATCATCGAAAAAAAAAAAAAAAAAAATAGAAATTATAACGATTACGATATACTAAATAAATAGCTCTTATAATAAATACCGTATCTGTGCAATTCTATTCGCTAGTTTTAATTAGAGGAACCATCCTAATCGTGAAACATCTTCACCATTTTACACTTACTCATTTCTTATTAAGGTTTTAAATTTGAAATGTATTTATGTTGTGTCTGATCACAAAAAATAAAGTTGAAAAGGAAAGACTATTGAAATTAAAAAATAATTATAACTGACAACATCTAATAATAAAATGTCTTAAAAAAAAATACCGACTTCAAAATTTACCGTAAAAACTTTTATAAAAATGTGGCCTAAAAACTAAAATGTAATTACTCCCTATTATGATAATTCTTGTACAACAAACACAAGCTTGTTAATTTGCGCTAAGGCGGTTTAAAATTCGTTTTCTTTATTCGAATCTACATCTATCCGTGATAAGTATCATCGATAATACTTTAATTTTTTTAAATTACACTGCCATGCTTAACACTGATAATATTCTAAGTCAGTCGCGTCTGTTATGTTTATAAAAAATTATCTGAAAGAACCACTTTTTTTAAACGTTTATTTGAATGACTCTACTCAGTTCGTGTTCACCGATACTTACCCATATACTCATAAGGTACCATCGCTGACTGATGCACTTTCGGGAAAATAAAGAATCATTCAAAGCGGTTCGCGTGGGTATTTGCTCGCGAATACACATAAAAAACAACAAAGAAAACATATGCGTCGAACGTTTAATCTCCTTTTTTGAAGTCGGTTAAACGTGATAGATTTAGTGTTACTTCTGCCTGGCACAGTGGTATTAAGGCCAAGTTGCAACCAAGCGCGTTGCGGGAGGTCAGAGACTGAAGTTTCTCAAAGCCTCTGCACTGAACATATTTTGTAAATAATAAAAAGAGAAATATATTTTCTTACGATAATTGAAAAGTAGTGATAGAGTAAAATAAATTGAAAGACAATTATATAGCTTAGAAAAAACTATACATATTTAAAAACTTTGTATAATGTTAAATGATAAATTCTAATCTATTCTTTGTTTTTTGCGAATGACAACAGTTTTTTAACTTTCCTGAATTAGTAAAAAATTTTACTTTTTTAAAGTTTTGCAATAAATTATAAATGAAAAATATTTCTGGTTATGAAATTATTCGGATTATTTCTCACAATTACATAATTATAAAAAGGTACTAATCTCTTGAAAAAAAAAATTATAATTACTCTTGAAAAACTTTCAAATTAAGAATTTGGATGAAGAATACCAGATTTTATAATTAATTAACTATTAGAATGATCAATTTTTACCACTGGAACAAAAATATTATTTGCGCTTAAAAAATAAATAAATGTAATGAAAATTTCTGTTAATAAAGAACTTTAAGAAATCAATTTTATTAATTTTTCGAATAATTGCTAAACATGATTTTATTCAGTCGATAATTGAATTAATTTTCTTCGAATATTTATTTTTATTCTTAATCAAAAAATAATATTCAAAATTATGTTGAATAATTAATTGAACTTACGTTAAATAAACCATGATTACCGATAACCAATTGAAGAATATTTGCGTTACTCATTAATTGATAACGATTAATTAAACAATAATATTTTTTCAGAAGTAACAAATTAAATAAAACTCTGGTCTTCGATTCACACCATTCTTTCATCTCAGTGTAAGATTTGAGGTAAGAAGCAAAGTTATAATTTAAAAAAAAAAAAAGTTACACTCTGTTTGGGGGGGGGGGGTCATGACAGATCTGCGCTTGGTTGCAACACGTAATGGAGTAATTCACCGATGCAAATAGCATTTTACGGTAGGTGAAATGTTTACCTTTGCGCTTTACATATTTGTTTTCATCATTCGCTATCCTTTGACTTTTAAAATTAATTTAGATTAAATATCGTTGTGACGGCAATGAAGCGTATTTGATATGTTGCTTTCCGAGATGTATATCGAGCAAAAATTGTAAGCATAGAGATGATACTATTACATTTTGCTTCCATGGCGCTTTTAATTAGGCTATTTAGGAACACCGGTGATTGTAAAATACGTCTTTTACGATTTATGTTGTTTACAATTAGTGGCGAATGTCTTTTATAAAATAAATATGTGAGATACATTTTTACTATCTGCAACCCGAGATTGAACCACCCAGAAATAATAATAAAAATGAAACTCCCAAAAATATTGAACATAAAAATAAAACCAAAATAGACGAAGCACAAGGATAAACATTTTAACTATTATGAGATGATACTATTTACGTCGCTTCAAATATTTCCCCCTTTACTTTTTTTTTCTCTTCTTATCGAAAATGTACTATCGAATCGCGAATCAGATCCGCTACACAGGTGCGTCTAAAATAGCCCGTGCTTAACAAATAACAGTTATTAAAATAAAAATGGTATCGAAAAATTTCGAGCCTTACAGAAGTGATCGAGCTAAAATATACAAAACCACGTTTTACATCGTGCGTTACAAAACGATTCCATCGCAGTTTGCAAAAATGATTCGCAAAACAATTTCAGTACGCCAGATGTGTACGTTCGAGACGTTTTCCGGATTAAGTGGATCAATCAGCAGCTTTGCCGCATCTCTTGTGTATTATGTATTACTTTTTTTTTTCTATATCAGTAATGACTTCGGTTCTCCCAAAAACCAGTCACGGTATTCAACTTTTATAAAGTTAAAAGAATTTTTATAAGAACAATTTTTTTTGTGATTAATAATTCTGAAATCATTTTTTGTTACTAAATTGCACCGCAAAGGCATTAAGAGCCGAAATTGATTGTTGCATTTTTCTTTTCTTTTTAGTTCTTTTTTTTTTTAATAAGACGCAAAATGTTTTTAGTACACTGCCCTTTAATACTTTTGTTTTTGATTGGATTTTAAATGATGGTTTAAATAACTACAGAATTTAGTGCAATACCGGTAAAATATTAAGACTTTCTTAAGCTTCGGATTAAATTTTAAAATATGTTTCTTTAATATCTGCGACTTCGAAAAAAAAAAAAAATGATATAATTATATAATTCTGGAGCTTACTCTGTATGGGGTAAATTGGAAAATTTGCGTGTGTACATTTTAGGAAAAAATCGGTTTTGTTGTTGTGTCTAATTTGTGATTGTGTTCGGTCATCTTCTTGTGTTATAGCTCATTCCGCTGAAATTCTTCAGCGATACTTCAGTATTTTTATTTCGAATATGCATTTATAAATACGTTAACGTCCGATTTTAAACGAATTATATATATATATATATTCCAGTGTTTACTTTAACAACTCCATTATGATGCATAGTTATACAGTTTTCGGGATCTGCAGAAAGTCGGTATAGCGCTAAGGTAGCTGCTCGCTGAATAACCAATTTATCGGATGTCACATATGAAATCAGCGGTTTCACAGCATCTAAGCGGCCGAAATGGTTACTATTTTCTACTTTTGTGCAGCAGTTAGCAATAGCCGTGGATAAATGCTCGTGCAACATTTCATTTTTCTGTTCAATCAAAAGATCAATAAAATATATATGTTTTGATAAACTTTGATTGAAAAATAAAACAGAAAAGAAAAACACAAGCAAAACCGAGCCTATTTGAAATCTGTTCCGCACAGGATCTATGATGTCACATGAGGGAGCTCAGCGCGCAACGCACTTATTGGAACACTGATGATTTGCTTTTATTCTTTTTATTTTTATCGATTTTCATATTTTTCAATTAACGGGGGCATTAGTGCGAGTTTATTAATTTTTAAAAATTCACCGCCGCTTCTATCGAGCTGGTTGCCTAACCATTATATGCGCACTATGAAAACTGGTTTATTTTTTATACTTCAACATTGCCCGGCTAGAATGCCACCGCTTCCCTGTTATTTTCTCAATAGAAAGACCGTGATAATCGGGTTCCAAACAGTATCTACTGTAGCATACATGGGAGAAAAATCCATTATAGCGAATTATATAGTATTATCGCACAAGTGTCTAAAGAGAACAAATTAGGAATAGATAATTTTAATGTCAAGCTTTTCGTTTTTTCGTAAGATTGTCAAATATTTACGGTAAAATCGGAAATTTTTCATTGAAATGCGAATAAACTTATTTTTCAGTCTCAGAATAGGCGCGTGGGTGCAGAATGGGATTAGTACAAAACGTAAAGCTAAACGGCTACAATTGTAAAGATTAAACGCATTGTTGTATCTAATGGTAAACATGCAAATTTGTTTTTCCGTTTTTGGATAACGACGACGGCCAGATGTTATTTACTATCCTATGTACATTTTATAGTTCTCGACGTGTAGAGTTGTCCTTCTACGTTGAGTGATGTTTAAAAATCTCATTCCATAACTGCGAAATAATTGTAGGCCGTGTAACAGCGTGTTTTCATTTAAGATTTTCATTACATCCGACCCACGTTTAGCGCGCAATACACACATTTCATTGTTAAATTATTTTCGGTATTTAATTAGCGAAAAAGTTGGATGAGGTTTTTTCCGGAGATAAACAGGAAAATATTCGTGTACCGCGAGAATAGTAATAAAATATCAATTACAATGTTAACCAGCCGAGCCAAGTGTTGTACAACGTTCAAGTCCGTTAAAATTTCCAGATTGTCGAAATTTTTCGCTACTTGCGAAATTGTAGCGCACGTGCAAGCCAATACGTATTCGTCATTCGACTGTAGTAAACTTACGAGTAACTCTAAACCGCCCGCGTAATTTCGGATCATTTCTGCTGAATTCTGCAATGTTGAGAAAACATTTTAACGACTTTTAATCGATAGAAACGACGACATTTAGTCGATTTCGCATTTCAAGTCGCGAATAATTTTATTAATTTATAATTGCATTAATTTACATTACAAACTCTACGCCGAGTATATGAGAACTTTTTTCTGTCGGTGACTTTTAAACTACTGCGATTATTGTGTTACTTCACGTGTGCTGTTCTAATTCGTTCAAATCGTTTTCAGGTAATATCGAGTCCAAGGTAAGTCGTAATTATTACTGTAAAGTTAATAACAGGTATTTGTTGTAAATAATTACGAATAGTTTGATTTCGTATAGCTAAGTACAATTTCGATCTTGCAATATATTCGTTGTGTTATGTCGCGCGCGCGTGCAGTACGAAGCGTTATTTTGTGCCGCCAAGTTCAGCAGCCGTTAACGGTTAAGTAGTGTCAGTACAGGGATTGGACGCGTACTTGTTAAATTAAATTCGCCAGTTTTTCCGGTATTATCCACTTTTTATTGTTTTCTATTTTTCGAATAAAATAACGCGCATTTTGCCGCCATGTTTTTCTACCGAATTAACTAATAATGTTGCGGATTCAACTTTTATGTTGGGAGTTTGTTTTTTGTGTTTTTTTTTTTGTTTTTTTTTATTTTTATTTTGTCTTTTGTTTTAACAAAATGAGCATTTCAGAATGGCTATCTACATTTATTCGGTACGCTTATGTTGTTATATTTACCGCCTTTCTTCCGCTGACGTGACGCAACGCCAAATTTTCGCCCTACCGTTAGATGTTACTTTGATGTGAAGGAGTTTAGAAGAAAAATACGAGACCGGTTTTATTCTATGTTCGATGATAAATAAGTGTGAGTAACGATTTTACACAACTAGTGTAATAATGCGGCGAAATCTTGTCGACTCGTTTAAATGTCGAATGGAAGAGAACCTTCATTGCACCTTTGCCATACTTGTATTATACAAAATTTTATCGTAGCGTAGCACCAAGTCGCGCCCGAAAACCCGGCCTTGCCAGTTAAATTTGAACATTTTATTTTTTTCTTTTATAATAATTCCGACTCGATTTATTCTAAAAATTTTCCGGAGTAGTTAAATAAAACTGAATTTTGCGAATAAAAATTTAAATTTATAAGTAAAAATTTTCTGAACTAATTACAGATGCCGATCAGAAGGCGGCTTCTAGTTGCTATATCGGATAGAATGTGCTCGCTTAACAACACAACACGTTTATTGCCAATTTATCATCGCATGTTATGTACGATCTTGTATAAAATTGCTTATATTTGTAATACGTTGTGGCAGTAGAATCCGTTCATTACGGCGTTCGGTGGAAGTTTTTAAAAAAAAAAAGAAAAAGTTATTGAAAAACCAGTGTTAGTCCAACAATTTTTCCTGTTACAAATAGAACCGTCAGTTGTCATTTACTAACCATACTGCTTACAAATTCGAACGATTGCGATCCTACTATTATTATATTCACAAAGGTTCTTTTTTCCATTGAGCATTATGTTGTTTTACAGACATTATCACCATGATAAAATTTGGTGCTCGTTTGAGCCATTTATGCTTACATGGACAATCTGCGCCACAACACCTTCATAACGACAATAATAGAAGGGAAACTAGAGGGGAAGAGGAAACTAGGCAGACCTCGACTTAAATGGATACAACAGACAAAAATCAAACTGAAAATGGATTATAATAATATTAAGAACACAGCACAAGACAGGAAAAAATGGAAAAGGATAATAGGTTAAGCTACAAGACAAGAACAAGGCTCTTAAAAAGAAAAAGAAGAAGAAGGACAATCACAACTACGACTTTTTATTTCGTTTGCATTTTCCCCCTTTTTTTTTTTTTTTTATAGTCGGTATTTTCTTCCCTTTACTATACTTAAATTGCTTCTGGTCTTTCTTGTAATTTTCTCTTTCTCGTTAAATTCTACCTTTTTCTTCTTCTTCTTCATTTACGTGCCATGAACTGCAACAAAGGCCAGAGGCACGGAAAGTTAAGATTCTATAGTTGTGATTGGAGGTTAGTGGAGTTGGGATAAGCGAATAATTTCTTTATATTTATTTTATTGTTACTCTTAGGGAGTTCTTTCAAGGTAGACGGAAGGAAAACGTGGTGCGAGTGTGATTATATTTGCTGCAGTCTAATAGAATGTGTTGGACGGCGAGAACTGAGCAAACAGGTTTCACATATAGGTGGTAAGGATTTGTTCAGGAGGAATTGGTGAGTAATCCATGTGTGGCCAATGCGCAGTCGACACAGTGCTACTTTCACCTTTCGGCTTGGCCGGAACAACGATTGCCACAAGTTAGGGTCCTGTTTGATGGAACGAAGTTTATTCGACGTTGGGGTGTTGAGCCACGAGTCGAACCATTCCTTTGATAAGCTGCTGGTTATTTCCTGAACAGCGTCGTTGGCAGATATTCGGTTGTTCGTTACTTTCCATTTTTGAATTTTTTTAGATTTTTGATAAACGTTCAATTTCGACTAGCCCAAGTAAAAGGTAAAAAAAGTTCTTACTTAACAATTTTTTCGTACATTGTATATATTAGTATTAACGAATAAACGTCTTTGTTCTATTTTCTTCTGTAATTTTGTTATTATTATTATTATTATTATTATTATTATTATAGGGGTAATAGGAAGCACTGTGTGAAGTTAAAGCAAATGGTAAAGTATTAAGAGTTGAAGGAAATGAATATGAAATAGCTTGCCGTTTTAATAAGTATTTTTTAAATTCGGTTACAAATCTGATTAAAAGTGAGAATTTTGAAGCTAAATCTTTTACGATTAGTGCTTCGTCCCCAGGATCGTTTGGATTTATAGATTTCACAGAGAGTGAAGTTAATAATTAACTGATGTCATTACCAAATAAATCATCCTTTGGTTCTGATGGATCATCAATTACATTGATAAAAGAAAATTGGGAATTTTTTGTCAAACCGTTGACTTACTTATTTAATGAATCAGTAAAAACAGGTCTATTTCCAGACATCTTAAAATTAGGAATTACTACCCCTATATATAAAAGTGATGATAAAAGCAAGTTGGCAAATTATAGACCAATATGTATTTTACCAACTATATCGAAAATATTTGAAAAATGCGTTAAGTTAAGAATGATATCGTTCCTAGAGAAAAATAATTTTTTTAGTAGCAATCAATACGGATTTTTAAAAGGTAGGGGTGCTGATATTGCTTTGTTTAAACATATTGCATACATAACTGAAAGTCTTAAAACCGGAGATCCTGTATTGCCGTATATTTCGATTTTCGGAAAACGTTTGATATAGTTGATCATAATATTCTTTTGACCAAATTATACTCTTGCGGATTCCGAGATAGGATAAACGATTGGTTTAAATCTTACCTGACACAGAGAAAATATGTAACTAAAATTAATAAAGTACACAGTAATCATGTTTGCTAAAATTGCGGTGTCCCACAAGGAAGTATACTAGGTCCTATATTATTTTTAATATACATAAATGATATGTGCGATTTATGCACAACTGGAAAGATTTTTACATATGCAGATGACACGGTGATTGTTACCAGATCCCGTCATAGTCATACCCTACAACAAGTAGCCCAGAACGATGTTAATACTTTGTTGGATTGGTTTAAAAGAAATAGACTGATAGTGAATTTAAAGAAAACAATGATGATGATTTATAGTCATAAACCGCAATATAACTGGGATGACATCAATATTTATTTGCATAATAGTATAGCTATAACTAGAGTATACGATATTAAATATTTGGGTTTAACTATGGACTGTAAATTAATGTGGAATAAACATGTGGATTATTTAGAACCTAAATTGAGAAGATTAAATTACATTTTTTATTATTTAAACAGTATCTTTAAGGGGAACCGATTATATCGATTATACTTATCACTATATCAACTAGTTTTAACTTACGAATTGTTACCTTGGGGAAATGTTGTAAAGTACCACTTACAAAAACTGAATTATTTTCAACAGAGGATATATAATACAAGCTTATCAGTTTAAATAGTTTCAAAGGCATAGCAAAGAAGTTTTTGGATATCAGTAAATTGTATAGTATTCAGTTATTATCATTTTTACTTAAAAACAGTTCACAGTTTAAGTTCATAGTTAAGGAAGGAGTGACGAGGAGTTGTGGAAAAGAATTAGTAATGGAGCCTAAATTTATTAAATATCATTCCGGAAATCAATCGGTGTATATGGCCCCTAAACTTTATAATCAATTACCTGATTACCTAAAAAGCGACTTAAAAAACTATAAAAAAAAGGCACAAGTGTTTACTGGAGTATTTTAGCCATTTGATTTGGATTGTGGCAATTCAGATCCGTTATTCGTATTCCTAGCTAGTGTAACCAAATGAACCGAGTTGTTATAAATTTAAGTCGTATTTGTATAATATACATTACATTTTTGGAGATCTTATACAAAATTCCTTGGCCGCCTTTCGAAATTGTAAAGTGTAAGTTGTGGTTTACTTATTATTTCTACACGCGTATCACTTAAATTATTTGTTGTTTTTCTCTTTTTCCTTATTATTGTTTTCTTTTTACTATTATTATTATTATTATTATTATTATTAATAATTTTTTTTCCCTTTAACACATTCTTGTGTTATTCTTGTACAGAATGTAATAATATTAAAATATGTAAACAATGGCCAAACACAATTGATACATATATTCAAATATACAATTAAAATTTATAGCCAAAAATTATTTGGTCATTGTATGATCTTCCACTGTATTATTCTTTTTCTCTGTTTATTACCTTTGCTTCTTACTGTACTTATTTTACTTTATTGTATATTTACTCATCTTTAACTCTACATGGTTTTTATCTCTATTTTCAATTATTACCTTTTTACTTATTCCGCTATATAATAATAATCCCACTATTCGCGCAATTTCTGCGCATTTGTGATACATGCGTTTTTGCTATTATATTAACTTGTCTTTAGCAGTAAAAATAATTTGATGATGATGATTATTATTATTATTATTATTATTAATGAAACATATTAAAAAAAAAAAAAGAAAATAACCTGAAGTATCACATAAAGTTTTAAATTAGAGAAATTTAAGAGCAAATATTTACTTGTTCTTAAAATTAAATTATGCAATAGCACAAACAAGGCCAATTTTATTTCTTTAAAAATATAACCAATAGGTCCTGTTGAAATTTTATTTTTGGAGTACTTTGTAAATTAAATTTTTCGATACTCTTTTGCGGTGTATAATTATCTTTTCCTTAAAATGTCATATAGGTATTCTGCATGAAAAACTGTTTTTAACGAACAGCGAAAACTCATAATCTAGTCCCATCAAATTTTTATGCCAAAATTTTAATCCTTTTTTAAAACGTTAAAAAGCATTGGTCACATTCACAGTAATATGAATTATATAGAGAATTTCGAAAATACCTGTTAACGTTTTTTCTTTTCTCATTCATTATACTCCTCCACAAGAGTACACTCGATAGGGTGAATGTTACAACCGTCGAAGACGGACCTATATTTCAATATAATTTTTCTGTGATGCTTAGAATACACGCCAATTGTATAGTACTACGTCCGAAAAATGTTTGTTTCAGGGTGTAATCAACACTGTGATCTTGGTCGTCGCCTTTCGATTTCCTCCTTAAGTAAAGTTTCCCTCTATATACTGTTTCGAAGAAATATATATCCGTTTGTGACAAGTTTGCTATGGGCAACAGGTTTGTTATCATCGATGTACCGTTGAGTACTAACTCGTTCATGTGTAAGCTCATAATGTAGTTTTCATCGAGGCTGTTTAAACGGTGCGTGAATGTAACTTTTATTAACAGTAGCACTCATCTTGAAGTAAAGTAAGTTTCATGGACCCTTGATAAGGGGTACCGCGAATAATTAAACTTTTCATAATTTACCAAGCCTGATGGGTCTGAAGAAAATACTCGAGGGGGGGGGGGGGGTTCTACTTGGGATCCGCCTGTATTTTTTCAGATAACTTCTCCGGTATAACCAATATTCCAGATCAGGTTTACACCATTGGGATAGTGGCTCGGATTCGAAATGAGACAACTGCCGAAAACCCATGATACTTCCGTAGGGTCACAAAATTCAAACGTGTTAATATCACTTTGAATTCTTAATAATATGAACAGAGTTAGTTATTTTTTTGTTTTTGTTTTTCCTTTTCTTCCAATTTAAACCCTGATCAGACTATACAATGGGCTTTCCGATGGTGACTCACACTAACTATATTCAAAAACCCCGAAATGTACGCTATGACTTTTAATGATCTTACTTCGGTGTTTTGAATGCAAGGAACCAGTGCCCAAGCTGCGCTTGCTTGAACCTTACTGGACGAACTTCTTAGTAACGACCACAACAGTCGTATGCCATCGTTTGCTACAATCTGATTGATGCACTGTTCATTTTCGGCACATTCGGCTAGTATGCGTGTTACATTTTCCAGCAGATACTCCGAAGTGTAATTTAGCAGTGCCACCAACAGCGGAATTCCGTCTAACGTAGCTATAGCTTCTCTGTTGTGTGATAATTTTGCGCATTCTGCTAACGCACCGATAACGTTTATTAGCACCTGCGCAATATGCATGAAATATAATATTACATGGTACCGAGGAAGATAACGCTGAAAATATTTTTACCGAGCAATATATATTTCGGTACGTTATGACGGCTCTTCGTTACTGCGGTGAATCATCTAGAAGTAGTCCTATTTTTCTGGTTTATTAAAAGCAAACCGCTTATTATGGTATAAAAAATAGCGAATTTATTTGCAATGGCGATTGAAAATAGGTCAAGGTATAATACTTTTCTATCGTGAAGAAACACGTATTTATTTAGTCGAAGGGGAAGAAATTGACGAAGAAAAAAAGACACGAAGAAATCAGTTTGTTGCAGATCAAATTTCGAAGTCATAAAAGAAAAGGCCGGTTCTTACCTGCCTCGCTGTAACAGTTTTAGCTGAAACCGAAAAACAAAAAAAAAAAAAATGCTATTTTTATACAGTTTAATTTTCGCGAAAACAATTTCCCTTTTTGGTCGCCAAAGTGTCAGGATTCGACTTTGCACCGCATCGCGCATCTTTCCGTATCCGGAAAAATACTATAATTTTATTCAATTAATTATATGTATTCCATTGTTAATAGCTTTTTCTTTTTCTCGCCCTTGGCTTTGACCCAACCGCTTAAATATGTCGGTGAATTCGATTGTGAAGCGATAGGCGATGAAAAGAACAATCTGAGTGATGGAATTATTGATGGAGATGGGGAGGAAAGGATAAAGGAAGCACTGTAAGGATGTGGAAGGGCAAGAGCCAAGATTTTCTTCGAATACAGAGGAGAACGTTCGTGAAGTGATTTGCCACGCATTGAAAAGGAGAATCGGAGTTGCCGAGGGGACAGAAAGGAAAAGGAGATAAGCGAAAAACGAGGAGAAGAGATCGTTTATTCGTCTAATAATCGTGTTAATAACGAAAGGTGATGTTGATAAGTGTGAATGATAATGTTATCTCGGCATACTTTCTCAAAGATGAAAAGCGGATTATTTCCTCCTCAGAACTATATACGATTTTTACGAGTAGACTGATATTAAAATTCAAATGCATTATAAGCGGAGCAAACGGGAAGGTTGGAAAACGTTTTATTTAAATATCGGAAATTCGGCATTGCTGGAGAAAGACGGAAGTACATGTCTGTTGATGGAAAAATACAACCAAAACAATTTTTAGAACGAATACGTTTATTACGAATTACCGAGAAACGCAATTGCGCTAATTGAGAACACATTTTTTCCAGTTTCGTTAATAATTTAACAACGAGAAAAAGTAGCGTATAGTTAAGAAAAAATTTCAATAGAGCTTTTAATCTGACCGAATAATATTTTACATTTTAATTGTATTGCTTTTTCTAAAAACGGTCGCTACATCGTATTTATTAATTTTAAACCGTGTAGATGCAGTAAAAATTGGTAAAAACAATTATTTTAATATATTCACGTTTATGTGTAAATTTAGTGCATTCGTAACTAGAAAATGACGGTTTGATTTCGCAGATGGATAATAAAATAAATTCATTTGCGGGTTCTAAGAAACGAGTCTCTTTTGATACCCATTAGAAAGACCGCTCATTTCATCGGGTTAGCACAGAAAATAAAATGAAACCCTCTATAGCTACCTCTTCGTTTTCGTATCGCAATAGCCCGATAAGTATCGGAACCAGCTCCAGTTCGTCTAATCTTCTGATATTTTCTTTGTTGGTAGCACACTTCCAAATAGCCCCGGTCGCCGCCGATAGTAATATTTTATTTTTCTTGCTGCTTTCGTCGTTCAGCAGAGCAACGAGCGGATCCAAACCTCCGTACTGTCGTACTAGATTGCTGGTTAGTTCGTTTTCGGCGCACTAAACAATATCACCGCATTATATCGCATCAGAATTTCTCTATTAAACACTGCGAGTAGACAGGGGAGAGGGATAAAACAAAAAGAATCGAAAAAATGAATCAGAAATACTTTAAATATGGCGTATGCACAGTGCGTCTTAATTTCGTCGTTTTTGCTGAATAAATATTTCACGATATTTTCAATCATTCCTTGTTTTTGTATGGCTATCTGAAATTCCATCTGAAACACGCAAAGCAACAAAAATATCACAATAATTATATTCGTACGATCACTATTTTAACGTGACAGAGGAGGCTACTACCTTACTTTCAGGATTACACTTTAAATGCGACATTCTTTTTATTAGTCTGTTTTTTTCGTTTTTGTATAATTTTTCTAAGAATCCCGCTAGGACATTGTTACTCGTTTGCATTTCAGTTCAGATAATAACAATAAATCGACAATATGAGTAAATAAATAAATAAAGCCTGTATTTCCTAAATATCGGTCCGTGATCTCTAAATATACAATGAAATTAATGCTCTAATTACAAACACTTTAAAAAACTAAATTCTATAAACTACCAACAGCATAAAAATATACATACAAAAGCTTTTCAGTCACCAGTAGTAAGCGTGGGTAACTTCGGTATATCCTGGGAAATATATCCACGTTCGGACGCAGCCGGATATATCTTCGACGATGTGATTTAATATGTATCTCAACTTCGGAAGATGTCAAATAAATGTCATTCCCCGGACACATTTACCTAGCTACGCGCACAACTGTCAAAATTTGCTGTTACTGTTTCACGGGATGGCGTCTGCTCATAGAATGCAGTATAGGAGGTAGTAGTGATGGTATGATTTAACATTTTCAGATCTGAATGAGTTACGTGATTCATGAATCTAAAACTGGCTATTATTTAACCCGGTACGAACTAGCTATTTTATAAAAAAAAAAAGTGCACAGCAGTCCTGTCTAGCTAACTTCTAAGGTGACGACGTATTTAGTTCCTGCGCGAAGCTAAACAACTGGCGCCGAATGTGCGAAAAGTTTATCACCCGCTGTCGGTAAATCGGAATTGCGTGAAGAAAATGTGCATCGAGTTCAAAGACGTTCTGTTGCTTTGCTCGTTCCGAGTGCTAGGCGGAGTTGGAGTTGAATGTGCAGCCGAAAATGATTTCGATTGTACGCACTGGATACGAAATAGATAACTCGATCGGATTTGGAGTTGAGAAGCGGATATGTGTACACAATCGGAAATAATACATATATGTATGTATGTTCCCAACGTTAGGATTCTGTTCCGAGTGTTCATGTTACAAAACATTTATAGCTCTTATTTTATCTACTTGTTTACGATAAAATATTATTCGGGCACGGCGAGACTGTCCTCACCGTCACTAAATAATGGAGTTGAACTCCGTTATCGACCTTTCGTCACATCAAGTTAATTATCACCCAACAGCAACAGCAACAGCAGCAATAACCGATGATAACCATTCAGGTAACAAAAATATAATTAATAAATCACCGAACAAATCGTCGAGTAACCGTTTAACATATGCAGAGAGAGAACTAAAAGCAAAATCGAACCATTAACAGACTTTACTCATCCTACAGAAGAACAAGGAATCATTTTTGACCATGTAAGTGATTATAAATCTATCCAATACTTATACGCTTTGAAAGATCTAGTTAAAGGCGAAAAAAATATATTATAGCTGCCTCAAAAATAAGTCGGCAAAGAATTGTAATTTTTCTTAAAAATAAACAACTCGTTGATGAATTCGTAAAAAATCATGGAGGTATCACGATTAACTCCAACTTCATTAAGGCAAAAAAACTGAAACCAACTTCGCATAAAATTATCCTATCCAACGTCTCACCAACCGTACCAAATGAAGCACTCCAGCAAGTTTTGCAAAACAAATTAGGAATACATTTAGTATCGAAAATTTCAATGCTTAGAATGAATCCCGCAGACGAACTTTTTTCTCACGTAATAAGCTAGAGGCGACAACTATATACAAATACAGATATTAATTAATTATCAATTCCAGGTTCCTTCGTATTCGTCCAAAATGGCAAAACGCACCGTATTTTTATCACACGAGACGAGTTCACCTGCTTTAAATGTGGCCTTCAGGGACATAAAGCCGATGATTGCGAAATAGATACACTCGAAAACTTCCACCCTGAAACGAATCAAAATATCGACGAATACACTCATAACTTTCCAGAACTCGAACACTAATAAACCTACTTACCACCAAATAGTTAATTCACCATTAACAAGTCAGCAAACAGAACTGGAAAATAAAAACGCTCCCGATTCACAAGCCCCCACAGATGAAGAAATAACTGCTCCAAACATTTTCCTTCCGGACCTCAATCAGCGTACAAGAACAGAAATAACGAAGCGCCCACTTACAGACACATCAACATCAAGCTCCCAGTATTCAGATATAAGCAGTAAACAACTGCTAATTGAAAATAAAAAGTCGAAGAAAAAGAGGGCAAAGAGATCACCAAAAATCTCAGAATCAGAACTAGTAGAAGACATATTCCCTCCACTCAGTGAAGTTGATGAAACCCGGGACTTCAAAACATCTCAAACCCCGACGCTGAAGGAGATTTTTAAACCATTGCAAAACTTATTCCGAGACAATGAAACCAAATACCCACTATCACTAATAAATTTTATGCTCTTTATAGACATGTACAATGGAAGCAAATCAGTAATAGAAAATGCTAAGGAGTTCACTGATGATTTACCAGGTCTATTAAACATGATGACTGAATCGTACCCGTTTTTACAACACAAAGGTACAAAAAACCGGTTCACGAGAATCATACGCACTCTAGAACAAGAGACACAAATAACACTGCTCGACGGAATTGTATCACAAATTACTATTTTTACTATTTAATGAGTAACCACATAATCCTACAGTGGAATATAAACGGATTATCGCTGCACTACGTAGAACTACAACAACTTGTCACCCTAAAACAACCAAAAATCATTGCCTTGCAAGAGACCCATTTAAAACCATATCGAAGTTTTAGCTTACGAGAATACCAAACATTTCGCTTAGACGGCTCCAGCCGCCTTGTTGCAGCGGGTGGAGTATCAATTCTAATTCATAGCTCCATCTCCTGTTATCAGGAAGTAAATATTAATACAGAATTGCAAGTTATAGCAGTAACAGTAAAGCTCTCTTCAAAAATACATGCACCGAAAATCACTATATGCAACATTTATCTCCCCCCAATTTTTTATCATTAAGCAGAGATCACTTACAAACAATCGTTAAGCAACTCACAAAACCATATATAATCCTAGGTGACTTCAATGCTCATAACAAAACATGGGACTCAACATACAATTCTAAAAGAGGATGCTTAATCGAAAAATTATTTCTATTCGACGAACAACTACTCTTATTAAACCTCAAAAAACATCCAACTCACTTTAACGCGGCATCTAAAACTATGTCCACGTTAGACCTAGTCTTCGCTTCAGCATCTTTAGGTGGAAGATTTAAAACAGAAGTCCATCACGATCTATGCGACAGTGATCATTTTCCAATAATCACCTCATCACTTGGCAATCTTACCACAAATCCTCAAACTTTTCCATCGAAATGGAGAATAGAAGATGCTAACTGGGAAATATTTAAAAGTGATACGGAGATCACTTTCGATCACAAAGAAGAATTGAGAACTTTACATGTTTCATCCTATCTGCCGCAACGAAGTCAATCCCAAAGACATCAGGAAAAATACGTCAAAAATCTGTTCCGTGGTGGTCAAAAGATTTACATTTGGCTATACGGAAACGGAGAAAAGCATTTCGTAAGTTCCGCAGATCAAAGTTAAAAGAAGACTTTGAAGCATTTAAAAAGCAAAGAGCTGAAACACGACAAGCAATTAGAAAAGCCAAAACGGAAAGCTGGAATAAATTTATTTCTGAGATAAGCTTCAAAAGTTCGTTAAAATCAGCATGGGCAAATGTTCAAAAAATACAGGGTCGGAAACAATTATCTCCAATAACTTCGATAGACGACAACGACACGACAATCGAAGAACCTATCCATATTGCAAACAGGTTCGCGGAATACTTCGCTTCGATATCATCTGATCATAACTACTCACAACAGTTTTTGAATATCAAAAATAATGCAGAAAAAACTTCAATCCCTTTCAATAATAATAACGAAGAAGAGTATAATATAAATCTGACATGACAAGAACTAACGTCATGCATTAATAGCCACATTCATAATACGGCTCCCGGACCAGACAATATCCACCCACTAATGGTAAAGCATCTATACTTTACAGCACTAGAGTATCTTTTAGAAATCTACAACAAAGCTTTTAAAAATTCGATATTCCCTGCTTGCCGGAAAATCGCTATCATAATCCCCATCCCCAAATCGAATACGAACTCCTCTATTAACAACTATAGACCAATAGCACTCACAAGCCTACTGGGTAAAATATTAGAACAATTGTTAAACAAAAGGCTCTCATGGACACTTGAAACCAACAAGATACTATCTATCCACCAATATGGTTTTAGACAGCAACGATCAACACAGCTAGCGGTAAATGATCTTGTCATGAATGTAAAAAGATCATTCATAAATTCGAATTCCACAGTCGCAGTTTTCTTCGATTTTTCTAAGGCTTATGACCGTGTATGGCGGTACCTCATCCTCAAAAATCTACATCAAATCGGAATAGATGGTAATTTAGCAAACATAATCAAAAATTTCCTTACTGATAGAAAGATTCGCGTTCGAATAGGCAACATTCTATCAGAGGAAAGAACAATCTCCAACGGGGTACCTCAAGGATCACCCTTGGGTGCTACTTTATTCCTGCTTGCGCTAAACAATATTACTTCGGTTGTCGAGAAGCCAGTTTCTATCAGAATGTTCGCCGATGATGTTAGCATATCGCTTCAAGCATCGTCGCTTGAAATCGCTAAACAAATAATACAGCCAACGATAAACAACTTCAACACCTGGAGTCACGACCATGGTTTTCTAATATCCGCCGAGAAAACAAACTACATAATCTTCTCAAATAACAAAAGAAAACAACAAAATATAGTTTTGACACTGCGTTCCAAATCAATCCCAGAAGTACAAACAGTCAAGTTTTTAGGAATCCTGCTTGATAAAAAGCTATCATGGAAGGACCATATAACGTACGAAATGCATCCGCTCTCTAGGAATTCTCAAGTTACTCAACCATTCTGATGTAGGATGCAGTAGAAAAACACTGTTACATTTATATCGATCCCTCATCCGAACAAAATTGGACTATGGCGCTCAATTTTATAATTCAGCAAGCCGCACAACCTTAGGAAAACTAAATTGCATTCATCATCAAGGCATTAGATTAGCGACAGGAGCGTTCAGAACCACACCTACGACAAGCCTCTGTGTAGAAGCTAACGAACCTCCCCCCTCAAATATCGAAGAATGATCCAAACTGCAAATTTCCTAATCGCCGCAGCAGCTATACCAGATTTACCAACAGGAAATCTTCTATTTAACAACTATTATCGAAATAAGTACAAATCAACCCATAAGGAAGATCACCATATTGCATTCAAATTCGAGGAAAATATCCGAATCTCCTATACCCCGAAAACATACCGCTAGCTTCCCCAGATCGCCGTACGTCCTGCACCATGGTCGAAACCGACAATCCAAATCATCGACGAGCTGTTAAAGTTATCAAACAACTCCGCAAGTACCGTAGACATGCAGTCAAAATTAAATAGTATTTTAGGACGATATCCAAACAGTGTACACTGTTACACCGATGGATCAGCAATGGCAGCCGGAGCAGCTTTCTTCATTCCTAATACAATAAGCAAAGCTGTAAAACTACCGTCGTGGAGCTCAGCTAAAACTGCAGAACTATATGCAATATACCTTGCATTGCAAGAAATATCGCGAATACATACAGAGCACCAGTTCGTAATACTAACTGACTCGGCTAGCGCCCTTGCAAATATTCAATTAATATATAACACCAACCCGATAGTGCAAAGAATCCAAAAAATAATAACAGAATTACTTTCCAATGGACTGGATATTCTATTCGTATGGATCCCAAGTCATAAAGGAATAAAGGGTAACGAAATCGCAGATAAATTAGCAAAGAGATTGAATTCGCTGTCCCTGGATACTAATACCGAAACCATAATAACCACAGATGATCTAAAGAAAACATACAAAGAGAAAATTATAAATTTGTGGAATGCAGAATGGAGTTCGACCTCATCCACAAACCATCTCAGAAGCATAAAAGAAAAGATCGAGGAATGGGAATCATCTGATCGAAAATCACGAAAAGAAGAAATAATTTTAACTAGATTAAGACTCGGCCATACCAATGTAACCCATTCATACCTTTTCAATAACACACCACCTCCATCCTGTCCCTTTTGTAACACTCCTCAGCTTACTCTTCGACATATCCTAACAAATTGCAACAATTTATCCGAATCACGCCAAAAATTTAATCTGTCCCCAAACCTATCCCATTTACTACGTAATAATAGTTCATATATAAATGACCTCTTCCTATTCCTCAAAAAATGTAATTTATATTATACTTTATAATTAACAACATAAGCGCGGCTTGATAACCTCATTGTTGCGTTAAAGTCGCATAATAAAAAAAAAAAAAAAAAAAAAAAACTGCTCTAGCGGAGTTGATCTGTGCATCTCTAGTCACTAGTGAAATTCATAATTTGCTGGGTTTCCTTTAAATCATTTTATCGGAACTCGGTCTCGGCGCCAAACGCGTCCGCCGCGCTTAAAATCGTTTGTCCATCTGATCGTTTGTCTACCTGTCTTTTGCAGTAGATCGAGATCTATTTGATCATCTAAATCATTCTGACGGATCATACGATAACATTCCATTTTACGTTCAAAGTTAGCAACAGCATAATTACCCACGCAAACGGCTTGGATAGCTAAATCTGCAAAGTCTGATGATGATGGGAAAGATAAACATTCTTTTTCTTCAACAAATATGCAAATACGGTTGCGTCAAATATTTCAGATACGCAGAACTCGTATCATCTTTTCGAAAACAAAATTAATTGCACATAAAATAAACTAACCTGCAAATTTAACACGAGCATGACGCACCTATTTCATAAAACTCATCCGCTATGCCACCGAATTTAACGTAAAATATAGATATTTCTTGAAACACAAATTTAATCACCAGAGCTCAGTTTGCTTTTCCGATAAGGTGAAATCTAGACAAACTATTTTCCTTCTAATTTGATTTTCCTTCTAATTTGATTTTCCTTCAGAAGACCAAGGTGTTTTATTTTTACATGCTGAAAATCTCTTTAGACGATTTTAGTGCCCTTGAAAATCTAGTAGGAGGCCTAAAAAAAATAATTGTATGCTCCAAAATCAGTAATAATCGAGTACTCATTTTCTTAAAGTCGAAAAATATCACACATAATCTCTTCAATAACGGAGCCACTATTACCAAAAACAATAATATAATTACCGGCCAAAGATTAGAGAACTTTACTCGAATGTACTGTCTAATGTATCGCCAACTCTGTTTCAAACTGCGTTGTTAAAAAGTCTATCTTGAGGGATTGCGAAAGTATGATCCGGAGACGCATAATTAGTCGTAGGAGGCAGTTATAAAAGTGTTAATTTTTTAGCCCTACTAACGGTTCATAATAAACGAGAACAGGGAATATTCATTCAGGCAGTCGTGTAGAATGTGCTGTTTACTGCCCTGTTTGCTTAATTAGCAGACAATAGTTTTCAGATGTGCAAACTTAACTGGAAAAAAAATACTAAACGTTAATCTTCGCCATAAAAAGCTCAGAATTTCGACGATCTATTCAAAAGCTGGCCATAAATCTAATTCGAATAATTAATCTTTTATTAATGCGTTTATTTACCTTTATTACTGTTTAGTCTTCGCGGAGGATAATTGTTTATATCTTTTAATAACTGGCCATATAAACACTTGACAAGATAAACTATTTTTATCCATATATGTATGATATATTCGTATTTATTTTATATTTTTTCCATTGATATTTTGAAACGGTCTTTTTCGGCACTTGTCGAATTTTATAATGTATCCAATATTTTTTACAGTTGATAAAAGTCATACAAAAGCCATTATCCGATTAGTATCCACTTACCTCGCTGTGAGAATTTTTATGTATTACGATTGCTACCATTGTTCGCCCGGTTGCATAACCGGAGTACTGTTATTATTATTGATAAAACATCTATCGCCTTTCCAATGTGCTTCTGATATTTCTACACAGCGGTCCATTCTAATAGTACACGTCTAACAATCCTTCTTTATTAAAGTCGCGTACGTTGCAACTCTTGTAGGATTACAAATTTTAATTCCGGTAGCGTAGTATTCACGCAGTGCTTGGCTTAATTTGACATGCCCAGACTTGTAAACCCGTTAGCTTGATCGCAAAACCTCAGGTCTCCCGGTGGTTTCCCGTTACTTCTCAACGAATTTTCTGTCAGAGTTTACTCCGTCTAAAGGACGACCTCTTTTTGAGGTACCGAATATTCATTCGGCTATTCAACTTAAGCTGTGTAGTTTATCGGCCGAGTTAGTTATTGCACAATGCTTAACGGAATTTATTAGTAGGCACCCCCGCTAACAAGTGAATTAAATCAGAGTTACGCTGTAGTTGCATTTTAGCTTTTCTGATCAAAGTGAAGTTTTCTGAAAAGAAAATTATCAATTAGTATGACGACTTTTGTTTCGATTCGCTGTCGTTTTAATTAACGTCTTGCAACGGTCGTTGATTACGTATGCCCCTCTAGTTAACCTGTATTCCGCACGCATATATTATATATATATGTATATATGTTTTTTAATATATGTTTATATACATAAATTATTTTCAAAGGAAAAATACAATTCCAAAATTATTTCAAACGGGACTGTATGTAATAAAAACAAACCTGAGACGCGCACTGAGTAATTGTCCCCAGCACCGGCACAACGATATCTTCGTGGCATGATCGTAAAAGTTGGCTGAACAATTTTGTCGTTGAATCTAATTTACTAATTTCAATTTTGCTTTTGCCGGATCTTGAAACTGACCATAAAGCGTTGCAGCATGTATGCACCACTTGCAGTTTGCGTAAATTTTCTAAATCCAAATTTTCTTTTTTCGTAGTCAGCAGCGATTCTGGTGCATCGAGCAGTTCTATCTTACCTCCGGTTTTAAACAAAAAAGACAATCATCGCTAATGCAAACGAAATAAGATGCTCTACTCGTATTCGCGCTAGACTTATGTTCTATCGAATGGTTCTAATTAGTTTAGAAATATTTATTAAAACTAATCGCACAATATTTCTATTATTTTAATATACTGGTAATTTTTGTTTTAAATTTAAAATCAGTTTTTAAATTGTTTATGGCGAGATCCCGCGAGGGGTGCAAAAAAGGAGCCCACGACGATGTTTCATATTAATGCCGTTTTCGATGCCATCAAATAGCTTCGTGATATAATGGACTGAGAAGAAATTTAAATTTATTACATTTTTTTTTACGCTTGTCTCCGGTATTCTGGCGACTCGGCCTTTTTCTTTCTTTCATAAATCTACATTTCACATAATTATGTATTACTATGTTTTATTAAAGTGTTTTGCCTACTATACCAGAGGTATCATAGGTTTTCAGGAGTTATTTCGTTTCGGATTCAAGTCGCACTCAGATAAATACCTAATCTGAAATTGAATTGGGTACCAAAGAATCTCAGGAAAGAAAGGTTGATCCTAAGTAGAAAGGAACTGGTCCTACTATTCTCTTCAGATCCATTAAACCCTTAAGTACATTGTGAGAAGCTATTTATTAAACTAAATTTAAATTATTGCGTTCTGAACATAATTTCAATATATATTATATATAGGTAGTATATACGGTATATGTATTGTTACATTTTGCACATAATGCATTTTCGCGTGACGAATTTTTGCATCATGAATTTTACTAACTGTAATGATGTCACCTTAAGAGCATATCATGTTAAATGTAAAAAGGTATTTGCAAAATTCCATAATTTCTACTATTTCGATTTATTTTTTTTTATACGGAATGGCACTAACTCTGCATCTAGTAAATACTCAAAAATTTGTTTTGTGAACTAATGCGGATAATTTTGAGAAATTTATTGCACCTATTGTTTGTCTAGAGCTTTTTACCCTCCTATTACTGATATTCTCGTTGTAGCTACTGTGGCGGAAATATCCGCAAATTGACGAATCTTTGTTGCCCTCTACAATTTAATTTTGTCAAGGTGTGTGATATGTATTTTATAAGAAACTGGCCAAAATATTATGATGTAACAATTTTTCGAATAAATCTGTAGTGAATATGTTGAGATTTCTAACAATTCTTAATGAGCTTCGAATGATTTCACATAAAGTTTCTAATGTATACAAAAAAAAAACAAAAAAAAAAAAAAACGAATATCTTCAACATTTACTGAGAAAAATGAAAGTGTCTGCAGTTTGTGCGATTACAAAAAGAAAAGGATGACCGTGCAACACTGCTCATGCGGAAAATTGATTTACGGAAAACATCAATTAAAAATATATCCCGGTTGTGAAAAATAGACTAATTGCAGTTATTTGTTATGACCTCGATAATTAGCAGAGCATTTGAAGGAAAGAAATACTATTCAGCGGTATTTTTAAATGCCACCGGCGCATTCGACAAAGTAACAAGGAGCCATTTGGTTTCGAAATAATCCCGAAATTGCGTTTGTGTTGTGAAATAAATCAATTTTGTGAAAATGTTAAAAATAATATTTTTATAAATGTATAGTTATAAATAAATATATATATATATACATGAAAACAATTATAATATGTGTATAGCGACTATAATGAAAGAGAAATATTATAAGAAATTTTTTTTTAAAAAATTGAAAGCTTCACTATCATAAAAACGAAGAAAATTCAATGTTACCTATCGTATTATCATAAATCTCATAAATTTCGGAAATGTTTCGAAACGAAACGGCTCCTCTTTGGAAGCATTTTAGATGCTCTGCCTGGCAGTCGTAGCTAATTTTTGCGATTAACCCTTTGTGCCGCACTTTGTCACTATATTCCAATGAAAAGCCTTTGGTTTCGAAATATTCGTAGTGAAGTTGAAATTAGAAATCCGATCAAGTTTTTTATGGTGTCAGATCGATCTCACTTTACATTGGATACGGTAAATAAGGTACAAATGCATCTGTTGTTTTCCGAAAGTAATTTTTATAACGGTAAATTTATTGCTTTTAAAAATACTTCCTTGTTAAGTCTTCTGTTGACCACTGGTAATTGAAATTGGCACTATTATATGTGTTCAGTTAAGATATGAGAAGTCGTATTGGGAAAATTAAACATAATTCGCTGACGGGGCAATTTTAAATCTATATTAAAAATTATGTTGTTGCCAGTGAGATGAGCTGTACGATAAAAAAATTTGGTATCTTACATATATCGGCCGTATTCTATTTAATATATTTCGAAATGTTATATGTAATTTCAATTACCCCTTATCGATAGTGATTTAATAATCTTTTTATCAATAGTGATTTAATAATCTTTTAAATTTACTTATGGTGGAGGTTTTATGGTCATAAGTAAATTTACCATTTTTATACTAAAGTCAAGTGAAAAGGAGTGATATTATTTTTAAGACAAAATAAATTTAAGTATTTACGACTATCAAACTGAAGTGTGGGATAACTTCAGCGGGAACCACTAAAAATAGCTTATTGTTTTTTAATTAATTTAATGGCTACCTACTGTTATAACTTTTTAATATTTTTCGAAATCTTTCAGGTTTAATTATATATGCGTAAATATAATGCTATTCTTTGTATTAAGTTTGGTAAAATTACTGATTTATATAAAATAATCCTTTTATTATAATGCATTTCACTGATATTGTTATAAACTTTATTAAAGATAAATCAAAATTTAAATAAACTTATTTGTAATACTACTAAAATGGTTGTAAAATTTGAATTTATTATCAATTAGCATAGCTGAGTATTTAACAGATGATATCGCATTTATATTTAATCTATTTTCCGTTAAATTTAAGTGTCCGCTACGAAATTTAGGGTTAAATAGCATGTAGTTTGTTTTTGGTACGTTAATTCTTAAATTGTAATTTTTTAATGTTGCGGCACGTGTTCAGTATTTTATCACTGAGATTTATTTTAGAATTATCCGCTACAATCGCTGTGACATAATCAACGCCAACGTTATTAGTTTACAGTGCTGAGGTAAAATGATAAAGTCTAGAAAAAACTATATTCCAGAGATACGGTTCCAGTACAGATAACGATCTCGACACCATAATGGGATATTTCTGGTTACGGGTTATTGATGAAGGTAAATCTGTTACGAAAGTATATTGTCTTGATATGATAATTCCAAGTTAGATAGCGGTACAGTAAGTTTATTTAAATTAATACTTATTCCGATTTAAAATATAATCAAAAGCCCGAGATTCAATTTTAAAAGTTACAAAAAAAATAAAATGCTTTTTTACAAAAAATAAATACCGACTTCAAGGTTTATTATAAAAATTTAAAAATGCACTAAAAAGTAAAAAATAATTACTCCCGATAAAATATATATATCAGAGTGATATAACTTAAGGTGATATCGTAATTCTTATACAACATTAATTCTTTGGAGTTGGAATTAAATTCATGTTAGGAACAATTTAATCAACATTTAATGCAGTTTTTAATTATTCTTTTAATATGAATTTGATGCCAACTCCAAAAAATTAATGTTGTATAAGAATTACGATATCACCTTAAGTTATATCACTCTGATATATATATTTTATCGGGAGTAATTATTTTTTACTTTTTAGTGCATTTTTAAATTTTTATAATAAACCTTGAAGTCGGTATTTATTTTTTGTAAAAAAGCATTTTATTTTTTACTTTTTAGTGCATTTTTATTCAATTAAATTAAAACATTTATTTCCACGGTAAAAACACCAAAAGCTACATTTCCATGGTAATTTGGCAAATTTATAGTATTTTAAGTCAAAAATCTAATCCGACGGTGAAAACAATCATGAATGAAA
Organism: Icerya purchasi; assembly: GCA_039619475.1. Classification (NCBI taxonomy): domain Eukaryota; kingdom Metazoa; phylum Arthropoda; class Insecta; order Hemiptera; family Monophlebidae; genus Icerya; species Icerya purchasi. The sequence continues at coordinate 233,576,021 of CM077116.1, forward strand.
AGCATCCAAAAAGCTTCAATCTCCCGCATTATTAAGGATAACTCAAAAACTATCGGTCGGACCTTGATCAAATTTAAATGGGACCACATGACAAACGCCACCTTTCAAATAAAAGAAGAATCATCAAAATCGGTTCATCTAGAAGAAAGTTCTGTGGTAACACACATAAAAAAAAAAAAAAAAAAAAAAAAAAAAAAATACAGTCGAATTGAATACCTCCTCCTTTTTTGAAGTCGGTTAAAAAAATAAAAACAAAAGGAAAACGAAAAAGCTCCAGAAAAAACTAAACAACCAAATAATACAACGAAAGGTAGTTCCGAAATAGACTTATAACGGATCGAAATACAAGTTAGGAAGTAGAAAATTAATAAAAGAAAAAATGAATCAAAAGAACAAAATCCTACGAAGAAACATAAAGAAAATAAAAGAACAAGTAAAAACGAACGAAAAGCAGAGCAAAAATAACTAAAAAAGACAAAATATAAATTGTAAAATGAATTATTTAAAACGATCAATGTAATAACAGTAACCAAACTTTATCAAAACGCAGATAAAATCGCTTTCAAACGATAACTACACGAACCTACTAATTATCGAATATTTTGAATAACGCAATTCAAATAAGAAAACAAATAAAATAAAAGGAATAACCTTATCTCGAAAAAAAAAAGTAAATATAATTAAATATATATATATAAAAGAAAGTCTGGTTAGTTACACCATTTACTATATAACTCAAGAGCGGCTGGATCGATTCTTATAATTTTTGATTTGTTGGATTTGTCTCGACTCCGAATAGCAGAATACGAAATTTAAAACAAAATTTATGAAGAAAATTCATTTTTTTTTTTGCTGTTTTTGTCCTAAAAGGGGGGTTTAAATAATTTTTTAACCGTAATTTTTGGATTTTATGAAAGAGCTTCTGTGTTTCGTTTTATATTTTGAATTTCACTTTTTAATAGGGTATCTGGTGATGAGTCATGAATTTTTTTAAGGATGATTTTTTAGGTCGTTCTAAATTCGATATTATATATTTTAGACGGTTTCTTGTCGCCCAGGGTAATCGCTCAGATTAAAGTTGTAAATTGTCATTGTTAGAAGTTTAATTGTAATTTATAATCCAGTTCTGATAAATCAAACCGTTTCCGACCGCTTGTATAATTGAATATTTTTGTCGTTTGTGAACCATCTTATTGGGTTATACTGATTTTTGTTATTAATTCGAATAATGCCTTGCCGTTACGTGTAATTAAAATACTTTTCATTTTGATTTTTGTACATTTACTGAACTTACTTCATTTTGAGTATTAATTTTATCTTAATAAAAAACTGAACTTAATTCAGCTAATAAGTTAACACAGCATTTATTTTCTGAATGGGTTACGACGGGTCAGCTAGTACAATATACAAACTGACAAAACAAAATAAGAATTACTAATAATAAATGTTCCGAAATTATATGAAGTAATGCAGTACGGTCAGCAGCTTTTTTCTATTTCATTAAATTTTTATTAAGTTCGCACGCTGTTTTTAACCGCATGACTATCGCACCTGCCTAGTTTGTTTGTAATTAATCAGTATTTGTTTCAGTTGGACAGAGTCACTGGACAGCACTGTTCCATCGGAGTCATTAGAACATTAATGATTGGCCACTGTCCGAGTATATGATTGAGCTCTGGTGGAACTGGTTTTAAACAAAAGGGACATGCTACAGGACGTCCAAAGTCATAATCGTGTGATCCGGAAGTCAGGATCGAAAATTCACCCTGTATCATTTCAAATGGAGACCAGCACGGTTCTTTGTTTTGTTTAATGGCTATCAGCCACATTAACTGCGATAGCCAAAGCTGCTCCCGTTTATCTGTGTAATATACACACATACAAGAAATGGTAATGTCTAAGGTTAATAAGTGAACGGTATATGATTTTTGTTTATAACATGGATAGTTTGTAATGTATAGGAGATAGCTAATTCAGCTGATTTGTTTTCAAGAACTCCGTATTGATCAGTATTATTTATTAAGTACTTGATATAAATTTCTCAAAAAGTTCACTTCGGTTCGAAAGCAGAAATATAGTTCCATACGAAAATGTGTTAGTCAGCAGTTTATTTATTTTAGGTAATATTTCAGTTTTAGATGTTTTCCTTTTTTCCGGAAAATAATTATGCTTAAATAACAAGTTAATAAAAGTCGATATAATAGCATGCGGGGAAATCTACCGTTAAAAAGCTGTAAAGGTCTATTAAAAATATTGTTCGAACCGGTTGAAATTTTATTTTTAAAGTATTTAATAATTAAGAATCGTTCAGTGCTACTATTACTGAAATACTCTGGTAGAGGTAAATTTAGGTGTAAAAGGGTTTGATTTCAAATAGAACTCAGTACTTAACAGAAGAAATATTACCATGATTATGTAATGTGTGATGCATGCCGATAATTAAATGTATTTTTATAAGTAATTGAATTTTCTGCTTCTAGGTTTTGGGTTACAATAATTTCAAAATAATAATAACCGAGAAAAAAAGATGGAAATTTAAAATTACGATGCACCAGGTTTACTTCATGTACGTTAAATTTACGTACTTCTCTTAGTAATAACGAATTAACTGAAAGACAGTACTACTCTAAAGTTAACATTATTATTATTTGAATTAAACCTCGGATTATATATATTTTTTTTGTATTCATATTATTTTCACTATTTTTAAGAACGAAAAATCCTGTTTTTTTGTAAATTTTTAGCTATATGTTTAGAACGACGTTTTTGATCTGTTAATTTTTCTACGATAGTTCTACGTCCATTCGTACTTCTTTCTTCATCAGAAACAAAACAAATGATAGTGTGCACTTGAAACTTCCTTCGATTAACAGATTTAACTGATTGCGAGTAAGATCGTGATAATTAAATATTAACTCCTTTTTCTTTTTTTTTTTTTTCTTATTTTATTTACAGCAGTACCTATTGCTTTTCGGCTATGATTATTTAATTAACACTGATTTAAAGATAACGCATTAGTTGCTTATTAATTAGGTATGTGTGTAATTTATGTCTATTAGCATATTATCCTGGAGAATATCCTTTAAATCTTTCGTCGGTATATCGCTAATCTACAACCTTCGTATTTTTTACATTCGATTAACAGGTGATGTATAGTCCTGGGTTCATCACAGACTTCTCAGACTGGAGGTTTCGCACCTCCGAAGATAATGCTTCAGCGGGTATGACCGATTCTGAGCCAGGGAAGCACTCTTTCATAAATGCGCTTCCTCTGTACTATCATTTTTAAGGGATAGATGTTGCTCTTGACCTACCGCAATTTATTTCCTGCTGCAGTGTTTATTCAGCTTTCATTCCATTTCCGTAGTGCAAAGTCCATGGTAATGAAGCAAATCTTTTCTCTCGACAGGTGTTGCAATTTAGTTATTTCAAGGTTCAGACTTGCTAGACCTGCTCGGAACTTAATTGATACAGAGCTCGTACCTGAGGGGTCCATTAGAGATAGATTAGAATGACTTGTCTTCGCTAGCATTGCTGCACCATAGTTTATAGTTAGCATCTGCTTTTGGATATGTAGAGGCAATTCACCTGCCAGTACTAGTATGCTGGGTATGGGACTAGTCGGATAAGCTCCTAACGCCGTTCGTCCTGCAGTATGCTGTATCAATTTTACGGTGCGGCCTGTTCTTTTTTCCGTTAAGCAGATTTAGTACGTTCAAGGACTTCACACATTTTCTATGAAGAGCTATGATATGGTCCAGCCAGCGCAGCCTGGATTCAAAAATGACACCAAAAAAAGTTGCGCGAGGTTGAAATATTAATATGTTGTCATACAATTTTAGTTGTAATGTCGGTTGCAGCCGGCTTCTACGATGAAAGTCAACGCAATACGTTTTGGAAGTGGAGAATTTGAACCCAGTATGCTGGCACCAAACCTCAAGATTTTTGAACGTTATTTGCAACATTTGCTAAGCAGTTTTCGGATATCGGGTTCTGTATGAGTTGTTCAGATCATCCGCATGTAATCTGTACGTTACCAGGGCCGAAATGCAAATCGTTATATTATTACTCGCCATTAGGAAGCAGTATACATCGAGTATACTCCTTTGCAGGAGACCGTTTTGCAGCTTTTGGAAACTAGATAGCGAATTTAGTATCCGATTCCGTATCGTTTTATTTGACATGAAGTTTTTGATAAAGTATAACATGTTTCCATTTATTCGTCACTATTTAAATTTCACGATAATTCGGTGTGTCCATATTGTATCATGTCCTTTGGCGGTCAAAGGAAATGGAATATAAATGCTGTTTATTTATAAATGTGTTCTGGATTTCCGCCTCTAGATGTACCAGGTGATTGAGTGTTAATCGACCTTTCCGGATTCCGCATTGATCATAGTACATTGTAAACCTTAACTTCACAATTCCCGACGCACTGTCAAGGGTATGGGATTTTTATAAGGCATCATGTTTGCGCACGTATGTTTCTAAACTTTGAAGATCCTCTATTAGTTTTGTGGTTCGGAATTTAGTAAGCGCTTTCTTCCTATTCTTAACGACTTGCCGCACAGCAAGGTTCCACCACGGCACAATCTTTGGATTAGCAGTTGCTTTAGCGCGTGCAATTGCTCTACGAGCTGCTTCTCCACTATGGTATTGCTGAAATTATTGAGTATCAAGTTGATATTGTCGAGTTCACTAACTTGCATATTGGCGCACAGTTCAGTAAATAGGCTCCAGCCTGCCTGCTTTAACATCTTTTGGTTGGTTTTTGATGTTGTCTTTGACTGGTAAACTACTCGGTATAATTCTAGGGAAATGGTCACTCGAGCACAGATCGTTATATACGGACTATTCTAAGGAAACAGCTAACGCAACCGAATCCTGATGTTGCTCATTTATCATATTTTGGTACGGTAACAGAGCTCTATCACTACTGCCTTTTTTCTTTATGTCTTCAGTTGGATTTATTTTCGGCTGTTTGATTGTCGATGGCTCCATTGAGACGGTGAATGTTAGCTGACGATCTCGCGTATCAGCAGTCTTAACTTTTGGCTTTTTCTGTGCCGCTTTTGCATCTTCCTGGGAGGTCCATACTCGTAGAGTTTTCAGCTATTTTTTAACTTCGGCTTACACATTGCGGTAAAGACCTATTCAGCCACTCTTTTTTCTTTATAGCGTCATACTTAATTCTGAGCGTCGGCGACTACCTATTCGTACATCTCAGCTGTACAGACATAGTCATAGTGTTCATAGCAATTGTTACTTGCAGTACGAATGTGTACACGCGCAAGACTTCATTCGGAACTGTATTTTGAACAACGTTTAGAGAGTTTAGAGTAGAAAGGCTCGTTTTTAGAATATAACGCAGCTCCGTACTCGCTTTTAGACCAGATCAGATAACGATAGATTCGTAATAGAGAAGTTCGGTCAGCACCATAAGAGGTGTAAGCCAATTCCTTTAAAATGTTCATTTTCCCGGTACAGGTTTTTTTAATATAGTTCAAGTGAGGCTTTCAAGAGAGCTTTTCATCTAAGAGCGAGCCAAAGTATCGGACTGATGATTCGTTTCGAAGAGACGTGTCCTGAAGATTGATACGTATTTCATGTGCACAGTTGAGAATGCGACAGAAGTGCATCGCGGAAATTTCGTTACTCGAGAAGCATAGTCCATTTCTAGAGCACCAAGTAACCAGGCGGTCCGTGCATTCTTGTAGTACATGTTCGCCAGTGGATACAGTTCGACAATGCACGAAGATTGTCAGGTCATCAGCGAACAGTAAACTTCTGACTGGGGAATGAATAGTATCTACCAGGTCATTAATCGCAATGTTGAAAAGCACTGAACCTTGTGGAATACCAGTTATCAAAGGGCGTAAAGAAGATGAGTTTTTCCCAATCCGCACGAGGAAATTCCGGTTAGTAAAAAAATTATAAATAAATCTAGTTAAGTTTTCAGAGAAATTCCAACGAAAGAGTTGATTCATAATTTTGTGCTTTGGTCTCTTGTCAAAAGCCTTGGATAGGTCAAAGAAGATAGCTAATAAATGAAGTTTTTTTTTCCAAGGCCTCTGAAACAGCGGTTTGAATAGCATGTAATTGTTGTAATGTCGATCGATTACGACGGAAGCCACATTGGGAAGGATGAAGCAGATTTTTGGTTTTCAGCAACCAGTTTAGACGATAATAAACAATTCGTTCAAATACCTTGCTTAGAACTGATATAAGCGAAATGGGGCGATAGTTCTTAGTAGCTGAAGGATCTTTTGCAGGTTTTAGAATTGGAATTATAACAGCTGTTTTCCAGATTTGTGGAAATTCGTTCCTCATCCAGATCCTGTTAAAGATCTGAAGTAAGATCACTAATATCGATGCAGGAGCATGTTTTAACATAGAAATATTTAAGCCATCGCATCCAGGAGCTGCTTCTCTAGTGGATTTGATAGCGTGCTTTAGTTCTCTTAAAGTAATTTCTTTATTGTAAGGTTCTGAGTCTAAGCGTCTTATAGGAAAATGGAACGATTGAAGATCGGTAAAGATGTTAGGACAGTTTGAAGTTTGCTGGTAGTGGTCTGCAAAAGTGGCAACAATTTCGTCCAGTTTGAATACGTTCCTCTGATCTACATTAAACATAGTTAGAAATAAGAAGGAACGGGACTGGACTGTTCAATGGACCGAATTTTAGACTACACAGTGCTGGACGGCGTGGTCTGCTTTTTGTTTCCATAATATCTTTGCAAAAATTATTTTTCCCTTTAAATTTTTGAAACTTTTTAGTTGTTACGTGTAAAATTTACAAATTTGTGCGTTAGAATCACATTTTTCACAAAAACTTTAAAACTTTTATTATTAAACATTGACAGTTGAATATAAATTCATAACTCGTTTATTAGATATTTAATATTTGTTATTATGGTTTGTTACTGATATGTTCGATTATTAGCGTTGTATTATTATTACAATTATCATTTATGTTATTTCTGTTGGTTTTATCGTCATTAATATTATTATTATTATTATTAATGTATATGTTGTTCGAATTAATCGTACCTGCCTAATAAAGTCATCGTTATTATTTATTATCATTGGAATTACTTCGTATGTACATAAAAAATCGTGAATCATCGATATTCATACTATCCATCGATATCGATGAAACTAATGCCACCTTCATCATTATAAATGATAATAAAAGATAAATGATATAGGCGGTTATACGATTACAGTCTGTGAATGTGTGTGTGTGTGAGTAATGTGTCAGTGTATGCAGTGCAAATTGCGATATATATGTAGATTCAAATTTCGGAATAACAAAAAACAGATGAACAATCAATTTAAATTAAAATATGTTACATCATTAATATAATTTTTATTTTTAAATGTTTTTTTTTTCTTTTTTTTCCTACCCTGGGCGCGAAATAGCCAGGCAGTCAGAAATGGAAAGAACAAAGGACATCAACAACGGAATAATTGAAGGCAATGGGAAGAAAAGAATATAGGTAGCGTTAAAGGGAGTAGGAAGACCTAAAGCTAAAAGTTGGACGTAAAGAAAGGAGCGGTTGTTGGAGAGTGCAGAACATTCGAAAAGGATATGATTTGAATCACAAATACAAAAAAGGCTCAGAAGCGTGAAGAAAGCAGAAAAGAGAAGGGGACAAAGCGAATCGAAAGCGAGAAGAAGGGAGGAGAGAATGATTGATCCTGAGTCTTATTAAGGAAACAACAGTGGAATGACAGACAGGAATGGAATGAAACCAAGGCAGGAAACGAGGAACCGGTTGATAGTCAATTATTGTATATGCAATATTTAAACACTACAATAAAAACAAATAAAAAATATTCGTTTCCATAGAATTCATAAAAATTTTCATTTTGATTTTTTTTGTCAAAAATTGAAAAGAAATAAATTTATTCTGAATTTCGGTCCATTTAACTCAAGCAGTTATGACTTCGCAGACATTTCGGGGGAGGGGCCTAGATACCGCCCTGTCTATGTATACCATAATCCTGATATATGTATATTTATTTTGCAATGGATAATAATAATGATAAGAATGTAGCGAAATGAATAAAATTTAGTTTTACCAGTTTCGGTATACCGCCCGCTTTTCTGACTATCTTTCTTGCTTTACGTATTCTAGACACGTTGGCTATTGTCTGCGCGACTAAACATTTTAGATCTCGAGAACTATCGTCTAACATAAACACTAAAATCGGAACAATGCCGAGGTCAGTGACATTTTTAGCAACATCCAGTCCGTTCGATATTCCATGCAGAACAGACAACGCTGCTGACTACATAAATTATAAAAATCTTTTATTAGATAAATTTTTTCTGGCAAATACACATTAATTTTCGTATCTAATGAAGAAAATTCGAATTTTTGTATAAAAATAATTCTAATGATTTTCATTTATCGATGATCAATATGAACAGTAGGTAGGGGAATCATGAAATACACCAAGGAGCAGTTTGTATATGTATAGAAGACAAGTTCTTTATTTTTTGCAGTATACTGTCATAGAACTAATTATTATCATTAGCACAGGCACTGAGTTTCGAAAACTTTAGGGTCAGCTCAGTTGGAATATAAATATACCATTACATACTACGCATTTTTGTAATATTAGTTAGTAATATCATCCGTAAAGAGTGATAATTTTTCATAAGAATACTTTAAAAATGTAAATAAATAATAAGAAAACAAAGGAAAAGTGGAAAACAAATGAAAAGATGAAGTTAATAATATTTTAATTTGACGTTAATTGGGAATAAAACATCAAAAAAATATTGAAATAAATTAATCGATATAGACGTTAAAAATGAAATTCCGCAAAACATAATTAAAAATCGAATGTGACACAACAATTTTGAAAGTAAATTTAACAACCGGATTTTTATATAAAAGTGCACATAGCAGTAATTGTTTACTAATAAATATTTCGAAATAAATTAGAACATCTTTGGTTTGGCCTTTCGAGAACAACTTAGACTCGGGTCCAAAAAACACAGCAGTAATTATCAGTAATTCTCTGCGGATCCCAGACAGTAACTTAATTCTTCAATTTTGTTTTCCTACTACATTATAATTATATCTTCTTCTCACCATGTACATATATATATATATATATATATATATATATATGTATATACAATGTAAATAATGTCTTTCTTGCACAAGAGGTAATATGAGAGGTCGTTAGGAAAACACGTTATGAAGTATGTAATTGAAGTTTTGTGAATTACTATTATTTTTTAAAATTACGTAATTAAATGAAATTTATCCTTCAACAACTATTATAAAATAAATATCAAATTGGAGCCCAGGGAATGTCTCTAGGTCCGAAGAATTAACTAACTTTCTAAACTTGGCTCTTGGGGCTTCGCTAGGGCACACGTTTTTCTTCCAAATTGTTCTTAGAAGAATCGTTTTCCATTGACTGTGTCATTCTTAGCCGTCTTGTACAAAAACATTTTTATTGTTCAATCACATTTATCTTATATACATTGCGACAGACATTATAATGGGACTTTTTTTGTGGTGTACTCGGGCTAATAATGACATAATCTTTAATATATATATATATATTAATTACAACGTAGTTCTTAGGCTACCCTCATTAAAAAAATGTCCCAATTTTATGTAACGTTTGTTACATTTTATAGGATTTTTGTGATTATGTTATTGTATTCATGTGAAACGATTTAGAATTACGTTGTAAATTTTGAATACAAAGTATAGAAGAGAAAAAGATAGAAATGTAATCAAGAGGGGTCAAGAGGCACAACCCCTTGCGAGGCCAAAATGGCCGAGTTATATATAATATATGAAATATTTATTGTTATATTGCTCAATATCAAGCTTATATTATATATATATATATAGGTAAGGTTCATAGCAATCATATATTCAGCACAGGTATATGTAAAACTAGGATGATGTATCAAGATATTTTAGTCGATTTTCTGGATTTAAAGCCTATCGATTGCTTTCAACTGTTTCCGCTTGGATTAGATCCTCCCAATGGGTTTTATTCAAATAATCAGATTCGTCCTTTTCTTGGACGGTTAAACACGCTTCGAGATGATTATCTCATAATCATCCATCATCACCCATGACTGCAATTGATACGTCGTTAACAATCGGTTCTGTAATATAGGATGCACGAATACCTGTAACAGCCGAGAGAAAACTTCTCGACCGTTATAGCTTGAATCGAGTTCACGGTTGATTTAATTTCTTTTTTTTTTTGTCCGATTACGATTCTTCAATTGTTAAAATATCTCGGAATCGTGCATCACTACGCAAGACTTTGAAACTGTCTGTATCGCTTATTATTGTAATACAAGTGCAGTCTAAGTGCACATGATTGTATACTGATTTGCGCGCATTAACAATAATTTATTTTTAATACTTTCTACTCGTCGCCGATGACTGTTGAACTTATCATTCCGTTTGGTAGTTCGATCGTTCGAAGAACTGAGCTGCGCGCACAATGTATATATATATATATATATATATATATATATATGTGTGTATATATATTTATAAACTCGGCTCTTTTAATCTCACCATATGGAGAAGACACTTCTTATGTAATATTCATCATCATCATCATCATCATTATTGTTGTTGCACCTCTCGGAAAGTTACTTGTCAAAAACACTATAAATTCCAGCAGATGGCGAATTTTGTTAGTAGGAAAAAATTTTTCATTTTCTGTATTTGTATTCATTAATTCCAGTCTCCTTCCTCCTTTTGAAGTTTTTCCTCTAATTTTCCTTTTTGTGACCAGATTGAACAAGCCTTCTTTCCTAATCTTATGCGCAATAAACCCGATTTTTCTTATTCTTATATCATGAAATATTTATAACGTGTCGACTTTACATCTATCTAACAATTGACCGTTTGTTATTTCATTCATCCACGGTACTTTTAGTGTACGTCTGTCGTTAATGATTCTTTTTTTACAATCGTCTGCACTTATTGTCCAGGTTTTAGCGAAATACTGCACTACAGACCACACACGGCACCATAATATTAGTTTTCCCAATTCTATGTTAATTTTCTTATTTGTTATTACCTATAAAAAAAAGGTACTAATTTACAGTTTGCGTAACAATTTCTATTACAATTTTAGTTGTATATTTCGTAACGGTTTTCCGTAATGGGTTTCCGTAGCGCTCTTTTCCATAACGTTTTTTTTTATTTTACCACGGTGGTCAGTTGTATAATCATTTGGGTTTAAGTATCCATAACTGTAAACATTTAATCAGTGCGTAAATTCCGCCGTGAGTATAAGTTCAAGAATAATGTAAATAGTTTTAATTTATACTGCGACTAGGCTCATGCATCACAATTATTATTATATAAATAAATAAATATAATTCTTTCAATTTCTCTTTGGCATTCCACTTCGGTTCTTTTACTTTTTATAACCCTACGGCTTGTACGGTGCGTTAATCGATTAAAAAAATTAAAAAAAACCAAAAAAAAAGAGGAACAAAGAATTATTACAACCCGTACAACTAACATATAAAGTATATTCACATTAAATTTTAATTATTTGAAATGGAGATTTAAGAAACTTGAACATTACAATATTACCTTGCACTTTTTATTCTGTGTTTCTAGTAAATTTATTAATATCTGCAATCCACCATTATCGATTATAGCTCGATGAGTAACTTCGGACGACAAATCTTCGTCTTTCAAACACGATAAAGCAACTACTGTAGCCGTTGGATTACCGGTCTTCGAATAAATTTCATGAAACATACAATATTTCAATTATGTTCAAAATGAAATAAAATCGGATTTTAACTGTTACTGGTCTAAGGAGGTTTTTATAGCAAGTATACAGCCTAGAATAAGTGGCAGAGAGAACTCGGAATAAACTTTGCGAATAGAAAGAAAACAGAATTACATATTAAGAACGATCCCCTTACCTTATTATCTCCGAGTTTCCTAAAATTTTAATTTCTCATATTTCTAAATGCTAAGATTAGAAATTCATCTTGTACAGCGCTCTCACTACGGAATTGACGACTTACCTACCTTTTCAGAGTTGTTATTGTCACTTTTATATACTCTTAATTTATGACCCTATAAAATTTTCAGGAGAATATCGAAAATTACATTATAATACGTGTTATTGACCTACATAAAAATCTACCGGGTTCTAATAATGTTAAAACGTTCGAATTGCATAATTTGTTTAGCATTCATTTGTCCAAATTTTATGTTTTGGTATCGAGAAAAATAAAAAAACACACATATATATATATGCATTTTACATAAATTTCTAATAAAAAATTGTTTTTTATTAAACGCTTGAAATACTTACTTTCAAAAATCTAATCAACTTTTGAATTTGATTGAATACGATGGCAAATTCTCTAGATTTAGTTTTATCCAATTGATCTTCATCCGTTTCATTTTCGCTGCTGGAACTTTCGTCGACGCTTGAACTGTCCGGACTTTTTTCTAATTCTTTGATCAGTACAACGTTTGGTTTTCCCGGATTTACAACATGCGTTTCGAAGTTACTTAAGAATTTTTTCACTCTGTCCTCTTCCACATTCAGCTCATTCTGCATTGCTAAATCTAATTAATTTTAATATCTAAACTAGTGTATTCATATATAAACATCATAACAAACACCTTAAAATTGCAGCATAATTAGTATACTAGAAACGCCTTGTCGGGGGAACTACCCCCATCTTCAGTAGTAGAAAAAAAAGAAAAAAGAAAACATAATAATAAAGGTCCGTAGCAAAATATCTCTTTTCATTGGGAAAAGAAAGTCAAAGAATGTTATGAAAAAGTAACCTGCTTTAAATACATTAAACTGATCTTTTAAGCAAGGTTATTTTACCGGTTATGTGTTATGTGAACTAGACATAGCATCGACATGTAAAGTATAACTTCTTAAGTCTAGCTTTAATTTTCGTAATTAGTTACACAATTTTACAGTTTTATTAAAATTATGGCATCTTAAATTTTTTTTTACAAGTACAGCCATAATTAAACATACATTGTAATTAAAAAATAAATTAACACTGGCGCCGGATACCAGTAATTCACGACTATGTTAAAAATATATTATTCATTTCATAATAAATTCTCTTCCATTGAAAGTTCAAGCCGGCTACCGTGAAGTAGTTGGTTAGGCATAGTGCTGTTCCGTTCGAGCATGATATTTCGCTACCGTACATTAAAACTTCCAAAAATTGTACTTACGCCGGGTTAATGTCCTTAGTTGAAGTGCACAAAAAAAAAAAAAAAATTAGGAAAAGAGAAGTGGTGTCTAGACACCCGATAGGAACGAAGTTCCTTTCACTTTTTGGTAGATATACAAATATAAAGTCATTCATAAAGTATACGATAAAAAATGACACACAATATATAAATCCTGTATGAACTAAAACAAGAACGAAACCGCGCCAATTTTCAACTTCAATAAAATTTACGCGTGTTTAGAATTGAGCTTATACAGTTGACCGTGCACAATGCTTGCTGCTCGAATCTCGATACTCGCACGCACGCACACACACACACATAATAGAAAGGGACAGAATGAAAGAGAAAGAGAGTGAAGGTCGCCCGGAGGACGCGTGACGCTTTTTCGTGCCCTGACGATTTCTGCCAGTTTACTCCTACCGCCAATCCGCGTAAAAGAACTTCGTTCCAAAAAAAAAACATCTTTTTTAACAAATTTAAAATTATAAAAAAACCATCGGGGAATGTATCGAATTTTATTGAGCGCACTTTTCATTTCGGATTACGCGTAATTTTCTTAATTATTACTAGGACGCGTGAATGTATCAGTTTCCATTTACGTATATATATATATTCATAGTTTTACCGATGAACGGTTATTATTTTCATTTGAAGTACTATTCAGAAGAAGGAGCTGTTCTAACATTTAATCTATTTTGTAAGTATGACTCCGAGTTTCTATAAAAGTCCCATGGTTAGAGCCTAAGTTATTGCCGATTATTTAACGTCTAAAAATTATAGTGAAAGATTCGTAATTATTTTACGACTCTCTCCTAGATTATTCTTACTTCCCTCTAATTTTTTATTTTTACTTCTCTTATAGTCCAATTCCAACCCAATTATAAAAAGCCGATTACACTCCTGCTTAAAATACTCTTCAATTATCATAAATTCGTTGGCTCTTTTAGAACGAATGTAAAACGCATAAATGCTAATAACTCTACATATGTATTTTCAAATACCTTTAATGCGTGCTATACTTTTGTAAATAAATAAAACACAAAACATTAAAACGTGTACATTAATTACTAATTAAAATGCTGAATAGTTTTGGTTGATCCATAACCATGGCGACGAATGTAAATTCTTTCACTATTATTTAATAAATTAAACAAATTAATATACGTGCGCGCACACACACACACACACGCACACACACATATATATATATATAAATATACACTACTTTTTTTTTATCCCCTTTGGGTTTGCTGTAAGAGAACATTAGCCCAGCAAAATGGAAGAGATGCATGGAACAGAATCGAAACTATATTTTTATTTTATCGACAATGGAATCAAGGAACACCTCTAGAACAGGAACAACTGAGAAAATAGGCAGAGAAAGAACAGAGGAGGCGTTGAAAGGAGTAGGTAGACCAAGCTTTAAAAGTTGATAATAAAGTGACTCCCGCTCGCGAGATAAACCAGAACACTCGAAGAGCATGTGATTCACATCACAAACATACTGGGAACCTTCAGGATCGAATGAACAAAAGGGAGATGCAGCCAAGGAAAAGCGATTTAGAGAAGAAGGGAGGCGAGATACTTTAGTAATTATGGACCGATGCAAACTGGGGAAATCATTGAACCAAGGACGAGAAGAAGGAACAGGGTTAATCAAGAGATAAAAGAAATTAGGATTAGCGAAAAAGGAAACATAAACAGAGTGCCTAAGATGGCAGTACTTAGTTGAAAGAAGAATATTGTGTGCTGGAACCCTAATAATAAAATTCGCATTGGAAGCCGTGTAGCTTTAGCAAGTACGTCGACGGCTACATCTTACCCACAACTTCGCCCATGCATTAATACGCGTTTAAAACTGAATCTAGACATTAATAGAAAAATAAATTGTTTTATTAGAATTTTTTTAGTAGCCATTTTTTTTTAAACCACTCTTTTCCCACTTCATTATGGGTCGTTTGATTTATATCAAAAAATTATATAAATTATGCAGTAAACCTAGGAAACAATCTATTTACGGATGAAAACCAGAATAAAATCACTTCAGTTGTTTCTTGCTCGCAGTTTCACTCGCTTGTTAGTAGCTGTTTAAGTTTTTATTTTTTTTTACCGTTATATCCTTTACGATGAATCTCTCTTTTTCAATCAAACTAATACGTATGTAATAGGTAATACGTAGCCAAATGCGTAGATTAAGCTGCGTGCTATCAGTTTTAATTGCAATCTAACTCGAACAGAACTCGCTCTAGCAGTGTAGTTGCATGGTTATGCATACGTAGTAATCACGCGACATTTTTAGCCGCGTTATGATGTAAAGAGGTTAAAGCGGATACAGAAAATTGAAGCGGTCAGATGTGAATTACAAACTGCGCATGCGCTGGCTAGTCTTTTATTACGTAAGTGACATAGTACGAAACGTATATAATCGTATGTCGGTGTAAGGTCCAATAATAGTTTTAGTCGAATGAGTTGAAATTTAATGACCTGGCAATTTCGGACAGATCGTGATTATATTGCCCGCATTCGAACTACAAAAGACATACGCTTTTCTTTTATGAAATATGTAAGGTATGTTCAGCAGAAAAAAAATGAAACTTTCTTGTTATTGGTCGTCAATCATCATTCCGATTGAGCTCACGGACAGCTACATGATATTTACCCCTGTTTATTCTCTACTCCTGAATCCTTTTATCTTAATATCCAAACTCGTCATCTTCTGTATCCTTGCTACTACGACTTCCCTCATCTTCCGCACTTTCTTAACTCTTCTATCTGCAGGTTCGCCTTGACTATAGTCGACTTCCTGCATCCTCTTTTTAGTTCTCCATGTCCTCTTCTCCTTTTTGTTCTTTCCATCCCGATGATCCTGATTTACTCTGCGATACAAATTATGTCTTCCTCGAATGCCAAGCACATTTGAGAACGCTCTCACTTTTATAGTCAACTTCTAAATTTTGGTTTGACTACTCCATAATATTCCTTCACTTCTATCCCCGGCGATCATTCAGTATATTCAATTCTAATTCGTTTCTTCCTTTCTCTCGCTCATATAATTTAATGCTATGCACTCAGCTGGCAATTCCGACCCAAAATTTCCTGAAATCATTTTAGAAAAAACAATTGAGCAGTTTTAATTGCAAGCAAAGGAGGGTATTTTGTGTAGAACAAAAATACATAATGTTAAATAATAAAAGTCCGGTTTTGTTTTAAATAGACCTCGTACAACCCTGCTTGTTGTAATAATTACTATTATCCGTTTCTTATATTTTATCTTAATTATCTTTGTTGGAAGAAAATTCGAAACATAAATTTAATCGATAATTTCGTATCAGTAAATTTTTTTTTGAATGGCGTTCCAGAAAACACAAAGGCGTTTCATTAAGACTCCCATATTACTTCGAACCGTAACCATGCCAATTTAGAAATTAGTTATAAAAATTTAAAATCTGCAGAGTAATTTTATTTAAAATTGTTACTGTTTTCCTTTTAGCATGAAAATCGTTGTTATGATAATTAGCGATACATTGCTCCTACAAAATTCTGTTTACGTTATGCTCGACTAACGAAGAAGTTGCATAGCCAAATTCGCGAGCGTGTCTACTGATTCGATCCAGCCTTGCGAATCAAAATAATCCGAACTTCTTTCTAACTTTTATTCGAACAATTTTCATTTAAATATATGATTAAACTACTAATTCAAAATTTCGGAACATCCGTAAAATAGTGCAGATTTTAAAATTTCTTTTAATTTTTGAAAATTATTCTAATTTAAACTTCTAAAAATAATGTATGTGTAACTTGTTCATAAGGAAAATTTATAATTTTATAACAATTGTGTGGAACCAAGATAATCAGCGTTAAGTAAAGCTTCTGAAAATTTGTTACCTTTGTTTTCAGGAAAAACTTTTGTCCGAACGTTTATAATTCATTAAATTCATTCTTTAATATTTTTGAGTGTAATTTAAGTTTCTTTGTTCTTCTTGAAATACTCATAAAAGTCATTTCTGTGAATTTTTTTATTTTCAACGACTTCTTAAATACATATATCCGAAGAATTATCGAAGACAAAATAAGTAACCCCAATCACAAAATATGATTTCTATAGAAATAGATGTGCCAGAAATAGGCGTACACGATAATATATAGAATGTATGAGAAAACATCTAAATACAATTAATTATTAAAATTTTGTACTAATTGATGTTCTAAATTATAAAAGAAAAAAATTCACTGACTTAACGAATGCGGAAATATTAATAATACTGGCGAA
The DNA here is from genome assembly GCA_039619475.1 of Icerya purchasi. Lineage (NCBI taxonomy): Eukaryota > Metazoa > Arthropoda > Insecta > Hemiptera > Monophlebidae > Icerya > Icerya purchasi. The sequence goes on from CM077116.1 coordinate 233,593,535, forward strand.
CATCAACTGTGATTTAACTAAAAGCGGAACAAATGTAATTCGAATGAATTTACTGATCTTGTTTTTTCCATTTTTAACGCCCTATTCCATAATAGTTCACCTTTGTTTCGGAATGAGTTAAAAAAAAAAAATATATATATATATATATATATGTATTAGCTGTTATATACGGTTTCGCACGCTGTTGTAAAATTAAATGACTTACTTATATAATTTATTTATATTTTATCCAAGCTTAGTACTGGCAAGTAATTAAAAATTGGTTGTTTGTCTATGAACATAAAATAAAATTAATTCTGCTGTTTATTGGATAGTTAACTTTCGCTTTCCATTTCTATCCCCGTTTATCGAAATTCATAAAGCTATAGCAATTGTACATACATAGTGCGTCCCGTAAGTTGTGGGACTGCTTTTCTAAAATCAATACTACTTGCGTCATTTTCATGAAATTTCGGGAACCAGTTCGTACAACTCTCTTCTCTCCGCAACCGAAGTTTCGAAACATTCGGTTATTTGTAGTAGCGCAGTAACAGTTCGTGCAAGCGTCTCTTGGTACACGCGGTCACAATTGTCACGACCGTTTGAATCTCTTCAATTGAAGCAAAATGGTCCACTTTCAGCTCCATTTTCAACTTGGGGAATAGAAAATAGTCTGGGGAGGACTCAGATCTGGCGAGTACGGGAGTGGTTGAGCACCGGAACAATTTTTCTTGCCAAAAATCGTATGTGTTAATTGCAACAGTGTGCGCTGGCGCGTTGTTGTACAACAAAAAATAAACGAACGATCCTTCCAGAATCGTTTTTAATAATTCGTTGAACGATGCTTCTTTTTGGAATACCGGTTGTTAGCTCTTCTACCAAACTACAGTCTGCACTTTGATGTTCTTTTAAAACAGCTGCGACGCGAGCGATGCTTTCATCCGTTTTTTTGTGCGATGCCTCTCACTTCTCTCCTTATAACCAATCCAGTCTCCATCCAACACAAATCGATTATACCAACGAAACATACTAGAGTACGAGACATTACGGACTCCGAATAAGCCACCTTTAATATTTCGGATGTTTCGGTAGCATTTTTAACCGCTTTAAAACAAAACAAAATGTTGTTCCAAATTCTTTTCCATATTAAAATTTTGACCGCGTATCCAAGAGACGCTTGCACGAACTGTTACTGCGCGGCTAAAAATAATCCGATTGTTCCGAAACTTCGCGTGGAGAACGAAGAGGGTTGTACGAACTAGTTCTCAAAATTTCATGAAGATGGCGCAAGTAATATTTATTTTAGAAAGGCAGTGCCAGAACTTATGGGACGCACTGTATATGTACCTGAAATTTCTCTAAAAGAGAAAAATATTGAAATGGAATTAACCCAACATACAATCACACGCACTGCTACACAAATAAAAACAAATTAAGAAGCCTCTCCTTTTTTTCAATCATAAAAAATAAATGTAAGAGAAAATTAGTATCTAAATATAGACAAAGAAAATTAACGAATTTATTATAAATAATAAATCATTTTAAATTATTTTATGTAAAATTCACTAAAAGGAAATTTTAAATTAAAAATCTAACGATCCGAAATTTTAACCTGGCCATACTTGCAATTAATTTTAAATTGCTTTACGTATTACTTTAAATATAGATAAGTCCGTAACCTGTTTATTAATATTTATAAATATTATAATTTATTCTAATAACATTTTATTATAAATTTAAGAAATAAATTGAAAAATTGAAATTGAAACTGAAAATAAATAAACTGTTTAATAAAAAACAAAAATAAGTATGAAATAATTTATTTTAATACATTTAAAGGAGTACCTTATTTTAGAGACGAGATCACACTCAAATAGAATTAAAAATGAAAGGTTAGTTTTTCTTTTTTTTTTTTTTTTTTATTTTAAAATAAGTTGTGGGTCCCACAAGGCATACTGCCCATCTGTAGGTTGCCAGCATTCTTATTATCGTTTATTAATATATAAAGTTAAAACATTACTTAAGAATTAATTAAAATAATAACCAAAGAACGAAAAAAAGAACAAAAGCGAAATATTTAATTTCTTAATACAATTGCCGAGCATCCTCTTAATTATATGTATATATATAATATATGATTGATTCTCAACCAGAACTATTTATATTGTTTACCGACCACCACTGCTTAATCTATAATTTTTACCGCCCTAATTCTCTATTCATTATATCTTCAGGAATTCGCTCCAGTAGTTCAATTAAGACCATTTCATTAATGTTATCTATTTTAATATTTTCCCCTTGCGGTCGTACGTAATAAAGCTGCCTTTGATTCCTAGTTATCCTTCCTTTCTCCGTTGACGGAATTAGAATATTTTTATTTTTATATTCAATAAGCCGGTAATAGTAGTAGAGCATTTTCGGAGACATTTCTTTCACTGCTCTCCACCGGCTGATGCTCTTATAAATCTCAACTATTTTAGCTACTATAATCTTTAAGCATTTCTTTTGCTGATTGCTCGGAAAAGTTAAATTATAATTGTAAAAATGTAGGTTTAGACATAAATAACAGCTAAACAAAACTTGGCAGAAAAAATTTGGCTTAATGGAGAACAAATTGGAATATGTGCAAGAAGTAATTTATTTAGGCCAGTGTGCCTTTCATTCGACAATTGACGGATGAAGAATTAACACGAAGAATTACCGCAGCATGGAATTAATTTTGGAGGTTAAAAAGAGGTTTTAAAGAATAGAAGTTGGGGAATCAATTTTAAAGCAAAAGTGAATATCCTGGAAAGGTGCGTCCTACCAGCCGATAATCGGCGAAATAAAGGCTTATTTATTTACTTATTTGTCCTTGTTCCTTATAATTGTATTCATTTTCTTCTGAGTATTTTTATCCTCTATCCTCAAACGCATAAGAATATCAGTTTATTTTTCCTCTTTCCCATTTCTTGGGCTAATGTCCTTGCTGACAAACCCAATTGAAATAATAAAAAAAAAAGCAAACAAAGAGCTGCGTTTAGTTCCGTTTTTAAAAGAAGTTAAGTTAGTTGTACGTCATTCTACAATAAATCGAAGTAAAATGTGTATATTTATTAGAAAAAAAATTTTACTACAACAACTTAGCACCTTATCTTTAAATTATTACCAGACCTGTGAAGACATAAGTAAAATTATCGAAAATACCGAACATTTTATAAAGCCATTAATATACGGTGCAGTATATACACTTCGATTTATGCGAACAGATAATACGTGAGAAAATAACGAACGAGCGGTAAGCGAATTTAGAATTAGATACGGTGACAGAATTAATGTAAATAAAATTTAAAAAAAGAAGGGTTAATAAAAAAAATTCAATTAAGGCGGAAATTGAATAATTTATCTTGTATAAAAATCTGAATGCAACTCGGAAAAAGCAGTAAACACAGAAAAGGAATGAAGAGATTTTTTGAAGATGGCCTGCTATCTAAGAAAAAAAAAATTTTATGTGCAGTCATGTTGGTTTAATGAAAAGAGTACTCTGATCGACGTTTCGGAAGGCTGAAAACTGAGTTAATAAAAAAATAAAAAAACATAAAAAAATAAAAAAGTATTTATATAAATATATATATATATTTTTTTTTTTTTGATTTTATGTTCCCTGAAGTAGTCATCTAATAGACTTAAAAGGAAAATCGTGTTTACTAAATAGCGTAACTTAAATCGAAATAATCGGAACTTTATATAAAAAAATAATATTCAATTATTAATTTTCTTCTTATCAACTTTAAATGGATTTATTAAGTAAAAGATAAACTTGTTAGTTCATTTCGTGAAGTGTTCGTTACGGAGTTTGTCGCAAATTAATTTTTCATACGCTGCGAATTTGTATGTACGTCGTATATGATGCGAACCATCAAAAGCAAATTATGTAAAACAATACTAGCCATCACAAAACTACTGGAAAGAAATTATTTTAATAAAACATTAAAAATCCATATATGTATATATACATGTTTATTTAAGTATTTTCACAATTATAAATATTACCTCTGTTACGTCGGAATGAATTCGTTTCAGTTAATAAATAAAATTTATTTCCACGATATTTTACAAGAAATATGAGAAATTCGTTTTATTTTGCACAGCAAATCAGCGAAAAATGCTTCTGCACAAAATTAAATAACCTAGCAACTGAACACGATTTCGAACTTGACTTTAAAAATATATATCATCAAAACACGCTAACTAGAATGAAAAACTATTTTATAGACACACCCTAGAAACGGAGTTAATAAGGCAGTATTGATCAAACGAACTGCCTTTAAAATATAGCAATCTCATTCGTACTTTTCAATCTTATCATTGTGATATATTTAATTTTCTACAACACGGCAGTAAACCGAATTAATTCGGTTTATCCTCATGTCGACAATGCGCCACTTCGAGAAAGAAATATCATTGGAAAACGACACGTACCTTTGATCTAAAATTTTCCAGTTGAGTATAACTTTGCTTAGCTAATCCGTATTTGTTTTCGTTAAAGGTAAATTAACTTTTTTGCAAACAAATAACGAGAAATTGCTGATTGTGTTGATACTTTCTTCAAATTTCACATACGAATAAATTATTTTTTGCAACCATAAATTGTTATTATCACTATTATTTTTTTTAAAATACTAATATTTGTCTGCGGGCGCATCAATCTTATTAACATTTATTCATATTATTCTTGTCTGGCATTTCTCCTAATACGTGTTATAGCAGTCCAATCCTTTTGCACCACGAAATGAAGTTTTATAAAGGAATTATTATTATTATTATTATTTTTTTTTAATAAATTTACAAATATAAATCTAGGCGCCGTGTGTAACTACCTGGGCTATTACGGCACCTAGACTCACTGGAAATTACAGTGGGCGGTGCAGTCTGTTCGATGCTGCAAAATTCAACACTGCCCAAAAATAATCCGAATAGTTTGACAACAGACGGTGGGGTGAGGTATGAGTAGAAGTACGGGAAGTATGCCGGCACCATTTCAGCAGATGCTCTACGGTTGACGATGAACCCGCAAAGAGGCCAGGTAGACGGAGGGGGAGCTCCTTCAAAGACGTAATTGTGTGACAGTGCAGTGTGCCCCAGACGCAGTCTCGATAGGATCGAGAAATCCCTACGTGAGACGGAGAACGGCGACCACCATGGGTCGGTGTTCCACTGTATGGACCTCAGCCAGGTCGTTTGTTATGACCATAGTTTGCTCCACTCTTCAGAAAAGTGCATCAAACAGACTGATGACCCTAATCGAGGCAGTACAGCGTTAAACGGCATCGGGCTGGATAGAGTTGCCTTAGCAGCCAAGTCAACCCGCTCATTGCCAGGAACCCCAACATGACCAGGGACCCATAAGAATTTGACATATACCTCAGATCGTGAAAGTTGGAATAAGAGGTTTTTTATTTTAATTAGTAGAGAGTTGAAACTGTCTGGGCTCTGGATGGCTTTGATTGATTGAAGTGAGTCGGTAATAAGAAGGGTATTTTGAGACACTGGGCTTGAAGAATATGTCTCAAGACAAAGAAGGATCCCAAACATTTCTGCCTCTAAAGTAGAACAGTAGTCGTTTAGGCGCTCGATGTACATTACTCCTCAAATTTCATAAGCGCATACAGTTGGTGAAGGAGAATTAGTAGGACTCGCTTTAGCTGCGTCTGTGTACATGTGAATGTAGTTAGGGAAGGAGGTGAGTTTGTTTAATACTACTTGAGATATGGGTATAGAAAGATTAGATGTTATTAAGGGATCTGCTAAGGATATGTTTATAGATGTTGAGACATGATTCCAGGGCGCTATAGTGGTCGAATTAACATGATGGTCGCTAGAATTATTAGTCGGTAAAAAAAAAAGGATATTCTATATTATTGACAGAGTGGATGTACGTTTTTTCTTTTTTCGAGATCCGATATAAACTGACAAAGATATAGTAATCTCCGTATTCCGCTGATATGGCACTTCTCCTCAAAATTTTGAAGGATTTAAAAAAAAATTCGTACACTTTTAACGAACTATATAAGTAATATTTATACAAAATTTTGAGTTTTTAATCTATCTGTGCTGAAAATTTAACACTTTGTGTGTATACTCCTTTTCAACCTTAAAATTCGAATCTCCAAAAACGCGTTCTAATTTGACATGTTCGATGCATGCTAATGTTCATATGAAATTTCATTTATCCGATGTAACACTGTTTTTTTTTGTTTTTTTTTAAATCAGTTTTCTGACTTTTACTCTTTTTTTCATTCCAAAAAAAAAATCAATTTTTTTATTGTACTTTTGCACTGCATTGAATTTTCACATTCATAAACCTAGTAGTTTCGGTAATATATTAATAACTGTTTGACTAATCGAATATTTCCGGATTTTCTCTTTTTTTACACACACGCACACACACACACACATATATATATATATATATATATATATATATGATGAGGGGTCCAGTTTTTTATTTTTTCAATATATGGTTCTCGAAACATTAATTATAAGCTATGCTCGCTAAATCATTTTCACTTTTATCTGAAATCGGTGCCAAATTCGAATACATTTTCCAGTAAATTATTCGATTTATTTTTAAAATCGTTTCAAAGCGCCCTGATTATCGTCAAAATATCTTAATTTTTTGTTGTTCTTAGGATTAAAAACTTTTGATTTTTCTCTTTTTTTTTCTACCACACAAAAAAGTGAAATTTGAAAATTGACCGCAAATATTTTATCGACGTTCGCGTTTGACCGAAGCGAGAAACCCAGAGTGTAAAGAAGTTTGCACAAATGACTTTTATAACATTTCTCCCGTGTCGATGATGAATGACACAAGCGAGAAACATGTATCGAGGACAATGAAATACGAGCGAGATGTCGAACAACGAGGTTAAGATACATTTTTAAGGTATAATTGGAAATCACTTTAAATTGCTCTGCCGTGACTCGCAATGCATCGTGAAGGACATAAAGTTGTTGTACAAGGAATGTTCGAGTCTAAATTGGGAGCAATTGCCGACATGATATGTCTGATAGTGTGATATATCGTGACTAATTTTTGTTGTTAACTGAAAACTAGCGGAAAGCATATTTGAAAATTATTTAAACGATCGAAAGTAATGAAAATGTAAATCCTTAAAAATTACACTATTGTCAACCGAAATTATACGATAAAATATAGACGCGAATAAACGCAGAAGTATTAAACGGATAAACAAATTAAGTCCATTACATATATAATATACATATGCGCGCGTGCGCGCATACACACACACACACACATATAAATATATATTATGTACATATTTTTTAAGTGTTAAAGGAAATATACACGATCGGAAGTAATCGATAACCTAAAATGCAACAAAAATAAGAAACAATAGAACCTAATAATATTTAAAAGAAAGTTTTAATCGAGGCCAATACATACTATGTCTGCGCGAGCGAAGAAAACTAACACCGATTAAAAGAGTTTATTACGCAGCAGCCTGCACCCGCGAACTACTAAAGACGCTATCCTTGTAAAATGGACACCATTTTCGCAAGATGCTCTCTAAATTAACTACAACTTAAAGAGTAAATTTGTTAAAAATAATATAATTTTTAAATAAATTAATATGGAATTGGGTAAACATTTTTTTTTCTTTCCTTCACATCTAGAACTGACTATTTAGTCATTTTCTAGATTTTTATATTAATAAGATCGTGAATTTCAAGATCTGCTCATCAGCCGGTCTCAAATTTACTTATTGAATAGTCACGCTAGGTCAATAACACTCCTTCTTTTCAATCTGTTGCAACTTGCTAGTTGTCGTAGTAAGTACACAAGTTAAAGAAATAATAATTGTAATAAAAGTTGTAATTCATAAAGGAAAGGCGTCGAAATTTTCTTTACATACCATTATTATTTGGCGCTAGTAGTTCTATAAAATAACAATGATTTTATTCGGTCCCCGCGGTGACAAAAGTTTAGGAACCTCCTCGCATTAGCCCTTATAAGGTGTAAATACATGTCACGCGCGGATAATGAAATCGCACGGTTCATTTTTTTTTAATTTCAAGAATTGTGCGATTTTATGATTCGCGCTGAAGAGTGCAAAGTTATAATCAACTGTGAATTTTCCAAAACCAAAATTTTTTAAAAAACACACAATACTCGAGAACAATAAGACAAGAAAATATTGAAAAGTTTAAATAAAAAATAGCTAGAAACGAAACAACTGGAACGAAATCTATATTATTCAATCTAAAACCGCGCTGGATTGAAAAGGACAAGAAATATCATTTTCAGTTAAGATTATTCCATACAGCATCAATATATATGTTAAAAGTCAATCTAGCAATCATATGAATATCACCTGACCATAACACCGAGCTCTTGCAATAAAAACGCAGCTTATACACAAATCTTAAGCGGAATCGAAAAAGAAATTCAATTGATAACTTGTATAATGTTTCACGCACCTTGTAATTATTTACAGACATTTTCTGGTAATTATTAATGTACGTATTTATTTAAGTAAACAAGGCACAAAAATATCATTCACAGCGTAAAATAAATACCATTAAAGTAATACTGACATGTTTCGGAGTCTTAAAGCTCCTATTCATGCCGAAACATGTCGGTATTATTTGAATTTTATCTATTATACTCTGTGATTAATATTTTTGTGTTTTATTTAACTAAACAAATAAGTATATTATACATATATATATATATATATATATATATATATATATATATATATATATATATATATATATATATATATTAAGAGATTATTAAGGGTTCCAATAATTTTACTGGGACATACAACCAGCAAACGCTTGTTTACCTATTAACATCGTGAAAGTTGTCTGAATTTAAAATCGTCATTATGTACAAAGCCATTATTATTTAACAGAAATCGGAGCAATGCAAAATACGATCTTTGCGACCACCTGTAAACACTGCGTGATATATACAATGATATAGAGTTACACAATGGTGCGCATTTGCGGACTGTCGATGAAAAGCAACTTTCTGTGACGTTTGCAGCTAAAAATGAGAATCGTCTACAGAGGAATCGGAAAATGAATCAATTGTTTTTATACTGCCAAATGTCTTAATCGCTTAAAAATCGGTCAATTTAATTAAATTGGAATTTTATAAGGTCTGTAAAATTACGCTTTTCATACTCCTAAGGAGGTCTATTTTGAAAATTGCTGGCCGAATCTGCCTTTACTTTAACAGATATATCTGTTACGCGCATGAAGGATGCTATTATAATTCTTCAAAAAACATAGTCTTATGATTCTCAAACCTGTAACAGATGATTAACGTCATTTACAAAATCAGTGTGAACATGGTCATTATTGCACGCCGAGGAATCAGAATAGTTCAAGGCTATGCCAATTTGCGTATAATAGTTACGAACTTACATGTAAGCAACGGTTGTGGAAAAAGATATCAGGGTGCAAAAGGTATTGAAGGTTGAATGATATTATAACGTCTACCGATGATCCGCGACGATATGACTATCAAATTTTAGCCTAGTCATTCAATCCAATTCCGGTGTGTCCAAAGATTCGACAAAAACCAATCTCTATTCTACCTGATGATGATCTTTCGCGGTATTTAATAAACGGGTTATATTTAAAATTAAACGAGAACTGCTACCCAACGTTGAAAGGCGCTTTGACTGTCGCCGTAAAATATAAACTCTCCGCGAGCAGCGATAACATCGAAATAAACTCGTACACCGCGCCGCCGTCTCAATTAACTAGAACATTGGGTGAAGGCCTTTTTTTATACGTATGTGAAAACGGTATAATTTTATTTTTATTACAATCAAATACGGATGGTTTAATTCTCTACGTACGCTTTGGCATTTAATGTTTAAAGTAAAATAAGTCCCATAGATCCTTGATAAGGTATAACGGATATTGTGAAGTTAAGCTTTTCATAATTGTGCTAAGCCTAACGCGTCTAAGAACATATAGGTCAGCTCCTTTCTACTTGGAATCCGCCTTTACTTTTCCACATTTCTCTGGTACCTAATTCTATTTTACATTAGGTATGAACCAGAGAGCAACTTGGATCCGGAACGAGATTACTCCCAGAAACCTATGACACCTCTGGTTAGGTAGCCAATCATATTAAAGGCTACCGCGCTACTTAATGTTTAATAACCTATTCTAATTTTATATTCATTAATAGGTGGACTAAACACAAGCACACACATTATGTTTATATATTATAGACACTTGCATGCTGTCAAACTCGCGTTATATGGTAGAAGAAACAAAGGGAAATTAATGTGATTTCAATGAGACGACGTTTCTTGCTTTACGGCGTTCAGATTGCGCATTGCATAAACAATTACCTTCGTAACTGTTTTTCTATAAATTCATTTTATATCATATTTTTAAACTGCATTCCGTTCAAAATAATAAAAGATTCAATAAGAATGTCATGCAAAAAAGAATACACATCAATGGAATATCTGGGACACCGAAAGAATCACAGTTAAACCTTGAAGGGCAATCAGCACGGAGAATATCTGTAAACGCGGAATCGTCGTTAAATTCAGATATCGAGAAATTTAACGGACTTGAAAATTTGAAAGCAAAAATATTTCTCTGTTAATTACAAATCAGGTGTACACCCGAATTTTCATTTTTGCGTTAAACCAGGAATTGATTAAATTTCACGTTTATTTCAAGAAATTTCAAGTGTGTTGAACAGCTGATAATATACGCAGTTAATAAAATATCGAAATGCTGCTGAATTCACATGATTCTGATAATGTTGTTTAAATCATTGAAAATTGTAGCAGTTCGTAGTGAAATAGCTTATATACCTTTTATTATTTAGAAATTGTTCGATTTTTAACTGCTCTGTCCTGAAATATCGTTAACAATTAAAAAAAAAAAAAAAAAAAAAAAAAAAGAATATCGACGCTTCATAAAAATATTGTACTGAAAAATCGCATTATTCACACTTATATTTCTGCGTGCGCCAAGTATCCATATTTAGTAGGTAACGGTCAGAAATAATTACTACTTAAAAGATTTAAGTGAAAAACACGGCGACGGAAAAGGAAAAATAACAATCAATCACCTATAAAATACATCGCGAAGATAAAATTTCATTAACAATCGCAGGAAGGTTTTAATTGTCTTTTTTTCTTTCTTTTCAATAAAGGCTCTTGAAAACATTTAGAATTATTTTCGACCTCTAAGAATATATATAATTTTCGAATAAGATTTTAAAAAAACCCAGTTCAAAGCGGGGTTATACATTTTTGATTAGTTACCGTTTTACAAAACATCCCGTTTTTTTTAAATTTTTCTTCAGACGAATAAGTGAGGCACGGCTTTTTTTTTTTTTTTTTGCAATCAAAGTTAAAAATCGCCGATTTGTCAACACTAACCGAAGCCGTAAATCGCAACTCGAGTGTTTGGTGTTTGCCAGGTGGGAAGCGACGAAAAAAATGTAATTATTATTTATCCGGATTTATCCGAGATGCGCATGACGAACTCCCTCAATTATCTGACCTTCGGAAAATTCTTGAATCCGTGTTTTTAGATGGTTTTTGTTTTTCGTTTTTTCACGAGGAAATAAATCACTCTACCCTCCAAATCGTGACCACGTTCCTCAGCGCTGTAATCGGCCGCTCTTGTCTTCTTTCCAGTCGTTCGTTTATCTTCGCGATAATATCATTTTTACAATTTTTATCTTATTCTATAAATTTCTTATTTACCTATTTTCGCCCGTTTTCCGCTTAATCGAGTGTTACCGTGACAGCGATCCGCATCATCGCATTATCGCGATTCCCGAAGCAGTCTCGCTGCCCAAGGCCTCCTACATATGCCATTACTGTAAAATTATCCTCGTTACACCGTTTACACCGCTTACACCGCTTACACCGTTTACATTGTTTCTTTTTTTTATCGCTCCAACATTGCGCAGCAAATTTAACATTTTCCAAAAATTAACAAAAAAAAAAATAAAACAAAAAAAACCGCAAAAAAACACACAATAAAAAGAGTTCACGTACGGTATCTGAACTTCTATGCTAATGGATCAAGGTAAATGCTGAGATTTAGGAATGGCTCTCTCGAAGTAGCCGTAAACAAACAGTTCACAATTCTAGAGCTCACTCGCAAAGTTGACGTAATTTTTATCCTCTGAATACGGAAATGGGTTTTCGTAGCAGAAAGATAATTTTATGTTCTTGTGCAAGCGTGTTCGTCAAGTCGAGACAACCAACGTGAACCACATTGTATTTTGAATTGGCATACCGAAGCATCGGTTGCTTTCTATCGAGTTTATTACGTGCGAGTAACGAATTTCTAAAGTGTTTTCGTGATTACCTACCATCAAAAAAGAAAAAGAAAAAGAAAAGGGAACAGTTGTTCGTTCATTCATCAAGGGAAAAATTGAAAATCAAGAACTACTGTAGGAGAACATAATTTTTTAAACTCCGTCATCCTCCTAAAATGTTCATTCTCTACTTCACGAAATTTTTCCACAAGTACTAATTGGACGGTAATTCACTATGAATTCCCTATTTCTCTTCATGTACCGTGTTATTACTGATGGTTTGAAGAAACCGACTGGCCACGTCCTCTCTTTTATCTTCCCAAATTTTAACCCATCGGAATCTTCCTGTATTCACAAATGAGTTTCATTCGATTCTTGTATTATTTCGGAGTGCAAGGTTCTCTTTATTCCTGCGATTTTATTACTCATCACCCGTTTCACTTATTCAAACTCTCTTTCTTCTCTCCATTTCACATTCATATTGGTTTTCTGCGCGTTCCAGTGTCACCATTTTTGGTAACAACGAAGTGGCCGGTTCTGTGGCACTTTCGGATTGCTTCTTACTGTCTCTCTTTAAAAAAAAAATCCATTCCCTAATCTCCTTTTCTCGCAGCGTAAAATTTTTCATCTCAGATTTCGGCCGGATGCTTTTCCAATTATCATTAATTTCATCGTACACATTCTATGATATCCACAGTTCCGTTCTGTTGTTGTTCCCATTATTCGTCTACATTCTTAATTTCTCACGTTTTCGTTTTTCGTTGGCTTTCTTTCCGTCCGAATCTTGTCCGATACGATTATCACGTGTTTATTTTAAAAGTATTGATCTCTTTCCTCGAGCGTTCTATGCCAATTTTCTGACATCTTTTCCGATTCCCTATCGTGCTTCTTCTCCGCGCTGATTACGTCTTATTCGTAATATCTGATATTGTAATTGACCCTTTTCTTTTCTAATTATAAGTGAAGGTAAACCCGACGGAAAAAAAAAAAAGACAAAAAAACTCACCCACTCTGCTCTTTTTTGCATCCAATATATTTTTGAGACTGATTTTCTTCGACTTATAGCGGATGACGAATCATCACTGAAAAAACTTCGTGTAATAGCGAAGCAATTTTGAACATTTACAATACGATAGCCCGAGTTTCTAAGCGTACTCCACATCACATCCGGTGTACTGATAGAAAATCAATTATGTCAACACTAATAATAGAGAATATTGCTGCGAATTTGTTTCTAGTGCGTGTATTTCATAACAGCCTTCAACGAACCCCTTGAACAAGTAGACTGTTGGCTAGCTGGTAAATTCGAAGAGAGAACTCCGACGATAGCAGCAGTAGGCTTGTTGGTTTTGGAAAAAAAAAAAAACGATCAGAAAAATAGAAGTTTCACAGCAGTCAGTTAGTTTTACAATTTTTTTTTGCGAGTTATTTCGAAACCTTTCGGAACCCATCGAACATTTTTAGATTTTCCCACTCCAGCTCATTTACGTTTGGGTAGTCACCTTTGAGCCATTGAAATCTTTCGAAACATCGTAATGTCTATTATTTTGGAAAATATTTAAAAGATAGCGAAAGCTTTACAAAAAAAAAAATAGAAAAAGAAAAGGCGTTTGCGATGAAATTTTTAAAATAGATTAGTGTCAGTGAAAAACGGTGCGTGTGTGTTTAGTTGTCAACGGTGGAGCTTTATAAGTAAGTGAATGTAAGGTGCGCGTGGAATTAAGCATAATACGCTTCCGGTTCTGTCTGAAGAGGGCCAATGTCAGTTCGTCCTTCTAGGAAGATTTCGCTTTACTTTCACCCGAATATCATGTTTTCTGCTATAATTTCAGATGGCTGGGAAGAGTAAACTCTTTGGAATACCTATAACACCTCCGGTGTAAAAGCAGCTTAACTATTGGGCTTTTTTTTTTTTTTTTTTTATTTATTTATTTATTTATTTTTCAACCACGATGAAGGCATAGTTGTAATATATATGTAATATTCTTAGAAAATAATTAAGGACCACTTTTATTTCTAAACGACCTGGCTGATTTTAAGAATTTCGTTACAGATTTAAAATTAGACTTATTAATACTGGAATCGCTGTTAATTTTCCTACTACGAGTATGAATATTATATTTTTTACAAACATCGATTAAATAGGAGTACTAAAACAAGGCGTGGAAGACCGAGTCTGCTACATACATGTCGCAAAATAGACAACTGCCATCGCCGACAATGTTAAGTTTTTTGATTGTAGAGACTAAAATTACCGTAGCAAGAAAGAGCCTGACTGGTGTGAAGTAGTTAATGTCCAAATTTTTTTTAAACCAAGTCTTACTTTTACGTCGGGAAAAAACAGGTACGTTTGCCTACCAGTAGTTTGATTATTCCGACGATTTAACCGATGTGTTAATATAGTTTATAAAACTTTTAACATCAACCAAACCCCATCATTTGTTTCGTTGGTTTCATAGAACTGAGCGAAAAGGTCAGTAACTAGAGTTTTAGTAATTCCGTCTAAAACCTGTATATCCTAAATTCAAATGTTAACACCGCCTTGAACAAGCATTAATCTCTGCAGGTGGTAGAGACCGGTGATCACCGGAGCCGCCGCTGTCGACACAGTTCTATATAATGATGAGTAGTATTTTTCTCTGTAGGTGAATACATGCCTGCTTGTTATAAACTGTATAATACAAAAACCAACTTTAATAACAAACAAATATAATAAGGGGGTAAAAATAATTTATAACAATAAATTAAATAAATACCTTATTTAGGAACGTTTTCGGGTATAACTTATCTTTTGATTAAGTTAGTTTCAGCTGATCATCATACCCGAAAATGTTCCTAAATAAGGTATTTATTTAATTTATTGTTATTAATTATTTTTTTTACCCTTTTATTTGTTTGTTATTAAAGTTGGTTTTTATTATACAGTATTTTCTTTGTTTACTTATAGTAGATCTGAACGCTGATTTAATTAATTTTAATATGTATGCACCGTAATTATAGATAGATTGTACAATACCCTTATACATTATAGCTCTTTCCTTATATTTAACACCTCCAATATTTGGTTGAAGTTTTAATAGTATGTAAAATAATTTATTGATTTTGTCATTTAAATATTTAACACGACGATTCAATTTAAGTTTATTATCTATTAACAAAGCATAAAGCAGTTTATTAACTTTCAGTTTAGCTCTAAAATTCGTGCACGGTTTATTAGCCATTATCATCGTGGCAGACTTTCCTACGGAAAACTCAAGACCACAGTCAGAAAATATGTTACTTAGCTCGTGACGAATAACTCTATTAATTACCGATTTCATTCGTATTATTCAGAATTATTACAGCACACAAATCATCCGTGAAACTAATTTATATTTTATACAGAATTCATCCCCTAGTTTTGTGAACACAGAAATAGAGCACATTCCAGAGTATCGACAGTCCGAACCCTGAGGAACACCACAGCTTATATCCTTTTCAACTGAAAAGTTATCCAATTTAAGCCTTGCCTTCCTTTCTGAAAGGTAGTCAATAATTAAGTTTATAATTGTATCTCCGTTAATTTTGTTTAAGAATTTCGATGATCTTGGAATGCCAGCAGTTGTCGAAAGCGCCCTTTACATCAAAACTATTAGGCTATTATCTTAATTCTCCACTGTCCTTTAGACAGTTTGTACGATAATAACATTTTTATTTGAACAGACATTCGTACGAATTAAAACAAAACTTTTAAAGCGAGTAAATTGAAATATAAAAACCAAAAAAAACCTCGAAATCACAAAATTCCAAGTGCAACGTATCTGTTCACTTCGACACGTTTTATTTATTTCACTTTAATAACCGGAAGAGCAGAGACATTTTTTCTGTTGATTCGGATAATGTACGAAGAAATTGTCAACACTATAGAGAGCTGTTCCGGTCCGCTAAAAAAGATGGCGACGGCATTCGATTAATATCCCCGGTTGCGTCCGCCGAAAATCCCCTACTTCATTCTGTCGACGTTCTTCATGCGGATATCGATGGAAAATTAGTTTACAGGTTGTTGTTGTTGTTGTTGACGGCGAAATCTCAAAAACCGACAATCGCTAAATACATCTATATTATCATTATTGCCGACTTATACGTATATAGGTCGAGGAATGACAAAAGCCCGACAATTATTTCATTAGCGCGCAGCGATAACGCAGTATCGAAACTCGAAAAATTGTTATTTGTTTTTTTCCGTTTTAATCACACCGGGGCTCTGGAAAAAAAGGAAAAAGAAAAAAAAGAAGGTATTTGGTCGAAGAATATTTTCCGAAATTAACCTTATTCAATTTCTCAGCTTGTTTCTCCGGTACTCTGGCGATTTGCCGAGTAACAAAATCTATTAGCGAACAAAAGTTTTCAAACAATAGAGGCTAGACAAGAGAAAATAGCGGTTAATTGCGAAGACGTCGAAAATAACAGACCTCATTGAGTTACGTACTAGTCGCGTTCGTATACGCGCAGAGAGCGCGAAATAATCGACGCCCGTACAATAATAACTGTTTGAAAAGCATAAACGGCTCTACAGAGGCGGTCGCTGGCACTCAAATCCGTCCAAGAACTTAACTTTCGTCGTCGGGTAAATGACATTGACGATTAATGGAAAACGCACGCTGAGTTCTGAAATACGTCAGCTGACATCTCGGATAAGTCGGCATCACAAAGAGCAGCCGATACGCGTACCATTTTGATTGGATGATTTAATCGTAGAAACGCAATCGAAACAGTAACGTCGATCAAAACTATTACGCTACATAACGTAATAACGCAAGCGCGCCGGAAATTATAGCGATCGGTATCAGCGATCTCATTATATTGTACACTCTCAGTCAGCCGTTATCGTACACATTATCAATAAGCAACAATGGAAAAAACTTAAAAACACCGACTATTTCATTGAAAAGTTTAAGCTTTCCATCAATAAAATTGTTCTTAAAAAAGAAAAACAAAACGAAATACGCTAATAAGCATTACACACATCGATTACCGGGCAACATTATATTTCCACTCTCCTTAACTTTAATTATTCATTTTTTTTTTTTTTGATGCGTCCGCTTATTAAGAGCCTCCCCCGAATTGTACATCCCCCCACATACATATACGTGTAGGCTTCAGCCACTGAGTCGGTTCCCCCCTGTTTTTATTTTTTTAAATTTTTTTCTATACAGTACCAATTCGTCATAATTAAACTTAATTAAATTTTACACAAGCTAGTTTTCGCCGTCTGGAGGGATTCATTATTTATTTAAGCGGCGCCGGAAATGTGAAGAATGTTTTAATTATATTTTTGAAAGAAATTCCCTGTATGGTTGATATCATAATTTTTTCGCGCTGCCCCACACGTGCTTCAGCAGCTTATTATTTTCGGCAGAAATAACTTTTCCGGAGTTCTCATAATTTGGCTCCGATTTGATTTACGCACTTAATGTATTCAACATCCGTACATCCGTATAAAACCGTGTTTTTTGTACAGCCCCCTTCCCCGGGCACGCCAGTTAAGGATCTACATCCAGAAACAACAAAGAACCGTCAGTTAAATTTTGATTCGGTCAGATACAGACGATATAAAGTGGGTGAAATAATGGATGGTAAGGGGAATGACAAAATGTAAGGTGCACAATAAGGAGTAGGTTGAGTTTCAGCAGACAAGAATATAGAATACAACGTTCGACAGATTGTAAAATCGTTTTGAACTTGTACCTTCTTCTCGTTAATTTCCTGATTATTATTACGCTAATTTTTAGCATATCCTCCCCTCAGTTGATTCAGCAGATCCTCTGCACCATTCGTATATTTTCTTCTATAATTGCCGTTCGTCGTGCCTCATTAAGCGACCGATTGTTTTCATTTTTCTTTCGTATTCTCCTTTGTTTTCAATAATTTTTTAAATTAAGTAAATTACTTTTTGTCCGTTATTTTACATTTCTCCAGTTTGGACCTTTTGCTCAAAGTATCGTCCAACTTTCAATAACTCGCACACACACCAACACCCCGTGTTAATGTTTTTATAAAGCGTTTTTTCTTCGATGCGCGCTAATAGTGTTTCTTTTAGAATGCATATTTGGCCTTGTTCTTATCCTTTCTCTTATTTCTCTTCGCATTTATTACTATCAACTATCAATACTTCCCGTCTATTCCAAGTGCTTGTTCAATGACTTTGTTCTTGCTCATTTTTACTTGTCCACTTTTTCTCAATAACCGAATCATCGTTTTCTCTTCATCATTAATAATTTCTAAATAGAATTTTTAAACTTTTCGGTAATTTTTCCTTTCACATCTTTCATATTATTTCGATATTATTACTACTGTAAAACACTTCCACCCCTCCGCCTGCCACTTATGTAATTGGTCCATCTTCCACGTCTTGTAGTGCACCGTCCTCTCTGCAGACATCCCCGGGCACCCTTCAACTTACCGGCTATTATGTTGTCAAACGAGCTAAAACAAGTCCGAGATATTCTCTCTCCGCTCTATGAAAGCGGCAATACCTATCTAAACGCGTACTGATCCATGCGCATAATCTCGAGCACATACATCGTATAAAATATTGTCAAAAATTAATAATTTACGATTTGCGTATGAATTTATTTCAGAACATAACAGGAAAAAAAAAAAGGTTACATATTAAGGAATTTTGGTCACAGAAAAACGTTACATAGCAATTTTTTTTTTTTTTTTTTTGGTATTATCGCCGACGTAAGATTGACATTGTAATTAATATAATAATCCGGTCCCGCTCCAAAGGAAACCCCCCTAAACTCACGAACGTCATTTTTGGCGGAAAATCATATTTTTTTTTACCTTTCCCGTAAGACAAAAATTTAATGGGGATTAAACATAAAAACTTAACAGATTTTCCTATTACTCCTAGCTAAAAATAACGTAGCCGAATATATTAATGCATTCATTTGATATACAAGTCACCTGCAATGGTATGTAGGAAATTAAAAGTTGGTTGAACAGTTATCGAGACTATGTCAACACAGTTCTAAATAGTTCATGTTCCATCATCCGGTCAACTGTCTCTATTGATGGAACATTGAATTACAAATAAAGAAATTACTGGTAAATAATTTATACAAAAAGTATCGAAACTGTAAAAATATGCATGTAAAACATAACCATTACACAGTAATTATAAAGTAAATTTTAAGGAATATAAGTTTACGATTAAAAAAGTTAAGTCGAAAGCCTGGAAAACATTAAACTGGAAAACAAAAATGTCTCTGGCTTAAAATACAGAATATTAACTAAAAAAGAAAAAAGTAATAATACACCAACATTAGAGATAACTATGCATGTACAGAAAAGGATAAAGTCGACTTATTGATGTCAAACTCCTTAAAAAAGCAGAAGTACATGAACCTAACGTAAACATATCGATTACTAAAGAAGAAGTTAACGTAATTACTAAACAACCTAAAAATACAGGACTACTTGATGAAATATCAAATATGGATTTATTAAACGATTTCATAATTTGTTACCATTTATGAAAAATATATTCTTAATAAATTAAAAGAATTTGTAGAAAAAAACGGAATAATACATGATAACCAGCATGGCGCATTACCCCAGGTAGATCATTTGAATTGGCTATACACAATATTATATAAACAATAAAAATGTACAAAAATAAAAATGACCGTATATGCTTACTTATTCTTGATATAACAAAGGCTTTCGACGGTTTAGATTTACAATAGATTACTTGTATTATTAAAGGAACTTAGATTACACGACATATTGAACATTGTAAATCTTGAAAATCGCTTCACTGTATTACAAATCGGTAATTATTCAAAAAAAACAAGAAACCGTTATGGAAATACAACAAGGGTACTTGTGGAACATATTTTTTTCTCAAATGTATAACATCAGTTTATCCATTTTCATTTTCGTAGATGATATTGCAACAGTATTAGCTGATAACAATGAACATATATTATATTGGAAAATAAATTTTACCAGGTTTATAGAAAAATCGAGAAATAGTTAGATTTAACAAAAAATTAAACGATAAAAGATTAAATTTGATGCAATACGAATTAAATATTGGTATGGTTAGTCGAACCAAATACTTAGGTGTAGTAATAGACAATAACTTAAAATTTTCTAATCATTTTCACTATATATCACTGAAAAAATAAATACATTTTTAATTATATTTAACAAATTATATAATAATAATAATAATAATAATAACCGATTAAATTAAAAGAAGGGAATAACATTATATAAAAGCATAATATTGCCTAACATACTTTATCGTAGTGCTACATAATATTTATATATGGATATGTTAAAAATTAAAAGATTTCAAAATATATTAAAAAGCTTTCAGAGAACTATTGCAATAAAAATGATTAATGTAGAACTACCAGCCCTACATGGCAAGCATTGTCTTTGCAGGTATTAAACCACTAACTTACGAAATACAAAAATATATTAACATATTTTTAATAAATAATAATATAAATATAAATCATGAATTCAATAACGTATAGTATCAACAACCTTACATACACGAACAAAAATCGTTAACGCTTAAACAGTTTAAAAACTTATAATATTAGACAAGTATTATAATAATACATTTCAGGTACACTGGGACGAATATAACGGTATAGCTAAATAAAATTTTCCAAACATAGATGATAGACTACATAATATAGTATTTACGTCAAATTTTTTTAATATTCAATTTATTACTGGACGCGGCCTATTTAAAGATTATTTACATTAACATAAAATTGCACACTCAAATAATTGTGTGCAACGTGTAACTTTCTTGATAATGTTAAGCATATCCTTTCCGGCTGTTAGTAATACAGATTTTAGCAATACTAGTCAATTAGTAACAAAGCTATATAAAATATTCAATAGTTTTACGATAGCCGAAATAAATCAAATCACCGTAAAATACATGTACACCTGTATTAAATTTATATATACTAATTATTGTTAACACTGTAAAACAGTCTGTCAGGGTTCCATAAACTTAAATGGACGGTCTCAAGACAGAACTATTATTTATATAAATTATTGGTATTAATTCTCCAAATACAAAAAATTAACCCTATCGTATTACGAATTATGCATTAATTCCCATCTACTAAAACTCGATCTTCCTATTCCTTATGCGCATAGTATCTTTCTTTTTCTCTATCCTGTATATTTTCAATATCTGACCAAATTAAAATTTTAACAAAAGATCCCCCTCGCTGAGGTGTTCCGAAAGGGAAAATAAAATAAAAATTTGATGAAGTGAATATTGGCGCCAGTCTAGTTTTATGTTATTTCCTATTTATTTTAATTGAGTACAATATTCTAGAAATCTTATTAATCTATCATCAACGACGTCCAATATAGGCTTTTATATTCACATTTATCATCGAGAGCACAGTTGAATTCCTGCTCTTTTCCGTAGTTACATTTGTTGCAGTCTATCGTACCTCATTTCTTAAACTATATTTAGTACACGCTGTCCCACTTCTTAATCGATATTCAATAGGTTTCGCTCTCCCTACTTTCTATTCCACATCTGATGTATTTTTCATATCGCAATGTAATCCAATTCCCTAACAGTTCCTTTAAGAAGCTATGATCGCGATTCTGCTAATTCACCGCATTCGTATAAATGACTATCACTTATAACTCTTTCGCTTCTAACCTTTTTGCAGCCACTTCTAGTCTTATGTCCGAAGAGACGATGCCGCCTACGCGTATATATGGTTTTCCGAAGGCTGTCGGTCGTAAATCGTCCGTTACTACATCAGTATTAGTTTAAACCGGCAGGACACGCGTATTCTCCAACGGAGTAATAAAGGGTGAATTCCCATTTCGCCTAAATTTAAGGTTTTGGTTACTCAGGTAATAAAAAAAAGGTCAGACAAACATACGAATGATTTCGTGTTGGCAACAGCGCGTCATCATTGTCGAATTTTAAACAGACTAAACGCATCATTCTTTTTGCTATTTGATTCCGCTGTTAATCTTTTCTTTCCGAAAAGCAACAAAAACGTTCATATGAAAATCAGAAGTGAAAAACCACCGCTAAAAATGTTTAATGTAAATATACGCGAAACGACGACTCCGATTAATATATATTTGTGAGTTATTCCATTCGAAGTCCAGTGCTCTATAAATCCCACCCGCCTTATCAGTCAGTATGTAGGAAGCCTTATTGATATTTAGTGTGACATGAAAAATTAAGGTTTTCGGAGTTGCAGAAAAAAAGAAAGAAAAATGATCTAGATAAAGAGTTGTAAACGAACAAACGCTTTTATTACAAATTGAAAACAATGCACATTTATGCTAGTTTTAACGAAGTTCCTCGTTAAAAAACAAACAGAATAATTTTTTTCTTTTTCTTAATTTTTTCGTTTTGAACAGAAATTTGTTTCGAATATTTTCTTTTTAAATCTTAAAAAGATGCAGAAAGTGTATTCATTTGTTTATTTGTTTTTTCCTTATTGCGTTGGACTCGTCAGCAGCAGACGATTACCCATCAAAAAGAAGGTGTATTTAAAAAGTTAATATTAATTAAAAATGACTTATTAATCTAATAGTATACTTTAAATTTTTTATGTCAATAAACTTGTCTTTAATTTTTTCCGACTTACAAATAGAAAGAGGTTATGTGTTCGTTGCGTATGTTTTGTTTTTGTTTGTTGGTGCATAATTCATATTCATATGGATCGACCATTTTACTGATTCAGATGCCATTTTTCGGCAAATCCAAAAAAAGATAAAGAAAAAAAACCTTCTATTTTACTATTTAAAATGTCTTAATTCAACAAATTGCCAAAAGATTACGATTTAACATTACAAAAAGGAAAAAGAAAGATAATATAAAAAGACGCTATTCAATTAACCAAATATTTTATAATGTGTACTTCTGACGTACAAAACAAAAATTTATAGCAATTAAGAGAAAATAATTTTTTAATGGATGACAATATTTTTTATTCTCTGTTGCCGAAATCTAATTGAATACCACATTTCATTTAAAACGTAATTTGCAATAAATATTTCAATTTACAAATATTAGATATATATATATATATATATATATATATTATTTACCTGCTCGATTTGTTTTTATAAATGATACATCCATTATTATATTAGACTGACTCAAAATTTTTGTTTTATTCACAAGCGACAACTTATAATATTCAATATAGAAGAGTTTCCTTCAGAACGGTGATACGCATAAGACCGAAACCAGAACAAATTACGACTTCATAGCGTAAAGCAGTCAGTATGCGGTGATTTTCCGTATATTGAGACGGATTCGGCATTTCTTACGACCTTTAATGACGGTGTCCGAGCTAAAAAAATAATAAAATTTGGGTAACAATCATTCAATTTCTCGGACGATCACGGCAGCGGGCAAACGCGGCATTGTTTGTCAAAGACGCTTTCTCGGTTAAAAAATCGAGGGACCCCCCGCTGCGCAAGGGTAATCTTTTTTCTGCTTACCAAACGTGACCGTGTTGCCAAGTTGATTTTTTCAAATTATTATTATTATTATTATTTTATGGATCATTTCATTTTTAGGCGAAATGGTACCAGACCTAATAAAGCGCTAATGTGAGGATGTTCTCAGCATATGCAGTTTCGCACCTTAGACATTGCCTGACCATTTATGTATTAAATTTGTTTTTAGCTGCGACTTTCACCTTTGTTGTTTCGCAGTGACCTCTATAAACATCTGCCCAGCCTAATTCCCAGAATTTTAATTCAGTTCCTTTCATTTACTTTCTCAGTTGCCATTTATTGCCATTTAGCCTGCAGATTTTAATAAAAAATTCAGTACTTAATTTTAACTTAGTATTCGTAATTAAATTATTTTTATATTACCAATTTTGTTACCATTATTTCACCTACTTTTACAATTCAAGTTTAATTATTGACAATCATTTTACTATTTTTTATCTATTTTATAATAATAATCGATCTCATTTAAAATCGACCTTTTCCAAATCGATTTTATTTTATTTTCATTATATGTGTGTGTGCTGATGTGTGAGGGTGTATGTGCGTGTGCGTGTGTGATGGTATGTATGTGTCCGTGAGAATGCAAAAATATGTGTGTATGCATTTTGTATACACATATATAAGTTAATTTTAGCATCCTTCACTGGTTGGGTTGCTTATTCATGTTATTTTAACTTATTCCATAGATTACCAAATAGTTGATAAGACTAGGTGTAAAATAACAAGATATATATATATATATATATAAAAAAAAAAAAAAATTAAAAATTATACTGTGATCATGAAGCAGCTTCGAAACGCATCAGTGTTTAATCTTAAATATCAAATTATTTCATAAAATCACATAGGTCCATTGATCCATTTAATAATTAATCGAAATAATATGCTCATTTAATGTTAATATTAAGTTTCTGTATTTGCTGGATTACGAGTAATTTTCCTAATGGAATACGCGCCAAATTTGTTTACTATTTAATCCACTTCTTCGAAAGTTTTATACTGTGCTGTTAGCGCGTGATTATCAGCATACAGAAAGTGTTGCGCGTTTTCCTATTGGCTGATCATTCGTGTGTATACCATATATGTGCTTCAGTTACAGTTTGTTTTCCGAATCCGTCTTTTATGTGCTCGGTTAGCTGCAACACTTGACCGTACACAACATTCCAGGTCTGAAACATGCTCGTTGATTCATAAGCTTCGCATCAATTTTCCGAGGCATACAGTTTACGAAAATTTTCTATGGGTGACACAAAAGGGAGGAGCTGCTGGTGTTAGTAGTGTTATTTGGATCATTGGCGCATCGTTATCGGGGTTTTTTAGATCTATGTCATGTCCGCTTTGCTCCATAATCTTGCGATGCTTGTGTTTTAATAATACAATTAGTGAACGTTCCCTGTAACACCAGATTCTTCAATTAATTGTTTTAAATATTTTACAGACCATCTACTCCAGCCGCTGTTTCCTGTCCTTTGTTTTCCTTGTAGCTTCCTTTATATACTGCTCTGTGATTGAACTGATTCAATGATCTTTGTTGTTCTTCAGCTATTTCCGTGATTAATTTGTTGCCCAATTTCATAGCATTCCTGTCAAAAGTTCTCGCGCGTATTCCACATACCGTTTTTGAAGGAGTTTTTTCCATGCCTCGTATATCTGAAGTCTAAACCGTTTCACATCAGTCCTTAGATCGTTCTTTAATTGTTTCCGTGATTCATTTGTTGCTTAATTTTAAAGTATCGTTGTCAAACCGTTTTACGTCGAATTTTTTGTAGTACTCCTTTATGGTTTTTGAAGGAGCTTTCTTATGCCTTGGATTACAAAAACTTCACGTGTACCCCATGTAAGTTTTTCTTTTTTTTGGCTTTTTTAATCAATGAAGGGTTTGTAGTTTCCGGGCATTAGTTGTATACTCTTTATTGCCTGATCTACTTCCTTCTTAAAATTTGTCCAATTTCCTTTTTTGAAATTACATCATAATTGTTATTTCTCTTTTCTTTTTTTTGAGTGGGGGGCTTACAAACAAAGCCCATGTTCGACAAGAAAGAAAAATAACGCTGAATTAATTATTTAGATTCATATGCGGTCAGCTATAGCAAAAATAAAGGAACCAAGAGGAGTGATAACAGATGGCGAAGGGAATGAGATAACAGACGTAGTACTGTAAGGAGCAGGAATACTAAGTCCCAGAAGTTGATAGTAGAGAAGAAAACGTTCAGATGACAATAAAAGGATGTGGTTAGAATTACATTCCTAGTTATCATTAGGAGGATGTAACGGACAATAAGGAGAGTCTAAAACATGATAGCGAGATGATGGAAACAAGCTATGATCGAAGTGCATCCGACGGAAATAATAAAGCACCGTAAAGACATTTTTGAAACCAAGGATTAACTGAAAAATACGGTTGAATAGAAAGATAGAAGGAAAATTGGCTAGAAAAGAAGAAAGGGTATGAGACTGACCGAAACTTATAATGGAAATTTTTAGACAATACAAGTAAGTTATTAGCAGCGTACTTATTAATGAAGAGTCCATTAACAGCTGCACCTCGAGACAACTGATCAACCCTTTCGTTTTGTTTTATACTAACACGACCTAGAAGTCAAATGAACTCAATCTGAATATGGTAAGTTTGGAAAAGGTTATGGATAATCGAACGAATAAAAAAGAATGATATAATTATAGGAAGGATGAAGAAGAACAGATGAGATAGTTTACAATCAAATTACAATCAACTCTTAGCATCAGAGATGGTTAGAAATCTATTATTGTCTCATACTAAAGATATATAAAGAATGGCTCATAATATCGCTCACCAAAGAAAGAGGAACAGGTTGGAGGAAGTCTATAACGTTCAAAGTAGTTGTGAACAGAATATAGGAAGGATGCTCCAAAGCTAAGAACGCCTTTCGATCAGTTAGTAAAAAGAAGAGAATGAAAAGGAAATAGAGAGTTAATGGTATTAAGGAATTCTTGATTAGGTTGTGCAAGGGATTTAAAGCAAGGGAACAACGAAGATAAATTAGGAGGAAAAAGAAAATTTGTAAAATGAAAGGTGAAGTAAGGAAGTTTATTGTAATTTGTGGAAGAAATTTGGCACTCTAAAATTTCGGGGTTTGTTCCATAACTTTGAACGACTAATCCCGGTGCATTTTGCGTCTCAACAAATATCAAATATATGTTTGTATGAAAATTCATCCTTCTACAACGTTCTTTTAGCACACATTCTCGACCCGAACGGTGATCATTATCTCTGTTTTATTAATTCTTCCATTCTGCATTCTATTTTTCATAATTTGTTGTAATATTCTGCGGCAGTAAGCCAATTCTGCGATAATTTTGCTTTTTCTTTTTTCTGCATTAGTACCATTGTACTTTGCTGGGACAAACCATCTGTTTTGTATTATTGTTTTATGTGACGAAATAATGTCTATATTTTCTTTACTATCCCCACACTGCTTATATTATTTTTGATTTTTAATCGAATCTATAATATATCTTGTACACGATGCATGAATTTTGTTGCGTACAGCTATTAGGATCTTTCTTATTTTTATTATACTTTCCGATACCATTTTTTCCCCCAATTTTTTAATTTTTTTATTCAAATCATTAAAATCTTTCACTATTATGATACTTCCTTTCACTTCTGTTAAATCTGTCATTTCCTTCGAACGACTATTCCTTTTAGAAATTAGAAATAGAAATAACTTTATTAATGCATATATAAAATGAAAACAAATAGGTATAAATAAATCGTGTACCGCTGAGAGCTCACCGCAACGAAAAGATTTACAATAGTACAATACAGAAAAGTTCAAAAAATTAATGTTAACAAAGGTGCATTATGCAGCGAAAAATAAAAAAAAAAAAAACCCTGCTAACAAGACAAAAGCCAAAGTGCGTAAACGAAAATAACACTATGTTACCATGTAAGTACTTAATCTATAAATTATAATAAATTGTGCTTTAATCGTCTGTGTTTATATTTACTGTACATAAACTTAAGTTGCTTGGAATCGTAATTTCCGATACTTGAAATGAATGGGTTGTCGTGCAGCAGACATTGGTTACAGAACTTCTGTGTACAATTAAAAACATAGTTTTTAATGAGTTCTATGTTTAATGCACTATGCATGTCGCTTATCCTAGTATACCTTGGAACATTCAATATACACCTTAGACATCTATTCTGGACTAGTTGCAATTTATTAAAACTTGCATTTGAAACGCAACTCCAGACAGGACAAGAGTATGTCATTACTGGCCGGATGAATGCTTTATAGATTATTAGCTTATTGTTCACATTGAGGAAAGATTTGCGATTTAAAAGCGGATATATTGAGCAAATAGCTTTGTTTGCTTTCACACTGGCGAAATTTATATGCTTTGTGAAGCTCAGTCGATTGTCAAGCGTGACACCTAAGTAGCGTACATCTTTTGTCCATTTGATTAGAGCCCCGTTTATTTCAAGTTCTTTAGGTAATGCTGGTCGCCTGCGGGTGAAGAAGTTGGCCTCTGTTTTCGTTTCGTTCAATGTAATCTGCCATTTACGATAATAGCGCAGTACTCGTGTTAATCCTGACTGAAGTCTATTACGAATTGCGCTAGGCTTATATGAATTACAAAACAATGCAACGTCGTCTGCATAAAGTGCGACTTGTGTATTCCGCAATTTAGGGAAATCATGAAGATAAAAATTAAACAGAAATGGGCCTAACACGCTACCCTGAGGAACCCCGGCTATCATTGTTTTCTTAGACGAATTTGAGTCACCGATAGTCACATAAAAAGATCGATTATTTAGGTAGTTGTTGACCAAATGAATTAAATATGAAGGGAACTGACGCTGAATCATTTTAAAAATAATACCTTTATGCCAAGTTGTCCTTTTATTGCCCCCTATGTGTACACACCGGTCTTATTGGTTTCCCGATTGTAACCCCATGACTTTCCCAAAATTATCGTTACTCCGTTCCCTGTATTATTTTCTTCATCATGTAAAAGTCCATACTCATCGGAACAAACATCTCCTATCCATTTGCAGAATTCTTAGTACGCTTCCGTTTTACATAAATTTGTTTGTAGTTTAAGCTTTTCTAATTCGACTGTTTACGGAACTTATTCTAAATTTTATTTCTGCTTTCATGTCATTCGCATCCTTTATTGCCATAAGTCTTTCATTAACATTTTCTTTATATATATATATATATATATATATATATATATTTGTATAAAAGCATTTCAACTTTTACATGTTTGCGCACAAATTTTATATCTCAACTTCGGACTCCGGAATGACACAAGTGACAACTAAAAAATCCGAACTGGATAAATTGTCCTTGTTGACTTCGAAATTGATGATTTTTAACACGCGTTTACTACGACCGTTCCCCATTGCCTTCTAAAATATTTTCTGTCGGTGTTTGTTTTCCTAAGTCCGGCAGACCATTAATTCGGTAGTTCTGCTATGCTCGGTTTAGGTTGCAAGAGGACTGCTGATGGTCTGCATGATCTTAATGCAGTCTGTATTTGTTTGCGGCATTTATTGAAACATCGTATTCGGGTTAGACATCTCTTTAACGGTATTTAAGACTATTTTGTCAGTACCTAGT
Organism: Icerya purchasi; assembly: GCA_039619475.1. Classification (NCBI taxonomy): domain Eukaryota; kingdom Metazoa; phylum Arthropoda; class Insecta; order Hemiptera; family Monophlebidae; genus Icerya; species Icerya purchasi. The sequence goes on from CM077116.1 coordinate 233,622,983, forward strand.
TGAGCGAAGAAAGATTATCACGTTCAACCTGAAACTAGCGCTATGTAATAAACGTGCAACTAATTTATCGCAGCGGTATGCGCTCTGCGGCTCATTCGGCTGTCAAAATTAATCATTAAATTTTTTATCCTTTTTTTAATTTTAATTTCGCTAATATCTACTAAAAATTGAACACAAGCCATTAGCAGCCGAGTGTTCAAAAAACGCGGAGCTACCGCGACATCAGCACTTTTTTAGTCGATATAGTTTACTTTTTATCACATAACTGCCATTAGACGATGAAACATTGAAATGCGTGTAAAGATTATCCCATAAGTGTTTTCTTAAATATGGATTTCGGTCAGCACGATCTACCATTGATCCGATCCTTGCGTTACAGCGCTCCATAAGTAAAGCTTTCCCAAACAAGCACCATTTATTAGCCGTCTTTTTCGATTTTAAAAAAAGCATTTGACAACACATGGAGATAATAAAAAATTCTTTTAATCTTACACTCCTGGAACTTCAAAGGTCGCCTTTGTATGTTTATTGCGAACTTCCTTTCGGATCGCCGCTTTCAAGTGGGATTGGGATCCGTTCTGTCTGATCCACATACGGTACAGACAGGAGTTCCTCAGGGATCCGTCCTCAGCCCAACACTGTTTAATATTGCGATAAATGATATTGTAAACCAAGTGCAAAAACCTGTAAAATCACTCCTTTTTGCAAACGATTTATGCATATTTCTTCCATGTACCGGTATCAACTTAGGAGAAAACGTTCTGCAGAGCACAACTGATATACTGCAACAATGGTCGGAAGATAACGGCCTTTGTTTTTCAACAACAAAAACCATGACAATCCATTTCTGTAGGCGGGAAAAGTGCGATCGCATAGTAAGCCTAACTATTAATAACAACCGTACAGCATCCATAAATAAAGTTAAAATATTTAGGAATGACATTTGACAGCAAACTCACTTGGAAAGCACACATTAACGCATTGAAAACTAGCTGTGGTAAAAAACTATAAACTTTTTTTTTTTTTTTTTTTTTAAATAAATAAGTTGTGGGTCTCACTGGGCAAGTATGCCTGTTGCGTGAGTGCTCAACACTCCTATTATCGTTTATTCTAGTAAACAAAATTACAGTTAATCATTCTTACTACCTAAATCGAACGTATTAAACCAAAAAAAATAAAATATATCAATCGACGCAAATATATATATGTGAATTACACGATAATAAAACAATACACAGGAGCCGCTTATATATTGGACATTGCATACATTAATGTACAAGAAAGAAGAAAGAAAGCAATTATAAAATGACGAGAATGCTGTGAACACCTATAAAGTTAAATGTAATAGAAGTAACCAGCGGAAACGTAAAAAGTGAAATGTCGGATTAGTCATTAACTCAGTTAGAGAAGAAAGACAATGAAAGATTCTGAAGATTCAAGTTCGACAAGTTGAAGGGACTTCTCGGCATCTGTAAAGAGAACTCCGTCGATGGTAAAAATATCCGAGTGAGAAGGAAATACATAGAACCGACAGTTTTGTGGTATTTCTTTTTCATTATAACTAATCACTGAGACGACAAAAAAAAAAAAGGATCCGTGATGACAGAAAAAATTAGGCTATAATTGAAGTGAAAAATGAGAAATTTTCGGTAGGGTAGAAGCTGAGAAGGATAAAACTAAGAATTTAGGAATATTTTCTTCGAAGTAATGCGCAATTTTTGTCGGTAGTTAATAGCGAATGAGTTTAAAGGACCTGAATGACGTTCACCAGAAAGCTGCAGAAAAAATCGTTGGAACAGGAGAACAGAAGAGAATTTAAGGTTGTCAAGAATTTTAGATCGTAAACAATTTGAAAAAAGAAGATATTTGGAAAAATCCGACCGCAGACAAACGAAAATCTGTAAACGTTTCTCTGACATTTTTACCGATGCTTTATCTGGTGGGATAATTTTGCCGCACGGGTAGAGAAACTAATATAAATCTAGCGGTCAAAACTAATATCTGAAAATGATATAGAAACGGTTGTTAAACTGTGTGTGTGTGTGTTAATTCAACGGAATACAAAACATGTCACAGAAATAAAAATAAATATATCCCAACGAAAATCAGAAAATTAATAAAACTCACTCGAGCAGCAAGAAGAAGGTGGCAGCAAAATCGGTATCCGTCATTGAAAACAATATACAACAAATTAAATTTTGAAACTAAGAGAGGAAATTAGGAAATACAAGAATATTACATTTCAAAATTATTTAAACTCCCTAGATATTCTGAATAGCTCATTGTGGATGACAATGAGAAAAATATTACAACAATCCCAAGAAACCCACATCATAAGATTGGAAAACGGGTTAAAATGGATAAGGAAAAAGCAGATGCGTTTGCTGCTCATCTGAAAGCTACTTTCATGCCTCATGATGATAGCAATCCAACACACTCGCAGTTTAGTCAACATTCCTTGGAGCAGCCGTTGTAAAGTCATCTATCTATAGTAAAGTATTTTCCCCGGGGAAAGTATACAAATGCCTAAAGGAAGTTCCTATGAGAAAGGCACCTGGACTGGATAGAATAACTGGAGAAATCTTGTTTCACATTCCAAAAGAAAAAACCTGCCACTCTACTTTGTTATATATTCACCGCTATTCTACGAGTAGGTTACTTCCCAAAGTTCCGGAAGAAATCAATTATATTAAATGATTTTGAAACCGAACAAGCCTCAAACTTCGGTATCATCATATCGGCCAATCTGTTTATTGAATTCATTATCGAAAATTCTGGAAAAGCTAATCTTACAAAAAATCTATCCGTTGCTAATAAATAATAATATCATTCCTAATCATCAGTTCGGATTCCGGGCGCAGCATTCGACTGTCCAGCAGTGCCATAGACTGGATTTCGTCAGTATTAGAGAAGAAAGAAGTATGTTCCGCGGTCTTCCTGGATGTGGCCCAGGCGTTCGATCGAGTTTGCCACACGGGGCTTTTGCATAACCTGAGAAAAATTCTTCCAACAGATATGTATTTAGTTTTTCTTTATCGTATTCACAAAATAGTACCTTTTTGGTTAATAATCAATGATACAGTATCGAAGGGAAAAAAAATCTTGCGTCTGTCCTGCAAGGTAGCTTGTTGGGGCCGGTTCTCTACTCGATTTATACCTCTGACTTGCCAGTATCAAACCAAACTACCATGGCAACATACGCAGATGATATAAACATATTAGCTTCGAACATTGATCCTATGCACGCAAATACGGCCTTATAAAACCATATAGACAGAATACAAAGCTGGGCCAGAGACTGGAGGATTAAATTTAGTGAGGAAAAGTGCCAACAGGTGACTTTTACACCTAAACTAACAATAAATGACATTGAGATCAAACAAAAACCGATTCAGTTAATTATCTGGGTATGTATTTGGATGTTGCGAAAATCCGTAAGAAAATCTTTACACGTGCCAAACAACTGACTCCATTAATAGCAAAGAAATCTACCCTAAAAATGTGAAATTGAAAAGATCTGTCTACTTGATGGTCATAGCGCCGTTATGGAGGTGTGGACTTGAGTTATATGGGAACTCTAGTAAAAGCAATCTTTCACACATCCAAAGACAACAGTCAATTATTCTCCGAACAATCACGTCAGCTTCAGAGTATGTCTCTAACTTAACCTTACATAATGATCTAGATATTCCATATGTTAAAGCAGTGCACGTCGAACAGTATCAAAAATTCTTTAAAAAATTAAAATTAAATACTAACCCGAACATAAATAGGATATATATTAATACTCTTCCGGATAATCCAAGACGAAGGCTTAAGAGGAGGAAATGGTGTCGTGACGCCCTTCCTAAGTCTTAATAGCATATATCACCTAAATCACTCCGTGATATAAAAATATTTAAACCGTGTTACCTGTATAAAGAACATACTTGCTGTATGATTGTTACAATAATGTTAATCTTTTACTCGAAATAGTTTCTACCAGTACTCTATGGACAATGCATAACCGCATCTGTCGTCATAGTGTGGGCTATAAGCTTTATATATTCCTGGACTCCTATGGGCTGTGCTTGAGTGCATTTGTTGCCATGGTGTCCAGGTGCTATATGAAATACATTCTTTAACCAGGGTCCTATGGGCAATGCCAAATCGCGTTGTCGCCATGGAGGCCGGATACTGATTTTATATATTTCCTTGCATATTCCGACAGCAGAAATGGTATCTCAGACCTAATTCTCTCGTTGGAGGGATTGGCCTGATTTATTTAGTAAATTAAAGTAGAAGTTACTAGCGCTGTTTATGGCCTCTTAAAATCGGTACAGTGGAAGAAGAAAAAAAACAACTGGTGATTTGATATTTTTAGCTATTCAAAAATATCGAAATCGCCTTAACTGTCATCAAAAAATAAAATGATCTCGAAAAATGTGATTGGCGGAAGCTACTAACTAAAGTTCAGCCAACTTCGCAGAAAATTAAGCTGAAGGTGTTTAGCCGAAGGTTTAACGTAGTCAAAAAACGAGTAACTCTAATTTCGTTCGAAAATTTGAAAAATCTTTCAAATGATACGTGAAAGAATCATTGCTTCCAAGGAAAACGGATATTTTTAAGTATTAGGATTCGAGTTCCTTGTAGTTTTTTTTTTTTTTTTTTTTTTAAGGTAGCCAATAAATAATTTTATTCGTTTTCCAACTATAGCGTAACAGATAAAAAATTGTTCAATGGTAATGAGAACATTTTTTTCCAATACTAAAGTTAATTTACGAAAACGTTAAACTTTTATTTTTAGCATGTAAAATATGGAGGTATTTAATTTTGATTACTAACGATATTGGTTATTAAAATTTCGTTCTTCTAATTTTTAATAGGAATTTTTCATAATTTGGAATATGGTAAACACAATATTTTCCATCAAATAATGTTAGAAATTGTTCTTTTTGAATTGGAAAATTTTAATTTTTCAAGCACACTGATGAATTACTCATACGTGGTACAGGAAATAAAAGAAACGTCCAATAATTTCGAAAAAAATTAGAAAATTAAAGTCGATAAATATATTTTAACGTAAACGACCGAATTATTTTTGTATGTCCTCGGTGTCAATTCTATATCTTCTCGGGATTTTTAAAATTTTGGCATGCTCTACATAGTCAAAGGCCTTCTCATAATCTACATAGGCTACATACATGCTTCTGTTTACTGCCAACGCTCGCTGTATTAGTATTTCATAAAGAGCTATCGCATCTCGTGTCCCTATCCGAGCGATAAAACCAAATTGTGTTTCATTTAGTTGGCTGTCAATTTTTGTTCCGATTCTTCTTTTTATTATCTTTAATAACAGTTTTAATGTATCACTCATTAATGTAATCGTGCGGTATTCGGAGCATTTTCGCGAATTCCTCTTTTTAGGTATAGCCACAAATGTAGATATCTTAAAATCCTCTGGCACGGTTCTGTATATTTTGTTTATTAACTTCAGCACTTTTGTTTTGCTCTTTTTGGATGTATGCTTTATTAACTTTACAGGGATTCTATCTGCCCCGGTTGCCTTTCGTGTTTTAGCTTTCCCGATGACATATTCTAGTTCTTCGTTTGAGATGTCTGACGCTGTCTCTTGCTCTTGCCAATTCAATTTTATAATTTTTCATTCGGTTATCCCTGTTTGCATCACTCTACACAGTTTGTTCATGTACAGCAGCCATTCTTTCTCCATTTCTTCTGTTTTTGTACACATCTCGCCTGCGTCATTTTCAAGCATCATTATCTTAGGTCTTTTTCTTTTCTATTCTTTCATAAGCCATTTAACTTCTTTATACATTTCATGTATCCTACTTTCTTCTTCAATTTTTTGTATACGGTTACATTTTTGTTGGAACCGTCTATTCTTATCTTCTCGACACTATTTCCTGATTTCGGTGTTTATTCTTTATACTCGTTACTATTTCTGTTCTTGATTTTCCTTCTTCTATCGGTCAATAACAGTGTTTCATTTGTCATCCAGCTCTTGTTTTTTATCCTTATTACGGCGGTTCCCTTATCGTGTCAGAGTATTTCTTTTTCTACGATTATCATCGCGTTTTTTAACTCGTTCCACATATCTTAAATATCCGTCTGTTCATTTATCTCATTGGTTTTTTCTTCCAGTTTTTTCGCAAAGTTCCCTGAAATTGTTTTATACTTCAAAGGACTTATGTGTTAGTTTTGGCCACTTTCGCATTGAAATCTTACATTGAAAACGAGGGGTTTCGTTTTTATAGCTTCTTAATTGCTTTTTCTATGTTTTCGTAAATTTTTTTACTACCTCATCTGCATTTTCACTTGTTGATGCATATACTTGTATTTTGGATAGTGGTTTGGGATCCGCATTTATACATATCGCCATTACTGGCTCTGAGATTGCCAGAATTTTAATCTATTCTTTTGCCGGAGGTTTTTCTTATTAATATTCCGACTCCATTCTCATGATTTTCATCTCTCGAATGTATAAATTCGTATTCGTCTCTGGTTTATCTTGCTCCTTCCGCATCATCTAAATTCACTTACACCGAGAATGTCTATTTTTAATCTCTTTGCTTCCACAACTGCATTTTCCAATTTGACATAACAATCTGACGCTCCATGTAGCAATATTCGGTTTTCCTCCATGTTGCCGCTCTGATGTTTTACCTCTGCAGATTCTCAGCACTCAATTCGTTGTTACAGAGGGCTTGTACACAACTTGAAGGGGAGACTTGGGGTTGTTTTTGCATTCGATGTTCTATTCGTGTCGACAACTTAGAGATGGTTCTGTGGTGGGTCCCCAATCCTCTTTCGCAGGATTTTCTGTTGGGGTGTGCTGCCTTAGTCGAGGGGTTCCAGTTTTAAGACGCCGGAAACTTGCCCGCTCATCTTGGGGATCGTCATTTATCATTCTGACCAAGGTGCATGGTCACAGATGAGTTGCTGACAGTTCACTGTGAAATGCTTAACAGTATTTATTGGAAAGCATACGTTCAGCGCGTGCACCCCCTCCGTTTTACTGTCAGCGATTTGGTATGAATTCCAATTTAGCTTTCCTGATCAGAGCTGAACCTTCTGAACAGGAAATTACCATCCTGCACGACGTGGACATACAGAGCTCACATTGTTCTTGTTTCGTTCCACTGCCTCCTGTGGTATAACACATTAGGACAGTCGAGTGACTACTTACTAGGGAATGTGGTTCTAGTTACAACAACCTATACCCGCAGGGCCATTACAGTACACACGCAAAAAAATTAAAAAAAGTAGAAACAAACACGAGACGATTAACTGATAAACAATTCTGAAGAATATTTAATTATTTGTTAGACTGACTAATTCGTGTTAAAAATTCGCGTATGATAAAGGAAAAATGTATTTTCTAAGTAAAACAAAAAAGAACGATTCTTCTAAATCAACAAATAATCTTGATTTGCACTGTTTTATTCCAAGTATATCTGTTGTTTATTTAATAAAATTTTAAATATATTTTAAAATGTACATTTTTTCAAAAATAAATACACTCGCTACCCTATTACCCACAACAAATTGGGAATAAAATATTTTTTTGCGACAAAAAAAAAATGAAAGAAAACGTTTCTTAAAGTACAAAATTGTTAATATTAATAACACGAGCGGATTACAGTATTTCCATAAAACTCCTTTTCGCATGCATATTTACCTGTTTTCTAAAGTAATGACATATATTGAAGTTTCACTTCTGCCCTGTGCCCCCAGGCACATTCATTTTTTTAAAAAATGTTTAGTTTTATTCTTGTATTTATTTCAGGGTCCTACACGAAAGCAATTCAAGTACCACCGACCGAACAGGCTAGGTGACGAGCAGATGGAACAGAGTGCTCAATATTTCGGTTCTTGTATATATATATATATATATATCCAAATTTCTTTTACTCGCTAAATGCGATAGTAATTCGATTACGGTTGGTGAAAAGACAAAGCGAAATGCGTCTGGTTGCAGTAATTAAAAATTCAATCCTTTCGTCTGCGACTGAAGAACGATCGCGTCGTGTTTATTTATTTAAAAAGTACAGCCGGTTCCGCTGAATTTACAGCGAGTTCAGGTAACTACGCTTTACGTATGTGGTGAAGCGGTCGTCACGGTCTTCACGGATCTGTAGCGCACAGGGGTGACACTTGGACGCAGTTCAGTTGGAGTGTTAGTTTTTCGCGGTGTTTTGCTTGCGTTTGTCGTGTATGCGTTAGACGTGTTTTTCACCGTTTCTAGCTCATTTCTTCTCACGTTCGAGCGCTAAATTATTCCGATTCGACTGGTCGAGTTTTCCGATTGCGAAAATTATTCATTTCAGCGCGACAAAAAAATTAAGACCAGCCGACTGCGCGTCCATATCCCGTAATCGGTAAGTCTAATTCGCTTCTAAAAAGCCACTACACCGCTTCACAAATAAATCTTTATCTCGTTGTTTAAATGAAGAAGTCGTCGAAATCGATTTTTAAAATAACACGGTGCATTTGCCTACAAATTCGCGTCTATACGCTAATTTCAATATGTACGTTTGAAATTTAGAATGATATTCAAAACCGCGATAAACTATTTTTAATTGCTAGACGGATTCACGGACTTTACTTTATGTTGATTTCCAGCTGTTGTTGTCACGCAGTCCACTGTCTGCACAAACCGATCATCTTGCTGGGTATACGTGTAGTTTTGACTTCCGAAATCCTTTCCATTAACCGCTTTTTTGTAGCGTTTGGGTCGCCTCATCAATCTTTTTACCGATTTCGTCGGCTATAAAAGTCCCGAACCAGTGTTATTATTCCGGTAAATCAGTATTTAATAATGACTACAAATTGAATACTGCTTATGTCGGAGAAGTCATTCGGATAAAAGTAAAGGAAATTAATTCTTTTCAGATTCACTTAGGGCAATGCATCGTGGAAGGAGCTCATCCCGGACTATCAGACGCACCTTTTTATTTTACAATTCATTGTCGCTGTAACATTTCTACTGTACTCGTGGCAGCGTTGTCTAAAAATGATATATTTTTGTTTTTATTTTTTTTTATTTTTTTATTTAAAAAAAAATTTGCGGGTCCCACAAGGCAATTTCCCGTCTGTGGGTTCCCAACATAATTATATCGTTTATTCATTACATACATCTTAAGTCTAATACATCATATTCGTCTCATATATATAATTACTTAATTCAACTTAACTTCTATTTTTACTATTCTACGTCTAATTTTAATTCACAACATTTATACCCATCGCACATCGTACCACAATATTTTTACATAAGCCATAAGTAATGCAGCTAGAACATGAGCACCAAACATTAGTTGTTTTTTTTTATTACATCATTTATAATTATTTACTCTTTCAATCAATTACCCGTCTTATCGCTGTTCCTTTCCTACGACTAACCATTTCTCATTCTTTGCACCGCGCAATCAACCATATTTTTATTCCGTCTTCCCATATATTCAAATTGCATTCGTCTCTTAATTCCTTTGGGGTAAGTTACCTAATAAATGACACTCATAACTTCCTCTTCAACATTATCAATTTTATTATTAATCTCTTTAGGTCTTATGAAACAAAAATTGTCATAGTTCCTAGTCCTATACACCTTTTCCCTTGTCGGTAATCTTATTTTTTCTGTTTTATACCTTAAAAGTTTACCGTAATAAAAAAACATTTTTGGCGACATTTCTTTATTATTGTCCCACCAAGTAGAATTCGTTACAAGATTCGCACTTCTCCAATTCGGTAACAAAATTTTTAAACATCTTTTCTGTAGCCTACTAATTTTCCTTAATTCTGTTTTTTTTTTGCCTCCCCCCAAATTTCGAGTCCGTATCTAATCCTAGTCACATTATTAATGGGTCAAAATACAGTCTCTCGTAGTTTTGTAATTCATAACTTGTTTTAATTTGTATATTTCTTAGCAATGTTATCTATGTGAACTCTCCAAGTTAACGCCTTATCAAATGTTATTCCCAGGTATTTGAAATTATCAACCGTTTCTAACGACTCACAACGGCATACTTCCTCTCCATGAAGGCAATCTACATTGTGCAACACTATTTTACGAACCAACTTCCTAAATCTACTCGGTGTTCTTACATACATCACTTTTGATTTTTTGGCATTTATTAATAATTTTTTATCGTGTACCCCCATCTGCAAACCGTATTCAGGTCCTCCTGAAGCAGCCTTTCTGCTATTTCTACGTCTTGGTGTTCAATTACCAGAGCAATATCATCAGCATATGCGTAAAGTGTGGCGTTCGTAACACAATTGTGAATGGAGTTCATGTAAATTAGAAAAAGTAACGGTGCTAATATAGTTCCTTGTCCTACTTCATATTTAGTTTTCCCCACATATTCGTTACCAATTTTCACTAAACATTCCCTTTCATGTAAATAGCATCTAAAAAGATATTTCCCTGTTATACCGATTTTGCTTAGGTCTTCTATCAATATTTTCCTATCCACTAAGTCAAAAGCCTTAGTAAGGTCTAGAAAGACTATCAAAAATTGTTTGCCGGATGCTAATCCCTTATTTATTGCAGATGTAAAAGTTCCGAGCAGAGTTGCCGTTGATTTCCCCTTTTTGAACCCAAATTGGTTATGATATATTAGGTTTTTCTCTTTCAGGTACAATAGTTACCTACTCAAAGTGCTCAACTACTTTAGCAATAACTGATATAAGCCAATTGGTCTATAGTTTTCACAGAGTTTTTTCTCGATCGCTGTAATATTTCTACCGGTTCGCCTCTTACGATGAAATCGATTTGGTTTTTCCTATAAATAACGAGGTAGGTGATTAAATTTAAACCATTCAGGAGTTAAATACATCAACCATTCAAGCGCATTGCTCATTTTGAGCTACATCACAAAACACGGGCCCTGCGAATAAAACTTATATTGTTAACAACAATGACACTTACCGTTATCTTTTTATGCGTTAGCAGTTACTTCCCATTATTCTTCGTGCGGATTCATTCGTGAGTTCTTTCCCATCGATCTATCTTCAGCGTGACCAGCGTAATTAATATTATTTCTGACAAGTACCGGTGGCATGGATGATTAGTTAAAATTGCGTTTAACTTCCAAAAATTTCACTTGCTCTACAGGGTTAATGTCCATAATTGACACACACAAAAACAAATCCAAAAAAACATTATTTTTGGCTATATTTAGCTTTTCTCTACGATTATTCTGTCGTTTTTTGTCTTAGTGTTCTTTCACTTTATCTCCCCAAAAACCTAGAAGTTCATATTACACTGTCGTCTTTTTCCTAAGTAAAAAAAAAAAAAAAAATCCTATTCTCTAATCACCTACCGCTATGTAAAAGTTTTCATCTTATATGTAAGTTTCCTTCTCTTTTTCTAACAACTGTTCTTCCTATCTATGTGTTCAACCTAGTGTCTTTCTGTCAAGCCGTGGCTCTCGCTGTTTAATTCACTTCGCCGTTCTGTTGTTGTCGCCATTATTCGTCTGCGTTCTTAAGCCATACTCTATTATGCTTCTCTCGTTTTCGTTTTTTGTTGGTTGCCTCTTCATATTGTCCTCTCAAACGAAGAGCGTGTTTGCGATGCTGATCATATGTTTATTAAGTGTTCATCTATTTTATTTGTATTCCAATTTGCTGCGATATTCCTACTCCGTGTTGCGTCTCCTATATCTTGTCTTTTCCTTCTCCACACATCATTTGTTCCTTCCTATTAACAATATCTGATCGCGTCAAAATATAACTGATTCTTTTCCCTTTTTAATTGTTTCCCTGGTTGACGAGCCCCGGAAAAAAAACAAAAAACTCTTTGCATTAGTTTTCTCGTTAATATATCCGACTAAATCAAAATTTAATACTGACAACTCTGACCCTTCCCACTTCCCTTTTTTTTTTTTGTCTAGAATTATTTCTCCATCTTCTTCTCTCGCGTATATCACATATTTTGTAACTATCACTTCGGAAGGTATTTATTAATTTTTTCCGGGTAAAGATCCCCGGTTTTGATGATCCCAAAAAATTAAAAAAAGAAGTTATTTATGCATCCCCTTTTATTTTATCTCTCACTGTTAGGTTACTGGAAAAAAATTTCGATAGTTCTTCCGGTCATTTTTTTTTTTTATTCTCTTAAAATGGTAATTATTATAATTAAAATTATATATGTACCACTCAGTGTTATTATTTTCTGGCCAACTGCTTTTCAAACGCAGCTAAACTATTATAAGGGTATTGGCTAGTACTTTTTAAATCTCACATTGGATTAAATTGTCCTCATAGTGGAACGCTGAAATTTGTTTTTAATTTTTACTGTCTTTGTAAAAGTTGTACTTAAAAAATTTTCCCTCGAGAGAGGAAATTCAATATTAAGATTTTATAGCACGTGGCTAGAAAAAATTACCAATTTCAGAGACTTGATGTATTAATAATTACAGCATAAAAAGTAGACACATTGAGATACAGTAGAGATCTCGCCTAATATTAGCTTGTGAAAACGTAATGATCCAAGTGTACGAATGGCATTGCAATTTCAATCAAAACGGATGATAATAAAGGAGAATGTAAGATTGACTATATTAAAGTAAACTAAATAATAATTGGAGTTGATTTTTTTTTTTTTTTTTTTTTTATTCGTACATTTTTCTTATTTGTTCCTATATCCCTTTTTTACTTGTTCGCGTATTTTTTTTTATTACTATTATTATTTTTTTGGCCGGGCTATCAAAAGAAGTATTCCTTTCATGTCTTTTCTGCGAACAGATGTCACTTGACTCTAAAAGGCAAGTTAAAAAGTGCAACGACAGTTTTTCTAAAAAAAATAACTAAATTCCCGCTAAAGGTTAACATTACGAAAAACAAATGATGCGCGATATAACGCCTTATTTATAACTAAATTTGCGAAAGTTGAACGGGTTTATTTTAAAATCCGATTTAAAAAAACATTACCGTTCCGTGGAATACAATTTGAGAATGGCCCAGAACCGTGCGCAAAGCTCGCTGAATGAAAAAAGTGTATATACATAGATACATAGAGCACTTCTCGCACTCGCATAGGAGGCCTTGGGTAGTTTATAACTGTCTTCGCCAAAAAAATTTCTGTCTACGCTACTATATACGTAAATGATTAAAACTTAAAAGGGAGTAAAATATTAATTAATAGTACATAAATAAATTAGTCGAAAACAGCGAATGAAAAAAAGGAGAAAAAAAGATTATTCTCCTAGCGTTTGTATTTAATCATATTAATATTATTATTATTATTATTATTATTATTATTATTATCATTATTATGTTTTTGAATGCATAGTAATTAGTACTATCTGTTAGAATTTAATCAAAATTAAAAATGGTCTATTAACTTAAAAGGATGAGTAAGTCTGGCCTAGTTTTGCTTTCAAAATTTTTACCCAGTATCGCGCAATATAAAAGATCCTTTGTCAATGGAAGCTTTATAATTAAGTAAAAATAAATGAAAAATTAACACTCAGTTGAACATTTAAACTATGAATTAAATCAAGGTGGCCAGAACAAGCTCGGCCGATGAAAAAAACAAAAAATATTCTCTTCATGTATACAGCAGGCTTTCCTATAACGTCAAGTATACAGCTATATTTGCTGACGACACAGCATCACTTGAGTTACAGACAGATCCGAAGATAGCAAGCGGAAATCTGCAGAAAGCTCTTAGCGAGGTGGAAAGTTGGTTTAAAAAGTGGAAAATACAAATTAACGAAAAAAACCCCCAAAAATACAGTTAATGTTCAATTCACGAATAGAAAAGTCACAACCCCAACTGTTGGGATAAAAAGAACGGAGTTGCCTGTGAGGACAACAGTCAAGTACTTAGAATTACACCTAGAGGATGGTCGTTTAGAATAGAAGCAGTTCATGCAGGCAAAGAAATAGTATTAGATATTCGTATTAAAAAAAAAAAAAATCGTATTAGCTCTAATAGGAAGAAATAGCGCACTGAATATAGACAACAAACGTTTAATGTGCACAAGCATCTTAAAACCTATTTGAACCTGCTGAGTACAACTTCCAGGTTGTGCTAAAAATCTGAGGATAATACAGACCACGCAAAATAAAATCTTTAAGCTTATAATCAAGACTGGCCATGATATGTGTAACAAACCTAATCTTGCATCAGGATTTAGATGCAAAGTACATGACAGATGTTGTTAGAGTTGACGTCCGATGACACGCAGAAAGACTGGAAAGTCATCCGAACAAACTTGCAACTGGACTACTAGATACTGGTAAGTGATATGAAACGGTTAAAGCGTAAGGAACCGCATGGTCTAAGATAAAGTCTATCTCGAGTGGAGGTACCGTTGGGTACTTTTTCCCCCTTTTTTTTTTCTTTTCTTCATGGGTTTGTCAACATGGACATTAGCCCAAGAACAATGGAACAGAGGGGGGGGGGGCAAGGGAAGCTCCAGAGATGGCCAACAGAAAAGAATCAAGAACTAGATTTTCCCTCCATACTCAATACTACCAACCCTTTTCAAGTGTATTGCTAAACGGCTTAGATGACCAGTTTGTAATAGGGGAGGGGGGAATTTACGAAGTGACAACAATAACAAAGATTATTCGAAATTGAGTTTTTTACTTCGCGATAAAAAAAAAAAAAAAATTTAATACCGCCGCAATCTACGGTGGTAAATCTTTATTCTTTTAAGGGAGAACACGTGGCTTATTTTATTCGTATGCATGAGGGGGCGAATTGCGACGGCCATCGTGTACGTAAACAGAATTAACAAAAATAACACAATATTAACAAACTACACTCATTACGTAAACGCGTCATCGCTCACAAATACACACGCATCAGACTATCACCGAAATGTACGTATAACCGGATACTCACCACCACCATTCGAAGAATGCCTCTCATCGACAGTCGTATACGTATTAAATGTGTTTTTGTTAGATGAACGGGATTTCCGAATGTGTATACGGGTGTTAAAAAGTATATTCTTAAAATACTGCTGTACAGGTTGCAACGATGATTTTTATTCATAGTTATTTTCGATATTCTGATCAAAATTCATCGCATAATACGTTTAATCGTTAAATTTATTTAGCGTTTTCGTACTTAATCGGTGCAGAAGCGTAAGCTTTGCAGATTTCACGCGATCTGCGCTATTTATAAATATAAACAAAACAATTTTTTTAACGCGAGGTTTTATTTAGCTTCACTGAAAAAAGTGGCTAAATGGTTAAACGAAAAATTGCAACAAATGATAAAATAGCGTTTGTCAGTATTTGTACGAAGTTCCGGGTATATTTTTATTAATTTCGACATCGACACTTTTATTTTTGGTTGATTTCATCGTATCAACATTACTACTTGCATAGTTTACGATTTATAAGAAAAAATAACTTTTCATTCTATTTTAAAAGAAAGCTGTTCTTCTTCGTTTATGATTGTGCTCCGGTCTCGTCTCCCTAAATTCGATATAATCCGAAATTCTTGCCTTCGACTATATCTCGGTGCGCTTAAATCCTCTCCAATTCCAGCAGTTCTCGCTAAATCTAACACTGCACAACCCTTTTCCCATTGTCAGATCTCATTTACAAGCTATTGGTTCCTTGCTAAACGTCTTCTACTCGTGTCCTCTACGTTTTCCATGTTCAGAAATTGGTATTTTATACAAAATCCCTATCTTACACATTATATCTCGTCGTCTTAATTCGTTTTCCCTTTACACACCCTCCTTTAATAATCTTCCCTATTCTTCCTTCTATTTTGTCAAAACTTTGCCATCCAAATAACTTCTTTTTTCGATACCGCCACTTTCAAAAGCTCTTCCGCAAACCTTAATACGGAATTTACTATCACTTCTCTATTTCTTTCTCATGTATCCGTGTTGTTTAAAAGTGTCTCTTTTATCCTCCCAAATTATAATCTGCCGGAATCTTTTCGTCTTCCTTCTTTCTGTTCCATATTCATAAATAAGTTAATGACTCTATCTTACGATCGGTCATTTTCATTATCTCTGATTGTCTTTCTTCCAATTTTTTGATTATTTCTGACTCCGCGACTTCAGACGATTTGTTCTTTCATACTTGATCATTTCTGTTAATTGTGTACTTTTATTACTCGCAGTTAATCCGCACTCTTTTTTCTTTCTATTCCATATTCGCGCATTGATTTTCTGTGAGTTCCCCGATCACAATCTTTGGAGTGAAATGGCCGATTCTTTGGCACTCGGATTGCTGCTTTTTTCATTTAAAAAAAAAAAAAAATCTATCCTCTACTCTCCTTTCTGCGGTTTGTAAAAGTTTTCATTTCAGATTTTAGTCTGATCTTCCTCTTTTTCCACTAATCGATCTTTTTATCCGTCTCTTCTAATAATCCGTGATTTCTATTATTTATTGTTTTCGTTATTAGCTACTATTATATTCCGATAATGATTTAATAGAACATAAAAAGAATAGGTAAAAACATATTCTTTTTGTTTATTTTTTGCATCAATTTAAAAGGGGCAGACTTTTTGTTCAGAAAAAATCTTATGTAAAATAGTATAAAATTTATTGTTCACTTCAAGTATTACAAAAAAAAAAAACAATTAATAATAAATAGCGCTAATGATCTATTTCAGGTTTCGTACATTGTAGATTCTTTATGGAAAGTTTGATTTATTCTAAAAAGTAAAGTAAAGTAATTTGTATACCGTTGATAAGATATCATGGATTGTGGAGTTAAACTTCACAGTGTACTACGCCTAATGGATCTGATGAGAATATTAGGGCCAGTTGCTTTCTCTCGGCCGTCTTTACTTTACCAGATTTCTCTGCTAGTAGCCAATTCAGTTTCAGATTAGGTATAAACCTGGGAGCGACATACTAAAAAGTACTGACGCAATATTTTCATTCAAATTTCGTTTCTAACCGTTAACAATGAAATAAATAAATAGTACATTTTCAATTTTTTTTTTCACAACAAAAAATCATCATACAAATTAACGGTTAAGAAACGTGAATTCTTCAATATAAAGAACATCGGTAAGCTCGATGACTTTAGCTTTACTGTAATATTCAGAGTTGTTCCAATTGAGTTGTAATATAAATGGAACATTATTGTGCCAACTGAGTTGGAGAGAATTTGTCTCTTGAATTAATAAACACGAGCTGTGCCGGACTGAAGGTAACCTAAACGGTTCGAAACTTGTCTCGTTTCGGATTCAATTCGCTATTCTAAACCTATAATGTGAAATTGTCAGAGAAATTTGCGAAATTAAAGGCGGATCATGCCAAAGGGAGAAAGGAACTGCCCCCCCCCCCCTCTCTGGGACTCACTTTCCTTTATTCTTACCGTGACGGATTTAATTCGACGACAAAAACTACTGCGTACGATAGTTTTGTACAGACGAAATTGCGGCCTTGCGCCTATTTGATAAACGGTTAATAAAAATAAATTAAGCAGCTGCTACGAAAAAGGTAGAACGCAAAATAAACGTAATGATTCGAACGATTTATTATTCGAGAAAAGGTGAGAACATTCTCATATTTATTTAGCGAAAAACCTGAATTCTCCTACAATGAGCGCGATTTATAATTATTGATCTGTTTTACCGAACTCTCTGTTTAATTTAAATAGATTATCGTTGTGTTTAAGCGATAAAACTAGCCAAATAATAATGAAATAGGCTAGAAACACAACTGATTTGACATAAGTTATCTTCGTTGACTTCTTGAACTTCATCAAAAGACAATAATAAAATACCGTACACAGAATGCGTTAATAATTACAGTTTCAGATTTTTAAGAGAGACGTTTTTTTTTTTTTTTTTTAATAAATAATACATATTATTTAGTTATACTTATTTGTAATCGATTTTTAAAAGATTCTCTGTTGTTTCGATATACCTAACATTAGACGATAATAAGACAACGAAGACGAATAGCTTTTTTTTTTCTTTTTTTCCCGAAAAATTGAACAGATACAAGATCGTAATTGCTCTATGAAAATTTAAAACTTACCCAAATAACTTAAGAAACGACAATAGATATCCCTACTACCGATTTCTCTTCTTAATTGAATAAAAAAAAATGAATTTACATAATTTAACTAGTCTCCGTTTTCCCCTTATTTCCCAATTCTATCGCTATTTCTCGTAGTTTTATTTAACCTAAAAATAAATAAATAAAAAAAGAGCAACATTTTACATATCCAAGATGAACTTTAAATGTTCTGCGTTGATGCGCTCAAGAAAGAAAAAGAGAAAAGAAGATGTGTTTATTCTTCATATTAGAATAGTGGTGACGTTTTTCTTCGACTAAAAAAATATTATACATAAACTGTTGACAAAAAGATACGGGGACAATCGCAGTTAGTGCTGAAAACAAACGTGTACAGAATTTTAGAAATTGCGATGCGGACCATGTATTATATTTAAGTGTTCATCTCTTTCTGCTGCGTGCTCTGCTTTCTATTATATTTTATTGATACTCGGTCTTCCTACTCCATATTATTGCGCCTCTTATGTCCCATCTTTCCCCTCTCCACAGTTGTTCCTATTATTTGTTTCTTTCTACTAACAACATTTGATAGCGTATAAAGATATGATTGACTTCTTCCTATTCTAATTGTTTCTGGGAAAAGGTCCCCCCGGTTGACAGGCCAAAAAAAAAAAAAAAAGAAATTTAAAAACATAACCTAAAATTCCGAACTTCCAAAGAAGTTTCCCTTCGCAGCAGGATAATTCTGGTTTTAATTACGACTAATGGGCTGCAATAAAAATGTATCTATTCATATTCCATCAATAAATTTACATCATTATTATCATAAATTCAGTTTTGAGTCCAACATAATCGGCGCTGTTTACGTTTACATTTTTTCATCCATCTCCGTTCGTTTACTATCTTTTCTTCATTTTCCCCGGATCTTCTCGGATTCTCTATTTTATATTTCCGCTATATTTACTTTCTTATTTTACTGTTTTATTTCACCGCTTCATCTACGATTTCTTTTAAACTAATCCCCAGTGAAGCCGTGCATTACTAATTTTTCCAGTCCACTTCACTCTTCTTACTCTCTCCCACATGCCTAAAGAAAGCACAATTTTATCTTTCCCACTCTCTTCTATTGTTTATAATTTCGCTCCGTACGCAGAAAATTCTTCCGTATGCTAGCGTAAAGTCTACTCGAAAGAGGAAAAGAAATTGTTTTATTTCGAATTTTTCTTTTCTCTCCTGAAAATTGCTTGAAAAGAAAAGGATCAATAAATGTCACCAGATTTATTGAAATATCAAAAATAGTTCTTAAAATTCTACAGTCGTTCAATGATGACGAGTTCTCCGATGTTATCAGACATTATAATTGTAAACAAGTAACAGCTACACGCAAACCACACAACCAGGTTCTTGAGAATGATTATAACCGTACCAGTTTAGTGTGGATATATGGGGCTACGCATACATTAACTATATATGTGAGTTCTATACACAATTAACAGATCTGTTTCATATTTCGGACTTACGCAGGTGCAGCAATGTGTTTTACATAATTATTATTCCCTTCTACTGTTGTTGTCGTCGTCGTCGTCGTCCTCGTCCTTTGGTATCCGCTCATATGCGATAGCTGCAATTTAGCTTACGAAAAGCCGCTAGTCGATTTCCTGTAAACTTTTTCCTTATGCTAACTGTGTTTTGATTAGGCTAAATAATAGAACGTTTCGACTTTACACGGGAAACATCTAAAAAATCCACGGAAGAGTTCTGTATCGCGCTTAAATAAATACGACAGAGAATAAATTACGAAATTTTTCCATCTTCAGGCTGTGTTTTTCAAATGTTCATAATTAAAACTAACAGTACCGATTGTTTATCATTCAAAAATTGCTAGGCTATCTTCTACTTCGATTTCCCTTTGCTTCCTGAAACTTCTTTATCTGATGTAATAGTTTTCCGGATTCCGCACGAGTGTCTGGTTATAAACAAAAGTTCGCATGCACCACGAGCTGTATAATTTACAAATATCGAATGGTCACGATCCTGTTTATTAATAACTTTTACCGGTACTTCTGTCGAATAAACGTTTCTATTTCCATTGGGGTATAACTTTGATATCGGTAGTATTATTAATAATAAAATACGTCGAAATATGAAAAATGTACGCATCACTTGCGTGTAAGAAATTAAATTTTCAAATAGATTACATTTAAAATAAAACATTAATTTATCGTCGTGTTGAAATAAATTTTTCACAACATAGTAACAATTACATACACGAAAAATAAAAGGGTTACGAAAATTTCAAGTAAATCCAACAGTTCGTAAATTTTAAGCATCGCATTTAGCGGACTTAAAAACTGAAACTTTCTAATAAAATACGAAAAAAAACAAAAAACAACGCTTTACACTTTATACGATATGAATATATACCTCCGCATTTTCAGTTTCTTATTTAAAAGTGTATTTAATTGTTTTTTGTTTTTTTTTTTTTCGGAAGGGGGTTCATCAACCATAGACATCGATTTGGAACAAAAATAATTTATCGACATTTGCAACGTGTAATAATGTGACTTCGATCAAATTTTACCTGAACGAAATACCACTGCTTAACCAACAACGCTGCTGTCGTCGCTATTTAAGTATTTCGTTCATACATTTTTTTTTCTTTTTTTATAAGGACTCTATCCAATGAAAAATAATTAAATACATAATTAAAATTGTAACTCTTTCTTAATTAATTAATTAATTTATTTATTTTATAAAGCTTAATAGTAATGAAGACAGTAGGCTATAAAGCAGAACTTCCCTTTTTCGCATGCAAAATTGTTTTTATTTCTTTTTCTAACAATATTTAATATTTTTTTGGTCTTCGAAAATCTTTCGATTAATTTGTGATTTGATGGTCTATCTTTTTTTGACAACCAGGAGAAACATGTGAACCTGTGATTACGTTCGTCATTCACAATGACTAACACTGTCAAAATATTTTGGAAACGCCCATACACCAGTCATCCGACCTTAATCTAATAGAAAGTTTTTAAAAAAATAAACTGGACTGAAATCCCGACCAGTTCGAAAGAGAAAAGATTAAAAAAAGAAACGGTTTCTGGTTGGAATGGAAGTAAAAAATTATTTTCAACCTGACTACTTGACTTCCTTGAGTCATCTGCAGCACAATTTTAAAAGTGCACGAGGTTTTTATGTTTTTTTACGAAAAAGAAGCGTTCTACACAAAAGCTTTTGCGACTTTATTTTAATATGTCTCCCGAACAGTGTTAAATAGTGTTTTAATTTTGTAAAATGCGAATTTATCCGGTTATCAAGAAAAGTATAAGCAATTTTTTGGAACTTTTTACTTGCCATTTTTTCCCTTAAAAATTGATACCATCGAAAAGGAAAAAAATCAACAGGTATATGAAAATTATTTTTATTTATCTATGTATTATTTTTACTATGCATGCCGATGTTGTACACCCGCGAGAACTATTATTAAATCTATCTACACCTATCTATCTATCTATGTATACAGTACATATATGTATGTACATAAATGAAACATGCGAAATTTACCTGTCTGTCTTACCTGTACGCGCTAATTTTACGAACTGCGGAATCGATTTTGTCGCGGCTTTCATCGGTGGATAGACTGATTCCAGTGGAGGGATATAGTGTATAATTTATAAATTTATGGTTTGATTTAGCCTACCTATGCGGGTTTTAGAAAATAAAATAATACAGTACACTGGATAAAATAAAAAAAAGGAGAACCGAATAAAATATTTACAATCAGCTGTTACCCGCAGCTTCGCTTGTGTATTAATACCCGATTAAATTTACATCTTGAAATTAATAAAACAAAATTTTGTTTTATGTAGAATTTATATATATATATATATATATATATATATATATATATTTTTTATATAATAAACGCGGTATTTCTACTAGAGATTTATTTCTTCTATTCAATTTTCATTTCTTTGGGAATATTAGTAATAATGTTTATTTCAGTAAATATGTTCTGGCAGAAGTGAGCATGCCGTGTTCTGTGTCGCTTCGCTTTTTACTTACTCAAATCATTAAATTTCTATGACACGATGGAAATGTAAAAGTTGCACTCCTAGCACTGTACACAACGCGGAGATTAAAAAATAAAGTGTTTTCTATTAGTTTTTGCAATAACGAATCCGTGACGGAATTTTTAATGGTTACTATTGGAAATATTGAATATATTCAAATTTTAAATTTTTGTTTAACTATTTCGGTTTACTGTTGTGGTAATAAATTTATTTTTATAAAATTTCGACAAGAAGGTTAAAAGGTGCAAAACAAAACGGACATGCGGGCAGAGAACGTGTTCTCTTAAGTATATAGTTCTAGCAGATTACTAGATGACTAACTCGCAAGCACTTTACAACGAAGTATTCCACGTACGTAAGGTAAAGAGGAAATAAGTATGTGGCAGTTGTTGTTTTATATATTTTTAAATGATGGCTATGTGTGATATTTAGTTGAGCGAATTTTTTTGTTAGATCGCGACAGGCTTAGGTTATAGAAATACCAGGAATCTTCAACTAAATGTAAACCGTTTTTGTTGAACGGTCATAAATATGCTCCTTAGAAAAAGAAAGAAATAATTATGTTAGTTAAAAACTTCTTCAGAAAAATATTAACATTATTCGTATTTAAAGCTCAAGGAAGCAGATGTAAAATTACATATATGGACAACTTACAGAATAAAGGAAGCATACGATGAAAATCGGATGATCAGAAAGGAGCAAAAAAGAGATAATTGCATTGATAAAAGTAAAGTGGTTTCCAGAAATAAAGTTCAGTTGACTCTAATAGGTATTGCAGCAAAAATGCAAAAAAGTTACAAATAAATATTTTTAATAATACCTTTTAATTTTTTTTAAACATTTGAATGCATAATTTATTAACTGCGTAGTGTACTAGTACTGTTCTAAAAAAAGAATATTTTAAAATTGCAGAGAAATTAATAAAGAATCCTGCAACAGAAGTTTTAATAGTTTCTATATACCGGAAATATTATTCAGATTCAAATCTTAATCGTAAGGTTTACTCTCGTAGAATATGTACTTAATGTTTGTTCTAATTGTTACATTACTTATATTTCCAAAAGGAATTGATATTATAAAATAAGAAAAAATTAAAGATTTAAATTAATCCGCGGGCATATGTATATATAAAAAAAAGTCCTAGATAAAACAAATATTTTTTATTCATTTTTACATACAGATTTAAGCGGTTATTAATATGCAGGCAAAGTCGTAGGTAGCAGCTAGATATATACGTATATATATATGTGTGATTTTCTTTTAATCGAGTTTTTCAACTTACCACAAAAATTGTTCTTTATGCGTAACAGCGCAGTGGCAGTTAACGTTTAAATAATCGGCATTAGTATATATATAATTGAAGCAACTTCACGCATAAATGATCACGCATGCAGAAGCAACAGCCGTTTAATTCGCCCGTCACGTTAACACAATATTTGCTTCAACCCGTTTGAAAACCTTCACATTCTGACAATTCCATTGTTCTGAGTACACACAATAACTACCTGTCGAATGAACCTCTATCCGAACTTGCCTTCGCACGTGATGTCCCGGCTTACCGCCACCTTTTTTCTTTAATTATCCCACAGTTGACATTATACCTTCTTCTCGACATAATTGAATTTCTTTTTAGAACAAATCGGAATAAAAAATTACGAACGTTTTGTCATAAGCAAAGTGTGAAAAATTACCATTTCACTTTCGCATCATATTGGTAGGAAATTGATGTTTTTAATACAAAATTTCAAGGAAGAAAACGATGCTCGAGAAAATATTCGTTGTAAAATTATTAATAATAATAATAATAATAACAATAATAAGAATAATATTAACTACCAAAAAACGTACGGCTCAATTCCTCATAGTTGGCAAGTGTTACGTTTATACAAGATTGACTGTAATACAATTCAAATATTAGAATATTGAGATGATGGTTTGGGCGCTTTAAATACATTATCCAGCATGCTGAACTCAACGAAGTAAGTATGAATAACAGGCAAAAAGCGACAAAACAATAAACGACAATTTAACGCATTTGTGTTATATAGGTGATATTAAATTATATAGTGGAAACAAAAATGGCGTCAACAATTTATTAAAATTAACAGAGAATTTTTTCAGAGACATTAAATGAAATTTAGGACTAATAGGTGCAGAATACGGAGTGCATATAACGGAAAAATAAGAAAATAAAAAGGGTTTACAACAATGAAAAAAGAAAGGAATAGTGTAGAGTAAACGTATTGATTATAAAAATCTATGAAAGAACAACTGATCACAATAAATAAACTAGTGGAAACAATTAGATAGTAAATACTTATTTCAAGACATCAGTACATATACAGTTCCGATTCCAAGGTACAAAACTTATATATATGTTATAAGTACAAATGAAATGTCTATTAAACGGTTACTAATGTTATATTTATAATAGACATTTCATTTGTACTTATAACATATATATATATATATATATATTTACGGTTTACGGAAGAAATAAAAACATATAATACAAAACTTATATTGACACAACCAAATGGATCGGCTTTTTAATTTAAATATTAATTCAAAGAAGGGAAATAAAGAATTTTTTGTAGCAGCGTAATTGGGCTGCATTAGAGAAATTCCAAGCAATCTATTGAAATTGCTATTTTTGTAGCAGCGTAATCGGGCTGCATTAGAGAAATTCTAAGCAATCTATTGAAATTGCTAAGATGTAAGTCATTATGTGTATGCCTGTGTTAGTAATAAAAGCGAGTGCGAATAACATCACGGTGTGTGTCGAGGCTTGCAATTAAATATTAGTAGTGGTAAAAGGTATCGGACATCTCGGCAGCCGAACGATTGATGGAAAATTTCGCATTAAAAACGATGGTTAGACAATTGCTCTGCTACGCGACTTATTGCATATAAATACAATTACGAGTACATACGTCTTTCGGAACCGCAGGCTTCTTCCATACTTCCTCGCTGTCCGATTAACGTCGTGATCGATTGGTTATCGTTGGTCGTATTTTAGTCTCGCTTGCAAGTTGTACGTAGAAGAATTTCGGTAACTAGCCTTCTTGTTGAATAATCGTCTATTAAGTTTTGTTAGATACATAAAATATATCGTATTTTTTTTTATTCTTGTATTTAATTTAATTTCGCTTCCGGGTTTTTAGTCCAATCTTTGTGATTGGTGTTCGCGTGGTAGGTATTCTGAGCGAGGGACACTGTGGGCCGCTCTGCAGTGTGTACGAAAGACTTTCCTTTACTCTCTTATTTTCGTGTTTTTTTCTTTTTTCCTTTTTTTTTTTTAATTTTGAAGAATTTTTTTCTTTAATCGGCGCCCGAACCAATCTAAACGTTAAGAGAGAACGGACCATAACAATATGATAACAAGCAAATGCCTAACAAAAGCAAGGATGCATCATTCGAATTCGCCTATCGAAAGATTATACATCGAAAGATCCAAAGGAGGTAAAGTATTAATACATTTGAAGAACTTGCTAGATAGTACAGTAGTGAAAATAAGGAAATATTTTACTTATACGAGGGTGGTTCAAATATAAACCGGAATTTTTAAATAAACGCGCGAAAAATTTATTGTGGAAAAATTGGTTGCACTGGCGGTTTGTTATGTAGAGCAATTAAAACCGCGTAACGTCACTTTTTAGTGTAGTTAGAGCCATGAGTGAAAAAGAAGTACCAGTGTCTATTGCGCAACGCATCATTATTCGTTTTTTAGTCAAAGACGACGTAAAATCCGTGGAAATTTACCGAAAATTACGCGAACAGTTCGGCGATGAGTGTCTCTCCAAAACTCAAGTGTACGAGTGGTGTTCCGCGTTTCGAAAAGGACGTGAAGCGGTGTCAAACATAGCACATGCGCGGCGCCCAAAAACCAGCATTACAGATGAACACGTCAAAGTCATCGAACAACTCATTTTGGCTGACCGACGCGTCCGTGTACGCGATATGACCGACGAATTGGCCATCAGCATAGCTAGTATTGAGACAATAATTCATGATCGGCTAGGTTATCGCAAAATTGCAGCCAGATGGGTGCCAAGACTTCTGAATTTTGAACAGAAATTCACTCGTTGGGAAGTTTTTACGCGTCTCCTGCAGCGGTATGAAGAGGAAGGAGAGAATTTATTGCGGCGAATATTCACCACGGACGAAACTTGGGTACACTACTGTACGCCGGAGAGTAAACGCTCGTCTATAGAGTGGCAGAAGAAAAAAGAGGGAGCGCCAGTCAAAGCGAAGGTTACACCACAGTCAGCTGGGAAGGTGTTGTGTACCGTGTTTTGGGACATGAAGGGAGTGATCGCAGTCGATTTCCTAACTGAACAACGTACTGTGACGGCGGCGCAGTATTACAGTAACCTCCTAAAAAACACAGTCAAACCGGCCTATCGAACAAAAAGGCGCGAAATTCCGATCCGTAGTGCGATACTGCTTCAAGACAACGCCAGGCCACATACTGCTCGGCTCACGATGGAGACATTGGCCGAATTGGGCTGGGAAACACTTGAACATCCTCCTTACAGTCCAGATTTGTCGCCGCCTTGTGACTATTATTTGTTTGGCCCGTTGAAAGAAGCACTTGGTGGACAACGTTTCGACAGCAACGATGAGGTGGAATCGTTCGTGCGCAAATGGCTATGTGACAAGCCGCGAGATTTTTACGAAAAAGGAATAAAAAAATTGCCGCAGAGGTGGAAAAAGTGCGTAGCGTGCGAGGGGGGTTATCTCGAAAAATTGTAAAAAATATGAGCACTGTAAGTATAAAATAAAAATTTTTATGACGAAATTCCGGTTTATATTTGAATCGCTCTCGTACATGTACTAAATCGCATTTACACTCTGCAATAAAACAATCAAATAAGGACTATGCCCCGCTTAATTTAAATAGTGTTGCTTTTATTAAGAAACTGGTTGTTAATGTAAACATGGAATGCAAAAGCACTTGGTGGAAAATTCGTAGAAATGTAGATAAATATCTATCGAACAAGTGGCCAGTGCGAGGGGGGTTATATTAATTCGGGAAACAGACGATAAGAAATTACAAAAAATATATCATTAAAGACTGAAATATATCGGATAAATGTAGAAGATGTAGGAAAGAGAATGGAATAAATGAGCATAGTATTTTGGGCGGATGTGACTAGTTAGCAGCGTGATTTATAACAATGTAGCGGCTATAGTCCACTAAGAAACTGAAATTAAATATGACTTAATTAAACGTAAGCGACCGTTTTATAAAAATATGCACGTGAAGAAATCTTGAAAAATCAGCAGTATAAATTGTACTGATGAAATAGTAGATTATAATAGGCCGGATATTCTATAGTAATCGATAATAAGCAAAAAAGGTAAGTACTTCGATAGATATTAAGTAGTAGAAATATCGATAAAGTATTCAAAGACAATATAAATAAATATGAACAACTTAGGGAGCACATGAAACATATGTTAAAACTTAGTACGGTTAAAATAACACCGCTAGTTGTTGGAAATAATGGAATCTATATATAAATAGGCAAAGACAAAAGAGCTCAGTACCCTTCCCTCCGCTGTTTATTAACCGATTTTCTTTTTCATTTTTTTGTTTAGTGGCTATTGGCGATCTTTAGCGTTATCAGTAAAAAAATTTTGGAAACAGTTACTTCTTTTTTTGTTATTTAAACTAAAAAATGAAATCGCTACGGGCAGTAGTAAATTTGTTCTTATAAAAATGTTTTAATTTTTCTTGATAATCATCGTTATTGGCTTTTTTACAGTGTACTAAATCTTAAGGTGTCATTTAATATCAATAATGATTGTTTTTAAATTGTGATTTACTGTTATTTTATTGTATATTTTTTATTTAATTATAATGGTACTGAACTGTTTTGTATTGTAAGTACATATAAAAATGTATGTTCTCAGATACACATTGACGAGTGTATAAGAGTAGAGAAAAAAATTTTTTGGGAATAAGAAAATTCATATCTAAATTTTTAATAATAATTATGATCTAATTTCGAGCAATAGGCGAACACTAGCAATATAAAATAGCTCGGTTAATAATATGTATAAATAACCTTTGGGTCGTATACAAAAATCAATTTTACTGAACACTTCCACGAATACGCTGGTGGTACATTAGTCGAATTACAAATCTAACCAACACAGCTTGGATCCTTTGGCATAATCATTAATAATAATAATAATAATAATAATAATAATAATAATAATAATAAAATATAAGTAAAATTCGTAATCAGAAAAAACGCAGTTAGGTACAATATTCGTCAAAGACGATTAATTAAATAATGTATGAAATATTAATCAGTTCTTATAAAGTATACTTAAGTTCTAGATGTTATGTTAATTTCTTTTTGAAATAAAAATAATGGAATGTTATAATCATAAATAATGAAAATTTAAATTAAAAACGAATTTTGAATAGATATACCATCTTCGACCAGATACAGCGTATAGCGCTGAGAAGTAGTGTGAGATTTTACCGTGAGATCGTCTTTAGGCGGGGGGTGAACATATAGTTATCGTGACGCAACTTACGAATTAATGTTTTGTATAGCAGTAAGAGGATACTTTATATCATGCTAAAAACGTGTTCCCGGCTATCAAAGCACTCGATTATTTTTTCATACTTCGTTTGAATCCTATGCCCTTGATGTGATTTGCGAAACTAAGTGTCCTAAGCCCAACGGAACTAACATGAGTAGAGATGCTAATTCTTTTCTTCTTTTACGATGATCCGACTTTACTTTCTCAGATCATTTCGCCGAATGCCCTGATTATTTCGGGCCAAGTAAACTTCGGAGTGACTGGTGTCCGTGAAACGTGAATAAGAAATCCGCGACCTCTCGGTTATTTAATCGAAAATCAGAACTCATCAGTCACGTTGATATTCTCCATAAACTTTTATACGTTGTTTCGTATCAACTCCTCCATCGGTATACAACGCTGTTAAATAAATACCAGAATTTTTCCGGATGCATCGGTATTATTAAATGTACACGCCGCGTAAACTGCTTAACATATCTCGTATTATATGTGTGGTAGATATAAATCCATAACTTATTGGTTAAAATTTATAGATATAAAAAAATGAATTCCTTATTAACAAACAAAAATAAGTATAAATTTATTCTTATTTAAATTAAAGTAAATTAATTTACAGCTTTTTTTTTAACGACTTTCGGCAGCTTGGTCATTTGCGTCATCACTGCAAGCTATAGGTTGTTATAAATATGACGTAATTTCAGCAAGTTTAGTAAGGTGTTAGTAGTCGGCTTACATATAATTAATGCTTAAATTATTGCAATAGGTCTGTTCTGATATTTCCAACAATCAATTGATATGTGGTGTACTGACAGTTGACACTGACACTGTGAACAGAGAGGCGGTTTGGTGTTTTGAGGAAGATAGTTATACGTCAATCTGGTATGTCCAATTTTTAGGCGAGCTATTATGACTTCCTCCGTATGGTTTTGACGGAACGCCTTTCGCCAGTTTGACAGCAGCGGTTTCATATAGTTTGGATCCACAAAAATATTGATCCTAATCTGCTGCCAGCGATCGTTTTTTTTTTTTTTCTATTAAAATAAGTTGTGGGTCTCACAGGGCAAATATGCCCGTTGTGTGAGTGCCCGACACTGTTATTAACGTTTATTCAAAAAATATATACAATACAAAAAATTATAATTTATCTTAACTTATTTTATACTTATAATATTAGAACTCTAGCGTTAAGATTAAGTATAAATATATAAACGCATGCAACTACGTAGCACGCCCCGTAATACGTATCTGTACATTATCACATGCCGACAGTTCAATATTTAAAATGGGAAACATAATCTTCTTTACGACTTAATGCCCGGTAAAGACACTAGGGGAAGTCAAAAACAAAAACGTATAAAGAAAGCAGCATTAAAAGGTAGAGAGATTCAGAACGTAGCTTGTTGTTCAATCTTTGCACCATTCCTTTAACCAATTTTCCACCTCCTTTTTCCACACACCAATTCCTTTTTTCCCTTTAATATATGATTCGGGATTGTACTTATTAATTTAATTAAAACCGAATCATCCGTATTATCAATTCGCTGATTTACACCACGAGGATAGATGTAGTATGTATTACTTTGGTTTCTTGTCAATCGAGTTTTTTGCCTAGATGGTAATTTAATATTATTGACGTTAAATTCTAGTAGTCTGTAATAATAATAGTACATCTTGGGGGACATTTCATTGTTTTCCTTCCACCATGTTGATCCAGGGACGTTTTGCTTCCAATGAGGGAGTATGAGTTTCAAACACCTCTTCTGTATTTTACTTATTTTATTTATTTCAGTTTTCTTAGCCTCGCCCCATATTTGAATTCCATATAAAATTCTAGACATCTGTATAGGTCAGCCTTGTTGTGTCTTAAGGCAATATTATTAAAGTTCGTTGTTTGTATATGTGTGTGAGTGATTTTAGGCAACATTATGTTTAATCATTGGATTTTGCTCCTGCCGGTCGCGGAATCGCGGATTCTGATTTATATGATTTCAGAAAGACAGGGTCTATTGTTTTTTTTCTATGTTGTCTCGCGCAGGAATAGCTTGAAGTATTTTTTGACGGTAGGAGATTCCGGCGGTTTAAGAGTTCAAGTAGGTCAGTGCCCGCGAGCAAGCTGGATATAGGGCTGGATCTAAGCTTTTCCAAGATGAGCTGCATTGCTGTGTTTTGGATTATGCCCGGTTTTTTAAATTCGTTGTTCCTTCCACCGTTATACGGAATAGAGCTATGGCCTATTTCGATACTACTAGGTTTTTATATAACA
The DNA here is from genome assembly GCA_039619475.1 of Icerya purchasi. Classification (NCBI taxonomy): domain Eukaryota; kingdom Metazoa; phylum Arthropoda; class Insecta; order Hemiptera; family Monophlebidae; genus Icerya; species Icerya purchasi. Next base: position 233,653,841 of record CM077116.1, read on the forward strand.
TTAACAGCGATTTTTAATTTGCGCCCCATCTTGTGTAAGCCGTCATTTTTAACGCGTTATAGCATTTCATTTGTATATAGTAGCTAAACATGAGTTGACCAATTTAATTTTCCATCAAAGATTATTCCCAGGTTTTTATTAGTGTTTTAAGTTTTTTGAGGTTTTTACAGATATTGGATTTTGTCTGTTAATAAGGAATTTATTTATTTTGTATTTATGCCTCGCATTTATCAGTTTCACTATAGTTTACATTTCTTTCAAAAGCAATAACTGCTTAATATTCACGGCATCTGTTGTAAAATATAAAATGATTACGAAACGTTTATTAAATCTAACTTTCACGCAAGACAATTCGATCAAGTAAATCAAACCCTCTCGGTGAGCTCTTTACTCGATATATAGTTTTTATTTAATTAATTATCTGTGTTGTCGCAGATTTTTGTTTGATTAAATTTAAATTGCACCTTCTTCTTCGTGTACTAATACGGCATCGTTTAGCTATATTATATTTTCCTACATATTTGGCAAATCAAAAAGTCAGTAAGTTTCTGCATTCTGTCTTCCTCGCGTTATTCAATGCCTATTGCGCAGATGCATTATTCTCAAACTTTTAAAGATAATTACGACTTGAAGTTAAAGCGAACGGTCGTCGTCCAGCGGGTAACATACACTGATAAATAATTAACGTTCGTAACCGGATGATTTGCAGTTTCTTTTAAACAAACCCAATAAAATGGCCAAAGTTTTAAAATCGGCTTAAATTAATGACGCTTTTCGAAAGAAATGATATACAACGAGTTCAAATCAAGTTCAGATCGGTGCTTAACGATAAATGTATGGAGATGAGAATTGCAAACAGGTTGAGCAAGCTTTTAAAGTAAAGTAAAGCAAGTCCCATGGATATCCTTGATAAGAATTCATGGATAGTTAAGCTTTTCATAATTGTACTAAGCCTAATGAATCTGATGAGAATACTAGGGCGAGTTCTTTTCTCCATCTGGGGAATGATTCGTCTTTATTTTCCCAGATTTTTTGATACCAACTCTATTTCAGATTAGGTATATATCTGAGAGCGATTCGGATCCGGAACGAGACAAGTCTCGAACCCGTGTAATTTAATAGCCAAGCACCCCTTAAATAGAATACAAAAACTTATCATCTAACAAAACTAGTCAAGTGTACAGTTACGGCGTCAAAGGGTGAAAACGCTGAATCATTAAAGCTTTCCAGATGTGACTTCCAGTAGAACTGCCTGCACAGTGTTAAACTCGGCAGATTTATAACTCCTTTTTGATATATACTCGTATAATATAGTGGAGAAAAATGCGATTTTCTATAGATTTACTACTTATCAGAAAAATTGAAACCCGGACGAGGGCGAAAACTTACCTCTCGAGCAGGCGTAATAGAAAAAAAACCGGACTTGTTATTATACACAACTGCTAAGAGACGCGTTTACTTCGTCACAGATAGATAATTCGCCGACGCGCAAAGAAGCAAGACGATAGATAGAATAAGATCACCACAGCAAACCATATGCGAATATTGAACTTGAATAAAAAAAGTATGGACATGTCAACGTGAAAAGGAATAGGAAAACCGTTCTAAGGTCGCCCCAGTTGGTGCCGCTATTCTATGCGATAGATAGAAATCGCCAGAAGTTAATTCTAAATACGGACTTCTTCCGTCGTATTGCTCGATTCCGAGCGTCTTGAATCATCCATGTTATACTGACCAAATGCAATCATGCCATTTGTCGCGGTTTTCCGTTGCTCGCAAGCATTCTACCAGTCTTTTTCCTGTTAATTCCGACATTTGATCTATATATCTATTCGGAGGTCGGCCACGGCCTCTCCTTCCGGGGACCTTCCCCTGCATAATAATTTTTTCAAGTGACTCTGGTCCGCGGCGCATAACATGTCCGAAGAATTGTAAAATGCGACGATGGATTGTTGGTAACAGTCTTTCTTGTGCCTCGACTTCCAGACTGGTCAGTATAGACGTGTTTGTGGGCATCTCTGTCCATGAAATCCTTAGTACGCGACGCCAGCAAAACATCTCAAAAGCTTGTATTTTATTTTCGGCTTCCAGGTTTATTGTCCATATTTCACACTCATATGTGGGGAATAACAGCGCCTTGACTATCCTCTTCTTAGTAAAACGGTAACAACTTCGAATTACTTCGCAGTTTGCGCAAATGAAAATATAATAAACGGTTCACATCGAGCGTGGAATCGGTTCCGACATGATTAATATTAAACAACTCGACGAAGCCGTAAAATTAAGCCCAGTGAAGAGCGATCCGTACGTAATCTATTAGTAATCGTACTTGGAAACACATTTGGGGCCATTTCGGTGCCGTGGAGAGGCGACTGAATTCAGAATGTCTGCCGAAGTTTTTCAAAATTCGATATTTGACATTTACTATTAGCGAGTTTAACTACCATCCGAAGCGACTGTTGTCCATCATTAGTTATGTACGCGTACGCATTTACGATAGACATAACTGGAATTCAAAGATGTAAGAGCGCTTAGATTGTCACCGAGACCGGTGTAATTATTAATGCTGAAAGTCTTTAAAATTATTTCAACGGCTTTAATAATTCTGCGACGAATGCTTTAGATTTTAAATTTTACCGCCGTTATATTTCGGATTATTAAAGCTCGACCTATACGACAGATTCAGGAAAATTTAAGGCCATATAGTTAACGCAACCTTAAATAACATCCAAAGGCATCTGTGTCGAAAGTGAATAAGTACTACCGTCTAAATACGACAAAATTCTTATTCGATATGCTGATGTATTTGTAAAAGAGCGTAAATCATGACAGTAGAACCGCGTCTAGAAGGACTTTCAAAAGTACGAGCAATTTCGAAGCAGAAAACTTCCACACGGGACTAATTTCTAGGCAAGAAAAATATAAATCGCAATGCGAAAAATTTCAATTTCACTTCCGTAAATTTGGCTATCTTTTACGGCTCGATGTTGTGCCTGCAATATACACATCATTTCGGCACACAATCTATTATTTTCCTCAGAATTGTTAATTATCTGACGACCGGAAAAATCATCGAAAGAGTGAGAAAAAAGCGAACTATACAGCGTAAAAACCCGACATCCGCGATGACCTTGAATTTATTCATAAAACGCGGAATACCGAAGTGTAACATTAGAGCGATTTGATGCTTTTAACTTTAAATTTCTCGGCAATTGACGATAAATTCTTCAGGCGGAACCGGTACTTTTAATACACAGCGTACTGAAAATAGCCGACTACAAGACATCTAGATTGAAGCTTAAACAAATTTCTTTTATTCGCTTCAAGGTTACGACCGGTAGTGTAATGAACGAGAAAATTTATTTTATTATCCATTCGTCGTTATTCAGCCGCGAATTAGCTGTTCATCATTTCCAACGATTGCCATCCGCATTTTACACACGTTCTCGATAGAAACGTTGCAAATATTCGATTTTTTTTTTTTTTTTACAAAATTAGGTTAATCAATTAACTTTTCACACTCTCTCTTACACACACATAACCGATATTGCTCGCCGGTTTTGCTAAATATAAACCAAAAATGTGTCTTTTTATCGATGTCCAAAATAATTGTCGGAACATCGACATTAGTAGTACCCAGTGTAATGAAGCTCTTCCATCTTTAGAATCTGCATCAGTGATTTGGGATCACTTCTAACATCTACAGCGCACTAGACAAAACTGGGCTACACTTCCTTCGCTCTTGTACGCTCCGGCTTCCTGATATCGTTATTAACCGATCGCGCGTTTTCCAGAAGTTTTTCTCGTTTTAGACAACAACGTCCTAAATACCGCTTGTAGAGTTAATTTCGATATTTTTTCACGGTAAAAGTTTCAATTTTCATTTATTATGGTAAAATTACACTGAAATCGATCGAGTAATTCAAATCAAACAGATGCTTCTAAACTGAACGGACGTTACCTAACTGGGAAATCAAAAAAAAAAAAAAAAAAAAAAAAAAACAAGTACAAAAATCTGACTGATTATCGTATGGAGTCTGATTTTTTCGCAACAAAACCAAAAAACCTCACTCGTTTATATTCCGTCTGGTAAGTCTGAGGGACCACCGTTCAGAACCGGATAATCTCGTTTTTCTCTTCGTTATTGTATCCCCGCGATCGAGTTTTAGTTTTCCTTTTGTGAACTTTTAATTCTGTTATCTAACGTTTGGGGAGCGCGTTTTGCGACTTGGAAGGATAGAGCAGATCAATCAAGCTGAAACTGCAACATAATACTACTACTATTCCGATGACACAATCTATCTGACCCAATTCGGAAACAGTTTAACAACGGCTATTCAAGGTGTAGCTTCGAGAATAGCGAAATTATCTGCACTTGTGCAGAGAGTAGTTGGCTGACGGTGTAAATAAGGTCTAAATAGGCTGATTACGCCGCCAGGCATAAGTAATTACAAAGAATACGCTCGACGGCATAACCCTTGGTCCGGATTTCGAACAGACGAATTCGCCTAAGCCATTGTACGACTAGAGAGTTCACTTACAGGCAAATATGATAACAGAACGCGTTTCATCGTGTATGACCTTGTTCTTTTCACCGCTTCAAAAATAAAATCTTCTACGCCATCCTTATCTGGAAGAACGATGACGTCGTTGTTCTTGAAAAACCAGAACAATTGTTGGTTTCATCTTTGCAAATGGCTGAGGTCATTGATGCGAAGCGAAAAAAGATTAAAATAAAATAAAGAAATGAAGAGAAAAGTGAAAAAAAGCAATTTGCAACGTTCGTCGCTTTGAATAATTTTGCGCTCATTAAAATTAATTATTCTCGAACGATCATCTTTTCAGCGGAATTGACGGCGTTTAGTACTTACGAATAGAGTTGCTCTATTATTGAAGATCCTGTAAAAGATTTCTTTTTGTCTTAAACTGTAACGCGAGAAACGTACAAAATACACAGCGTATCTTATCGAGTATGTTTAGTACAACCGCTATGTGTGTAAAATTCGACACTTTGAACAAAAACGTCACAACCAAGCAGAAAATTTCGTGGGGGAGTTACGAAAATATTTTTATAATTATACAGATATATATATATATATATATATATATATATATATATATATATATGTGTGTGTGTGTGTGTGTGTGTGTGTGTGTGTGTGTGTGTGTGTGTGTGTGTGTGTGTGTGTTATCATGAAATATATTTATTTATGAATGGTACACTAAAGCCTTTTAGTCAATTATTGTATATGCAATATTTGAACATTACAATAAAAACAAATAAAAAAATAGTCGTTTCCATAGAATTCATAACAATTTTAATTTTCTTTTCTTTTGTCAGAAATCGAAAATAAATAACTTTATTCCGAATTCCGGTCCATTTAGTTTAAGCAGTTATTATTTCGCAGACATTTCGGGGGGGGGGTTCGAACAAACCGCCCCCTCAGATACGGCCCTGCAGTCAAGGATATCGCTACTACTTGAAAACACAAAAAAAGACTAACCTACCTTTTTTCGAGAATTTAGAAAAATTAACAACGTAGACACGTTTTGTCAAAAAACACACGCATAAATTTTATCATTTCGAATTTTCTCTGAAATATTCAAAAATTTATGTCTTCGACATTCCGATTATTACTTGTTATTTTTACACTCTACGACACCTGTTAGTCGCCTATTAGTAGTGTCTAACAACGCTTTTCGCAGTCCACATGAAGCGCAGTAACCACGCGCGAATCTAACAGCTTAATGCAGTAATTACGGCAGCTGCATAAAGAAGCCGATTTGACGAATTTACGTAATCATTAATTGTGTTTGTCTTTTTTATTTCATGAATTATAACTGTCGTGTTTGTTCATTGATTTTTATCCGAATATCATATCGGAAAAAAAAAAGATTCGTCGTTTTTTTTTTTTTATTTTATACCTTAATTAAACTCGAGCGACATTGTAACAGTATCTTCTTAAATAAACATACATATATACGTACAGATACAATGTTTGTAGTCTTCTAGGAAATCCAGGAATTATTACCGTTGCAATGTTTAAATCGTAGGCTGCATTTTTACGATCCATAGAATCAAGGTATAAATTTTAAACATTACATTTAGCTAGAAACACGAGGAAAAGCACAGAAAAAAAAAACAAAAAACAAAACAAGACGATTGTAATTTTTAGTTGTATGTGTCCTACTAATAGACACATAACAACTCGTACAAATTGAATTTTAAAAAGTGAAGCTCAGTTGGAAAAACATGATCATTTAGTTCCCTTTCTCCCCGCACGGGTTTATGTATTAATTCTGTAACTGTTAATAATTGTCAGTGGCCTCTTTTTTTTACCTTTTTTAGAATTTTTATTTTATTGATTATGCTAAATTTTTTAATGGTTGCAGAATTTTTTTTTTTTTAAGATACACCATATACTGGAACTTAAGTCAGAAGCACCGAGGCTATCTTGTTAAATGAGCGGATATGCATATACATATTTGTTGTTTTCAAACACTGGATAATCTTTTTAAGTTCCTCTGGGTTATCCGAAAGTGCCGTGTGCACTGAAATGTTGTGGTTAGGATGGTATTATACACTTTGTTAGTATGTGTTCGACTGTTACAGGCTCCTGTGCGCAGTGGAAGTATATCGACTGTGTTTTGCTTTTTTTTTAATGTGTTATTATGAGTTAGTGCGGTGTGTCCAATTTTGAGCCGAGTTATTACGATGGGGTAGTTGTTGTTTTTCATGGAGCCGTGTTTGACTTGACCTTTCGGAATTTTTTAGTAGTGGGAATGCGCTTAGTCCCATGCATCGTGAAATAGATTTTTAATGTTGCGTATTTGGTCTTGATAAAGATCAAGATTAACGCTTTGAACGGCGCAAAGTACGTCGGTAAAGATAACAATTTTCTATAAGTCTAAGTCATTAGCCAAATTCCTTGCCAGGTTTATCGCTGTTAGTTCAGTTGATAGCACTGAAAATTCGACTGGTAAAACGTATCTTATGATGACATCTCGATGGAAAGCGGAACAGCCAGCGCCTTCGACTACTTTTAACGCGTCGGTATGTTAAGCGGAGATATTTGACAGTTCGAGTCTGAGGGATTGGTATGTTATTTCGTGTATAATTAAGGCTTTTCCCCACAGCTTCTTAATTAGTAGAAGTAAATACATTTTGTCTTTGATACGGAGAATTCTAGACCGTTCCCTGTTGTCCACTCATACGTTTTATTGATTGCGTTTTGTAATCTTCGAGTACCTGAATTTTTCGACACGACATGAAATTGATGTTTCCTTCATTCAGCCTTGATCGCGCTTGGACATAGGTACAAACTAAAATGAGTGAATAGTTTAATTAAAAGCGAAATTATTATCCGTAACACCTATTAGAAGAAAGAAGAAATCGGCTATTCTGACAGACAAAAAGAATAAACAACAGAAAAAAAAAACGCATTACCAGAGGAAAAAAGCAAAAAAAATTATTAAAAAGCAAAAGCAAAAGCTTGATATAAAAAAAAGAAAAAAAGTATTTCTAAAAAAGGTTCTTTAGTCAAGTGATGAAATCAATGTAGATGACAATGGTTGTCTGGTTTGCTGCGAAGACCATTCCAAAACTTTACTAAGGGAAAAATGGATCGAGTTTCTAAGTTTATGAGGAGTAGGCAATACAAAATGTGCACCAAATGCTGGTCTTACTTAGGTTTGCATTAATTGCGACAGCGACAACGACGATTAATTCCCTATGCCACATTAAACCGCATTGATCATTACATAACTATAAACATGTGACTCTTCAAGTAGAAAGACTGAGGCTATTCGAAAAATTAAGCGCACGAAATGATTCACACTTATGTTGACTATACACATATTTTTATTTTTAATATTTGATGAATAAAGAACAAGTGCTCTGTTTCATTATTATTATATCGCTAAAAGATTATAAATAAAAAGTTTATCGTAAAATAGTAATTTTATTACATGCTTACTAAATATTCACGTCACTGCGTGACTTCATTTTTGAAATTGCTCAATTTGCCCAACTTACCTCATCTATTATTATGGGCTAAGTTGAGCACGTCCGACCTTTTTTACTCAAACGACGGCAGCTTTTAAACCAGATTTCTGAGAGCAAAATTTCTTAAGAACTTTTAAGAAGGAATAAATTACTTATCCATCGGAATAATACATGTCAAGCAAATTCTGACACTTATCGTTTAGGAATTATGATCGATCAAATGAAAAATGGCTCAACTAATCCCGCTCTACCCTATTCGTATAAATCTGCGTTACTCTTCCCATGCAAAAACCAATCAATCGATATTGAGACGGCAATTTTTCAACCGTTCGTAGCGGCCGTTTTAATGGTAATAAGCGGGGAATGCGCTTCTTGGCCATATACAACTTGATTCGGTCCAAATCGAATTCGACGAAGCGGCAAGTTTTCACTTAACGAAGCCGAAGTTAACTGTCTGTTTTGTCTTTAACGCCTACCAAAAGAGTATTTTACGCGGTTTTTTAGTCAAGAAAACGGCAGAATTTTGTTGCTTTCTCAATATCGATTTTCTAAACTCAACGGATTTGTATACAGTAATGCGGAAAATAGAATATTTACGGTTTTGGCTGTGTCGTTCTTCGACAGATAAAAACGACGTTACAGATTTCGCTGTCGTACATTTTTTAGTAGTTTTAACCTACTTATTTTTTAGTACGGCCCTCGCCCCATTTGTCGACTCATACAGATGTACGTTACGTGTATAAACGAAAATTTAACGTTAAATAAAATATCGAAAACGAACGAGAGAAATTAGAAATATTTCGGTTATATAACCTTGGCATTTATATTAATACAATCAAGGCTTCGTCGAATTAATTACTAGAAATTGAAAATTTTAAACACTTTAATATCGCTTTGTAAAATACTTCCGATCGCCTTGACCGAAATTAAGAAAATTCTGCGTCCCGCCTAAAAAGTCAGTAACTGTGCTTAATTTCATGCATTCACTTTTCAACTCTTTCAGCACCAGTTTAACGTTACGTTAACTATGTTAATTTTCTGCTGTGTGTTCTGAAACTGTTCGCAATTTTTACATACGTCTCATGACAACCATTTATTATTGAAGTGCGATTTTAGTCTTAGTTTTAATATAGGTGCAAAAATTTGTAATGGTTTTTTGTTTTTTTTTTTGAGTTTTCTGTTGAGTGGTATGTGATCCTGCACGATTGATGAAGTATAACAATAGTCAGTCAGCTTCCTCTTAAGTGGGACGCTTAAAATTGGTGACATTTTCTTTTTTGTAGGTGTTATGATTTTCCGATTATCTGATGACGGAGCACAGAGAATAGAAGAGCGTGACAGGCTACTTAAGAGACTATTGTTTAAATTCTCGGTTAACAATGGAAAATCTTGTCTATCGCAACTCGCAGAAGGGCCAAGGTTCCGTGATGAGGGACATTAAACTACTTTCTCTCACCGTTGGAGAGCGGGTGACCAAAATATTACCTGTTATCAATGTCGAAATTTAAGAACAAAAGGAGAAAAAAAATGCAATCAAGTACAAAAGTGATAAACAAAGAGAGTAATATATTTCACAAAATAATCAATTCGCAATATTATGCGAAATATAAATAATAAAATTATTATAAAAAATTATACAAATTATATGAAAAAAAATTAAAAAACATCGATTAGTTTCGACGAACTACCCCGTCATTATCAAGTTTAACAACTTGATAATGACGGTGTAGTTCGTCGAAACTAATCGATGTTTTTTAATTTTTTTTTCATATAATTTGTATGTTTCATTGTTAATAAGTTGAAATTAAAGAGAAAACGAAATTAAAATTAACTTTGGGCGAACGTAATAAATAAACGAATGATAATTGGAACGAGCTCACCGCTTTGATAAAGATAAAATCTGAACACGATATGAATGACTTTACCGCTGATAACAAACTATACTATTTATAAATAACTGATAATAGCTTAAAAACAAACAAACAAACAAATAATAATTTACAAAATCATCAAAAAAATAAAAATATTGTAAAAAAATTAAAAAAGCCTCAGATTATAAAGGAAAAAAATGTTAAAATGTGCTCAAAAAAATTAAAAGGTTACTTGCTTTTATTACCGCGTGAAAAATAACGAAAAATACCGCTGCAATAAAGCTCTAAATTTTCCCGGATTTTACAATGTTTTTTTCTTAAAAAATATTTTGTAAACCCGTATTTTTTAAATCGGATTATAGATTCTCTAAGTAGATTAGACTGTATTAACTACTTTTTTTTTTCCAGTTTATTAAGCGTTTCCGACGTCAAATCGATTATCTGCTTTGAAATATATCAGAGAAAACTGTTCGGCAACTTACGAGAATCAAAAAAATAATAGAAAAGAAGGAAAAATTTAACGCTTTTTTATCTAAAACGAAGCACACCCCACGTTGGGGGCGGGATTAATGGAATTAAAAACTTCTTATAAACTGAACACCAACGTGTTACGATTAAACGAATGAGCGAATAAGTGATATTTATACACTTTTATAAAAATTTTACAAGAAATATAAATATTGCCATTGTGAAGTTATTTTAATTAGTGATAATAGGTTTCATGACATTTTCATATGATTAAATGACGATATCCTCAGTGTAGTTTTCCGTTACTAATTGATAAGTTCTTTAATGACTTGTAAGGAATAAGAAATAGAGAGAATACAAAATAGAAAAGGAAAAGAAAAGAGGAAATTTATAATGGGATTGAGAGACGAGATAAGAAAATTGTGTAAAAATCGGGGAAAACGAGCGAATTCCAGTTGGTTTCTCAAATGCCCAGCTTTATGCGGTTTAATCAGTGATAGAGTCTACGACGACTGCAGCGCGCGAAGGTTTAACGCGTAACTAAATTTAACAACAGGGAAAATAGAGAAGTGACCGCTTATTGAGGGGTAGCAACCTAACCTTTGTGTGAAAACTCAAATTGTAAGGTTGCAGTTTTCTGTGGAAAAAGTAGCCAGGGGAAACTTACGCGTTACGCGTCAAAGGTGAGTCGGTTAACGGGCTTTTTTGAAATTTAATCAGACAGTTTCTTTATCTGGCTGCCTGCGCCCTCGCATCTCACCATCCTCACTACTGAAATCGCCATTTGAAACTTTCAACCAATAGCCGCTCTTGCTTTAGTACTAATTTTTTTTTTTCCGAAATCTATTTACAGCTAACCTTCATATTTGAAGGCATTTCACTATCCACCGGCTACGCTGTTCCTTAAGATCAGCACGCTGGTAAGTGCTCCAGGGAAAGGAAAATTGGAAAATGTAATTTCAATTTGAAAATGATTAAAAGCCATACAAGCAGGACACTTTCATAGAAGGGAATTTTACTTTACACGTTTATATGTTCACACTATTTTATATTTTATTTTCAGCGGAATTCGACAACAATTTAAAATTTTTCAAGTATAAATCTGTTCATTTAATAGGCAACCATCAAGCAACTGCCCTTCCAGAAACTTTTTTATCATAATTTCCGTCCATAAAAAAAGTCCTTCCCACATTTCTTATCAGAAAACTATTTGAAGCTATGCTAAATAAACGCCTAGTTTGGTGGCTATGTGTTCCCTAGTCAGTTTTCAGCCTAGCATTAGTCCTCCCGATTCAAATATCCTTTTATTTTTTTCACATATACAGGTCTGCTACTGAAAAACATTATACCTTAGTTTCATTATTGATGTTTCCTGCGCTTTTGATTAACAGTGCAGTTCGTTTTCCTCTTTTCTTACTACTAATTGCATGATGAACCATTCCCTCCACTTCACTTCGTCATTTCTCTACACTACAAGAAAGCATCCCAAGGTCTTCTGAAACCTCCTCAATCGTACTCTTCTTAACAGCTACACTATTAGTCTTTCTTCCATTGAATTCTTTGCGTATGAAATTCTGTTTTTTCCTCTTTATTTTAAATTTCAAGTCCTCACGATTGCATTCATTTAGCGACCTTATAATCTTGCTTTAGTTAATCTGACCACCAATACGTCTCTTTCTCGTGTTAATTACTCTGCTATCTTTGTGTCTTAGTTAATAGCCGTTTGTCCTATTTTGAACTTATAAAATGTGAAATCCTACTGGAACCCTATCTGCAACAGAATGGAGTAGCGATTCCCACATTACTATTTACCTTGATGTGTCGTCCATCATCTGTTCTAAATTCGACTGTTGCTCCTTCATTTACGGCTCTGTACCTCTCTCTAAGTCCCTTTATCTAAATTAGATATAGTCCGAAATTCACATCATTCGTTTTGTCTTGATGTTCTTAAACTCTATTCAAATCCAGGTAATTCTCGCTGAATTTAATGTGATACCGCTGTCTATTCATTGTGATCTTACTTGGGTTATCGTTCCCTCGCTAAACGCGTCTTCCACTCGTGTTCTCTACTCTTATCCGTTCCTACCTTTCCATTTCCAAGAACTAGCGTATGGAAAATCCCTATGTCAGCTTTTAAATTCATTTGGCCCCACGCAATCGCCTGTAATAATCTCTTTTATTTTTCTATTAACTCTGCCAATAAAAATTTTCCAATGAACGCAGATTTTTTTTTATGATATACATATATATTTCTACTGCTCTTACCAGATGGAAAACAAATTTCATTAACGTTATAGGAAACACCGTGTTCACTAAATTACGGTATGTCTGCCGTAGACTAAACTGTGGTATTAGCAAAACCTTGGCTCGATTTTAAACAAATACTGATGTAGAAATAAATTTACCGAATTTAAAGAGGATTATCAACTACGAGACCATTTTAAAATTAAATCGAATATATGTTTATAATAGTTTAACAAAATTTACTTTCAATAATAAATAATGCGTTAACAAATGAGAAATAGAATGAAAATGTAAATGTTAAAAATGAAATATATAAAAAATTTATAAAAAACGTTTATTTCATAAAACGAAAAACAACAGATTGTTAACAAACATTACAATTACCAGAACTATCTATCGTTCTCTTTTTATTAATAAATATATGTTTATTTGGAATATCTTTTAGATTCCATTTTGATTTATTTCGAAAACTTTATTTCCTCATTTTTTTTTTTTTTTAAAAAATCAAAACTCGTAAAACAAAAGTGTACCTCTGGTGATATTTCAAAAACAAAAACTGATATCGCATTCTTAAAATATTTTCCCAAATTTAAACGCTGAAAGTAAACTTATACGTAAATAGTCTTCAAGGAAGTGGTGCCACGATATTTTTTCTATAACTTGAAGAACATATCTCTACCGGCTTCGCTATATTTCCATAATGCTTGACTGTAGCCATCAAAGGATTGGTCAGACCCCTATGGACAATGTTTAATGGCATCTGTTGCCATGGTGTCTGATTCATAAGTTTAAAATACTTTGATTAAATACCTATGGTCCTATACTTAACTATATTGGTTGCTATGCTGTTATGATTTTTCCGAAGTGCTCTCTTAACCGAGCCCAGAGTACTAGCTGCCATGATGTTCGAGTTTTCAAACAAACAGACTAAACATGTATGGGTCATATTTAACAGCATTAATCACTACGATGCTCGTGTCTTTATTTGGCATATGCTTATCGAACCCCTATGGCCTATGCTAAATAGTATTGTTCTCATGATGTTTGCGCTTCAAACACTCTTAGTTAAATTACTGTGAGTAACGCCTTCCTGCCAAAATATTTAACTTTCATCCTCAAAATTTATCCTTCTTTCTTATAAACTCAATTTAGTCGTACCTATACTGTACTGTCTACCATAATGCCGTCTGATACCCTTTTTCTTTAATCTACTCCTTTATGCGTTCTGTTAATTATCTGTTTGTCCGATTTGTTGATAATTTATAGGAATAATACCATAAGCCAAATCTCTCATTGAAGGGATTTAGATCAATACTACATCTTTATGCTCACAGTACAAATATTAAAACCAACACTGGCGCCGTTTGTGGTCTCCATGACTGGTATAGTGCAAAAAAAAAAAATAAAATCCATAATGAAAAATACAAAAATATTAATCCGACCAAAAATATTCGGCTTCACCTTCAACCAGAATTAAGCTGAAAGTTTAACGTTTCCGATTAATGATTATTACCGATAAATTCGCTTAAATTAATTTTACTAATTATATATCACAAAATAAAGAAGACAATTTTCGGAGTAATTATAATAGTCAGTTACGTGCAATTTGCGATAAAGACAAATTAATTTAATACGTTTCGCGTAAATTAACTAGTACTACAAATTACCGGTATCCTCTGTATATTTAATGACTACTAAATGAGAAATCAGGGAGAACAGCTTTAAAAAATTACAAACTCATATTAGGAAGTTATCTTAGCGAATCACAATCGGAATCTTTTGCCGCCTTTGTTTTCCCTTCTCACAACTACTCCGAATCCTTTAAACTTCCTTCCTGCTGCTCTATATTTACTGCTGAATCTGCTGCCATACTTCATGCAATTCTTTTTATCTCTTCCTCTTCTATCCTCTCGGATAAATTTCTTTTAATAGCTGACTCTGAAAGTGTCTTGCAGGCGGTCTCTTCTCCCTTACCGTTGCCCTCTTTTGATCCTTTCATTCTCCTTATTCGCAATCTAATTCACGAATTATTCCTGTTCCGTTCGATCCAAATTGATTTATTGTGGATTCCTAGCCATGCTGGAATTGAGGGTAATGAGGTGGCTGATTCCTTGGCTCGCTCAGGAGCATCCAATGGACATCCTCTTCATAAATTTTCCGCTCACAATATTAATCATATTTCCAAACAGTTCCATATTACATTATGGAAGGATATTTATTTTTCCCTTTTTTACAATCCGAATTCCTTTTATCTTTTCGTTCAGCCCTTACCTTCTTTGACCAGATGGTTCGATATGTTTCCTTCCCTTTGTCGTCCCCTGATCACCGCTATATGTCGTCTTCGTTTCGGTCATACCTTTCTCCCTTCGTCACTTTATCGTTTTCCCCTCGTCTCTTCTCCGCGGTGCCCTCTTCACCCAGAGGACTCCTTTTTTCTGTGTGATATCAATCGCGTCTTCTTCGAATGTTCCTCACTCTCTTTAGAACGTTCTCTCTTTTATTCTCGGCTTTCGGATCTTCGTCTTCCTACTCCATACAATGATTCTTATGTTCTCTCATTTCCTTCCTTGTCAGTTGTTCCTATTCTAGCTTCTTTCATTCATTCAATCTCGCACCAGATTGAAATTTAATATGTTATTCTCCTTTTAAACAATTACTTAGATTCCTTGGCTGATTGGGCTGTTGCTCTTCGTTGGCGTACCCATTAAAAAAAAAAAAGTAAAAGAAAAATATTTAATTTATTCGATACGTGCCCAGTAAAAATTAAGTATAAATAAGAGATAATTATCTTTGCAAAAAATAAAAAGTAGATTCGAGATATTGTTTTTTATTTTTATTTCGCATTGATACTAATTAAAATTCCTTTATAATTTTTTCCTGTCAAACACGTAAATTAGTGATTATATCTACCGTTTAACATCCTGTATTGTTTATAAATAACGCTGCTAATTAGCTTCTATTAAAAAAAAAAAAAAAAAAAAAAAGAAAAAAAAATGAAAATTTAACATCAGAAATTTGGTATTTCTTAAATATCATAAATAACAAGTCAACCCTCCGCTGATGCAATACGAACGCGCTGTGGTATATATCGTTATGGCAAAAAATGAAATGAGTGGATGAAAAACGAGCAATCTTCCAATAAGCTCGATCAGTAACTATATTGCAGTTGTAACAATTAAGGAGATAACAAAAATGATAAAAATAGGAGGGAAAATCAGGCGCAATAGGCAATTTTGGTTAAATCGATCACGTAAACTAATTTAGTTTCGCAAACATTCTCTTCATTAATTTATTATAGAATCGATATAACGAAATGTGGGATAAAACAGAAATAATGTCACTGAGCTGAACGCGCAAACTTCTTTTCTATTCCCCTCTGCGATTTTTTGTGACGCATCGCACAAAAATGCCATTAAATGAAATGACATAAAATTTTCTTCTGTGAAAGCTACCTAACTAGCGAATGTTTATGTTACAAAATTTTATTATCGTGTACCTTAAGAAATAATCACGGATTTATTTTTTCGCAATATATAAATGGATTTAATCTTAGTGCAAATTAAGGTACTCACTTCAATAAACAAATATATTTATCATTACAGAGCACTTCTTCAAGTGTTTTCTGTAAATATGTTCTTTCTTTTTTTTAAATAATTACAGATCAAAAAATAAATTATTATGGAATGTAAGCCAATTTAAAATTTAAATTAGAAATATTCCGCTTCATCACACCTGCATGAAAGAGCTTAATAGCACCACACACATGTTTTTAAAAACAAACACAAAAAACTTTTATTATAAATTTACATATTAAATACCGCTATAAATATCGTGTTTTAAATTATACTATTAAAATTAGAAAGGTAATTTTATTGAAATAATAAAAATTTCCTAGGATAAAAATAAAATACCGACTTTAAGATTTACTTTAAAAGTTTAATAAAAATACCCTGAAAAGTAAAAAATAAGATGTTCAAAATAATACGCAAAAGGATATTATGATCATTCCTTACTAGAGTGGGCATCAAATTCAAATCGCAACAATTAAAAAACTACATTAAATAAATATAACAACGCAATCACACTTGTTTTCTATCAAGTATCGAAAACATCAAAAATATTTTAAGTAGTTAGAAATTACTACTTCAAATTTGGATTTGGTGTTAATTTTAATAGGCATTTAATGTTTATAATAAATAAATTGCGAACACAACTGTGTTAGAAATAATTACATTTGCTTAACATTTGGACCAGCTTACACTGACCATCATCAGAAGTTAAACATTTTTTAGGTATTAATGTTGTTTGAGAATAATATCACCTTACGGGGTATATTCTACTGCGAAAATATACTTTTATCGAGAAATTATCTTTTATTTTTTCGGCACATTCTTAATAAATTTTTAGAGTAAACGTTAAAGAAGCCATCTTTGTACAATTTTATTGCAAAATTTTTTGTGTGTATTTTTCAATGATAATATGGACAGAACCTAAAATGAATGCTGCTATTTGCGGAACTAAAAGCTGTGGGTATATTCAGGGGCGTGCCTAGAATTTTTTCTTTTTGGGGAGGGGGGGTGAAAATTTTCTTCGCATATTTATTATATAAATAACAATACATTTTTCACTAATATCCGCATACTATTAATAATTTCCATCATTTTGATTTATATAGTAATAATTTACATAAATGAATTACCCCGTATATGAGCATTAATAAAAATGACATATGTGTTATTAATTTGTAATGTGACCATTACATGGTTCGACAAAAAATTAACAAAATAAAACCAAAATTATTAAACAAGTAAATAAAATATTAAAAATGTAATTTAATAGACTATCGGGCAAATGGTGTGAGCGTAAGTGTGCGTATATGTATAATCCTGTTGTCGGCAAGGGAGAAAGGAATTTTGCATCGCCACCCACGGAGGACTATTCGGAAAAAATGAGAATTACGAATCATAAAAAATAAAGCCCGAAAACATCGCAGGTTGTAAAGATTCCGGGAAGGCACGACCTTTTTGAATACGTCAAAGGATCTCCGCGACCATTGGCTTCGTTTGTCGCGATTCCGACGAGTCCGGCGGTCAGGTTGTAAAAAACATGCCGACGAGAAATAACGACTGGAATGAGCCGGAGTCGAGGGCAAGCAGAACCGTCTAAAAAAGGTCGAAGTCACTCTAAATTTTGTCACGGTCGAAGTCGGCACGTTATAGTTTTCGGTCTTGGTCATCGGACCAGTAAAAAAGTGAAGAATCCGCTCAAGTTGGCCACTGGCTGTAATTCGACTGTTAAAAACGCGAACGCTCGTAATTCCGATTGTTATAATTAAAAAAGTGTACGGAGTATCATTCGTTAATTGTTCTTAAAATACAGCGGACCGAATTTCCTCTGCATACCAACCGATTTAAAGGACCAACGAGACACCGTCATTCAGGATCTTGCACCACCCGGCCGACAACAGAGATACGTATTGAATTATTTTATATTTATTAATCGTCGTAATATTATGTTCGTATCTAGTTTAATTAACGTGTGTTTTTAGCGGTATACCGTCCCAGTAAAATAGTTGTAGATAAATTTTAAAATACAATCCGTTAAAACGAAACCCATTTCTTGGCTAATCTAATAATTAATAATAATAATAACTATCATAATAATAATTAATAAAATAATAATTAATAATTCCGCGGACTAAATCCGTGGTGGCATCCCTGGACGCGAGACTACGCTTTACAGCGTAGTACCGTTACAAATTATACTCGTAATAAAAAGTTTTTCCTTAAGATATTAATGAAGTACGTAAAAATATGGAGCATATTTTTTCTTTTTTCTTTTAAAGGTAAGAACACCCTAAAAAATCATCGATATTTATTTTAAATTTTTGATTTTTTTCAGATTTTTGTGCATTTATGATAACTATTTCAGTTCTAATGGGGGAGGGTTAACCCCCTCCCCCGTCCCGGGAACACAGCCTTGGGTATACTGGTTAAAGATAATATTCAAATTCTGTCAGTGACGACATTGTAAATCGCGCTTCGTGACTTTCGAATTCATTATCTTTATTCGAATCTACATTTTCGGGTGAATTAATATTGGTAATCCTTTATATTTTTAAAATTTTGGCTGTTCACCTGATATTATAATTAGACTTTTTTTCGCTAATTATCGTCCGGTTATATTAAGCAAAGAGAAAATATTTCTAGAGAGACTATCGGGCATCAGCATTTAACGATACTCATCCGTGATCAAATGGGACCTATAAATAAATGAAGGATGTCATTGCAGTCAGTCTACACGGTCAACAGTTATACGTAATAATCTTAAGACACGTAATATTTTCGTCAGCGATGAGCTTATAAATGACACTATAGGGGGTTTCAATTTTCTTTATCAGAATCTACATCTAATGTAAACTAACCTTGATAATATTTTAAGATTTTTTTTTTCTAGCTGTATTAAAAATCAGTTGTTTTTCTATTTTGTATTTCCTTGATAAATAACATTGATAATAAAATTCATCCCGTTTATTATATTAATAAAAATTTCTCTAAAGAGACCTCTTTTTATTGACGTTTATTTTAATAACTCTTGAGTACCTGTTTTCACTAGTAATATTTCGGTACTGATAAAGTACTACCATTGACCAATACACTATCGAATAAACAGAGAAAAAGAATGATTAAAATCGCCATCCGCACAGGCAAAAGTTGTGCGCAAACAAAGATAAAAAAAACAAAAAACATATACGATTAAGTAAGTGCTCCGTGTTGACCGAACTCGAAAAAAAACAAAAAAAACGTATTCCATGAACATGTACCCTTCTGTTTTTGAATTCGGTAAAAAGTGTATCCAACAGCGGTATTATAACAGTATAATGTAGAAAATATTCAATTTTATGACAATATAGGGAGAATATAACGAATAACGGTAAAAAATGTTGTTTTAAAAATGCGATAAATGTTTAAGAAGGAAAACTATAATTATAGCGACTACGCAAATATTTAGAATTTAAAAATAAAGTTTAAAAAGATCTGCAACCTTTCCTTATTACAAGTTTCACAATAACTAAGCGACTCACGTTAATAATTGAGATTTATATAATATTAAGACTACATACCTTCCATTTTATTGTTTATATGTTCGAAATTTCTTATTTAGAATTGTATCGATTAATATCTTAAAATTTAATAAAAAGAAATTCTGTTAAATATTTCAATAGGCAAGTGCAATGTTTCAATGAATTTGCAAGACCATCACAGTTCGTTCGTTAATATACATTTTTCGAACTAAAATTGCAGATTTAAAATTTACAATTTTGTTAGTTTATTCACCAATTATCGATGTTAACTGAATTATTTTGTTTTACAAGTAATCAAGTTGTTTACTTTTTTTAAAACATGTTACACTATTGACATTTAAAATTCCAAATATAAACATTTAAAATTCCAAATACTTTCTGCGTATTTGTACGATATTTTATTTCGGGTGCCGATAAATAATAATTTTTAATTATACATTAGCGAAAATATTGTTAAGATGCACTAGGTACGCTTACAAAAACGCGTATTCATTTCTTTTTAAATACGTCTACCGTACGGATTATTGCTTACATCGACTTATGAAAAGAAAATGAAAGATTTATACTGGTACATAAAGAATTTACTAGGCTAATTTTAAAAAGTTTACGTTTAAAAGAAAAAAATCCAACGTATTTTGCGATGCAAAATGTGTGTATATAAAGTCCTAATGTATCGAATTGAATTTCTTAAAAGTATTATAATTAAAATCATACTTCAGAATCAACGTTATTTTTAAGAATAAAAATGCGACTAAAAATTATCTTTTAAATACTGCAACGTCATACAAATTGCCATTCGGCACTAGTTGGATAATTTTTAATTATTTTTGAGTTTATTCAGGTATCCTGAAAAAGAAAAATAATCGAACCAGAAAACTGATGAACGTACGAAATTGATTTCATTTAGTAATAAGGTCTTCCCAATGCAGAAATTTGAAGAACATTCACCTATGTCCACTTTAATAAATTCATAAAGCAGGATCATTTGATGATTTTTTCAGCATTAAAATTTTTCGATGCTACTTTTCGGCCTTTAAAAATTAATTTTAACTCGTTTTTTTCGCAGATCGACTTGTTTTTTGTTTTTTTTTTTTTTTATATATAATTTTAAAATCAATTCGTATAAATCACAACGAAACTTTTGCGCATTTCAGAATAAGGATGGACGAAAGAAATCAATGAAATGTGATATTACATTATGATAAAACCATGCGCTTACGGTATTAAATATGTTACAACTAGAATAAAAAATAGAAAATAAAATAGGATGAAATGTGAAAAAAGGCGTAAAATATGAGCTAATTTTTTTAGTTATTCTCTATTGGTAAAATTATATATATTTTTGTGCAAAATTAACACAGTGTAAGTAATGTTAAAGTTCCGACTATGAAAGTTTTTCATTTGTTCATTAAATAATTACAGAGGCCTGGTTGATTCTGATTTGATTTAAATTGCACCACGCCTTTCTGTTTCGATCAAATCTGGAGAGTCTAAGAGCCGGCTTTTTAGTTTGGTGTTTAGCGGAATCGATTTGCTCCGTAGTTCTTTCCATCTGCATCATCACCGTTGTTCTGCAGTTCGCTGACCACTGTCAATGCTGGTTCGGTAGACCGAAGCCGCGCAGGTAGAATATTTTTAATAAACTTTGATGCGTCCGTATGTGTGGCGTCGTATTTAGACCATTCGCGTTTTAATGCCTTTTCTCTACGGGTAAACAGTGGGAAAATATTTACAAGCATACGAAGATTAACAATGGATTCTAGGAGGAATCTAGAAAACTTGGCTTAATACACATATGCCTCGCTTACTGTTCCAAAGTTTAGTCAACGGACGCTTTGTTTGGTAATTCGAACACTACAATTTGCTATCTACTAACATGCATAGTTACCGGCCCTTGAACAGCCCTCCCGACTCTATTAGTGCGTTTTTGACAGACGCTTATGCATATCATTTTTCGATAAAAAGTTCTTTATTGTTTTCTTTGCCGATATCCTCAGCTTAATGTTCACCCCCCTAAATTATTTTTTGATGTAGTACGTTCTTTTAATTTTCTTAATTAATAATACTTTTTACATTGAAGAACCGTCTTTATTTCCTTTCCTCTCTAAAAACTTTTTTCTGGGTTACCGCATGAACCTAAACCCAAATTTTTGTTCAACATCTACTTTATCAAAAATTACTTCTTTGCCTCTAAATTCTTTATTAGTTTCTTTTTACCGTCTACGTCTTCATTTATTTATTTCATCGCGATGTTCCTCTATCATCTAGCTTTCAATTCTAAAACGCCGTAATCACATTGAAAAACATCCATCTTTTCACCTCCGCCACTAATCCTTCTTTAATCCGTTCTCATATTAATTAATCGACCGACTCCTTTTGGTTTCTCCTTTCACTATTTCGGTGTCTTTCTGGGGACAATCGTCTTTCATTTCGTAATCAAATCAATCATCTGTACTTTTCGCCTTTCAAAAGACTCAACCGGATTTAATCCTTTCGACGAACTAAATGGGGAGGTGATCTCTCTTGCTGATTGTTCACAAATCCTTTATTATCCATTTTATTTTCGATTCTTCTTCTTCTTTTTTTTCTTACTCTATCTTGGTTTTTAGACTACTCTACTAATTTTGTCTTTGTAACTGGCTGTACCAGCGACGCATGTCTGCACTTCTGTATTGGTTATATGATCTCTGTATGAAATCTTCAACATACGGTGGTATATGTAAATCTCCGGTGCTTTGATCTTTTTCTCAAGCGTAAAAGTGAGAATCAAACTTTCTTATACGGTAAGATAGTACCGACCACACATAATATTGCACTAGTCGCAATCTTAGTTTCACAGGTTAATGTCTGTCCAGGTTATTAGATTTTCCATGTTTAAAAAGACTTTTCTTGCGTTTTCTATACGTGATCTTTTCTATACGTAATCTTATCTCGATAGACTGGTTTCCTCGTGGAACCAGGTTCCAATATACTGAAACTTCGGTACTCTGTCATGATCTGATCATTTACTGTTAACTTCATTTTTAAAATAGTCCCAGTCTCACTCTTTCTATGTACCGCTCGCCATTTCGTTTTGTTGATATTTATTTCTAGGTCATATTCTTTGCTTATTGTAGTGACCCGATTAAGCATTTCTTGTAACTTATTAATGTTATTGTTATCACGAATTAGGACTACATCATCTTCATTTTCGATTACTGCCGTTTTATTTGCGAAAACTCTTCCAGCCCGATCCAAGATCGAACGCGTCTAAAATATCCGTCTTCGCCTCTTCCTTCTCTGATTTTGCTCTACTCGCGGAATTTCACACTTCTCCGCTTGTCATTCGAAGGTCTTGTCTAGGTTACCGTCCTCTTATTAAATAATTATCTACATCCTCATCTACTCTTCTAGCTCTGCCGTAATTGACACTTTTCCGACAATAAAAATCCAATACTATTGTTGATCCGTGTCCGTCTCCTTCGGTTTTTACTATGTATTCTTAAATTCGTGGTAAGCTGCTATACTTCAGCTACCTTTCTTCTCCGTATTAATTGCGTTTTCACAATCATCCAATCGAAACCTATTGTTAAATCAGAATTCCTTTTTTTCTCCAATCACTTTACAATCTTAGTTGATGACTCTGAATGTTTCGATTTCGTCCTTCTATAGATTATTCTGAATTCTTCAAGTTCCCTTTCATTCTGCTCAATTACGCACGCTGAGTCTACCACTATGTTACGTGTCATTCTCTCTGTAGCTCCTCTGATCTTCCGGAATGTCCTTATTATATCATATTCGCAAAGTGTTCTACCGGCTATCTGCACTTCTTTTTCATTCTGTCGACTATGTAACCCTTCGCAAACGCTCTCCGATTCGTAATCTTTTTCTTTGTTCCGCTAACCGAAATTAACCTTTTATGGATACTTGGATACTCCGAAATCGAAGACCTCAGCGAATCCGCCGGATCGTGTTTATCTTCTTCTACCAGTAGATTTCTTAACGGTTTTTAGTCCATTACATTTCTCTCCGTAGCCGCTTATTCTAAATTATTCCTCCTCATATTCACAAATCCCAATTCCTATTCATCTATTCAACTAAATCTTTCACCTCATCCTTAATTTCTCAACTTCCCCTCTTTACAGCGTTCAATTCCCTCTTTAATCTGTCACCTACGCTTTAAACTGCGCATCTGTTCCCCTCTTCACTTTTTATTTCCTCCGTTCTGTTGTTCTCTGCATCCTTCCTCTTTTCGTATATAGTGCTAATAATATCTCTTTTAAATGTTCCCCCATCGCTGCTGAACGTTCCTTTTTTTACTCTTCACTTTTACCGATGGACCTTTTTACTCCCTATATAGATAGCGTGTGTCTTTCATCTTTTCCTTCTACTTCCGTCATATCGTTTTTTTGATCCTTCCTGTCTACTTTCTCTGATCCCTACTTTCCTTCGCTTTCTTATACTAATGCATTTGTCTACAAACGTGAAAATTAATCTTTTTTTTTTTCTTTTTCTCTTTCAATTTTATTTGCCGCAACGAACCCGATTATTTACTAATGAGGATAACCGGAAAGAAAATTTCACAAAAATTATCGCGCTTCGAACATTTCAGATGTTGTTGATGGTATTGCGGTAAATGTGTAAAAACTTTAATGCACATTCTTCGTTCATTACATCATTTGCAATTCTGTGCGACGATATTGCGTGCACATCCGTTTACGGCAACAGTTACGTCATACGAAAATATTAGCATAAATCAATAACGTGCCATTATAAATGTCAAAAACGTGCCAGACTTACTCCTCCCCTTTTACATTGTAGATAAAAATATGATAACACTGATATTAGTGGCACAAGATCATAAAAACAAAGTACAAAACAAAACATCACGAACGCAATGATCAGTATAGATCGTAGATAAAAATTCATTGATTTTACAAAATCCTTCTACTCCGAACAAACGGCAGTATTATCGTACACTGACATCATAACATCGAGTTCAGCTGTCGTTGTTTTATATTGTTTACAAGCCGCCATTCGCCGTAACAATATTATGTAAAAATTAGAAGTTTACAATGCTGCGCTGGTCGATGGATTTTCTCTGAAGCAGTAAAACTGTTTATTATTCGACCGAATCGTATTAATTCGCTTTTTTTTATTTCGATTATTTGTAGTGTTTTTCTATCAGCGCCTGCCGCAAGCAATCGTCTACCTGAACAATCATCTTTAAAAAAAAACAAGAAACACGATACAGTAAAAACTTCGAACAAAATTAAAATCAAACGGCGATTGTAGTCCGCTTCTAACATGAATTTTAAATATCAAACAGTTTAAGATTACTACGAAACAACAGGTTGTTTTGCCGAAATTTCTAATTTGCATAAAAACCTTCAATCTGTCACTCATTACTGCCGC
Organism: Icerya purchasi; assembly: GCA_039619475.1. Classification (NCBI taxonomy): domain Eukaryota; kingdom Metazoa; phylum Arthropoda; class Insecta; order Hemiptera; family Monophlebidae; genus Icerya; species Icerya purchasi. The sequence goes on from CM077116.1 coordinate 233,678,907, forward strand.
TTCGCACGTTTGTCAATAACTGATAGTACACAGGCTTTTGCTAACGACATTTACTAAAACCAGGGACGTGGCCCTATCAACCGTATCAATGATACGGGACCCCCGGAGTACAGAGGCCCCGGAAATTCGTAAAAATGTAGTATGACTTTCAGAATTGAGATATATGACGAGATAAAGTCGCACTCATTCGTCTATGTTCCCACAATTCGTTATCAGTTATTGAGAAGTAGGGTCGTATTCTTTAGGAAAGCTGAAATCGTCTTCATCTATGGATGATTTAATAAATAGGTTTACCGAAAAAAAAAGGCGAGAAAAGTGTATATTTGATTGAAGCGGAATAGTTTGGATTCAATTGTAACTTAGCTCCCAGGAGCATTTATTGTAAGTAATAACGTATAATCAATGAATAATTATTTTAGTTCAATGCGAACGTTTTCGTTTCTTTTGTGAAAAATGTTTACACTTTACTAGGGCCCCTTAACAAATTTTGATACAGGGCCCGTCTAAGTCAAGCTACGCCACTGATTAAAACTTAAATAAAACAAAACAAACATCTTATATATCTGCAAATTATACAAAAAAAAAAATATATATATATGTACATTTATATCGATTAAAATTAAAAATTAATATTTAAAAATTTTATTTGAAAATACATTTTAAAATAATGAACTTATAAATGTTGATTACCGTGACTTCGTCTGTAAGTGTTAAAAAGTATTCTATTAACAAGATTTTTCGCCTTCTATCGCTAAAATTAACGTTGATTGTTACCTTATTGCACTAACGGACTGGCTTTTTCGGGCGCACTGAGAAAATTCAGAGGTAAAGGACGCTTTACAGTAAAGGGGCAGAGGCGGTGATAAAATTTTGAGAAAATTAGAGCGCAAAAGATAAATTAAATGCTTCGGCGTACCGGGAAAATGCCAGTTTGCTCGCATAGGCAGTTCGTCAGTGCCTTATTGGTATTCCAGCAAATGTCGTGAATGACTGCTATCAAAAACCAGATATAAAAAATAGGGTACGGTTATTTTTAATAAATATACATCCGTTTTTTACGTAATAAGTATTCATAATAATCGGATTCTGTCGAGGTTCCAGACGCGGGAACAAGCGATATACAGTTGACCGTGTCAGAAAGAGCTGGGACATTACGATTTGGTATAATTGTCACAGCAAACGCTCATAGAACACTGGTTTAAAATACCGAAACCATTAAAGAAGAAAAAAAAAAAAAAACCCTCCATAATTTCATAATGCGTTTCAAAGAGAAAATATTAATGTTCTAAGTAATCTCATTTTATTATTATTACTATTTGCGCCGATTTACTTATTAATGAACTAAAGTAATTTCAGCAATTAATATTACTCGCAGCATTAATTGCTATTCTCTTTCTCAGAGTGGAAAAGAGATCTGACAATTCGATACCGTTATTAAGCGATAAAACTATTAAAAACAAAAAAAAAATTATAAAATTGTGCGATAGAATTATTAGACATTGTCGAAAAGATTCAGTTCGCAAATTCCCTTCGCGATTCTTATTTTTCAAATCCTCACTCACACAGTTTACCACATGATTTATGGTTTTCAGACTTTCACGTCTCCGTCGTTCCATTATTTCTTCCCCAAATAACCGACTTCCGCTGGAGTTTTTTCTTTTTCTATTGCTCCCCCTCCCCCTTGATAAATCTTCTCCGCGCAATGTAAATCATCTTTTCTTCCAGTTTTCTTAACTACTGCAATTTCTCCCTGTCTAGATAACCCCATTCTTTATTGCACTTTTTTCGTACATTTCCTTCTTCTCTAGTTATTCCTATTATATCGCTCCACCGGTGCTCATTGATTCCTCCTGTTGAAATTTCATCCCTTCCTCTTTACAGTCTGATCAAATGATAAAAATTAATAACTTATATAATCTTTATTTCATTTCTGTCATGATTTTTGTTCGGTTTTGGACCTTTGCGCTCGCCATGATTTCACTAAATTAGGAAATGTGACTTAGTGACAGTGCGGATCCTATCTGATATTATAGAGCGGTCGTAGCGCTCGCTTACTTCTTGTCTTTTATATTTTTAAGCTGAACGCTGAAGTACTATTAAGTTATAACTTAAATTTACTCATCGGAGCGCACGGATTTTTAAACAACGATAGATATACCCATTACTTCGTCGTTCTGTTGTTGTCCCCGTTACTTCGTCTGCGTTCTTAAACCACACTCTATTATCTTCTTCTCGTTTTCGTTTTCCTTTGGTTTTCTACATATTATCCTCTCCAACCAAACGAAGAGCATGTTTGCGATGCTGATCATGTGTTCTTTGAGTGTTCGTCTTTTTCAATCAAGCGTTCTGCTTTCTACTTCAATTTGCCGCAAATTGGTATTCTTACTCCGTATTGTGTCTCCTACATCCTGTCTTTTCCTGCTTCACATATCGTTCCCACTGTTTGTTCCTTCCTACTAGCAATGCCTGACCACTAATTCATTTCCCTTTCTAATTGTTCCTGAGTAATGCTTAACGAAACTCTCCCAAAATAATACCCTATCTGCTGGGTTAAATTTTTGACATTTCTACTATCCTACATCTTTTTTTTTTCTTTTTTCTTTTCTTACCCCGGCGATAAGCCATTTGGCCACTATCAAATTCCATTATTATCATTCCGCATCCTTTTGTTCTGAAGTAATATTAAGTTAACCTGATCTTTCCTTTCATTAATGCTCTTTTCATCAAAGCAAACTGTTGTTCTTTCCTTTCCTTGATTATTCTCTTGCCATCGTCCCTTCAATTTTACATCTGTTCACTTCGTTCAAGGTCATTTGTCTTTTTCTTTCTCATGTCCCAGTTTTGCGCCCCACTCTTCCTTTCTTTTATATTTTGCGACTCTCGCGCGCGGCATATTTCACAAGTAATCGCCCGATACCGAACCCAACCCCAAATAACGAATATCAAAAAAAAAAAAAAAAAAAAAAATACGCTAAAACGAAATCCACCGGTTGTTTAATCTGTCAGAATTCTGAAAGACGTAGTGACATAATCAAAAATTGTGTAGCGAATTTTTTGTTACTGATCGCGGACGAATTTTTTGAAGGCCAAAACGGTTGCCAGAAAAGTGACTTGACTCAACGTAACGAACGAGCAATGCATTTACGATTTCTTCTGGCGGCTCTAGTGACTTGCGAAATATTTTTTAATAAGATTATAATATCTAAATAATTACTACCGTTGATGAATTAAATCGGAAGACAAAAGTTGATTGGTAGCAGCCAGCTGGTCTACGCTATAATTATACATTTGTCTTTGAGCGGCTGAGAACACGCCGCGTACGTTCCGACCAACAACAATGCGTACCGGTGGTCTGTACGACCTGTCCGGTTTTAGTTATCTAAATTGGTTTCTGCCAGCATATTCAAATTACAATTAAGACAGTGTACGAGATTCGTATCAGTAAAAAGGGAAAATTAAAAATTTATAATTTCGTAAACAACTCTGTTCGAATTATTTTTTAATCAACGCGAAAATAATTGGATTAGTATTACTTCAGCATGATTTATCGCAACGGAATAAAACGGAAAAATGTAAAAAAAGCTTCGAAATGAATAACTTGAAAGTGTTTATTAATGCACGTTTGCCTACTTCCCCGTCTTTATGCTTTTTTGACTACGCATTCGGTGTAATTTTCTTCTTTGTCTTAGGCTTTGCACGAGTTCTCTTCATTTTCGTTTTGCTGTTTTCTCCGTCATTCAGCTATACTTTGATACCTCTTCGTTATCGACTTAGCTTCTTCACTGTATTATGATCCTAATCATATTTTATTCAAATGCCCTTTTCTTTCCGCCGGACATTTTGTTCTTTATTCACGGCTGCTAAAGTCGGTTGAAAATTTTCGCTTCTGCGTAAAAAAAATTCTAGATTCTAGACTCTTCCGACCTCCCCGGAGTTTAAAAAAATTTACTTTGTTAAATATTTACACTTCCTCATATATGTATTCGTTCATTTTCATCTTTTCGCCTTACCTAGTCTTTTTTTTAATTCTTACGATTCTATTTTCTTCTCGTTGTCGTTCTGCTGTCACCTCTTCCATAATCTTGCTACAATCTTTTTCCTTAGTGCTTCTTCTCCCTATTCAAAACTATCTATAATTCTGATATCGGGTTTTCTTTTCGTTTTTCTTTTTTGAAAGCTCTTCTCTTACTAAATTTCTGTTTTCCATTTAGATTTATTAAATTCTGAGCTTTCTACTCTTTATTCTGCCATTTACTTATCCCTCTTTTCTTTTCTGACCATTTGCCGCGCCTATTTGATAATATAAATTGATTATTCGATCGAATTAGATTTTTGTTTTTCGCTTCCAGCTATTGCCACTTGGGGCTAGACTAGTTGTTCATCATTGAACTCTCCTTATATCCCTTCTGAGCCACTTTAGCTCCGCAATCACATTTATTGCTGTTTGTGAGATTGCAACCGGATGAGTACCCCATTATAGATAAGATATTAACAAAAATTTCTCTCTCTCTTTCACAGTGCCACATAATGTATAGCCCGTGTAACGCTCCGCGATCATTTCCTTAATCAGACTGCGTATTAATCACTCACTTCTACCCTCTTCACGTTTTCGTTTTTCCCTGTCCCCTTCTCCCGATTGTCCCCTTCATAATTACATCTCTCCTCTCATATGTGATGCAAACCACATCTTCTTTGAATGCCCTGCCCTTGATTCCGAGCGCTCTGTTTTGTACTCGAAAATCTTGGCACTGGGTCTTCCTGCTCCGTATAATTCTTCTTTTGTCCTTTCCTTTCCATCCCCAGATATAATCCCTGTACTCCAATCTTTCCTAAGCTCTATTTCTAATCGTCTTTTTATTTAACCCCTTCCTTAATTTCTATTGTTGTTGGGTCAATGCCGCTGGCGCGCCCAAAAAAGGAAAAAAAAAAAAAAAAAAAAAAATACATTTCGAACATGATTTATCTATTATACCCGTTCTAAGTAAGAACCATCTTTAATCTGCATGTTACCTCCGTGAAATCTTTAGTCTTCTTTTCATCATAAATCAAGTGCCCTGACTAATAATTTTTATTAATAAATAATATTATTTTTCTTTTTGTCGGCTAATATTTCAAAAGTCTTCATTCCACTACTCTTGATATACATATAGGTTGTTTTTAATTAAGGGTATGTACGTGTATATACATATATATATATATTATATGCGTATATACATATATGTGTATATATATCAATCTTATAAAACTGCAAGAAAAAAAATCGTATAGCTATAGCAGCTAGAGAGTTAATTTTTTTCCCAATCGACGTATTTTCTTCGTCAGATTATAAGAAAATTTTAAAACCCTCAAAATTTTAAAATTAAAGGGCATAAATTTTAAAAAATGTGAAAAAAGTCAGTCGGAATTAAAGGTTTTATATTTTTCCCCTCCTGATGAAACTGCGTCACATAAGAGGAGGCGACGTACAGTATGTGGTAAACTTTAGACATATTTTTGTTCGCATAATAGAAAAACTGCCGAATATCTCTTCTCTTTGATCTATCTAGTGATGCCTAAAATGTATATATTCCATATAATCTTTTAATTGAGAGTTAACTTATTATCAGATTGAATATTACTTAGCTCATTGTTGATATTCGTCTCTTTTTATATCCTTCTTCTTCGTCTTGGTGCTGTATCTGCATTAGATGTTAGCGACTATTCTTCTGGCGATTTCTCTGTCGGCCGTGCTGTGTAACAGTTCCGGTATCCGGATTCCCGTCCATTCTCTCGCATCCTTCATTCAGGTTCTTCTTCTTCTTTTTCCTCGAGCTGTTTTTTCTTTCTATTTTCCCTTCTATTTTTTCTTCAATGGCCAATTTTAAAATTACATATTTTTGGTTTCTCACAATGTGTCCTAGATATGAAATCTTTCGTCTTTTTACTGCCTTAACTAATTCTATCTGATTATTTAACCTGTTTAGTATTTCTTGATTTCTGATTTTATCTATCCATGATATCTTCAGCATTCTTCGATACAACCACGTTTCAAACGCTGCTAGTTTTTTCTCTGTGGATTTATTTATAGTCGACGCTTCCATTCCGGACAGTAATATTGACCAGATTTAGCATTTTACCATTCTCAATTTAACATCCCAGTTTAATGATTTGTTTATAAGTAAATTTTTCATTTTCATAAAAGTAGTTCGAGCCAGTTCAATTCTCGTTTTAATTTCGTATTCCGAATTCCGAATTCCAAATTCCGTTGATTCGACAACTTACAACCGAGATATTTGAATCTTTGTACCTGTTCTATTGCATAACTATTAATTGTAATGTGTTAGCTGTTATTTCTCGGCTATTTTTACTGACTACCATAATTTTCGTTTTCTTTTTATTTATTTTTATTCCCATTCCGAAACATTCACTCTGTTAACTAAATTTTGTAAGTCACATTCGCTGTCCGCTATCAAAACCGTATCATCTGCATACCGTATGTTGTTTATAATCTGGCCGTTAATGTTTATTCCTTCAGAACTGTTTGCTTAATCATTTTTAAACGCCACTTCTGAATAGAGATTAAACAGTGCGGGTGAAAGTATTCAACCCTGTCGGACTTCTTTTTCAATCCGTATTTCATTTGTATTTTCATTCTCCAATTTTACATGTGCCACTTGATTACAATATAGATTATTTTCAATTATCTGCCTGTTTTCTTCTATTCCTGCTTCTTCTAAACATTGTACTAGCTCGTTGTGTTTGACAATATCGAAGGCACGTTCGAAATCAACAAAACATCGGTATACATACATCCTTTTGTTGTTCCAGATATCTTTGTACGAGAATTCGAATGTATGTCAACGCCTCTCGTGTACCTAATTGCGAAAACCAAACTGTGTCCTGCTTATGTTTGCTTCGCACTTATTAAATATCCGTTTGTGTCTATTATTGTCAATAAAATTTTTGGATATAAAAAGTCTTTTTAATTCAACTGAAGTTAAGGAGGCCTTGCATTTGATATAATCCTTAAATGTGAAAATTTATTATTCAAAAAGCATTCTTCGTAGTGTTTATTTTTTGAATTTGTTTTATAATATAGCGTGAAATTGTTGTTGTTTTTTTTTGTTTTAATGAAAAGTTTGTCTGCAGTGCATTGTGGGCGTATAGGCGGCGTTGTTGTTAATATGGATTGAACAGGGACGAACATTATCTCCTAGACATTTCTTTAACGCTTTCTTCGGAGCAGTTTGTATGCTGCTAATTTTATTGAAATTTATGAACGGATCAACATAGTTTACGTTTGATCGTTCTATAAATTAAGTTTGAGTTAGGGGGTGAGCACCCTCCATTTACTGCAAGAGGTGGTTTGGAATACAATTAAACCTCTCTCTCTCTCTCTCTTTTATTTATTAAGCACTTCATTTCGTCAGGGACCAACTCATTTTCGACAAGAAGATGTTTATGCGAAGATTGGAATTTTACAGATTTGTTATTTATTTTAATTAACAGCGAAGAGTGGTTTATTTTTCCATTCGATATTAATCAATTCAAAATTATTTAGTAAATATTGTAATGTTTTATTTGTTGGGCTTTTTTTTTTTTTTTTTTTTTTGGTGTGTGTAACTACATTTTAACGGAAATTAAAGAAATATTTATGGCTACATCATATTTGTGTATTGTAACGGATTTGCATTTTCCAACTCCGCTATGTATATAATAAACCAAAGTAGACTTAATTTATTACCCCCGAGTAATCCTTTCACTGAGTAGAAATGTTAAATGTTTTTATTATAACGGGCTACTGATTTCCTATCACCATAACGGTTGTAGACCTAGTTAATGGTTTTATGAGATACCGAATTTTGCCATCTATTGAGCTAATATTGTCGGCTTGACACTAACTAGTATGCCGAATTTAGATCTCCGAAGATTACTATAGAGAGTAGCAATTTTTCGTCAACCCTAGTAAAAATATCGAGGGTAAATAACGCCAAGAAGATATCTCGTATGTTTGCACTTTCCCGATTTACATATTGTGTTTTTGCAAATTTATTATATTTCAGGATATATCGAATTATTTGTTAAAAATATTTTCGAATGGTTTACTCAAACAACAGACAACAATGAAATTGGTCTGTGTGACGAGTAAAGTTCCGACTATTTCCTCGTTTTAAGTGTGGTATATATGTATATATAAAACATTTTTTTAACCGTCATCTAGAATTTTATTTTAAGAGATATTAGCTACCGTAAGTAATAATTTAATAGCTCTTTAATGAACTTCAACACTTGTATTTTTATTACGATAGATGCTGTTTTATAGTATCGCTCGGTGAAACTTTTCCTTTAAGCATTGTTTCAGAGTTGTCTCTAGAAATCGCTGAGACGGAGTAAACATGTCGGCTTTCAAATTCATTTATGAAGTTTTCCACCCACAATGTATTTGTACCGTAATATTTACTCGCTGCCACATCTCGTTCAAACTTATTCCAGGCCCAATTTTCTTTTAATATTTTTTAAGACCTTCTTGGTAATAGCTTCCGATGTTTTTTTGTTTTTTTTTATAGTTGATATAATGCTGCGTCAAAGGCTTAGGATTTCTTAAAGCAATACTTTTTGATGCAATCAGACGGTTACACTCTGTGAGCGACGGTCTGCGTTCTATAGAACTGAAATGAGCCTGTATTATTATATTGTTCATGCGGTAACAAAGAATGAATATTTCTCTATTTAAATTTTTAAATTCGCGACCAATAATAGATCGTATATATTTATTCTATTCTGTAATATTAACTACACGCGGAAATGACCCCCCCCCCCAAAAAAAAGTCTGACATAATCTCAAATTATGTAGTGTAGTAGTAATTAACGACGGAAATACTAAAATTAGATTTAAATTATTGTTCCGTTTGCCCGCTGAGGACGTCTATCAGCCCGTATTAACTCTATACAATGATTTTCAGTTTATAAACTCATCTAAGACGCAACTTCAAGCGGCGTGCATTTAGGTCACCGACAATTATAAACGGCTTGTTTAAAACTAAAGTTGTCTCAAACGTCAGTATGCACTCCATGTCTTGTACATGAATGTATTAAGAGAATGTCGCATAATTGACCGTGTGTATAACATAGTGTGTGTATTGTGGTCTAATTGTACTATATGTGTACGGTTTAAATTTAATTATTCCAGCTGGACTTGTAGTCGTCCTAGTATGATTTCTGTCTACCTGTATATAATCTTATACAACTGGATGCTGAAATTTTGAAAAGCTTTTAACCGTGTCTCGCACAATACGTAGACTGTTATATTTTGCTTTAGTAAAAACGCGTCAGTTCTTTCAAATTATAGCATGAGCCTCTACAGTTCCATTCCGTTGTATTTAGAAAAAACGAAATAAGCATCTTATTTTTATATGTTCCTTTCTTTTGAATCGCTATATACTTGTTAACTGTGTTATATCTAATTTAGTTTTCTCTATGTAAATATTTCTCGTTTTCTGGTTTATTAATATTTTGTACTATGTCGCAGTTAGTTTTATTATTAGGATTAGAACCTTTTTGAATTGTATTTCCGTATACATATATTTCCTATATACTTTTCGTGTAATTTCGGGTGGTTTACACCCTGTCAAGAAAGTATCGGGAATTGTCAATTTAAATCTCCCGGGTAATAGCTAGGCAGATAATTTTTTTTTCCAGGTTGGTACAACTGTTTTGTATTATGATGCCTATTTTTAGCGCGATCTGTCAACCAGTGTGTTTACAGCAGCTGTTAAAATCAGTCGACCTTGAAGTGTTTTGTCGAAGTTTTACAATGAGTGAAAATATTGAACAACGTACTTGTGTTAAATTCTGTGTTTCGAACGAAATTTCTTGTGCCGATACACTGAAAATGTTACAGAAGGCTTTTGGTGAATCTGCTTTATCAAAAACGCGGGTTTACGAGTGGTACAGAGCGTTCAAGGATGGTCGGGAGACGGTCGAAGACATGCCTCGCTCTGGACGGCCTTCAACGAGTGTGACCGATGATAACGTCGATAAAATCAAGGAAATCGTTGCTGAAAATTGTCATGTGAGCTTGAGAGAGATGGCTCATGGATTGGGCATGTCACACGAGAGCGTACGTACGATTGTGCACGAAAAATTGGGTATGCAACGCGTTGCGGCTCGGCTTGTTCCGAAAGACCTGAATTTCTTTCAAAAAAAGTACCGAGAACAGGTAGCTGCAGACATGCTGGATCGAGCCAATTTGGATCCTACCTTCTTGGAAAAGATAATTACTGGTGACGAGACATGGGTGTACGAGTACGACACGCTTACGAACCAGCAATCGTCCGAATGGCGGCCAATTGGCGCGCCAAAGCCGAAAAAACCTCGCCAAAGCCGATCGAAAGTGAAGATCATGTTGATTGTTTTCTTCGATATTCGAGGCGTGGTACACTATGAATATGTGCCAGCCGGACAGACAGTCACCAAAGAGTTTTACTTAAGTGTTTTGAGACGTTTGAGAGAGACTATCCGTCGTAAACGTAACGATTTGTGGGTCGACAATTCTTGGATTCTCCATCACGATAATGCGCCGTCTCACAAAGCCATAATTGTGAATGAGTTTTTGGCCAAACACTCGGTAAATATCATCGAACAACCGCTGTATTCACCAGATTTAGCACCCTGCGACTTCTTCCTATTCTCAAAACTCAAATTTCCGCTACGGGGAATGCGCTTCGAATCGATTGATGACATCAAGACGAATGCGACGCGAGAGCTAAAGGCCATCCCGGAAACCGCCTATCAGAAGTGCTTTGCCGAGTGGAAAAAGCGTTGGCATATGTGCATCGCTTCGAATGGATGTTATTTTGAAGGTGACAAAATAAATTTGGATGAAAATTAAAAATTGTTCGTTTTATTTAACAATTCCCGATACTTTCTTGACAGGGTGTATAAGGCTTCTTTGAGCCAAGTATGCACTAGCTTTCGCGCTTTGCCATCTTTATTTATTTGAATCTTAAATGTTTTATTTAATCGGTAATCCGTTTTAGATAGAACCCTTTGAATAATTTATTTATAATTGGCAGGAAATTCTTCATCATTATCCAAGAGTAAACGCATAATGATTTAATGAACTGGCTCTTTTTTCTATCGTGGGTCATTTGACAAACCCGTTAAAATTTAAAAAAATTAAATACACTTTCTTCTGATTTTTTACTCCGTTGTTGCTAATTTTCTGAATACTTTACATAATGAACCAATTTATATATATATATATATATATATATATATATATACATTAAAAAAAAACTGAATCTAAATATTATGTTTTTCTTTTCTTTCTGAGAACGAATTAATCCGTTTAGTCACCGATATCAGCGGCTTAAAAATTCATATAATTCTATAACTACTTCGGATATTAGCTCGTTTTGGTTTTAATATGAATTAATGGTATATAATATTGAGCGTACTTCGGTAAGATCCTGATCTCAGAGAAAAAGATCGTATCTGCAGTCGATGGATAGTAAAATGATTATTTGATACATAGCCACCAAATGAGCAGTCACGAAATAAAGGCACTACCACTAGTTTCACCTCAAGCAGATAACTGTAATAGTGGCTGAGCAATAAACCACAGGGATACAGAGATGCACAGCTTGAGAAATGGTAATTCGAATAAGATTGAAGAAAATTTGGCAAAAAACCAATTTGGATTTAGAAAAGGGAAAGGAACCAGAAAAGCGATACTAGCCTTAAAAAACTCATACTGGAAAGACGATTAGATGTAAATAGAGATGATATACGTATTATGTAGCTTTTATAGGTCTAGAGAAAGCCTTCGACAACATTAACTGGGAAATATTGCCTAAAACGTTAAAGGTGAAAAGACAGAGAATGCTAAACTTACAATATAAGTCGCAAAGCTAAAATATGGAAAGGGTTTAGGCACGGTTATACTTTTTCGCCGTATCTGTATTAAAAGTATGTATAGAAGAACCAATGGAGCGATGAAAAACAAATTAAAAGGAGTAAAAGTTAACAGGATACAAATCTACGTTGCGTACGTCTTGCTGATGATATTGCGTCATTAGCGGAGTCAGAGAAGAATATGAATATCAAATGCTGTCAATTTTATCAGAAGAATTAGCCAAATTGAAATATTAGTAAAATAAAAACGAAAGTAATGAAGTTTAGCAAAAATACAACAAAGAAACAGGCAATCATTACAAGATACTCTATTAAATAACAGAAATAGGTTATCTAGGAAGTGTAATAATAGATGATAATAGAAATATATAACAGACGTTAAGAATAGGACGAACCAAATACGCATTCGACAACAAAATGCGAATATTAACAAATAAGAAGATCAGCATAGACGTCAGTAAGAAAGTTTGTAAAGTCATACGTGTCTGAAGTGTACTAAATTATGGTTGTGAAAATTGATGACTAACCGGCTCAGGGGAAAAAAAGAAAAAAAAAAAACTTAGCTCTGTAGAGATGTTGATCAGGCGCCATATGACAAAAACGTCTTGGAAAGAAAAGAAAACGAATGATAAAATTCTAGACGAAATACATGAAGAAAAAAGTTTAATAAGTGTCATATTGAAAAACGAAAAATGAAACTCTTAGGGCATATATTAAGAGAACAATAATTTTATAAAAAATATAATAGAAGGGAAAATTTACGGGTAAAAGGTAAAGAGGCAGACCGAGGACATTTATCACAGTACTTATATAACGGATTAAATATAAATAAATATGCAGAACTACAGGCAATGGCTACGAACAGAACAAAATGGCTGGGTCGACAAGGCACATTGCCTTTAGTTTAAAAAAGAAAACAAAAAACAATAAGATTGAAAGTATAAAAATAAATCAGTGAAATAAATACTGAACTAGATACGTTAAATAAAGGATTTTTTTTATACGATAAATTATAGTTCATATTTTATATCTTTTTCTGGCGACCGAGTTTTACTCAGATTTATTTTCAAAATATAGCAAAATTATATGCACGTAATGCAACAATTGCATACGTGCATATTTTTCAATCTTGAGAGTGTATTTCAGTTTGCGCAATATTTAAAATCGCCGTGTAAATATAGTGAACAAATTTATTTCATCACGAAATTTCAGTTTTCTATGTAATACGGTAAATAAGCGGATTATTTATTTACTTTTTCTTAAATCTTAAATACGATTTCGACCACAAACAGCGTCATTGTCTCTATTTCATATAACAATTGATTTCTAAAACCACCTAATTCGTAAATTCAATTCTGAGTACTCAGTTATACACAAGAATTATTGCCGATTTACTAAAATACACATCAAGCGAGTTTTGCTCAGATCTCTAAACTCGCAAATCAATCAACCGATCAGATATTTAGCAAAGCTACACTTTTGTAAACTATGCATTGTTTTCGTTTTCGTGTAAAGCGTTCCCGCGATACGAAAAGTAAAAAAAAAAAATGCATTATCGTAAGCCAGAAACATTATTAAAAATTATCTCATCCGTGTATAACCTTTTTCGACAACGTCTCTTGTATTCGAGTTCGCTGTGTAAAGCGTAAATAATTTCATCACGAAAGCATTTTCGATTACCATGGTAAATAAACATTTAGAAGCGAATTATTTACAATAAACCGGAAAAATACGATGATCGCTTAAACATTGGTAGTTTCCTTCTTACCGTTTTACAGTTGATTGTTTCGTGGAATTTTTTAAGGTCCACATACTTACACTGATAACGTATACACTTGAACTGCCCTTGCACACATAGTACGTGAAATGGTCACGAATGCTGTATGCACTTGAACAACAATAATCGGCGAATAATCACGTTACTCGGAACCGAGCAGTCGACTGACGGAGATCATTTTAAGCAAGTTACGTAAGAACATATGTAAATGGTGGAAATATTACCTCGATTTTATTTTCATTTTCGGTTCATCGAATGGACTCTACACAGTCACTGAACAGGGTAACGTGAGATATTGGAAGAGGCAGACGTTCGGAGGGAACGGAAAATAGTGTCGTACATTTCGATCAAGGGCAGAGAAGGGAGGAGATGTAAGAACCGAAAAAGAGGAGAGAGATTGAAAATTAAAACGTATGCAAGAAGAAATTGATAAAATAACGAAAATTGACTAAGAGAAAGGTTCGTCTGAACAGACAGATATTAAGAATTAAGGAAGAGCGGTACAGATACTGGAATAGTCTTAAATGCGATTTTTGTGAATAATGCGAAGACTCCCTAAAGAAGTAATTTCTGAACAAAATCGGTTCACCGCATGTGCAATAACTTAATTTTTTACTTCATTTCTTTTTCTTTTTCGTCAATCCCTTCCAAACATGTCATAAATAAAAGATAATTATCGAACATATTTCCATTAGTTTTTCTTGTATTTTACAGATGTCAACTAGTATGGATGAAGATGTGGTCTACGGCCATGTTACTCATTTACCAGCATCGACCTTAAAACAAGGTAAGTTTATCGCGCTATATATGTAAGTTACTTCTTCCGGCTATTACTGTATTTGGAACAATTAGTGTCGTCTACATCCAAATTCCTCACTAAACATTGTTTCTCGTTATTGTTTCATTACATTCCTTATAAAAAGAAACAAATGAAATAAATTGAACCGGATATAATAATGATAACGACGTAATGAATATACAAATTTAAATGTTTGCGGCCCATTTGAACATATTTACACGCGTCACTAATACCATTTGAACCTTCATATTTACACGCATCAATAACAAACTGCGCACTTGACGACCAATCGTCATTGTTACGCAATATGAACACCGTTTGTGGAAGAAAAATTTTGAAACTGTTAAAACTGAATTAATAGCAACTTATCGGAATAGATCTTTTTAAAATTTCATGACACAGGCGGCTTCGATAAAGTTGGTCGGCATATCAGCTTTAAAGGAATTTCCCTCTAACTTACCGGGCGAATAATAATTGTCCATCTCCCCCCCCCTCCCCCTTTTTGAGCGCGTCAGCTATGAACATTATAATCCAGTATAAGTGAAATGATTAGAGGTTTCAATGTGCGACAGCGGAATATTCTATCTGAACACAATTAATCAACTACGCTGCGCTACTCATTTGTGCTTACTTCCCTTTTCTGTATCGGTGAACTTCGCAGCATTGAACGCTTAACTATTAGAGAATCGACAAATTGTCCTTAGAAATATTTTCAATTTTGTGTTCCTTAATCTTTGCTTTAACTTCTTTGTGAGAACTGGAGTCCGCTATCAGTCCTTTTCTTAAAAAATAATTCTCCGATCAGATTATTTAGCTCCTCGTTTAAAAAAAAAAAAAAAGAAAATCTTCGGCGTTATTTTTAACAAAAATCTTATTTAATCGATGGAATTTCCCTGTTGATAATAATTTAAAGCTTTCGATTGGATCGCGGTTTCCATCATTTAATGTATCATCTCCTTCACTTATTGAATGCAATAACGAGGCGAACTGATTTCAGTGCATTCTAATTAAAATATTTTGTAACATCTTCCCACACGTCTCCGTACAGATCCTATTTGTTAATTATTTAATAAAAATAAGGAAGATCACAAGCGTAATAACGAACATATTAAAATCGGATATTCCCCAAAATATTCCAAAAAAATGTTTTCGGGCTGTCAGTTGGAAGAACAAAGATAAAAATGTTGTTATTCCCAGTTAAAATTTCCCAAAATACCAATTTTGAATAAAAAAAATATACTCCAAAGTACACCACAACGTAAACAGAAAGAATACGACCTCCCCTCGGGAAAAAAAAAAGAAAGAAAAACATCTGCTTTAATGACCGGAAGCGGAAAAAACAACAGACCAAAAGAAAAATTTCTTCAAAAAAAAAAGGACAAAATCTATAAAGCATTCTTTGTAGTGGCATATTCAGTTTCCGAGCGTGGCAACTACTTCGTACATTCTAACTGTACAGACATAGGCACAGTGTTCATAGCAATTTCCATATGCAACGCTAATATAGTCATAAGACTACACTTGGAATTGATTGTAAATGTTTGATTTATCGATATACAAATGCAACCCCGTGTGTGTCTGCTTACGACATATCAATTAACGCGAATACGGTGATATACTCGATGATTTTGCACTGCCTTCCGACATGTTAACACTTTTAAAATAAACACACACTTTTACACAAAATATTTAATTAATTTTGAATTATAATTATTTTGTATGTAAAAGTGTGTGTTTATTTTAATAGTATTAACATCTATCTTGTAATTTCTGATGTCGCCTGGGATCAAACTAAAGACTTCTGTAACGGAAGTTAAACGCTCTAGCAACTAAGCTATCACGACGATACTTTTTCTTCTTCTTCTTCTTCTTTAAGCCCTCTGACACCAATATGTGGCATAGACCTCTTCGAAATGTTTCCACCGTTGACTGTCCTGAGCCTCGCGTATCCATGTATAATCTGCCTGTTTTATTATGCCATCTGATCATCTTCTCGGCTGTCTTCCTTATTTTCGCCTTCCAGTGTATGGTCGCCAGTTCAGTACTTCCTTCGTCCATCTGCCGTCTGTCATTCGTGCTACATTCCCTGCCCAGTTCCATTTGTTTATTGCTATCCTGGCTGCCATGTCCTCGCACCCTGTGTTTTTCCGTATATCAGGGTTCCGGATTTTGTTCTTTAACCTTATTCCCAGCAGCACACGTTCCATTTGTCTTTCCGCCTTCCCAATTTTATTCATCAATTCTTTTATTAAAGGCTAAGTTTCCGCTCCGTAGCTCAGCTTTGATAAAATGCACTGATGAAACAGTTTAGCTCGATTCGCTGGACTAATTTTACTTTGTAGAATCTTTTTACCGAACGCTATTCATCCGAGTTGTATTCTTCTTTTGACTTTCTGCGTATGGCTGTTTTTCCCCGTTGTAAATTCCTTCCCTAAGTACACAATTTATCGTTTCTACGGAACCCTGTTCTAAATTTATATTTATATCGTTCTGTTCACTGTCTTCATATTTTACAACTTTCGTTTTCTCTAGATTTATTCTTAAACCAATTACGGCACTAGCAGACGGCAAATATCTTACTGAGCCACCCCAAAATAAAAAAATATTATTATAAAGAAATGAAATACTCGGAAAAGTGAGACCAAATAACCTGAAAAAGCAACAATATCTAAAACAACGGCACGTCAAAACAAGCTCAATTTTTGATTTTAACATGGAAGTTTTATTGAAACTAGTGCTTTAGTTCTGTGTAGTTTCAACTTTGAATAATAATATATTTATCTTTACTGATACGCTGAAGTCAGTTACTTCGCACTCTTTGTAGTACAAGTACCCGTGTTTCGTTCGCATGGATCCCGTCACACGTTGGGATCCAGGGGAATTCATTCGCGGACACTGCGGCAAAAGAAGGCTCATTGTTATTTAGGCTCATATAGTGCAAAAATCACTTCAAACATGGCAAAAGATACTATTCGACCATGGAAAACCTCATTATCTAGCAATCGAAGGAATGAAATCGTTGTCACGAGACTCCGCCTAAGTTACTCCAAAATCACTCATAGTTACCTCCTGTCTAAAAAAATCTATTCCACTGTATTCCAATTGCAATTCTCCTGTCACAATTCAACATTTACTCGTCAAATCCTGTCTGATCGCCACGACAAAATTGAACGCCTTCTACGTTTTCTCAAGACCACTAACGTATTCCAATCCACCTAACTCTTATCTTATCCGTTGCTCTTGCCTAGGCGGCAGTATACGGCACCCTAACCAAAGAAGAAGAAGAAAAAGATCGTTACCGAAAAAGTTTTTTAGAACATTCATTTTTATTTAATTTGTTGTTGTATTTATAATTTTTATTATTTTCAATAGCATCTTACTTCTTATCCCATACAAGAGGATAATATTGGCGCACATTTCTTGCGAGCATTTATTTCAATTCGAGTTGCTTTTTTTTTTTTAATTTTTCTCGGTAATTTAATCAATAATATTCATACAAATGTATATTGTAATGTGTAATAATAATAATAATAACAATAATAATAATAATAATAATAATAATAATAATAATAATAATAATAATAATAATAATAATAATAATAATAAAAGCTAAAATAAATAGATGAAAAATTATAAAACGTAAAATGTCGGTAAATGTGGCGAGAGAGAAAATGTGTGAGTATTTGAGATCCTGTTGTCGGTCGAGGGTAAGAAGTAATTATCGACCACCGCAATATACCTGATTGGATAAATTGCAGTGATCACAGGGCAAAAAGGAAGAAGAAATGAAAAAAAGATCTGACGGTGATTTTTAGGGACATAGTTCACCTTTGCTTAAAAAAATTATCAAGTTATTAGTCAGTCGCCTTTTATCGTTCGAAAAGAGAGTCGTTTAATTTGGTCTTCTCTCAATGAGTCAGTGACAGTTATCCAAGTTAATGGTAAAATTTTGTTTCCGCCAAAGAAGGTCAAAGTCGTGGTTGATATTTCATTAACCCTTTTTTATAAAAACGAACGTTCGACTCTTATCATACAGCTCTGAGCTAGGATTGTTCTCGTATTTTCTGAAGAAGTTAATCCTTCGAACAACATTAAGTATTTCAAACCTCATCAATCAAAAACCTCGGCCACCTGAAAGCCACCGGATTGTCAGCGGATCATGGATCACCTCCGACAACAGTGATATGTACAATTTGTTTATTTTAAATTTATTTCGTTTATTTATGTTAATTAATCACTGTTGCCCGTTTTCGTTTTCCGTATATGTGATATTGTGTCTTCAGCGGTCGGCCGTTTACGAAAGAAAGGTGTAGGTGAATATTTAAATATATATCGCATTAAATGATAAAAGAGAAACTTTAATCCAATTAAAAATTTAATAATTTTCAATGCACGAGTTCCAAAAAAGATCTCGTGGTTGGCATCTCTAAAGGCAAAATTCTAAATAGTACCGTTTCAATATACGTATAAGGTAGGGCGGTAACAAGGTGCTTGATCACCAAACTAGAGGTCACGGGTTCCGGATCTAAGTCACTCCCAGGTTTACCCAGCCTGAAATAATTGGGTACCAGAAAAATCTGGCAAAGTAAAGGCGACCGATAGAAAGGAACTAGCTGCTCTGCTCAGTTCCGTTAAGCTTGGTAGTGAACCTTAGCTTCACAATTCCCAACCTCCTGTCCAGGGTATGAGATTTACTTTATATATACGAGTGTACATACATGTATGTACATATATATATATTACAGCGTAACCATAAATTTATGCGAGCTCAAAAAAAAAAAAAAAAAAAAGAATTGAAATGTACTACCCATGTTGTTGATTCTACCATATATAAGTAAAAAATACTTAATTTCAATTTATTTTAATGTGCACGTTTGTTAATGATCTCACTTTAAAACCATATTTTTCCTCTGCAGTACTATTGCCACATTAAAAATATACATATATTTCTCGATAAAGGAAGGCCAGCCTTTTTGGATTTATCGATGGTTACGTTGCTAACATATAAGTACACGCATACTCATACATATCGATATTTTTACTGAATTATTAAATAAGTTTTGATACACTCGATTAAAAATCGGCTAACAGCCAACATGAACAAGCAGTGAAGTGTAACTGAAAGAGAATCCGAATGCGGCACAACTAATTTACATAATCGTAAAATTCATATTGTTGCGTTAGCGTCAATAACGATGGTACTAAATTACGTAATAATGAGGACAAAATATTACGTAATAAATCGAATTATTGATCGTCTGAGGCGATTTTAACAAAAGAAAACGATGATAAGGCGCATCAGAAAAGCACGATCAGGAGGGAATGCAACTGTTGGCGAGTAATTTTATGCACAGTCGTAAAATTTATCATTGTATAAACAGACAAACACATTCGATTGTTTTTATTGTCACAATGGACGCACATTTTTCAAGCTAATATTACTGTTGATCATTTACGACGGCACCAAAACTGTTAATAAAATCGTTAATTTCGCGCGATATTTCTAACTCCGATGTTCCTCGCCGATGCATTTAAAGAATAAAACTATTGATAAAGCATGTGTGGTGGTAATATTATAACGTTTCTTTTGCAAAAACTTTTAGCACGTTGGAAAGCAATGTCTGGTATAGAACTTAGCGGCTACATCGAAGTGAAGGTTCCGCTGCGCGAACGATTTTTCAATTCGTGGAAGGTAAGTTTGAAAGGTCAATTTTAGCACTTTAGATTTTTAAATTCCGTCATTTTTAATCTCGATCGATTTATATTTAAAATTCGCATATGCGCCTATTCGATCCGACAGTGAGAAGTCTTGCCATGAGGAGTACAAGCAAAGATGAAAAACAAAAGAAAGATAATGCTGCAAGTAAATAACTACAAGCGTAATTATAAATTAGTTTTTTCACTGGCAACCGTGTCGAATAGATATTTATCACCTTTAGACTTATCAGGGGAGACATTTCATTCACGTATAGAACCGAATTTTGACTGGCCAATATTTTGCAAGCACGCTGTAGCGAACTAAAGTTCTTTTGCCACTTGGAATCTCCCTATTAATTTAATTTTTTTTGACATTTTTTCAAATAGTGATATAATTTTAAGTATCTCTTCAGAACAGTGGCAGTAACTAATTTCTCTTATCGTCACAAACGAATTAAATGCTTTTTAACGATTGACCAAACAATTTGGCTATCTTAATTAGGGAAATTTTAAAATTTACTTCAGAAGATTTAAAATATTACAGAGACGGAAAATAGTGTATTAAATATATAATGAACAAGGTATAATAATATACGACACATATCTCGAGCGGTTGTAATTTTATTTAATATTCACTGATAACGAAAAATTACATTTAATGAATTCGTAAAGATAATATTTACCTCTGTTGCGAATACATAATATTAAAGACCATACAAACGGGTGCGAAGAAATCTAAAAGTTAATTGTTTGGTTTCCTCCGCGTCGCATTCGTATAAAATAATGTAATGAAACAAATATACGACCCCATCCACAGATTATGAGAAAATTCGATATTACTGTCCTGTCTAAGTTTGTATGTAAAATTCGATTTTATATTTCCCTCGGTGTACGTTCAGTCACACTGTGTTCCAAAACCTGTTCGAATACATTGCGAGACATTACCTTATTTTATTCACCATCTGCTCCCACCATGCTTCTAGACACCTAGTCATCTCAAGAGTTTTCATACACCATCACTACAACCGACCTCGGTCCGAGTAAATTAATTAGAATAGTATTAAACGTACAATGGGTTTTAAAAATATAAACTTCCAAATTGTAAATCAATCGAACACGTTTTTGTGTTCCAGCATTCAGCTCTTTACACAACTTTTTCATGTCTTCATCGCCACCTTGTTCTCCTCTTTCATCCTAAATGCTAAATTTCCCACCTCACGTAAACTCTGTAACTCAAAAATCGGCCCATACATCCTCTCCTCAATTTCCTTCTCTTCCACTTTATTCCATCTCCTCGTAACGGATGGGTTCTTAATGAATCTGCCTTATTCCTGGTTAATTCTACTTCAGTTAGTAATCTCCCATACATATTAAAGCTGCAACCGATTAAAAATCAAGCATTTACAGTTTCAAGTATCATCTCACTACCTATACCAGTATAACAGAATAATAAAACAGGTAGCGTCCATAGAACGTTACCTTCGGTAAAGAATTAATGAACTCCCTTTGAGTGGGAAAGAAGTATAGATATGGGTATAAACGCGAAAGTAAGTAGAGTAGAATGTTTAATTGTACGTTGACTTTGAGCTCGAAAAGAGACATCTCTGCAGTTAGAGAAATAAAATTTCAAAACTAGAAAAAAGTGCAAACATTATGCTTTCCTAAACTCGAAAATACCTATTTCTTAAAAATTCGGAAAAATATTGTCTGTGATTAAAATTATATATACAAAAGTACGCCCACATATAAACAAACGCAAAAATTATATCGTGAATTTTTTTTTTTTTTTTTGAAATAAGTTGTGAGTCTCACAGGGCAAATATGCCCGTTGTGTGAGTGCCCGACACTATTATTAACGTTTATTCAAAAAATATATACAATATAAAAATTATAATTTATCTTAACTTATTCTATAATCATAATATTAGTACTCTAGCGTTAAGATTAAATATAAATATATGTATATACGCATGCAACTACGTAACACGCCCTGTAATACGTATCTGTACATTATTACATGCCGACAGCTCAATATTTAAAATGGGAAACATAATCTTCTTTACGACTTAATGCCCGGTAAAGACACTAGGGGAAGTCAAAAACAAAAACGTATAAAAAAAGGAGCATTAAAAGGTAGAGAGATTCAGAACGTAGCTTGTTGTTCAATCTTTGCACCATTCCTTTAACCAATTTTCCACCTCCTTTTTCCACACACCAATTCCTTTTTTCCCTTTAATATATGATTCGGGATTGTACTTATTAATTTAATTAAAACCGAATCATCAATTCGCAGATTTACCCCACGAGGATAGATGTAGTATGTATTACTTTGGTTTCTTGTCAATCGAGTTTTTTGCCTAGATGGTAATTTTATATTATTGACGTTAAATTCTAGTAGTCCGTAATATTAATAGTACATCTTGGGGGACATTTCATTGTTTTCCTTCCACCATGTTGATCCAGGGACGTTTTGCTTCCAATGAGGGAGTATACCGCAAGTGGAATAGCCGGTAAGTTTCTTATGATTATTCAACGGCTTTTTTTTTTTCTTCTTCTTTTTGGATACGCTAACGAAGAGCAACAGTCCAATCAACCAAGGAATCTAAATAATAGCTCAAAAGAAACATAACATGTCAGATTTTAATCTGGTGCGAGATGGAATGATTGAAAGAAGCTAGAATAGGAACAACTGACAAAGAAGGAAAAGAGAGAACATTAGAGTCATTGTATGAAGTAGGAAGACCGAAAAAGCTGAGAATAGAAGAAAGTGAGGAACATTCGAAGAAAACATGATTGACATCACATAGAAAAAAGGAATCTTCCGGGTGAAGAGGACACCGTGGGGAAGAGACGAGGGAAAAACGAAAAAGTGACCAAGGGAGGAGAAAGCTATGACTAAAACGAAGGCGACATAATCGGGAGACGACAACGAGAAGGAAACTTGTCTGACCAACTGGTGAGAGAAGGTAAAAGCTGGACAGATAAATAATAAAAGGAATTCGGATTGGAGAAAAAGGAAAAATAAATATCATTTCGTAATCTAAGGTGAAATTGTAAATATGATTAATATTGTGCGCGGGAAATTTATGAAGAGGATATCAATTGGAAACCCCTAAGCAAGCCAAAGAATCAGCTACCTCATTACCCTTAATTTCGGCATGGCCAGGAATCCAATAGTAGATTCATTTGAATAGAACGAAATAGGAATAATTCATGAATTAGATTACGAATAAGAAAAACGAAAGGACGGGTATGTAAAATACCTCTACTATACTGAACCTTCCACAGATATAAATTTAACGTTACGCTATCGGAAAAAAAATGCGAATTTAACGATTGAGGTAAATTTTTAAATAAACCTTCGGACATTACGAGTTATAGTCGAAAAAGGTTTTTTTTATTGAGAAAATAAAAATTTATTCAACGGTGAACTATAATGTGAAAAGTTTTAGCAGGCCATACAGAAGATGCAAAAGATTTCAGGGGGAAATCTTAAGCGGCGATGCATTGCCAGTTTAGTCAAGCGGATATAAAAAAACCGTTCACAAAGTTCAGTAATTACAACAACGTGAAAATCGTAATGTGTTAACTTGTAAAGACTTGGTCTATTTACAATTTAAGATTTATTCACCGCCGTTTGAAGAGAATTTTATACTTTTTACATATCACTTATCGCTCCCAAAAAAAAAAAAAAAAAAAACCAAACATAAACGAATATTTTATTGCACACTTAAGTAAACAGTAAACAGTCGATATATGTATATAAGGTTTTTAAATGCGTTGACCATAGCTGTTGCACTTGACTTTTTTTCCTTTCGGAGGGGGGGGGGTATCACTACCCAGAAGCAATTTGAAAGGGAGAAAGTCAATTAAATGCAGATCCTGTCTAATAGTAAAAATACACTGAGAGCTGGAATGATGTTATAGGGAATAGGAAAGCATAAGACGTCCCTCAAGGGATCTTCGCCGGTGGCTTGTGCCTACGAGGTGAAGGGAGTTGTTCATGCGGTTCGGCTCCACGACTTCTGTTCAGTGTTGGAGGGAGAGCTGTATGGTATGTTCTTCTGGTTAAGGGAATATCTGCAGTCTTACCCTGAACGCCGAAATGCATTTATAATCACAGATTCCTTGCAGTCGATTAGGACACTCCAGACACCAGAAACATTACACGCATTGTCCCGAGAAATAAAACGCATCATTAACGTGCTTTTTCGGGCTGGCTCACAGGTAACGTTCTTGTGGGTTCCGTGTCACGTGTAAATTTGTCTGCCAAGGCAGCAACATGTAGCCCAATGACCGAAAGCGCCCCTTTGCCTCAGCTGGGAGCACCCTTTTTTCAGCAACACAAGGCAAAGACATGGGAAACTATGTGGTCGGCTCACACATCATGGCTGCGATCCATTAAAGTGAGCACTAAGCCTTGGTGGCCACCGATATCCATGTCCCGCAGAGAGTTTGCAGCGTTGACTAGATTCCACATAGTGTACACGGCAATATCTCGCAACTATTTGCTGGTAGGAACATCTCCTCCCTCTGCATGTTCCATATGCAATTCCCCAATTTCACCAACTGCTGAACACGTTCTGGAACATTGCCTGCCTGCAGTTACCTCCAACTTACCGTCGGATGAGTTGTCAAACGAACCAAAACAGGTCCAGAATATGCTACACTATATTAGAGCGGCTAACCTATTAAAACACTTCTGATCTTGCACTGATCCATGTGCTGTAATAATCCCGGCAATTATACACAGCACATGGACCACATAAATTTAAAAAAAAAAAACATAAGACGCATAAAGCACAATACGGGGCGGAAAGTAGAAATACGTAAAAGAGCATTACATAAAGATAGGTACACCCAAACAGTATGAAATTAAAGAAGGCTTTAATCACCTGAATAAAGAGGGCAATTTAGAGAAGATGCAAGCCGAGACGAAAATGACAGAAAGATAATAGGATATGGTTGAATTTGTTCGCGCAAGATTGTTTTCAAATCGCTGTTAATCAAAAATTTATATTTGCGTAAACTTTAAAATTGATTTTTGAAAATAAACACATGTAAATAAAATAAAGGAAGAAAGTGTGCCCTGTTACGAAATTTGTCCAATATATAAGACTTTAATGCGATATTAGCGCTCCTACATCCCCTGGTGGTGAAAATTGGAACTGAAAGATTTTTTTTTGTCGAACGGCGTAGCCAATGAAAAAGCTTACTCTTCTATGAAAAATTACAGAAGAACTAGACCTGGTGGTGAAGAGGGCTTGCCCTATTCCATAGCCCAAAGGATGCACCACTAAAATTATTAAAAGTAATCGTCAAAGAGAAATCCGCGAATTATGATGAATTTTTAATTTACGATTCGGTTTTATTCGACTAGTTATCAGCGTCTTTTTTCAGTCTTCGAGGAAAACTAAATTATTTTACACGAGCTAATAGATGGTTTAAATGTTAAAGAACATTTCTATTATACAGAGCTCTGTAAATTTTAAAATTCCTCTTGTCGAGTTGTATTACAACGCTCAAATGCTTACTTGTCAAAAGCACCGGATATTATTTTCAAGATAGAATCGAAATTACACGGCAAGGAAAGAACATTTCATTCAGTCAGTTGGCATCACTGATCGTTCGCGAATGATTAAATTACCTCAGTGCTACCAAACTATAATTGCACAAGCGCGCAAAAGGAATTTATGCGTGAACAAAATTGATAAAAATTTAACGTAAGCTTTTTCGTTCAAAAACCCCGTCTTTTTTTAAATATCTCACTGTCCAGGAACATATGTGCAGCATCTGAAATTAGACAATTTACTTCTCAAGATGTACCGTTTTTGGCAATTTCTGCATTTTAACATGACGGTATTTACATTGCAGAATAGCGCGAAACAAATTTAATTTAAGTAGATTTCTACACACATATGAAATATGTTGGAGAATTATACGTTTAGAATTGAAACAAACATATGCGTAACTAATAACTTCGCACACTTCATATTAACAAAAAATAGGTTAAACGAAATGTGGCTGAACCACAAACTTAAAAGTTATGACTGGCATAGTCTTGAAAAGATTGACTCCATCGAAAATAGCTGCTCGCAAATGCAATCTGAATTTAATAATTTATATAAGGAATGTAGAAAGCAGGTGACGTACACAAAGGAAAATAATTTTTCATTTAAAAATGACTGGATGAATATAAAAATTTTAAACCTGATGAAAATTAGGGATATATACTCTATAAGCGCAGTAAAAATAATACAACAAACGCGAAGTATAAAAAGTTGTATAAAACATACAGAAATATGACTAAGACCGAAATTAGGAAAGCAAAATTAGAATATTACAACAAACAAATGTAGCATGCTAATAATAGTACCAAAAAAGTATGGCAGATAATCAATAATATAGTATATAATAAAAACAAATCTTCAATTGATGAGTTCATCTTGAGACATTTTGAAAGTGCAAGACATGCGGCGAGTAAATTTATCGATCACTTCTCTCAACTAAAACAGCATTGTGCTCAAGCGTGTAATACGCAATTATTGAATAGCGATAACTTAGAGCTGACACTCACGTCATTTTATATTCCAACAGTTACAAACAAACAAGTAGAAGAAATAATTAAGAGATTACCGATTCACAAAGCCCCAGGATGGGATGGTATTAGAGCTTCGGATATTAAAAATAATGTAGCTATATTTACCCCCTTACTTACAAAGATAATTAACGGTTCAATTAAAGAAGGTAGAATTTCTGAGGGACTAAAAACTGGTGTTATTAGACCGATATCTAAAAACGGATTGGCGAGTGCTTGTGGCAATTATAGACCAATTACTATAATTTCGGTTTTAGCAAAAATTCTCGAACAATACGTTGCGTTTCATTTAAGAAATTATTTGGAGAGAAACGAGTTGCTGCATAATATGCAATTTGGTTTTAGAGAAGGAAAATCAACTGTCTCTTTGTTAAGAGTATTAACAAACAGGATAAATAAGGGATTGGCAAACGGCAAACAATTTGTTATAATTTTTATAATTATCAGTAAAGCATTCGATAAACCATCAAATATTGTTGTGAGATATGAAAGGAATGGGAATCATAGGTAGGTAAAATAAATAGTTTGAAAGTTATTTGTATAATAGGAAAAAAACCGTAGTAAAAATCGATGAAGAATTAAGTAAAGAAGAAATGGCATTAACATGGGTGGGACAAGGAACTATTTTGGCTCCGTTGTTATTTTTGATCTATACCAACTCCCTTCATAAATTTGTTAAAAATTCGACAGTCTTTGCTTATGCGGACGATATAGCACTCGTTATTGAGCACCGCGACATCCACGAGGCCGAAAAACTCTTGCAAGAGGATGTGAATAGTATGTGTAGGTGGGCGCATGATAAACATCTGACTATTAATATAAAAAAATCGAAGGCTTTGTATATAAGAACGTCCAGTAGATATAGAACATATAAACCATCTATTAAAATACATAACAATAATTGCTTACATAATTACTTGACTTCTACTTCGAACTGTGGTTGCACACAACTGGAAACGACAGAAGAGGTTAAATATTTAGGATTAATCATCGACAGAATATTATCTTGAGACAAGTATGTTATAAATTTATCTAATAAAATCAGGCAAATGATACCGGTACTTTATAAATTGGCTCTTTCAATACCATATGGTAGTTTCCATGTATACTATAACGCTATAGTATTGTCCAGAATCATGTATGGGATATGAATTTGGGATGAAGCAAAACGGACGATAATCAAAAAGATTAGTAGTCAGCAAAAGAAATGCTTAAAGATAATATAACCTAATAAAGATCAGCTTTAATATTAGCTGGTGGAGAGAGAGAAATGAAATGTCTCCAAGGATAGTAATTTTTTATTGAACAAAAATTTTCAAAGAGTAGCCATAGATAGAATTGAATGGGAGAGATTACAGGAAACCTTTGCTCATCATGGGCCGAGGAAATTTAATATTTAGTTTTTTTCTATATCAAATTTATACTATTCATGTTTGTTATATAGTTTAAGAATTTCCTCAATAAAGGCTTATTATTATTATTATTATTATTATTATTATATCAATGGCTACAATGACAAGAAGTAGGACAACGAGGAGTAATAGGGAGGTATATTTTATTCGACTGAGAGGCATAAATAGTAAGATTGATAATACTGATGAAATAGTTCTAATTAAGCTTCTAGAACGAATTCCAGAAGATATAATGCCGAAAAAGAAATAGGAACTTGGAAATTTTTAATTAAGCAATGGTTGATTGATAACACTGAGTGACATTAGAGTATATAAACTGGGAACTGGCTGTGGCGGAGAATCGACCATTCCTATATATATTTGTCGAACTCGTGGTTATGAAATTGAATAACGATAAGTAGTTTTTCTTTGTTTTCATCTTTTTTAGTCTTGTTTTAATATTATTATTATTCTATTTTTAGTTTTTATAGTTTTCTCACTAATTGTAAGTACGAAAATTAATAGTATAAGTAAAGAACTTTTGTTACACATTTTTCTTGAATAAACGATGATAAGCGTGTTGGGCACCCGCAGACGGGCAGTATGCCTTGCGAGACCCACAACTTATTTCTTTAAAAAAAAAAAAAAAAAAAAAAAAAAGCGCGAAAAATATTAAAAAAAAGATAATGATGAAATAAAACGAACAAACACTAAACAGTGTTACTGATATTTTACGAAGCCAGAAAACAAGAAATTTAATCTAGGATAATGAGTACATTTGGACATTTGATGTATTAAAATAAATTAAAAATAGCTGAATGAAACCTATCGATTAAGTTGTGAATGATTCGGTAATTTTGTTATTTTTAATATTTTCGTAAAACCGATTATTGTCATTTTTGTTCCTTTTCTGTACAGGCTTGGAAAAAGCAGTGGTGTGTAATAGGCAAAAATGGTACGAAAGCTACATTACAAATCGGATCCGACAAGTGCAATATAACCACGTGTATATCTATTCCGGATGACGCTATTTTATGCAGGACACAATCCAGGTAATTCATTCCGTCTATGAATTACTATAAATTGACCGCGGTCATCTTAAAATGCACGTTAACGAGATGTTACAACTTCTAATATCCAAAATTTCCTAATACATTCATTTACCACATATAGTGAAAAAATTTACGACAATCATTTATAAGCCTAATTTAGTCTCTTCCGACTCCTCTTTCATTCGAAAATACAAATACCAAAAAAGTAAACCTTTATTTCTTATATTCATTATACACTCTTACCATTTTGATATGCAAACCTCTCCCGACAAACCCCAGAAGCATCGTACCACTTAAAAATTTCGGTTAAATTTATATTCAAATTAAAACAGGTTCGATAATTATAATTTGTCACTCGGTGATCTGGAATATTTTCACTTACGAAACGTGTAAATATAATAGCGGCTGAAGTCACACACATAATTAAATTTCACATCGAAGAAAATTTTAATGAAACAATCAATAAATTTACGCAACAGAAATTAACGAAACTCCGATAAAAGCAATTTTTTGTTCGTTAATTAATTACATGCACGTTGCAATTAAATAAAAATAAAATAAACAGTAAATTAAAAATAAATTAAAAAATAAATTAAAAATAAATTAAAAATAAATAATATATGTAATTTTAAGGTATTTCGAGAACACGCGTAAGTTTAAATGTAATCTACTACTAACAAATACCACGGTGCGCGCCGAGTACAAATCACAACCACAACAAGAATAGTGCAAAAAGTAAGGATGAGTAGTCAGACAGACAGTTCGAATTTTATTAATAAATTAAATTTGCTTTAAATTCCTTAAAATTTCACTTCGCTCTTTCATATCCGATGCATAATATCGTAATTTTCTTTTGGGTAAAAAAATTTAAATATCCGGAACTTACCCCCGTATTTAGATGTGACTAAACTTGTTTTATATAACCTCGGTCATGGTAGATTCATTGCCCGTGAAAAATACTGAGACCGAAAACACGATCGTACTTCGCTGGGTGGCACGTATTTCAATTCGGAGTGGTATAGAAGTTCCAACGTAGGAAGTAGCGAATTGAATTTTTTTCACAAAATATTTCACCCTACATGTAAAAATGGTGGCATATAGTTCTGCCTCGCTGAGGAAACGTACGAAAATTAAACTAAATCAGGAAAATGATAATATCTAGTTTTTATCAGTTTTTGGGGCTCTACGCTTATCAACGGTAGATCTTAAGTTAAATGAAATGCCTTTATAGGCTAATCAAATTGATTTTTGGATTAAATTTTTTTTGAGTTTTTAAATATTTCCAGCTGTATTGCGTAAAAAATCAGTTCTTAATAGTGGCAGTATTTAATATTGTAAACAAGTTCTATTATTTTATTGCAAAGATAAAACGTAAATGCACTTGATCTACACAATGAAAACGTAAATACGGAACGGTTTATCGTTCGCCTTCATTCAACTAGCAAGATTCCTTTTAAATAAACTTCCGCTCCATCAAACGAATAGCACCATTTCCTGATCTGCAACGTATCCAAATATAGGAAACAAGGACGGTATTATTTTAAACGCACGATTTTCAGGAAACATTGTAATTAAATTTAATATATTTAAATTCATTTCAACATCCTACGCAAATAATTAAATCAAATCCTCTCTTTTCCTAAAAACATTAGAAGCTTTTAAAACAGACGAAGTAAAAAAAATTAAAGCTTTAAAATAAAATTTAAATTTTGAAAATTACAACAATTTCAATTTATCGTACTTCGGTTAGACACGTAAGTTTTCGTTTATTTTCACGTTGAACTTTTTTCATTATAAATAAAATCGGCAATAAAGATGTCTCTAAAACTGCCATGTATTGCTCGATTTAAAGTATCCGATTTGTACATACTCGTACTTCTTACATAGGTGGTATACTTATGGCAATTCTATATGCTAAGCCGGTGTATGCAAGAGTAATCACCACGGTTACAAAGTGACTCCGAAGTACGTCGGTTTCTTTTAATTTATGAATTTCGAGAACTATTAAATTTCCGTTAAGTTCTTTATACTCATTTGTCTATATTTTAAAAATTGATTATAAGTGTTTAATTTATCATTACACAAAGGAAGTTCAAGTGCATAAATGTATATCAGTATATTTTCCTTTTGACTACTAAATTTATTTGTTAATAATTCTTACTTGTCGTACACCGCCAGATCTAAGACCTCGATTTAAAATTGTCTATTCTCATGATGACGCATCATACCTACAAAAATATTTATATATATATATGTATAAACACGGCCACTTTGGCCTCGCAAGCGGCTGTGCCCCTTGACCCCTCTTGCTTTCATTTCTGTCTCTTTCTCTTCTATACTTTGTATAAAATGATCAAAATTTACAACGTAATTCTTACTGGCATCAACACACACAAAAAATAACATAACCACAAAAATCCTATTCTAACATTTAACTTCCGTTATATAAAATTAAAACATTTTTTCGTTACATTTTTCGTTACATATTTCATTACATAAAATTGGGACATTTAGCGTTACATAAAATTGGGACATTTTTTCGAATGGGGGGTAGCCTAAGAATTACGTTGTAATTAATATAAACTCACCCTTCCGTGCTTAGTAAGGGGCTCCGCCCTTAACCCCGTCTGGAAACACCCCCCAGACCCCCAGCTCTATCACTTCTGTACTTCTTATAGAACGAGGAATTATCGACAACGTCATTCTTAGCCCGATAACCACTTCTTTTTCTGTCACAACTTTGTCTTCTTATATCTAATATCTTTAAACGAGCAATAATTGTACATATGTATATACATAATATTTATTTCGCGTATCTCGGAAACGGCTCTAACGAGTTGGATAAAATTTGCACACTAGGGGTATTTTGGGCCAATAAATCGATCTGTCAAGGTCTAATCCATGGAAAAATTCGGTTTCGCGAGTTTTAAATGAATTTTAATGTTTTCAGTATGATACGAATCGGGGTTGGTGGCGCGATCTTTCGACGACGATCTAATAGATAATCTGTTCTGCCTTTAAAGTATTATTTTTTGATTTTCGATCGTCGTCGATTATCAGCTCTACCAGTGTCTTTGTGTACGGGCCGGTGGCGTCAATACTGGTAGGGCAAAGCAATAAAACATATGATAGTAAGAACAGCCGAGCGGGTAACTCCAGATATCTGGAAATGGCGAGGAACAAATAGGCATAAAAAAGGCATCGGTCTTAGCTCTCAGCCGATTGGCGGACGGTCACATAATGGCGGTTCGAAAATCATGCTATTTTTTTTTTTTTTTTTGGGCTTATCAACCGGGGACCTTTACCCAGAAACAATTAGAATAGGAAGAAATCACCTATATACTGATACGGTCAGATATTGTTAGGAGAAAGGAACAAATAATAGGAACAATCTGTGAAGAGGGAAGAGATAGAACATAAGAGGCGCAGTATGGAGTAGGAAGACCAAGTCTCAGCAAACTGAAGTAGAAAGCCGAGCACTCAGCAGAAAGAGATGAACATTCAAAGAACACATGGTCCGCATCGCAAACATGCTCTTCGTTCGAGTGGAGAGGCAACCAACAAAAAACGAAAACGGGAGGAAGGCAACAGAGAATGTGATTAAAGCGCAGCGAATAACGGAGACAACAACAGGACGACGAAGTGAAGGAAACAAAGAGAACCACGGATTGGCAGGAAGACTACTATGACCGAACGTTGAACTGATTTTTCTAGATTTTCCGACTAATTTTCAGTTAAGATTGTATTTAACTTTATGATGAATTGTATTACCGAATCATTAGATTTTCCGTTTTATTCAATAATACAAAAAGATTTACTTGGATCCAGATAATGTTAAAAGCCTATTCCAAGCAGAAATACGAGTACGCTGCTATCGAAACATTACAAAAAAACGGATATTAAACTATTTCGGCAAATAAGCAACGATAAAGTAGTATTAGAATCGTTTTGATTTTATCTTGAAACTTTGAATAATAATAAAAGTATAAATACTTCGATTGTAAAAATTTATCTCTGTTGTAAATACGAAAAAATTGCTAACTTCGATTTACTTCACGATAACGTATTTCATATAAATCTCCGAATAGTCTATTGTGAAAAAGTACTTTCAGTATTAAGGATTATAAAAGCGGATTCATAAAAAAATTGATTGCTCGAGAAAAAACGCGCTATCTTACAAATCATGCTTTCAAACGAAAGGAAATTGTTAGAAAAATAAGTCGCAAAGGGTAAATCATTAACGGTTTCGCAAAGTTATCTGGTGAACTTAATCATTTTTAATATAACGGATTAAATGAAACATATTTTTTAAACTACATATATTTAATCATTTTTAAAGTACAGACGGATTACCGTAAAAAATAAATTGAAATAACTGAATACCATAACAAGACTTGTTAAAATCTTTATACATGTTTAAGCGAAAACGTTAATTCGCATTTTTAAGTCACTTTATAGGTACATTTTATTTTTTTAGGATACTAGTCTTGTTGTACTTTTATTTAAATTTAATATATTTATTTTTAAAATTCACAAAAAGTAATAATTTGTTTAAAAATGTTTGTTATATTTCATTAAATTACCGAATTTACACAGCTATAAAAAACGCGATTATTATTTCGAGGTATTCAAGTTTTTTACGCAGTCACTGTCTAAAATATCAAATGAAATATTTTCAAAAATACTATTATTACTTGAGATTAATTTTTAAAGAATATTTCGAACTTCAGAGTGAAATAAAATGTCGAACTGAAGACTAAATAAAGACTGGAAGAGAAGTTTTTATGAGAAAATACTGTGATCCGATCAAGCAGACAAACCGATGATTTTATTAAACTCTGTTTCTGATATCGATTTTTAAAATTAACATCAGTAAATTTAACAGCATTTCTGTCCGCCGGAAATCAGAATCTATCAGTATGGTCTCTGACTTGAACAGGACAAAAACCAGTTTTAACCAGAGTCTTTTGACCGAGCTAAACTAATTACTACAAGGTTAATCATTGAAGTTAAACTAGTTTATCAATATGTGTACCAAACACGCTAACGAAGAATTTTCTGCTGAAATCGATGTAATTAAAAATAGTTAAATTAAAAACCGTGACCATTTGATTAAGAGTAAATGCAAGCCTAGGATTTAATCTCAACCTGGCAAGAACTCCTTCGAAGCTTTTAATTTCTCTTCAATCCAAACTAGGAGCTTTGCCCCCTGCTCACTTCGCACCCCCGCACACTGATTGCACGACAGCCCTCATATCCTCGACTATTGCTTATATATAACAGAGAGAAATCATAATTTAAATGGTGTCATAATTATAATAGTGTCAGTTTAAAATAAAATTTAAAAAAACGTCGTTATTCTAAATGGACACACATTTCAAATGTAGCTGGAAACAAATTAAAATCGAGAATTTTTTTCGGGACAGCAAACATCAGAAAAAATTTGATATTAAATAACAAAAATAAAAATACAACCAATTATATTATTTCCGGCTATTAAGCAGATCGCGCGTTGTTTAAAACTAAAATCGTTATACGAAAAATCTCGAATCTTTTTTACCTTCTTTTATTCGTGTAACATTCGCACCACCCCGGGGTAATCTTTCTTTTTTTTTTTTGTTGTTTCTCTTTTCGTTTTCTTCATCGCAACAACGCAAAACGACGAGATTATTGTATGAAAATAGAGAAATTTTATTTCTAACGGTAAAATATCCTAGACGAATTAAAATTATTGGAAGAATTTATTTCGTTTTTTTTGCCTTAAATTAACACTACATTACGTAATTAAATAAAATACAATCGAAAATACCAAAAAAAGGCGTAAAATTAAAAAATAATTGTAAAAATTAATTACTCCTTTTTTTTTTAATAAATGCTCGAACTTGTAATTACAGAGTTAGTAAAAAATTAACAAAACGTGTACCTACACTTCGGGAGCGACGAAACAAACTTTATTTCTATTCGTTTTTAAAAATTCGTTAGATGATTATTAATTAGATTTTTGGGAATTTAACATTTTTTTAAAATTAATATTTCATTGTCGAATTAAAAGGTAACTAATAACAATGCACGTTTTACCCCGTGCAAGTCTAAAACTGAAAAATTTCTATATTTTTATTTTAAACAAATGTTATTTGCCCGATACACTAAATTTATTATTTATTTCACACAAATACGGTTTTTTTTGTTTGCTTTTTTTAAATTTTAAAATAAGTTTGTGGGTTTCACCGGGCAAGTATGCCCGTTGTGTGAGTACCCGACTCTCTTATTATCGTTTATTTAGGTTGAACACGTTACAAATTTATACATACTTATTATTATACACATCGACATTATATAAATCTTAATTAATATATGTCTTAGTAAATATATATAACTCATATATAGGTGCACAGAAAAAAGAAAAAACCATACACATACCTACATTCACTTTGAAAGTCATTTATACATGTATATCATGATAACGTAAACATCTTCTTCATGAATTACGAACAGTATGTTAAAAGAGGAGCGACACAAAAACAACAACATAGAATACATGTTATATCAGTAGCTGCTTGATTGAAACTATTTAGAAGTGAGGAATTCGGGCGCAGTTTGTTTTTTATTCTTTGCACCATTCCTTCAGCAATTTCACCGCCTCCGTTTTCCACACACCAATACTGTAAAGATTATTCAAAAAAATTTATCTCGGTAATCAGCCCCGTATGTAAGCGCCTCGCACACATATATAATACATGTATTTATGTTAGATTTACTTTTTTTTCTACTTATCTATTTTTTTTCTAAGTATCTATTTTTTTTCTTTGTTTTCTTATTTTAAAATATTTTAATGTGTAAATTACTGTTAAATATGTAAAATAAAATAAAAATAAAAACACGAACACCTGCTGTGAGAAAGAACGCGAGTGTGCTTAAGAAATCCTAATGTCGATCAGGAACGAATAGCCCACATTAAGAACCTCTCAAGGCAAAGCACGCATCTCTTGTAAGAAAGACCCGATGAAGATTTTTTCACGGGATTGTGTCGGGCAAATGAAATTTGTTTAAAATGAAAATATAGAAATTTTTCGGTTTTAGACTTGTACGAGGTGAAACGTGCATTGTTATTCGTTACGTTGAACGCGAGTGTGCTTAAGAATTAGTCGGGTTTTTTTCGAGTTAAAAATCGGTCACCTGCCGGAATAGTCTTCGTTCATTAAGCAGGTACCAGCGAGGTCTGCAACGCGAATTAGTTAAATCGCCCTTCAGAACGATTAATTTCGTTAATCATAAACGTTAAATAATTTCACTGTTAAACCAAAATACACCTTTGCATCTATCGGAAATATCGACGATAGAAATACCTGGAAACCACCAACCCACGTGCACACCGCCCGCGATAACGATACGTACAATTTTTTATTCTATTAAATTATTCATCAACGGATGTAATATTTGTATACGGTGTATTTTCTGACTATTGTTGTTCTTTCAGCGGTTGAATTATCAAATGTAATTTGATAATTTGAAAACAAACTATTAAATTAATAAAATCCCAATAATATTAATCAAAATAAAAATAATCATATAAGGTAGTAGTAACGGTTCCGTGGAGCCGTACAGTTCGCGGTGGCATCTTTGAGCCTTAGAAATAAAACAGTAACTCAATTTTGGCCCCCCGCATTGATAGGGATAAAAATAAAACGATTCAACTTAAACCTCGTATTAATTATTTGTTGACTGTAAAATTCAGTCTCACCACTGCACGTGGCAAGATATACAAAAAAAAAAAAATAACACGCAATCGTCATTTAGCGTTTGTCGCTAAAATATCCGACTAAATTACGAATAGAAACATTTATTTATATTAGGGGATTAAGCAAACTGTTGGCCCGCATTTTTAAATAGGGCCCATTTACCACCAGAGACTACTGATGATTGATATCTGACGTTTGTCTTATTTCGTTAAAATTAAACACCTTCGCGCAAACGAGACTGTGTTATCGCTTTTATCGGCGACAGACTTCTAACGTATAATTATCTTAACGACGATTATAATTATTCTCGATAACAATGAAATTTTGGTGTTTGTTAATTTTAATGAAGGAGTAGGAATTACGCGTTCGGTGTATTCCATCCGAATATGAAGCACAGGCAACCGTACATATTTTTAGCCGGCCAATCGGAAACCGAAAGCAACAAATGGATAATGAACATCAGAAATATTTTAAAACCTCCTATAGACACTTGTAAGTATCTTACGTTAAATTGTTTCTTCTGAATCCGGTTCATTCGCCTATTATAATGTGCGTTCTACATCGAGTGGGCAATATTAAATTGAATAGTGCAACTGAAAACTTTTTCGACATTTTTCACTCTGAATTTGCTGCTTTATTATTGCAAATAACATTAATTCTAAAAAGTCGTTAAAAGATCCAGAGACCTAGCCCAGCAACTATTTCTGGATTTGAAGTGTCCCCCCAAAAAAATAAATTTTTAATTTTAACAGTACAATATGTACCAAAGTTTATTCAACTTGTTTTCACTTCTTAAAATGCTCGAAAGAAAATAGTAATATTTAATTTTGCCCGCGCCTTCTGATTTATACACCTGCGTACAAATTTAAATATTCCATCTCCGGGTAAATGGTTCCAGTTGGTCAATCCACCAACAAAATGATTTTCTACTAAATTTCTGGACAACCGCCTCCCCGAAATAATTATTCAAAGAACAGGAAATTCAACTTTCTCAGATAAAAACAATCTACTACTCCTGATATCATCGACATCTTTCCGTATCTCGACATTTCAGAACTGTCTATTTTGATCCGTGTACTACCCGACAAATCTATTTCTAGGAACTGATGTTTCACACCTAGAAAAATCCCCATTTTATCCCTCATCTCTCTTCGGCTTAGTTCGTTCTTTTCTCTTACCACAATTTCCTTTGACAATCTCCCCTATTTCTCTTTTAATTACATCTAACTCTTACATCCTCCTAAAATGTTTACTATACCTACGCTCTCCAAATTTCTTCCGTAAGCCCTAATTAGACAGGAATTTTACAGCGCTATTAATTCTCAATTCCCATCTCATGTAACTTTATTTACAGATGGTTCGAAGAGATCGGATGATGTCGGTGCCTTTTTTACACTCCAAGATTCTGATTTTTCAAAATCTTTTCGTCTGCCTCCTTTCTGTTTCATATCCGTAAACGAATTAATGGCTATCCTACGTTCCATTATTTTCATTTCCTCCAATCACCTTTCTTCTAAATTCTTAATTATATCAGATTCCATGTCCGCTCTTCAATTCATTCTCCCCTACCTGATCGTTCCTGTGATTTTATTATTCTCCGTACACGCTCGCTTATCCACGTTCTTTCTTCCCTCCATTCCATTCAAATTGATTTGCTGTGTGTTCCCATTTGATCGAATATGTACGTTTCCTCTTTTTCTAACAACTGTTCTTCCTATCTATGTGTTCAACCTAGTGTCTTTCTGTCAAGCCGTGGCTCTCGCTGTTTAATTCACTTCGCCGTTCTGTTGTTGTCGCCATTATTCGTCTGCGTTCTTAGGACATATTCTATTATCTTTCTCTCGTTTTCGTTTTTCGTTGGTTGCCTCTCCATATTGTCCTCTCAAACGAAGAACGTGTTTGCGATGCTGATCATATGTTTATTAAGTGTTCATCTCTTTCTATTAAGCGTTCTGCTTTGTAATCAAATTTTCTGCGATATTTCTACTCCGTATTGTGCCTACTATATCCTGTCTTTTTCTTCTTCACACATCGTTCGTTCCTTCCTACTAACAATATCTGACCGCATCAAAATATAACTGATTCATTTTCCTTTCTAACTGTTTCTCGGTAAAAGGGCCCTGGTCGACGAGCCAGAAAAAAAACAAAAAAAAAAACAAAAAAAAAAGAAAATCTCGACAAGTAATTATGATACGATTTAGAAAAGACGAAGAACATTTTTTTCTCTTCCAAAGGGAACAGAGATTGATCCGCTTCGTAACATCCTATCCGCGTCTTCGTATCTGTATTCTACATGGACTTACATGAGGCAAAAAAAAAAAAAAAGAAAGTTTGATATCCAATTTAATTTTATTACACGTAGTACATTTATGTTTTTTTTTGTTGTTATTATGTTTTTCTTTTTATTCTTATAATTCGACAGATTGCCACCTTCAGACACTATTAGAGTGCCCAGAAAATACAACCAACTCTGTTCAGATTTAAAAAAAGTCAACTACTAAGAAATTGTAATAACGAAAGTTTCGTAAAAAACGTTACTTTTACGTACTATTTTAAAAAATACCAGGAAAAGGAAAAAACCGAAAAAAAAAAAAAAAGGAGAAGCTATAACACTTCAACTCACTGAGTGGCGGTTTGTGGCAGGATAACTTCGACTGAAAGATAGATTATGTAGTCTAACGACCATTTCGGAGAAAATGTATGAAAATAAAAATTCTTCCGCGCCACCATTAACCTGCAAGGTTTGTATTATATAGTTGAAAGTGTTTTTCTAAGCTAAAATAAACTCGTGGTATGTTACCATTAATTTATACACGAGGGAAGGCTGTGTATCTAAAAATATTGTGTCACGCTAACTGTCTTTGAAAATCCGACAGTTTCCACATATTTTAGTTAAAAACTTGAAGTGAAAAATGGATCATGCGGAACTCTTCTACCGATTGCTCGTTTATATTTTAAAATAATTTATAATTAACTATTCAGGTTCGGAAAATGAATACGAAATCTCAGTAATAGATAATGATCATTCGAGGGCGGCCGGTTTGCACGGACTGTACGGCCGACTAAGCATTAATTGTTCTGAGATTCTAATCAAAGATCCGCACAATAATAAGACAAAAGTAACCTGGCATTGGTCCCAAATTAGTCACAGCTACCTTCCGTTACCGGCGAATCCGGAAGATGTGCATCGTGTTTGCACAATATGCACCAGCAGGTAATAATGTTTAATTTTAACAATAATGAAATTTCTTTTCCTGAATTTTCTATTATTAGTAATTTTTAATATCTAGTCGTGGCGTAGTTTGCTGGCCAAATGAACTGTTCTGTTCGGGCCAAAAAAAAAAAAAAAAAAAAATTTAACAATAACGTTTTTGTTACTTCCAAGACGATGGATACTAAATTTTTTTTTTTTTTTTTTTGTTGTTTTTTATCACTCATTATTTCAGGCACAATTCCGGAATTTCTTGGTCTGACTGAACTATTTCTAAATAATGATGATAAAAGGCTACCAATAATTTCATAGATCCCACCTAAATGTTCATTAAAAAACACAATTTTGAATAAAAATTACAATTTAATCATTCAATTATAACCTATTCTTATTTGGTTTCAGTATGTAATGCGAGTCGATACGTAGAAAATTTTCGTTATCGTTAAAAGGCCCTAAACATAATCTGTAAGCGTTGTATCCAGCTAGTAATTCTTTCAAATGCTGTTTCAGTTCACGGAGTTATTCCAAAGCATCATTTAATATCTAAAATAATATTTTCAAAAACACTATATTTTTAAGCATCCGTATAGAATGTTGTTTGCATATATTAATTTTTGCATATCAACCTCTATATAATAAGGTATACTATGAGGTAGTAGTACCGAAAAAGTTGATTCTATGTGACATTCGTTAAGCAGAAAAATCAAAAAATACAACAACCACGATACTCTTTTTAATGATAACATTAATCGGATAAAACGCGATAACTGCATCAGTTTTTTCCATTCATAAATCGGCAATGGAACAAAAGCGGTCGATACAAGCTAAATAGAAAAAATTACACTTTTCAGCAAAACGGGCAGTTTAAAAATTGTGATTTAAGTAAATTTTGTTTATTTCTTTATTTCAATTTCTTCTGAAAATTAAATAAAATGAATATCCATTTCTAGAGTTATTTTAAAAATTACACTTGCAAAAATATTCTCCTGCGCAACGCAGACCCGATTAATCTAGATACGCTAATTATTTTTTCTAAAATATCGTTAATCTACTGGCACTAATTTACGACTGCGTCGATCAGTAAATCCGTATTAAGATCTTTAGGTACGGTCGATCATTTCGTTCTCCTATCTTTCCTTGCAATGCATTCCGCGTCATCGGTTATCCTATTGCCGGAAATGTTACATTGTATCGAAGCAATTTACTAAGTTACAACGAATCTTTTTCATGTAGTAAAGAATATTCATCGTGCAATCGTACTTTTTCAAGCGACCCTGTGCCAGAAGTTCTCAAGATATTGCCTGATTATAATATAGACTCCGTTCCAAAATCGACTTTAAATTACTCAACGCTACGACCTTTTTAATACATACGTTGATTTATCTTTCCTCGAGCATAATAAACGGCCACCACCCGGATAATATACAACAAACTGTACCGGATACCATCAAAAACTGCAATGGCCGTGACATGTGTATGCAAATGGAGTAAAATCGATTTCAGCCAGCGACAAATCACTAGCAGCCTATTTTTATTAAAACAAAAAAAGAAAAAACTTAGTACACACAGTCTAATTAAACAATACGGTCGCATACGTCTCTCTATATGTGGAATTACACATGTACTGTGTATCCAGCACATACTAGACATTTCTTACCGACGAATGTTGCTCGCTGCAGACTCATTAACCTCTCTTCTTACATCTGTTATGTCTCCGAGATAATAAAATTCGGTAATTAAACAAATTCAGAATAAGCTACACGTAAACTGCACAGGGAGGGATGCGAAATATCGTCCCTATGGATTCCAAGTTGTGTTGGAGTACAGACAAAGGGCTGATTTCGCAGCACACTCAATGATATTATATATTCACTAATACCATAAAATCTATTTTCCGCTCCGACATTATCTAATATAGTTACCGGGAGATGCAAACAAGAGTGTCAACTCCGAGTGTATATCACAAAGAATTTTCATAAAAATCGTTAAACTAACCACCGACCCTCGACCCCCGGCCTGCACCGGCAGCAATGCTCAATTCTAAATCGTCTCCGGACCGGTCATACCGCTGCACCATACAATTTTTTATACACCAACAGTCCCCCGCCAATAAACTGTCTCCCCCCCCCCCTGTAGGCTACCCGCTGAACCAATTGTGACATACTTGATCTATGACTGTCAAAAGTTCGCGTCATAACCACGGTGCTTTAGGTTCTCTCTAAAACTTCTACAGCTATAGTTAAAATATTGACTTGATTCGCTCCATTTATACGAATGAACTTCACATAATCTTCTATACGTTGTAACAGTCTCAATAGTTAAACAGATTTGTATGTGTTAAGGGGAAAAAATCTGTTTTTTTTTTAAACATTATTTAAAAATTTACAAAATTTTTTCCTAAAATTTTCATTTACAGCTTTCACCGTATATTATTTTTGGTTTTCCGGTGATCCGGTCATTTCTTTCCTGGCGGGTACTTTATTTTTAAATCGTCGGGTTAGCCTACTCAGAATCAAGCAATAAGGATGAGAGAGGAGAGGTGTAGTAGTCGTAATGATTAAAGTGAAAATACTTTCGTAATATTTAAACAGCGTGTACACAGAACTATAAAGACAATAATGTTGATGTCTGTAATCAGGAACGGATCCAGAAGGACATTTAAGAGAGGGAAATTATATGATTACGTAAAATCTTCTATGGTAGGCAGTAGATTTGAGTAATACCCCTTGTTTCATAAAGAAAATCAAATAGCGATCTTTATAGAAATTTAAAAATGTTTTAAAAATACATAATTATTACAATTTTTAATTTAACTTTTGTTTCATTTTTAGGTGAAAAATAAAACGAAATTATAAAATTCTGTCTAAAATGGTAGTTTAGAAATAGTAAGAAAGATAGTATTTTTATTTGACTTTACTTATTTTTAATTTTTGTTAATAATCCGATCCGAATTCTTTGTTCGTGAGCACGTAAAAAAATATATATATATTTCTCATTGAACTATTTTCATTTACATTACAAAATAAAAATTAAAAATAAATAAAAACGGCAAAAGGTCGACGACAGTTGTGTTTAAAATGGAATAAAAATAGATTAATAGTTTTACTAGAAAATAGTATTAAATATTAATTATTAAAATCTGTAGGTAAAATTCATACAAATCTTTTATAGCATAAATTAAGTTTCTCTGTTATAACAAATTTTTTCATAAAGACATTGGCTCTTTGACGAGAGGGAAGGTCCCCTGTCCCCCCGCCCGTCGATCCACCGCTGCTGTAATTATGTAAATTATATTTTTTTTCGTAATACGATAGTATTTAAAACAATACTGCTACTATTTTTCTAAATAATGTTACGAACATTTGTTAACTGTAATGGGGAGGGAGTTCGAATCACCGCTAACTGTCTTCCTCCAAAACCTGCTCATCTCCCGTCACTCCATTAACTGTTGTCGCCATTGTGCGTTTGCGTTTTAACCACTCTCCCGCTTTCGCCTCTCGTTGACCTCTTCCCCATGTTGTCCTCACCATTCAAATGATGCGGTTGTTTGTGACGCCGATCACATGCTCTTTGAGTGCTCTGCTCCCTCGGTGGAGCGTTCGGCTCTGTACTCCCACTTGCTTAGGCTGGGTCTTCCTGCTCCTTTTTGTGCCCGTTATATCCCGAATTGCTAAATAACATCCGCAAAAGAGGTCATTTCGAAATTAATCTCAGCATAATTTATAAAAGTTTATCCTGTAACATTAACTTTGTTTCCGTCCCGAGATACCACGAGCTACTGAAAGAAAAAAGTTCGAAATATGTTTGATCTTAGTCTCAATTCGGAAGTTTCCACTCGGAATAGACATTGCTGTCACTGGGTTTTGTTAGAATTATAATGTTCGTAGTCAAGGACGCATACCTAACATTTACGAAGCCTTGGGCGAAATGGAAATTGAAGCCCCTATCTAAATAAATGTAATCAGACAGAATAAAATGTAATTAAAGTAATTATATTTTATTCGAAAAAGAGAAACACTACGCAAAAATTATAACAAAGACGTAAATTTACGTATATGCATGCAGTGTCACGCCATACCTACTCTGTTTCTTACTGCTCAGGTACACTCCTGTATAAAAGTAATCGTAAACGTAAGGATAACGCGTATTAGTTTATAATGGCTACTTTCGTTTACTTCAGTTCGTTAAAGTTAATTTTTGTGACTGCGAACGGTGGAAGCGAGTAATTATTTACCGCGGCCCACACAAAATTACTTGAACACAGTACATGAATTATGTTGTCAATATAAATAGCCGGTGAAACTGTAGTGATTAATAAAAACCGGTAAGTTTGATACGAACTATGTTTCCCGCTTCAATTTTTACATTTTCACGAAAAAGGTTATTCCGCCGGACTGTTGAACCGCGGATGAATCTAGTGGCGGTT
This sequence comes from Icerya purchasi, assembly GCA_039619475.1. Classification (NCBI taxonomy): domain Eukaryota; kingdom Metazoa; phylum Arthropoda; class Insecta; order Hemiptera; family Monophlebidae; genus Icerya; species Icerya purchasi. The sequence goes on from CM077116.1 coordinate 233,723,492, forward strand.
TGAGGGTGTAGCGGGATGCTCCCAGAACTCTAAAATTACCCCCCACCCCCAGAACTTAATATAAGCTGTTTAAGAATGCGGCAATTTCGTAGGAAATAAAATTCTTTTTATTGGATTTGTTTACAGCTATGGCAAAAGTTTCTGCCAAAACATTTTGAAATAGTTCAATTAGTGTCGTATATTTTTAAATTTCAAAATTACGAGGTTCATTTTTGACGAAAAAATGAAACTTCATAAAATAACAATAAAGAAGAAAAATGATCTTTTAAAAATTTGACTTTAACGTTTGCTTGTTATTCTATGAAAAACTGATGTGCTTTCATTGCTAATGCGCGAAAGATGTAAAATACTCGCGAGCTGAAAAAATTATTCGCTGCAGTTGGTATTTTTGTCAGCCTTAAAAGGGGAAATATCACGTTTCACGTCGATCCATTTATCATTAATATCAATATAAATTGGTTTTTAAAGATTTCTCTTTTCGGTTTCCATTTATTCTTTTTTTAAAGCGACATGATCTATAGACAACTTCATATCCGTTTCTGTTGCTTTTTTCTTGTTTTTTATTTCGAAGAAAAGTCCATTTAAAACAGCTGAAACGTCACGGCGTATTCGTTTATTATAAAAAAATAATCAATCCGTTAGAATGTGTTTACAATATATTCTTTAATGCTACAATTAGAATAAATCATTTTAAAACCAATTAAGAAAACATTGTTGTTTATAATCGATTATTTTATTTGAAATTTGTCGTTCATCAAGGGCGTCGCCAGCCGATGAGCCAGGGGTGGCAAGATGATAGAAAAAGGATATGAGTTATAGAAAAAATAAAATTTTGAAGTTGTAAAAACTGAATATTTTATTAAACAAGAATAAAATCTTAATTAAAACATAATTTTCGTGGGTTTTTGGCAAATCGTTCTATTACTTTATAATAAAAGTTTTCCAAATTGACCATGATTACGCGCCTATGAATACTCATCATGGCCAGTTGATAAAAAAGTTTCAAGGCTCCAAGGGGGCAGCTGCCCCCTACCCCCCACTGGCGACGCCCATGTCGTTCATACTTGCTTTTTCATTTCTTTTAAATTACGTAATAAATCATGTTTTACATATTTGGTTTTATTCAGGAATATCCCAAAAAAATTTTCTCAGTAAAAATATTAAAAAAATCTCTGCCCCCCAAGAGCATAAATTGCCCCCCCCCCCCCAGAAACAAATTCCTGAATTCATCACTGCTCTTGAACAATTTACTCGCTCATCATAAGATAGCTTTGACTGCAGTAATTTAACAAAATGGTATTTCTTCATCGGTATTAAAAAATATTACACATAAAAAATCGTAGTAATTCCTAATTAATGAATTTTGAAAAACCTCGTCGAAATATATACAATTTCAAGTTTCAAAAACAAACATAAAAACTCTTATTAACGTGGCGATTTCCACTTTTATCGAAATTTTCAATTTTAGTCTCTTAAAAACAAAAAGCAAGAAAAAAGACAGTTTCAGTATTTCGGAAAATAAGTCTTAAATTACGAGTACAAAAAAAAAAGTTATAACAACAAATAAAAATTAACGAGCATTTAATAACTGTGCGTATTACAGCATAATATAGACGCTTAAATTCAAACGCATTACGTTTCGTCTAAGTAGAATTTTATGACAAAATAATTATAGTTATAGAATGAATATTTCAGTGATACTTCAGTTTTAATTATATCATTCGACCAGCCAAGTCCTATTTTTGCAGTTGCAATTTTAAAAATTACTTATTTTCTTATAAGCATCTATAAACGTATGCGGACGGATTAGATTAAATACTACTACTAACATTTATTTTATTAATAATGGGCAATAAACAAACAAATATTTTCCCACTTGATGAAACGGTTATTTTATTCCAAACGCGCCTTAATATTACACGGGGTCTTATTCGAGGCCTAATACATCTATCAGTTGTAGGAGCAATATAACAATAATTGAATTCTCATTCATAAGTCACTTTATTTCAATTTAATACTAATACTTTTTTTCTACTTTGATCTAAAATTATTTCATCTTAAATATAACTTAAATGCAAAACAAAATAGTCAACAGTACCGAGATTCACTCCTTATCGACGTTGCATTGAAATATGATTATTGTAACTAATTAAAGTTATGCAAAAATATGGTGAATCGTTTTTTTCTATGAAATTTTACGAAAATGAATACAAATAATTCTAAATTTTCGAAAAGATTTTCTTTTTTCTCCCAATAATATAATGGTGTTGATAGCTAACAACTTTAGATAACTCTTTTTTAATCAATTTTAACTCGAAGAATTTTCTAAAACTTGGAATTTTAAATACATATGACACAAATACCTCTTCGAATAAAAAGTAATTTCAACACCGAACAATTTAGGACCCTTAATCTTTTAAAAACAATGAATCTGTTTTAAGAGGTAATATAAAAGGCATAAACAATTGTCATAATATAAAAGGCATAAACAATTGTCTTAGTATAAAAGGCATAAACAGTTGTCATAATATAAGCACATCCGTCATTATGTACGTACTGCTCCAAATACTATATTTATATTTCGAAGCTGCTTCCGGCGACTTTATCCTTTCTGCTGAAATACTTATTAATAAGTTAAATGAGCTTTTTGCTTTTCACTCCTCTTAACCATTCCATTTTCTTCACAACACTCCCTTTTTCTGTGAAGTGCCCATCTACTTCATCGCTTGCTTCCTTAGACTTAGAAATGTGAAAAATGTCTACTTTTTCTAGGAAGATTTCTAATTAATCCTATTTTTAAAAAACATATTTATTACCCTTCAATAAAAAACAGTCTTCATGTTCAGCTGAAGATGTTTAGTACTTCAACTGCGTGTGTCGTAATCTGACAAAAAATTTTGCTCAACTGAATACCACACACAGCTGTCATTTTAAAAATATATAAAATCAACAACTGACACATAGTTCTCTTTACCTTATTCGCATAGAATACTCAGTTATAAATCGGTTGAAAGTTAGTCTCACGGTAATCTCATAATTACATATTTAAGAGAATATGATATACGTCCACATGCCGGTTTTGTTCGGCGTCTTCCAATCTCTCCGTTGATTATTTCATGGAAATTAACTAATTACCCGAACAGCAAATCATATTACAGTAGCGCGATGATTTAAAATTTGAATATAAATGATATTTCCGGTAACAACAATTAAAAATTCAGTTGTCGGATTCTTTAATTCTCTGTAAAAGTAACAGAAAACATGTTATTTATTTTTTTTAAATCACCGCACCATACAACAGCTAGCCTAGTTCGCGACTCATGTAGGATCTAAATATATGAGCCGTGTAAAAATCTAGCTGCTGTATAGTGCGGAAATTAAAAAAAATAAAAATAAAATGTTTTCTGTTACTTTTTACAGAGAATTAACTAAATTTTTAATAGTTGTTACTGGAAATATCATTTATATTAAACTTTTAAATCTTCGAGGCTACTATTACAGTTTGCCGTTCGGTCAATAAATTAATTACTTGCCAGTATTAATTACACAAACACGTTACATTATAAATAATTCTTTATAATAATATCTTTTATTTTTTTAACATTGGAGTATACAATTTAGTAATTATTTAGTGTATTAGTAATGTTCTAAAAAAAGATTTACTAAAATTGTTGAGAAATTAATAAAGAATCCCGTAAAACCGGAATTTTTAATAGTTGTTACTGGCAATATTACTTACACTCAAATATTAAGCTACTATCAGTTACTATGGTTTGCTATTGTGTTATATACCTAAAGTTTTGTTTTAATTATCAAATTAATAAAATCCTCTCTAAAAAAAAAGGAAATTGAATAGAGGAGATAAATCTTTAGTGAAACTACAGAGGCATAAAAAGATGGAAAAAATCATAGATTTAAACAAAGCATTAATACTATGGCGAAGCCGCAGTCTAACGGTTTAGTAAATAAGCCGTTTATAGAATAAGTAAATGATGCGATGAAAATGATGAATAAGAAATAAAAATGATCAAAGCTATGGGACCTCCAGAAATAGCAATTAATTGACTCTAAAGAATATTTTGGCGAAGAACGTACAAATTTAAAAAAAGTGAGATATTTAAAAATTAAAAAAAAAAAAGATTAATTTCATGTAATACGGTCAAAGCCATGTGTAACACACAAACACACACACACACATATATATATATATATATATATATATATATATATATGTATATTTATTTATTATTTGTAGTATCAGTCTTTCAATTGATTTACTAATAGAAGTGAAACGGTTAAAAATTAAAGTTTAGGGTTTGGACCGCGTGATCCTTCTCCATTCTGTTCTTCTTCTACTTAGCAGCTTCAGTTGCCGCTAATTATTTGTTCCCATATCCTCTATAACCTGATGTATGAATCTCCTTCTCGATCTTCCCCATGCACGGCTTCCTTCTATTTTCCCTTCTAATAACCTCGCTATGCCTTAACAAACGTTCTAGCCATTTATTTCTTCGTTCAGAAATAGTTTTAATGATTTGTCTTTCTTCTTTTATCCTGCTATAAACCTCCTCGTTAGTAATTTTATCCGTCCATTTTATCTTGAGTATTCTCCTCCAGCACCAGGTTTCAAAGGCCTCCAGCTTTGCGATATCCGTCTTCTTCAGCGTCCAAGTTTTAGCACCATATAAGCATATCGACCACACGTACGTCTTTACAAACTTCTTCGCTAGGTTTATATTAAGCTTTTTTGATTTAAATAGTTTTCTTTTCTTATTAAAGGCTGCTTTCGCTTGTGTTATTCTCGCCTTGACTTCTGTTGAGCATCTTCCATCCCATGAAATTTGACTTCCCAAATAAGTAAAGTTTTCTACTTGTTCTATCACACAATTTTGTACTCTAATTTTCGTGTTTAATTTTGATTTGAAGTAGGAATAGCTCTGGATATATGTATATATATATATACAAGGGCGTCGCTAGCCGATGAGCCAGGAGAGGGCAAGATGATAGAAAAAGGATATGAGTTATAGGAAAAATAAAATTTATAAGTTGTAAAAGTTTAATATTTTATTAAACAAGAATAAAATCTTAATTGAAACATAATTTTCGTGGGTTTCTGGAAAATTGTTTTACTACTTTATTATTAAAATCTTCCAAACTGTCCATGACTACGCGCCTATGAATACTCATCATGGCCAGTTGATTAAAAAGTTTCAAAGCTCCATGGGAGGCAGCTGCATCCTGCCCCCCGCTGGTGACGCCAATGTATATATATATATATATATATATATATATATATATACACACATTTGTGTATGTTTATATTATTGAATTATTAACATTCAATTACAGTGAGAGAAATTTGGAGCGCCTGTGTGAATTTTAATCGCGGATAAAATGAAAATATTTCTTAAAAAATTAGATTTTTTTTCGTACTAAATCTGAAATTGACAACCGGCCTAAAGAACCATGTTTAAGTTAAAGTCTACCGGAATGCTTTGCATCCTCAGATTCCGAAGTCCGCGGAAGTCCACCACTCAGTTTCCTAGAAATATTTTGTTAGAAAATCATCTAAAAAAACATATAAAAATCTTTGTTTCATATTTAATCACTATTATTCTCGGTAACCCCGCTTTGCTCAAACCGTTCTCGTACAAGAATGCCCTTGTCTATTATGATATCACGCGTTTATAACAAGCTGGTTTTATGAAATGACTTGTATAAGTTTTATTCGGCTCTTAAATATGTTTGAAAACGCGCATTTATGTTCATAATTATACAGTTCGTTACGAATGTAGGTTAATATATTTACTGTTTACTTGTTTAATTCTTAATTAACGGTTTCACATTTCTGTTTACTACATTTGTTCCTTTTCCAGCTCTTTAATTTCCTGCGCTTATAACGAATTGTATAATTAATTCCAGCTCGACTTCTGTAGTCAAAACCGGACTGTGTTAATTGTTGCACTGTTTAATTATTTCAACTGGTTGTTGACCGCAGTCCAGTTATTCTTAAAAATAGTGTACCAGATACTTTCAAATTATATCATACTACTTGTAGCAGTTGTAGCTACTGCTGTATTCGATAAGATTCCGAAAGGCGATACTGTACTGTATATTTTTCTTTGACTGTTAGCGCTTTTCTCATTCATGCGTTATGCTTAAGGGAATAGTTTATTACCCGCCACTTTAACTATACTGCAAACATTATCGTAGGCCTATCACTCACTAGAAAAATTCGCATTTACTGAATCTGATTGCTGAATTAGTACTTATGTAGTTAAACTTAAGGTTAAATATATTTATTAATTTTATTAAAAAAGTGCATAAATTGAAAGATTTTCATTTTTCTCTAATTTGCAATATTTGGAAAAAAAATAGAAAGAGAAGCTTTGTAACTATTCTATTGAGGCGCTCTGTAAATGTATTCTCACTCGATAATCTGTCGAATCTATTATTTGATTAGAATGTGTTGATTACAGTTGTACCGAAAAACTAAAATAAGTATATAAACTGTCACGTGTTTTCGACAAAAACACACAACTAAGTTGCCAATGCTCTTTTTTTTTTCTTCTTTAGTCTTTCAAATCGTTATACATGAAATTAAATTTTACATTTCATTTTTAATGTAATTACTAAATGACCAAGGTGATTAACCCTTTTTGTAATACACCAAATGGAAGCCCTCAAAACAACATTGTAAACACAGAAGAGGATAAAGCTGTATAAATGCGTTTTGTTTATAAATAACTGTACAAATCCGTGCGCATGCGATAGTAATGCGGCAGTTCTCATAGTTACTTTCTGCGTAGATTAGCAATCGTTATTATTTGAATGTTATTTCTATTTATCATTTCCACGCTACCGTTACATCATGACTCTACCAGCTACCGTCAAATTACCGAGGGAAAATATATAAACAGTTACAAAAACCGTCTCTTTCTGTTTTTTTTCAAATAATGTAAATTAGAGAAAAATGAATATCTTTCAATCCGTCATAAAACTAATAAATACATTTAACCATCAATCTAACTACATAAGAATTAATTCATCAATTTGATTCCAACTTCGTGTATCATTACGGACGATAAATTCTTGAACTCTTTGAAGACATTCAAAGTGTTAACATCACTTACCGTCGTACAACTCAGGCCCGTGCCCAGAATTTTGGAAAGGGAGGGGGTTTTGAAAATTTTCTTTGCATATTTATTTTATAATACATTTTTCACTAATATTTGTACTATTAATAATTTCCTTCATTTTGATTTATATATTAATAATTTACATAAATGAATTACCCCGTATATGAACATTAATAAAAATTACATATGTTATTAATTATACTCGTAATAAAAATTTTTTTTGCATAAAATATTAATGAAGTACCTAAAAATATGCATCATATTTTTTCTTTTTTCTTTTAAAAGTAGGTAAAAACACCCTAAAAAATCATCAATATTTATTTTAAATTTGTGATTTTTTTCAGATTTTTTTGTATTTATAATAACTATTTCAGTTCTCATGGTGGGGGGGGGGTTAACCCCCAACCCCCCCCCGTGGACACGGCCTTGGTACAACTTTATGTACTGAGCAGTGCTCTTATTTTTGTTCTTAATTTAAATCGTAATAAAAATTCTCTAATTACTCTGTTTTTGTGAACGTGGCTATCGAAAAAAGCGGGATTTTCTAATACATAATTATATAAAACAGACTCCTTCAAAATATTAACCGAAACGAGTAATTTTTTGTTTTAAATCCTGCCCTACGGGAATGGTGGCATGACTGCCGGCCTTTGGGTGCAAACTGGAACGTTGTCCAAGGGCAATGTTCATATTGGGGCGGCAAAAAATCTCGTTATTTTTTAATAATTTCTCGAATCGATTGTTCTTCACGTATGAATTTTTTTTTTTTTAGTTGGGTCTGTACTGACATGCGCGTGGCGTGACATAAAAAATATGATCGTTGACAAATACGACGTTTCGACTGTGTAACGTTTTTGAAGCAATATGAGTGTAATCGGAATTCACTGTCCATTTCGATGCTAGGTTAATGTCCTTAGTTAGCGAGCCCAAAATAAAAATAAACAATTCGATTTTTTTCGAAATTGGTCCCATGTTTGCATTATGAGTGGCGAGTGCAGTTCATTTATAACACCACCGTTTTGAAACATCGTTGAAGCTTCACTTATTTTTTTTTTTTTTTTTTTCAGTTTTATACGTAAATATTACTAATTTCCGTATTTTGCTGAAACATCTCGACATTTGCGAACAAAAGAATCATGAAGGTCATTACGTTATTTGTTGTTTTTCATAAAATCAAGATCGTTCTTTTAACAGTAGTGTTAATTACAATGTTTTTCACGATAAAGAAATTCTCGAAGTGATTAATAAGTTTAATCGAATACGAAAATTCTCGTATTATTCTAAATTTTTGTTGACCAGCGATATTCAAGTTTTTTATTTTTTCTCGATTTATTATTCATTTAACGGTCGTTTTAATCTTTATTAAGGATAAAAGAAAAAAAAAGTTAATGACGTTAAGTGTGTAAGCTTTACGAAACGTTAAATATAAAAGTAAAAGTTTTTAAATATGATGTCTACCGTAAACATTTTTTCCCCTAATAATTACATGCACCATGGAAGTTTCATAGAGAGTTTAATTAAAAAATGACTACACTTTTTATCGAAAAATTGTACACAATAACTTGTTAGCTCCGTATCCAAATTTGCGAATTGTATTAACAACACCGGTGTAACTGTTGCGAAAAGTAAGTGGAACTTCTCGAAACTGAAGCTAATCAAAACTTATTGGAGATGAGCGAAGTTTTGAGAAAGACGTTTCAGTCTAGGAGCAACATACACATTCTACTGAAAAAATAATTGTTGAAAATCTTGTTGTTACCACATTAATAAAGGAGTTCTCAAGCTTGAAAAGTTAATTTGGGCTATTCTTGGTTAATTATTTTTATTCAAAATGCAAAAATTATTAATAAAGAAGTGTACACAGTTGTTTAATTTAGAAGTTTTTAATAATTTGAAATACGTCTGCACAATGATTTTATGAAAAATATAAAAAAGTGGACAAAGTTATTTTTAATTTTTTTTTTCCCCCATATGTATAATCACTCCGCTTTTTATTAAATAAAAATAATAATAATTGTATTTCTTGTAGCGATAAAAGTTTAAAATTTTGTTTGCAGCGTTGTAAATTATTTTAACACTTTAACGTCTTTATCTTAATTTAATATTTAATTTAAATCATTTTAATAAATTTAGAAATACACAGATGTCATTAAAGTTGAAACGTTCAATTCGAATTCAACTCCTGAAAGAGGCACCATAATGAATTTTGCTCAAGGACGTCGCAGGGGCCGAATAGGATATTTTATTTTGCGGTTAAAAGTAAAAATGCACGCCACCATAAAGAAATATATTTAGCTAGTTGCTGTTACATAGTTGGTTAGGTAGTGGTGTTTCGTTCGAATCGGATCTGATATCCCGCTGCCGCACATTGAAAATTCCAAAACATTCCACTTGCGCTATGTTAATGTGTCCATAGCTGACTCGCCAAAAAAAAATAAAAGAAATGTGTTTCCGGAATCAAGCACCTTAAATGGGCTCTACATAATTCCAGTTGTTCTCATCCACATTGCTGTAGCATATTTTTCTATTTGGCAAAATGAGTAAAGAAAGTATAAACCAGGGAGCAGCAGCGTGGACACTGCTTGAAATTGTAACTGTGGACATTTTCAATACCTTTGGCCTATTAAATAAAAGGTTAATTCAATATATAGACTAAAAAAAAACTTGAATTTATTGGTAGATAGATATGGTAATTAAATTTTACATATGAGAAGAAATTTCATAACGTTTCCCTCGCGAGGATTTATTATTACGCTGTAACCGTTAGCTGTTACAGTCTTATAACTTTGTTATTCATCTATTCATGGAATAACACAGTAAATCCAGACATTTTAAACCTGTACGAGAGCTAATGATTTCTCTGTTTAAAACTTAACAATTTTTAGTTTTATGCGGGTTTTACGCCATTCCACAATGTTTTATACAAAAACCGATTAATTAAACTCAGAGCTTACCCCATTTCTGCAAGCGAATAAAATTTTGACAATTTATACAACACCGAATTATACGTAAGCAGAAAACAAACGATAAATTTGAGTACATTACAAAAGTTCCCAAATTCATAAATAAATAGGCAAAGACAAAATAGTTCAGTGCCTTTTTATTTTTTCTCCGCTGTTTATTAATCCACTTTTTTTTTTTAGCTATTGACACCAGAGAATAACGGGAATGAAACAGCGAATACAGCTAAGAGTGTAAATATACGAAACTGATGAAATAATACAATGGCTATTTTGGTGATACAAACGTATTTACCAAAATAAAAATAATGCTGCACGTATACGGCAAAAGGTTACTTAAAAATATTAAAGGATTTGTAACCGAAATCATAGAAATTTTGTAGAATTTCACTTTGACAAAGATTTACTTTTTAACAACGTTGCGCAGCCCTTAACATTTATTTTGTGGGCTTAAATCCTCTTAGCCTCTTAAATTCGCTTTTGTTCGAACTGAAATTCCCATATTTAAACCGATTGAAAAAAAACTCGTCAATAAAGTTTTCAAACGGCAGAGTAACACATCGCTTTAATCGACTTCGCAAGCATATTATTCGCCTATTTATATACTTCCGATATACGAAATGTAAATTTACATGGATCCGCGAGGCTCAGGCAGGACAGGCAACGGTGGAAAAATTTGGGAGAAGACTACACCAAACACTGGTGTCAGAAGGCTTAAAGAAGAAGAAGAAGAAGAGAATATGAAAATATTATAATATACATTGTAACTCAGCGTGCGGATTTCAGTAAATGTGTTGATAGATTTATGGAACAAAAAACATAACGTTCATTTCCATGCATAGGATTCTCACGCGACCATCTACCGCGACTAAACCGCTTCGCTTGCAATGAAAAAACCTACACATTCTCCATTAGGTACTATTAAATATTATGAATATGTGCTTTTGAGCTATAATTTGACCGATGGCTGTTCGTAAATAGCCGTTGACGTCACGAAGTCGTCCACGTATGTGCAAAATTTAGGACGAAGTTCGAAAACATATCCGTGATAAAAGTACAGAAAAAAGTACAGGAGAAAAAAATTCAACTAAACAGCGCGCTGTTGTCTTTGTTTTTTTGTTTCTATCAAAAAAAAAATTGTGAACGCCCTTAGATAAACGGATGTCTTAATTTCTGATACAATTAACGACTGTTTAATCTAAAAAAGTTATAGATTTCCCGAATTACATTTCGTGTTTTTTTTCTCACTTTATTAAAAAAACTAACGTTTTTGAATCGGTTTAACAGACGCTCGTTCTATGTCCGAATGTCTCGGGATATGAAAAGAGAGGTCATACAGTGCTTGCAATTCTTCGAATTCGTCACTACCGTAGGAGGGGGTCATTTTATACGTAATTTTCTGTGATTTGCTCAGTTGTAATTAAACAAAAAAAAAATGATATCGTTACGATTAAAGTTGACAAAAATACGATTTTATGTTTCGTAGCAAATTTAAAAGTGGAGAAGGCGAACTAGAAGTATTCTGCTTGAATGCCGACCTACTGCACCAGAATTTATCTGCATGCCCGAGACTACCTAGTAATGTGCCCAGAATTGTAGCGTCTCCTCTTCCACCAACTCCTAGCGCATCGCCGCCGCCGACGCCACCGCGTAATCGAGTTAATACGTCACCGTCTGGACTGATGCCGCAACCACAACGGATATTGGCGAATTCGCGAAGAATGAGCCGCAGTGAAAACGATTTGCATAGATTTTTCCTGCAGCGTTCGCTTAACGGCGGAACACCGGTTACATCGCAGGATTTACTGCTGCTATCGAACGAAAATATCACCATGCAAAAGGTAACAACTCTCGTCTGAAAAAATATCGCCGAATTCCGAATTAGGTGGTGAAATTCATTAAAGAAAAAATTACGAAATACAAAAAGATAACTAGGACAGTGTTCACTTAACCTCATGACACCAACTCGGCAACGCTTCGCCACAGCGACTTTCCTTCCTCACACTATATAACACCCGCTGATTTTATCAGTGTATCAATAAACCCTCGTGAGACAAATACGAGCCTACACTTAGAAATCCGTTCACCGCAAATACACAAAAAGGAACTTAAAGTGAGACCCAAGTAGGTGGGCGCTCTTTACTTCATATTCCCGGGTAAAACACATGAGGTACAAAAAAACTATAATAAAAAACAACCAATCGTTTTCATCGATGACGAAATACGAAATGTGACAATATTCATGAATTTATTAAAAATCTCACTTTTTGCAAAGTGGCTCCTCTATAACTAGTAGAGATATTACTACACGAATTAAAAAATAATGTAATAATGAAAATCGAATTACAACAGGAAAAGTCTCTATTAGCTAACGCTGTATTTTTTAAGTTTTGCAAAAGGCCTTCTGCGACAGTTTTAAGCGGAATTTTAATCAAAACGAGGTTACATTTAGGAAAAGCTATTAATTTCTCCACTCGTAGATGACGTACCTTGATTCGTTTACAACAATCGTATAATATTTGTTACTTTACTTAGCTTCCCCGGTAACGTCAACGAGCGAAAATGAAAGTAAGAAAGGATTCTTTTTTTCAATGTTTTAAGCGGAATTTTAATCAAAACGAGGTTACATTTAGGAAAAGCTATTAATTTCTCCACTCGTAGATGACGTACCTTGATTCGTTTACAACAATCGTATAATATTTGTTACTTTACTTAGCTTCCCTGGTAACGTCAACAAGCGAAAATGAAAGTAAGAAAGGATTCTTTTTTTCAATGTTTGCGCAATTTAAGTTGATCTCTAGGAGGAATTTACATAAAATTCTACTAAACACGTAAAAATAATTTGAAATAATCGATATCTGAAAATGGCATTGCAGGTCAAAAAGTTTTCTTTAAAACTTTTCTTTTTCAAGTAGCCATCTCTCGCCAATCATATTGCCAGCTTCCTTATTAATCTTATTCGTACGATCTTATTTGAAAAGTGGAACGAATGACGAAATTAGTATACTTTATTCAGCCATGAACAATATTGCACTGCCAAAATAACAACGGTTGAAAATAAGATCAAAACCCCGAAGTTTTGAAAATATTAAAAATATTATATGAAAAAAAGCTCTACAAGTAAAAAGTTATCCCACCATATGCACATACATATATACATATGTATAAACAACGGGAATATACGTAGAACGCAACATTTTAGACTAACTGCAAATGTTAAATTAATCATTACATATCGAGTGTATGTATTTACACCAGCAGGTGCGTTGATATTCGCAGTGGCCCACTTTTTTTTTTTTTTTGATTTTTCTTAGTACTTACTTTTAAAATTATTCACAAGTTTCAAGCAAGGTACGCTTAGAAATTCATACCGCTAAGTTTTCATTTTCATATATTATTTCCATCGCCATTATTGCGATCTATGACAGATAAATTCGTTAATAAAATCTATTTTCTTTTTTCGTCTTTTTTCTTGCCAATTCAAGTAGCTCGTTAAACTTTACTGCTTATAATATCAATAACTTCAGAAAAAGAAAAAGGAACTTAAACTAATTCTTTTTTGCGACGGTGTACAATTTATACTTAGGATGATGCTACGAGTTTTGAACGTTTTGATTTTCAATACTGCCATATTTAATGAAATATTTATTTCTAACTAAATTATTTTAATAGATGCCGAGCTTACTACTGGCAAATATCGGTTTTCTTATTTCGACACCCGGCTGCAGCGAACCGGAATCGTTACACGAGGCGCATATTCCGGAAAATAACCCAGCGAATATGCTGAAAACGGAAAAAGTTGAATACGAAATAATAGACGAAGAACAGACGGAAAATACCGTGAACTGCAGCGGAGGATTTGCGTCGCTTATTCAGAAATCGCAGTCGTATCATCACATCACGTTGGACGCTAGGCAGTCCGGGGAATACGAAGAAATTCTGCAGCCCAGCACATTCGACAAAGAATACAAAGAAATCATTGATAAGCCGCCGCCCTTACCGCCACGAAAATCGCAACAGGCCAAGTAATAAATTTGGAATATCTGTTTTATTTAGTAAACGCGAACGAAACAAACCGTGATTTATCCATCCACAACAAAATACTTTAATTTATCACGAACTATTCACAGTGTCGTGATTATAAATACTGAATCAGTTGACATTATAATGTTTCGCAAACTTAAAATAGTGCGACAAGATTAAACCCCTTCGTCAGTAACCACTTTTTACTGGTGGCTCAAAGAGTAAAAAAGTAAACCAAGTATTTCAGTTATTTTTTATTACCTTCTTTCTAAATATGTTAAAAATCTGCTCTTTTCCTGAATTCCAATGTGTTTACTTCTTAATGTTTAAATATAAATCAATCGCTGTCGCATATTATTTTACGAACGAAAAAAAAAAAAAAAAGAAAAAACCAAAATTTGTTTCCGATTAAAAAATAGAGAGAAAAATACGACAAAAAAAAAATCACGAACATTGATAATTAATAGCCCAGGAGATATTGTTATATGAAATCAGAATGACATTGCAGTTCGAAAGAACTATTAATTAACGAGTTTATTAATACTCCTTTACACAACGTAGCATCATTTAGTTAGTTAAATATAAAATTGCCATCCGGAGTTTTGTGCCGTATGGTGATATACATATTTAAATTTAACCGAATTCTCAAACGTGATTTTTCTAGTCACATTCATGATATTGGATATTGACTTTGATCAGTAGGTTCGTTCGCAGTATATTTTGCATTTTACAATATTGGAAGTTTATAGAAAACCGTTAAAAAACCAAACACTATCATACAGTAAATAGTCTTTAAATAGTCTTTGATCTACTAGTACATGATCTTTTTATAAATTTTTACCGTTAAATAAAATTAGCAGCCCCACCCTCCTACGGTAGAGAAGCCACAGTAATATAAAATATACACAAATATAGTATACATAATTAGGAATTAGGTTAAATTTAACAATTAATTTAATTAGTAAAAAAATATGGAACATTATACTGGTGTTAAAGGGTTCGTTACAAGTACCGCACCGCATTGTTGATGAAAATGTTAAAATATTTTTAACTCTTCCGGCTTATAAGTTAAAATCATACCAATGTTCTCAACATTTCGATGGTCGTAAATACGTAACTGCGACGATAGATTTAAACATTTTCGTAATAGTTTCAAGAAATAGTCTAAGTGTTACACAGCTCAAATCCTAGTTCAGTAATTCTTAATTTTACTCTATTATTAGGTCGTCAATGATGAATATGGTTTAGTCGGTTTACACTTTTTATATACACACAACAGTGCGAAGGCTTTAAAAAATACAAATTAAAAATATTTTCATTATAGATATATATATATATATATATATGAACACATACAGAAGTATCCATTTTGTAAAACTTATCATCCCAACAATGAAAATAATCGCAGCGGACAGAGTTTCAACTATTAAAAATTTATCTCGATATGCGTTTCTATTAATTTTTATAATTATATAAAATGCGCATAATCCACTCAATTACTATAACGAAATCTGCATCGCTAGATGAAAAAAAAAGAAACAGAAAAAAGAAAACTTTCTAAAAACTAAAAAAATACCTAGATGATTTCGAATCGACGTAATTCGTGTTTGGTTTTCTTCCACATGCCACAGTGATATGCAAATAAAGTGTTCAGGTGTAACACTACTGAGGATCACCTCCAACATTTTATGAAAAAAGTAACAGGCTATTTTGAACTTTTCATTACGAACGTCACGAAAAAGTGAGTAATGTTTCAAAATTAACCCGCACAAGCCAATGAATGACATTGGCGTCGCACCGTTAAACTAGATTACTTCTACCGAAATGGTACTGAACGATAAAATAAGGTAGTAAAAGTTTTCCGCAATTTTTATCTGCATAGCTTAAACGAAGCTGCAGATGGAAGTCAGAAATATAACTCGGTAAACTTATTGAGCATTTATAACGTTATCATTTTCGTACCAACAAAATCTTCGAGGTTACTTCTTTCCATTTAGCTACGTCATTTTCAAGCCTATTCGAAGAATGCAAAATCAAAACAAATTATCTATAATAAAAACGTTTGCGGAAGTTCAAACAGACATTTCGCAGCGCTATATTTCATTTTAAATTTAACTTCGTTTTTCTCTTAAATACAGATCGAGCTCGTTAAGTCGAATAAACACGGACGTTAATAACAGGACCGGCTGTAAACTAGACGAAGAAAGCGAATCGTATTATTTGCCGATGGCTCCAGTTGAACCGACCGAACAGAAATATGTAATTATGGCGAATTTGAAAGATAAAGTTTTCGTGACAAAACCAGTGCCGATTTAAAAAGTATTCTACCCTAAGCTGGACATAAGATAGAGCAACGCTGTAACAAACGAAGTTGATTTTTCACACATCTTCAGCGATCTCATTCTTAATTTTCTGTTAAATCTATCGCTATTAAAGACACTAAAAGAGTAAAGAAAAATCATTGTATTATTTTATTATATAATGTCGCCTTTATATTATATGTACATATATATGTATACTTTTCTATGTTGTCAATCGTTAAGTTATTATTGTTTTACAATTACTTATTAAAAATTATTATATATGCGATTAATTTTTATTTCATTACACCACCTTACAAATGTTAACGATTAAAATGAAAAGTTTTTGATGCAATGCTGCCTAAATCGAAAACATCAAATCTATACAAATTTCATAATAAAGGGAGTTCTCCGGCTTATGAATAATAATTTTTAATGTTTATATGTTTCTTTTTTTTAAGTGGTTCACGTATTATGACCAAGGAGCGTATCAGTATTACGTCGACTGTATACATGTTTGTAATGAAATTATATGTACGCTACATACACCTAAACATAACTTGTAAAATACTTTGTGTTTTATTTTTTTTCAACTCATTTCGCGCTGATATTAAATTCCGCAGTAGCCAAATATTATCGAATTTCTTTGCTAGAGAAACAGCATACGATATGCTGCAGCTGAGACGGGCCCTCCAGATCAATTTTTACTAATACTGCGTGTTACAGTGCGGCACATTTTTTTATTATCAGCACAATTCGGCACAAAACTATTGCTACCTACGGGCATAATCACTTTTTCAAAAATCTTAAATTTTGGAGCACTGTCGTCAAGTTAGCCAATTTGTACTAATACTAGTGCGGCAAAAAAAAATTGTATTATCAGCACAATTTGGCACAAAATGAACACAATTTGTTTAGTTAAATTTGGTTTTGAAATTCCGTCATGGGGAGAGAGGGCTAACTTAACGCCGCTTCCGCAGTTCTGCTAACATGTATAATAAACGAACAGAGCATTGTTCACCAGATAAGAATTTATATACGGGTATTTAATTTAATAGTTTTTGTTTAACTCAGTATTAACAAGTTACCTTACTTATAATGTGGCATGCATGAAATGTTGCCGTTTGATGTACGGCGGACTGGAGACACTCATTTTTTCCGTGTGTTGGTGTACGCATTTAGTTCATTTCGTTCGAATTTGATCTAGAATCGAGGCCACTAAATTTTACAATAATTTTACCCTATAAGTAGTTTAAGAAAACGTGAAAAAAAGTAATTCAGTCATTTCTAAAAGTTAACACAATATGGAGAACAATGTCAAATGAGATGCATCATCTTATAACTTTTCCGTGTATAATCCCTGGTTACGAAAACGAAATTTTGTCTAAGGCTTACATATATATATGCTATTACCGAGCTTTATGTCTTATGGCTGGAGGACAACTTGAAAATCTTCGCGACACATCATACTGATGACGTCATCGTGGAACTTAATGCATCCCCACTTCACCGCGCTCGGTACGATATTCAAGCTACTACATCAGAAATCGTTTTTTTTTTCATTTGACGTTTCCATGACAAACTACCCTCCGATATTCAATATTTTATGAGCGCGAGTTCGTTCGTTACGGTTCCTTGAGTTTACTCGTTCGTGTTGCCTATTACCATTATTCGATAGTGTTAATTAATTACAATGGCTTCGAAATCTGCGACAAACGTAAACGCGAATCCCGTAAGCATAAGTGAGATGACGAATTATTATTACACGACAACAAGAGTTTATCCAGTTTCTTCGCGATACGTCATTCAGTTCACATACTAAAAAAATTGTGAAAAATTCGAAGCATTTGTACGATTGCGCCGGTGAGCAAAGCTGAACGTACAAAGGAGTATCGTGAATCGAAAACGCAGTTCCCGGCAAGTACAGCTAAGCGTGAATCACGCAAATGACAAGCGGAAGGGAACAATCAACGAACGCACGACGCTCGTCTGAAACAAAAACTTAAAAT
This sequence comes from Icerya purchasi, assembly GCA_039619475.1. NCBI lineage: Eukaryota > Metazoa > Arthropoda > Insecta > Hemiptera > Monophlebidae > Icerya > Icerya purchasi. The sequence goes on from CM077116.1 coordinate 233,741,923, forward strand.
TAAGCAACGTAAAAGCCGCAACCGACGAAATTTCCATCGTATTTTCATTTATGCTGCTGCTGCAAAATTCAATTTTCTCACTCATCTTGACTTGTTGGCATTTTAATTTCAGCCAGTAACTATGATCGTTGCTTTTACATTTTATTGAGCACAGTTTTTCGCTATCAACACCAATAATGATATCTTAAGTTGTGCCTACATGTCGGAGGTGTACAATGTTTTTTCGCTAAAGATTAATTTCAACAGAAGGAGAATAATAAATTATTTCCTTATTCAGTTTCACACTCGCCTTGTATTTTTTCACTTCGAAGTACATCAAAATACCTCCACACATCCGAATTCCAATACATTTTTCATTTCTTAGTTTCACATTAAAACTTTCGGTTTTATTAAATTTCAATTTGCACCTTGCTCTTATTTTTATTTAATCTAATACAATCTCTGTATCTATTTGTTAGTTTTTGAAATTAAGATTTTCCTCTATGTCCCTTTGTTCGAACCTCACTATTTTCAGTTCTTTAATTTTTTTTTTTCTTTCAGTTTTCATCTTACACAAGGACAGCAAATATCCCGTTTTATTCTCCCTGCCTCCAATGTATCCTACATATTCTTTATTTATTTTAATATTTATATTTTTCTTTCAGCATATTTTTTTTTTATTAAATGTAAATCTCAATCATTATTTTACAATTAATAACGTAAATGGATATTTCCCTACTCATATGGATACTCGATAACTTTTTTATATCTTATCTGTATAAATATCAAACTAAATTTCATGTTTTAATTCGTACATTCATTTATCTTCATTATATGGTCATTAACGCTGCCATTCTCAACTTCGCATATCGTTATTGTTTTTCTAATTTTCTATATTCAAAAATATAGCTTGTTGCTCAAAAATCTATTATACTTTAATTGACAGTTTCACTGGTCGCTTTTTGTAATGAAATGTTGCAGTTCTTACCGATCAACAGACAATGTTATTCATCACTTTTTTATTTTTTCGGTTATATCTATAATTTAACAACAGCAAATCAATTTGTTAATTCCTTTCACGTTCTTTAAACATATTTATTTTATTGTAATTAATAAATATAAACGCTTTTTAAAAATTTACAAATTAATACAACTATTTGAAACGATCCAGTTTAAAAAGAAAAAAAGAACTACAAAACAAAAATAGACAGAGGTTATTTCTTGAAGAAGATCGTTAATTTTTAGAGTGTAAAATATGGTATAGTAACTTACTAGATTTTTGCTAGGTGTACCAATAAATTTATTTTATTTAGTTTCTTTTTATTTTACATCACCTTTTTAACAAACATTTATGAATAAACAATAAGAGAAATAGCAAACTGACGATAACAACTATAGGGAAATGTTTCTTATAAACTTTAAATCTATGAACGTGTTACTCATGGTGCTCGGATAGTTAGTCAACGTCACGTTCAAATTGAAATATTGTGTAATGAACTTGAAAGCATTATTGTTAATTCAAGCATCAATATTGCAATGCAATCATCGGTATTTCTGTTTCCGCTATCGTATGACTGATTAGTTTAGTTTTCTTTGAGTATTTCATGATAATTGCAAACAGAACCTAATTTGAATCTTGATTATCCATTCAAAATCATATCAACTAAACACTTATCTTCTGATGTTGCTTTTTATCAATCTTTTTATTGGATAAATATCCATTTTTACTACAGTTAGTTATACGTTTTAAATATCTACAAACCACTACTCCATTCGCTTTTATTTTGATATGTAAGCTTATTTCTCCAATAAACCATTACTTATAAGCAATTTCTAGTTGTAATTTGAAAATTATAAGTGGACTCCGTCAGTTTCTACCGCGCTATTTTGTAAAGTCTGGGTTCAAGATGTTACTGATTGACTATTCTTACAATATTCTATTATTAAATTTTTAGACCAACTTTATTCTTCAAACGTACTTGCATACCTATTATCACAATAAACTACGATTGCTATGATACTGGTTTTATAATATCTCTTATTTTCAAAACACTTCTTATTGGTTCTCAATTTTCAATTATTATATTAATCTCAGCTTCTGTAAACTTTTCCCCATTGCCGAATTTAGTCAGTATTTAAGAGCAGGTTACATCGCTTCATCTCATAAACAAACTAACTTGAAATAACCTAAATATTTGATTTAGAAATTTTAAAAACCGTAGAAGCCAGTAATTAATTTTTTGCATTTAAATAAAATTGCTATATGTTTTATCACCCTTTTCTGATGTTTACTCAGCCTGAAATAATTAGGTACCAAAGAAATCTGTGAAAGTAAAGGCGGCCGAGAAAAAGGAACTGACCCCAGTATTCATTTTAGATCCATTAGGCTTAGTACATTGTGAAGCTTAATTTTACAATCCCCAACGCCCTGTCAAGGATATGGGACTTGCTGTACTTTTATATTTTGTAATAGCGATAAATTAAATTTTCATTATAACAGTATAAAAATGTTTAGTCTTTTTTAACTTCATACTCTCAATATATCTAAAACAAGATATCAATTTTGTGACATGTAAATGTTATACTATCCAAGGTACACCACATTATATGTCAGTCAATCAATGTCTAAAATTAACAGTAACTGATATTAAACACTTAACTGCAAAGTTTCGTTTATAATATTTATAACAAAATTTTGTAAAAAACAAAGTAATCAAATATAGCATTAAAAAAAAAAAATTTAAGATAAGTATTAAACAAAATTGGGCAGAATATTACTATATTCAAGAAACAGTATTAAATATTAATAGACTTTCTTCTACATGAATTCTTTGAAAAACTAATATAAATGTTATGTACTGGTATAAATTTTCATTTCACTAATTAGAATTAATCACATTAATGAAATAAAAATAAAAACCAAAAGTTTATATATGCAAAATTTAAAAATGATTACTTTTATATCAGAATTTGATAATATATTCTCCATTTTAATATTCGTTTTTCAGCAAAATACTTAGCATTTTTTATCAGCTGTTCTAAAAAGCATTTGTTCAAATGCCCGCATTTAAAGGAATGCCGCCAAAAGTTATTCATAATTATATCGATATAGGTATTGAAATTAAGGGAGTGTATAAATACACGGTAGTCGTGTAAATAATAAATCAGCTAAAATCACAGAAATTTTCGGTTCGAATTATTACAAATGAGGAACTGATTCAAAATTTAAATCTCTTTATTAACTTTTACAATAATCAAAGAATTCACATAGAATAAAAAAATACTTTAAAACAAAATCAATAATTGTGTAATAGTTTTACATACTTTCGACCAAATTATTAATATTTCTTGATATCGTAAAAGAACACATTGAAAAGTAAAATACAAACACGAAATTTCAAACTTTCACAGTATTCTTCCATATCAATTCGCACTAGCTATATCTTCTAGTCAAATATTTATTATTTATTATTCAAACTAAAAATATTTTAAGATAATTTTTAGAAATTTACTTAATAAAAAAAAAGATATTAAAAAGAAACAAATTTAAAAAAAAAACACTAATAATAAAGACTATTTTTGTAAAAATGAATTATGAAAGCGAAATAAAACGAACTACCTTAAAAATTTATACATAAAAAAAAAAAAAAAAAAGATCCGAACGGAATGTAAAAAAGTATAAAAAACGAAACTAAAAACAAAATTTACTCAAATCGACGGTATTAGTAATAACTGTGGTAACACATTAATACTTAAAATTAAAACTGGTTGAAGTAATCAATAAGACATGAGCGAGGTAAAAGATTAATGTAAAATAAAACAATACCGGAAACAAGTGAAAGCGGTAGATAGTATAGCATTATGGGAAAAGATAAAATATAGAGATTCACTAAATTATCGGCGAATTGATATTTAGCACAATTCGATGCTTACCCCATTGTTGGTCAGTTGAACGATACAACCGATAATTATTGTAAACGGTGTTTATTTATTTGTTACAATAAAAACTACATAAGTATATATAACAAATATTATATATATATTGTAATAAAATTATCCGAAACTGTATAATAACAATAAAAACAATACTATTTTTCATTTAACATATTTCTCGGAAAGCTAATAACTGTTGTATCTAATCCTTCGATTCATCCTACTCGTTAATTGCATTTTATTACCTTAATACTTTTGAGAGGAATTTGAAAACATTCAGTAGCATAAACACTTCAGACCGATTGATAATGCCCATTTGCTAACACATTATAATCAACTTCTTCTATATGAATACGTTTTTCTTCCAGTTTTGTTGTTTTTCTTCACTAACTCTTTGACAATTTCTTCTTCTAATTTTACTTTTTCTTCTGCAAATTTAATTGAATTTTCTTCCTCTAAATCACTTACATCTTCTTCTACTACTTCAATTAAATTCTCCTCTTCTTTCTTAATTTCACTTTCCTCTATTAAGGTAATAATGTTATCTTCTTCCCAGTTACTAAGACTTTTTTCTGTCAATTCGTCATAATTTTTTTGCGATAATTCATCTAAATTTTCTTCAACTAAATTATTGAAACTTCCTTCAGGCAATGTACCAAAACCATTATATGTTAATTCCTGTCTTAAAGATATTTTATCACTTACTTGCTCAAAAAAGTTCATAGCTTTTTTAAATGAAGAAGAACCATATTCAGATAAATCTTCAGAAATCTTGGTAAAGAGATCCATTGCTTTTCTAAATTTCTGCTGTTTTGTAAGAACTATGTTTTTTTCAGCAATTTCTTTACTATATCTAAATCGCATAAAATTCTGTACTTCAGTGTACGCTTGTCCCTTCAGCCTTTTTCGTTTTGCTGCACGAATGAATCTGATTTCATCAACATCATGACTGTGTGTTTCATTTTTACCACATAACATTAATTTTTGTCCATCAACTGAGAGTTTAAATTGTAAATACATCGGGCAATTTTCCTTTATTGTACTTGAAACAGAATAACATACTTGATAAATACAAATTATAAAAATGATAACCTAAACTAATGGCATTTGCGAGAAAAATTAAAAATGGTTACAAATTTATCTCACCTTGATCGCCTCCGGTTGTTCCCAGAATGACGGTATTTATTTCCTCCTTTAATGCATGTATATTTTATATAATAATATTTCAACTCCTTGTTACATTTGGCATACATTTTGGGAATACTTCCTTTAATTTTTTCGATTGATTTTGAATCTCTAATAGTTACAGAAACTTTGTTCTGTTTTTCGTAATTTCTTATGAAATTTTGTACCTCTCTCAAACTACTAAAAGCTGGCTCCATCGTAATAAATTTAAAATATCACTCACAACAAAAATTAAAATAAAAATACACTCTAACTAGACGAGAATACAGATACGGAAAATAAAACGCAAGTGGCATTTTATTGAACTATACACTTCCGTGGTTTTAACTAGTTCAATATTCATACGACTGCCGTGTATTTATGTATTCCCTAAAATTAACAATAATTTGTGCAATTTAGAAGAAAACGATGGGAGAAATAAATAATACAATGACATTGTTTTAAACTAAATAAATAATGATAAAAAAAAAACAAAAATCTTTAAAAAATGCATCCTTTCGAATAAAATTTAACGAATGAGTAAGAACTTTAAAAAAGTAAATTTGAAAAAAATTTATTAAATCCTTATTGGATCCAATTTTTTCATGAGAAAAGGTTTAATACAAATCCGTTAATAATGTTTAGTGTTATATTATTTTTTAATAGTCACTAATAATTTTAAAAATAATAAAAAATGAAATGATCGCACGAACATTTAAAAGTTATTTATTATATTTGAGAAATTCCGAATGATCAGCTTGGAACATTTAGCATTAAAAATATATTTTTTTATTTGAATACTTTTCCTTTTATTGTATGAATGTCGATCGATTAGATCGTAATATCTATTTTTAATGTGAAAAATTATATTCGAGATTGTAGTTGGCCGCTGCTGCTATTTTAGTTATTTAGATTAGTGTAGTGATTGTAGGGTTTGTGTTAAAGTTTTCTTTTTTTAATACTTCGTTATTAAATAAAATAGAACATTATTTAATTCAATAGTTTGATATTTAATCATTTGAAATTATGGATCCCGAATCATTTTTAGAAATCGCAAATCAAGTTACAAAACTAAAAATGTATCCTTATTTTGATATAGCTCATAGTGTGTTGTGTGCCCTACATGTTAGAGAAGATCTGGGTCCAGGTAATATATATATATATAAATATATTTATTATTTATTTTTTTCGTCAATTTATCTCATATGTGTTCTAAGTAATTAGAGACGTTCATTCGTAAAATTAAAAACAGTTAAAAATTTGAAATATTTAATAGGAACAAAATACTCGTGAATTCGACAGTTTCTAATAATTCTCATGGAATTTACGAACTGTGAGCTCTGAAGAATTATTTTTTTGTTAACTGAAAACTAATTCACGTATTGTAAATTATCTATAAACATTTTTTTATAATTTATTTTAAACTTCCGAATGATAGTTTCTTATTCTATAAAATACGACCTTGCTTGTACATGCCCATCGTTTATTTTCGTTAAACAGTATGAAACTAATAATACTAATTATCGAAATTAAACGCTTACTACTTTTTAGTTCTACAGTAATTTGAAAATTATTCAGCATCCACGGACTAATAGATTTGTAATGGGTTATGAATTGTATTATATTTATAGTTATCATTCTTTATAACTATGTTGTTCAAGGTATTACTTCCCACAATGTAACAATTCGATATGTATTGAATTTACATTTGAACTCATTTCAATTCAACGCAAAGTGCACAATTTTTATTTAAATTATAATTGGAAATTTAATAGGTTAAAGTAGAAAACTGAACCGTTTCTAAATGTTAGCGTACGTAGAAAAAAAAAAGTCCGATTATTGTTCGATACTTTGAAGTTGTTGTAACAATCCTGTAAATTCTGCAAGTCCTGTTTTTATCAAAAAGATGCTATTTTTTCAGTCTTGCGAACTTGAAAATTCAATTTTTTTTAATTTGAATTTTTTAAAGGGACTATCAAAAAACAGCATTTTTTTTCCAAACGCAAGTACGGCAGCCTGAATTAACCAGTATATCTGCACTATAATATACTTTGAATGTGCAAACTAGTTCATTATTGTGTAGTGTTGATATATTAAGTAATAAAAGTGGATGATTACTACAACGGAACCGGAAACCGGAATAAACCATCAGTAAACATTGATAAGTACTTTTCTCGTTTTTTACAATATTTAGACAATATAAAAATTCTGCGAATGCAGTCTTGTAGTACAAATATTCTATACTAAGGTTAAAATTTCGAAAAAGCAGTGAAATTTGTCTTGGATGATTATCGTTTTTTCAAAATAATAAGTTTGGATTGTTGGATTTTAATTGTTTTGATAAGGTATGTGGTGTTTTGTTATTTCATCAATTTTTCCGCCGAATATATCCATATACTCAACTGTTTCTTATTCATAATTTATAAACTGATCAGTCACTTTGATTTACGTCTTTGATGAATGACTCCAATGAAATCGTATTTTAATTTTACCAGCTTCGTCAGTCTGACATTTTTATTTCTGATTTCATTTTCATTTGAACATTATATACGAGGGTAACTCCTCTTCTCAACCGGGAAAACTGAAAATTTTTCAGATACTGTGAAAAACTCGGGAAAAAACTAAGAATAGCCTAAAGCTATTTTTAGTAAAAAAAAATATTTTGAAGCATAAAAATAAAGCATTTTTTAATATATTTCGGTCGATAATAAATTATGAAGCCCTTTTTTATTGGTTTCATGATTAATATGTATCTGCAAACAACGATTTGTTCAAGTTTTTATCAGAGTTCTAAAGTGATTCGCCACCATTTTAATTTTCGTATCGAGATCGTATCTATTAAAAAATATTGATGCTAGATTTTTCTTTTTTTTTGATTACATTCATATCCAAAAAATGTATAAAGATTGGATTGGGCGCTATAAATTTAATAAAGGAATATATAGTTTTATTGAAACAACTAAAATTTGGAGAAAACTGGCATAAGAACTATTTGAAAAGTTTTTTAAAAATGTTGTGCCCCAGGTTGTGTCGTGCTTATCTCTTGCTGTGGTGTTTAATGAAGAAACACTAGAAGCCCCGATTGGTTTAACTGTTACCGAATTGGTAAATGGCAATATTTTTTGGGCGGAAAGACCGCTATCGTAAAATGTGAATGGCCAGAAATATCGAACTTCGAAGTCATCAAAAATGAATTGCAGAAATTTGGTAGCAGTGGCGAATGACTTGATTGATTCTTCGTGAAAATAATGGAAGAATACATTAAGTTTTCAAAGTGTACTGTTGCACTACTGTTGCATTCGTTCATATCGTATGTTCATTATTTTATGGTAACGCTGGTGGTCAACACAGTTTCTCTTTCAACCGTGGGAACCTAAATGAAAATTCTCTAGTATCGCAACGACACATCATGGATCATATGAAACGAACATTAGTTCGAAAAAACTATTTTTCATAAAGCCAATGATCAGCTGTTTCTACTTCCGACACAAAAAAAAAAAAAAATTAAATGCGTAAATTTAAACAACAGTTGATGGATAAAGATTTGCAACATTGAGAAAATAAGCGAAGTACTAAAAGTGTTAGAATTTGCGATAAAACGAATTTTGTATGAAAACGAAGAAAAACTGGATTTGATTGACAACAATATATGAGATATCTGCATTTAAAGTTGAATAAATCATCTTAATCCGCTTTTATGTTATTTTCGAATTAAAACTTGTAGAATCCCTTTTATCCATTCCAAAAAAATTAACTTTTCGTTTTTGTACTTATCTTATTTTTATCTTAATCTGTATTTTTGTTTTCATTCATTATTTTTTTCTATTAGTTTTCAAAAGTTATGGACTTTTGCATTTAAAATTTTCGCCGTTTTGTCTTCAATATAGAGGGCGATAATATCCTGTTCTTTTGAAAATAATAAAGCCAAAAAGTTTATATTCCTGCAAAAATTCTGCTTTTATTTTTAGTTTTGTTAGACACATTGTACGTGAATTTTAACATCCATTATTATTAATACCATTTTACCGAATTTCTAACACTAATTTCGTTAGGTAACATTAAGTACGAACATACATAAAGAAAACAATTATACGTTATAATTAGGACAAGGGGTTATTGTTAACATTTTGTAACAGTGCTTTTAAGCATAATTTTTTACTGTAAGATTACATTAGTGAATAGTTACAGCAACAAAACGGCCTAAAATACATTTTTACGCAAACAAATTTAATGTGCTTTTCTAACTGTATTTAAAAACGAATACTAGAATAATTGCTGTAAAGACCGAATTATTAGAAAATACGAAACTAGCAGAGAAAGCGTAAAATTATAAAAATATAAAAGTGAATAAGAAGTAAATTTGTATTTTTCTGCCGAATAAAAAGTACTTTGAATTATCAGTTTTTTGCATATACTGATTTTGGATGCATAAATAAATATTTAACCGAAAATAAAAAGCACATTGTGGATTTCATATTTTGATAAACCAAACAAGCCAGCCACCAAAATTTCGTCTTATAGACCTATTAGTCTCTTGTGTTCAGTGTCAAAAATCTTAAAAACCCTTCGAAGGGCGCAGACAACACTACAAGAAGCAAAAATAATTCCAACCCTTCAATTTGGATTTAGGAAGCGACATTCCACCATTCATTAATGTCATCGGTCGTTGACGCTTTTACTTCTTGTTTTCAATCTGGTCTTGTTGAGTTGTTGCATTTCTTGGCGTAAGTGAGGCCTTCGATAAGGTCGGGCATTCGGGACTATTATACAAGCTTCGGAAATTACTACCAGAAAATTTATATGCACTTTTACCATCATACCTTGAAGACAAAATATTTCGGGTACGTTACAAGTTTGAACTCTAAGAATGGTGTCCAATACGAGCTTCTGTACCACAGGGTAGCGTGTTCGGGACAGTTCTGCACTCCACCTATATTGCGGATATTCCAAACAGAGCCTGCTCATCAATTCTTACATATGCGGGTGACACTCTACTTATTTCTGCAGATCATAGACCTGAAATTGCTGCTCAGCTGGTGCAACAACACCTTAACTTACTAGGAAGATGGTGCACCAAGTGGAAAATAAAAATAAATCAGCCAGTATAACATTTTCTCTACGAAAAGGACATTGCCCATCAATTTCCTACGAACTAGAACCAATTATGTAGTTGAATTCAATGAAATACCTAGGTATAATATTGGACATTAAGCTTCCGTGGCTCCTTCACATTATGCACTTACGTAAAAACTTAGACACATGTTTCAGGAAATTGTATTACATATTAGGAAGAAAATCCAGCTTATCTCCGGAAAATAAAGTCCTAGTGTATAATACGATCTTGACTTCAAAGTAGAATTATAGTATCGAGCTATGGGATTTCCTGCAAATACCAATCGCAAATGTATTCAACAGTTCCAGTGGAGGGAATTGAGGATAATATGCAATGCTCCATACTAACTCAGTAACGAAATAATTCACCATGATTTGAATGTTAAAACAGTCGCAGAAATATACCATCAGAAATACAATAACTTTCACCAGGCACTATAATTTCATGAAAATACACTAGTCCGAAAGTTGTACACGATGACTCTGCCAGGAAGACTACGCAGAAAGCTAAAAAGGAGAATGTGCCGTGACGTATTGAGGAACTAGCAACCAGAGTAACTTCAAATAACTGCATACGCAGTTGATCGCTCAAAAGAGCGACTTTTGACCACAATTGAGTCATGCTAAAAATCTTCAGCTCATGTGCTAATTGTAAATTATATTACAGGTACACATTTAAAAAAAAGAAAAATTACAAGTATTCTTCTATTTTGACGCATATGTAATATTGTAATTTTATAAGATATATAATACGTGCAAGAATAGGAATATAACATATATTCATAATGGGTTTCATACGTGTTAAAATTTGTATATTTTTTTACCGGCTCGTTGAAAACATATTAAATTTAACATTCAAAAATCTACCAAACCACTGTAAGAAAATTTTAAATTGAGCTAATAATTTTTCAGAGCGGTTAATTTTTTATTAATACATTGTTTATTATTTATAAGGTGGTCAGCAGTTTTCACGGAAACATCCATTATCGTGCTGGTTATCAACGATGTTAGTTTGCTTCGCCGGTGGAATGTTATGTAATGGTTTACTGGGTGAACCTATAATTTCTCCGCTGAAAAATAACCAACAATTATTGATTGCTACTGTAGCTTGGTATACATTAAATTTCACTTAGTTTTAATCGTGCGACAAAGCAGCATGTGAATCGGTTTATAAATCTACTATAAAAACTGCTTATTTTTATATTTATTGTAAAATCGTTATTCATTTCATACTTCAAAATTAAAAGTATGTACCTGTGATGATTAAAATATTTTGCATAATGCATGAATTATACAAAGTACATACGCTTGCGTAACTCGATCGACATAATGCCGGATTTTATATGTTAAAATCATTTATGAAGAGTAAAACGAAAAATTGTCTTACCGATTTTTTATAGGTATGTTGTTTTTTATACACCATTTGATATTGGGTACAAAATAAGCAAGTTTTTACCAATTAAATTGGTATTTTCAGCGATGAAAGAGGTTTACAGGTAAATTATCACTGATAAAGAGAAAAAATAATCAGATATTAAAACAATTTGTATTGTTTGGCCTGTAGTATTCATGTCGATTAACACTTTTTTTTTGTTTTTTTGTTGTTTTTTTTAAGAAATATTTGCTTTGTTTGCGTCATTTGCATGTTTCGCTTTGAAATATATTTTTACTATATATTGTTTCTTCAAAAACACTTATAAAAGCCTAAAAATTACTATTATGCATTGCTTGTGCCATTTGCATAACGTTTTTAATGTAGTATAGTTACATAACAAATATTGACAATTTGGACTAATTTTTTTTAAGCAGTTTTGACTATGTATGAATCGGCAATCAAATTAGAAATTGACGTTAAACGGAATAAAGTTAGTTGTATCACGGTTTTCCAAAACAAAAAATTCATAAATGATAAAAATTATTATTTTTTTCCTCGTAATTTCGAGCTTGCATGGATATGATATTAATAAAATAATGAAATTTCGTTAAAAATGTGGTATATAAAACGTATACGGATTAAAACTATCAGTGTGAAATAGCTATGAATAATCCCAGCAAAGCATAATTCTCTATCGTCTCGAAACTACAGATTAGAAAATTAATAGCACTTGGATAAACTGTGTAATGTGAAAATATTAAATGGAAGATCGGGAAAAATTTTTGAATTCAAAAATTAAGATATACAGGCTAATAAAGAAGAATAGATTAGTGAATAAATTAGTGTAGATTGATACCTTTTCTACCTTTGTATATTTTAACATTATTATCTCTTAAAGGTGATTTTAATACTATAATAAAGACCTTGCATATATGCAATTATCCTCGGTTATGAAAAGTGTTTAAACTTGGTTTCTAAGAGGTGCCATAATCGTTTCGAAATTCGATTCCAAATGTGCATGGTCTGAAAGTCGTTATAATTAATATAATCACAACAAACTGCAAACTGAGATGAAAGCACACAATTCTGAGAAAATGAATTTAGGAAAATCATTATCATCGGGAAGTATTGATCATTCTTTTTTTTTTTTTTGTTTATAGGAGAAAAAATATCGTAAAATAAAAAAGATGATGAATATTATGTGTTGTAGATGAATAATGTATTGTAAATAAGTTTATTACATATAGCATGTAAACTACTATTTTTTATTAAAAATCGTTTACTATGCATTGTTTGGTTGTTTTTTTTGGGGGGGGGGGATTTAGCCTTAATCGAAAACATGGAAATCTTTCGAGAATCAAAGTATTTTCGCAATTGGATTAATATTAATTTTGTGCAAAAAGGGGGATTTAACATCCTGTAAATTATAATTTGACCTTGTGAACTTTGGTACAATTTTTCACATTTGTTTTTATTTTCGTTTATTTCGTACTCTAGGATAATTATAATTGTTCGATAATTTCAGAGTCATTTGTTAACAGATTATTTTCCCTTGCAACGTAACTTCGAAAATTGTCGCGGCTATTCATTAAATATATTAACTAAATTCCAAGCGCAATGTTGTATTACCATATTCGGAGTTTAAAAAAATAACGTAAATACATATATACGTACGTTGTTTACCTTAAATTTTCATTTAAACTGCGAAATGTTTAATCGACACATGATTTACAAAAAATACGAAAAAACGCGATCAATTATATATTTAAATAAAACTTTATTCGATATTAAAAATTATATCATTCAGTTCAGGAACAATAGGTCAAATTCCTCTGTGTTTAATAGAAAGTATTTTATTCTTAAATTTGTTGTTCTAATTTAAAGAATTTGTAATGTAAACTCTGTTTTTGTGAGAACGATTTTGTTCTGAAAATTATTACAATTATGTAATATGAAGTAATCACTGTACATAAAAGTTAATCTGACTAGTTGGAGTTAATAAAATAAATATTTATTTTTATTTTCCTTCCTGTCAATTAACGCAAATGAATACCATCAGTTTAAAAAATATGCAAATTGGTTTAAACTCTAAATATATTTGTAATATTCCGGCAGTATTACAAAGAGCTATTGCAAAACAATATAAGAAACAGAAGTAAAGTAAAAAAATGGAAAATTTTGCTGGTAATCAATTGGCGGAAAAAATAAAATAAATTTAAAAATATTTAAAAGCGCTTTCATTTAAGATATGCTTAAAACTTCATTAAAAAATGGATTGAACTAGAAATTACAATTTTTCAACAACAATATTATGAATGATTTGACCATAATGATGGAAAGAAAAGAAAGAAAATTAACCTGTACCTCGAAAACTAGAGCTGCTACAAAAAAAAGTTATGTATTTTTGAATTCAGCACATCAAATATATCCAAAATCAGTTTTGCGGCACCAAAAAAAAAAAAAAAAAAAAAAAAAGAAATTTGTTGCCCTGTGTTATATTGTATAGCGCAATCTACAATTCTACACTTATATGTACCAAATTTCCGTTTTCAATTTTATACATTAGTAGAAAAAACTAAAAAGTAGATACTTAAATTTTAACGATGGAGACGTAAAGAATGAATTAAATAAAAGCAAATAAGTACAATAAAAATAAAAAATGTCGAAAAATCATATTCCAGAACAGAATAACAATCGCAAACGGATTTATTACGGACCCAACTGCTAATAATTAATATCAGTCAATAATAATAAATATAAAATGTAAAATTACGAGTAACTTAAAATTACAGATAAATAGTATATATATATAATATATATAATTGTGTTTGTACATATATACGCTACTATTAACGTTACTTCTTTGCCTTTTTTATTTTTTTGATAATACAATAAAAATCAGTACATATTTTTGCTAGACAGTTAACAAAAAACGTCGTACTTCTTTAACTGTGATATAATGTAATTTTTAAGCCGAAACCAGCATAAAGCTTTGAATCACATTTTCCTTCGTTTTTTAAAACTTTGTGTTAATTTCTATTACGTCTGCACATGTATTCTCTACCACTCGGAACTGAATTTGTATTACGGTTCGAGGAAAGAGACCATCTTAAGTAGTTTAATTTAAATATTCCAAGGTTATACATACCTATTGAATGGATAATAAATTATCCACTACGCACGGAAAATAACTTTCATTTTAACTTCTTTTTTAACTTAGCCGCTTGTGTTTGTACCTTCCGAGTTTAATAATTAGCACGGAATTAATTTTTTTGACTACTGCTTTAAAAATGTTTTACATTTCCGTAGTCTTCTACTTCTAATAATTGGTGCCATTCATGGTTTCTTAACATATAACCAGAATGTTCTAATTTTCATTGTTTTTGTGTCATTTCAATGCCGTTTTAGTTTCGATTTTTGTATGATTTTTCAAAACAAAATGTAGTAACAACTGAAAACTTCAACTTTTCCTTTGGCATGCTTCAAAAACAACATTTACAATTTCGTGTTAAAATTTAACAACTCTGATATCAGTTTGATAAAAGAAAGAATATTATGCTTTTCAAAAAGGCGTTTTACCTCCAATGAATAATTCTGTTGCGTTTATTGACTGTATCGTATTATTATTTTGGAGTCATTCTGTTCGCTGTTTATTTAAAGTTAAATGATTAACAACACCAATTCGGAAACAGTGTCGAAACCATCACTGATGTCTAATTGTATAATTCAGTTTTTAAATATCGCATATTCTTAAAACGGTAATTTTAATCGTATCACCATTTAAATTACCGATTTCCTTAATTACACAATAAACGAATATGATCTTGTATTGGTTTGTCAAGTTATTCTAATACATCTAACAATGACATAATATAGTTTTCTGTAACTGGTTTTATTTTCGTATGTAACCGAATAAAATATGTTCCTTTAATAATTATTCCGTATGCCATTTTATCATTTGTATTTTAATTACGTTTTATAACGTAACTCTGTTCACATTTCAATGTTTTACAAAAGAATAAAATTTAAGTTTTATTCTTTCAGATCAAAAAAAGTGTACGATGGAGTTGCGCACGCTGCCAAATTGTATCCAACGTCATATTTTATTATGATATTAATTGGAACATTAAAAGGTAAATTATTTTTAATCAAAATCTACATTATTCGTCAGATTATAGCTATTTGTCAGGAATTCTATTCTTTCGAACATTATCGTGATGTTGACCGTTTTTTTTTTGTCGCCTTTATTCGTCGCGTTTTCATTTATTCTTTAATTGCTCTCTTAAGAATTCAAATTTTGTTCTTGTTGAATAGGTGCCAAAGAACTGAGGTTCAGTGCTGCAATAGTAGTGCATTTAATCGGATTAATATGTAAAAAGGATATTTTATATTTTGCGAGAAAATAGTGTGCCATCATGAGCTCGTCCGTAAATATTACAAAACCCCATACGCGCAACAATCTTGTATCCGCTCAGAATGCCACTCATAAGCCGTCTAAAGTTCACCCTTTAGTTTTTTTCTTTCTAGACTACTTTAGCTAGAAAGTTCCAGTTGCTGCCGTGTCTTTAGTTTTTAATGAACTTTTCGGAAGTACATTCCATAATTTCGAAGGGTTCGAGTTAAGTAATCCGAATCCTTTAGGGATTTTTTTCCTCCATACCTAAAAACTGGAGAGCGTTTTTAGAAAAGTAGCAATCACGCTTAAAATCATATCCTCAAATACAGACAATTTAAGGAAAAAAGTGGAATGAATCGATTGTGTTCAGATATGAATTGCAGTAGATTAATAAAATCTAATGTAATTTGAAAAAATATTTGTTTTGCAATATCGGTTTTGCTTTCTATCAAAAGAGATGTCTGTTTTAATGGAAAAAATTACGCTTGTGGAAAATTCGTGATTGAGTAAGATAAATTTGATTTAATGAATGAAAACGTCAAAAACATTGGCAGGAATAACTCACGCGTCAGCAGTTCTTTTTGAACTTTGCATATCAAAATCTGAAAAAGATAACGTAAAATACTTCACATAGTTTCCTCTGACTATTCCGACCTTTACTGATGTATTATTAAATACTTCGTAATTCCATTTCCACTTTATAATAAGAAATTATCGTTGATGTTAAAGATAAATATTGCAATTAAATTAATATTATAAGCTATGCAATTGCCATGTACTAAACTCGATTATATCTGATTACGTAATTTTTGAGCAATAGAAATTAATTTGTTGATAACTTGTTACGCTTTAAGAAATGATCTGTTATCAGTTATGCGAAATTTCTGCTGGTTTTACTGAAAATATTAAATCACAAAATGAGAAATCGATTGAATTTTCTTTTTCTATTTATTCGCATTACGATATCCTAATTTTAAATTACTGTTATTGATTATTTTAAATTCATTGATGTTTAAATACAAATTCGCTGAACATACGAAGTTCAGTTGGAATATTTTTAAGACGATGAAATAAGGGATTCAAATTAATGTCGCAGCATTTAAGACACTTATTTATATAACATGTGTGTAAGTACGTGTTTTGAATTATTTTAGTGGACTCGTTGACATAAAATTAAGGATTTAAATGATATTATTTGTACCACATGAAATGGGTGCTAACGTTACTGTAAAATATTTTAAGATACTTAATCAAGTGCGAACATTTTATACGACCCATAATAGTGTTACGTTAATGCAGTCTGTGATAATTTATAGTTAATGAAAAATGTAACCATGAAAAAATTATTACTGTTATAAATTATAACTGTCAAGTATAAGATAAAGGAGTTTATTAAAATGTTTCCTTATGTGTACAGTGGTGTTAATATTTTAACTCGGTGTGCCGCTTCTTATTTAGTTTTGATAATAATAAAACAAACTTTTTTCTGAGACATTACGTTATCTTCGTTTTTTTTTTTTAACCTTCTATCGTCCTTAAATGATTCATCTAAACTTTTTAAGAACAACACGTGAAGAGAAATAAAATACTTTGTTCAACTGAAATATTTTGTGACAGCAAGGGCATTTTTTGGTATCATTCAATTGATTAATAAATATTTTCAGTTATCTGCTACTTTCAGGCTTGATATTCCTGCAAATGACCGATTGTAACTAAATGTTCATTCTTTTAAATAAATACTGCATTATTTGAAGGCTGACTTCGACTTTTATTTGACTAATGAAGAATTCTTATTTGCACGTATGGAAACTGAAATTAGTTTTTATTTTTAAAATTAATGGACGTATATATTAAATTTATGTAAGATTTTAATTTATAGCAAGTTAAAAATATTTAACTTTGCTATTAACAGTATGTGCGTTCCATCTTTATTTAAATTTTAGCCACGGTTGCTGATGCAATTATTGTTACTCTAGTACGTTCTGTTATTGAAAGCAAACCATATTTGTAATAAACACGTACCACCTCCTTTTTAAAAAAAAATATCGAGCTAATTTTAGAAAGATAAAAATATGATCTAGTACTAGTATAGCGATATTTTCAAAAATAATTTAATAAATTTGAAATATGATGAATTAATTGTGCTAACTAATATAAACTTTTGATGATAAAGTTATATATATATATATATATATATATATATATATATATATATATATATATATATATATATATTATATACCGATTTCGAAAATAACATATTGTAATTTTAAACTGATCAGCATTTCTTATTACCCTTAGTTCAAGTGACTACACTTTAATCCCCCCCCCCCCCGAGGAATTTGTTACAAAAATTAAATTCTAACATACAAATAAAATACAAGTCCAGTCAAGCATGATGTTTCATGCGCTAAGGACTCCGTATGTCAAGTAAACGATAACTATAATTTACACTTACATAATACTAAATTCAAAACAGAAATCTGATTTTGCACGCCGCAAAGAGGGGCCAGGTCATTTTTTTGCGATTTTTTGAAATTGTCACTAACTTCAAATATTCAGTTAAGAAAGTGAAATACGTGTTCGCTCTTGACAAACATCAATCTTTCAATCAATATATCACATGCCTGGGGGGAAAAAATCCCCAAAATTTGGAACTTTTGGCGTTCCGAAAGCCTAATTTTAAAGTTGGAAACCCGGCTGTTCCAAACTGAAGAAGTATAAGGGAATGCGCATGTTTTTATTCTTACTCAAAATTTTTACCTATAATACTCGCGGCGCTAAGGGGAGTACGTAATTTTTCGCTCTTTTTTAAACTTTTCGTCAGCTTCGAAAGTTTCGTTAAAGAAATGAAATACGGTTTCGTTCCCGACAATAA
Source organism: Icerya purchasi (assembly GCA_039619475.1). NCBI lineage: Eukaryota > Metazoa > Arthropoda > Insecta > Hemiptera > Monophlebidae > Icerya > Icerya purchasi. The sequence goes on from CM077116.1 coordinate 233,760,760, forward strand.
ACGATCTTTCCAACGATATATCCACATGCGCGGGAAAAAATATTTTTTTCAAAACCTTCAAGCTTTCGTCGCCCTAGAAACCAAAATATAAAGTTGTAAGCTCGGCTATATTGTTCCTATAAAATGGTCCTTTATGCATACGTTTGGGATACGTTTTGGTTTTCTCTACTTTTTTACTCGAGCTATTATTTACGTGAACATAATTTTTGTGCTGTTTTGGTGCCAAAGGGGGGTCTGTATAATTTTTAACCGAAATTTTTTGCTTTTATGAAAGAGCTTCTACGTTTTGTTTTGTTTTTTGAATTTCACTTTTAAAGGATTATCTGGTAATGAGAAATGAATTTTTAAGTGATTTTTGGGGTCGTTTTATATTCCGTATTATATATTCTTGACGGTTTTTTGGGTTTTTTGGCACCCAGGGTTATCGGTTAGCTTGAAATTTATAAGTCAAACCGTTCGTGAATTATTGATTTTTATTTGATATTTTTGTCGTTTCTGAACCATCTTATTAGGATTCCGTACATTATATGTGTACGGAATCCTAAAAAATCAATTTGGTTCAGTTTGATCTACACAGTATGTCTGAAAAGTTCCCGAACTATTTTAAATAAAAACACATCGTACAAGGTAAACGAATTTATTAGCATCAGTCCTCTGTAAACAATCCTTCTATACATATACATCCGTTGCATCACTCGTACAATTTCTCAAAAGCTCTAGAAAAATAATTTTGAGGAATCATCTTAGCAGCTCGATGCAAGTTCATTGAATCGCCGGAATATCGTCGTAAAAGTTTGCCTTCGTCCTCATTTTGATTTTTGGGAACAGAAAATAGTCTGCCGGGGCCAAATTAGGTGAATAGGACAGTGATCTGATTTGCGGCATTTATATGTATGTAATCATAATTAATTCAGCGTCGTAAATAAAGTGAAATTAAACAACTTATTTTTTAAACTTAAAAATAAATAAAAAGCAATAAGATCATCCCAGTGCAACCTATAATTAACTTTTTACAAGTAATTGGAGCAAAAAATTAGAACTTTTGTATGTTAAGAGTATTTATAGTATTATTATTTCATGATTAGTGTCGAAAAAATACCACTTTAAACAAATATCAGCATTCAGGTAACACCAAGATATATTCATTTGAACAAAAATCTTTAAAAGTTTTTGGAATTTTTCCATATTAAAGTAAAATATTTCGAAATTAAATAATTACAGAAAAATAAATAAATAGTAACTTACAGTGTATTGTGTAATAAGTATATGTTGAACATTTAATATTTTATTTGTTACATCATTTAAATTTAATAAAATTATAACATATTGTAATATCAAATATTTTTTAGGTAACGGGGCTGGCTTTACCAAGTTAGCTGAACGTCTTATCAGGGGCCTTTGGACGCCGACTGCTATGGAATTTATGCAGCCAAGTTTGTACGTAAAAGCTGACTTATTTTCGAATAATTTACCGAATTAGAAAGACAATTAAGCTCAGTTTTTTTTTATTTTTAATAAACGAGAACTAAAAAAAATTTCTTGGATAAATGCGATTGTGATCCATCTGTTATACTTACAATTAGTGGGTTTTTCTTTGGGAGATTTGAAAGTCCGAGCCTTCTTTTAAAATTACATTGAGCCCATTACTTGAAGTAGGTTTCAAAATAAAGACACTTTAACTAGGGCACTCAAGATGCCGAATCGGAAGAGTAGAGGATGGGAAACTGAGGTATTCTTATTTTTGGCCGAGTACTGTCTAGTCAGGAGATATGTGACATAGAAGATTACCATGATGTAGCAATTAACGATTTTTCTATTTGTCCGATCCTTTCAAATGAATTTTTCCGCATAATCGTCACAACACTTTGCCGTAAAATAACTTATTGATCGATGCGTCCCTGGAATATAAATTCGTAATGAACCAGTTTTTCGTTGTCAAATCGCCACATCATCATGGTTTTCACTGTCGATCGTCTCATTCCCGCTTTTTTAGAGATTTTGGCGAATTTTCTGGCGTACTTCATTGCAAAGGTTATAATTTTGCTTCTGGAGCATGCCCTGACAGGCTTCATCTTCCGTAACAATTTTGTCGAGAAAAGAGGATTCATTTTCAATATTCGTGAGTAGTTTTTGAGAAACTTCCGTTCGATTACGGTTTTGCTATTCCATTAACAGCCGCGGTACAGATTTCCCGCATATCCTTGTCATTTTCAAATTCTCCATTAAAATTTTTCGAGCGGTCGTCCTGTAACAGGTTGTGGAGGTAGAACTCATTTCTCGAATTAGCATCAAAGTACGAAATCGAGAAATTTGCTTTAGAGAAGGACCTATAACTGATGAACTGGTTTTCATGTCGTTTTTGATGGGTTCTTGGTCGTCGACAAATTTTCTTTTCCAAAAATAGACGATGAATCGCTTAACTGATTTGCTATAAACCTATTTCATTAAATTGAAACATTTCCCAAACGATTCAAGCAGAATTTAGTGTCCTTGCGTTATTCAACACCTGACTTTTTTGAAAATAAAGTTACCAACACCGTCTAAGTCAAATGACTATTTGTTTCGCTGTTGGTTAACTCAAATGAAGGTTCAGGCTTTCAGCTTTCTACCCTACCTCGCTGTACAACATACGTGTACGTACTACTTGTGTCATAGTCGCGTTTATCCAAGAACTTTTTGATAAGACCTTGTGTATTTTGCATTTTTTTATCTAAGCGTAACTTTCGGGAGAAACAGTTGCAGTGGTTAATAAAAGCTGCAGGTTTATTTGTAATCCCCCTCCACCATTAAAAAAAAACAGTACAATGTAAATATTAAACCCTGAAAATCGAGTTCTTTTTTACCATATTCCGAAATATATTTTTGACTTTGGTAACATCGGCTGTTTTAATTAATATTTATTTAAATTTCTTTTTGGTAAAATTTTACGGGTTACTAAAAATTACATAGCAATTAACAGTTAAAAACATTTTGAAAACATTACAAAAACGATTAGATTTTTCTCAATTAGCAAGAGTTGAACTTGAAAAACCGACAATGTTTGAATTCTTCGATGTAGATAATGAATTCAAAAATATCTATACTTCCTATAATGTTAAGTGATAATTTATCAAAATGGATGCTAGTAAACACGAATTTTGCGTTTGCATTATACATGTCCCCATCCTTATCAAGCTGATGGTGCAAACAGGAAAAATCCCCTCTCCCCCCACGCATATTACCTGCCATTTGACTATTTTACTATTTCCCCCTAAAAGTTATTTTTATAACCAACAGAATGCAATCTATAAAATTGATAAAATTATTAACTTAAATCAGTCAGTTATTCAAAAATTATCTTCTCCATCGGTACGGGGTCTGTCTTGTAAATAGACTGTTTCGAACTATTTCGGTTTATCGCTAGGCCTGAATCGATACCGGCGTCTTTAAGTTCCACTGTAATTACATCGGGTAGTCTTCGTCTTGGCCCATCTACCGGTGTTCTACCTGGAACTTGGAATATATGCGCTACTGATAGCAGTGAACCATTTTTGGTTTCCTGAGCTCGTATTCCGTACCCATACCAACTTAAATGTTTCTTCCGAAGTTTACCTAGGATGAGTGCAACTCTCATTACCGCGCGAATACACTTTTTTTTGATCCGATCGGATAAACGGATGCCCATTGACCATCGTAACATGCGCATTTCCATTGCATGTAGCGCTTGTTCTTCTCGCCTTGTGACTGGCCAACACTTACCGCTATACAAAGCAACTGGACGAATGACTGTTCGGTAGATTTTAGACTTTAATCAAATGGGAATGCATCTGTCGCACAGCACCCCGGTTACAGTTTTCTATTTCAGTCATATTGTGTTTATGCGATTACAGACTACCTCGGATATACCGCTGTCGGCCTTTACACAGAATCCAAGGTATTTAAAGCTACTTGTCCGAGGCAGTTGTTCTCCGCAGACTTAGATAGACCCGATTACGTTAGTATCCGTTGTCAAGTATTATGTTTTCCTTACATTAACTTTAAGGCTGAACTTTTCCAATCGATCACACCAAATTTGAACTCTGTTTTGGAGCATGACTCTTGAATTCTCAATTAATACAACATCATCTGCATACACAAGAGTGTCCATTTGTATACCTCGAGTAATTACGTTAACTCAGTCCAGTTGTGATCATATATCTCAGTACAACCTATTTTTAAATTCTACTATGCATGCTCTCTCGCTCCCTCCTCCTCTCCATCCTCTACCGTCGTCCAATCGATAGCTCCATTCCTCTGGTGGAATGAGGAGGTCAACGTTGTTTTCTATCACAGTAGTGCTACTTTTAGATTATTCCGGTCGAATTGCCCATAAACGAGTCAATGCAAGGGCTAGATTCATTCTTAAATCCTCCAAGAAATTCTCCTGGAAAAATTTCTGTTCTTCTTTTTCTGGAGCTAACCCATTATCATATTTGGAAAATGGCAAGAGCATTTAAATTTCCGACTTTAGAACGTCACTCCATTTATAACATACCCGTTGATATTCTGCTACCTTTTGTTGAGACTGTCGTTCCCGCATATAATCCTAATATTGATGAGCTATATCTTTTTTCGTTTCAAGTAGACGATGCTCCCTATTTTTTAACTTCTTCCTTCAATATTTATGAATTAAAATCCACTCTTGAAAAATCATCCAGCCCCACTGTGAGCCTCGATGTCAGTCTTTTTGTTTCCTATATATATAATTCCTTTATCAACAAAAAATACACGCTAGCTCCTTTTGTCAATGTTACTACCGCTTTTGATAATATTCACATTCCCACTCTTCGAAATAAAGTGATAACAGTCAACATTTCAATGCAATTCAGCTTTCGCATCTGCAATCTCCTGTCGAATCGTTCTGTTCACTTCTACTTTCCATTTTTTCAGACTACGAGAACCGTCTTTCGTGGTCTTCCTCATGGTTCTTGTCCAGGTTCTACCCTTTTCAATATTTACAGTGTCTCTGCTGCTTCATCCTCCATGAACTTTCATTCTTTGTTCTTTGCGGATGATATACTGCTCTTCTTCACATCCGATGATATTGCAGATGTGAATGAGAAAGTCAATTCGTCTTTGATTATCTTAGAACAATCTTTTTCCTCATTATACCTATCTTTCTCGCCTACAAAATCTGTATTTCATTTTCCTTTCGACCCTATAATCTCTCATTAGTCCATGTATCTTTAAACTCCACACTTATCCCTCGGAAAGATTGCGTCTGCTATCTTCGTGTTTTCATTAACATTCCTTTGCCCTTTTATGAACATATTAATTTTCTCTCCATCTCTGCTCTCAAAAGACTGAATCTTCTGAAAGCCCTTTCTCTCGCAAAATGGGGAGGCGACCCTCTCCTCCTTATTTCCCTACGCAAATCCATTATCCGTTCCAAATTTGATTACTGTTCTTTTGTCTATTTTCTGCCTCCAAATCCTCTTTTTCAAAATTGGATATAATTAAGAAATCTTGCCTTCGTCTCTGCTTTGGTGCTCTAAAATCTTCTCCGATACTAGCAATTCTTGCTGAATTGAATACGCCTCCCCTGTCCATCTGCAGGTTCTACTTGGGCTGTCGTTTTTTGTTGTTTTTTTTAAGCGTCTGCAGTTGACTTTTTTTAATCTCATCTTTTCCCATTTTACTATTTTGCAAAATTGGTGTTTTACTCCTAAGAACAAACCCCTATTCCGGCTAATGTCTCGTCGCGTCTAAGCTCTTTCACACCTTATGTAACTTCTAACAACCTTCCTTACTTCTCTTTTAGTTTTGCTAAGGTTTCTCATTCTCCTAATATATCCTATCTCCCTGCTGCCTCTAAGTTCCTTCCCAATTCACTAGTTTTATATTATAAATGTAAATAATTGGAAATTACTGTTAATATGCGGTTACTAATGTTATATTTTTTATATTACTCGAACGACATTCACAATTCACAAAAAATATATAACATTATTTATATTGTAATAAACTTAAAAAATGTACACTCAGATAAAACAAAAATTTTTAGTTTTATCTGAGTGTACTCTACATTGTTAGCTGATGATGGGCTATACCCGAAAACATTTCTAAATAAGGTATTTATTTTAATTTATTAAAGTAAATTATTTAATACTAATTTTGTTTTGTTATTAAGGTATTTATTTATTTTATTTTACCAACAAAAATTAATTGCACAAAATTTGTAATTGAAAATGACATACTATTTCATGGCAAGTGTATGTTTATAACTATTACCGGAATAAAATTTCATATTTTTAAATTTACATGTACAAGTTTTCGTATTTTAATCTTTTTTCCCTATTTTTATTATTATTATAATAAAACAACAAATTGTTAAAATTTTAATAATTGTTTTTTTAAAGGCATTCTTTCAAAACACACGCGTTTTTTATTTCACTTTTATTTTTTTAATACATCTTGTTTTGCTTGGGCGAACCTTTTTCTTATTTAATTTAAATGTATAGAGTTATAATATAAAAATACGAAACCCCAAAAAGGTGTATGAAGTTAATTGCACGGGTTTAATAAATAACAAATACAATTGAAGTTTAAGATATTCTTTGTTAAACCTAAAATTGCGAAAAATCGAATATAAAAATTTTTAAATGCGAAGGCTGCAAAAAAATTGTAAATTATTTTGGAAAAAGCACACTTTTAAAAAAGTATAAACAATTGTTTTTTTAGTAATAATCAGTTTTTTATTATAAATTTGCAGCGTAATTTTTATTCTCCAATAAAAGACTACTGAATAATTTTGTACGTTTTAGAAATCGATAAGCAAGCTGTCTTCAGTAAACACAAATTTATATGTAGAAGAATACATCATCATTTTGTTCGTGTGAAAATTAAATCAGCGTGTTAAGGAAGTAGAATTGAAGTTATTGAAAAAGGTTTCTTTGAAAATGATTTCCTATATTAAGCTTAGAAAGAAACTATATAAAAAAAAAAAATCAGATCGTTTTAAATTCCATATCAATATCGCTCATTAAATACAATAACGTCATAACTCAAAAAACGCTATTTCACAGGAAACGCAAATTAACATTTATATTTACTATATTTTGAACGGTGTATCCGTTCCAAAAGCAATGCTTATTTTGTCGATTTTCTTATTTACAAATATGGCGTTCTAATCTCGAATTGTACTCATAAAATGCATTCCAGCTATACACATAACTCAAATTCGCTATTTTTTGAGTTATGACGTTATTGTATTTAATGAACTATATGTTCTTATCGATTTTTTCTTTATGTGATTTTTGGCACCTAAAATAATCGGTGGTCTAAAAATTAAACATCTTTTGGAAGAACGTTTAACTATGATTCATTTGAATAATTTTAAGTTTATTAAGCCGTTCCAGGTTTATCGAATTTTATTAAATTTTTTTGTTATTTCTAAACCATCTTATTAGGATTCTATATATTAAATTGTATACGGAATGCTAAAGACATCCAAAATAATAAATTATATATTCGCTTTTTCTAAATACGCAAGTAAAACGTTTCAATGATTCTTCATGTGCATATATATTAAGTCGTATTTACTTCTTTACATACTTCGACATCGTTTGTATCAACGGGTAGAAGTAATAGCATGAGAAACGAAAAAAAAAAAATGATTTCAAGTCTTTCTACGTTGACACAAAAGCTGTCTTGTATATCATTTATTCAGCTTGATGTCACACTTTGAAAACCCGTTGTTAAATTATATTAAAAATTAGATCGTTTGTTCGAATTTCCTGTAAAACGCTCTCTACTGAAAGAGATTATATGAACTAAATCTGTATATCTGGTAATATGAATGGTCATTGTGGGACCCATACAAAAAATTTTCCAAAACACGTGTAGGCATCTGACCATGAAAAATTGCTTAAAACATGAAAATCGTTATGGGACCTATTATTATATCGTATCTGATCGAACGTTTTAGATTATATTCCTATCTTTGACCAATAGATCAGAAACTTTAGTGTTTCTTCGTCGATATCACAAAATAGTTTATCTGCGTCGAATGTGCCAAATAGATTACACCTAAATATGTGTTCGTCATCTTGTATTAGTCCGCATTCACACTTGTCGTCGTCCGCTATTCCCCATTTCTTCAAGTTGTATTTGGTTCGTGACGTTGTTGTGGGACCTAAAAAGGGCCTATCAACGTATATACGCTGACAACATACATCAGCTTTCTGAAAAGGGTCTGTATACATACCGCATACAAGTATATATATATATATATATATATGTGTGTGTGTGTGTGTGTATATAAACTCGGCCATTTTAGCCGTGCAAGGGACTTGACCCCTCTTACGTACACTTCTGTCTCTTTCTCTATTATACTTTGTATAAAATGATCAAAATAGGCCGGTCCTCATTAGATTTTATGACGAAAAAATGTCCCAAGTTTATATAATAAAAAAAAAAAAAAATACAACCAATAATTTATACCATAAGTTTTATTAAACTACCGGAACAACTTAACATACTGCAACACATATAAATAATACTTTTTTTGCGTTTCGATGGTATTATTAAATTAGCAATATAGTCTTCACATGCTTCTCCTTATGGTGGGACTTCTTATTCATCAACTTAATAAGAAATGTATTCATTATGTTTCCAAAACGGAAACCGCCATCGAACGCAAACGTGAATTGCGGAAACGAAAACAGGACGACGAACTGTGCAATAGTGAAGAATTTGCCACATTTATACGTGATGATACGCTTTTTGGTTCAAAAACGACAGATGTAGAAAAGTTTGAAACGTTAAAATATAACAAACGTTACATAAAATTGGGACATTTTTTCTAATGGAGGCCGGCCTAAGGATTACGCTGTAATTAATATGTGCACATATGTATATTAATTAATCGATATTTAACTATTTACTAAATCGCATTGCTGTGAAGAGAAAAGCAGTGAAATACGCGGACGAGCCGCGTATATAAATATTAGAGCGAAATACAATATGGGGCATATTAATAACAAACATAAAAATTAATTAGAAGAAGAAAGGTTCAATGGTTTAATGAAATTAAGACATTTGATCCTCTCTGAAAGTTAATATATACATATCGATGTTCAAACCAATATATAAGTGCCTTATAGACAGCTCGACCCACAATAATCAAACACGCGCTCATTTATGTACATAATCACACACACATAAGCACATTGAATATATGTGTATATTGACGAAAAAACTTGTTTCACGCTTTGATAGATCGATCGTTTGCGTTACTATAATATTTTTGTTCGATAATTTTACATTTTTTTAACATTTGCTGTTTACATTTATTTTTTTAGCCCAACAAAAGCATGCATCATCGCTTCGGTCATTTTCGTGTTGGATTTAAAGACTGATTTGATTTCCGCGCCACATGCCTTAGTCTATTTAGGAATTGTGATATTTTTCATTTATTTCAAGGTACGTTCAGCGTATTCTGATTATCATATCTATTATACTATTTCCAGTAAAAAACGATGTAATTTTATCTTATTATAGATATGTATTGTACTGACATCTTCGTTGAACTTTGTCGCTATGGCCAAGTGATAGGATGCACATTTAATAACGCGAATGACTCTATGTGAAATCAGTCTCAGTGAAAAAGATTATTGAATAATAAGATGATTATATTTAAACAAACGCCGAATGCGAAGCCAAATATAAAAGAAAAATCATAGTCGATCGAATAGGATCCAGTGCCAGTAACTCGTTTCAAACTCAAGTCCCTCCCTGGTTTACGCGTAATCTAAAATCGAATGTTAATTAGAAAAATTTGGAAAATTAAAGGCTGTCGATAGAATGGGATTAACCTCCCTCTGTTCGCATTAGAAGATGAGACCTTTATTTAGTTCAATATACGGTTTTTTAAGAAAATTAACGATTTCCAACCACTTAGATGTAGAATCGTTCTGAGCGGCCTCTATATTTCGGTAATATTAAACAGATACGATATGCTCAAAAATCCCTGCATGATTGGTAGTTTTAGTCACGAATATATTTCGATTGGTGGATTTTACCGCGTTTTTCAGTTTAACATTTTATCTTAATATTAAATATGGGCAAAAATTTGTAGTCATTTTGTTTTTTAAGGTGTTCGCTAAATTCACTTCTTACGCGATGGATTATTTTCCGTTTTACCCGCGCAAAGTTCATTTTCGTTAATTTGTTATTCGTTCGATTCATTTAAAAAATAATCTAAGTGTAAAGGCAACATTATTAAATAGGAGAGGCACTTTCAAAGAGAAAGGTAACAAAGATGATTATAAAAAAACTAAAAATCGTAAATATTTGTTTCGCATAATATGGATAGATACAATTTAAGCTGTTTTCCAACATGATCACCTTCGTGATTTAAACGTTTATCTCATCTGTAGATCAACTTTTGTATACTCCCCTTGAATCGACGAATCAAACCAGCTTTGAACACCTTCTGTCAGCTCTTCGTCGTTTATGAAATGAATTCCACTCAGATGTTGCGTTAAATGAGAAAATAAATGAAAACTTGATGGTTCCAAGTCTGGAAAATAAGACATGCGAGAAAACATCCTAAAGATTTCAACAGGCCTGTTGAGACGCACGTTGTCATGCAGAAAAAGAACATCACAAGCTAATAATCTGGATCTATAACCCTTAGTTCGTTTTCATAATTTGTTCGATTGATCGTAGTACACTTCTAAATTTACTTTCGTACCGTAAGGGAGAAAATCGGCCAACAAAATTCCTCGATAGTCTCAGAATACAGATGTCGTAATTTTGTTCGCGGACAAAGTTTATTTAAATTTTCGGACTTGCTCGACTATTCGTGCGGTTCCATTGTACGGAATCGCGCTTAGATTCCGGAGTGACGTAATGAATCATTACTGATAATCAGTCTATCTCAAAAAAAAACATTACCTTGAATGCGATAACAAAGTAAGAGTTCGAAATATACTCCTATGCTCATCTTCTTCAGGACGAATGGGCATGTGAGTTGTTTTGGTTCCCGTCTGGAAAAAATTTTCCGATATACGAAACAATTACGTGCTACCTCAAACATTGTGTACTCCTTAATACTTCAGGGGACGTTCATAGCATAATTCAGTTATTGTTGCTAGTCAGTCATTTAAAACTTTTTTTTCTCGTATAGAATGAACGAGGTCTTCAAAAATCACTGATAGACGTCTGCTTCTGTCTTCATCATAAATCTTAGCTCTTCCATCGGCAATAATCTGCTACACGCCGTTTCGTGAACTCTGAACATTACATTACTACGATAAACGCCTTTAATCGACATGCAATAATTGCTAAAAATCGAATTGCGGCTTGTTGCTCGAAATTGGACGGGTTATTTATAATCTCGCACATTTCAACCGTTTCGGAAACAGTCTAAACAAATATTAAAATGAAGGAAATGTTTATAATACTAACGTAAAAAGAACGTAGATTCTACATTGCCATGGTAACGATTGGGAAACCCGGTTTCGTCACAATAGAACTTGTTACTTTACTTCTCGAACAGAGGAGTCTCCCCTTCGTATTTTACTAATTAGTCACTTTTATTTAGTTTTTTTTTCATTTTTGTTAATTTCCATTTACGATTAATTAATTAATATTAAATTAATAAAAATTAATTAAATTCAAAACATAGTTAATTAACTAAAGAAAAACGAATGATAAACTAATAAATGCAATGTGATCTACGTAAACTGTAACCAAAAACCTTGATACGTATTTTCACTCGCTCGTAAAATTAATTAAAGTAAAATAAACGTAAAACAAAACCTATAAATTTGGAAATTATGCGAATTTCACATTACCTATTCCGGAAGAAATAACTATATTTACTTTTTTCGTTTTCTCTTTGATAGTATTATTCGGACACAATCTATGAGTTTAATAAAAAACCATATTCTGGTTGAACTAGAAAATTTATAGAACTTTCAGCGCACAAAATTTCAAACAACAGTTAATTTTTCATTTTAATCCAAGTACCAAATATAAATACTTTAATTTCAACAACTTACTCGTTCGCAAAATTAATTAAAGTAAAATTAATGTAAAACAAGACCTACAAATTTAGAAATTCTGTGAATTTCACATTAGCTATTCCGCAAAAAATAAATTATATAAGTTTAAAACGAAAAAGCATCGCTCGGTTATGTCATGAAGTGAATTTGCAAAGTCGAAACCTTCAAAGTGAAATAATCGGCGCTTGTAAACAAAGAAATTTTTCTGTGTTATTACTTTGGGATTTTTAAAGTCAATTAAAATTATACTCATAATTATGTAGTTTTTTAAATGACATGAAATGAAAAAAGAGGAAAGAAAAAATTCTCGCTGCGTCACAATTTATTGCAAATGTAATTCAGACAAATCATCGCTGTTACGAAATTATGTCATCGTGACGACTGTCGTTAGCAGCGAACTGTTAATTAACTATGAGCCGCTCCGACATGTCACTGTCAAATAATACAAATACATTTAGTGGAAAAAGATTACTTGTCTTAAAATATCACCGTCTTTAGAAAATACGGCGTATTTCTCTGAATTAACCGATTACTAAAGCATCTCTTAGAAATTTCAGGGTTTTTCTATTTTTTTTTTTGTTACTTTGAAACGTGTACATACAGTGTGTTACATAAATATTCGTACACCAACGAGAACAACGGAAAAGCGTCTATAAAACAACGAAAAACAGCTTTAATGACGAAAAAATATACATGAACTAATAGGTATGACTTCCTGTGTAACATAATGAAAGACAAAAGGTAAAAAAAAAAAACATCACATATCACACTTTTACACAGAACAAAAAGGAAAGAGTTGAATAGGACACGTCACAAAAATATTCGTGCAATACCAAAAAAATTACCTTAATACTTCGTAAGAAGGCCTCGGGCCTTGACCGCTGCCACCAACCGATGTGCCATGGACCGCACCAATTTCTGGCAGTATTTCACGGGAATTTTCTTCCATTCGGCTAACAAGCGTTCTTTCAATTAATTAATATTCCGAACTGGTGATTCACGAAGTTTCTTGTCGAAATAATCTCACATATGTTCGATGGGGTTGTAGTTCAGGGACTGGCCAGAGTAGGCTTCACATGGGGACAATTGTAGAGCATCCGTTCACGTGTATAAAGTACGGTAAGCGTTAGATCGTTATTCTGATAATGATAAAATAAGTCCGCAATTCCAAATTTTTCGGCACTTGAAAGCAAATTATTACGTAAAATATCAACATACATTTCCTTATTCATCAGGCCATCAGCAAAGACGAGTGAACCCATTATCTCATATGCCTGAAAATAGCTCCAAACTATTACTCCTTCACCTCCACGTTTCTCGGTTGCTATAAGATCTTTCGAATCTAACTCCGTCCTTAGTTTACGCTATACTCTCTGCCGTCCATCACCACCAAAAAGGTTCAATTTAGACCGTTCGCTGAATGTAATGTTTTCCCAAAAAACTCTCGAGGACTGTCCGATACTTAATCGCAAACTGATACCGATTTGTCTTATTCTGTTCACTAATGAACGGTTTCCTTTTGGCGGTTCTCTCATGTTACCCCCATATTTCCTTAGAGATCTACGAATTGTTTCAGCGGAAATTGTTTTATTCCACATGGCATTTACTTCCGTCGCGAGTTATTTCGGGGCACTCAATCGTGTGTTCCGATCAGCCTTACCAACAATATACTGTTCGTGATGCACGGAAAGCTTCTTTGGTCTGCCCTTTTATGAAATTGACTCGTTGCGATTCTCCTGTACATATCGATGGATAATGTATTGACAGGTATTACAAAATAGTTCGAGTAGCTTAGCTATTGTATTTAACGATTTGCCTTTTGTGTAGTGGTGAGTGACCAGTTTCCGTATCTCCAAAGACGTACTCTGACACTTTTGCAACATTTTTACTTGCACTCAATGCACTTCACTCGTAACGCACGCACGATTTGATCGCTTGTCATGAAATCATAATTCAGCGCTTTGTACCCTATCCCCCCGGACATTGCCTTATGTTTATCACCCATTTTTGGAAAACCCCAAGTGCGACATTGTGCACTGCATTCCATTGTACGAATATTTTTGTGACGTGTTCTATTCCATTCTTTCCTTTTTGTTCTGCATGAAATGGTGAGGTGTGATTTTTTTTTTACTTTTTGTCTTTTATTATGGAAATCATACTTATCAGTTCATACATATTTTTTTGTCATTGAAGTTGTTTTTCGTTGTGTTTTGTGCACGCTTTTCCATTTTTTTCGTTGGCGCACGAATATTTATGTGATTCACTGTATTTAACGAAATTTCCTGGTGGGATTTTGCTTGCAACAACAGGTAGAAGTTTATCGAGAATAGTAATGTTAATAAAATTTTCTGAAGGGAACTTCTTGAATGATATGGTTGATTAAAAAATAAATAAAAAATTATATAAGCTGCTGGTATCTGTTTTTTTTTTTTTTTTTTTTTTTTTTTGGAGAAATTTTCGATGAATTTAAGCACTAATGAAAACATGGAAAAATCGTTTATAGCACTCAGCCGTGAAAATTAGATGAGAATAATTACATTTTTCTTAAAGCGTTTGCAACAGGCAGCTATTACATTATTTGAGTCGTATTGCTTTCATTAAGCTAATCGGTTATAGGGGAAATAAAAATAATTGTTAAATAATTATAGCTTTCAGAACATGAACCAAGTAAAACGGTAGAATTCGGGTTATATTGCGAAATTAGTTTCGTAGAAATATTCAATTGATGGGAAATAACCAGTAAATACTTGAATTTTATAAAAAAAATAACGCGAAAGGTTTCTGATAATTAAATGATATAAAACATTCAACGTCGCCCAGAAGTATAGCGTTTATTATAATCGCTTTTTCTAAATAGGGTTTTTTTGTTGATCTGTGTATTTGAAGCAATTACCAAAATTGTTGTTTTTCTTTCTTTTTTTTATTTTGCTTGCATAATAATCTTAAAAGTCGAAAAACGACAAATACTGACAATGCATTGGACCATAGGTCATGTTAATGTGGAAGCCCTCAAAAAAATTAGAAATTATACGTATATTGTTTTTATACATTTTCTTTTAAATTAAAATAAACAAAGTCACAATTAGAAATTTAACATTTGAATTTTATTATTGTAAAAATTACACCGTTGTGTTTTGGGGCATGAAGTTCATATTCGTGATGATTAAACAAGAAAATTATAAAAATTGTTCATGTTTAATTGTCAGGAATATGGAGCTTGTTCTTATACCGTTCAGTTGCATCGCTAGAAATTATTAAAATGTATCGCAAAATTACTTATTTAATTAAGCAAATATCTGGCATTGCTCTAAGCTGTTATTAGATATAATAATAAATTAATAATTGTCATCTCTATTTTTTTTTCGTTTATTTATTTTTTTGAATCGCCTAATTTCGTGATTTATTAAATATTCCTTTGAATAATTAAGCAATTTACTTTTATAAAAGATGGGTTAGAACAGTTTTTATGCAATCTCTTCGTGTCGTAGCATTTAGAAATCGAAAGACAATTACGAGCGACGTGTAGTCTTGCTATTGATAACATTAAATTACTTTATTTTCGTTATATTTTGCTCATTTGTACAATAGAGGATAGTTTTAATTTTAAAATTATGCCCGTTTTTGAAGTATTCGTTT
This sequence comes from Icerya purchasi, assembly GCA_039619475.1. Lineage (NCBI taxonomy): Eukaryota > Metazoa > Arthropoda > Insecta > Hemiptera > Monophlebidae > Icerya > Icerya purchasi. Next base: position 233,776,425 of record CM077116.1, read on the forward strand.
AAAAAATTCTAAGCTGATCGACAACGTTATTTTCTCCCAGTTTACTTGAAATTTAATTTCTTTGGCCACATTATTCGAGATTTCGTTATTTTTTGTTAGACGAATACTATAAATGTCCATGCAGTCGCTTTCCTTTGCAATATAAAATATTAATTACGAAATATTTATGAATTCGATTTTTCTATGAAGAAACTTTAAATTAAAAATAAAAAATGCTTTCTTAAACAGAATTGCATACCATTTTTCTTAGAGTAAATTCTAATAAGAATTAACAGCATATTGGTGACCAAACTTAGATGCCCATATTTAAAAAATGTATAATTCAAAAACGAAAGGAGCTACAATGATGAAACAAAATTTATTTGAAAATACAGTTTGTACAAATTACTTATGAAAAATTACATCGGTCAAATGACGTCCCTCAACGCTCACGCAGTCATTTAAACGTGTAACAAAATTTTCGAAAACTTTCTTCAACATTTCTGGCGAAATCGCGGCTATTTCTTGACGAATTCTCGTCTTTAAATCTTCCAAATCACGGGGACGGGTGATATACACACGCGCCTTTAAGTATCCCCACAAAAAAAAATCTGGAGCTGACATATCGGGCGATCGAGGCGGCCATGCGAAATCTGTCGACCGCGAGAGCAAACGAGTTCCAAATGCTTTTCTCAACAAAGTTAGCGTTTCTCTTGCAGTGTGGCAGGTCGCACCGTCTTGTTGGAATATTGTTCGTCCGAGACGACGTCCGACGCAGTTCGGGTAGGAGAAACTGGTTTATCATGTTTCGGTACCGCTGGCCGTTCACTGTGCCATCAAAAAAATAAGGACCGACCACGCTCCACTGCGCTACGGCACACCACACAGTTACACGTTGAGTGTGTAGCGACTTTTGTTGAATCCAGGACGGGTTCTCGCTTGCCCAATATCGGCAGTTCTGTTTATTTACACATCCGGAGAGTTCAAAATGAGCTTCGTCACTCATTAACAAATTGCTTAGCAAAATTTCACGATCTTCCAATTTTTGAAGCATTGTCTGAGCAAAGATTAAACGCTGTCGGTAGTCAGTTTCTTTCAATTCTTGGGTTATGACGAGCCTATACGGATGGAAATTTAAATCATTAATCAATATTTTACGTACCGATTCCCTTTTTAGGCGTAAACCAGCTGCGTGTCGTCGTGCAGATCGCGTCGGACTGATCTGAATTGCCTCACGAACTCTCTGGATGTTTTCGGGCGTTCGAGCCCACCTCTTTGGACCTGGACGCTTCCGATCGCTCGCTTTACCCGTCTCGCGAAAATTCTGAACCCATCTGTTGACAGATTTCCATGATGGCACCGATTTGTGACGAGGAACTTTAAAATCTCTGCGAAACTGGCGAATAACTGTCGTATAGGACGAAGTGCGAAAATATGCCTCAACACAAAACGCGCGTTCCTTATCTGTATAACGATCCATGACGACTGATGAAATATCCTAACAACTTTGTCTGACCTGCACTCTCTCTTGCGCGCGCATTCGTCACTATAGCAGTGTTACCACCGGAGTAATAAAAAGATGTAATATGGGCATCTAAGTTTGGTCACCCTATATATGTGTGTATGCGTGCGTGTGTAACTCAACCCGGCCCTCCATGCCCCGCAAGTAGATCCGCCTTTTGACCCTGACTGGGGTACCCCGGGACCACTAACTCTATCACTTCTGTACTTCGAATAGAACCAAGAAAATTGACAACATTATTCTTAGCCCGTCCCCCACTACTTTATCTGTCACAACTTTGTCATCATATATATATATATATATACAATATATGTAATGTCTTAAGACAAAAAAAGGATGGGTGTCGGCCGAAGAATGATATTGTCATTAATATATATATATATATATATATATATATATATATAGATAGAGAGAGAGAGAGAGAGAGAGAGAGAGAGAGAGAGAGAGAGAGAGAGAGACTAAGTAAAAATAAAATGTTTCTTTGTTATTTATTTATTTATTTATTTATTTTCGTATCATATACGGCAACTGAGGTTAGAAACACGGCAAGAAATTACAAAATTACGGAAACTGAAAAACAAAGAGAAATTAACAAAGATTAATAAAATATTAAAACAGCTTTAGCAAATTAGAACATTTTAGAAATTGAAATAATATAATATTTCTTTGTTCTTTTTAAGTAAAAATCGGTTATTTTCGAAATTTTGAAAACAAATCACATTGATATAAACATTGCTAAAGTCTGTAAAAAATAATAGCCTCAACGTCAGTTTAAATAATATATTCAAAAACTTTTTTCTGTGTTAGTTTTACGCGGATATTCAAAAGAGAACGTGAGAGAAAAAATCATCATAGTCATTACGCGGACAATATATCATAACATCTGATAAGAGCACAATCAGATTTTCTTTGAATAACACAGTTTTTTCAATGATTATATCATCCTATTGTTTATAAGAACTTTGCGACAACACTGATTTTTTAACTAAGATTATTTAATTTAATTTACCCGATAAATCTTTTAATCAACATTACCGTTACTATTATTATTAGCATTAGCATTAGTATTAGATCATTTCATGCATTTATTTTGTTAATAACCTACTGATGATACTTATCTCATGTGTGTTTAAACAGTTGTCGTCGATTTTATTGGGTATACATGATCCATTCATACCTTTCGAAAACTTGTTCTGCGCGTTCCTTTTTGGTGGCGTCTGGGATTCGTTATCGAAAGTATTTGGTCACGGCAACGTGAAAGAAGGTGAAAAAGCGGACATCAAGAAAAAAGAATAATTCTGCCATAATTTATTTAATAATTTATTTATATAATTATTGTGCATAAATCTCAGAAAAATTCCGCTCAGCGACATTTGCGCCTCATCTTAGTCATTTTGTTTTCGCTTTTCTAACGTTTTCTGTTTATATATAATACTATAGTTATTCCCGAATATTTCTTTTTTTTTCTTTTTTTTTCTTTTTTTTTAGTCTACACTAACAGTATGCACTTTATGTCTGTTCCGATTATTTTATATTGCATAAGAATTGTTCATTGTTGCATTTATTCCATATAGTAGTGATGGGTAGGTCCGGAAAATACGTATCCGTGTATCACAGCAGAGCTCTGGTGATGTAACTCGAACTGCGGTTCTGGACATATAAACTCGGACCCAGCAAATACTAAATCTATGAGTGTTGTACAAGTTTACTTGGTTCTGTTATAGAAGCTAAAATATAGAGACATTAAACAGACAAGAATCGACCGTCTGTGCTTTTTTTTCCGTACGGAATGAATACCTGAACAGAAATATGTCAGATCAGTTAGAAAAGTGAAAATTGGTAACATTAGAATAATTAAAAAGAAACTTTAGCGCTTTTTCTGTAGACACTACTTTTTCTATGATTACACTCCTACATTAGCTATTTTGCAATTTCCTTCTTTCTTTCTAACACACGTAAACCTAACACTGGTAATAGTATACTACCCGTGCAAATAGCGTCAGCGCCGAGTGTACCGTATACGTAAACACCGGATGATCCATATGAGTCCGATATGGATGCGTATGCAGTTCTCAAACCTGCGATTCAGTTCTGGATCCGTTTCCAAAGAAATAACGAACTTACCCATCACTACCCCATAGTTACCTTTTAGTCTACTATGTAAGCACTAACCTTACACATGTGTCGCGTTATAGTGTGTATTCCTGGAAAACGAAAACTATTTTTTAAGCGTTGCAAATCATTTTAATAATAAGTATGTGTATAATGCGTGTGATAAACTTAGCGAATATTCTGTCGATGCAATTACTTTTGTTTGAATAAACCATTTTAGCAAATAGAATTTTAGTATTACTAGTGTTTCGTCCATTGGTCGAAATTCGACCATAATTATTATTAAAAATTTGAGGAAAACATATAAGAATTTGCATATTTCCAAATTTTTTTTTCTACTCTTATACGTTTGTTCAATTGTACATATCTGAGAACATACATTTTTATATGTACTTAAAATACAAAACAGTTCAAACCATTATAATTTTTTTTTTTTTTTTTTTTACACGTATATTTCAGTACAAACTTATTATAGTAAATAAATTAGCACTACTTTTAAAACAGTGTTACAACTTAATCTAACTAATTTGTAACATGAGCAGAGTAGAAACTATGTACAATTACATAACTCCTAATATACAGATATATACATAATCATACGCGCATATAAATACTCACACGCACGCACACCAAGTATATGCCCATATCCGCAAAATACATACATACGAATATATTACAGAATAAATTAGGTGACTAGTTCATAAGGCTTTGTGCGCTTAAGGCGCCTTAAGTCATCATCGGAAAGTAGCAGTTCTAAAGCCTCTAGATTTGGGTGACTGTGAAGTCGGTATTCGTGCGCTTCTGCAATATAACGTATGACTTCATCGATCCATGGAATATTTAAATCGGAATGTATTTCTTCGTTTCGTTGATACCAAAAAGCTCCAGTGATGTTTCGGAGACACTTATTTTGAGCGCGCTGAATAATCAACCGATTGGATGTCTTTGCACAGCCCCAGAGTTGAATACCATACATCCATATCGGTCTGATGATTTGACAATAAATCAAACGCTTATTAGACAGATTGAGTTTAGAATAACGCCCAATCAGCCAACAAATCTGTCTTAATTTATGCATGGTTTGTTCCTTTTTCATTTTGACATGCGTCTTCCAATTCAGCCTGGAATCTAAATGCATACCCAGGTATTTAGCAGAGTCCGATCTCGGAATAGGAAGACGATCAAGATATATAGGACAGGTCTTAGATTTACGAAGCGTAAACATAACATGCACTGATTTTTCTTGATTAATCTTGATCTTCCAATCACATGTCCATTTGCTAATTTTTTCTACTGCATGTTGCAAGTTAGTCGTAGCCAATTCTGGGGAATTGCCAACTGACAAGATGGCTGTGTCATCTGCAAAGGTAGCAGTAGTCGTCTTGGCTGTTGTTGGAATGTCAGCTGTATACAATAAATACAGAGAAGGTCCTAAGACACTACCCTGTGGAACACCAGCCTGTATTGGATGAAATTTGGACTTTGCTTCTTCATAAGAAACTCTGAAGGATCTATCAGAGATATATGATTCAAGAAGTTGGCACATATTTTCCGATAGCAGGTTGCTCATTTTATAGATCAGCCCTTCGTGTCAGACTCGATCAAAAGCTTGCGATATGTCTAGAAAAACCGCCGGACAGTATTTTTTTTCTTCAAAGGCTGTTTCAATTAGCTTAGTTATACGATGCACTTGGTCAATCGTAGAGTGCTGATTGCGGAAGCCAAACTGATGATCTGGTATCTTTAATAAGGGCTTGAGTCGCTTAAGGAGTAGTTTTTCAAATAATTTTGATATGGAAGGTAACAAAGAGATTGGTCGATACGAAGTTAATACTTCTGTTGGTTTCCCAGGTTTCGGTAACATGATGATTTGAGCGATTTTGAAACATTTTGGTACGTATCTCATTCTGAAACAGGCATTAAAGAGATATGTCAGCATGATAATTCCTTTACGTGGTAATTCTCTAAGCGCTCCAGGTGAAATTTCATCGATTCCAGGAGCCTTTTTGGGATTCATATTATTATCTAACTCTTGTGCAACTTCAAGAGGAGTTACTGGTTTTATTTGCTGGAAAGGTTGGTAATTTTTCGTTGTATCGATCTGGGAGTTTATATTATGTGTTGTAAAGACTGAAGCTAAATGCGAAGCGAATAGTTCAGCTTTACTGTTGTCGTCGCGAATCCACTGCCCTTGTTCATCCTTGAGAGGAGGAATATGAAGTAGTGGACGTTTGAAGCGTCGCGTTGCACGCCACAATGAATAATTTGTGTCCGCTGCAGGGCTTAAATTTTCTAAGTAGTTTGTGACGCTTTTCTGTTTGAAATCCTTGATTAGCCTATTAACTTTATTGCTAATTCGATTAAATTTTGTTTTATCCGATGGATGACGGGAGCGTTGCCATATTTTCCGTGCACGTCTTCTCTCTTTTATTAGTTTCCTAACTTCGATAGGATACAGTACTTCATTTGGAACGTTTTCTTTAAGAGCTGGAGTAGCCTGGCTAGCAGCTTTTCGCAACAAGTTGATAAAGTGCTGGGCTTGCTGTTCTAAATCACTAATAGTTTTAAGCCTGATTTTAAGTTCAATTGAAGAGTCAAGGCTTTCTCTAAATTGATTCCAATTAGTATATTTATTGGTGAGATTTTGCGGAATTCTTTTTTTAATCACTACAGAACTTAGTATCATAAGTACCGGAGTATGATCTGACGATAAGTCCGTAATTCCTTCTACTTGCACATAATTGGCAGCGATTCCTTTAGTAATGAAAAAGTCAAGGAGATCAGGATTCTTCGCGCAATCTGTTGGCCAGTAAGTAGGTTTCCGCGATGAAAAGAACTTACACGAACATATGTTGATAGCGTTGAGAAGTTCAGCACCTTTTTTTGGTGTCGTCAAACGTGACCCCCATATGGTGTGTTTTACATTAAAGTCACCTGCAAGTATAAAACGAGGACCGAGTTGATTGAAGATATCAATAAATTGACTTTTTTCAAAATTACTATTGGGCGGACGGTATGCTGCAGCTAGATTGAGGTCTGCGCCATTATAGTTTATTGCTACTACTGTGGCTTGTAGGAAATTCAATTGTATTTCTTCCTGTAAATAGTGTTTGATATTCTGTTTAATTATCACTGCTGTTCCTCCTCGTCCTCTGCCACTTGGGTGGTTAGTCCAATATGTAGTGTAGCCGTGAATTCTGATAAAACTTTTTGTTGTAAAATGTGTTTCTGAGATTAATACGACGTCAACAACATGTGTGTTAAGAAAAGCCTCGAGTTCTTGAGCTCTCTGACTCAAGCCATTGGCATTCCAGGTTAGTATTCGAAACGAGGAGTCAGTCATTTCACTATTTTTCCTTGGCTTTTTGTGTGTTGGCTCAATGGTTTAGTTTCTAATTGAGTAACACGTATATTTAGCTGGTTAATACTAGTTTGGATACTGTGAAGTATAGCCATAACGTCGTTAATGGTTGGATCTTTTTGTTGTGGAGGAATTTGTATTTGTTCCTGTGATTTTAAATTCAATTTGGTTGCATGCGCAAATGTTTTTCCTGCTTGCACTTTTTCTGCAGGTCTGATTCGTTCCTCTCTAACACGATCTACCACTTTTTTTATAGGCTGGGACTGCGTTTTCGACTTTTGATGGACTTCGCAACCAGCGTAGTTAGCTGTATGTCCTATCATACCGCATAAGACACATTTTGGTTGGTCTTTTTTAAGTTTCTTGCACTCTTTGGTGAGATGGTTACCGGCACATTTGACACATCGAGGAGGATGAGTGCAGTAATTTTTGGTATGCCCTATTCGTTGACAGTGATGACACTGTTTGATTTTATTGTTTTTATGAGGGGGTTCGATAGAGACTTTACAATGCGCAAGATTAGTTATTTCGTATACGTTTTTATTGTTCGCTTTTGGGGAGATTTCGATTTTGAACAGTGGAAAATTCTTGATTTGCCGTCTTCCTTCTGTATCCCTATATACTTTCACTATAGGGCTTATCCGAATAATTTCATGACCAGTTTTTCTTAAGTCATTCTTTATGTCCTCATGGTCGATTGATGGCGGTAATCCACGGATCACAAACGCAAAAGGACGTTCAGATTTCGGTTGAAACGTGTGATATGTAATTCCACGTAGTAACTCATTTGACGTACTTGCTGAATTACTATTCAGATCTTTTAAAAAGGCTGTAACCGAGCGGTAATCGTCACTATCACGGACAGATATTTTAATATCTCCACTAGGAAGTCCCTTAAAGGTAGGTTCTTTTTTTGTTTGTGTGATTACTTTATTTTTAAGTAAGTTGAAGTTTTTAACGTTACTCACAAATACAGGTGGCGGAAGTGGAGTAAATTTATTTACCAGCTGATTCTCATTTGTTATGTCAGGCATAGTTGAAATATCTACTGATTTAGAGGGAGTACCGTCACGTGTCGGAGTTTGCAATTCCACACAATGTGACTGATCAATGCAGTTTAACCTTTCGATAAGCTCATTTACCTGCTTTTGCAGTTGAGCTATTTGGTTATCCTTGCTGGCAATTAATTCTTCGTACCGTGTCAGAGTAGAAGTTTCTCGTGTTTCTATTTTTTTCCTTTTGTTTTCCTTTTTTCCATTAACAGTGTTAATATCATTGTCACTGATTTGCCGTTTCGGCTTGTCATTAAGTTTTAATTTTAATGATGAAACTGTTTTATTATTTCCCGCCATCGTATAAGTTTTCTTGAGCGGAAATATTTTGTGTGCGATATATTCTTATTGAATATATGGTAACACCGTTAAGCCAATGCGCTATAACCCCCTTATCGTTTTTCGAACGGTGATGTAAAGAGAAGAAAAAAAAAAAAAAAGTAGAAGAAGATGAAGAAGGAAAAAAAAAAAAAAAATGATGAAAATATCCTCACCGACCGGAACAGAGTCCCAACGAAAAATCCGATTAGCCTCAGTTACATTACTCGGCCTTTCTAAAAACCGCGAGAACATAAATGTTTATAATAAACAATCGCCGCTGCGAGAAATGTTTATACTAAACGGTCGTCGCCGAGAAACCACAGCATAGCACGATACGGCTCGCCACATTCCCGTCGGGTTCGATTGTGCATTCTGTGTTCATCGCTCGTTCGTTAAAGTGCTTGTCTGTAAAACCATTATAATTAAATAAAAAATAAATTCATAAAGTAACAGTAAGTCACAATTTAAAAACCCTCATTTGTGATATCAAATGACACCTTAAGATTTAGTACATTGTAAAAAAGCCAATAATGATGATTATTAAGACAAATTAAAGCATTTTAATAAGAACAGATTTACTGGTTATAGCGATTTCTTGTTTCATTTTTTGTATTAATTTTTTATTTAAATAAGAAAGAGAAAATAACCTTTTCCAAAAAAAATTTACTGATAACACTAAAGATCGTTAATAGCTACTAAACAAAACAAAAACAAAAAAAAAAAAAAACGGTTAATAAACGGAGGAAAGAAAAGTAATAAACTTTGTCTTCGCCTATTTTTTATATATAGATATTAAAATGAATAGAAATACTAGACTCTTTATCGAGGACAGTGCTTCAAAACGCATATCATTAGTCAACTATAAGATCGAATTGGCTGCTAAAGAAATTTGACATAGAATAGAAGCGATTGAAGAAGAAAAAAAAAAGTAACAGTTTTTTTTTTTTTTTTTAACTTGGGCGCGTCAACTTAGGACATTTACCCAGCACAAAGGACTAACAAATAGTGAAACGTAGGAACTTGTAAGTTAAATCAGGAAGCGATTAGAAACAGAATAAATAAAGATAGCCAATATAGGAACAACAGAAAGAGAAGGAAGAGAAAGAATGTAGTGGGCACAGTAAGGGGTCGGGAGGCCAAGGCCAAGCAAATTAGTATAAAGAGCTGCACGTTCTGAGGAGATAGATGAGCATTCGAATAGGAGGTGATTTACATCACAGTTCAAATTTAAGATAGGAGGATGGAAGGGACACAAGGGAGACTGAACAATATTAAAACGAAAGAGGGAAGCAGGAAGCAGACTGTGATTAAAACGGAGGCGAATTATGGAAGAAATAACAGAACGGCTGATGCAGGGAAAATTATTAAACCAGGAAGAAGTAGGTGGAGAGGGTTGTATAGCGAGGTAAAAAGAGTTAGGATTGGAGGAAAGAGACGGATAAAGATCAGTCCAAAAGTCATGGTGGAAATGATAAGAGAGTAGACAAAGACATTGGGAGGGGAATCTGTCTATGAAACGGCCATTTACTGCAGCTTGACATGCCAATGAATCGGCAAGATCGTTACCAACGATGCCGCAGTGGCCCGGAATCCAGAACAGGTCAATTAGGATAGAACGGGATGTTAATAAATTATAAATTAAAGAACGAATGTAAAGAATAATAGGATCTGACGATGGTTTAGGGAATGGAGATTCGATGGCTGATAAAACGCTTTTCGAATCAGAGCATATGACGAATTTTGATAAATTGGATGATGAGGATATAAAAAGGATAGCACGTAAAATAGCCATGGATTCGGCTAAGAAGATAGAAGAAAAGGGGGGGAGTTGAAAAGACTCAGAATAGTTGATATCAGGAAGGATAAAAGCAGCTCCGACACCTGAAGCAGATTTTGAGCCATCCATAAAAACCACGCTGTGAGCTGGAAAAAGTGAATGTAGAGTTTGGTTGCATTCGTTGTGTATTACAGGAAACGGAAGAGATTTAATGTTCGAGGGAAGAGAAAATAGCTTGGGAGAAAACGACAGTTCAACGAAGTTGTAAGTGAAGTACGGGGATTTTATTATAGGAGAGGATAAACTGAGAGAATAGGACAAGTCGGGAGGATATGTGTGAAAGGATTGGAATTTTTCTAGGAGAGAAACGCCAGTTGTCCAGAATATATTGATAGGAATTCACGAGTTTCGAGTGAGGAATATGAAGACGTTTAATCAAAAATCTTTCACCGAGATAAAGTCTTCGAATAAATAAAGGAAGGAAGCCAGTTTCGGCCAGGAGAGCAGGGGTTGGAGAAGAATTCAGAGCACCAATACAGAGGCGAAGACAAGAGTTTTGGATGCGATCAAGTTTGATAAGGAGGGATTTGGGAGCACTGGCATAAAGAAAAGAGCAATAGTCTAATTTAGAAAGAATAATGGATCTGTAAAGTATGAGGAGAATATACGGATCGCCACCCCAATTCCGGGGGGACAACGCTTTTAGGAAATTTAATCTCTTGAGAGCAGATGTACGTAGATAGTTGATATGATCGGAAAAAGATAAATTACTATTAAGAATCACACCAAGGTAGGAGAAAGAGTTAACTAGAGGAATAGGGAGTTGACATAGAAAAAGGTTAATTAAGGCACGGTTAAAAGGACGAAATGTAAAAACTACAGAGGCAGATTTCTCATGAGAAATAGAAAGATGAAGAGAAGACAACGATAATTCCAGAATAGCAAGGGAGGAATTAAGCTCCTCATTGGCAGAAGAAAGATTATTGGAGCAGGAATAGACGAGAATATCGTCAGCGAAGAATAAGGACTTAGACGGGATGCTAAGAGTGGCAAGACTGTGAAAGTAAATGTTAAGAAGAGTAGGACTCAAGCACGATCCTTGCGGAAGGCCTCGAAAAATTGATCTAGAATCGTCGAAGAAGGGAGTAGAAAGACGAATTGTTCTATTCCGGAAAAGATTTATAATTAAGGAAGTAAACTGAAGAGGGATGTTAATGGAAAGCATTTTATTTTGTAAAGAAGGTAAGTGAACATTGCCAAAGGCAGCAGTGGCATCAACAAACGCGGCGATGGTAAATTTCCTATGAATGAAGGATTTATAGATGTCGGAAAGGAACAAGGATATACAGTCAGTAGCACCAAGGCCAGAACGGAAACCAAACATATTATCGGGAAAAATATTGTTATATTCTAGCCACCAGACCAGGCGTTTATTAATCATGTGTTCAAAAAGTTTTCTTAAACACGAGGCTAAAGAGATTGGACGGAAGGAGTTAGGCTTCTTTTTCGGGATAGGAATAATAATAAAGGAATTCCGAAGTGGTGGAGTTGCAGAAGTGTACAGGAAGGAATTATAGATTGACAGAAGTGTTTTGAGTGCTAACTCAGAGAGGTTCTTGAGGACAAGGATTGGAATGCCGTCTATACCTGGGCTAGAATTAGAAGAACTGATCAAGGAATCGTAGAGTTCATTGAAGCTGAAGGGAGAAGAGAAAAAGTGAGAAGGAGATGTGACAGGTAGGGGACGAGCCAATGATTTCTCGAGGGAAGGTACATAGGAAGGAGCAATTGAATCAAAAAAAGTAGAGAGCTTCTCTGAAGGAAGGTTGTAGTGTGAGGGGCGTTCGGAGCTGGAGGAGCGAAAAGCTTTAGCCATTCTCCAAAGATGGGAAGTGGAGGTAGATCTAGAAAATGATGAACAAAAATTTCGCCATGAATTTCTTTTGGACATTTTAAGGATGGATCTAGCCTTGGCGTTAGCCCTTTTGTGAGCCATGAAGTTGGAAAAGGAGGAACTAGCCCGGAAGAGTCGAAAGGAGGAAACACTATCCTTGAAGGCGTTCGTGCAATCATTATTCCACCAAAGTGAGGACGACAGAAGGTAAGAGTTTTTTTTGGAATGATGAAGTGGCGGAGAGGAGATATCAAGAGCAGAAGAAATGGAATTAGAAAAAGCGTTATATTGTTGAATAGGATCAGTATGTGAGTGTATGTAAGGAAGAGAAAGGTCGATGATTGAGCGGAATTTGTCCCAATCAACTTTATTGAACGACCATTTGGGAGTGAGAGCAGGTCTGGGATAATTAGGAGGAGGAGGAGGAGGGGGAAGAAAGTCTTGAAAGGAAAGAATAATGGGAACATGATCACTGCCGAAGGTACCGTCCAAAGTTCTCCAATGACATTTAAGACCAAAGTGGGGAGAAGTAAAGGACAGATCCACCGAGCTGTATGAGTGTGCACCTTTGTAGAGAGTAGGTGAGTTGTCATTAAGAAGGACAAAATTGTTGTTAAGAATAAAATTTTCAAGAACACGACCGTTTCTGTTGTGACGCGTAGAGCCTCAAAGAGGAGAGTGAGCATTCCAGTCGCCGCCAATAATGAAAGGAAGAGAGTGAGGATAAGTCAATAGTGTGAATGGGAAATTGTTGAGATCAAAATTAGGAGGAATATATACAGAAATTATATGAATAGGCTGAGGAAAAGTAACAGTTGCGTCTAGTACATTATAAACTTCATAATACCCGACACCGTGCCGTACGGACTTCACCTTTTTTGCTTTTTCTTGGGACTTTTACGTCATCATTTGACACTAACAACATTATTCGTACCCTTCGGTAAAAGGTATTCCATGCGAGCATATCCTTAATGTCAACCACGAGTCAGCGAATAGCCTTTAATCGTTATTTTTTACTGATTTTTATAAAATAACAGCAGCAAAATATACAAAGCTTGATTGTTATCATCACCGCATGACAAATACTTCATTTATAGAAAGCGACGATAAATTTAAAAAAATGTATAGCGACCTCTCGTGCTATAAAAAAAAACAAAAAAAAACGGATAGTTCTTTTGCAAGGAGCGATCAAAAGGAGTTGCGGAAGTTAGTAAAACTTGGTAAATGCGTAGTTCAGACATTTTAGCTTTATCCGGGTCTCACTTCGTCATTTATGAATGCTATTAAACAGGTATATAAATAAGCAAGGAAAATGTACGTTCTCAGACGGAATATTAGCAACAATTAAAGAAATAAAGCAAAATAAAACTCCCGTCTTTAACCTGATGACGGCTAAAATTCGGAAAAAAAATCCGCAGATAGGTTTCGTTTTATTAATACATTTATGCTCAACGCAAAGCTTGAATTCAGTTATTTTCCTTTTTCAGTTATCGCAGATAGATGAACCTACCAAAAAGATGACATCGTTCAGGCTCATTTCATTAATACTTTTGTGGAATGCAAATGGCATCACACAAAAAAAGGAGAGATCAAAATGTTTCTTAATCGAAAGGTTGTTGTTGATGTTGCATTAATCAATGAGACCCACCTGGTCCACGGTAACAGCTTTAAACTACCTGGGTACTTTAAATCATCCAGATTGTACACCACATGGGAGTTCAATGGTCATAGTGAGAAGTTTACTCGCACAGCATGCACTTTCATCTTACAGTTCATACTCTTACCAACTAGTTGCAATTAATATTCAGCTAGCCACTAGCTACTTAACGCCGGCAGCCATTTATTGCCATGCACGTTTTTACATTCCAGAGAGCGAATTCAATATCATATTTAGAAATCACGGTAACAATTTTATCTGCGGGGGAAACTTCAACACAAAAATTCATACCTGAAGATAAAGGATTACAAATAAAGCAGGACGCATAATAGATAATGTTTTGCGTAATAATTCATTGTCCATTCTCTCTCCTATGCCTCTTACTTACTGGCCGACGCATGTAAATCGAACACCAGATATCTTATTTATTGTACGAAGCCTAAAATAGCACTATAAAAAATATGAGATAGTAATTGATCTCTCCTCTGACCACATTCCAATCATTTCAGTTCTAGATGTTAATCCTATAATCAAGCCCATATGGCACAAGTTACACCATCATTTAACTTCGCAGCTTTAGTGGATAGTGGCATAGACTTGAAGATTAAATTAAAAAGCAAAGACGATATCGAAAATGCAGTAAATGATATAACGGGTTTGATTCATATTGCATGTAAAAGCTCCACCAAATACAAAATATATACATACCAACCAAAACAAATATGTTCCAGCCGAAATTAGGAAACTAGTAGGTGCTACTCGAGCAGGAAGAAGAAGGTGGCAACAAAACCGTTATCCATTATTAAAAACAACGTACAGTAATCTCCACCACAAACTAAGAGAGGAAATCAAGAAATGTAAAGAGCGGTTATTCAAAAGCTACCTGGAATCTCTAAACATGCAGAATGGATCATTGTGGAATGTAACCAAAAAAATACTGCAGCTTTCTTGGAAGGCTCACAACATAAGAATGGATTATGGTAACTGGGCTGGAACAGATAAACAGAAGGCAGATGCATTCGCTTCTTCACAGAAACGAAAATTCTGCGCACACAAATCTCATACAACGTTCCTTAGAGCAACCATTGCAGCTTAATCCTCCTACCAAGCCATTCTCTCCGAAAGAAGTGTATACAAATATCTAAAAAAAGTTCCTCAAAAAAAAAAACCTAGACTGGGCGGGATAACTGAAGAAATTCTGATACACCCACCCAAAAAAGTTGCCACGCCTCTTTGTTATATATTTAATGTCATTCTATGAATGGGCCATTACCCGAAATCATAGAACAAGTCTATGATAATAATGATACCAAAACTTACAAAATCCCGAACCATATTGTCATCCTATAGACCAATTAGCTTATTAAATACCCTATCCAAAGTTCTTGATAAATTAATTTTACAAAGAATAACGCCAATAATTGAAAGTAAAAATTCATACCAGACCATCAGTTTGGCTTTCGATCACAGCATTCTACTATACAACAGTGTCACACAGATTAGTAGATGCGATCTCATCGGTGAAAGGTATGTTCTGTGGTCTTTTCTGGATGTGGCTCAGGCGTTCGACCGGCTATGGCACACCGGGATCTTATATAAACTTAAACAGATACTTCCGCGGTACTTATTCCTATTTTTCCTGTTCTATTTACTAAATAGGTAATTTATAGTAAAAATGAATTGTTCCATGTCTAGAGAAGGAATAATATCGACTTCAGTTCCCTAAAGTAGTCTTCTTGGCCCGATTCTATACTCTATCCACACGGCTGACCTTCCTGTACGAATCAAACAATCTTAGCCACATTTGCTGATGATATAGCCATACTGTCTTCAAATAGTAATTGCTCATATGCTATTAGTACTGTTCAGGATCATATAAATAGGATGGAGGTCTGGGCCAAAAAATGGAAATTCAAATTTAGTGAGGAAAAATGCCAACACGTAACTTTTACAAACAGATCCATTACATGCCCTAAATTAAAAATAAATAATGTAGAAATTAAACAAGGAGATACGGTCAAGTATTTAGTTACATATTTTGATCGTCGGCTCACATGGCGCTTTCAAGTTGCACAGGCATGAAAAAGAGCTTCCCTCTTTCGTTTTAATAGCGTTCAGTCTCCCTTGTGTCCCTTCCATCCTCCTATCTTAAATTTGACACCTGTAATGTAAATCACCTTCTATTATTCGAATGCTCATCTATTTACTCAGAACGCGCAGTCCTTTATTCTAATTTGCTTGGCCTTGACCTCCCGACCCCTTACTGTGCCCACTACATTCTTGCTCTTCCTTCTCTTTCTGTTGTTCCTATATTGCCTATCTTTATTTCTTCTGTTTCTAATCGCTTCCTGATTTAACTTTCAAGTCCCTACGTTTCACTATTTGTTAGTCCTTTGTGCTGGGTAAATGTCCTGAGTTGACGCGCCCAAAGAAAAAAAAAAAAAAAAATACTAATAAAATGCTGTCTCCATTAATAGGTAATAAATCCAAACTTAGCCTAAGATTAAAAAAATATATCTATTTGATGATCATAGCCCCGGTGTGGAAATACGGTCCTAAATTGTACGGAAGTACAAGCAGGAGCAGCCTTGTCCAGATTCAGGGCCAACAGTCGATTATCCTTCGAAAGATCACCTCACCGCCAAAGTATGATTTGGATATTCCTTCTGTTAAATTAATCCATACACAACAGTACAGTAAATTCATTGAAAACTAATCCAAATCCTAAAGTTAATAACATGTATGAAAATACTCTTCCGGATAATCTGAAAAGAAGACTAAAGAGAAGGAAATTGTGCCGCGATACTCTTCCTATAACTTGAAAAATATATCTCTACTAATACCGCTGTAATTTCATAAGCGGTGCTTGATTGTAGCCATCGACGAGATTGATCTGACTCCTATGGACAATGTTAGATAGCATCTGCCATTATGGAGTCTAATTCACAAGTTTAAATATAATTAAATACCTATAGGCTATACTTAACTGTATTGGTTGCCATAGTATCCGAGTTTTCAAACCGATGGACTAGACATGTATGGGTCATGCTTAACGGCGTAGACTACCATGCTGTTCGTGTTTTATGATGACTATGCTTTAAGCACTCCAAATTAAATTCCTCGAAATTTATTCTTCCTTCCTACATACTCAGTATATGCTGTACTGTTTACTGTAATGTTGCTTGATTTCTTTTTTTTTAAATTCTATTCCTTTCTGTTAATTAAATGTTCTTCCCATCTGTTGATGATCTGTAATAACGATACTATGGGTCCTTTAGATCAATTCACATCTTTATGGTCATAATACAAATATTAAAATCGACACTGGTGCTGTTTGTGGTCTTTTCAACTGGTAAAGTAGAGTGGAAAAATTGTTATTTTAATCTAGACTTCTCTTTTTAATTAGCATTTTCACATCCTTTGTTTAAAAAAGTTAAACGCTATATGGGCAATGCAGTATTTTTTCGTTTTAAAAATTTCTAAATGACTGGGCCAGAAAAAGGGCAGCAAGCCCAACTTCTAGTATATATATATATATATATATATATATATATATATATATACATATATATAGTACCTGGGCGAGTACTTTTTTTTTGTAAAATCATGTTTTTTCGAAAAATATACTTAGATACGAATCACATACTTCTTAACTTTATTTTAATCTTATACATATTCACAAAACATAAAATATTTTAAAACTAATTTATGAACACTTTTATGAATTTAAAGCCAATTCCCATACAACTTTGCTTTGCAATACTAAACGCAACAAAAATGTAGAAGTCCTTCGAATTCACTTTCCCCGGATGCTTGGAAAATGTTTTCAATGACTGCACACGTTAATTTTTATGAATACATTTCTATACGTTTTCTATCAGAAAAATTATATTTTAAATATATAGGGTCGTCGTCAGCTTTATCTATCGGTTTATTCATTATAAAAACAAATAAAAAGCGGCTTGCAATTTTACTTGCGATCAGCTGTTTTCCAAACAATTGGAAAAAATTTCCGACTAAATCACTGCAAAATGTAATAAGGGTACACTGCACATAAGGGAGTTTTTAAAATGTGCACAACATATTCTCAGTAATTCACTTTTACAAACAAATATATAAATAAGCAAAACATTTAATATTGGCATATAAATAGGCAAGTCCTCCTTTGTTTATTAACCGATTTTCTTTTTTTTTTTTTGTTTAGCAGTTATTAAAAAGCAGCCTTTTTTCCTTATTTAAATATAAAATTAATGCATAAAAAATAAAAAATGAACTGTTCGTTACGATATTTTCGATTCGTTTATGTTTTGTTTGTTTTTTATTACATATATGTATATATTTTTACTGCATGCGTAGCGCATGATTTTCGAACCGCCATTATGTGACCGTCCGCTGATCGACTGAGACCAAGACCGATGCCTTTTTTTTGTCTATTCGTTCCTCGCCGTTGACAAGTATCTGGAATTAACCGCTCGCATGTTTTGCCTACCATATGTTTTATTGCTTTGCACTACCAGTATTGACACTACCGCCCCGTACACAAAGACACTACCAGAGCCGATAATGGACGACATTCGAAAATCAAAAATAAGTCGAAAGATCGCGCCATAGTGAAAATATTAAAAATCATTTAAAACTCGCGAAACCGAATTTTGCAATGGATTAGACCTTGGCAGATCGATTTCTTGGCCCAAAATACCCCTAGTGTGCAAATTTCATCCAAATCGTTAGAGCCGTTTCCGAGATAGCGAAATATATATACATATATATATATATATATATATATATATATATATATATATAAGAATTGCTCGTTTAAAGATATTAGATAGATATTATTATTATTATTATTATTCGGCTGCTGATCAACCAGTATTTCATGGTGTAGCTTTTTCTTGAATTGAATTCCAGATTAGGTGGACCGCTGTTCATCCACTATTCTTCGCCATTTTTGCGAGTCTTGGGCAATTCTGGTCCAGGTGACCCCCAGTATTCGTCTAAATTCATAGTCCCACCTCAATTTCTGGGATCTTTTTATTCCTTGTGGGTATCAACGTAAAATTCTTGTTCTACATCTTTGGTTTGTTCTTCTCACTGTATGTACAGCCCATTTCCATTTTATTTTATTTATTCTTTATAATAATAATAATATAATAATGTGTGTATATATATATATATATATATATATATATATATATATATATATATATGTAATTCTTCTGTACGTGTGTTAGTTACTGAACTTCTTCTAAACGGCTACAATTTTGTGTGTTTGAGTGAATCCGAGAATGGTTTAGATTTACAGTTGGACCCAACAGGTGTCCGAAGAATTTAATAATATTTAATAATTTACAACTGCCAGAGTTGCAGCGCAGCACAATTAGCAAAAAAAAATCAAAAAAAATTACTAGCCGTCATCAGTTATTATCATCTAACTGTTATTATATTGCACTTATTCACATTCCAGTTGTGTAGGTGCTCATTTTACGATTCCATTAAATTTGTGGAAAAAATTTTAAGTTTTATTTTCAGTTTACGATAATCAGTTATGCACGCAAACAGTTGATCATCACGCGTCGTGAATTATTTTACTCTACAGGTTGATTATATTGATTATGTCCGTTTTAATGTGAACAGCAAGACAATATACAATTTATTGCCTGCTTTGTAATAAAAAGGCGCATGCAATTAACTATTTTAGTTACTTTTATGTTCCGTTAAAAAATTTAACAGACAAGTGTTGAACGGCTCGCCGATAATAAACAAGATGTAAGTTCGTGCAACAAAAACATTCGTAAAATTAAAATATAAGTTTATACGCTTATTAAAGAAAAATGTCACGTCTTCGTGGGCAAGGTGGAAATATTGGTCGAGGTACGCGGAACTCACAAGTAGCTAACACCCGTCGGTTAAATAGAACGGCAGAAGATCAACTGAGGAACAATGCGAATTT
Source organism: Icerya purchasi (assembly GCA_039619475.1). Taxonomy (NCBI): domain Eukaryota; kingdom Metazoa; phylum Arthropoda; class Insecta; order Hemiptera; family Monophlebidae; genus Icerya; species Icerya purchasi. The sequence continues at coordinate 233,796,053 of CM077116.1, forward strand.
AAGAGAACTGGTGGCAAACGCACGTGCAAGTGAAAGCCAAGAGCAACGCAACGAACGCCTTCGAGCTAATGCATTGAGACAAGTACGAGCGATGTGCCAATGACAAACACCAAATATCGTCCGGCTATGACATGAGAATGGAACGGCACAGGGTAACGAGAAATTGCACTAATTTGATGGATTTCGCTTCGGGCAATAGTAGAAAATTAGAAGATCGAAAAAACGTTTCCTCAATCCGCTAACAGAAAACAAGCCAACTTTCAGGCAGAGCAATGTTTGCCGGGTCCGCTGGTATATATGTTTAATACGAAAATTAATTCCCCAATTCGGAGGAGGCCTTTTAATACGAAAGTCTCTGTCTGTGTCAGAGATCGATTTAATACAAAACCTTCATCGACGATTATTTAATGCAAACCTTCATCGAGTTCTGTTCAAGGCGCTATGTAATACGAAACTTATCGAAGACTGATTATTGTTTCTCTTTTGCAGACGTCTTGTGATCTGAACGGCTGTAAAAGTCCTGTCCGTATCCAGAATACCTCTGTTGGCGAATTTCAGCTTACTTCGACTTCAATCTATCTACCTATCTATATATCTATATACGAGGGGTGTTCAATAAAGACATTCACTAGCGCTCCTATCGGCCAAGAAGTGGTCCTGCGGGTGTGAAACCTGCATCATTCGATTCCGCGGTCCAGTTTACATTAGAATAGCAGGTTTCAAGTTCTTATCACAATTAGTTTAGTTTTTTGATGATACGAAGTGTAACATATGCATGAAATTCGCCTCTAAACTTTTACTGTGTCTGATTATCGCGAGCAACGTTATGCAATTAAATTTTGTGTTCGGTTGAATAAAACGCCGGCTGAAACTTTTCAAATGCTGAAAGATGCGTTCGGTAGTGATACTATGACAAGTAGGTCGTGTTTCCACTGGCATGAAGCTTTCAGGACCGACAGAGAGAGCTGTGAACTGAAGGAAGGAGACGGCGCTCCTGATGGTCATTACTTTCTTTGATTATCGCGGTATGGTCTGCCTACGTACAGTCCCACCATGCCAGACGCTTATTGCGACCTACTATATCTCCATTTTGAAGCAGTTGTTGAAAAATCACATCCCAAAGAAGCGTCTGGACCTCAAGAACAACTGGAAACTGCATCAAGACACAACGCCAGGGCTGATGTCGCAGGTACGGCACTCGCTTTTTTAGCCAAAAAAAAAACATCGAAACGGTACCGCATCTGCCATACAGTCCGGATTTGGAACTGAACGGCTCCTTCCTATACCCCAATGTGAAAAAACATTTGAAGGACGGCGTTTCCCTTTCCCCACTGACGCCGTGCCTATGTTACACTTCGTATCACTAAAACTGAACTAATTGAGATAAGAACTTGAAACTTAGTATTCTAATGTAAACTGAACCGCGGAATCGAATGATGCAGGTTTCACACCCGTAGGATCACTTCTCAGCCGATAGGAGCGCTAGTGGTAGTCTTTATTGAACACCCCTCGTATATATATATATATATCTTAGGATTCTAGTTGTATAAAACATCCATGCATTATATAAAATAAATAACTTTACATTTTTCTGATAACGAACATTATTGAAGAAAAAATTCTAGTTAAAAATAGCACTTAAAATAAAAAAACAAATTTATTAATGAATAACAAAATATAGATAAACTTATTTTTAATATGATATTCTCGAATATTATACGGAAATTAATACCTAAATGATAAAATAGAAAAGTCTATTAAAAATAAAAAAAAGCAGGTGAAATTAATACTGATGTGTTTCGTACAAAAAACTAGTCAATTCTTAGACCACTGAATTTTACAGTGTTTTTTAAATTTTTACCTTCATCTATGTATATAATCGGAACATTACACAATTAATAATTAAATTATATATAATCTACAGGTGTAATATGTAACGATGTATAATGTTTATCTGTGCAAAGAAGTGCCTGTATATGATATACTTAAAATTCCTAATAATATAATTTATTTAGCAAACGCACAAATATCTAATAAATGTAACTCTTATGATTTTAGTATTAGCAATCAAAACAAACGTAACAATGGTTTCAACAAACTTCACGATTTTCTTGAACATTAATTCGTAACCATATTTATTCTATTCGGTATCGGATGAGGCGAGACCATACTGTTTTCACAATTGAGGCGACAAGCATGCAAGGAACTTGTGTAAATTTTGAGGGGGTTGTCTACTCGAGAGGCTGTTAATTTTTTTTTTTAGTACTTTTTGAAGAATTGTGAGGAATCATAAGAATACACTTTGTTGAAACTTTGATATCATAGGTATTTTAAGAGTACTTGTAAAATTTTACAAGTTGACATATGGCTAAGAATCCGCTGCACATCGCACTGACGACAGCTGCGTAAAAAAAGTGGTTGTTGAACGGTACCCACCGTGGTCGTAGGCGGCGGTAGGGGGTTCACCCCTCCGAAATGTTTTGGATTTTTTTTTTTTTATTAAGAAAGAAATTACATTTGATATTTAAAGAAAAACAAATAAAAATATGAATAAAATAAAAAAAAAAACATTGCTACATAAATTGAAACAAATTTGACTGCTTGTTATTCAGTTTCAGTTCCTGGAAGTACAGTAGGCATTTCAAAAAAAAAAAAAAAAAAAAAAAAGAACAGCGGAGGCAGAATTTTTATTATGTTTCAACATGATCTTATGAATTTTGAAACTGAACAGAAAGTTAGGGTTGTTTGATAGGTCCGCTGCGACTCGCGCACAACAAATAGTATCGAGTGCTTACTAGCGACGCTAATGGAAAAAAAAACAAACAAAACCAAAAAAGAAATGGTTTACATACGGTTGCTGAAAACTGAGTGCGTATAGCTGTTTTATTTTCCTTTCCTTTTTATTGTAAATAACAGAAAATAAAGAAGAGAGCGTTTTACCAATCGGTTGTTTTTCAGTACTCTTTTTAACTTCCTATTTTAACTGATTTTCTCATTTATGAATTCTGTTTACGCAAAGTGCGGAGAAGACTTTTCTGTTCGGTTATTGTATTAATATAATTATTAATAGTGTTTTTCGAGTATTGTTTCCGTCTTTGAAGCAGTTTTCAACATCATCGCTTATCTATTCGTTCAAGTACCTAATTTTATCGCGGTGTTTTCCAAATTTGTTCGATAAATTAGCTGGCGGCCTAACGTTACAGCCGAGTATTTAGGATTTTCTTCGTGTTTTAACATCTAATCATATTTATCTCGACTCTGAGTTTCATCTAAGCTAAAATTTATTAATAAAATGGAAATACGATGCAACTATCTGCATTCATGTACAAAGTGGTCGGCTAACCCTCCCTCTCTTTAGGTTATTCTGCAACAACTCTTGTGCGACCTCCCTATTATCCTGCGTTGCTAAGGTTGTATCATTCCACGAGTTTTTGTTCAGGGTAGGTTAGGATGGGGTAAAAATTGTGACGGTGATAGAACCGTACCCCCCCCCCTATGGTAAACCATTATTTACTATCCGTATCTTGCTTTGCTTTCTACCAACAGGTGCACACTGAGTTTTCTTCAGACGTTTTTAATAATTCATTTCCTTTATACAACTACCGATAATATAAACAGGTTTTTTTTTTTTTTTGGAAAATTTCGGGGTATCCACGGTCACGTTGTTGGCCCCTTTGCCCAATTTCCGCTAAAACGTTGCGTCATGGCATAGCACAACACTTTTAAATACGAGAACAATTTAAGTTTTAAAAATTCCGTTTCGGGAAAAGGGCGCTAACTTGACAACGGCACGTCAGTTGATGCGAACGATCTGTCGTTATACACACGGCACGTGAAAAATGTCTACGTCGCTAAATTCCCAACTTTTAATTTGTCGGCTGGTGTCATTAAGGTGCGACGGGGTTTCAGACACTATTCGACGGACTCAATGTTTCGTTATTCCCAATTGCCGTCCGATTATTGTTGAAATTAGTGATCAAAAATTTGTTTCTAGCGCTGATAACACTGCAAAACGTCCCGAAGAGAAATGAATTTCGTGCGTTTCTGCCTCTTTTAAACGATGGAATCTCGCGGCGGTTTTAATTATCCTCGAGTGAACATAATTCTCGGAAGAAGTCGCAACACCGTACAGTCTAGCCTCGTAGGTTGATCGTTGAATTATTGTGTGCGACATAAGGGCTGTAATAGAGGGATCGATTTCTCTGTAGCCAAACGAGAAAATTCACCTTCTATGACGCCACCTACTTCTGCTTCTCCTTAGGTAGTTTTTCGTTAGAGCCAATATTTAAAGCTTCGTCATTTGTTCAACCGCGGTATTTGCGTTTCCTCGTTATTCTTTTTTAATGCAACTACAATGGATGATTTCATTATACTACTGCGATCGAACGGTTATACATATAATGGAGGCCCATCGATGGAATATGAGACAATGGTGTGCGAGGTCTGGTAGAAAATAACTTGAAAAGTAAAAAACGTGTCTAAGGACTCTCTTAATTTAAAAGAATAGCGTAACAATTGCCGTAGTTCAGTGAAAGGCGTTTGAGGAAGAACGAAAATTCTGGTATTTTTTTCATTTTGATAGTTCACAAAAATACAAATGGAAAGGCAGAATCTACAGATATCGGTCGAAGGCGAATATAAGTGAAGCGATTTATCGTTTCGAGTTTATCTGCGCGCATGGTTTCCTATTTCGAAAAGAAACAATGAGAAAAAATGAACGGGTTTTTCGAATATCGACGGAAAGGTCGCTCGGAATGGAGGCGAATTAAGGAAATGGAACATGAGCGAAAAATAGCAGCGAGAGAAACTTAAAAGTTGCGGATGCGGTGCAGTTAACGAGCTGACGATATTCTGATTTAGCAAATATTGTCGCTGTTTACAATGACGCGCGCTTGTTTCACATAGCGCTGAGTAAACGTGTATATTTAGTGAATAATGTTTCTGAGTTTGAACGGAGAGGCAGTTTGCGCTGTTGGCGGTTAGTTAGAATTTTATCGTCTTTTTATTTTTCTAATCGTCTCGTCCTTCTTTGACCAGTCTGCATCGGCTAGTTTCTTATTATCACTTGAGACCTGTGAAAGGCTGATTACAGTATAAACAAAACAGCCGGCCTTCGGCGAGTGGTGAGCTAACACGGTGCTTCCGAGTTGGCCAACTAAATAAAGATCACACATTAATCTTACCGTAAGCGCACTTGAACTCCGCTCGCCTTCCAGCTATAAGTAGCTCTCTACGTTCCGGCAAACTCTCAAAACTCGTACATCATCCACGCTTTTCGCGCAACATAACCACTAAAAGCTGTTCTTTCCTGCAAACATGGTCCACGCCGTAAGTAGATTTATTCGATTGTTCCTTAAATATTTTTACTTTAACGTTACTTACTTTTTCTATGCGTTCTTCCACTGCATGCTAATAACGGCTGTTCTGTTTTGATACAAGAAATGAGCTGATTAAATTTCCTCGGCTCTATCGGGGTCCGAAAACGATGTTTCAGAAAGAATTTAAATATATAGTTACCAATATATATATATATATATATATATATATATATGTATATATACCTATAAGGTAGATTAAAAATAATTATTATTTTAGTAAATGTCATAAATCTTGACGGAACAACTGAGAAATATACAATATTTGGTTAAGAAACGTTTTTTGGAAATCAGGACTCCCCGTTGCATTCATTCACAGATGAACTTTCGCTGATTACGTTTTCTAAATTATTCCCAAGCCGAGTTGATTCATCATCTCTTGTTGTATAGCGTATAGTATGCAAAAAGGTAATTTGTCTAAAGCTAAGCCAAAAAGTTGACGGAAAATTATTTTAGTGTTTAACATTTGCGGGACATTCGCGAATATTTCGATAGAAAAAATTCTGTTCGCACAATTAATTTCATTTTTAACTGAACTTGCTTTCTGTCGTCGGTCGGTATATAATCGTACACAAATTTTCTTATCGTTCGTTCATTTTTTTTTTTTCTTCTTTGAACGGATCTTTTATTTTTCCAGCAGTAAATTTATTTCTTTCCGATTTAATGTGGAACAAGAAAAGTTCTTTGATAATTAAAAAAAAAAAAAAAAAACAGAGAAAAACCCATTTTTCCGATTTTCAAACAGAAGAAAGTTATACACATTCGTCGTGTATGCTTTTTTTTTTTTTTTTTTATGTTTGTTCGCGTTTAACTCATATTCAGATGGACCAATTTTACTAGTTCTTTTTCCATTAAAAAGAGTGCTATTTAACTCAGGTACCACCATGTGAGTATTAATGCCAAAACCGGTGAATTGTCTTGTATTGTTCCCGTTATTATTCGTTAAAAAACATGAAATTTTTTTTTTTTTTTTTTCATATTTTTTATTAGTAGAAGCGATTGATCTGAAATATTATAAATTTGCCGAATTATCATGGAAATGTAGTTTTTGATGTTTTCCCGTGGAAAAGCAGTTTAAACTAAAGAAATCGATTCTCTTTTTTTTTTAAGCACAAAGTACGGAGAATAACATGACAAAAAAGTTAATTTTTAACGGGAAAAAAATTCAAGTACAATACTAAAAATTGTAAAATAAAATACAGTGGAAATTGTTTAACACGAAACCGGTTAACCCGAAAAATCGCTTAATACGAAACACAAAATGCCATATAATTACATACATTTTTTTTCTTTTATCACGAAACAACACGAAAAGATTTCGCTTCTCAGAAGGACAAGTATACCTGTGCTTTTCCAGTCGCATCCCTTAACAGGTAAATAAAATTAACAATGGTTACTATTATTTACCCCCTGGGAATGCAATACTACTTAATTTCGGTCGACAAGTTTCCCAAAAACGACAATAATTTTTTATGTTTTTTTTATAATGTAATTATTTTAAGTGTACATATATGTACTACCTACAACAAGTGCTAATGTTAGCGGAAAATCGAATTGATACATTTTACCGACATTAAAAATATTGGTGAGTTTTTAATTTTTTATTTTCGTTTTTTTTTTGCATGTTTCGGTTAACACGAAATCCTTTTACCACGAAGAAATATTTCGGTCCCTTCAGTTTCGTGTTAAACGGTTTCCACTGTATTTTAAAAAAAAAATTACCAGTTTCCCGATTTATTATAAAAATTTAATAAAAACACACTAAAAGGTAAAAAATAATTATTCGATAGAAAATGTATTTCAAAGTGATTAACCATTAAAGGTGACATTATCGTAATTCTTATACAACATTAATACTTATTAGAGTAGGGCATCAAATTCCTATTACAATATCTAGGAACAATTTAATGAATATGTAATGCAGTTTTTAATTATTACTTTAATATGAATTTGATGCTGACTCTGATAAGTATTAATGTTGTATAAGAATTACGATAATATCAAGGTATATCACTCTGAAATATATTTTTCATTGAATAAAAGGTTAATGTTATATAAGAATTACAATAACATCACTCGAAGTTGTATCACTCTGAAATGTATATTTCATCGAATAATTATTTTTTACTTTTTAGTGCGTTTTTATTAAATTTTTATAATAAATCTGGAAGTCGGTTTTTTTTTTTTTAAAAAAAAAAACATTCTATCTTCTTTTTACGCGAAAAAAAGAAAAATTATTAAAAAGAATTGATATTTTAAGCTCAGAATTTTGCATGAAAAGTATGGATCGCATACTCAGATTCTCCCCATACATATACACATATATATATATATATATATATATATGATAAAAGTAAAGTAAGTCCCAATACATATAAATACAAAACTCGGCCCTATGTCCTCATGAAGGAGAAAGCCCCCTTGACCGCTAAATTTTTTTCTTCTAAACTGTTTTTCGAAGAATCATTTTCAGGTGACTACGCCATTCTTCGCCGTCTTGTACAAAAAAAAAAATCTTTATTGTTCAATCACATTTTACATACATAAACAGCATTATTAATAACATTTGTTTTCATCGTCGTCTGTTTTTTCTGGGAATAGAGGAAAGGAGCACGTGGATGTTAGGCTGCCCTCTTTCGGGCATTGTAATGGAGCACGTTTTGTAGTATACTCCGGGGCAAGAATGACATAGTTCTCAAATAAAGTAACTCGCATGCCCTTAGCATTGGGGATGGCGAAGTTAAGGTTCACAATGTACTAAGCCCAATAGACCTGAGGAGAATACTGGGGCCAGTTCTTTTCTTTGCGTCGCCTTTGCTTTTTTCTCTGATACCCAATTCAATTTTAGGCTGGGTAAATACACGTATGTATAAACGAAGCTTGAAAAATGTGTCTGTTTCATCTTCCTATCTGCGCTCATGCTGAAAGCCACCGAACGGATTTTGATGTAGTTTCAGCAGTTAATTAAGAGTTTTTACAGTTTCAGTATGTGATTCATCGCGTTGTGCAAAAAGAGAAGTAGTGAACAATATTGGTTTTAGCAATTTAGGATGGAAAAAGTATTTCCAGAGCAAAAAAAAATTAAAATTACGTTTTATTTTCTAATTAATATTTAATCATTATTGAAATTACTGGCTACAGAAAAAAAATAACGACAATTTAAGCGACTTTTTCATTTATAATATTCATGGCGGCTGCACGCTGCACGTGAATGTCACTAATTGTTTAAGTAAATCTATTCATTAAGGGGAAAAAAATAAAACAGAAATTATTTGCATTTGAAGCATAAGGAAGCGCGGACAGGTAGATGAGTAGTTATAGAATAAGTGAATGTTATGAGAAAAATGGAATTATGAAAGAATAAAAAAATGGAATTATGAAAGAATAAAAAAATGGAATTATGAAAGAATAAAAAAATGGAATTATGAAAGAATAAAAAACAGTCGCTTATAGTGGCGAATGTAGTGAGACTTCCAGTAATGATAATTGACTCTTAACAAATATTTCGACGAAAAAGAGACACAAAAAAATAAATAAAAAAAAAATAAAATTTACATTTGAAGTCTGTTTTTTTTTTGTTCAAAGTCCAATGAAACATACCAATAGATATGAATAGTAGAAAGAAAATAAAGTGACGAAGAAGGTATAAAAAACAGAAAAGCAAAAGGGGGACATTGATACACCCAGCTGTTGTGAGCTGACTCTATTAAACTGGTTCAGAAGACAAATTTAAAAACAGTTTAATAATGTTGACGAAATATTGAATTGCTGCATAAAAGTACTCGTTCATCTAAAAGAGTTCCATGATTTTTATAATTTTTTTACGCGGTTTAGTAGCTGCTACGTTTTTTGTATTACTAATTTTTAATAAAAACCCCCCCCCCCCCAAAAAAAAACGATTTTAATAGATTATATTTTACAAATTTAAATTATAGGAAAATATTAAAGAATTCTGCAGCAGAAGTTCCGGTTGTGGCCAGCGAAAATATTATTTACACTAAAATCTCAAATTCTCGTTAACACTTTGCAATCTTAGGCTCTCATGAAATTTTGTTTTCATTATCGTATTACTAAAGTAAAGTAAAGTGAATCTGATATCCTGAGCAGGGCGTTCGAGATTGTGATCACAGTGTACTAAGCCGAACGGCAATAATGAGAGTAGAAGGGCCAGTTCGTTCCTCCGGGGGCCGCCTTTACTTTCCCAGATTTCTCTGGTAGCCAATTCAATTTCAGATTAGTCCGGATCTGGAACGAGACAAGATTGTATTACTGAAATACCTAAAATAAAGGAAAACTGAATGTAAGCATTTCACTGCTAGTACGCGCTTCACTGTAAATATAGAAATAATCTAAAAAAATGTTTTTATTTATTAACGTAATAAAAATACGGAAAATAATTTTTGCAAGTCTATCTAATTGAGCTATCTTTTGAAGGACTAATATAAAAGCGTTCGAATCGATACCGATATAAAGTGTTTAATTTTAGACAAACGCTTTTACCTCATTCCTTCCGCAAAACACCTCAACTGCATAGACCCGCAAAAATCATTTTCTCACTTTCGTCACATTAATAAATACAGTAGAAATCCGACTATCCGAGTCCCAATTATCCGAATCGACAATTATTCGAATCAAAATCAAGAAAATAAAATTTTAGAGCTAGAGCGTTAATGGTTGCGGCTGAGAGATCCCGGGGCGTAAGATATACATGTTATGTACTTCATTTACAATACTGATGTATTTGCTTATACATTATTCTACTTTTATCAATAAAATTCCGTTTATTTCAATGTATGCTTGTACATATATAAGCTGTTTTGCTTCATTCCTGAGCTATATCCGATTATCCGAATTTTCGATTTTCCGAATCGGCCCGATCCCCAATTAATTTGGATAATAGGATTTCTACTGTAAAAGTTTTTCTTTAAATTTTCTCACATTATTTTGTCTTAAAATTTTTTAATTACCTTTTTGTGAAGATTTTTCCGAATGTTTGAAATATTTATTACAATTATCATAAATTACAGATTACACTTTTTTTCTTTATTTACAAAGCGCTATCGAATGATGAAGTAGAAGAAAATGGAATTTTTCGTACAGCGATTTCAGTTTTACATAACGTTTTAATAGCTAGAAATACTAATTGGTTAAAAAAACCTTCTACAGACCTAATTCTATCTAGATGCCAATTTTTATTAAAACTGGCCTTGCCGTTTTCGAGATCCCAGCATTCCAAGATTTGTAATAATACAAGAATACAAACAAGAGAAGATCGAGTTAAATAAATGCCTTTAAAATAGGGAAAGAATTTTAAATATTTAAGCAGGTATTAACCTGCGCATCAAGTCGCAAACAGCATTAATATACACATATATATATATATATGTGTGTGTGTGTGGAAAGGTTTCGCATGAATATATCGCTTAACGCTTAGTACACTTCCGATGGTTGTAAGTTAGAATTTATTTAAATGTTGTCAAATAGAGAATTTTTATTCCAACTGTTTCAAAACAAAACTCGAATTGATTCAAAAAAAAATTGAACTTAATTTTTTTTAAATACCATAATGAACGTGGTAAGAATATAAGGTTTTCTCATTTGCTTAGCCAAGTGCACTACCGATTAAGTGATATTGTGAAGAAAGAAAAAAAAAAGAATCAACAGAACAATTTAAGCCAAGAACAATTTACGCGAACCTTTTATTTTCAAAATCCTTTTTTTGAACGTTTTTAAATAGAAAAAAACAAAACAAAAAGAACTGTAATTCACCGGGACGTCTAAACAAACTTGGTACAAGTGCCTAAATTTGTATCTAATCGACTAGAAACAAAACTTAATCCCCACAGAAAAGCCTTTCAGTCGAAATAGGCGCGTTTCTGATAATTCGCCCGTTTCCATTCTATCGCCGATTTATTCATTCCGTTTATCTTTCGACGTAAATCTCCTCTATATTATTCATTTGACTACTTTATACGCTGTGAACTCTAACGATTTTCGTCTACCACTCTTTCGAGTACATCATTTTACGGCAACAATTATTAACGCGCAGAAATCAAAAATAGAGAAACAAATTTAAAAGAAGGAAGAAACACATCAAATTAGGTAATTTCTAATAAATCAAAAAGTTTAAATCTTTGAAACATGGCTCTGCAAGTTTACCACTATTGTTCTAAACTTTAATATGCCTCGTTCCTAAAAACAAAAATGAAAAACCATTTTGTTTTCAAAATTTTCCAGCAATATTGGAAATATAAAATATTCGGATACACACTATGTTGAACTGCACTAATCATTTGCGGCTCTTCGGTACACAGTTTGATATTCTTGTATTTCCTTATGACGCGGGTGGTTTTGTCGAAAATTTATCTCCACTATTCGCCATTTAAATTATTAGTTTTTAACCGACTTCTCTTACTTGTTCTATCGCCTTATATCCTCTTTTTTTGAAATACATCGCGGAAACGGATCATATGAGGGTAAGGAATTAATAAGGTATTTTAGGAAATGGGAAGACCCAGTTGTATTCACTTGAATTAGAGCAAAAACAGGTGTGAAAAGGAGGACTTTACGGAAATGATCGGAATGCAAAAGACAAAGAAGTGACGAAGCAGAAGGAAACCTAAAGAACTGAACGTAAAGAAAAAAGAAAAAAAAGCTCTGCGCATTTTAGAGTTAGAGTACTATTTAAATAAAATAGTACAAATACACCAATCCAAAGAAACCGGGAAAACCATGTCGGAGGGAAAGCTGGACGCTCAAGTATCGTGCATCCATGAATTCCTGGCCAGTCTATTTTAGAATTTCTTTTTTTTTTTTCTTTATGTAAATTCTATTTCGTCCAATAAAAAACTTCATCGGTATTGCGCCATTATCTAAATACAAAAGGTGGTTGGCAAAGTTTCCCTCGTCCCCGGTTGTGAATTGTCAAAGCCGCTTAACGATAAGTTCGAAGTTAAAATAAAATACTTTATTACACCATTTAGTTACGCGTAATTAATGAATTACAACGTATAAATTTCTCAGCAAACTCCTTGCAGCTGTAATGTAATATAAAGGTTACTACGGTATACGATTTTGGATAATATTTCATCTGAAAATTTTCTTAATCTCGCCGATAATGCGAAAAACTTTTAAAATGCCAGCGAAGGTAAAAATGCAAAAAAAAATCTCTTCTCGAGAATCTCCAATCAGTTTTGATAATATCCAATATGACAGACTATAATAATAGTTCTTCTTCTAAATATTTAATTATCTTTGACTCCATGTGTGCTCTTAAAGCTATTTCCTCTCATTTCCCCTCTCACTCCTCTGACCTTTTCATCCTCCGTATTCGCTCTCTCATTCACACTCTCTTCTCACTTCACGCTATCCGCATTGAAACGCTCTGGGTGCCCAGTCATATCGGGATAGAGAGCAATGAAATGGCAGATTCCTTGGCTCAGATTGCTGTATGCTCCCGCTTTTTTCTCTCTAAAATTCCCGTTTCTAATTCACTCCCATTGTGCAAAATGTTTCATGTTAAATTCTAGTCAGATTTTTACGTTTCTTCCTTTTCTAATCATCCTTCCTTTTATTTTTCCATCCAACTTAATCTTCCCACGCGGCCTTGGTTTTACGATTTTCCTTCGCTTCGCCGCTCCGTTATTGTCCCTATTATCCGTTTACGTCTGAATCATACTCTTCTTCCTTCCTCACGTTATCGTTTTCATCTCGCTCTTTATTCCCTTAATTATCCTCTCCATCCTAACGACGAAGCCGTCTGTGATCCTGACCATATCCTCTTTGAATGTCCATCCCTCGTGAACGAACGCACTTCTTTGTACTCCAATCTGCTGTCACTCAAACTCCCTACTCCTTACTGTGCCTCGAATATCTTAGCGTTTCCGTCAATCTCAGTTGTTCATGTCCTCAGTTCCTTTATCTTATCAATAGCTGACCGAATCTACATTTAACTGATCCTTCTCCCTCGTTTCGTTTCTGGGCGACGATCCTTTGTTGACATGCCCAAATGGGGGTTAAAAGAAAAAAAAAATAAACAAATAAAAATAGCACGCTAAGTTGAATGAAAATGTTACATTTAAACGAAGTTCATGTGGCCGCCTCCCAACACCGGAAACGTTCTCGATCGTAATAGTTCCAGTATGAAATATAGATTTAAGAGGAAATGGTGTTTATAAGAGCTTGCGGAGAAATAAAAATAGACGGGGAAATTTTTTTTAAGAAAGCGGATATGTTATTTTCTTGTAATTTTATTTATTTATTTCAGATCCCCTATTATGGGCCATGAATCATCGAGCGCCATGATAAAATTGGTGAGGGGGTGAATTCTACTTGAACGAAACAATAGCCGGCTAAAAATACCGACAAAAATAACGGAAATATTATTATTATTACTATTATTATTATTGTACCATCTATAGAGTAGTAAACCTTAGTTTTCTGAGGAGAGAGATTTTTGTGCTATTGCGGAGAAAATCAAACTAGTCAGAAAAGACAACATATATCGTAATTTAGTTAACTTAATATAATCTCTCTCCATATATTTTTTTTATATATCTATTTGGACGCTACGACTATGATTATTAACCCAACGCAAGTGAAATTTTTAGAAGTTTCAATGTGCAGCTGCAGGATTGGAACCCGGTTCTAGCCAAACAAAATACTACTACGTAACCGACTACATGAAGTAGAAAATCCGTAAATATTTAAGGAGCCTAGTAGTTATTAATATATGGCTGAAACTATTACGTCGACGAATTGTATTCGCGGAATGAGAAAAAACATTAAAAAATTCAAATTTTCCGGTGTTGAAAAAAAAAAAAGGTAAAAGTCAGCCAATCGCTTTTAAACTTTTAAAAAATTAAAAAACGCCCAAAACCACTAACACCAGACCATCGAAATTCCAAATAATCGTTATTCGTGATAGATGGAATAAGAAAGTTTTTTGAAAAATTTGAGCTTTAACAATGAAAAAAGTAAAAAACGCTTTAAAAAAACACATAGAATACAATATTTTCGGAAGCAATATGATTATTAAATTAGAATTTTGCATGAACATTGCGGCGCCTATATGATTTACTGAAAATACGGAAAATATTTTTAAATTTTCCAAATTTTAAAGATTGCGAAGGTTTACATCCGAAATAAGAAAATATTGAAAATCATGCTAAAATGAACAGCGCTTATAACGTGAAATTTCACGCAAATATAAATGAAATTAAAAAAACTTTTTTGAAAAAACAAACTTTGAAGGATACAGAGAGGTTAAAAACAGTTCTAAAAAAAAAAAAAAAACGCGATGTTACAATATCTCTGGAACAAATATGTTTTATAAATTTTGCATAAGTATTGCTTATTGGTCTACTAAAATTGTACAAAAATCTTTTTAAATCTAAATTTTATGGATGAAGAATGAAGTTACACCCCCCGTGTTGGTCCTAATTAAAAATCACGCTCCGTATTTAAAATGTAAAATTTCGAACGTAAGTTCTCTTCACGCCTATTAATTAGACACTCATTGAGAACCGAATATTCACAAGTTTATAATCTGACATTAGAAACCGCAAAAAAAGACCAAAACTCCGAAGAGAAAAAATGGGAAATTAACCAAATGCCTTGAACGGCAATGTATACAAACTTGAAATTTGGTATGAAGGTTCCTACGGACTATTAGTTGTTCACTGTGAAATCTGATAATTTTGAGTCTAACGTTGAAAAGTTCGAAAAAATTAGAAGCACCATAAAAAAAAAGAATTATATTTCACAATTCTTAAAAAAACCAAGCGCACTGACAATGAGGATGCGTAGACGCATGTTGAACATAAAAACTGTTAAATTAAACCCCCCCAAAAAAAACAAACAATTCTAGTCTTTTTAACATATTTCAATACGTAATTAAACGTAAAAATGTTTCTTTATATTTTCTAACATCGTTTTTGATAACAATATACCACTGTTGTTGTTGACACATTATTAAATGAGAAAGTTTATTTTTTATCCGTATTGTTGTTACTTTTGGCTTGGTAAAAAAGCGCCAATTAAAAAAAGTAATCGTACTCATCAGGACGGTTTCATTCGCATTTTCTAATTCCAATGATGTCTACATTGCGTTTCACATCAGTTCATTAGTTCGCTCCCTCTCTGTACATCAGTATTTTGTCCGATGTAATCGTGCATGCAATTCCGACTTAATAGTACATTAGTATTTTTAATTATTCCGGGTTAAAAAAAAAAAAAATTCTATAGTATGCTAAGAAAACGTAAAAGTATACTTTTTTAATTTCAGCATATTTTTACTTTTAATTACCGTTGAATGATGCGAAATTATATAATTAATATGAAGATGGAAATTATTTTAATCGGTAAAATAAAAGTTTCTCGTAAAGTATTTAATACACCTGCTGATTCACCTGCTCTCCCGCGTATCCTATTTGGTATCGGTGATGTCTCCCGCTTAAATTCGAACTGATTTCATGCGTCACATTCAACAACTGGCAACTATTTACTCGGACATGGGTCATAGTATTTTACGCCACTTTATCGCCACTTCAGCGATATGTCCGAACCTAGTATTGAACCGCTTCCGAATCCGAATAATGGGGAAAATATCTTTTTATCGATAAATATAAAATAAATAAATTTTTTAAAATAACAAACGGCTTCTTTTTCATTAGTACGTTTTCTTTATGGACTACTGTTACATATGTGTCTCTAGTTCAAATAGATTCGAAATTAAAATTTAACATCATCCGATGCGATTACGTTAAAAACATCGTTATTAAGACCGCGGCTGATAACAAGAAAGCTCGTAAAATGTGAAATTTATTATAAAGCTATTTCACAATTTTCAGGGTAAATACTTTTGAATGATACTATAAATGGACCAACCTGTAAATGTGTACTTTCTGCACTGCATAAGAGCATTGGTTGAAGAGTATTAAAATTCCGTCAGTGATGAGAAATCACGCTGCCTTTTCCAAATTTAATATTCGAATCTGCATTTCTGTTTAAACTATTATATCAGTAGTACTTTCGTTAAGATGCGTCGGCGTCTGTTTAATTTTAAAATTTCGTACATTCATATTTTCCGCATATATTCTAATGAAAATTTTTCGCCTAATTTATTTCTCTTAAGAGGACTCCATTTTCAACTGACTGAGCATTAGAACTCTGATACTTATCGGTACTCATTGGGACCATCACTGATCAGAACATTTTCGAATAAGCAGAAGACATCATTAGGCGCTAATGTGACGTAATGTTTCCATAAGTGATGGGCTTATAAATGACGCTGTTTCGCTCTATTCAAATCTATATTTCTAGGGTAAATCGGTAATATTTTAATTTATTCGGCTATATCAAAAAATTAGTTTTCTTTCTAATCTATATTTTTATGGTAAATAACACAAACAATATTTTAAGTATCAATGGCGTTTGTTGTAATCATAAAAATGTGTCTAAACTGAGTATGTATTTTCATCGTTCGTTAAAATCAGTCTGCTTTTTTTCTTTTTTTTATTGGATTCATAACTTAGTGACCTTTACCAAGAAAAAAATTAGAAAAAGAAGGAATCAATTACATCTTCGTGCAATGCCATATGTTATTAGTAGAAAACGAACAAATAGTGGGAATAATGTGTGATAAGTTGATACGGATTAGGAGGAACAAGTCGCAACAAACTGAAATACAAAGTAGAACGCTCAACAGAAAGAGATAAAGACTTAATAAACACACGATTAATGTCGCAACATACGCGCTTCGTTTAAGTGGATAGGATAAAATGGATAGGAAACTAAAACGAAAATGTGAGGAAAATAACATGGCTTAAGAGCGCAGACGAATAATGGAGACAACAACAAAACGACGAAGTGAAGGAAACAAAAAGAACCACGGATTAGCTGAAAAAGACTGGGTTAAACAGATAGATGAAGTTAATAATTATTCGAAAAAGAGGAAGCGTATCAAAATAAGTCTAAATAGCTAAAAGTTACGCGCGAAAAATCATTAAAAAAAAAGCAGCGGTAGAAAATGATGGAAACTTAAACTGATTATTACTTTATATTTTGTGCGCATTTATTCAAATCATCCGGGATTTTGATTTTTCAGAATCTTTTCGTCTGCCTCCTTTCTCTTCCACATTCATCCTACGTTCCATTATTTTCATTTCCTCTAAAATTTTTAATTATATCTGACACTCCACGATCGCCCTTCAGGCTATCTGTTCTCCCCTACCTGATTCCTTTGATTTTATTACTCTCCGTATACTTTCGTTTATCCGCGTTCTTTCTTTTCTCCATTCCATTTAAATTGATTTTTTATGAGATCCTAGCTATTCAGGCATTTTTGGTTTTAGCTCGGTTTCTTAAGAAAAATCCCATCTTCCAATCTCCTTCCGCCTTGTAAAAGTTTTCATCTTAGATTTTGATATCGAATACTTGCGCTTCCTCTTTTTCTAATAATTATTAATTTCATCCATCTATTCAGCCTAGTTTTCTTGCCAATCCGTGGTTCTTTTTGTTTCCTTCATTTCGTCATTCTGTTGTTGTCTCCACTATTCAGCTACGATCTTAAGCCATACTCTATTATTTTGCTCCCGTTTTCGTTTTTCGTTGATTTCCGCTCCCTATTGTCCTCTTCACTCAAAAACGAAAAACGTGTTTGTATGTTGCTGATCATGTTTTTATTAAGCGTTCATCTCTTTTTTTTTTAGCGTTCTGCTTTATATTCTAGTTTGTTGCGTCTTGGTCTTTCTACTCCGTACTGTGCCCCTTATATTTCGTCTTTTCCTTCTCCACACACACATATACTGTTTCCGCTATTTGTTTCTTTCTTCTAGCGATATCTGACCATATCAAAATATAATTGATTCCTTCCCTTCCTAATTGTTTCTAGGTAAAGGTCCCTGGTTGACAAGACCAAAAAAAAAAAAAAAAAAACAAAAAAAACCAAAAAAAAAAACAACAGAATAGTAAATATGCCCGAAACTGTATAAAAATTAGCACGCTTTTAAATCGATATAATGGAGTGGTGTGACACTTTTTCGTCCGTTAGATTTAGTCGCAAATTTTTTTCTGGCCGAACAGCCATTTGCCCATCAACAATTTATTTATATCAAATTTCCGTCTTTCTTTCATTTCCCTCATCTTTCATTCTGGTTCCTTACTTTTTTTATGTAACCCTCCACTAGCAATTGGTAAGATTCAATCAACACTCAAAGTTTACACGATCCACGAATGACAAAACAAAATACGGCCGGAAATTAAACTGGCCACGACCGAGGTAGAAGCACAACTGAACAGCAGAAATCTGGAACGTGAGTTGAGAAAAATGTAATATACCGCGATATGTTACTTAACTGGCATCCATCACTGACTTGTATTTTTTTCATTATCACTATTTTATAGGCCTATATATCAACTCAGAGCTCTATCAGTTTTAGTCGAAAATGACCCCTTTCGTTGAATCTTAAGTAATAATTCCCTTCCAATAAACGGCAAAAGCACATTGTAAGGGAAACAAATCGCAAGACTTTAATTCTTCAAGAAATGAAACTCTGTATACAGCTAAAACCTTTAAAATAAACGAGTGGATATGCTCACGATAAACTGTGCTAACGTGTCCTCCTTTGCAATTACAATTCAGGAGGGCTCCTCCACCGACAAAATTTAATCACACTCTGGTATGTCTTGTACGAAAGGTCTCACAAATCTTCAAACCAAATTTTTCGGAATATGTTAAAACTTATTCCACGTATTATTTCTGTTAATTATCAAATTAACCGTATGAAAAATACAAACGCTTTTTTTAAAATAATAGTAATATATTTGATTTATTACAGTGTCTAATAAATTAAATATATTATTATTTTATATTTGAAATAATTCGAAATTCCGTAATACCCCAAGGTGAAAGAGTCAACCGAACTAATTCGTAACATTTGTCTAAACTAGGCGCACTCTTAATAAAATTTCCGCATTCAATTAGGTTATCTTTTTTAACCTTATCGAAAAGATCAGATCAGTGGATGTAGTATAGATCACCTCGTCTAAGACGTCATCATAAGCCGCCTGATTCACCGTTTCGTTGGCAATCCAACAGAACTTTACTCTGGCCCGTTTTTATCCGGATTTTTTGTGAATTTTAATTTGATTTCGAAAATTCCTTCGATGTACTTGCTAAATTACGGTCTATTTATATATGACGTCATGGATTTATTGTGCGGCAAAGAAATTCCGAATGCATCTTAGTCCCGACCGGAATTCTTCAGTTCTTCCTCGGAAAGATTACCAACAGAAAAAACGAATAAAATTTCTACGCCTTTTCCGAGTAATTTTCCGTTAGACCAGCTGAATTTGTCGCTGTGAATCTTGGTAAAACGACCAGTAGTATTGAATTTTGTATTTTTCATTTCAATTAAAAGTGCCATATCATTGATAACGAACGGTGCCTTAAACAAAATCCGAAGCAAAATGAAAGTTGACATGTAATCTTTTTAACGATACGTAAGCTGTCACCCCATCGTCGAGCATTCCAGAGTATTTGCTTTCATCGGTTAATATTAAATAAACGTTACTTTTTTAATATATATATATATATATGTGTGTGTGTGTGTACCTTTTAACGCTTATCAAAAGTGGACGTACAAATCGGATAACAACAATGCGCTAATTAGTTTCACCATGAGTGAGCATCCGATAAACGAGCACACAGTTTATCGGACGGCTTAAAAGGATTTTTTTTTTCTTTCACTCGACACAAATCGATTTACTTATCTGATTTCAACTCCAGCTGAAATTTCGGTACGTTATTAATAATTCGTTTTGATCAAGGCGAGAGTACAAAACTTTCCGAACTTGAACTCTTTCAAGACGATTATACCATGAATTTCACTCAATTCACGGTACCGTTTACCTTGTCAGCCGAAGTTATAGCTAATAACTTGCAACAAACTGATCATGTAAGTTATTTCGATGAGGCCCCGCTTCCGTTTTCGGACTAACCGCCAGTCCTGTTATAATGGAAATCAGCATTATTTCGAATATCACAAAAACCGGCGCGATTATCAGATACCTTGTTTAAAACTGGCCTTTTGTTTTATCAACATTAGGCTGAATTTCGGTCAACTCTTATCGCTGAAGAAGAAGAATTTTGTAATATCGATCTTGCCCGGTACGATTTCTCGCTACGATGGACCGGCACGACATTGCCTGCATATTTTGGCGGCGTGATTTTACCGGAAATATTTTTCTACTTAATAATTCGAACGATGCGCGATTGACAAAAGCAACGTCGTGTAAAATTTAGCGCGCGCGGCAATTACATTTAGAACAAAAAAAAAAAAACACATACATAATTTCGAAGTCTGAGTCTATTTTCAACTAAAATTATGAGAATAAATTTTTAAAAATGTTATAATTCAAGAAGCACCGATAACAAGGTCAAAATTCCATTTGAAAAGAGGTTACTACGGTCATGAAGGTCGTCTTCTTCTTTGCCGTACGATCGCGGTTGGCAGTGTAATTCTGGTAGGCGCGCTGTTGATTAATGGCACAAATCACGTTTTCTATAGGGACCTTAACGTTGTGAACTCTAAACAACGGAATCGAGCGTCCTGCCGTTATAAAAGGAGCCATAGCGCATGAACCTATTTGTCACTGTCATCCCAAGAGAAGAAGCAAGTGATGAAAAATCTGTTATTCGACAATTTTTTAGTTCCTCTATCTAAGTCAAACAGCAGCATTCGTTGTCTGTTTGCCCGAAGGTTTAAAATCGAATTAAGTACCAACGAAAATCGGAACGAGAAGATTGAGGTATTCGTGGCACAACAGGTGACAATAATCTTCACGGTGTGCGAGCGTGAGCTCAATTAAAATTTGCTTATTCGGCGAAGAAGATCGCCGCATTTCTTCATATCAGATGCGAATAGAAGTTGTTGTTTCTCACGAGCTGTTATCGTAACTAGAGATCGAGCCGAAAAAGTCGCTAAACACCGCCGTGAAAAGCCGGTAGAAATCTCTTTTCCTTTTTTGTAATTTTACTTTTTAACCGGACAAATTTTCGTTTACTCGTACGAACTGAAGGCCGAAAGGATTACTGACTACGCTGATATGAGAAAGTAAGGGATGAACAGACGTTCGGTTCGACCTTGTAGGTCACAGGTAGCTCTAATTGTAGTACATTTCGTCATCTCAAGATCAGTGTCCTTGTCAACATGATGATGCCGGAAGTTGGAAAAGTAGAGAGAAAAAGAATGAAAAATAAAAGGAACAAAATGTGCCGGAAAATTAATATACGCAACTCTAGTGAAATGGGAGAAAATTTACTCTGACCAAAATGAAGCACCACAAAAGGATACGGACACACCGCATCTTGTAACAACAAAGTTAATTGACCCCCACCTCTTTTTCTAATATAACCGCTTACCTAAACACTCCGCTAGCATTACGTCACCTACTTTTTTCGTGCTTGTTTTCACTCTCAATTTGTCACAGGTTGTTCAGAAAGTTCTTGCGTTTTTTATCGTTTAAGTTCAAATGCACATATCTCAGCTTAAACAAAACTTTACGAAGCGAAATAAAAACATTTAGAATCAATACATTTTTTCCAAACGAGAAACAAGTTTATTTACGCCGGTAGTGTAAAAATCCGTGAAATCATAAAAGGTGTTTTTGGCATCCTCTTGGTTTTTGAAACATTTCTCTCTGAGAAAGTTATCGAGGCGTTTAAAAAAGTGGTAGTCGGTGGGTGAGAGGTCTGGCGAGTATGGTGGATGAGACAGAGTCTCGTAGCCCAATTCGTTCAACTTCTGCAGGGTCGCTTGTACGACGTGCGGCCGAGCGTTATCGTAGAGAAGAATTGGTCCCTTTCTGTTGACCAATGCCGGGCGCATACGTCGAAACTTCTGGTGCATTTCGTCGATTTGTTGACAGTATTTCTCCGCCGTAATCGTTTCGCCCGGATTCAGGAAGCTGTGATGGATGAAACCGGCTGCAGACCACCAAATAGTCACCATGACCGTATTTTGGTGCAATTTCGGCTTCGGGAAGTATTGAGGAGCTTCGCTGACATCCGACCACTGCGTCGAACGTCGCCGATTATCGTAGAGGATCCATTTTTTATCGCACGTCACAATCCGGTCGAGAAACGAGTCGTTCTTGTTCCGCAGAAGAAAGACAAACGACACCTCAAAACGACGATTTTTCTGATTTTCGTTCAATTCGCGCGGCACCTATTTCTCGAGCTTTTTCGACTTCCCAATTTCTCGCAGATGATGTGACGATGCCTAATTCTTCAGCAAGCTTCAGAACAGTTGTGCGTGGATTGACTTCGACTAAGGCTCTCATTTGGTCGTTGTCAACATTGGATGGCCGACCACTGCGCTCGTCATTTTCAAGGCTCTCGTCACCATTGCGAAATTTATTGAACCACCACTGTGCTGTACGTTTGTCCTAATTCAAACGCATCATTGATATCGCGAGCTGTCTCGGCAGCTTTTCGGCCTAGCTTGAACTGGAACAAGAAAATCGCCCGAATTTGCCTCTTGTCCATGCTGTATTTGAAGTCCAGAAAAAAGTTACCAAATTATCTTAAAACAAAACGAGTGTGCAATGAATAAATAAAGGGAAAAATACGCTTTAAAATGATACTTAAAGTCAAAGCAATATGGTAAAAAATTTATTGGAAAATACGTCATTAAAATTACAATAACAAAAGTTTTTTTTTTATTTTTATTTTTTATTTTCTTAAATAAGTTGTGTCTTGCTGAGCAATGATGCCCGTAGTGTTGACAGGCTTATCAACGTTTATTTCAGAATTTGCTTATATTACACAAATAGTTAAATTAATCGTTCCATCAATAATAGTGCAGCATTTAACAAAGGGACATGAATAAGCATGCTTGCTCAGTGCGTATGTGAATCCCGTGTTTCTCGAATTTTCGAAATATATATATATATATAAACGTATACGATTATTAAAATGCTTCGTAAGGGCAGGATGTAATAATGAGGAGGAATGTACATTTCTTTTTTATAATGTCAGGGGACGTTATACTTATTTTGTGCGCGACTCCATTAACCATGTTTTAACTTTGCTCTTCCATAATCCTATTTCTCATTCCTGAAGTATATCCTAGGGTATTGCTTACATTAATTTCATTAATATCAGCTGGTCGACATTTTCAATTTTATTATCCTTCTGGGCCATATAAAGAGTAGGTGTCTTTAGCATTCCTTGTAGTCCGTTTCATATTTATGCTAGGCAAGTGTATATTACTCATTTTGAATTGGTATAGCTTATAGTAAAAAAACATCATTTTCATACTCCTTATTTTCCTTCCACCAAGAGGAGCCATTTTTACCCGAGACCCAGTGGGGCAGAATTATTTTATTTTTATTGATGCTTCCGGAATGTAGAAAGTTACTTTATTTTGGTGGCTCATATTAGTCCTTAGCATCTGCGTGTTGCGCTCATGAATATTATTTTTTTTTTGGCTTGCGTAATATTTACTAAATTTCTCTCTTCTACGTTTGGGGTATTACCGAGAAGGTCTTTCCTACGACTAAACCTGTCGGTATCTTATTTTTATTACTAACAAGGCTACCAATTATTCTCCCCAACTCGCTTTGCTGTTATTATTTGCTCATTCCAAACTTCTGAAGATATGAGCAGAGATATGTGTACAAGCAAACGATATACGCTATTGATACTAATCTTTGAAAATACTTCCCCGTTCCGTTTTATTAACGAAATACCACATTCTGTTAAACACTCGGATGAGGATTTGGTGCAACTGTAACTAAATTTCATCACGGCTTGCCTAAGATGCCTTCGTAAGAGATATAACGAAAAATGAGCCTTCGGTATGGGACTATAACGATTTTTACACGAAGAGAGAGAGAGAAAAAAAAAGTTTAACGGAACATTATTAAATCTGGAAATATCACTGAAATTCATCGGTGTAATTTCCTTTTGGAATTTTCTTTGTCTTCCCTGCATATTTTACTTTGAACCGAACACGCTAATGAAAGAAAATAAATAAAAGCGGAAATTGAGAAAGCTGTTTTCGATACTTGTTTTGGCTTTAGTAGAGTCGTATCTGCAACTGATGGCGCAAAGAACTGATAACGCTTTTTAAATTATTTATTAAAATACAAATACAACAATTAAAAAGTTATTTTTTTTAACATATATTAAAAACATATTTTTTTTTTTATTTTTTCTTTTCTCGGACTCGTCAAGCAAGGACCTTTACCCAGAAGCAAAAATAGAAAGTAAAGAAGTCGTTTATATTTTAATCCGATCAGAAAGCGTTGATAAAAAGGAGCAAATAGCAGGAATAATTAATTTTTGGAAGGAAAGGACAGGATTCAGGAAGCACAACATGGAGTAGGAAGCCCAAGCTTCAACAAATAGGAATACAAAACGCTTCATAGGAAGAGATGAACACTGCAAGAACACATGATCAGCGTCGCAAATAATTGCATTATCTGTATGGAGAGGACAGTGTAGGGAGGAAATCAGGGAAAAGCGAAATCTGGAAGAAGGCAGCAAAGAATAGCTAAAACGTATGCAAAAAACAGAACAGCATCAGAACGACGAAGAAAGGGATGCAATAGAAACTATGAATAGGAGGCTGAACAGAGAGATGAAATGAATAATTATTAGTAAAGGAGGAAGCGTAAGGGTCCGACACCAATACTTGATATGGAAGCTTTTACATATCGATTTTTTTTTTTTTTAAAAAGGCGAGAAGAAGCAGCAACTCGAGCCATGGAATCAGCCGCTTCATTACTAGGTACCCACAGCAAATCAATGTTAACGGAATGGAGAAAACGAAGATTATCAATGAGTGTTAATGTATACGGAGGATAACAAAGTGACACGAATGATCAGAAAGCGGAGTAGATATTGCCTGAAGGGCGTTCAAGGAGTCAAAGATAATTTAAAAATTGGTAGGAGGGTGATTCGAGGAAATGAAAATAACAGAACGTAGGATAGTCGATAATTCGTTTATGAATAAGGAACAGAAATGAGGAAAACGAAAATATTCTGATAAGTTAAAATCAGGAACGGTGAAGCAAGTTCCAACACCGCCAGGCCCCCTCGAACCATCCGTGTAAATGTTAACACGAGAGGGGAATAGGGAATTGATAGTGCTGTAGAATACCTGTTTAATTACGGCGTGGAAGAAGATTTTAGAAAGTGAGGGAAGAATAGATACCTTGGGAGGATGACAGAGATTAATATAGTTGAAAGAAAAATAGGGGAAATTATTGAAGAAGATGGTGTAGTAGACATGGGTCAATGCTCTTGGTTAGCGAGCCCAAAAAAAAAAAACAAAAAAAAAAAGGCTAAAATAGACTAAAACGATGTGAAATAAATGCTCGAATAGGGGTTTTTCTAGAAGTAAAGTGCCAGCTATTATAAGTCGAAGGGAAAGTATTTTAATAATGACACATTGTCATACTTACGCCGGCGGTAAAGGAAAAAAAATAAAAATTGTTTCATGTAAACTTTTTCCCGTTGAGTATGTACGATAAGAATCGAAGAAAATTAAACAAACTGTTTTTATTTTTTCCGGCATACGTAAAATAAAAAAGTTAAAAATGACGTAGCCAATTGAAATAGCTCCTCTGCAAGTATTATAGAAGAACTAGTATCTGTGATCGAGGGAACTTTCTCGTTGACGAGGTCGCTAATTATTATTGATAAATTTCGTGCGTTCGGAGGAACTAGATGAAAGCACTTGTAACTCTGATGGATCAATTTATTCCTATAAGCAAAATCGCAAATTAAATGCTTTTTTTCATTCATTCATTCATTTCTTTTCTATCTCAAGACTAAATTTTCTCTTTTTTCAGCAATACAGTCTTTTGTTTAAATCGGAAAGAATAGAGGGTACTCCGTATATATAGTAGTCGGAAAGATGGAAGTTTTAGTGAGTGGAGTTGAATCAGTATAGATTATGATTTACAAAAGGAAGGTGAAAAAAAAAAAAAAAGGAACACCTCAGTGGGACACCCCATTTACTTAACGAATAACCATTTTTTACACTTACTTGTTGTCACATTTTTGCTTCGAATTATCCAGCCAAACTAAATTTTTAAATAATTTAATTTTTACTTCGCCATTAAATACGAAACTGCTTATAACTGATGTATTCGTTTGATTCCTTTTTAATTTTAAATCATTTTTCTAAACAATAATTATTGTACAAAAATTAACTGCGCAAAATGGTCAAATTTTACTTGTTTCAATATAATTCGCAGAATACACATATTTCAGATTTTCAATATTTAGCTAACCAACCGATCTTCTACACCAGCTATTCGCCAAAAAATTTTAGGCAACGGGTGAGAAGCATTATCGAAAATTGGTATTTAGAGAATCGAAATAAATAAAGAATAAAAATAAATAAACGGGATAAAAATAAATAAACGGAATAAAAATTTTAAAAAAGGAATAAAAATAAATAAACGAAATAAAAATAAATAAACGGAAAACAAATAAATAAACGGAATAAAAATAAATAAACGGAATAAAAGAAAAGAATGTTAAAAAACCGGGGCAACTTTAAAGCCGTTTTAGAATCTGGCATGTGCGCGTAGAACAAAATAGACCTCCCTAATTTTTTTTTGCCCAATTATTAAAAATTTGAAGTTCACTTCCAAGACTGAGTACTCGCTCACAGGTTTAAACAATCTAAAATCAAATTCGGTACGGAAGAAACCATAATTGATTTGAAAGCAGTGTAGAGAGCTACATGTGACCACTCCGAAAAATGGGTACCAACAATACGCATGCAAGTGCAGGTTTTTATTTAGCACGTGTTCTCCGTAAGACAATCAGCGTTCTATCATATATTTCAATTTATGCTGAAAATCGCATCTGTTCGACACGCGGTATAAAATTATCCAATCCATATTGTTCAACTGTATAACCTTAACTTCACAACTTACCTACGGGTTATTGCTCGATAAAAATCTTTATATCGGTAATTTTCAAATAGACAGGTTCGTGATATTATTTAGCTTGAACTTTATTTTTCTTTTCTAAAGCATTTATCTAGGGGAATTTGTGCTTTCTGCAGAAGTAAAGCCATAGCAGGCGGTGAACCTAACAGTTTTGCGTCAGTTTAGGGGAAAAAAAGTAAAAATACAAATAACAATCTATGACGACACGCTCCATATAAGAGGTGCCGACCTGACAATTTTCTTCTTTCTTTCCCCACTAATTATTCCTGCTATTTGTTCCTTTTTAGATAAAATTTCTGATTGGCTCAAAATATAATCGACTTCTTTCCTTACCTTTTGTTTCAGAGTAAAGGTCCAAATGGTTGACGGAACACACAAAATAAAAATAAAAAAAACAACAAAAAAATCTTCTTTTCTTAGCTTGCTGGTATCATTAGACTGCTGCCCAGTATCCCTTTGCTTATGAAATATAAAACGTACCTTCCGCGAAACAGAAAAAAAATTTGTCTACACGAATACTGGGAAAAGAAGAAAAGAAAAGAAAAGGTGAAAGTTCGAGTTAACCTCTCTATTCAACAATTACGAATATCATTAGCATTGATATTAGAAGAAAAAAAAACTTATGGAAAAATTAAAGTCCATTAATTAGATGTCACGACCAGTAACGGCTCAGGCTCAATCGTGAAATTGTTGTTTTTTTAATGTGCACGAAATTACATAGGGGATCGGACACGTAATTAATGTAAAAAGTACTCCAAAAATAGACACGAAAATCATCTCGCTGGAAAAAGAGTTAACGACCTTTTTGCATTCGGCTCTACACAGTTGTTGCCAATCGAATGTAAAATGTGCAGCACTAATAATAGAGATGAGAAACTGGTTTCTAATCGGAATTCGATCGCCAGGGACCATCAAAAAAACTGCATTCCACAAACTTCCGACAAACGCATAAAGTCGCATTATGTAATCGACGCAAAGTGCGTAGCCGCCCTTGAAAACCTAAAAAGACCGGTCGTCTTCTGACCGCCCGAGGCGGCAACTAAAATCGAGATTCTCCGGCAGTGCAATTCAACTCGATCGCAACCGACTGTCAGGATCATTATAAATGGCGATAGCTGTGCGAACCGCTTTAACCCCGGCAACATCGGTCAATGGCACTTTTCCGCTGACAAGTTACCTCTGACGTCGAAACGGGCGATAGAATTGACTCGATCGCTCACGCACAATAAGACCCGAACTCGAGTGCGTGAAAAACACGTTTCGCCTTCGCCCGGTCATTAATTTAAATACTCATCGATCGAAAAGTCACAATGCCCCGCGGGACACTTTCCTTATCATCGGCTCCCACCCTATCGGTACAGTGCACGCTTTCTTTCATTTAAACGATTCTAAATAAACCGGGAAAATGTAAAAAAAAAAAAGTTGTTCGCAGACGGAAAAAATTGAAACAGTTTCAAAATATTCAAATTTCTTACGAAATAATCGAATAGCAAAAGTCCAGAAATTATAGAAAAATATTCGAAATCCGGGGGTTGCTCAATTGTATCGTCGCCATAGTGTCTAGAGAGAAGGGGTCACCACTTTCTTTCCTGAATTATCAAAAAAAGTTGGATCTAAACAATAGATTTATTGAAATGCAAAATAGCTGGAACAATAGCTCAACTGGAAGATTAACATTTAGTTTCGTCCCCGAGGTTAAAACCAATCCAATCAAAATTAATAATATTAATACGTATGTGACGCAATTTCTTACTGGACATGGTAGATTTCAAAGTTATCTGCACCGTTTTCATCTAGCAGACACCGATTTGTGTTCCTGTGGAGATGCTCCTGAAACTGTCACCCATATCGTTAATGAGTGCGCCAAATGGAAATTCTTGTTTAAAGACGTAAATTGTTTTCCATTAAACAACGATAATTTATCAAAATTCCTGCACGCGGCGAATTTTATCATGGCTTCCAAATATTCGGATGTTGAAGATTTTTCATTTAATGCATACTTTTATTTTAATTTTTATATTGGTTAATTTTTGTCTCTTTCATTTTCTTTTTATTGTTTCCAATCCATGAGGTGTTCATTCAACTGAGATACTTATGGCTATGTTTCAATTACTATGTATTTATGTTATTATTCACCAAATAAATAAATAAAATAGCGTCACGTAATAATCGAGCATAATAAACGTAATTTTAATTTTAAAAAAAAAAAAAAAAAAAAAAAAAAGATAAAGGATAAAATTATACATAAAAATATCAGGAATAAACCTGAGAATACTGCTATTTTTAACAGAGTAATAAATAGACAAAAATGGGACTGAGCGGGTCATATAGCTAGGATTGGAAGCGATAAATGGACAAAGATGGTAACGGACTGGAGTCTTTATGACAAACGAAAAAGAGAAAGACAAAAATTAAGGTGGAACGACAGTATTTCAAAAATGTTAGGACATAAACATTATCAAAGAGTAGCCTGGGACCGGCGTGAATGGGCACGTTTGAGGGAGTCCTTTGCCCGATATAAAGGCTAATAGTATTATTTATAAATTAAGATATTATTATAATATATAGAAATATACTTTGTGGCTAATAATAATAATAATAATGATAATAATAACACTTAGGACTACATTTGTGTATATCGATAAATCACTGACAGTGTTAGTTTCAAGTGTAGTTTTGCGTTTGCTTTAGCGCGTTGCATAATTGCCATGACCAATCTGGCACAGCAATTGTCTTTAGTGAGAAAAAAAAAGAAATTATATTTGAGACGCTCCTCCTTCGCTTGTCCTCTAATTCGCCCGTGCACCTTTTCGCCTGGAATTAATTTTTTTACAAAAATGAAAATCATTAAAATTTCGTTAATTAAACTTAATTTTTCATTAAAGAACTCACTGAAGACGTGTATGCATTTAATCATTTTTTCAGAGAATCGGTTCGCTTTTAATCGCGATGGTCGCCTGTTGCTGTCTCACGCTGCAAACGGTTCGAGCGCTGCCAACGGGAATCGACAATAAATTCCCGCACGTCATCACCTCCGGCAAAGATTTGGAAACGGCCGAGACCTTATGGGACATCATTCCGAATTTCGGCAGAGGCTACAGTGGATGGGGAACAGCGACCGGTAGTCCGTATTCGTCTTATTACGGAGCCAACAGGTACTCTCCACTAAACAACTACGCAGGCTACGCCGGCTACGGAGCGTACACTCCGCACGTTTACAACAACTACGCTAACCGATATCCGACCTATGAAAATTACGCCATCCACAGAGGGCATGGTTTTGGCACGTACGGAAATTATTAAACACAACCCCGTCTGTGTCCGACTGATTAGAACGTTTCTCTTCCCGCCTTAATATATGAGCAACTACTTCTCGTATAGTATTCCGTATAATTATAATTTTTACAATAATAAAGATATATATATATATATATCGTAAAATGTATTGCGTAAAAATATAAATTTAGTTTAATAAAAGTTGTTGAACCGTAGGCATTTTTTATCGCGTGCCCGATCATTAGAAGGAGTAAACATAAATAATCGCAAGTTGAATAAATCCGGACAAAAGCTGTTGCAACTGTTAGAAATCGTTAAGAAAATTTCGATTGCCCCCCCCCCATATACTAGGACATCTACTGTGTGGTTCACGAGTCAGCCATTGTTAGCATACCCGAAAAAAAAAAAAAAAAAAAAAACAGAAAGAAAAAATTTTTTAGCGATGGTCAAATTAATAAAAACAACGGCATTTTGAAAATTTCTAATCGTTAGATTCCTTTCCAGTTCTATTCGTAAAATGTTGACCTATCCTACTACAGAAACTCCTAAATATATACCGTATCATTCGAGGAGGAACGCGTATTCTCATTTACCATCGAGAATCCCTCTTCATCTTAATCATCTATAGGGGTTTGCACGATTTTACAATTAGAAAAGGCGCGGTGGCACAGCGTTTATTTTATTTATCACGCATGATATCACAGTATAATAAAGTGTTTCCGAATGCAATGTTCCAAATTGCAAACGCGAGAGTTATTATTATATAGTCTCCACGTAGGAAACTTTGCAACACAGCCTTTTTTAACAAAAGACGTCCGCCTTTTTGTCTACGATTCGGATTGACGGCGTACATAAGTTTCTCGCTAGGTATCGAAGGTAGAGCGTGAGATATCACGACAGAGACTTGACAAAACTGGCTAATGACGAATCGGATTATCCGTTTTTGTACCACCGACTGATACGGGATTATGTCGTAAGGGGCTGGTTGATATGCGAAATTCCCCAGTCGCCCGTAGGTAAATCCTGTACTTTAGACTGCGCTACCGAATTTTCTATCAGAATTATTCATCGATTCCGGCTAGACTGTAAGTTTCTGTCGCTGGTTGCGCATGGATTATTCCGGGGAACGTCTTTCAAAACAGACCGATTCCATCGTAATAATCATATTTCCGCCAGTTTTAAGAATAACAGTAACCATTTATTAATTAATTACCTTACGAACTATTTGAAGTCAGATCTGCGAATGATTTAATTTTAGCACACAACGTTTCGTAAAACACACACTTTGTTGCGGTTTTCTTGTATTATTTTAAAACAATGAAATTTTGACTCGAGTTAATTTCTTTTCTCAATGCTATAAAAATAAGTAACTATATGCGGGCTCATATTACAATCTCGACTTGCGGGGAGAGGATTTAAAAAAAAGCGTCTGTTCTGTTATAGGGTTCCCCGACCTTTTTTTTGTCAAACCTCCCCGGATTTTAAGGTCCTTCTTTAAGTTTTTCATTCGAAAAAAAAAAAAAAAAAACAAATCATACAAGAAATGGGTGTAAATAAATGAAAATGGCGTGAAAGTTCTAATTTATAGGCGTGTCGGTATAATCGATATAATAGCGATACATTTTAATCCCGCCGCCAAAACACATTCCGGGGAAATGACCGTAGGAATTTTCGATTACTTCGCTACGAGTGTGAGACTTTAAAGGCATTTTAAAAATGCAATCGGACGTCCATCTGAATTCCGCTGAATCGGCATCGATAAAAAAAAGATGATGAAAGTATTTTTGACAATCGGCATCTGGCAAGCATGCAAAATTATACAATGATTTGGAACGGTATGAAAAAACGCCCGACTTTAAATTCTTTATCGGGATTATTTCGAACTAGACGCGAGATCAGACTGATTCATTTGGTAGTATTATGAAAATTTTCGGAAATTTTACTAGAAAATTCATTTTTTGAGGACATAACAATACTTCAAAATAAAATTTCCGATATAAGTTTAAAGAAAGTGCATTGTCGCAAATTACGAATTATTTCACGATTCTCCGCATGTTAACGGTGATTTTAATGGAGGAAAAAAATACTATTATAAAAAAATTAAATTAAAAGTACGAAATTAGAAATTCATTTGAAAAAAAAAAAATAGAAGAAAGATCTAAAACATTGGCTAAAGCAAAAATGCCTATGCCGTACTTGCATTTTATATATACTGACGCAATGCACATATCTTCTTCAAACAGCTGTTAAATATATATTACTAACGTTTGCTTATAAATTTATCTCAAACACCACTCGAAAAGCCGTTGCCGAGTATTTTCTTCTCTTTTCCCGGTTCTCCACATCATCGAAGCGTCTATTTTTTTTTTTTTGCATTAAAGTGTAGAACACGGTTTTAACCTCAATACATACTGCATCAGTCGTTCGGAAATGTTTCATAGTCTAGCACACGATAAAAATAGGCTAAACAAAGCTGGCCAAATAAAGTTTTTAGTAAATCGACAAGGTCAGTTTCCTTGGCCATATATCTTTATTGGTCCTCACTATATGAACAAGATACATCCTTAAATCTTCGTCCATGCATGTGCTCCGTAGCGGCTGAAAGGGTTTTTCATCGAAATAGAACGCAAAATATTTCAAATTTTATAGTTTTTAATTTTCCGATCTTGTTGTGATATTTTTTTTTTTTTTCTTTTTTCGGGGGAGTGGTTTTCAGCCGACATTCGGTTCAATTTCATCGTAATATTGTTGTTTACTTCCCAGATGCTCCACTTCTGTAGTTTTTGCAATCGCGTAATTCCTGTCATCTTCTATCGTTGAGTCTGCGAACTCAATTTCATCCTTAAAGCCGTCATCTACTCATAGCCGATATATCTTTCTTGTCCTTTTTCATAACTAGCCGTATTTCTACAAAACGGACAAATTATTATTATTATTCGTTTGATAAACTCCGGGAAAAGACAGGGTCATCCAGAAATAACGCTCTATTTACAAGAAATTGTCTAAAACTGTGCGTGTAACGCTTTCATTTTGGCAGCACTGATTGCGTAAAAGCGGGGTACTTTATTAAAACAATATCCGGTTTTGTCGTTCTATTGTTTATACTATTATTAAAATGTATTCTACAGAAGATGATGTGTTTTATCATGGTTTATTCGTTCTCTGAAACAAAAAGTGTCGTGACAGTTCAATGAAATGTCGTGAATACATTTTAAAAAAACCTACTGGTAGTGTTTTTAATCGTCTCGTAAAAAAATTCGTCGAAACGGGCTTTGTACATGATATAATCATCAAGGTAAGGTGGAACGTCAACGAGAACAATGCGTACGCAAGATAAACTGACGAAAGCGATGAAAGCCTTGCCCCGAACCACCGTCGCGCTGTTAGGAACAACAACTCGGCATCTCAATAACATCATATCGTATTGTTACCGAAGTGATTTGACTTTTCCCCTACAAGATTCACGTTATGCAATATGTCTTTCGGAACGCAGCAAAGAAGGACGGCTAGAGTTTACTGAAGAATTAGCGGGGGCAGAATTGAACGATAAAAACTTTCTGAATAACATTTGTTTTTCAGATGAGACACATTTTTGACTAAATCGATTTGCGAATAAACAAAATTGGCGCTTATAAGTGTCCTGAAAATCCCTTGATGATTAAAGAGAAGCCACACTGCATCCAGAGAAGTGTACCGTCTCTAGGTGGCGCTAAGTGTGCGTGGACTAATCGGGCCGTATTTCCCGGAAAGAAGGCTAACCAAGGACGAATACGTGTCTATGCTGGAAGAATTTTTTTTACCACAGTTAAAAACACACAAAATGTTAAAAAAGGGAGCGAAATTTCAGCAAGATGATTCCAGACTACACGCATCCGTTAAAACATTAATGCTGCTCTGGGAAACTTTTAAAAATGAGCTTATTTCTAATCGATTATTTCCTGAGATGCTTAATATACGAGCTGATCGTATAGCCCGGACCTAAATCGTTGCGATTATTTTTTGTGAGGCTTTTTGAAGGACACAGGGTATATCGGAATAACCCCGTCAATGTTTCACAATTGAATCGGGCGATTGAAGAAGCAATGATGAATATATTCTGAACGGGATATGCTGGAGCTCGGAATCAGAAATTTCGTTTCTTTGGCAGCTCGCATTTAGAAAATCGAATGTAATGAAAAAAGAAGTTCCCGAATTCATCTATCTCTCTTTTGGTATATTATTTTTTGTATTTGCTTAATTTTTCCTTTTTTAAATAAACGATTCAAAGTAGATCGTTATTTCTGAATATCCTGTATGTAAATTATCCTTCGCGAGAAGTATATTTTATAATGGCAGCGGGTAATTTGCGTTACATTTTTGAATTACTTTAAATTACGCGATTTAATGCAAAGTAACCGAATTTCTTAAGAAATAAGACAGGTGTGTATTAAAAATACTTTCAAGACATTCCGGTTTTTTTTTATTAGTTCACATATTTTGGAAAATAAAGAAGAAAAAAAAGGACAATAAACTGAACCTGTACTTCGGTAACAGTTCCAGATTACTATTTCGAGCACTTTTTTCCCCTTTTTTGTAACGAAAAAGAAGCACGGGTAGAAGAAATTCGACCAATCATCCGAAACGATTTTAGTAGTTTCAAGGTAGTGCGGAATGGAAATTAAAAATCTTGGTAACTATTGAGAAATTTCTTTAAAAAATGCGAAAAAATCAACAAAATAAAAATCCTTCTGAATTTTTTTTACTAACAAAGATACGAAATTAAATGCGACACTAAAAACATTATGTTTATCAACGGCGAGCTCAAAGAAATTTATTATTAAAAAAAAAAAAGCAAAAAAAGAGAACATTAAGTTTATTCTTTCAATAGTTGATATTGCAGAGAACCGAATTTAGGAATTACGGCGATGATAATCACCTGTAATATATTATAAGAGGGTCGCGGATTTAACCGCAATTACTCGGAAAATCTGAGCAAAGCTTCTGAAATGATTTTAAAAAATTCGACTATTCTTGCTTTAAATTTAATAAAAATACCCCCCATCGTACCCCACCGTCAGTATTTTAGAAATCAGAAAAAAAAAATGTAATTTTCAGTTTTTGCAATTTGTAAAGCAGAAGAAAATCTTTTCGTGTTATTTGAAAATGCGTTAAT
Organism: Icerya purchasi; assembly: GCA_039619475.1. Lineage (NCBI taxonomy): Eukaryota > Metazoa > Arthropoda > Insecta > Hemiptera > Monophlebidae > Icerya > Icerya purchasi. The sequence goes on from CM077116.1 coordinate 233,831,831, forward strand.
AAATTCGCTATTACAACTGCGGAAGATTTAACAGGAATGCGCTACGAAAAAAAAAAGAAAAAAGTCCAACTTTTTATGGTCAACTACGTGGAAGCGTCGAAAATTCTTGGCCAAAAAAGAAGAGATAAAAACATGTGTTTCTATTACATGTACAACTGAGGTTAGAGAGCTTCGACTGGAACTAAATAGTGTGTAAGCCGAATAACGGAAACGACTTTATTAAAGCTTCTGTGTTAGCTGATATAATTCGGGCTCGGTCAAATAAGTTAATTAACCAAATGAATAAAATTGAACGCGAAAAATAAAATGAAGCTCTTAAAATTCCAAATAGATAAAAATTTGGCTTCCATCTGACGCAACCAGTTTATTAATAGGAAAAAACTTTGATCAATTCATCAATGTGTACGTCTCCTTTTTTTTTTTGCTTTCATTTGTTTTGAAATTATTTTTAAAAATAACCGAAAACACTCGACAATATATGAAAGTTCCTTTTCGATTTTTTTAAACAATAATACGATAGAAACCGCTCAACAATCAGATTAATAAAAAAAACTGATAATAGAGCACCGGAAAGAATTTTTTTATATAGAAATAATTGTATCGGCGTATTTTTATCTTAAAAATTACCTTTTACAAGAGTAGCCCTTAATAGTGTACAGCATTTAATGTTAACAATTAACAAATTGAACTGTGTTCTACATATATATATATATATATATAGTTTTGGTGCTTGATGGCTCTAACTGCTTTTCAGACATTCCGTGTTTCTTCTTCCTTAATTATTTGTAGGCTGATTCCTTTGTCCGTTGGTACTGTAGGCTCTGTAATTGCAGATATGGCCATGGTATGGGACAGCTAACTCCTTTTGCTCTTACCTTCGGCAATGTCATTCCTTCTCTTTTCAGGATGCATATATTTTTTGGCATTTATCGACGTTGTCATTGTTTCTCCATCCTTTTGGTATAGCGTTCTTTGTCAGATTCCATTCCTCGTGACTCCTAATTGTTGCTATTTACACGTGCTCGTGGGTAATCGTCCATTACTAACAAGCCCAGGAAAAACCCCAAAACAAGACAAAACAAAAACAAAAAAAAAAATTGAAGTGTGCAATTAAAACAATCTCCTAGAGCATAATGAGCGAAGTGAGCAGAAAGCCAAGCCCCCCTCCCCCCGTATAATTTCTGTAAGAAATCTTTCGGATTCTTTCACTAATCGAATAAGTGGCTAATTTAGAAAAGTCCTCTTAAAAAGACATTTCTGCAATTTAAAAACACTCAAAGCCGAAATTCCGAAATCAATGTTTTAAAAAGTTAATTATGCAGGCATCGTCGTTTATTCATCTGAAAAAATTAGATAAAATAAAATGATTTTAAAAAATTGACTGAGAAATAAATTTAAAATTATTGGTTAATATTCTTTCTTTTTTTTTTTGTTTGAGAATTTTCGTAAATTCCGGAAATAAATTTGATTTTTTCTACTAAAAGAAAAAAAGCGACATTTTGAAAAATTAACTTTTTTCCGATTTATCGTTTTTTACAGATATTACTAAATATCCTATTAAAATCTTTCTATATTACTTGCTAAATAGTTTATAAAAGCAAACAGGATAAATTACCGAGAGAGCCAATGTATCTGAGTTTTGCAAATAAAACTTCCAGCGTGACGACGTACGCGCTAACACATTAGGAACGAAATGTTTATGACGCAACTCGACATTTAACAGTAACGTGTCAATTAGTGTGAATACATCGGCTACCTGCTGGTATTTGATAACGACAGCGGAGGATTTTTTCCTGCGAATGCGTACCCTTGATCATGTTTAATGTATTCGATAATACGCGTCCGGTAGTTAAATATTAATTAGCTAAGTCGATCTTTCGCTTTTTAACAGCCAGTCTATTCCGGTTATTGGACTCGTCACGTTAAACGATCGTGACCGATTACCGCTTATGTATCTATATATTATTGACACCCCAAATGAACTTCATTCGTGACTTATTTCGTGACGAAATATCAAAATAAACGAGCAGACGATGATTATAAGTAAAAAACAGGTTACTCTACACATCCTCTAGCTTTCTAACAAACATAACATTTCGTAAGCCTGTAAAAAATCATATTGAACAGAACGAGAGATTTGACGCCCGAAGTGGGAGCTTTTTCTGGAGCACCGTGCGAGAGATTTCATAATAGTGAAAAAACTTACAGTTAATTAAATTAAATTAAGAACTTCTCTCGTAGACTGAATTTTAACTAATTTCTCCGCGGCAAGAGCCTCCGCGGACCATCGAATAATAGTCTTTTATAGTTCTTATAAAAGTACTAGTTTCGATAAATGTCTCTTAAAAGTTAAGCACAGTCTCTCATAGATGGATTCTTTCTAAGATAAATTAGCCCAGCTTTCGCTCCCACATTGACTCTTCATTTTCCTTAATTCCCTCGCACATAAATCCGTTTTCCCAATACGAACACTTTTTACGAAATCATTTCCAACGCCTTAAACCGTTCTTCTCCTTGTGCCCGGCTTTCAACTCATAAACGGTTCGAATTTGCTTGCTCTTTGTGTGGTAGAACCAAGAAGTGTGCAAAGCTGTCACTGATCGAATTTATTCACCTATAGAACAACGTTCCGCTTTTATCGCACTCTCTCCAATTTTGTCTCTCATAAAATTGCCAATGCCAGAGCTGGTTACGAGTTTGTCCTCAAAACCGATCTCGTCGAAAACTTTCTGCTCCTCTTTCTCCCGCGCCACTTCTAATTACCCTTATTTGGAAAATGGCGAGCACTTTCAAATCCTCCTCAGCACAACATGCTTCAAATCATATTCTGTCCCCTGTCATCAAATTAATTCCATTTGTTAACTCATTAGCTCCTAGCTTCGTCCCCAGCTTTCAAGAATCCTGTCACATCCCGGTTTCCTTCAGCTCTTCGCATTTCCTACTCAATTATTTTTGTCTATACTGAACTGGAGAAGAGCAACCTTATGCGGTAAAAATGGAATTCCCTTCCTCGTTCTAAAAAGTCTCTAAAAGTTTCTCTAATCTCCGGTTCCTCTTAAATTTATTCAACTCCTATCTCCTGTCTGGTTTAATTTCATCTGCTTGGAATACTTTCATTGTTGCTGCGAAAAAATTAAAAATCTTCCGTTATTCGCTTAAACTGTCTTGCCTCCAGTGTCAAAAAAAAACCAATCAATAGACGGCTGGTTTGGTGGATTCAGCACAATAATCTGTTACGCAATAATGTGTTCGATTTCCGCTCTGGACGTGGGATCCTTCCGATTGTATCAGTACATTTTTGTCAGATGTGTATTTATCATTTATTAATAAAACATTCTTTATCACTTCCTTCATCGACGTTACTACTACTGCCTTTGATAATGTCCACCTTCCCCCGCCTTATTTGATTTTATGCTCTCTTTGAATATTCCAGCCTTCTTTTCTTCTCTTGTCCTAGAACCATCATTCTTTCTTTTCCTTTCTATTCGGCATCTTGACTGGTCTTTCGTGAATTCCGGCAGGACCCTTGTCTTAGTCCAACCCTTTTCAACATTTATCTTATTAAAAGTGCTTCCTGTCAATAAACTCTTCTTCCCTATTTTTCCGCCGACGACATCCTCTTTTATTCCACCCATCGCCTATCATTGCCGCTAGTTCCCAGCTTCATCATTTCTTAAAAATTTTGGAAAAGCGCCTTATCCAATATTCTCATCTTTCTATCTCCCCAAACAAACCCTCTGCTGTTGCCTTTACTTTTTTTGTCCTTTTGATTCTTCCTTAGTTAGTCTCTCCTTAAATAGTGGTCCAATCCCCCCCTTTCCGTTACTTGGGAGTATTTTTGGATAGTCGTCTTTCGTTCCGCAAGCACATTAACCATATATATATATATGCGTGGCAGCACTTAAAAAGCTCTACCTTATGTATTAAGTCCCTTTCACATGCGGATTGGGGAGGTGATCCGTGCATCCGGCTCATGTTCTATAAATCTTATATCTGTTCCATTCTGGATTACTGCTGTTACATTTACTGGTAACTCCTCCAGATCTTTGCTTTCCAAACTCGATCGCATCCAAAATATTTGTCTCCGTCTTTGTCTTAGACAGCTCGGAATTCTTCTATCCCCGCTATTCAAGCTGAAACTCATATTCCTCCATTTTTTATTCGGCGTTCTTATTTAGGTTACCACTTTCTCATTATTAAACGTCTGGCCTATCTCCTCTTCCTCGCTTATTCCTTCTTATTCCCTCAGCTTACGTGATTGGCGATTTTGCGTCAATAAAAACACTAATTCTGTCTCTTATCTCTACTCGGCTCCTTCAATTTTCACTACATATCTGCACTCACAATAAGCTGCCATATTTTTCCCCGAATTTTTCTTCATTCTTTCATCTAATCGATCACTTTTATTCTCCTGTTCCTCCTAAACCCGTTCTACACCATGTCGTTAGATCGGAATTTTTACAAACTCTAAACTCTCGCTTTTCTAACCACCTTACAATCTACACTGCAAGTGCAGTTGGCGAAACCTTTGTTTGTCCTTCTTTAAATCACTCTGAGTCCTTTAAATTTCCCTCCTTCTGTTCAATCTTCTATACCGAGTCCATTGCTATCCTACATGTTCTTCTAGCATCTCCCGCAATATCCTTATTCTATCAGATTCTCAGAGCGTGCTGCAGGCTATTGCATCTCCTCTGCCTTCCCACTCTACCGGTTACGTAATTCTGTTTATACGTTCCTTGATTCAAGATCTCTTCCTTTCTTATTTAATCCAGATTGATTTCTTTAGGGATTCCTGGCCACTCCGGAATAGAAGGAAATGAGTTAGTTGACCCATTAGCTCGGCAATCTTCTGCTTCCGGCAAGTTTCTTACTACATTTCCATCCATCAATACTTTTTTTATCTACTTCGACGCATTACAAATTATGGTTCAACTCCTACTCCTCCTCATTCTCTAACTCGGATTCTTTTTACTTGTCCATTCAACCTTCCCTTCCTCGCTTTTCCTGGTTTCTTGACTTCTCTTTTATACGAAGTTCTAATATCTCAGCTATATGCCGCCTGCGCTTTTGGCACAGTTTGCTCCTTTCGTCGCTTTTCGGGTTCTCTCTTGCGCCATCTCTATATTGTCAATTCCTATAACAGCCACTTTTTGTATGTAATCCTGACCACATAATGTTCGAATGTTCTTTACTTTCATTGGAACGATGTTCTTTGTACTCCTTTTTATTGTCAAACAGTGCTTTCCTACTCCCTACAGGGCTGCATTTATTCTCTTTCCCTTCCTCCTCCTTCTTTCATCCAAATGCTTGATACATTCTTGTTGAATATTTCACGTTGCATAAAAAAAATCAGATTCTTTCTTCCCATTTTCCTAGTTCTTGAGCCAATGTCCATGTTATCGAAAAAGAACCCCCCCCCCCCGGGGGGGGGAATTAAAAAAAAGGTGAGGTAAAAATTTTAGATTTCATTTTTAACCCGGCATACTAAAAAAAAAAAGAAAAAAAAAAAAGAACCCGTCATTAATATACACATATATGATGGAGTCTTAAAAGTAATGTATATTTATGAATAAAAATATACGACCCAACGATCACAAGCTTAATCACACGGCTACGCTTAATTTTTCTACAGACTTACGAGTAAGAGTTAACACAGTAAAGTCACTAAAATACAAACTTATGTAGAAGACCTGGTATTGCATAAGAATCACATCAGTACCCCTTTCTTACAATTACGTCCCGGTAACACTAACTTAAGCAGGACACCTACTGCGACATCACCACCAGTAAAATGAACTGTCTCACTATACTGAACTCTCTAAGTTATTAAAGTGTATTATCCACTACAACCTCAATTATACAACAATGTATTTGTGAACACAATAGAATTTAAACTATTTAATACACAGCTCGCCTCTCTCAATAATTTACATATGTATATAGCCTTCATACAGTGCATACCTACTTAGTGTAAAAAGAACTACCTTCATTCTTTGTGACCACATATTTCATCGGTAGCACCGGCACTGAGTAATATTAAGGATTAGGAATAGAGGACCTAATTAACCAATTTTATTGTTTTTTGTAACCTGTACTATGTTGTTTGTTATGTTCGTATGTTTTCAGGAACTTTTAACAATGTATTTCTTGTTAACTAACTAATGTAATATTTTTGCTAACCAATATTAGCCACTCTTTCATGCTTGTATGCGTTTTTAAAATGTACATTGTTACATATCTAACCAATGCTAACAGCATACTAACCTCTACTGCAATGTGTTTCTTATGCCCATTCTGGTAAATACATTTTTACAAATGGCTTCGATGTGTGTTTAATCCAAACTAGATCGCATACTCTAACCCGTTTTCATTGTGCCTTTAAAGGTATTTGACCTGCTATATATTTCACCACCTCGGTTTGTGCATCTTTTTATATCTGTGCTATGTAACGCCATCTGTAGACAACATGTATATATCGTTACTTACTATGCTATCCGCTTACTTAGGTCCTTTATTCCAGCAATAGTGTGACCTGAAACGCCATACTTAATTAATAATAAGTTGTTGTACAGCTTTCTGATTGTCTGCTTATATGTCTTACATCTTTTGATCGTCTTTTCATCAACTTTTTCTTGCTGTAGCATACAGAGTTAATCTTTTGCATATTATATTTTTATATAATTGCAACATCTTTACTAGTGTAATATGAAATTTCTCATGTAACTGCAAGTTTCTACTTGAAAGATATATACGTGTTCGGGTCTTCATATTATTTTACAATATTACCTCAAAAACTGTAGATCCCGACGAAATGCTCCTTTTTATTATTTATCTTCTTCTGCTTTAGTTAGCGATTACGTTATTCGCGTAATTTTGTATTTTTTGTCAAGTTAATTTTACAAGTTTAAAATAATTTTCCTTTTTTTTTTTTGTTTTGTTTTGTATCTGGCACGGTTGACATTTTTACCTCATTTTATGATGTAATGGTTAATGGTTTTTGCATTAACCAAAATTCTCTTCACTATGGACTACAATAATTCCTCTTTCCACCTCTATAGTTAGATACATTTAGTTCTATTAAAATGTTGTATGTGTGTTAATTCTTGCCAATTCGAGCACCTTATCAGGCTCATGTAATACATGAAGTGCTGCGAAATAATCACTGCTCAATGAATATAAGAAAACATAGAGGTATATGACAGAGTATGCAACATGCAGAAGTGGAATAATCGAATGTATCAGATTGGCTGCAATGCTGATCATAGGCGTCATAGGATGCTTAAAAATGTTAACAAGGAATATGAGATGATATTGAAAAATGGCATAGTGAAAAGCATAGAGTGACGGGTGATAATTAGATACAATAATGTCGCAGTACTATTCCTCATGAATGCAAGATATTAAAATAGGCAGAGGGGTTTTTTTTAAATGAATTTCTTTTTTCTTCTTTTTTTTTTTTTTTTTTGCGCTATCGCACTTCCCGTTTTCTGCTGCTCGATACAGCTTTCCAAAATTGGACATCCCTATCCAGTTACAGATATTTTGGCACCATGACGTAGGTTTGTGACCGATTCCACGCCTTTCTATTTTTTTCCTTCAATTCAAACGCAGTGATGAATATTTTTCTCTGTGTAGAATGTGTCCAAGATAATTTGTCTTTCATTTCTTTATATTACGAAATAATAGTAGTCTCTCAACAGCAGCCATTTTGGGAATCGTTGAATTTCTCAGCTTGTGTACTCGTGTGATACCTTCAACATTTTATGAATGGTTCACCGTTTAAAATGCTTCTGAGCGGTTTATTGATTTCGCTTTCAATGTCCATGTCTCCACATCATAGAGAAGAACAAACCATACGTAACACTTGACTATTTTAAATCAGATCTGGAAAGATAGATACTGATTACAGAGTAGCCGCTTATATTTTGTAAATGCCTATCTCGCTTATTCAGTTCTAGACTCAATTTCCAAAATTGAATTTCGTATTTCGTTTACCAAAGTACCGAGATGCCCTGAACTGAGATACTCTCTCTATAGCTTTGCCAACAGCGTGCAATGTAATAGGTTCTGGATCTTCTCTGAAAAGGAAAAGCAACTTTTGGTTTTATCTGCATTTCTTTTTAGTCCAGCTTCGCTGCCATGTGCGTTAACCAAATCTAGAATTGTTTGCAAGTCATGAGGATTTCACAGCAATTAATACAGTATTGTCCACGTATCAAATATTGTTCATTGCCCATTTTCATTGATGCCAGTCTTTATGTCTTGAAAAGCTTTCAAGAAAACATGTTTCGTGTATAAGTTAAAAACCGTTGGTCAAAAGTATAATCCTTGGCGTACCCCGTTCCTAATCTCAAAGTTATTTGTCAGCTTGTTACTTCTCAGTTTGATGCATGTAGATCAATGCCAGTATACATTGCTAATGATTCTTCGATCTTGCCTGTCGGCTTTCACATTCTGTAAGCATTCCATTAATTCTTGGTATTTAACACTGTAAACGCTTTCTGATAATCAACAAAGCACATATACACATCCTGTTGCTGATCGTATTGAGACGGAAAATTGCCTCTCTAGTTTCGAGGCTATCCTTAAATAGTTGAAATTACTTCATGTAATGAACTTCCCTGCATTCAAGTTTTTTTCCCTGTTAAATGTGTAATAGATTACATAGTAATTAGATCAAATCGGCATAGCTGAAGTCTTACATTGACTTGAGAAATTCACAGCAAAAAAAGCCTACTGATGAGTTCGAGCAGAACAACTGGAAACTGAAGAATAACTGTTTATTTTAGTAAAATAATAGACGATGTTAGGCATATAATTAATATGCGGCTTACTGTAGATAAAGTAAAATTTACTAAGCCGGTAATGTTAAAGAGAGAACAATATTTAGTAAGCGATCATTTTTAACCGTGGTACATTTAAATCCAAACTAAATTTTGTTCAACGATTATTACAATTGTATGACTGGTGTGTGTAGTAAACTGAATGATAATTATAAGGTACATCGTGCAAAAACAAAACAATAAGCATATACATTGCACACACTCTGATAATGAATTCCTTGAAAATTTTGATATCGTTTAAGCTGAGCTAAGAGCATATTAGGTAAGATTATATGCAATGCATGATTACATAAAAATATTGAGTATCGCATGATATTATAATGTACATATAATTATGTAATGAAATTATACAAAAATTGTGTTTAATTCTTTAACTTAATAAATTTAGAAGCTTGTAATCCTAAAGTATATATTTTTTAGATTTGTTTTGAGGAGAATAAGAAGTGTGACAGTTTTCTATACATGTTGATAATTTGGCGTGGATATCACGTTGCTATAATGGGAAGAGTGTAAAAGCATATAGATACATCGCATGATTAGGAAAATAATATTGTACGGCAGAACTGTATAAATTAGTAGGAGGGTTGCCTTGATTGATTATATACATCAATTTTAGGCAAGTGCAGAAAAAGGCATATTCATACATAGCTACGTGTGGCTTAGTTTGAAAATTAATTGGTATTTGCTTATTACACAGCATAACACAAACACGCATATTTCCACGCATTAACAGTATTCATGATTATCATTGTTATCATTATCATTATAATGCATGCATGCAATTGAAAATTATCATATAGTTATACCGGTTAGGAACTTAATCAGCTTTGATTAGACATAGAGTAGTAGGCCAAACTGAGAAGCACATTATTATGCAGCTCAAATCTCATTCGTGATTTCTTACATACAAAGCAATCCACTAGATTCATATAGACCGGAACGAGACCTGGTAAGGATTAGTAACGTGAGCAAGGTGAACCAGGTCGCTATTGCGTGATTATGTAACTAAAAACTTACTCACGATATGTTGATATCCCGAGTCATATATTTCCTACCTATGTTTATGTAATAATAAAAGTTCAAAAATTTTAAAGCAGGAATATTGGTGTGTTTTGTGCAAGGGATGGGAGGCGTGTACTAGTGCCAACTGTTTATTCTTCTTTATAGCGCCATACGAGCGTCAGCGACTACCTATTCGTACATCTCAGCTGTACAGATGTAGGTAGTGTACTAGGCAATTATTATATGCAACGCAGGTGCACACACGCAAGACTACATTCGGAACTGATTGTAGCCGCTTCTTATCGCGCTACAAGTGCAGTCCCATGTGGGTCTGCTGTGTGCTGACCTAGCGCGCATATGATGTTGTACGTGGTGGTTTGCCATTGTCTTCCACGTGATTATTAGCGATTATTTATTTTATTTAATTCTTGTAATAAGTTCGTCGTCACTCGCGATCGAACCCGTGACCTCCATATCGGAAGTCAAGCGCTCTAGCAACTAGGCTATCGCGACGACTTCAACTGTTTACGTGTGTACCTAAAAAATTATAATAGACCAGCAGAATTTTTGGCGGCAACATTTTTTAATTGTATAAAAATCATAGATAAGAAGAGCGTAATTGTATATAGATGTGAAAAATTATTATTTTTATTATCGGTGTTCTAAGTACCGCACTTTAATAATATTTCCCAAGAACCAATATCGAATTTCCAAAATAATATACAGCAAAAAGTATATGAAAGGTGCACAATTTAAAATGTTTAAGAAGAACCACACGGTCATAATTGTTGTCGAAACTCGACGAAGTGATAATTGTTCAAAAAGCCATTTCATGGCGAAACCTGAGTTAATAATTCACAGTGCCCGACGGAGTGCCGTAAAGGATCATCATACAACAGTATGGCCACACCTGAGTTAACAGCGCCCACAATGCCTAATGAAAATCAAAAGTAAGAGTTACCATGCTGCACTATGGTTACAGTTAACAGCGCTCGTTAATCGCCGTGCAGTATTATTTTATCACTATTTTTCTTAATATTATTATCGACAGAATCTCATCTAAATCTGTTATAATAGCAGGAAATAAAGTATATATCGAATAGTATGATTTGATGTGAAGAAACCAACTTTTGATACGTTAAAATGTCCAGCATCAACATTATCAGAACATAATAAATTGCGAAGGACATTGTCTGTACCATAAACGAAACTAAGATTATCATCATGCAGACTTTAAATGAATAGCTAAGACATAATTGACTTATACATTGCAACTCACTGTGGTCAGCATATTCACCATCTAAAGATAACAAATTATCATATTTAGCTGCACTGCTTATTGATAATCTATGTGAAGAATTACCGACAATGATGAAATCCTGATAATATTCCCCCAGTCACACTTAATTTATAAACTAGTTGTAATTTGTATTTGGCGATGATAGCTGTCACTTTTATATAAACAATATGAAATTGCGCGAAATAAAAACAATTACTATCTTCTAAAATAGGAATAATATTACAACTAAATCAAAATATAAAAAAATATTTACGGAAATCACTTTACTTTTTACCAATGAAGACCAAGTTCGTACGATAAATATTTATGATCGCTGCCTTTCAGGGAAAAGCCAAATGTACATTGGTCAGTAAATTGTATGATAATTTCATTTTTTCTTTTTTTTGTCAAGTTGATTTTATTTCATTTTCATTCATTTTTAGTTTTTATTTTGCATCTTAAAATACAGAAGAAAATTTGTTTTGACTATATGGTTCCTACTCCTAAAAAATCAAAATCGGTGAAATAGGATTCAATGGCCAATTGTCAAAAAAAAAAAAAAAACGATTTTAAATGATTTTTGAAAAAAAATTTTGATCTTTAAATAAACGGACATTATTTGAACCATTTAAACTTTGATGGCTCATCTACATTCTGTTTAAAAAATAAAAATCGGTGAAAACGCCTAGCACTTCAAATGTATACGTTTATACATTTGTTTAAACTTTTTTCATTATTGATGGCTCATCCAGAATTTATAAGCTACCGTTTTAAAAAAAAAATGATTTAAATCGATTAAACGGAGACCGCTGGCCAATTATCGAAAGAAGCAGAAAGAAAATGCTTTGTGCTTTATATATATATAGATTATTTCACAGTATGGACTTTCGATACGACTTGTATATTTAAAATAAATTTCTATTATATAAAAAAGTTTTGAAATTTTTCGTATGACGATTTTAATATTAAATAACGCGATTTGCTAAACTAATAGCCAGAAGTAATTGGTTGGATTTTTATTTTATTATTCGTAACAATTTTTTTCTGATATTACATATGCTGTTAAATTTTCAATTTTAATTTATTTATGGCTATGTTTAAAATTTATGAATACGGAACAAAAATTTTTTATTTTATTGTAAGTAGAGACACTTCCGTAATTATGACGCCATTAAAATCATGATTTCATTATATTATATAAACAGTAGTTCAGAGTGTGATGGACGACTAAGCGAGTGAAGCAATCGGCACGTAGTTATCGAGCAAAGAGAGCAGAGGTAGGTCCCCTGCTATATATATATATATATATATATATATATATATATAGAGAGAGAGAGAGAGAGAGAGAGAGATAGAAGAGGAACTCAAAATTAAAAATAATAATTATTTAAATATGTACTCGCGTAAACAAATTGAACCGATTTATTACGAAAAATACAATGAATTTTAAATTTTATTTTGACATAAATATAATTAATAATAAAATACACATATTACACTGAAGTTTATGAGGAAAAGGCAAAGATATAAACTATGATTAAAACTACGGGACATTTTAATCGGAAACGAACGTAGAATATTTTTATATCGTAACATAGCAAATATTAATCAAATCAGTCTTTTTTCTATATTAAACATAACAAGGATGACGCACACATGATTGGCATAAGCAAACAAGTAATAAGCTAGTGTTATCGATTTACTAAGTTTAATAAATAATAACACAAGTATCTGGTTCTTCTTGTAAAAGTACACGAACTGATATTATCAGTGACTTATGCAATGTCCCACGATATCAGAACCAATACCAACTTTAGACGTCAAGTTAGCGACTTCTTTGCGAGTTGAAGCAGATGTTCTACACAAAAAAATATAACTTGGTAAATTACTATTCTACAAAAAATTCTTAGAGTAAAACTGTGTTTCAAATAAAATATGTAATCTTCGTACACAGTAAAGCAATTATAATGTAATTTGTATCCTGTTAATGATAGGCCGCTTTAGTGATATTCCTTTTTACATTTTCTTTTTTATGGTTTTTTGGCGGTTCTCAATTGCATCACTGTAGTAAAATGTAATTATGGTTGAAAAATTTTAACCGCTAGTTTTTTTTTTTTATTAAAACCAGTTATTTAATATAATGGCCAGTAAAAAAAATGGCTACTCTGTATTCATCGCAACACTTTAAAACCTATTAAACGAGATGCATAATCAGACAGCATGTAGTGATACATCACATCATAGGACACTATTACATTGTTTATTAATCACTGCCCGTGAATTAGTGATACCCATGATTAGCCCTATTGAAACAAAAAGGTTACCGAAACATTTCGTTTCCAACGAAATCGTCGATTAAAATTTATTATTACTATTTCTGTTGTTCAATTAATCCAATATTTCAAAACTGTACCCGAAAATACGTAATTTTACAAATAATTGGAATTACAAAGATACAAAAGCTGAAAAAATCAACCGACATGTTTTTTGAGACTAGCTACATAATTATGATATATTTGGAATTTTTGATATGGATTATCTGTCTTTAAAACACGTTAGTAATTTTTTTCTATTTTTTTTTCATTTTGTAAATCCTTATAAGAACCTATATATTTTAGATAACGATTTATTTTTTTTGCAATTCAACGATAATGATTTGCGCTGGTTTTACGCTTTTTTTGCTCGTTTAAAAATTCATTTTCATATCTAAGTTGAAATTGTTTATTCACTTTGCGCCAATTAAGTTTTGAAAAAAATTTAATTAAACAATGGCAGTTCATGCACAAAAAACTAAACAAACATGTTTTGCTTTGGTAAAAATGCACTCCGAAATATATTACGGAAATATATGATGTGGTATTTTTTTTCTATACATTGTATTGGGAAAAGTGTTTTTCACCTATGTAATAAAGAAAATACGTATCGTTAAAAAGAACGCTCATTCGTTTTTTCTCGCTGTGTACTTTCGCGCCACTAATAGTTTTTTAAAAAAAATTAATAACTTATAAAAAAAACAGGTAAAATCCAATAACAAACAAGAAGCATAACTAATAAAATTGGCAACAATTATAACTGAAAGTTTGTTAATTATCCCCTAAAACAACAGTAGTAATCATCAACAAATAACATTTTTATAATTACGTAATATACAATAACAATGGAATAGTTTAAAAGTGTAACGGAACGAACAGTTTTAGGTTATTACAAAATTTAGTATTGAAATGTTGTAACAATGATGCGCGAGGTTCATCGAATTTGAATAATACAAAAACACGCTAAAAAAATATATAATTCAAATAAAGTTGTACTAGAAAGCAAAAATTAACTATTTCAAATTTCAAATCTCGATTATCGTAGTTACCACAAAATGTTAAAAACACTCACGAGTACCTACAGAAATCATTTTGATTTTTTATATTGGACAATTTAAACGTTAACATACCGAAAAATCATCAAACATGATCAAAAATAGTCCGCTATTTTAGTTTCAGTAATGAAGGCTCTTAAATTATGAGTTGACAGTTTAAAATATCATTTCTTTCTTTTCAGTAAATTTTTCTAAAGTTCGTGCCTTTAATTTTTTAAATCATATTTTATATTTAATACTCTTTAGTTTTTAAGAATTTTATCAGTAATGATCACCAACTTTAAAAATTAAAAAACTTCGTTAAATCTTACAAGTCTTTTTTAAATATTGTCATTAGATTTGATCAAATTCATAAAATTTCAATACAACTGAAAATTACTAAGAAATTAATTAAAAATATAATCGAAATAAAAAACAAAATTAAAACATACACACATACACATCAGTATATATATACATATATATACATGGTGGCCACTCAAATATAATTTTTAAATTCCCGGTTTTCTTGGTCCAAATCCTCCCGACTTCTGATTATTAAAATTGTACAAAAAAAAAAATGAAATTTTTTTGTTACTACTGATAATATTTGACCGCTGCAGCATATTTTACATGAATATAAAATAGAACATGGTAATTTATTTTGAGTAAAGAACATTAAAAAATGCATCCATTTTTCGCTTCAAATGATTTTTTCTTATTAAAAATATCGTGTTTTTTTCTCGGCTTTACGACAAAATTTCCGACTTATTCCTGGTTGAGTGGCCACCCTGTATATTATTGAGATATTATTTAATGATAGTAGATGGGAATATAAACGTTCGAATTTAACGATTGTGTATTAAAGTTAAGATATCGTATTTACTACCATTAATCCGAGTATAAAAGCATCGATCTAATCATCTGGCGACATCGTTGATAGAATAAAAGAATTCTTACGTATGAGATTAAACGGATGCCGAGTAAGACGATATAGGCCCGAATCCGTCCGATCGCAAGATGCGGGGAAATTGCGAGCGTGATGTATGAAGAATCGGCGATCGGAAAGACAAGCGCAGTTTCGGTGTTCAGTAGTCGTTATCACTTCTCCGAGTTTGTAATGGCAATTGGTTTACATAATTAAGTTGGTCACCGATAATTATAATTATAATAATAATAGTCGTAAAATAATAATAATAAAAAAAAAAATCGGAAACTTAAAAAGAAGAAGAAATGAGTAACTTTGCCAAATGCCCCGAGAAGCGAAAGTTTAAAAGAAAAAAGATCACATCGGCCAGAACCGTAACCGGGAGCACATGTCCTAGCAGTCAGAGGAGCCAGCGCGATATTCTGTTTCCAGACTCCTTCAACAGGCGAGATACATATATTTTTTACTTATTTCAAAACTTTTCTTCTGTTGATTTTGTCTATTAATTGCGTGTGTTTTTGTAAGTGAGTGTGAGTCGTATATACAGTATATTATGTGTCGTACTTGGTAAATTAGGTGGATTTAATTGTTGTAACCGTTGTTTTGTATGCAGCTGTATTTCTAGTCGTTTGGGTGTAATCGAACTGATGCGTATTAAAAATAATAATAATAATAATTGTATTTAATTGTGAATGTATTTTTTTGAGTGAGTGTTGGACGTGAGGGAAACAAGTGTTTAGGTGATAGCAACTAAAACTCGGAGGAATTTGGGTAACCGCAGGGTCTCTGTGTCGCCAATACTAGTATAAAACAAAATATCTTTTTTCCCGGTAGGATCCGGTGAGGCACGTGAATTTTATTTGTTAATAAAATAACTTAACGCGATACCGGCTACCTCACAAGTTGGAATAGCGATAATATATATATATATATATATATATATATATATAGATAGATAGATATAAAAAGTAGACGAAAAAATAGGGAATTCATAAATATTACCTGTTATACATAAGATGACTTTTTACCAGGTGGCCTGCAGTTAACGCTGCCATCAAGGATAATTCTCCAGCGAGAACTGTAGCGCATACGATACGTGCCAGAGTTTTAGCGTTTTCACCAGGATTATTCGCATTTGGCCCTGAAATCGTCATTTGTTAGATTATTTCGGACTATAATTATAACAAATTCGCCCGATGTATTTTACACGTTAAATTGACGACACATACCTTTAACTCCAAGCATATCCAAACAAGCCGACTGAGCCGGTAGTGCTGTTCCACCTCCTACAGTACCAATTTCGATCGAAGGCATCGTACATGATATATACAAATCTCTACCATTTTCACCGCACGCCTCCATTAGGGTCATACAATTACTACTGCCAATGTTTTGTGCCGGGTCCTACAATTGTCAAAATTACTAATATAAAAATTTCCTTATTTTAGGTATATAAGTATGTGCAAAATGATAACGTTAAATTTGTGCGCAGACGTTTTATTTGCTAATTTTCCGCAGATACTTTAACATTGAACTACTTCATTAAAACTACATAACTTGATTTAGTCGGATTTTACATCGTTCTTGAAGGTAAAATTAATATATTTTTTACGTGGGAACCGGTAATAATAAAATCGAAAAAAATTACGTCGAATATGAAATATTTTGATAGAAAATTATTATAGAATATATAATTGTAGATAATGATTTTGGGCAGAATAATTCAGTGTAGGAGAAAAAAAATGGAATGTAAAAAAGAGACAAGAGAATTGAATGATAGACAACAAAATTACTAATTTTAGCGAATAATTAATACTTCGTGTAAATAATAATTCAACAAGATTTACAAATTAATTTGATCAAAGTTACCTGCAATATTTCGAAATTGAATAATTTTAAATAATCTTGTTGTGTAAAATATCAATTTCTCAAAAAACGTAATTATTTGGAACAATAACACCGTCTATAGTAACTTAAATAGGACAGCTTAATTCGATAGGCACCTTTTCAACAATAAATGTTACTAAATTGAAAGTCGTAGGCATATAAAGTTGTGCTCATCGCAATATTAGTTTTTAAATAATAATATAAAAAATAATTACATCGCGATATACTTTTTTTACAGAACATTTTCTGGGTACCGTTGAAAGTAAAATAAGTAAAAGTATGATAAGAAATTTACAAAAAAAATATATATATAAACAAATAAATATACTTGGCCAGTTGCGATATATATAGCTGTTACGATGTTTGCTGCATGGGCGTTGAATCCTCCAATACTACCAGCAACAGCGGAACCAACCATATTTTTACTAATGTTGACAGTTACTAAAGCATGCACCGACGTCTTTAATACGTTCGTTACAATCCTATCTGGGATTATTGCTTCACAAACGACACCTTTGCCACGACCTTCTATCCTGTATACGTAAGATTTTTCATCGTGAATCAGTACATTTTATATGTTTTGAGTTTTCTTTTTTAATACCGATAATATAAATGTGTCGCTTAGATTACTGTTCGCCCTTATTTTTCAATAATATTCTCACGTTAATTTTAAAGATCACCCGATTTATCATTAGTGGAGTCCTGTCCCCTATGAAATCGATAAGATTAAAATTTTAAAAAACACACGGCCATTTTTATTGCAAATAAACAGACATTACATGCATAAAAAAGTAAATAAAAAATTAAAAAGAAAATTAAAATATGCAAAAAAGTAAAAATATTATTTCCTGACAGCACGCGTTACTGCTAGATTAAACTGCTTAACGGTATATAGTTTATTAAAGAATCAATTTATTTTTATTGCTTATTTATTTTTTTAATTAAAAATTACTTATGCGATGCTTTATTTTCGAATTTAATCAATTCGGCCCAGGTCGATACTTTGATGTATAAAATGTCGACAGCGAAGATTAAACCGAAATTTTTGCTCGATATTTTATACGGGTTTAAAGTATTACGGGTTTTTTAAAATAAATTCATATCAATAAGTACGCCCTGTTGGTGTTTCTCTGTAAATTTCGCAAAACACCTCCTCCACCGATGGCAATAATAAACATACTTCGAATGTATAATCAAATGGTTTAATTTCAATTGCTTTATTTAAATTTTCGCCATTGCTGTTTATTTTTTAAAATAATAACAGCACAATTCGTTTCCGAGTTTTCCATTAAACATAAATAAATAAACACGAAAAACGGAAATGTATTGACTCGCGAAATAAAATCAATATTAGACCCGTCAATGATTATTATTGATCATTACGTTAAAGTTAAATATCTTTTCAATATTATTATTAGTAACCATGTTGATACGACTCTGAAACACGTATCAGAGAATTAATCACTTTATTTCGTGAATTCATATATTTCTGTTTATTTATGTTTATTTATTTATGTTTATTTACCTACTCTGTTAAGAGTATTTTCATATGACCACAAATTGTATCCATTACGTTTATACTATCACCTTTGCATACGATATCATTATTTCGAAGTAAACCAGTATCACATTTCCACATTTATCCATTTTTATATTTTAAGTCTAAGAATTACTGATGCTTGAAAATGATTATTTCAGCAAAATTTAAGTAGATTTTTAAAAAACAATGTCGAAACACAAATTTATTAAATAAATTAATGTGTGACGATTTTAATCAAAACATTTTTTTCCCTAATACGCTTCTTCTATTATGATCAACTTTTATCTATTAATAATTCGATGAAACCTAAATTCCAAACTCTATGCAATAGTATATTTGCTACCGGCTTCTTCCAGAAATTCATAGTACTAGTATAGTTTTAAAAAAAATATTTCAACATCATCATTATATTATTGAAGAGGCTTGTGTTGAAAAGTTCAGAATAAAAAGGACATTCAATAACTGAATACAAATGTCGCACAGATTAAAAGGATATTTATGCGTAATCTGGAAAAACGATTAGGTCCTCACAACTTGTTTATGCCGTAGCGGTAAATTAATTTATTTTTAACCAGAAATGATGTTCCGATATTACGAGCAACATCTTTCAAGTTGAACGCTTAGAAAACACAATTATTTACGATCTGAACTTATTTAACATTCACGGCGAAACCGTAACAGTCCTATGAAGATCGTATTTAAAAATATTAGCCACACCAATCGCGGTTTAAACACTTCCATCAATCTGGCTAGTTCAAAGTAGATTCATGCCAAGATGGATGCACATAAATTATTCTATACGTTCGGTCGTTGAAAAACTTCTCCTAGATAAGCAAACAAAATTGTAGACGAAAAATTCCACAAAAATTACTTTCAATAAGAAAAAAATTAAAATTAACAAACAACAACAAAATTCTAACTTACCAATTAACCGCTGAAGGTTTTTTATCGGTACAGAAATTTCCACTTAAACTTAATATCTCCATATCATCGAAATATTTTTTAATGAAGTTCAAAGCTTCTTCTGTACCCTAGAAGTAATAAAAACAAAACTGACCCATATAATATCGTAAAAATAAATTGAAAAATAACCCATTACAAAAGCGATGTTGCTATGGGTTCGCATTTTCAGTAATTTATAATAGAGATGCATAAATCAATTGAGGAGTTAAACATATATGTGCCCTATTTGCTTTTCCATTCCAACAGAGTTATGTAATTCATATCTGGTCCGGAATAAAAATTACTAAATTTCAAGGTCTGTATATTAATTTTCGTTTTATAAACGATATCTTACATTTCTGTTTTTTTTTTTTTTAAATAAATTGCGGGTCCCATAAGGCATCTGTGAGTGTCCAACACCATCATCGTTTATTTATAAATATAATTTAAAAACTTCTTAATACCTGCTTTACATTATACACAGTACACGTATGATACTATTACACTTGACGATCATTCATCTTAATTATATATATATATGATCGATTCTCCACCACTTGCCCATATACAATTAAAAATCAGCTTACTGTCGCTCATTTATGTTCTCAACCAGCCACTGCTTAATCTTGCAGATTGTACTTGTTGCAAACATGCATATATATATATATATATATATATATACTTTAAAAGATGTGACTGTATCAAAGTCGTAATCAATCGGCATTTTCCAGCACCATACTATTAATGTGTGCGCATTACGGATCACAGTAACTATTGAAATCGAAAAAATCAACCGACAATGTAGAAAGCGGCACTGAGCAATAACCGGGCTCCGTTAATTAGTCGAATTTATTTACTTCAATTTTATTTAATATTAATATAAATTTTTTTCTTTTCTTTCCAAAGAAGAAATTATTTATTTATTTATAATCTCTTTACTTTCATCTCATGCTGCAGCTGATATTTAATTAGTCCAAGTATCGTTTCTGATATTTAGATGTCGGCTGCAGCGTGAAATAAAGGGCATAAAAAATTTTAAATAAATAATCACAATTATGGTTCATTTTTTTTCTCGAAATAATCGTAATAAGGTGAAATGTAAATCAGCTCTATTATGTTTATTTGCCGCGAAACATTTATTGTTCAATATGCAACTCCGCCTTTATTTAATGCGTATAGAGGCAATTAATGAAGTTAAGAATAATATAAAATCCGGTATTAAAATACAAGGCAGTGTAAGTACGATCAGGTGTGGCGATGATATTGCTACGGTAGCAGAAAGCGAAGAAAAGCTGTGAGAGACGTTAAAAAAATGGAAATCATAATGAAACATAGTTATAAAATGATTTTAAATATAAAAAAGACAAAGATCATGCAGCAAGGACTCTATGAATAGTACAGCACACTTGTATCAAACTGAATTCAGAAAAACTACAAGAAGTCAATAAATTTCCATACATTGGAAGTATTATAACTCGAGGCGGAAGAAATGAAAGGGATATAAAAGCGAGAACAGTGCAGCCAAAAGAAGCTTTTAATAGAAAAAAGCTATGCTGACTTCAAAAGCAATATTAATAGACAAAATGAGAGAAGAGTCCTGGAATGTTTCGTTTGAAGCATGGCATCGTGTGGCTGCGAAATGTCGACTCTATCAATCAAAAATAAGCAAAACCGGAATGCGTTTGAAATTTGGTGTCTGAAAAGAATGATGAAGGTCAGATGGACAAACAAAATTACTAACCAAGGTGTATTAAGAAAAGCGGAAACAAATAATAACCCTTTAAATACAATTATTGGTGGACGAGCCCAATTGGTAAGACATATACTGGGGCACGATGGCCCGATAAAAACTATAATAGAAAGAGTTTTACGTGAAAAAAAACACCAAAAGGAGACCTCACTACGAATATCTTATATCTGAAGCAGATTGCGGACGACCTGAGATGTAATAACTACTTGCAATTTCAGAGATTATCAAAAAAAAAAAAAAAAAAAAGGGGGGGGGGTGTGGCATGCTGCTATAGAACCATCTACGGATTGGTAAATGATAATGATGATGCCGTTTACTAAGTAACTACAGCAACCTAAGTTAATTGGAGGGGTGAATTGAAAAATATTTGATTTCCTTATCGCTGGGTTTTTTTTTTTTGGTTGCAATTTTACTTCAAAAATGCGCGTTTTTATATATTGTAATGCACAGACTTTTCCCGAAAATTAGAACTAAAATTTTAAAAATATCATCTATCCGACAGACTAACGACTAAATACGTTTTTTCTTACTTTGTTTTTACAGCGGCAATTGCAAACAAAATTAAATGAAATAAATATGAAAAAACAAACGTGACCGACGGTGATAACTTTTATAGAAAAAAATAAGTTTTTCTGTTTTTAGACAAACATAATTTTTTGTCATTTACAACTCGTTTATCATGCGATGAGTAAAAAATAAATTATAAATAACGTTATCGCTAGATCGAATTCTGCCTACCTTCGATATCATGTTCATACCCATTGCATCTCCGGTGGTAGCTGAAAATCTGATAAACAGGTGTCTGCCGGCAATACGGACTAGTACTTTTTGTAGACGAGCGTATCTACTTGTTGAGTCAAAGCTTTTTTTGATCATTTCAAAATTTTCCGCGCTATTTATCCATATCATAGCTTCGCTATAAATAGTTTTTAAACGTGTAAAATAATGAAAATAAAAAAGCAGCACATAAAACTGATTTAAAATATTTCCATTAATAGTTACATCACTCGTGTTTATCTTATATTTTACATGAGCGCAATCAAAAGGAATGCGAAGAAATATAGAGATGTACCTTGGCAATGGAATGTGACAACGTAGTACTTGTTTTCACTTAAAACTTTTTCAATTTTTAAAAAGAAATCAAAATAACGTGTCTGAAATTTTTAATAAATTATTTATCGATAAAAATTGCTTACTACTACGGGGAGTATGGGGTTTAATTTTTCACTTCGGAGAATCTTCAATTCATGTTTAATACTTAAAATGTTAACAACCCTTGTACGGGGTCGTAACTATATCGGCGGTTTTAGTAAGGCAAGTGTTCTCGATAAAGCTATTAGTCGGAATTTAGTTAGCCTGCAGCGAGAACAACTAAATCAAATAGGGGGCGCGATACATTTATCATCCCCGGAATTCACCTGAATTTAAATTCCCTGCTTCGCAAACGTACTCCTGAAAAATATAGACTACAGAAATAAACGAGAAGGGCTGCAGGTTTTTGAAAACATACACTACGGAAATATCCAACTAAAATAATAACTGAAAGAGTTTATCGCGATTAAAATTAAATATAGATAAAAAAATTCGGAATTTTAGAAAAATTAAATTTTTTTAATTGTATCACGCGTATAAGATATTACATCGAAAAACTGACTATTTTGATAGTAAAAGTCTTGGACAAACGCGATAGAATATGAGAATTGTGTTCAGTTGGCAAAAGATCGGAAAACATTGAGAACAACAATATGCCAAGAATTAAATTTAACACGGTAATCCGATATTCACATTATTTTTTATAAATAATACAGTGTAACACAGACTTTGGATACTATAACACAATGATGTGAAATAATTAACGTAAAATTCAGCAGTTGATAAATTTTATGTACGATAATATCATGAACTTTTCACCTCTATCAGAGAGAAATTTTGTTACGCTAAATTAGTGACTGTAGATTGAAAAATTCAAGTGCGCCATCAGTATTTCCAAAAAACGTATAATAATAACATCCGTAAAGAATTCGGTAAATCAATTATACGTTCAAAATTACTAGTGACAAGTGCATTCACGTCCGTTGCGGGAAATCGGTCTCACTGAAGGCTGCGCGTTTATCGACACATAGTTCCAATAAACACCAGCAAACGGCAATTGCGGAAAAACTAAGTGAAGTGTGTTTTTCACACTTATTATCTCTGCACTTAATCTTATCATCGGGAAATGTTTAAATTAAAGAGAAACAATAAAACAGCACGCGGACCTTATATCTTCTTATTCTATCAAATACTCAGCTAATGTGACCTAGGATTCCCTGCATACTAACCAGATTTTGAAGGCCGACCGTTATAATCAATCGACCGGATTACATAAATCATTACTTGGAAAAAATTACCTAGCATTTTTAATGGACGAGAATCGAACAACGGGGCCTCTAGTCATTCCGTCGGTTACGACGCGACTACTAACTCCGCCAGATTCTAAAACTGCACGACTGCCTCGATTCGTACTTGCAACCAGACAGCCTTCTGTGGTCGCCATAGGAACATAGTACATTTTACCATCCAACAATAAAGGTCCCGTTATTCCAACCGGTACCGGAATGTACCCAATTACGTTTTCACAGCACGCACCCATTACCTACGGGAAAAAAGAAATACATAAAAATTAGGAAAAAGAGAAAAAACAAATTTTAAACTAACTTCTCAAAAACTTACAGTTACTTTAAAGCATTAGCTAATTATTATTATTATTATTATTTTTTTGAATGCATTAATCAATAAACGTACAAAAACAGAATAACGCAGTATATTTTTATAAGGCAGAATAATTCTGATACTAATACTAACTCTTTGTTAATAAAAGTTAAAACGTATAAGCGAGAGTGTTTCAGCAGTTATTCCATGCTAAAATTTGCACGCAGATTCCCTACAGTGTTAGGTGCTCTCGCAGCACTTTAAGTTCAATTTTTAAAATTTGTGTAAATTAAATAAATTTTAGTACAAGTACAAACACATAAACATAAGACGATAATAATTCGAATTAGTTGGAGAATTTCTTAAATTTTTCAACAGTTAGGCTCAGTATGTTAAAATGTGAATAGTTAGTGTGACGAAAAACTCGTTCGCGTTTTAAATATAAAAAGAATAATAAGAATTCTAGTGACAACTGAAAATATCAGAATGAATACCGAAAAGTTTGGTAAAGATAATTTGAATTTACTCCCATCATCCAATTTTGGAATATGTAAAAAAGAGATGCTGCTTTTCAATATGGTAACACAAATTCGAAAATTTCGTAATAAATAAGCGTCAAAATTTGATAAAATACTCGCGCTATGTATCAGTAGTGGGAAAACCAGCCAGCTATCGAGGCGTAGTTGGTTTTCGTGGTAGTGTTTCGTTCGGGTAGAACCGGGTTCAATTCCTTTCAAAAAATTTCACCCGCGCTGGGTTAGATCCGTAGTTGAAGTGCCAAAAAGAGGAAAAAAAAAAACATTGGGAAACCTGGAAAAACTATTAATAAAAACAATTGTAGAAACTAAATTTATTACTTTTGTATAATCGTAGTTTCTGTACGGTAAGCTTTCAATGGCGTTTGCACAATTTCCATCTTGAGCTACCATCATTCTACGAATAAAGATGCCTCTTTCCGGATCTTCAACAGCAGATTCCAGTTGATGAGACCTTATAACACTTTTTCGCACCAACTGACACACTTCGACGTTTGACAAATCCACCGCAGATCCCTGAGTTAATTTTAAATCAGATCATGTATTATTCAAATCAAAATAACTCGTAATTGAATTCGCAAATACAAAAACTGGCGTATAACTTACATGGCTCTTGTAGATTGAAGTGCATTCTTCTTCAGAACGTTTCGATGAATTAAAGTTGTATTTGTTGAACGCAATCGACGATTCCTCCGTTTGAACGATTTTACTCTGTGTTTCAATAGACGAGAGGAGCTGATCCGTTATTGTAATATCTGAACGACCGTCCGTTTGGCAACATTTATTGCACGCTTTTTTCCTATCGGAATCGTTACCATCGACAAGGCAGTTACCGAATAACGGTACGTTATCTTCCGTCTGACAAAGTTTATTTTCAATCGAAAGTATTCGTTTGAAAACTTTACTTTGTCCTTTTAGGCTTCCAGAGTAACCTAGAACAGAAACAGTGTTTAACCGTATGCACTTCCATAATCATCGTGGTTTTCACATTTCCATTTCCTTATTAATAATCTACCACATTTCTTTTTTCATTAATCAGGTTTCTGCTTACATATTTTTGATTTATTTTACCTTTCTGTTCTTTTATGCGATTTGACATATTAAACTGAAATTCAAAAAAAAAAAAAAAATGAAAGAAAAACCTGACAAGGAATGACTTAAAGAATGATATAACATTTTAGTCAAGAGCACACAGGTTTAAAGCCAATTAATTCAAAATCTGCAAAGTAATTACATCCTATGTTTCTTCATACAGCTGTTGAAGTCAGTTTTAGGGTTTCTTTCACTCGCCATACACACGTACTCATATATCTGCAACTCCATATCTTACATTCCAATGAAAACAAAGTGCACGTGGCAACTATTTAACTTTGTAAAGAAAAATAAATGCTGATGTTTTAAAGGATTGAATACTTATAAAAAAAATTAAATACTTTTTTTTAAACTAGCTAAAAAGTATATATATATATATATGTATATATATTATTTATAACGTAATTCTTAGGCTATCCTCCATTAGAAAAAATGTTCCAATTTTATGTAACGTTTGTTATATTTTATAGGATTTCTGTGATTATATTATTATATTCATCTGGACCGATTTAGAATTAATTTTGATCATTTTATACAAAGTATAGAAGAGAAAGAGATAGAAATGTAATCAAGAGGGGTCAAGGGGCACAGCTCCTTGCGAGGGCAAAATAGCCGAGTATATATATATATATATATATATATATATATATATATTATTTATATTTACAGATTTATACTTATATATATATACATATTTATATTCATACATTTTGATACGAATAGGGGTTTGTGACATTATTTTTTGCATTAATGCTTGTATGAATAAAATAAAGCAGAATACTACCACCGCTATTGTTATTGCTGGCCGATATATATAGATAGTTAACTGAGGCGGTCGTACATAGATTTCAGTCGGGAATTTTAAAATTCTCTTCCGACGAAGTTATAGATTTCATGTGTGCATGTGAATATGATATCGCCGTAAACTCCTGTACAACGAGTGTGTATGAAAGCATATACATACGTATAAGACTAGAGTGTATGGGTAGGTAGTGATCGAGATAGAAGTTTCGGCAGTAGCCGTCGAAGTTTAACTGTCTAGTCGTGCTACATATGATATTTTGTCCGAAAACATAATTGTTACTGGTGTTTCGTATAAAACTCGAAAATTTGATCTAATCTTAGTGGTAATTTATTTTCTGTTTTAATTATAAATAAATTATAATTTATTCTAAAATTTTGTTACCCACCGCTGTCGTCGCAGAAATTTTAATAAATTTCATTCGAGTTCGTTTCGTAAACATTTCGTAATATATATATATATATTCGGGAAATAATTATCCAATTTATAATAAATATCTCATTTCCTTGAATTTTCCATACTTTTTTTAATCATATAATTGCTACGTCTAAACGAATAGTAATTCACTTTTTTGGATGTCCGAGAATCTGCAAGATCACATCAGCCCAATTTTCCTTAGGATTATTACGTATGGGGCGTTGTTGAACGAGACACTAATAAAAATCCCCATAACACGCTTACAGCTACTATTAACACAGTTATGACCCGGTTGAACAAAGGATCATTTGATTCGGGCATGCAAACGTTTCCGGGCGAGAATTGAGGCTACTATTGCAGTGAAAGGCGATTTTATTGAATAATTGTGTAGTTTAAAATTTGTTTATTTAGCTTGAAAAATTTCCTTGTATTACAATGAATGTTATTAGAAATATCAATAATTTAGTTTTAATATCAATATGTCCTCAAATACCTTACGCACCCTGTATATATATATATATATATATATATATATATATGTATACAGTTAATGTGAAAAAAATTTATTTAACTTATTCGGAAAATACCATTATTGTATTAACAAACATTATACAGATAGTAAATTTGTATTATTTCTACTTTCTTGATTAATAGCGGATAACTTTTTTATATTATTCAGTTCACAATATTAACTGTGCAAAATAAAAAATTTGAAAAAAGTGAAAACGTGAAAAACCATAATATTATATTTTAATGTTGTTGTTCACATTCTTTGAGCAGTTATTTGCTCTTTTCTTTCAATACAAAAGCATCTTAAAATCTCATTTTCAAAACAATATAACATACCGCGCATTTTTCCAACTATTTATGAAGCTTTCATGTAGACGGGGCCGTAGGCTTTAAAACACACCACACAATCTATGTAATTTTCTTATTTGTTTTATATGGCTTTTTTTTTTTTTAAATTACTATGATATTACTATCAAAAATAATTTGGACAATACTGTCAATGGCTTTAAAAAAAAAAAAATAATAATAATTTGTTATTTTAATACGTGAAAATTCATACATTAAATGCTGCTCTTAATTATTAAACGGGACTGAAACCATCTAACATTGATTACACTCAATTCTGAAAAACAAAATCTGCAATTTCCACGCGTCAAACAAATCAATCGAAAAAGGAATTCGAACTTTTAAACACGCTATTTCAAAACTATCTATTCAAATTCAAAACGATAGTTTCTTAAGTATATGTTCTAATCAAATCGATAATAAAAAGTACAGTATTACCTTAATTTAATTACAATTGCTAGAGTTGCTTACCTTTTAAACTAGCGGATTTTAGCACATGTTCTAAATCATCCTTATCATCGAAAAATACGAATTTAATAGTTAAGGCGAGAATTAAAATCAATATCACAATATGATCCGTGCTCATTGCTAAAAATCTACAAAAAGAAAAAGTTAAAACAATAAATACAAGGAAGGAAACGGGAAAAAAATGAAATCATAATTTAATTTTAATATATCGGTAAAGTTTTATTTAATTAAAAACTTTAACTGCGCCACGCTTTCTCGTGTGTTTTATTGCAAAGATTTTTCCGCTTATTGTTAGTTTCCTTTAGCGGTGTTATTTGCGGGTTACTTTTTCCGTATGCCTTTTTTCGGTAACCATCGAAATGTAAACTTACGGCCGCGGCTTCAAGTTTCCTACGCCACGTATAACACGTCTATACTACGCGAGTCTGTCCTTTTAGACGGGTCACTGACATAGGCAAACGCTATTTAAACCCGTCATTGAAGTTCCCTAATGAGTTCGATTTAACTTTATACTTCAACTGGTAAAAAGCAACACTGATCTCTTTCATTAAAATCAATTTGCAACATAATAAAACATATATTTATTGAAAACGCGACACCGGCATATTTTTAATAAACACGTCTGTTTATTACATTATAAATTAATTTTTAATTATATAACAATAATGGTTAACAATAATATTTTAATTAAACTCTTTCAGTTTAAGAGAACCTGAGAAAACCACATGAGGGAAATGAAGCATAAAAAGCAAAAACCACTAGCCATCATACGGTCTTACAGATTTTCGATTAGCATTTGACCGATCACATAAAATGTCAGCCGCCATTCCATCCAGTCATCCGGTAAACTGATGGAAACGTCTAAGAGCAGTTGAAAAAGTATTTTTTAATTACGCAGAGACGAAGAATTCTTTTCAACGGTACTTTTGAAAGAAAAATTAAAAATACCATTTTTTCTGTCACTTCGAATCGCGTGGAAAGTAAACGTTTAAAATATCACGACTTAAAATCGTGTAATCATTAAGCGCTCTCTACACATATACGGTTTATTACACATATAGAACTTGTTTTATTCTGTAGGAATAGAACCGTATAGAAACTTAGATTAGCGGAACAATTCTTAAAACAAAAAATGCAGAATTGCACCGCAAGAGATTAAATCTGAATGAGACACGGAAAAATAAAAAAAAAAAATAAATAAAAAAATAGGGCAGAATAGAAATACAACATCCGTTTAGTGTTGGAGGGGGAGCTGTATAGAGTTTTCTTCTGCTTGAGGTGATATCTGCAATCTTACCCCCAACACCGAAATGCATTTTTTGTCACAGATTTTTTTCGATCTGTTAGGGCACTTCAGACACGCTGTCCCGAGAAATAAAGCGCCTTATTAATCTGTTTTCCCGAGCTGGCTCACAAGTAACGATCCTATGGACCCCGGGTTATGCTGTCGTGCCAGGAAACGAATGCGTGAATTAGGCCACTAGGGCAGCAACATCAAAAACATTTTTTGAAAATTTTACGTACACAAAAACTGTCGACGCGTGCAAGTTTCAACGTTAAAAAATATATGTTTTTTTTTTTAATTCGCAAAATAAAAAAAAAAAAAAAATGTTAATTTGTTTAAAAGCGAAAATTAAAGAACCGACTGTTATCAATTGAAATCTATCCGTTTAAAATTTCGATGATATTTTATAATAGTACCTGCTGCCATAAAATTTGCTTTCAAAATACTAAATCGAAAATCATTTTTATAATTTTCAAATTTAATTGCTTAATTTTACAATCAATTTAATTACTGAGACACGTTCGAAATATTCAGCAGTCAGAACCGCAGTTACAAAGTAAACGTCATAACGGTATTTTTAATGAGGAGACGAAAACAGAAAGAATTTAATAACTTAATTTAGGAAACAGAAAGAAAAACTGATTGGGAATATAAATAAAAAATTAAAAAACTAACCGCAAAAGACCGTAGGATTTAAAAAGACTAAAATATTCGAAAACAGCACACCGACTTAATACAACCTGATGTCTAGAATTAACCACCAATCAACACGAAAAGGACAAGTATTAGAATGCGAAACTATAGCATTTATCGCGATAAACAAACCGAAATAGAAATCTGCTTTCGCCAGTAGGAAAGTTTAGCAGAAGGACCGGCTAGCAAAAGAAAGAAAAAAACTGATAGACAAGAACAAAAATGGGCGTTAAGGAAAGAGAAACACTAATTCTAGAGTATACAAGGTGGTGAGTTCCTGTATAAATATCCGTATATACCAACTAACCAGCAGTTGAACTAGCACTGCAACGTACTCTTCAGATGAAAAATTGATGTTCGTTCTTACGGAGACAAAGTAAATTTTAAAAAACTTGTAAAACCTAACGATTATGTAGTAGCAAAGTGTTTTAAGTAGGGTTGTATCTGGGTACTCACTAGCTGAGCAGCTGCTGTAAAGAAAAATTAATATGTTTCACACCTGATGGCTGATGCGGGAAAAGTTTAATATGCGTAGAGACTAATAGTTTATTTTTACTTCTACATTTTATTTTATAATAAAAATCTAACAAAAAGTACGTGAATAACAGCGGAGTATATTTAAAAAATACGTGAAAAGGAAGAGAGGATTAATAATGTGGAATTTACGCTAGCGAAAAACTCACGCGTAGTTAATGCCTTCCAGGAAATTCTAATCGATCAACAAAATGTCAACAAAAGAAACAGTATTTATTCTGAAAACATAAGAAATGAAAAAAATTGGTTCACACTGTGCTGCAAAAAGATAACGGTAGTAACTCGTACTTTGTCCGGCTACGCCGTAATATGACTAGACGACTAAAGATTAACGACAAGAACCAAGTGCATATCATTCAACTGCTCCGGATCGTTTATTGAGTATCTCATTGTTCCAGAGGTACTACTCATCATTGAAAACGCATACGACTTTTACGTTATTGCTATTACTGAAGTTAAGAAGCAGTAATATTAGGGTTTTTTTTAAATAACTGAATAATTAACCGAATATTTACTCGATGATTAACTGATATGCGGGAAATTTAAATAGGTAAATAATATACATATATCTATTTATATTGATTAACGGAAATGCAACAATATTTGATTGCAGCTATTAAATTTCCTATAGTCAATTCCGCGTGGCCAAGAAATATTTTAACGATTCAGACACCATAATATAGTCTGACATCTCAAAGTTGTAAGATTTTTGAACGTTCTATTATCAGTTTTCACATTTAAAATTTCCGACTCCCTCCCAAGATCAGTTTACTTTACATTAATACGAAATAACTGAATACCGTACAGTATAAAATAATGACCCTATGATTCGTCTTGGCTAATTGCGGAAAGATTTCTATAAGTGAAGCAGTAATATGTAAAAACATTAAAGAAATAACGCGCTACCTCATCAAATATTCGTAAAATTCCATGCTATCCGTTTCATTGTATTGACCGCCGACAGCACCAGCCATAACCGGAAACATACTGTTCGCTTGATTCGTATTCATATTACTTATCGACCAACGGCTGCAGTGAAATAACAATAAATTTGAATTAGTAAACGGTAACAGTTTTATTCACTTTTGGAGGGAGAAAAAATTAATAATACAAATAAAACGAAGAAATAATGAGAATAGCTTTATTCGATAACAACGGCACGGCGAAATTCAACGATTTTTGAAGTTTCACAAATCGCACGATGATTACAACGTAAACGATGAAAATTATTTTCGCATAAACGTGTCGCAATAACTGAACAAAAATGGCGCGAGAGAGAGAATATAATTAGAAAATACGGTTTTAATTTACAACACTAAATGCATAAATGTAACTACGAGTCCCTCGATAGGGTTTTACCAGGTATTCTTAAATTAGGTTTACAATCTATCAATGCATAAACGTTAGCAAACTAGTTACTTTCCCTCCCGACTCTTTCTTTTCCTTAAAACTAAATTTCTTTGCATGTAAACATAATTTCAGCCTATTGAAGAATAAACCTGACAACGATTTAAGTTTTCAATCTGAGGTTTGGTGTTTACCAGACGAGCATTATCACTGCAAAGTCAAATAAGAAAGTTAAATTATATCGAAAAATGTACAAGTTCTTTCACTACCCGTTAAAAATAGTTTTGTTCAACTCACAAAATATTGTTATCATTTGACTTTAAAAGGAGAAAGAGCAGGATATTACGTAATATAAAGATTTGAAATAAATTTTATTAATTTCAGGAAACTTAACTACTTTCGAAGAAAGGTAACGAACGATTGATTTGCTTTACTTCCGAACCACGGAGAATTGACGAAATACGCGAGTCACAATAATATACAGCTTTTTTGCGTAATAAATAAATTAAAAAATCTAATATGATTATACTCATTTCACTTACCAAATTATACGTGTTAATAAGAAGTAAGATAACAAAAAAAAAAAAAAATCAATAAATAAACATAAGAAAGGAAGGAATTTTTAAGATTTTTAAAAATGAATACTATGAGAAGAAAGCACAAGACCACACTCAACTACTTAGCGCACGAACTAAGCAAAAGAGTTGCTTCTGAAAACTGTGAAACAAATGGAAGGTACTTTAAACAGATCACAACATTTTCGGTGCCATATCTTTTAAAGTAACTTAAACTTTCCCGCACAGTACGCGTATAAGAAAAAGAGGCCATCATATTTATGACACTATTCACATATACTGACGCGTATGATTTCTAATAAACACCCATTAAGCATTTCATAATCATTACCGAAGTAAAAAATTTCTCTTTCTTTCTATCGTTTTATTAATAATTACCTTTTAATCAGTTATTTATTCGTCATTCTCGCACGAAGTTGACATAAAAATGGTGAAATATGCCACGTGCGCTGTAGTGTAACATA
Source organism: Icerya purchasi (assembly GCA_039619475.1). NCBI lineage: Eukaryota > Metazoa > Arthropoda > Insecta > Hemiptera > Monophlebidae > Icerya > Icerya purchasi. The sequence goes on from CM077116.1 coordinate 233,865,107, forward strand.
CGAAACATAAAATCAAATATGTCTAAATAATAATTTTAAACATTTTCAAGGTGAGAATAATTTTCAAAAATTCTTAATTAACCGGTTAAATTGATCACACTATTTACAAGAATTACTGGCGCTTTCAATCAAAAAGTTACTGCTCTATCATTATAATTACAATAACAAAACTTATTATTATTTTTCAATTCTTAGCTTTTGTCGGCTTACTCGAAAGCATACGATCATCTTAATAAAACATTGTTAGTTTGTTACACTTATTCATTGTAATGTGTACAATACATAGTTATAAAAAAAAAAAAAAAGCAAATAAAAAATGTAAACATTTTTAAATAAAAAATAAATAAAATAAAAAGCCCCGCGGGGTATGGTTGTGTCGCTAGAGTCATCTTCTCTGGTAGGTGGTCAGTGTACTGCCATATAAATGCTAGTCCCACTAACAGTACACACGAAACACAACTGCGTGAGTTCCATACGTTCTAGTCGTGCGGAGTGGTCATTTCCTGCTCAGAGAGCTTAGCTCTGATCAGGAAAGCTAAATTGGAACTCACATCGTCAACGGGAAAACGGTGGTGGACACACATTCCGAGTGTGCGCTTGCGACAAAAGCCGTTAAACATTCAACCGCAAGTCCAGCAAGCGGACCGTCGACAGCTCATCCGTGACCTTATACCCCAGGTCGAATTAACAAATGTTAATTCAGGATGTAAAACCGGGACCCCTCAGCTAAGGGAGCAAATCCCAACAGAAAACCACTCTGGGACTAACAATCTTAGTTTTAAAAACGAATCGGCTTGCCGGTACCCCTAAAAAATTAAATAATGCATGATGTCAAGTTATTCACCGAGAGAAACTACCCCAGGAGGTATCCAATCCTCTGTCGCAAGGTGCGACACATCCGGGCCTTTAGTCATCAGATCAATGCAATCTGGGTAGCTCGGAACAGCATGCAAACCCCAACAAACCTCAAGACTAGCATCAAAATTTCGAAAGAAAAATAAATATTTCTTCGGAACACTGAATATAAATTCGCTATTAAAAACAGAAAAAACTAAACAGTTAACGAAAGTTTTAGACGAATATAACATACAAATATTAGCTCTGCAAGAAACCAGATTCACGGATGAGGACACTACAGATATAAAAGAGGATATAGTATATTTAAAGGAAAAAAAGGATGGAACAAGGCAGGAGGCAAAGGTATTTCACATTTGGGAACTGGATTTGCAGTCAACTCGAGAATTATGAATTCAGTAGTCGGTTTTCCGTTTGTCTACGCTTACGTTCAGAAGTCTAAACAAAACATATACCCTGATAAATTGTCTCGCTCCGATAAACGAGGAAACTAGAAAGAATCTAGACAAAACAGAACATTTCTGGGAAACGTTAAACTTCGAGATATCCAAAATACCAACCGGAAACATCAAAGTACTACTAGGAGATTTTAATGCGCAGATAGGGAGAAAATGAAAATTCAGGAAAGTCGTAGGTAACTATCCAGCGCACAAATAAACAAATAAAAATGGAGAAAGATTAATAGAGCTTTGTCAGACCTTTAACCTCAAAATTATGTGAACATACTTCAAAAAACTACCAAGGAAACAAATGACATGGAAGTGTCCCAACTCAAAGCTAGGGGAATATCAAATAGACCATGTGGCAATAATGTATAACAGTCTAAAGGCAATAATGAACGTCAAAGTTAAAAAAGGAACGAACATGGAGACAGATCATTATTTAACAATAATCAAAATGAAATTCTTACCGGGAAAGAAAAGCACTTCGCAAAAACCTAAGACAGCACAAGTCGATACAAGAACCTTGAAAGTAAATCAACGTGAATTTGTGCGAAAACTAGACAAGGAATTGGGAAATTTGGAAGTGATGAAAAATGCAATAATAACGACTGCCCGAAAAGTAGCACCTTTAAAGAAATCAAGAAAACATAGATGGTGGAATGAAATTTCTGAAGAAACTATAGAGAAAAGATTAAAAGCTTGGAAAAAATGGTACTCCACCAAAAGGAGTGAAGACTACGAAGGCTCTAAAAAATAAAGATCAGAAACAACTAGGATAATTAGAAGAGTCAAAAGAAAATACGAATGAGACGAGCTATTAAAGCTGGATGAAGATTTTAAACATAATAATACAAGATCATTTTATAAAACTTTTAAGAACCACATTCAAAAATACCAAGCTACGAACCTATGTTTCAGAAATGAAAATAGAGACCTGGCTGTAAACAACAAAGAAAACTGTGAAATATTAGCGAACTACTTTAAGAAACTATTAAATTGTAATGAGCCTAACCGTAGATTCGAAAGATGACCAGCAATCAAACACGACGACTCGAAAACTCCAACTCTAGAAGAGGTCATCGAAATTATCAAAAACTTGAAAAATGAAAAGGCTCCAGGAGAAGATGGAATAGTGTCAGAGATGTAGAAACTAACGGGCGATAGCACAATTAGGAGTCTAGAAAAACTTATGAAATATATGTGGGAGACGGAAACTATCCCGGAAAACTGGCGAACAGCGTTAATACATCCAATTTACAAGAAGGGCGAAAAAACAGATCCGAATAACTATAGAGGGATATCATTGTTACAAACAGCGTATAAGGGGTACTATCTAAAGCATTACACAAAAGGCTAGAACAACAGATAGATGCTGAGCTAGGTGAGTATCAAGCAGGTTTTAGACGGAACAAATCTTTAACCTAAAGCATTACAGGAGACTAAGAAGTAAGCGCATGTTCATCGCATTTGTGGACTTCAAGAAAGCTTACGATTCAATAGACAAAGAGTCACTAACTAACATCTTAGAAGAATTCGGAGTAGATAACAAAACATTAATCATAATTAAGCAGACTCTAACGAACACAGAATCGAAAGTATAATTTGCGCGAGAAGTGTCCAATTCGTTCAAGATTAAAACTGGAGTAAGGCAGGGAGATGGGCTGTTTCCACTACTCTTTAACTGCGCACTCGAAAAAGTGATTAGAGAATGAAGGAAAAGGAACTAGGAAGATGGTATCAAACCAATTACGATCGGCAAAAGTAAAGATTTGGACATGGACTGTTTGGCCTGTGCTGACGCCCTGGCGTTACCGGCGGACAGCTTTAATGATGCGATTAAGCAAATAAACAACTTAAAAGAAGCGGCCGCAAATGTAGGTTTAGAGATATCGTTTGAAAAAAACAAATGCACGACCGATCTAGAACGTTTAACAATTATTATTTACTTAATTTGTGATGCAACTTTAACATTCCAAAATGTTCAAAAATACCGCTCTACTGCGCTTAACATTTTGGGGTATCCGGTCAATAATTTGTATTTGTAGATAGCAAGTTATACTTTTAAATATGACCTATAGATAGCGTAACTAAAATTATTTTCAATTAAGAGAAGCCATATGACCATTAGTGTAACGCTAAACACGAAATAGTGGTACTTGTTGTTCGCTCAGTATTCTAACGCTGTTAACTTTATTTCGGTGACTTAGTTAAGAAAAAAGGCGGCGTAAAATGAGTGAAAAAAGGGTATGCTAGCAAGAAAGGTGAGAGATCAAGTCACGATCGGGCATCTCGTAGTAAAATTTCGAATCGGAAACCACCTAATCGTCATGGAGCCGGATGCAGAATGTTTTCAAGATCAGAAAGTACATGGCGTTCGAAATGCGTATTACGTGTGGCAAATGGCAACACTAAAACACACAAAAGCTTCGTTGACACCAAACCGTACGGTAAATTTCTATTTTAAAAAACGAATGCAATGGGTATGTACAGAAAAGGATAGAAACCAATCTGAGAAACTTAAAAGAAGTAAATAAAAATCTTGGCGGTAGAAATTTGCTGACTGGAAATATGAATTAGCCATTCAGAGGAATAAGAATTTAACGGAGGATACGCGTAAAGAAATTTAGGCCGCATTATATCACAAGATATCAACTGACTAACATTCACAGCACGAAAGTTGCTTTGGTATTCTTGGCAGCAAACTAAAGCTTTGAATATTCTCGATGAATATTCCGATAAATAGGCTCTGTCAATGAAAGTCTTTGAAACTATTAAACCTATTAATGAGGATTTTTCTGAAAAAGATTTACTTTCTGGGTGCTTCGGAGGATATAAGCAAAATGCAAACGAGAGTTTAAATTCAGTTATTTGGACGATAGCCCCGAAAACGGTATCAAGCGACAAAACTGCCACCGAAATAACTTCTGATTTGGCTACTATTACATACAACGACGGTTTTTAAAGCTTGCTCGAAGTTATGTCAGTACTAGGACTGAAAATCGGTAACGAAACATGTAATTTTCGTATGGAAGTCTACGAACAATGAATTGAAGCCGCCAACCGATCTGCGTCGAAGAACGGAAAAGGCGCTCGCACCGATCTTACAACGATCACAAAAAGGAGCTGACGAGCAAAATTTGGCATTGCAGGGTTATTGTACGGTTCTCAAATAACAGACTAATAATAAAAAAAATTCACATCCGTGTACTTTGTAAATTTTATGAAGTAAATACGTTTGGAAATTTTAAACGCGCTTTTCTCGAAACCGTATTTTTCAAATTGGTGGGCAGCATAACTAAGGCAATTTTTATCCGATCGACCTGAAATTTTAATTCTAGCTTCTCAGATGAATTATCTAAAGCAGTACACAAGATTTTTAAGATTGATTAACAAATTAAAGTTAATTTTTTCGTAAAATTTGATTTTCTTTTTTCAAACTGCTGCCATCGTGCGAAAAATCAATATTTTACATTAATCTTGTGTACCGCTTTAAAAAAACTCACGCAAACAACGAAAAAAAAAAAAAATATTTTGTTCTAGGATTTGTTCAAAAATATCTATCCTGCTCATCGATAATCAACCGGGGAAAAAAAAAAGCGCCTGGGTTCGATATATTTTTATGACGCCATTTTGTATTTTATATTTAAAAAAAAAAAATATCTCTGTATTCCTCATTATATACTTAATAAAAATCTAAAAAGATTTTTTTAATTTTGACATTAGCAGAGCAGGAAGAAATCCCCAAAAGAACCCTTAATTTTTCACACTTCAGAGCGGTCTAACCCCGTTATAATGCGCTTGTGCCGGTTTTTTATTACAACATGGTGGCCTCTCAAATATAATTTTTAAATTCCCGGTTTTCCTAGTCCAAATCCTCCCGATTTCCTAATTGCCAAAATTGTTCAACAACAAAAAAAAAAAAAAAGAGTGGAATTTTTTTGTTACTCTTGGTAGTACTTGGCCGCCGCAGCATATTTTATATGAATAAAATAGAACTTCATAATTTAGAGTAAGGTACAGCAAAAAATGCATTCATTTTCGGCTTCAAATGATTTTTTCTTATCAAAAATATCGTTTTTTGCTGTTTTGACTTTTTTCCCGGCTTTACAACAAAATTCCCGGCTTATTCCCGGCTTATTCCCGGTTTTACAGGTTAGGTGACCACTCTGAATAAATAAACCGATTGGCTAACTAATTATATTTATTGTTATTACCGCCATTACGATTCAACTCGCTGTCACGTACACACACACACATTGAAAAAGCAGCTAAATGCCTGTAAATAAGTATATGTCTGCAGACCGAATAATTCGAACTAAATTTGTTATAAAATACTCAATCGTAAGTTGGTAAATTTAAATTCATTAATCAATTTTTCATTCCTCTTTTTTTTAAAGCGATAAATTATGCCTAATTTTTTTTATAAACTTCAGAAAAAATAGCTATAAAAACGACGACAATGTATAAACGAAAACTGTACAAAAAACCGCTTTCACTACATTTCGCCGAATATTAAAGCATCAAATGTATATAAACGCATAAACTCGTGATTGGATACATCATTTGACACCGTACATGCATACATATTCTTAGTACGTCGAAAGATCTTTTTTTTTCTAAGTAAATAAAACGTTTACATTTAAAATAAATCAAAATATTAATATGTATATATTTTCAAAAAATTAAATTCATCTTTTTTTCCTTATATTCCTTTATTAAATTTAAAACTGAGCTGTTTGCTTTGACATGATCGCGCCTAACATTGAAGCTGTCTTTACCCAAGATCTCTTTTAGACCAGTTGTCGTTCAACGGAAAATGTATCTGCTTCGAAAAATTAACAATCAAGAAGTTCGTTCGGCCGGTGAAATATAAAATATTATAAACGTAAAAGATTGAAACATTTGATATTTTTAAATGTTCTCTAAACACGCAAATTTAATAATAACCTATACTAGTGCAGCACTGTTATAACATGTTTCACAAAATTGTATCACGTCGGGTTTTACACTCGTTTATTTTTGTAGATTGCGATCCGCGGAAAAAAATCCTGCCCACCGACAGCTCAAAGAAACAACGTAGATAATTCCTGTGTCGAGTTAGAAAATAAAGGAAAGGCGGAGTTGCCCGTAACATTTTTTTTTCTCCATTTTTCTTGGGCTCGTCAACCAAGAACCTTTACCCAGAAACAAATAGAAAGTAAAGAAGTCGATTGTATTTTAATCCGATTAGTAAGCGTTGATAAAAAGGAACAAATAGCAGGAATAATTCATTTTTCGAAGGAAAGGACAGGATACAGGAAGCACAACAAGAAGCAGGGAGCCCAAGCCTCAACAAATAGGAATACAAAACGCTCCACAGAAAGAGATGAACACTGCAAGAACACATGATCGGCGTCGCAAATAATTGCATCATCAGGATGCTGAGAACAGTGTAAAGGAAACCAGGGGAAAGCGAAATCTGGGGGAAGGCAGCAAAGAATGGCTAAAACACATACGAACAACGGAAACATCAGAACATCGAAGGAAAGGATGCAAAAGAAACAATGAATAAGGAGCAAGAGTAGGCTGAATAGATAAATGAAATGAATAATTATTAGAAAAGGAGGAAGCGTAGATGTCCGATATACCGTGATCTGATATGGAAGCTTTTATATATCGATAAATTGCCCATAAGATATATTATTCATATATTAATGGATCTGCGTGAAGCGTAAATACTCGTTTGCGTTTTTAGTTATATTCTCGACTTTCGTCATTATACTACTTAAACATTTCTGTCTTTTTACTTTTTTTATATACTGAAAATATCTTTTACCGGAAAACTTTTCGGGTCAAATTTTTCCTTTAAAATTCACGATAATTATCGTATAAAATGTTAATTTTTACAACAATAGTAATTTCGTTTCGTTACGTATATATATATATATATATTGTGGACGCGCCAGCGGCATTGACCCAACAACAGGAAAAACTAAGCTAAAGAATTAAATAGCTAGGCGGTCCGAAATGGACGCAACAAAGGACAGCAGTGCAGACACCACAGAAGATGAAGGAAAGAAGAGGATAAAGGAAGAGTTATAGGGAGTAGGGAGACCTAATGACAAGAGCTGACTGTATAAAAGGAAGCGTTCATTACGAAGAGCAGAACACTCGAAGAAAATTTGATCAGCATCACATATACGAGGAGGACCACAATCGTGAAGAGAACAATAAGGAGAAGGCGACAGAGCAAATCGAAAGCGAGAGGGGGGAGGAGGGAATGATTGATACGCAGACGAATTAGAGAGACAGTAGAAGAGCGACGACCGAAAGGAATAGAATGGAACAAAGACAGGGAACGAGGAATCGGCTGAATAAAACGGTAATGCGAGTGACGATTAGAAAATAGGGAGGGATAAATATCTCGTCATTATTATATAGTTTTTATTTATAATATATTCGTTACATATTTATTCACCATTATTATTTTTACTTTAACAAATACCTTAAAATACACACATCTACTTATTTTAATTGCTTTCGACAATGTTCTCGAAACGATGATAAATTCGAGCCTAATTACTTTTACAATTAGTTTTCAATGGAACATAGTTGCTTTGATATGTATCATTATCAATAACACTTTTTTTGGCTTTCTTAATTTTTTTTGTATTACACTCACTAGCCAATAAAAGACGGGCAAGAAGTAAAAAAAAATTATCGAGTACATCAAATTCAGTGAAGAGTACATATTCTGCTCCGCTACAATGAGAAAGAAAAAAAGATAAAACCGATTCTTTTAATTAATAAACATCAAAGAGAATGAAGCAAATTTTATCAGTAAAAGTTTATAGCTACAGACGTATCACAATGAATGACAAAGAAGAAGGTGAGGATAGAACATGCAAAGAAAAAGGGGAAAAAAAAACCACTAAACAAGAACCGAGGTTAATTAAAACGACAGCGCTGATGTGGTATAATAATACAGAAAAAAAAGACAGGATATAATGCAAAGTAGATAACGTAAGAAAAGAAAAAAACACGGAACGTAATAAAGGAAATCAAAAAAAGAAACAAAAAGTAAATCGATCATTCGGTGTGTACGAAGAGTTCGTTTTAAATAAGCGAAAGTACGAAAAGAACAATCACTAACCGAAAGTTCACAGTCTAAAAAGCGAACATATTATTTCAAATTTGTTTCGTATCGAAATTAATGTATTAGTTAAATTGACGGTTGATGTAATAGTACGTTTTTTTTTTTTATTAATAAGTGGTAGTTTTGTAATATTTTCATTTTTTGGAAAAATTTATGATTATTGAAAAACGTAAGCTTAACATATCTGTACTATTTTACTGTGACGATGGAAGAAAATAACACGCTCAAGATATAATTGAGAAATAACTGACATCGGTACAGAGTGTTGTTAAACCAATGTGAGACATCACTTATTTCAAACTGGTTTCCCAATTTTCTCCCTTTTTTCATGTCGTTTTTTTTTTATTTTTTTATTCCTCAACAATAATAACCGTAATAATAGTAATAATAATAAAACAATATAAAAAAATTGGAACAAAAGATCTAAAAAAAAGTTTACACAATGCCCTTTGTCGCACACATCAATTAACCGAGACATAGACGTAGCATAAAAAAATGTTAATTATAAAAGAACTTTGTTTTATGAATAGAAGCAATTAAACATTGCGAAATTTCCAGTTAGACAGGTTTCTTTTTTTAATCTTTTAAAAAATCAATTAAAACAAAAAAAATTAAAACCTATATTAATCGAGGCTACCACATTTTGTGGAAAATATTAAATGAAATAATAGCAACGAAAAAAGAATATCCTATCAGGATCAATATGTTTAATCATTTAATGACGACTTCTTCATAGTCTGCTTTTCCCAATGGCCCATCAAAACCAAATTTGATAAAGAGAATAAACGTTTTTGTCCGTATTTTATTTATTTATTTGTTCATTATATATGCGTTATAATTTAAACCAACTAAAAAATACCATTTAGATTTTTTTTCATGCCAATCTATTAATTAATATTTTTTCAGTCTCCCTACATCGATTATCCTTATTGTTGTTTAATTTTTTTTTCATAAGCTACAGTTTATTTATGTCCGATATCATTTAGCAATTTTTTTTTTTTTTTGAAATTTTTTTTATCCGTCAGCCGTTTTATTTTTACATTTGATCGCTTGACTAAAGTTATAAAAAAAGTTTTTCTAAAAATCTACAAAAAGACGAACAGAACGCGCATATTATAACGTTAATAAGTCACACTGAGGTTAGAATGGCGGCCATTTGTAAGTAGTAAATTTCGGTGTCAAAATTTTCTGACACACTTTCCGTTTATCAATTTTTCAGTAAAAATAATCACCTTAACAGAGTGAAAATTCGGCTTGACAAAAGAACATTCCGAAAGTGCCTTTGTAAAAATTTGCCTCGCTGATACGTCGAAAATCACAAGAGAAATTTAACCTTTCGATGTTTAAATTAAACTTGCAGTACACATTCGGAAGAAGAAACCATGATTTTATAGAAAAACTAAATAAAAGTCGAAATCTGGGGCTGAAAACTGGATGAAGGGACTATGAACTTATAAAAAATGTCCAAGTCGGACACATCTCCAGTAAGCAAACACTTGCCAAATTACAAATTCACCAAAAATATTCATACATCACCCTCTTTGTATACTAAATTTTAATGATCAACGGGGAACAGTTCATAGTTTATTTATGCTAAATTCAAAAAATAATCAATGGATTCGATTTAAATGCGCGTTTTGAATATTATGAAAGTGTGTGTGTGTGTGTGATAATATATTAGACACAACGGCCAGTTTGTACTTGGTAATAATTAACAGCTCGTAGATCTTCGGCTAAAAAGCGGAAACATTTTATTTTAAATTAATACACACATATATATATATATATATATATATAAAATAAACAAAAAAACAAACGAAATATTTAGAAAACTTCGTTACACTTACTTTCAGGTATTATACGATGATCAACGAAATATACGAGAAACGATTATCCTACTTGTCAATGGCATACGCATTAGACACTATTTCTAAAAATGGTTACGAACATAATAATGATAGAGAGTTAGGCATAGTCCATCACAACAGTATAATGGTTCCAAGAAGTTTTCAATGGATCGAATACTAGTGAATAAAAACCCCGATAATCGCAGAGGCACTCAGACACTCGCACACAGTGATACCGAAATGGAAAGATATTCACGTGCATATACGCGCGCCGATACGTATACATATTGAAATCACTTTACATTATAATATATTTTACATAACAACAGAGAGCTCTATTTTCATAAATCACACAGCGAAATAGCCGTCGGTGCGTATATCTTAATAACATCTGCATTTTTTAGTCTTTTTAGTGTGATTTTTACGTCTTTTTGCGTCACTTTATGTATTTATCCTCGGCTTCATTAGTAAAAGTGAACGGTATATATACGAATGCGTAGTTTACAAACGGGCATTTTTAATGGAAAACTGCAATTCCGACGGGAATAATTTTGCGAATAGCTAAAATATAACGATTATATTCGGTCGTGGGTTTTGAGAAAATTCGCGACATTCTGTATTTTTAAGCGAATTATACGAAAATTCAGAAAGAACAAGAAAAATAAGCCGAAATTTAAAGTAGGCTGAAAATTGAAAAATTAACCACTTTCTGCGAGTCTTTTTTTCCTGTTAAAATATTACAATATTACACACATACGGTCGCGTAATGAAAAACACGTTAAATATATGCATCGTAATACCTGTGCGCGTGAACAATTACCATTCCAGCGGACATAATCACTTTCACCCTTTGTACGACTGGATTCGGTTTCTGTCCTTCTTCACTTAGGAACTCCAAGAAATTCGATTTATCTTGGAAACAAACGTTGTCTTCATTACTACTGCCACATCTGGATAACTAAAATAGAAATTAACGGCGAAAAATTAAATAACCACGCGAAGGAAAAATAAATTAATCTTAAAACTTTTACGTGTATATGAGGAATTTTTAAGAAGATCCGAATCGCTCGAAATAATAATATTCAAGGTATTTTTATCGGTTAATTCATTTTAACGGCAAATACAAAAACGCATTAGTCGAATATATAATGAAATTTACAAACATCAGAAATTCATCTAGCACACATTAACACATATTATAAATCAAAATGCGTTTATTAATAATTACACTTCCTCCTCTAAAAAAGTTGATGGTACGTCGTTTATCCGAAAAATATATCTACATTTAGCATCAAAGCAAAACCAATTATTTTCAGTAACGGAACCCCGTATATGAAAAATTTTTAAATCTTTACTTAAGTAAATTCTGTTTTCACATAAATTTTACGTTTCCACGGACACACACAAAAAACATATTTAACAACCTTAGATTAACACTTATAAAACATTTCAACGGTGAGGAAAGTTCATGCAATAAATTTAGTTTCTATTATATTTGAATTTTATAAAAACATTTTTGCGTTGCAGAAGCAAACTAATCCCCTCCTCCCGGTGATTCCGCGCGAATAAGTTTAAACTCGTAGTTACTTTTCGCGACATTAATTCAGACTAAATAAGAATTTTTTATTTATAAAAATACTGCTTTTATTAATGGCTCTCTACATCAGATCTCGATAAAACTGCGAGATATTTTTTTTACTTTTTTCCGTTGGAAAATAAAGAGAGAACTTATTTAGCACAATCCCTCTTTATTTATTTTTCTTAATTTAGCATTAATTACACGTTTTGATTCAAATTTCTCCGAATAAAACAATATTTACTGCGAACGCGGTAAGTTCTGAACCGGGTGAAAAATACGATTACAAAATTATATAAAGATTAACTTCCAGAATTATTCGTAATGCCCTACTCGAACATTCCCTAATGAATTCAGTTTATAAAATTAGAATGTACACAACAAAAATCATCGACGGTACACTAAAATCCGATGAATCCGAAGATGAGATTTCATAGACGAATATAATCTGCCGATAACACCGTGAATATAGGAATTGTTGATAAGTCGGGGTTTATTATTTTTTCAGAACTTACATAAATTCCTACGAGCTGTGTTTTATATTTCTCCTTTAGTATTAATCTGCTGATATACTTGTGTCGCTTTAATCTTTTTAAACTGTAACGCTGGAATTAGAAATTGAGCTTATTTTACACGATTTACTTATTTAACTTTGTTCACGATATAAAAAGTGAAATCGAAATATGTCGCAGGAAGGGAAAAAAAGATGTAAACGAATTTAGAAAAATTTATTGATTTTTTTACAATGTTCCGAATCGATTCTGACTATTGTCCTAGTATGTAACGGATAAAGAACGGGCGGGCAATTTTTATTCAGATTTCTTATTATTATTCAGCGATAGAACACATTCTATAACAATATCGTTTCGTCGTAGACTGATTCCGCGTACGATGAATTTGTCGACCGATCGACACATTAATTCTCAAATTGAAACTTTGCGCTCTATAAATAATTTGGCAGTAAATATTAAAAAAAAAAGAAAAAAAAACAAAAAAAACCCCATCTACAACCGATTTAATAGTTCGCAGAATTGTAATAAAAATGCATCAGTAGAAGATAAACTGACATTTCTCGTATTGTGTAATTTTTAGGACTCTATACTTTAATAACACGTGAAATGCTAATACAACGGTTCGGAAAATACGAAAAAAAAAATTAAATAAAATTCAATAACTCTGAAACCGTGCAATATATAGTCTAAAAAGGTTTTTTGGAAATGTTCGCCTCCAACGGACGACACCATTCGATCGCCCTGCGAGTTCATTCTACGGCTATAATTCAATTTACAAAAAGTAGACTATGGCGAAATGAACGGTCCCTGCATACATATATACACGCACACGTCTCAGTATGTAAGTGTATATGTTTGTACGTTCTTTATAGTTTATTCGTGAACTGATCTGACTTAAAACCGGTACGAGTATTATGTATAATCTAAAATATGTAACACTAAATAACACAATAGGTGAAAATAATCACATTTTTCCTTTGAGATTGAATTTTCGAAACTTTTGTATAGCAAAATTTTTAACCATAATCTCTATCATGCTAACTAAATGTGTCATTTTCAGAAAAAATAATTCCTTAGGGATAAATTTAAAAATTAAATTTTTATCATACGTCAATTTTTTCTTTTCGTTAATAAACGATACGTGATGAACTTCAAATTTAATTCAGTTTCAGTTATGTTCATACACTTCCATTTATATAGGTGTTTTTAAGCGTAAGGTATAAGCTCTGAGTAAAATACGCCATAATTCAACTTATAAACAACAATATCGGCAGTAATAAACATCATTCGCGGAAGTTTCGCAACTGCATTGTATCAGATGTTACGGCAACTTAGGTGGCAAATAAGAAGATAATTGCTTCTGCTTAAGACATGATTGTTTGTGAACGAATTAGCATCAATTAAGATTCTACTACTGATTATGTACACGACCTCTCATTTGCCACTGATGCTATGAATAAAAAAATATTTGACTGATTCGCTTGAGCAACGTCCGAAGTATCACACAGCTGTTTTCGTTGATATAACACATTTTCGATTTCAAATTCCAATTAAAAACAAATTTCAGAGTCTGCTATGGCCAAATAATTTCCTTGAAAATTTCTATATTGATTTAAATAAATTCGCAAGCAATAAAATTGGTACGTATTAATCCGAAAAAAAACTTACATTAAAATAAAAATCAGGACATCATATAACTCAATGACATTCGAGTGGATTCCTGCACATGTAGGAATCCAGAGTAATGAGATAGTTGTTGTTTTTTTTTTTTTAAAGAAAGGCACGCTAACAAAGAGATGGTCCATAAACTACGTAAGAAAAAAGACAGGAACTGATAATTGCCCGATTTTTTTTTAATAAGTGAAGAACATCCGTTCTGAAGAAAGTGGAAAAGAAAATTTTCAAATTCGAATTAAGACAATTTCGCTGAGAAAGAAAATCTAGAAAAGATGCAAACAAAGATTGAAAGGAGAAACAAAAGGTTGGTTTCACAGCCCGAAAGATCGCTTACTCAAGTTACCACCACTACAACTCCAGGCGAATAGACAAGATTAATAGTAGTCCAGTACTGGAACTATGGATGCTGCGCCTCGTAATGCATAGTATGCAGTTGCACAAAAGCTTCTTGAACTAGTTACGAATACTGTAAAAGCAGAGCATAAAGTACAAGGTCTTTCAGAAAAAGCGCTCACGTAAAAAACGTAAACAACTTCTTCCGATGAGATTGCTGTGATCCACCAATGACGGTACCGTATTCCTCATTTCGTAGCATTGCTAACAAACCGGTAGGTGAGTCAATTCGTGCATTCGGTTGAATCGTAATATACTGAACTGAAGAACGCGGTTTTTTCCGTTAAGACGTACTATAGTTCAAATCGAAATTTAAAAAAAGTTTTGTCCTTCATGGTAAAATTTTTAAAGTTCAAAGACATAAATAGCCAGAAAAGAGTGTAATAACACGTCTAATCAAAAAATTTGAAGAAACTGGCAACGTTTACGTTAACAAGAAGGAAAATGTTTGTGTTAAACGAAAGCACGACACAGCATCCAAGCCACGTCTCGAACCAGCCTTACTCATTTGGCACAGGTACTCGGTTATGTCGTATCGTCTACTTACCGTAATCTAACCAAGGATATTTCGTTGCTTTCGTGTAAGGCACAGATGTTGCGAGCTCTTTCACCTGTCTCCGAAAAGAAACAGCTCGCGTTCGCCGACACATTCGATGCGTACCTTGGCAAACACTATGGGTATCTTCGATTTATTTGGTTTAGTGATGAAGCTCATTTTTGGTTAAACGGTTATGACAACAAACAAAATTGCCACACATTTGGGAAGCAGAAAATACGTATGAATTCGACCAACGCCGCTTTTTACGCAATGTGTTACGGGTAGCGCTGTCCAGCCTTCATCGATAGTACCATTACAGCTGCCTCGTATTATCAAGAAATGTTCGAGGATGAAGTTCTTCCTCCTTACACGACCGATTAAAACACCGTCTTTCTTGCGCAAACATTTCAAATCGCGTGCCATAATCTCATCCCTGACACATTCAACTGTGGCTACTTTTGACCACCGTATAGCCCAGATTTAAACCCTCTCGACTACCTCCTCTACGACTGTGTAAAAGGTCACTGCTACATAAATAGGCCGACTACGATCGACAAGTTAAAAGAAGAAATCTCACACGTCGTTGACACCATCGAAGTCGGAATGTTGCAGCTTTGCAATAAAAATTTTGTAACCTGTGCTTTCTGATGACAGGAATAAGCACTCCATTATCAGCGTCACACAAGATAGTACCATCATGATGAAGGGGACAAAGAAAGAAAGACACAATTGAAAAACGGTATAGAGAAGCCGGGAGCTGTCTGTGTCCGATACGAAGACGGCAAATAGAAGAAATAATCGCGCGATGAAGGCTTAGAAAATCTAAATACCACACATTCAGTAACTCGTGAGTAGGTAATCGTCCGCCAGACTATAATCCCAGCATGACGCGGGACCTAAAGGAAGTCAACACGAACTCTCTGAGAATGGAACAGGACAGAGATTAAAGATCGAATGTGCAAAATAGTAGAGTCAGAATATATGTAGATAAATATATGAAAAGGAAATACAATGAAGAACATCTTTACAGTCGGAAATCAAGAGGAACGATTTCAGGTTAGGAACAGAAGAAATTAACTCAATGGCTCCCTAATAACGCCAACATTTCTGCAGAGTAAATTAAACAGAATGAAGGTAATCTAAGTAGAATGGTGTGATTAAGCACGGATAGATGTGCCATCTTTGACCCATCAGTAAAAAAAAAAAACCGGGACAAACGTGTAACCTCTTCCTTTTTGGAAGTCGGTAACAAAACTACATTTCCATGGTAATTTTGCAAATTGATAGCATTTTAAGTCAACCGCCTCTGTTATACTAATAAAAAAAAAATAAGAAAAAAAAATTATCCAAAGGGACCACATTTAATTGCGTTTTTTGACTAATACTCAATTTATGTTCACCGATTTACATAATTACTCGCAAGGTACTTCAGTTGAATGGTTCTCTTTCTAATGGACAAAGAATCAGTAAAATAGGTTCTATATAAATATGAGTTACGCGTGAACGAACATAAAAAAAAAATATATACACGATGAACATATAACCTCCTTCTTTTCGGGAGTTGGTAAAAATTAAAATATAACAAACGTTACATAAAATTGGGACATTTTTGGGGGCGTTTTTTCTAATGGGGGCCAGCCTAAGAATTACATTGTAATTAATATATATCTATGTATGTATATATATAGAATATATAATATATAACATTTACCTCTAAAATGAGAGATAAACAAGCCGGATAAAATGTCATGAAAACTATGTAATTAACAATGAATGAAAAACAAACAAAATAACTGAGAATTTCCAACCTTCGAACACCTGTAAACATACAAACAACATGCGCAGTTACAATATTTTTGTTCGTGGAATTTTGTTCACTGAGGAACAACAATAAGGAACTAACAATTTATTAGGCAACAATTAAGATACTTTACAGCAGAAGTGAATGAATCTACATAATAAATAAGTGAAGTCGGTGAAAATAATTAAATGAGAATGTTTATATTCACCTTACCATCACCAGCGTCATATTTTTAAGCGTAGCCTTATTTAAATTTAAATTATCTAATTAATTAATAAAACTTGATTAATATTTCATTCTGCAAAAATCATTAACGTACCTATGAATAAAACGGAAATTTTTATAATCTGGTAGATTTCAATTACATTTCAACAAAAAAAGATAACTGCATTTCAACTTCAATAAAAGTATACTGGAAGGAAATATTTTCTTCTAACATAATAAAAATAATAATAATAATAAAAAAACGAAAAATCATTTTTAAAAAACCAAACAAAAATATGCCTTTGAGACAAAATTACTGCGAATTTTAATACATTGTCACCAACAGTAAAATGATTTTTAAAGATATTCCTTCAAAAAAATTGTATAAAAAAAAAATCGATTTATTTTTTACAAGATTTTCTTTCCATAGACTTTTGAATTTTTGAAAAAAAAAAACGAAAATAATTCGAGAAAAATTAGTAATACCAAACTGTTCAACTAATATGTTCAGATTTCCCACACACCACGGCATTTGGTACATATACATTATCTATTTCTTTCTTTGCAATTATTAAAATTTTTATAAATTACAAATTTGAAACGAAAAAAAAAAAAAAAAAACAGAAAAAAAAAAATACAAAGTCTATCGGAAAAAGCAGTCTTTGTAACCGGCGAACACTGACGGAAAATTTAGCAAAATTTCAACAATTGAACAGCATCCCTTCAGAGTACACCCCAAAAGAACATTGGGGACAATCGTAAACTACGATTTTTAATCATTTTGTTACTTCATGTAATTCGTATTAAACTACTTTATAATAAGTAAATTTTAACTGATAAATATTTAACAACTTTAATTTTTCATTTAAAAATAATGCGGAAGTCATGCGCCGATAATCGATTCTACATATTAACGACTATTTCACGTTAATTTTTCACTTTAGAGTAATTAGCGGAAATAAATTTAAATGCAAAACTTACCCAGTACAAAATTATAAAAAAATCGCAATTCACTAATACATATCAGAGTAACTGCTCCTTATTTCTTTATTCGCGCTGACAATAAAAAAAAAAAAAAAAAAAAAAACATGCTAACGAATTGTTAATTTTTTTATAACTCAGTAGTGAATAACTTCTTGTAATTTTATTTAAATTTTATTTCAGACCAGATCAAATGGAAGGAAAAATGTTAATAACGTGGAATGAAAAATTCGAACATCACAAACCAGATAATGTGCCAACACTTATCACCAGAGTGCCGACTAGCGTATCCAAAGTTAACGTTGGTCCCAGCAACGACATTCCGTGAGCGATGTTCTTATTAACGTCTTTCGGATTTGCTGAATTTAAGGCAATTTGAGCGAGTAGCGATGCTTTCGATAAATCTATCACTAATAAGAAAAAGAATAGTGCATCTCTGAAACAGGGAAAAAAAAACAAACCGATTAAAAATGTTGTCATTTAATTATCATACATCAATTAACGACAAAATAAAATACTATAGATACTTATTTATATACCAGTGGTGTTCAAAAAGTAAGACTAAGCCACGTCTCATTACAGAATCATCTCCCTAGCTGTGATATTTGGAATTTCTTCCGCCAACGGAAAAATAGATAACATTCACGAAGTTATATACGAACAGAATGTACTTCATTACCGAGTAGGCACTTTACCAGTTTGTAAATTGCACATGATCCCTATTTAAAAGACCATATTACGAAGGACTTAATTTTAAAAAAACGCTATAAAACAGCGGTTTAATTTTAAATAGTTGTATTCTTATTTTTTTTAACCGACTTCAAAAAAGAAGGAGGTATTCAATTCGACTGTACTTTTTTTTTATTATTTTTTTTTTTTTTTTTTATGTGTGTTACCACAGAACTTTCTTCTAGATGAACCGATTTTGATGATTCTTCTTTTATTTGAAAGGTGGTGTTTGTCATGTGGTCCCATTTAAATTTGATCAAGGTCCGACCGGTAGTTTTTGAGTTATCCTAAATAATGCGGGAGATTGAAGCTTTTTGGATGCTTTTCATTCATGATTGTTTTCACCGTCGGATTAGATTTTTGACTTAAAATACTATAAATTTGCCAAATTACCATGGAAATGTAGCTTTTGGTGTTTTTACCATAGAAATAAATGTTTTAATTTAATTAAATAAAAATGCACTAAAAAGTAAAAAATAAAATGCTTTTTTACAAAAAATAAATACCGACTTTAAGGTTTATTATAAAAATTTAAAAATGCACTAAAAAGTAAAAAATAATTACTCCCGATAAAATATATATATCAGAGTGTGATATAACACTTAGTGGCGATATCGTAATTCTTATACAACATTAATTTTTTGGAGTTGGAATTAAATTCATGTTAGGAACAATTTAATCAACATTTAATGCAGTTTTTAATTATTCTTTTAATATGAATTTGATGCCAACTCCAAAAAATTAATGTTGTATAAGAATTACGATATCACCACTTAAGTGTTATATCACTCTGATATATATATTTTATCGGGAGTAATTATTTTTTCTTTTTAGTGCATTTTTAAATTTTTATAATAAACCTTAAAGTCGGTATTTATTTTTTGTAAAAAAGCATTTTATTTTTTACTTTTTAGTGCATTTTTATTTAATTAAATTAAAACATTTATTTCCATGGTAAAAACACCAAAAGCTACATTTCCATGGTAATTTGGCAAATTTATAGTATTTTAAGTCAAAAATCTAATCCGACGGTGAAAACAATCATGAATGAAAAGCATCCAAAAAGCTTCAATCTCCCGCATTATTAAGGATAACTCAAAAACTACCGGTCGGACCTTGATCAAATTTAAATGGGACCACATGACAAACACCACCTTTCAAATAAAAGAAGAATCATCAAAATCGGTTCATCTAGAAGAAAGTTCTGTGGTAACACACATAAAAAAAAAAAAAATAATAATAATAATATAAAAAAAATACAGTCGAATTGAATACCTCCTTCTTTTTTGAAGTCGGTTAATTGCTATACAATTTCCCTGTGGTTTATCGCGTTTTAAATTACGTTCTTTTTATATTAACTTTTAGTGTTTTTCTTGTTTCATTTTGATTTTTAATTCATCTACTTAAATGCTTACAGCTAGTGGTTAAGATGCTTAGCTACCAAACCGGAGGTATCATGAGTTTTCGGGAGTTGTCTCGTTCCAGATCCAAGTCGCTCAGCCTGAAATAATTGGGTACCAGAGAAATCTGAAAAAATAAAGGCGGCCGAGAGAAAGGAACTGGCCTCCCTACTATCATATTACTGCCGTTGGGCTTAGTATATTGTGGGCCTCAACTCCACAATCCCCGACGCCCTGTAAAGATTATGGGACTTCTTTACTTACTTAAAATAAAAAATTTAAAAAAAACACAATGTACAAAAAAATTTCTTTTTTTTGTTTTTTGCTGTAATTTGTTTCCATTCCAGTTGATCTTTAAAATGTGTAATAGGCGCGATCCTGCATTGGTTATTTATAAAAACTTTTATTTGTATATACAAAAAAATAAAGAAACTAAATTAACACTTACAAACAAAATTTTCCTATATTAGCGGTAAATAACAGAATACTGACGCACAAAATTTCTCAAATTAACCTGATCTATAATTTAAATACCGAATACAAGTCGACTATGTACCGTAATAACCTTAGATTATGCGCATATTTTCAAGAATTAAATATATATATATATATATATATATATATACTAAGAGATTCGGGGGTCTACTAGTCGTTTGGCGAGCCAATCCTTTAGATTTTTAATTATTTTACTACATATACAGTGTTTATTTTTTTGGAAAAGGATACGAATAAGTTAATTTAAATAAAAAATTAAGTTTGAATTAAAATATCTCAAAAACTAAAACTGTGTTAGCTAAATGATGCAAGTGAAAAAAAATCAAATTTTCAAATAAGAGCATCCAGTTGATTATTTTGAAAAATAATTTTTAATTGCATGCCTTCAGCATTCTTTGTTAACCTAGCAGCTTAACTTTCTGATAATTTTTTTTTAAAAATAACACAAAAAAAAAAACGAAAATTGGTAAAAAGTATTCAAGGAAAGCGAAAAATTTAGCAAAATTATGTATGTATTTTCTAACTTAATTTACATGCAATTCAATTTAATTATCTCAATATTTAAATGCTTAATGAATTTATTCCGAACTATTTTTGTTCATCTGATTCCTCATAATTAAACATGAATTCAAACATTATATTCGCAATCGATATTTAAAGTACCCGAGTGAACAGAATCGTATTCAAGCGTTTTTCTTCACGAAAATAAATTAGCACCGTGTAACTTAATCAAATGGCTGAAATGGCAGACAAGTTAAAGAAAAAAAAAGAGTAGCTTCTGATGAGAACTTCTCTTGCGTAGAATTTAAATAAAATATAAGTGGAAGGAAGTGAGATCGACCTTCTAAATTAACGAGTTAAAAATTAAATATAACCATATTTTAGACTTAGAAATAAATACAACCGAATACTGGCAGACTCCTTTTGATTTTTAAAGGCTTTCACAGATGCTTTTGGTTCACTAATAGTTTTTCTAGTTGTCGCCTTCGTCGAAAATTATTCCTCAACATTAATTTCAGTACGTCTTCGTCTGCTAAGTCATCATTTTTAAGCTGTCGTTACTCAAATGGTGTTTCCTAGGCGACGAGCGCTTTGAAATGTCATTTATACCACGCAGTTAGAGCTTTTTCTTCTTCTAGTGTCATTATTTCGATCTTCCTTTCGAATTTTAATATTTTTTGTTTTACTGGTTTCGTCAGAACTGCAAACGTTCAAAAGATGGAACATTAACAAATAACACCTGATAAGGGAGTTTCAGCGATGCTGTATCTATAATTATCTCGCGAAAGAGCAAAAGAAACATGCGCATATTTAATTACCATTTAATAAAAAAATTTTAATGTCAAACAATAAATCCGTTCTCTACTAAATAATTACGCAATCAAACCGAATCAATATCGCCATATATCCACCAGCTTGTATCAGGGCTGTATCTGAGGGGGGTTTTCCGTGTTCGCCCCCCCCCCGAAATGTTTGCGAAATTATAACTGCTTGAATTAAATGGACCGAAATTCAGAATAAATTTATTTCTTTTCAATTTTTGACAAAAGAAAAGAAAATGAAAATTTTTATGAATTCTATGGAAACGACTAATTTTTATTTGTTTTTATTGCAGTGTTTCAATATTCTTCTTCTTCTTCTCGTGCCACCCGATTCGGGTATTGCTTAATCATCATGTATGGATTGGATTATCTGCTGGAATTGATTTCGATCTTTTGCTATTCTGACTAGATCTTCTGTTTTCTTAATTCCGGTCCATTTTTTTTATATTATCTATCCAAGCGGTCTTTCTTCTTCCCGGATTTTTTCTTCCTTCTATCATGCCCATTATTATTGTCTGTAGTAATTTGTATTTTTCGCCTCTCATGAAGTGTCCAAAAAATTTTATCTTCCTTCTTTTTACTATTGTCATTAATATTCGGTCAGTTCCCATTAGTTCCAGTACTTTTTCATTTTTTAACTTTTTTGTCCACGGTATTTTCCACATTCTTCTGTAGCACCACATTTCGAATGATGATATACGCTTCCTCATATTTTCCTTTATGGTCCATGTCTCGCTTCCATACAGTAGCACTGACCATACGTAACATTGCAATATCTTGTTCTTGATCCTTAGGCTTAATTTCCTATCGCAAAGGGTGTTTTTTAATTTCATAAATGTGTTTCTGGCCATCTCTATACGAATACGTCCATATCAGAATCATTACTTTGTGTTATCCAGCTACCTAAATATTTATATTTTTCCGTTCGTTCAATTTCTTCGCTATCTAAAAATAATTTTTCATTTAGATTAGGCTGTCTTGCAATTACCATGAATTTTGTTTTTTTTAGTATTTATACTGACTCCTTTCTTCTTGCTTTCTACTGCAACTATGTCTAGTAGCCTTTGTAGGTCTGTTACATTTTCCGCCAGTAGTGCAGTATCGTCAGCAAAGCGAATCACTGAAATTTTTTCGCCTGCAATTTTTATCCCTTCACTACGTTCATCTAATGCTTGAGCAAAAATTGCCTCAGAATACAGATTAAATAGTACCGGCGACAATACGCATCCTTGCCTAACCCCTCGTTTTATTGGTATTTGATCTGTTAGTTGCTCATCTATTAATATTCTTGCATGTTGTTTTTCATAAAGCGTTTGTATAATCTTAATATCCGACTGGCAAATACCTATATCTTTTAATGTTTTTATTAATTCCGTGTGCTGTACCTTGTCGAAAGCTTTGTAATAGTCTATAAAACAAATGTATACTGATTTTCCGAACTCCAGTTGTCTTTGGATTAATGTTTTCATACAAAATAACGCTTTTCTTGTACCCATTCCGTTCCGGAAACCGAACTGGTTCCATTTAATGTTTTCTTCGCATATTTTAATTATGCGTCGATGAATTACCCGCAGAAATATTTTTAGAACGTGGCTCATTAGACTAATTAATCTATATTCATCACATCTATATGCATTTGTTGTTTTTGGTATGGTAATGAACCTTGATTCTAGCCAATCTTCCGGTATTTTCCCATTTTTATAGATTACATTGAAAAAGCCAGTAACTTTCTTGTTTTCCATAGGACCCAACATTTTTAATATCTTTATTGGTACCTCATCAGGTCCTACCGCCTTCAGTACTTTAGCTTGCTTGATTGCCATCTCCACCTCAGATTCCAAGATTGGCAACGTATCCCCTTCTTCCTGTGGCATCCTTTCTTCTTGATCATCAAACAGCGTTTTCACATACTGCTCCCATGTTTTTACCTTTTTATCAGTATCCGTTATGATATCTCCGTTCTCCTTCCTTAGAAAAGTTATATGTCTTTTTTTATATGTATGCGTCGTTTCTCTAATCTTCCTATGTATGTTAAATTCATCATGTTTGCTATGTAATTGCTCAATCTCTTTACACTGTTCATTCAACCATTCTTCCTTTGCTTGTATGATCTTTTTTCTGATGCTTTTGTTAATTTCTTTATATTTAAGCGGGTTATTTTTCCACTTTCTTCTATATTCCATTAGGTCTAATATTTCGTTGGTCATCCAGTTCTTGTGTTTTCTGTTTTGTTTCCTTGTAAGTTGCTCTTTTGTTATTGTATTAATTGCAGATTTTATTTGTCTCCAGTCTTCTTCAATATTTCCAGTGTCTCTCATATTTCGTATTTGATCATTCACCTGCTTTTTTATTTTTTCCCGTATTTCATAGTTCTGTAGAATTTGTAGATCTAATCCTATTTTCTTAGTTTTTTGGATTTTCTTTACTCTTATGCGTATCTTTGCTTGTAGCAGGTTGTGGTCTGTATTCGCATCAGCACTTGGCATAGTCTTTACAGATAATACGCTATTTCTAAAACGCTTATTAGCAATTATAAAATCAATCTGATTTCGGATTGTTGTTCCCGGTGCATCGGCTGGAGATTTCCATGTATATAGCATTCTCGGTGGTAACTTGAAGTATGTGTTCATAATAGTTAAGTCATTTTGTTGGCAAAACTGTACTAAGACATCCCCTCTGTCGTTTCTGGCTCCCAATCCAAATGGTCCCGTTATCTCTTTTGTAATTGCATTTCCCACTTTGGCATTGAAATCCCCTATGATGTATGTGGCTTCTTGTTTTTTACAGCTTTTTAGTACTGCTTCAATATCCACGTGAAATTCTTCAAGCTCTTCCATAGTTGCTTCAGTTGTAGGTGCATATATTTGTATAATGTTTATGTTCACTGGCTGTGCTTTTATCTTAAGTGCTATTATTCGATCATTGTAAGGAACACAAGATATAACGTTTTTATCCCATTCTTTATCGATTATTATAGCAACTCCTCTATGATGATTTCCATTTTTGTCACCTGAATAATACACCGTCGTATTCCCTGTTGCGATCTTTCCATTTCCAGGCCATCTTACCTCGCTGAGGCCAAGTATATTCAATTTTAGTCTTTTCATTTCCAGAATCACATTTGATAATTTCCCCGGTTCGTATAATGTGCGTACATTCCATGTACCCATAATACTTTCCTTCGTATGATTTGTATTTCTTCGCCCCATTGTTTTGCCTCTCCGGAATCTTAATGTCCCATTCCTCTGTTCAGACGTCTTATCGCAAAACTGTCGGAGATTTTTTCTTTCGTGTGCTGTTATCCCACTTTTGTTATTGTCCAGTCTCTCAATTTCCACACTAGACCTGGGATCCATCATAGCATTGCATATACAATAATTTACTACAAGGCTTTAGTGTACCATTTATAAATAAATATATTTTATAATATATATATATATATATATATATATATATAATCCCCCCTCCCGAAATTTTGGTCTACATAAAGCCCTGGCTTGTATGCTCGCGAAAAAACGGTAGAGAACATTAATGGCAGATCTGCTAGAAGAAGGTGGCGGGTGTTATAATGAAAGCACTGATTACATTTTGAAAAAAAGCACAGACGTAAATGATGTAATAAAATTACGAATAGAAATAACAGAATTAATAATTAACTGTACGATTAAACTAACCGCGCATTTTAATTTAAAGTGCAAATATTATTATTTTTTAAAACGTTGTTTATTTAAATTAAACAAATGCGAAAAGCAGGTGTATTAATAAAAAAAAATGATTTCGCAAATGTCAAATTAGAGAAAAACAAAGAAGTCATTTAAGACAGAAAAATTAAGCCTGCAGCAAAATGTCAAAATCAAAACGCAAAATTATTGATTAAAATAAAAAAAATAAATGAAATTAAAAAATCAAATTAAATGAAGTAATTTACCCCTTACAGGGCTTGTTCTTTTTTTTTTTAAATAAACAAATTTATCTTAAAAATCTCATCATTTTGTTTATAACGTCGTTAAAAATGTAAAAATCAACCACAAAATAGTTATTAACTGATGTAATTCGAGTGGTAAGAGCACTTCAGAAGACGAACACAAATTTTCAAATAAGGACAACATTTTATATTTACCGTCAGATGAATAAAAATGTTTTAAATTACTTCCCGACCACCTAATCAAATGCCTCCTTCTTTCACTTTTATTCTTGGACATCGAGCATGGGCGTAACTTTCATTCTCTTTACATTTACGAGATATTACAGCTTACTTAAATCCGCGCCGTGGTAAATTGTTTGAAATTATAATTTTTTTTAAAAGAATTTTTTAACCAGTGAATTCCGAGTTCGATCGTACAGTTTTTCTCAAAACTACCGACAATGCTTAATTTTTTGTACAATAAAAAATATACTTACAAAAAATAGGCGCGACATAATTTATATAAAATGTTTTTAATTCAATCGGTTTTAATCAAATTAAGCTCGTTTATTGCCGAAGTATTAAAACGTTTAAACAAGAAAACTGAAATTGTCAACTCAGTTAAAATAAGGAAATTAGAATATTTCGGTCATATAATGAGAAACAGAAAATACGAACTGCTTCAAGTGTTAATACAGGGCAAGATAGAAGGTAGTCGCAGACGAGGCCGACCAAGAATAATGTGCATGGAAAATCTAAAAAAGTGGTCCAAATTACATACTGTAGAAATATTCAGGAGAGTCATGGATAAAAATCAAGTCAAGCAGATGATCGCCAACGTCATTCGAGGGCAGGGCATATAGAAGAAGAAGAAGCTCGTTTATACGACTAACTTCCTTAAAACGGTTAACCGTCAATTAGACTACCTTTAAGTGTTGAAAACCGCATTTAACCTTTTTGCGCTAAAGTTAATGATACATATGTACCGTGATTAGCATTCTAATCTCCCAATTTTTCAAATTATTTCGAATATCTCTGTCTAGCAAACGGTTTGTTTTCTCTCGAAGTTTTAAAGTTGAATTTAAAAAAACAAATAAATAAAAACAATTTTCAATATAATTAATAGACAGTTTAAGTAATAATTTTACTTTTTAATTGATCAAAAATATAATAATAACAATAACAATAAAGTTTAATTTTTTTCTATAAATATTTGATTACCCCGCGGAGCACAGGTTGTTGTAACTAAAGTACCCTTCTCTAGTAAGTAGTCACTCTATGTCTATAGTGCTGGTCCCACTAACGTAGATACGAAACAACAACCGTGAGAGTTCTTTACGTCCACGTCGTAGGAGATGGAAATTTTTTATTCGATAGGCTTAGAATCAATCAGAAAAGCTAAATCAGAACTCACATTATATGCTGGAAGGAAAACGGTGGGAGTTATAGAAACCCTATAATACACCTGGCAAGCTTTTACTACATATAGATCTGGTAAACTATCAGAAGCTCGCCCGTGACTATATGCCTCAATCGAATTGATGAATGTCAATTCAGGGCGAGTAGGCGAACACCGGCGCCTTATAACCGGTATCCCTTTATGCTAAGGGATACAACCCCTACAAAAGAACCCGACGGAAGGCAAAAGGGAAACTGTAACTTCCCCGGGTTATCATATATGGCAGAAAATCACAAGAAAATGGCCCCGTGTCCGATGCGGTCCTTCAGCAGGCACAGGGTGCGAAGAATACCACCGTTTGCTAAGGATAAGACAAGGAAAACGCAACAACAGTTACAAATCACCACATGGAACATCCGAAGTTTATATCAACCAAGCAAATTAGAGAAGGCGTTGCAAGAGATGAGAGAAGAATGGAAATTGGCATGCTTGCAATAAGTGAACATCCACTAGTCTAGAAAAGGTTTAAAAAAAAACAAGAAGAGAAGGAAAATTCTACTATTCCGGAAATAACAATTCGAAGCACATCACTGGAGTCTGACGGATTATCCGCAAATAATATGTCCCTTTCGTAATAGGATTTACACACAATTCTCGGCAAGACTGATGATAATTAGAATAAAATTCGGAAACACCATCATTTATATCATACAGGTTTATTTTCTGACTGCAGATCCGAAACATGATGAAGAAATATGGATGACCAATGCAACATAATGATTGACTGTTGCGACGATAAGACGTGTGTTTCTACTTTCTTGTTAACCGTGACGTCGATGTTTGGAACGGTATAATATATTTATATTTCCCAAAGGTACGTTTATCTTTTCTTATTTTTACGAACATTCGTTAAGTAATTTGAATATGCCAGCCGGAAGTAGTAGTAGAATTAAGTCAAGAAGCACTGGGACGAAAAGAAAGGACGATAAGTTACCCTGTGCATCGAAAGAAATAGCTAAGTCGGTAAAGGAGGCGTTGAGGAGTGTCGACTTTCAGATGAATAAGGAATTTCGTAAACAGCTAACGAACATTATGCAGACGGTTAATAACACTGAACAAGAAAATAATTAGCGCGAATACCGAAATAAATAACAGGTTGGATGATTTAGAACAGTATAGCCGACGAATGTATTGTTAAGCTAGCGAAAGAAAAGTTATCGGTAAATATTCCTTTGGAGGCTATTTATAGACCGCACCGTCTTGGTAAGCGACGTAACGATAAATCGGGGATTAATAATACTGTGCTAGGCCTATCGTGGTGAAATTTGTAAGCTGCAGGTACTGAAAATTACTATTTGACAATAAGAGATTATTAAGTAGTGATAAGGGAGGAGCACTTTACTAAGCGCAAAATGAATGTGGTACAACAATTATCTGTGAAATACGGCGCTAGGAGCGTCTGGACGGTAGACGGTAAAATTAACCGTATCGTCGATGATAATCAACGAACTGTGATAAGAAAACTGATAAATTATTGCATTGTTGCTTCGAGCTGTTCAGGATGAATGTTAAATTTCCCATCTTCCGCGTTGCACTTCTTCGTCTAATTTACCTATTTTTCTATATTCATTTATGCTAAGTTATATTTAAGTATGCGAGTGTGCATGTATGTTATCATCTCTCAGGGCAGCTCCGCTAATTACGTCAATTTCCTTCATCTCTTTCACTTTACTCCGGTCACATTACTTTATTTCTATTTCATGATATTATTTTATTCGATTTTTAATAAGTAATGAGTAAATCATTAAAAAATTCAAGCTTAGTATGTTTTTACCAAAATGTACGGAGGCTTAGAACTAGAATTAACGAACTGACTACTATCAGCTTAAGTAATATATATATATATATATATATGTAATTACGACGTTATTGGATTAACTGAAACATACAGTGAGCAAAAAAAGTATGTAGACATCCGTGATACAAGCAAAAATGAGGAATAAAAGAGTGAAAACGAAAGTCATTTAATGCTACTTTGTATGTAAATAGAAAAAGGAAACATTCGCAAATACTTAGTATACGAAAACAAAATAAAAAGAAAAAAAATCACAGCTCTGGTAAAGGTAAACGATTAAAAATCAGAAATTGCACGCAAATAGAGTATATAGACTTCTGAAAAAAATTGTTTAAAATGACGGAAAAAACTGAAAAATTAGCTCTGCCTAGTACTTGGTGTAAGCACCTTTGGCTCTAATAACAACTTCTAACCGCCGGGGCATCGATTGGACTAAAGTCTGAAGGTAACTGGATGGAATATTCTGCCATTCCTCGAGTAGCCGTTTTTTCATCTCGTCTCGGTTGGAAACTGGGCGCTGACGAATTCGACGGTCTATATAATCCCAAACATGTTCTATCGGGTTAAGGTCGGGGAATTGTGGAGGCGTTTCCAACACTCTGCCGCAGTTATAGAGTAGCCACTCACGGGTTACATAAGCCCTATGCTTGGGGTCGTTGTCTTGATAAAAACGGTAAGATTCTAAAATTCCGATTTTGTCGGCACTTGCGCGGAGATGTTTTTTTCAAAATCGTAATATAGTGGTCTGCATTCATCGTTGTATCGATAAATTCCAACGTCCCTACTCCTGCGGCCGCCACACACCCCCAGACCATAACATTTCCACCTCCGTGTTTGATTGTACAATTGAGGTTTTTCTCTTGCAATTCTGTCCTAGGCCTCCGCCATACTCTCTGTTTACCGTCGTGACCAAACAAATTGAATTTCGATTCATCACTGAACAAAACTGTCTTCCAAAACGTTTCATCGGCTGAAATATATTTTTCCGCGAAGGCTATACGTTTTTTTTCTATTGACGGGACTTATGAAGGGTTTGCTACGAGCGATTCGAGATTTTAAACCAGCCTTCCTCAGTGTATTTCGAACCGTTTGCGCTGCGACTTCCATACCAGATCGATCGATAATCTCATGACATATCTGTAGTGCACTTACTTTCGGATTCCGTGTAGCTGTGCGAATGATAAAGCGCTTATTCTGCGCAGACAGTTTTTCGGGTCGACCAGCACGGGCCTTTCTTGCGACTCTACCTTCATATTTAAAGCACCAAATAATTCGATAAACCGTACTTTGCTTCATTTCCAACATGTCCGCAATCCGATCGCCCGACATACCCTCGGCGTATTTCGAAATCACTAAACCGCGTAGCTCGAACGGGGTCTCTCGTGAATTTTGACTCATCTTAGCGTACCCATTCGAATACGGTTCTTAATGCGGCTAGTTTGGTCGTGATATACTGTACGTAGTAGCCATGCACTGTGATGCATTTTACTCATGCATTACTCATCTCTTATCTTCTTACACGTATGACCCATACCTGGGGAAAACCTCTTACATTCAAAAGTCTATATACTTTATTTGCGTGCAACTTCTGATTTTTAATCGTTTACCTTTACCACAGCTGTGATTTTTTTATTTTTTATTTTGTTTTCGTACACTAAGTATTTGCGAATGTTTCCTTTTTCTATTTATATACAAAATAGCATTAAATGACTTTCGTTTTCACTCTTTTATTCCTCATTTTTTCTTCTATCACGGATGTCTACATACTTTTTTTGCTCACTGTAGTTGAATGCAGATTTTAATGATTCCAAGTTGCTAGATGATAGGTATGTTGTTTATAGACAAGATAGAGATTACGATTTAACTAAAACAAAACGTGGTGAAGGTGTGCTAATTGCAGTTAAAAAATCTTTAAGATTGGAACGTGTGAATGATGTTGTAGCGATTAATAAACGGTCTGTCCCAAAAGTAAGTTGAGTAAGTCCAGGAAAAAATATTTACTTCAGAAATAGGTACAAACAACTAAAATTAACGATGAGAATGACCTTCACACGGGACTTGCTCATTCTCACCTTTTTTGAGCGTGGGGGAGCTGCCGTGCTCCACTCAGCACTTTGTTGTTTGGACTCCGAGTCATACTGAAAAACCCATATTTCGTCACCCGTAATCGCATTATCGAAAAAATTCGGATATCACTTAAACAATGCTTCAAAAGGTCACGCGAGATCGTTGCACGAGCAGCCTTCTGTTCATCGAAAAGCACCTTGGGGACCATCTTCGCGCAGATCTTCCGCATACCGAAATCTTCGGTAACAATGCGATGCACAGTACTTTCAGGGATATTACACTGGTCTGCCAACATTCTAATACTCAAGAACATATCCCTCACGTTCTTCACATTTTGATCGGAATATGACATTTAATATCCGCTATGCAGGTGACACCGATCTTTTGGCTAGCTTTCGTGAAGAGTTGCAAAAAATTATTAACAAAGTTAACGAAACAGGTAAGAAATATGGACTAGAAATAAATGAAAACAAAACAAAATTTATGGTGGTCACTCGCAAACAACAACGCGTGAAAATCATAGAAGAAGTTAAACAAATCAAGTACTTAAGATGTTACATTACAGACAAGATGGATCAAAATACTAAAGTCAAAAGAAGATACAGTCAGGTGAAAAGTATAAAAAAATTATTAACAGACCAAGCAATGAGTCTCCACAGAAGACGAAACTTCATAAAATGCTACACGTATCTGATTCTAATGTATACCGTAAAAAAACACTTAAATATTTCAAGACGTGCGAAATGCGGTTAAATAGAATAGCTCTGAAGATATCTTGGGTACAGAAAATATCTAATAAAGATGTGCTAAAGTGAGCTAGAACGGAAAGGAAGATAGCTGAAGAAATAAAAACAAGAATAAGTATTTTGGTTGTATTATACGAGGACAAAAATATGAACTATTACGTTGGATTATTCGGGAAAAAGTAGAAGGGAAACGTGGAAGAGGTTGAAGAAGGATATCATGGACACAAAAAAGG
The DNA here is from genome assembly GCA_039619475.1 of Icerya purchasi. NCBI lineage: Eukaryota > Metazoa > Arthropoda > Insecta > Hemiptera > Monophlebidae > Icerya > Icerya purchasi. The sequence continues at coordinate 233,897,219 of CM077116.1, forward strand.
TCCGACAGTGGACTAGAAAATCATCAATGGAACAGCTGATGCAGGCGGCAAGAAACCATAATATATGATCGTCTACGCAGAGAACGCTGCGTACGACACACCAAAGAAAAAGAATATATGATTGTAATCTTATTAAATACATTTTCTAATAATCGCAGCGTAAAGGTGGGAATTCATTTGGCGAAATACTTTACTGTCCGTTTTCATTAAATAACTAAAATTTCTAACAGATTATTCTATTACTTTTTTCACGTCATTCAGTAGAAATGATCTCCGTTGATATGAACCTTAAGTAACATATAAATTATTCTCTCTTATTAGTTAAAAATTTAACCCAAACATGAAAACCGAGGAAAAATGAATTTTATCTTTCAACTTCTGAGACGCATTGAAATAAATTCATTTTCACGATTCGCGATAAAAAAAAAAATATAAATTCTTTATTGTAAAATCCGTAAATGAACTGTTAGCTAAACATTACCGCCACATACGACAAAGCAGACGAAGTAGAAGTGACCTTTAAAAACAAGTCTGGTTGACGGGACTTATCGCAAATAGATGGGAAAATTCCGCGCTCAAATTTAATATTATAATTTGTCTCACTCACTACGCAATTTTACACGTATAGTGAAATAAAAAGACACTATAAAAGTTAATAAATGCGTACGGTAAGATAGAAACATCTAATTTTATTAACAGACAATATTCAAAATATAAATGTAATGTTTCTATGTATTTTTACTTTTAGTTTAAAAAAAAGACGAATTAACGGAGAAAAAAAAAACGCAACATAGTAGATGTTTTTCACAACCTACTGTATATATTCTTTCGCCTTTTTATAGTTCCGCCATTCTATTATAAGTTAACAACATAAATGGTACTACTAAATTCGAACACGTATATGTGTGAGAGAATTTTCATTTACCTATATACGACTACAATTATAACGTGCTTAATTATTTCCTTTCTTCTACTTTTTTTTTTTATTTATTACATTCTATAAAACACATTTCATATAGAAGTTTTAAATAATTTAATTTATACCAAAATGCCAATAAAAAAATAACGAAATATTACAAAGAAAAAAATTAACGGTTTTAACATTAATCTTATGGTATATGCATTTTTTCGTTTTCCAATTTATCTTTTTTTTCATTTCAAACGCCATAGAACGCACAACGAATCGAACCCAGAAAGATATCTGAATCATCTTTTGAAAGTATAGGATACATTGATCCTGCAAGTTTCAGACTTCTATCTATTTTGGTTTTTAAATAAATCGAAAAAAAAAAAAAAAAAAAAACAAAAAAAAACGAAAAATCCGAAAATAATTTTTTTTTCAAAAATAGCTTAACCGATTTAAATAAAATTTGGACACATCATAGAGGTACGTGAAGACTACATATATACTCGGAAAAAATAACAATTCATAATTTTCATAATAACCATAACCATTAGAAACGAGCGATTTTTTCAGAAATTATTATTTTTTTTTATGATAACGTTTTCGTACAGTTTTGACACTGATTTCTTTTTAAATCCTTTTTAATGCAGAGTATAATCTCTCGAATATTCATAAATTGATCGAAAAGGTACGCCATATTGAAATAACTAATTTTTTGATATTAATAAAAATCGTTTTATTTCAAATCTTTGAGACGACAGAAAACAAGCTTATTTGATTAACTTACACGTGAAAATAACCTTAAATTTTTCACATTAAAATATTAAAGTATTCAAAAATTAATCATAAACTATATTAAAATGTTATTAATTTCACTTAGAGTATCCTTTTGAATTTTAAAACATTAATTTTTTCATAATAAAACTACAATTTGAAGAACATAAAATCATTCCTTCTCAATTATCAATTCGTTCGGCAACCATAAGATGACACTGTTATTTAATGTTGACGACACTGTCGAATGTACGTCGAACAATCGTCAGATCTGCAACTTAACATTGTTTACTAGTCGACGGCAAACAGCTAGATAGCTAACCTAATAATTATTAATTGTTAACATAAAGAAAACAAATTTTGATCGAATTTTTTTTTTGCTCTTGATTCGATAATTACTTTTATTTAACGATTTTTTTTTAAGTTAATGAAAATATGCCCCCGTTTAAAAGTAATAATCTGAAGTATCGTATTTGTTCAAAAATCATAAAAAAATATCGATTACTTCAGAATATATAGAATCAGATGAACTAAAAAGAGTTTTCGATTGTCTTTGAACGTAATCGTCGTTAGTAAAACGTTTGCACCTTAATAATAAGCTTGTTCTGATTTGTGATGATGCTCGCCATCAAAAGAGCTCTAATAACGATTATCAAAGAAAGTCGTTTTCTGGACAAAAGAAAGTGCCATTACGTAAACCATTTACTATTTGTATAACAAATGAATACATAGTTGATATGTTGGGGCCACATCACCCCAACTTAAATAGCGTTACTATAATGAAAGACATTATCGATACTTCTGATGGCATTTGTAAATTATCGGAACCGAGTGATGTCTTCGTTGTCGATTGGACGTTCAAGAGGCCGTAAAAATGTGGTTAATACTAATGTCAGCATTAGAAGGAAAGCGGAATCGATTAAAAATTGCTGAATCTAACCGGTTCAAGATATGTCACTAAAATTCGTTGGGATGTAGAGAACCAACACGTGGAATGCTGAAACAAGAATATCATCTACTCGGATCAAAAATTCGACAATAAAATGCTTCCGAGAATCGATAGTTTTTACAGAATTGCATGATTTCCTCGCAATAAGTACAACAAACGTCTAATTTCTGATTTAGAGTATTCAAATAAAATTGTCGAAATTATGAAAACTCGAAATAATACCGTCAATACACTAGCCGATGAAGTTGATAAATGTGGTCGGCAGCGAAAAAAACTTTCATTTGAGACAATCTCATCTCGTGATTTAACGGATTTTCCAAAAATGACCGAAAAAGACTTGAAACTTTTACCAGCTGGTTCTTATCGATCTGTGCAAACAATATCATATTTAGCAGAAATAATAGATGAATCAGATAACACAAATTTTCAGTTTGTTAAAGACAAAAAAACCAATATAAATTAAAGGTTTAAGTGCAATCTCGTCATATCGGTAGAAAGGTTTTTACAGATGTTTTATTGAATGTATAAATTAAATACGATTATTCGGTGGAGTGGGATATCAAGATATTGCTTGAATGTACAAATGGGACTTAGGACTATCAGTTGCTGTTCACACGTTGCTGCAATAATTTTCTACTTAACATACGCACGATATTTGTCTAAAATCCCTAGACTAAGTGCAATACTCAACACTTTATTTAGTAAAGATAATATTACAACCGTTATTGACGAACATATAAAAGTAGCTTTATCATATAAAAAATTGACTCTCATTTAATAAATACATTGACGAATAATATTTATACTGATGTTTTAAAATTCAAAAGATAATTAATTTTTGAATACTTTAATATTTCGATAAAAAAAATAATTGTTTTCATATTATTGTTTTGAAAAATTGTATGGTTATTTACACTTGTAAGTTAATCAAATAAGCGTGTTTTCTGTTGTCTCAAAGGTTTGAAATAAAACGATTTTTATAAATATCAAAAAATTAGTTATTTCAATATGGCGTACCTTTTCGATCAATTTATGAATATTCGAGCGGTTATACTCTACATTAAAAAGGACTTTAAAAGCGATTAGTTTCGAAACTGTACAAAAACGTTATCATAAAGAAAAATAATAATTTCAGAAAAAATCGCCTGTTTCTAATGGTTATTATAAAAATTATAAACTGTTACTTTTTTCCCAGTATATAGTCTCCACATACCTCTATGATGAGTCCAATTTCTTTTTTTAAATCAGTTAAGCTATTTTTGAAAAAAAAATTATTTTCGGATTTTTCGCCCCCCCCCCCCCCCCCCCGATTTATTTAAAAACCAAAATAGATAGAGGTCCGAAATTTGCAGGATCATCTTGTTAGTACCAACATAATCTCAAAAGAGATGATCCAGACATCCCTTTGGAGCCAATTCACTATGCTTACCGTAAAACTGAATAATTCTAATAAACTTAAAATTCGGAATACTCGGCGTATGAAACATCATGCTTGATTGACCTTGTTCTTGCTCTTTAAAATTCCTTCAGATTTATTGTTAGATCAATAATGAATTTAATATTTTCGCAACCGATGATACGAATGCAAAGAACTCACAATGCGGAAATATGTGAAACTCAGAGTTAATTTTAAACCTCCTTGTTGCCTTTTTCATCTTCTTCTTCTTCTTTTTTGAATTCCAATGAAATCAGAACTCTGGAGAATATTGTACCACCAGTATTGATGTGAAGAAATAAAGTATATATTTACATCGGTCCTTAAAGTTGGTTGTTTTAACTTTTTTCCATAAAAAATTTTTGTTACAATTTTAAAATCACGTTTTTTATTCCATTTTCACTATACACTTTTTTTTTTTTTTTTTTTTTTTTAATATTCACTATGGGTTCGTCAGCGAGGACATTAGCCCAAGAAATGGGAATAGAGAAAAAATCAGATTTTTATGCGGCGTGAAACATTCAACAAGAATGTATCAAGCGCCTGGATGACAGAAGGAGAAGGAAGGGAAAGAATAAATGCAGCACAATAGGGAGTAGGAACATTGTTTGATAAGAGAGAGGAGTAAAAGGAAGATTGTTCAGATGAAAGTGATGAACATTCGAACATTATGTGATCAGGATCACATACATGTTGACTGTTAGGAGGATGTAAAGGACAATACGGAGATGCCGCGAGAGAGAATCGGAAAAGCGACGAGGGAAGCCAGCTGTGCCCAAAGCGGAGGCGGCATATTGCCGAGATGCTGGAGCGACGCATAAAAGGGAAGTCAAGAAACCAGGAACAGAAAGGAAGAGAAGGCTGGATGGACAAGTAAAAGGAATCCGGGTTTGAGAATGAGGAGTAGTAGGAGTTAAACCATAATTGGTTGTGCGCTGCAGAGGACAGAAGATTAATATATTGACGGATGGAAAAGTAGTAAGGAACCTGCCGGAAGAAGAAGCTCGCCGAGCTAATAAGTCAACTGACTCATTTCCTTCTATTCCGGAATGGCTAGGGATCCAAAGGAAGAAATTAACCTGGATTGCACAAAAAAGAAAGAGGTCATGGATCAAGGAACGTATAAAAAGGATTACATAATCAGTAGAGTGGGGAGGCAGAGGAGATGCAACAGCCTGTAGCACGCTTTGAGAGTCTGATAGAATAAGGAAATTATGAGAGACCTTCGAAGATCTGATGAAGAAAAGTGCATGGAGGATAGCAATAGACTCGGCACAGAAAGTTGAACAGAAGGAAGGAAGTTTAAAGGACTCAGAGTGATTTAATGAAGGACAAAGAAAGGCTGCACCAACTCCACTTGGGCTCTTGGAACCGTCCGTGTAGATTGTAACGTGGTTAGAATAGTGGCGAAGCGTGCGAATAAATTTAGTCTCCATTTAAACAACGTTGTTTGATCAACGATATACAATTCCTCCGACTAATAAATTAGCACTCAAACGGAAAATGTATTATTTATATTAAAAAGATCGTCATACGTTTCTTAATGATATGTTTGTTCATTGGAAACTGATGCAAGAACGCAGGAGATCTTTTAATTTAAATAATGCATTATTTGGCTCTACATTTATTTAATCGGAATTAACGTAATAATTATGTTAATTGTTTTAAATTAAAAGCTGTTCTGGAAGTTTTTCCTAGAGCGGGGGAAAGGAAGAAAATGTAATTTTTTATGCAACCGGTTCGACCGACAGTGCGCACTTAACTGCAATGTTAAATGAAAAAACATTAATTAACAGAATTTAGCCGATTAAAAGAAAACATCGCATGTCAACTCATGAAAACAGAAATGAAAAATTAAAATCACGCTTTAACTGCTCGCGTTCGCTTTACTACAAAACAAAAAAGAAAAAGTAATTATTCTACGATTTAAAAAATAAAGTAAAGTAAAGTAAAGAAATTACTTACTTCAAATCAGATATATCTCTCCTGAGAATATTAATTACCGCAGAACTGAACACAAATGACGAAAATACAGTAAATAAACCGGAAATACCTATGAAATGAAGAAAAATTATTAATGACATCGCAAAGTTGGAAATAAACTTCAACATTATCGGATGGTTTCATTTCGCAACAGAATATAGATCGTTTATAGAGCAATAATAAATTTACATTAAGTATACGTTAATTAGAAGCTTTTCCGGAATTGGTGTGTTCGTTTACGTGAAAATAAAAACTAAATTATCAACTTCACGAAAAGAGAGATTATAAAAGCAAACCTTTTTCAAATTTTAAGAAGTTTTACAACAAGCTCGCGTGCGCTGAAAGTTCTCCAGAGTTCTAAATTATTGTTCATCATTTTATCTCGTTTGTGGCGTAGTAATAGGCGAAATTTTATTCGTTGAAAGACAAAAGGTTTCACTTAGACCGTTAAGTACATAATTTCCTGAAATTTCCCTTTTAAAAAACAACATTTATTTGAATTTGAACGCTTTAAAAGCATAACGCGCAACAGATCCCTTAATATCACTTTACGACCAACTTTAAAGCATAATGACACATTTAAGTAACTATAGAAAAAGCCTCTAATGGACTTTTAAGAAAAAGGAAAAGGACATTACGCTGAAACGAGTAGCAACCAAGAAGATGATTTATTTAATATTGCACGTTTTGCTGGCTCGTTTTGATCTTTCTTATTTACGTAGTTCCTACAATCAAAGTTTTTTAACCCTAACATGCAGACTATCGGATAATAAAGCCAAATGATCAAAACCCGGTTTAATTAAATAGTCGCTACTTCTTTGCACGCATATTACGCGCTTAAATGTCGCTAAAAGCGGACAGCAATGACGCCCTCTTCCTGCAATATACTCTATTTTGTTTCCAAACTTAAACCTTTACTAGCTTCAAATTTCACGCGGGTATCGCAGAACTAATACAATTTTTTATTCGGTTAGACTTCAATTTTCACTACGCATTGCATTAATTTCGTCGGCGAATGTCCTGTAGTGATAATCTTTTCCAATACAATGACGGTTTTAAGCTACTTTTTTCTTGTTAACCGGCAATACGTAAAAAATTCAAAAACACCCTACAAAATCATAAAAACAAAAAAAATTAAACACACATGTTGGAAGTAAAAAAAAAAAAAAAGTCTGAGACAAAAAATGGTAAAATAGCAGTGTTACAACAAAACGGGTTAAACAGACTACTGCCGCCCGGAGGACATGCGCTTAGAACACGATATCGTACAGATATTTTCAAAACTATAACCTTTCTTCGCTATCAAGCCGAACATTTTCTAACCGCAATTTCCAGATTTCCTTAATGTAACGTATTAATGACGGATGTATTAATTATATGCATTATCGAAGTTGTAGTAAAAATTCCTACGCAAACAGTTACATTTATCGGTTCAAAAATTTTTTTGATTAGCGCGAAAAAAAAAATGCGAAAACAGACATGACCAATATTGAAATCCACTCTTTTGCAAGAATTATAGAAGACTATCCATCTAGGAGTTCGACGATGGCAGGGTAGGAAGGATCAAATTATATATAGGTTTTAAAAAAATCTGAAAAAATGTTTTTTTTAATTTAAACATATATGTATATTCAGGCGCGCTTCAATAACCGAATTTTGTCGTTAATTTATATTAATTAAATTACCCTCACTTCCAAAATAGCGAATGCAAACTCACGCGGCAATATATCCTTGCAGAAAAATATAAATTTAATCGACAACAAAACACGATGCGACGCTGAGTAAACGGACGCGGTATGTCGAACGTGTGGAAAAAAGATGCTATCGAATATCGCTATTCGGAAGTCGGACGTGAAATGTACTAAAAAAACGTTTTTATTGAAATAAATTCAACAGCGACAAGTTGGAGAGTCTGCAGCGATTGATACACGTAAATTAACTGAATTACCCTTGAAGGAATTAATATTATCGCACGTATTTTTAAATAAAAAATAGCAGGAATCGCTCGCACTTCCTGTTTCAGTTGCATTTGTCGTTCACTAACGATGCGCCGCCAATAAATGATTATGGCCTTTTTAATTAATACAAAAATTGGCCGCATCGGAGTGCCATACAGAGAAATGGAAAAGAAAAGGACCGCTAGAATTAAAGGAAGCCAAATCGAATACCGAGAAATCGGCTTGCCAATTATCACCCACGGGTACCAATTTAAAAATCCGCTCTTGTGTCGCCCGCACCAAAATCATCACCCGCCAGAAAAATCACATCAGCAAATAAGTGCGTGAAAAAAATAAATATTATTTAAATCAATTAATATTGCGCTACCATTTCACTGTCGCGAAAATGCGGGTACATCAAACCATGCTGACTGTTAATTGGTTACTTTTTCTCGTAACGAATGCACGCGAAAAGGCGCCATCCATTTGCAACGTTGGCAACGTCGTGCAATTTTTAAACCGTTCCAGAAATTTAACGGTCCTAGAAATTTCACCGTTTAAGAGTGTGTTATGTTAAAAATTGCTCGCGACCGAATTAAAACAAAAAAACATAATTAACTGATTTAGCGTTAATTCGCGGTGATTAAATATATGTGCGGTAATTAAGGCATGATCAATATACAATGGTAATTAAGGTACGAAATAAATAATATTGCGATCAGAGCATAATCAATTTACCATGAAAGTAAATCGGTCACGTGAGCCAAATGCAGATTTCAGCACTCGGCTCTTCGCGTGAATTGCGAATCGTGAATCTTGAATCGAGAATCGCTCACTGTATGCTGTTATTTCGTTTTCCGATTTCGGAGACTTATGCATGAGAAACTGAAATGACAAAATCTGGATGAAGTAAAGCGACGACGATGAAGACGATCCTTCCACGCGAAGAATTAATGTGCGCTTCACACCTTGACCAGGGTACGGAACTCGATTTACTTTATTTTTAACGACACAATAAGAACAAATGACTGAAGCAGTAATGGCAGTGATGCTGATGAGCTGCCAATTATTGTCACTACTTGTTTCTCCTACTTATTTCCTTGAACTGAATTAAGACAAACCCACTCTTCCAATCAACTCTGCTCAGACTTACCTATTACTTATTTTTGGTTATGTAGGTCCGGGCGCGGAACTGTTCAACGGAAAAACAAAATGAATTAGACCCTAGAGCAAAACAATGAAAATGCGGGATATGAATATGTTAGGTCAGTCGATAAAATTTACGAACGGCTTCTGAATAACCGCCGAATAAAGTTCCTTAAAAATTGCTTGTCGTAGTCGATTAAATTAAACTCTTCAGCAAAATCACGACCGCAGGAGTATTTATAAAAAGAAAAAAAAAAAAAAAAAAAAAAAAAAATCGATACGTTTTTATAACCTGATTTTTAATAATAGGAAAATCAAAACGATGAGACCGGTTGTTAAAAATTCGCCCGATTAGATTTTGTTCTTGTGTGGTAAAGTTTACTCGCATCGCGTTCAATCGTCGAAGAGATCGGTGAAATCGTTTAATTTATATTTATTATCTGCTTAATTCGAGTTCTTTTGTATTATTTTATTTCGCTTATTCTTATACTAACTTTTAAAGTCTACCACTAATTTAAATTAATGCCGAATTCGCCTGACGAGGTTGGTAAACTTCCCCCTAATCTTTCCCAAAAGTGGCACTAAGCTTGTCGCACAGATTAAAACGACTAACAAAATTTTTTTTTGTTTTTTTATTATTATTATTTTTATTGATACAATCTTAATTTATAATTAAATAAGTATCTACTTTAATAAATGCTGCTTTAAACTAAGCCAAACCCGTATGGAAGCAACAGTCCATTGACCACTGCTCCTAACATATTACATATTTACAATAGTTAATAATTACAATCGTGCATCGTATATATCCTATAATGTATATATATTACTAAATCACATCTGATGGATAGCGTCGTTTAAGGCGCCTTACGTCTTCTCTGGTGTTAAGAAGTCGAATCATTTTTACGTTAACATGTCGATGAATCCGTTTTCCATGTTTAATGGCCATTTGTTTAATAACATCATTCACTGATGTTATATGCAGGTCCCTATGGATATCATCATTACGAGAATAGCGATATGCATCGACTATTGTTCGCAAAATGATGCTCTGCCTCGCCTGAATTTTTGCACGATTTGAATTACTAGTACAACCCCAGAGTTGTATTCCGTACGTCCATATCGGCATAATGATCTGACGGTACAGAATGCATTTATATCGAATATCCAGTGGCGATCTCCGACCACTGTAATTGTTTCGCTGTGTGCTTAATTTGTTAGCACTTCATCTTAACGTGCACATTCCACGTAAGACGCCTGTCCAAATGCATACCTAAATACTTGGCAGAATTTACCTGTGGTACAGGTTTATTTCCCAAATATACATGGTAATTTGTCTTTGTTTGGCGGTATGTGAACATAACATCGAGGTGGCTGCTGCTAACAGCTAAAATAGCAGTATCGTCGGCAAACATAGCTGTCGTTGTATTGTTGTCGGTCGGTAGGTCTTGGCTATATAGAAGATACAAAATGGGTCCTAAGACACTACCTTGTGGAACTCCAGCCGTAATATTAAAAAAAGTTCGACGTAGAACTTTCATATGCTACTCTGAACTCACGATTAGCCAAGTACGATTCTAACAATCTACACAGGTTGCCGGGTAATATTTTGCTCAGCTTAAAGACAAGGCCTGCATGCCACACTTTGTCGAAGGCTTGCGCAATATCCAGAAAAACTGTCGGACAGTATTTCTTGTCTTCAAACGCTTTATTTATGACAGACGTAACTCTGTGAATCTGGTCAATTTTCGAATGATGTTGTCGAAATCCAAACTGATGAATCGGTAGATCTTCTCCAATCAGTGGTAACAATCTCTTCAACAGTAATTTTTCAAATAACTTGGATATCACCGGTAATAGTGATATAGGTCTATACGATATTACTTCGGAATCTGGCTTATTCGGCTTCTTAAGAAGAATTATAATTTGCGCTGTCTTGAAGCAAGACGGGATGTGTTCAAGACGCGTACATGCATTAAAGAGGTAGGTCAGCATGACAATACCTCTTTTTGATAATTCTTTTAAAACTTCCGGAGATATTTCATCGATTTCTGGAGCTTTCTTTGAATTAATATTTTTATCGATTTCTCCGGCTATCTCATACGGTGTAAATGTAGCTAATCGTTTGTTTTCACTATATGCGATGATGATGTCCACATTGGAATCAATATCATGAGGCTGGAACACGTGCGTCAAGTAATGTGCAAATAGCTCCGCTTTTTCGCTACCTTGTCTCGCCCAATTTCCAACTTCATCTCGGAGTGGAGGAACATGCTTGACAGGACGTTTAATCCGACGTGTCGCTTTCCATAGAGAATAATCTTTATCAGCAAAATGGACTCAGACCCTCTAAGTAATTTGCGAACGTTTTGTTTTTTATATTTTTTATCAGCATATTGAGCTGCCGACTGATTCGATTAATTGTGTTCTTATCTTGTGGATCACGCGAGTTGTGCCATTTGCGTCTTGCTGTTCTCCTTTCTGAAATTTTACGACGTACTTCTAAAGGAAGTGTGATTTCCTGTGCAGTATTAACCGATAATTCCGGAGTAGAAACTTTTGCTGCTTCACGGATTGCTTCTATGAAACATGCAAATTGTTTCTCCAGTTCACCGATTGTTTTTAAACGTATCTTTATAGATTTATTCGTCGATACAATTCTTCTCGAAATGTGTCCCAGTCTGTATGTTTATTTGTCAGAAAATGTTTTTTATTTTTCCTTATTACAGTTGTACTAATGGTTAGCAGAACGGGAGTATGATCAGATGTGAGATCAATAATACCTTCTGCTTCTACATAACTATTGGCAATGCCCCTTTTTATGAAAAAATCGATGAGGTCGGGTTTTTTTCGCCTATCAGTAGGTCAATATGTAGGTCTCCCTGAGCTGGTTACATTGCATTGCAAACTTCTTATTGCCCTTAGTAATTCCTTTCCATTGACATGAGCAGAACTTCCTTTATTGCTTGAAACGCGACGTGATCCCCATGCTTCATTTTTTGCATTCACATCACCGCCGATGATGTATCTATTGCCGAAATATTTCAAAAAGTTGATATATTGATCATACTTGAGGTTATGTTTGGGCAGAAAGTAAACAGCCACCACATTAGTAATCGTACTATTCTGCCAAACTGCGACCGTAGTTACTTGTGCGAATTCTTCGCAAAAGTCGGCCTGTTGGTAGTGTTTAATGTTATTCTTGATAATAACGGCTGCACCTCCATCTGGGTGTGGCGTATGGTAAATTGTGTCCCCTTGAATTCTAGGGCAGTTCCTGTCGGTGAAATGTGTCTCTGATATTAGTGCTATATCTATTTTAATGTCGTGCAGAAATGTTTCTAATTCTGATAAGCGTTCCATGAGTCCATTTGCATTCCACGTTATTATACGCAAAGACGATTCAGTCATTGCGCTTATTACGACGGGAACGTCGTTTATTGTGTGACACTGTCAATGCAGACTGTTTATGTTCAAGTGCACTAAGTCTATGAGAAATAGACTGAACTTCTTTTGTTAAATTTGCAAGCGCTTGCATAATTTCATCATATGACAACAGGCGGAAGAAGATGCTTGAACTACAGAAGGACATTCTTGAATTGAAATATTCCTATGTTCAGTCTTCTCTTGTGTCAATTTTGTAGTCGTACTTGTCGACTGTACATTTTGCCGTGTTGGTTTGCTTCCAGCTATAGAAGCATAATTTGCGGTTGCACGAATTTTACAGATTCTATTTTCTGTTGTCGGATACGTTGTACCGCTGAAGTTTTCGGTTTTTTCAATATCTTATCTATTTCACGGTAAGTAGGACATCCTAGATAATTTTCACTATGATTAGCACCAAAGGACTAACAAAATGAATAAAACTTTTCAGCAATTACCGTCCTCCTCTTCCAATTTATCTACTTCGAAAGACAACAACGTCTGGTTAGAGAATATTAATAAGCCTGTCAATGTGCGTACTCCTATTAACTTTAATAATACTTCTAAACCTAATATCGTACCATTATTTCCGAATAACCTTGAAAAATAAATGTCAGTTTTCGCCGAGAATTTGGAAAATAAAAACATAACTTCATAAAGATATCTTTAATTAAAATATTTTATAAAAAATTTAGCGATTTATTTACAATTACTCGTTCAGGAAAGAACTCAAGCTTAACTTTTCCTCTACCCTAGTTCCTACTTTCTGATAATGTCCATAAAGAGTCGATTTTTTTTTTATTTCCTTAAACTTCATACAACATAAAGTAATTTATTTTTCGTTGAAAAAAAAAAACACTATTTTTTCTTTTTAAGCCTGAAAAAGTCATAATTTCCCAATTATTTTTAGTCTTTTTTTTTTTTTTTTTTTCTTAGTTCGCCCAGAAGAAAAATGTATGATAATTGTAAATTTATTTGGCTTTATGTTTCTGAAAAGAATTGCGAACTGCATCATTCCCGCCAATCGCAAACTACAGTAGCATGACGTCCTAGGGGAAAAGGCTCATTGCTCTGCAGTTTATTATTATATCTACTTAATAAAAATTATTTACACACGTCAAATACCTAAGAAAATATGTATACCCAAAAATTCGCTGTACTAAGTTGTTTTTTTCTCTTTTAAAAAAAGATCCTCAAAAAAGAGCTTTTTCTGGTCTTCTAAAGCAGGATCCTTAATATAGGATCATTTATTCCGCAATCATCATTTTATTTTGGATAGTTCGTGATTTTCCATCGATTAACTTCTCTTAAACTGCTCCCCAACGTATTTCTGAAAACTCTTACGCCAATTTCCGTTATTGAACATAATATAATAAATAGATACGAAAAGTTTTCTCATTTTTCTTTCAGTTTTTCCAATTACCTTCATCCAATTAAGTATCTTTCCTTACTGATCTGCTCCAAATAACACGCCGCCGGAATTAAATTTTCCAGTGTTTTACGCTCTCTCTCTCTCTTTCCTCCACAAATCACTATCTATACTAACGGTTCTAAGTAGCCAAACGGAGTTGGTTCTGCCCTTTTCCGTCCTGCTTTCAATTAGATTCTGGGTCTTCTAAACTTCCCTCCTTTTGCCCAATTTTCCATGCAGACTCTACTACTACTCTACGCGCTGTTCTCTTTGTTTCCTCAACACTAGTTTTCCATAAAGTGTTCATAATCTCCGATTCATTCTGCAAACTATTAAATCTCCTCTTCTTTTAGTCTTAACTGATGATAGGCCGGACCCAAAAGCGTGCCTAGAATATTAATTTATATTACGGTTTGTAAGCGTTTGTTATAGCGTTTATAATTTTCTTATTTTATCAACGAAAAGAACTTGTAAAATGAGAGCAGCATGTCGGAAGTGAATTTTGAGAGAAAGACGGCGACAGCTAATGTTAAATGAAATTTTCGGCCGAAATAATCATCGTGGTAGTGTTCATGATCGAACAGTTTCATGAAATTCACTCGAATCTACAGATACTGACTCAGATCATCGTATACTGCTGAACAAATACGAGAGAACCTTTGTTCGGTGCGCTGTATTCCACGGTACCAGCACAACCTGGCTCGGTAATAACCCAATAGGCCTGAGTTTAATAGTAAATTTACGCAGTAAAAGCCAAACTCATAACGAACACTGGTTGGTACGTGAATATGACCGAACTCGTTCTACCCATTCATTGCACATAGGAATTTCGACTTCGATCGAATCTACTCCATGAAAAAGACAAAAAAAAACTCGCTAACCGATAGCTACGCTTAATCGATCGTCGCGCGTAAAAACTAAACGAGTTTCTAAGACAACGTTTATTTCTACCGTTTAGAGACAGTGGCTTCGTATCGAATCTTAGTTCGGTAAGAGTAAATTAGATAAATTCTCATCGGGGCAGTAGTCGTAAATCTAAACTGAAGTCTCCGTCAACGAGCATCGGTATATCGTGGTAATTACACTTTTCAAGTATCTTGAATCATCCCTTTAATTTAGGACTGTACGCCATTCGATTTAAGACAAAGAAATTCTTTAATTCTTTCGACCAATACATTCGGAACGACGTGGAATGAGCAAGGCGTGTTTACCACTGATCGTCGCCTCAACCAAAAGTAAATGTCGCCGATATCGTCGTGGACTGTCGCGGTTCGCTTCACGTTCATCTGTTCAAAATCAAACTTGAACAAACCGTGCTCGATCGATTTCAATTCTTTGGAAGACCTCATATTTTCGCATATAGCACCCGAACGAAACGCGAAACTGTGCAATTTACAGCGCGTTCGAAATCGGAACTTATAACCAGCAAATGAGCATTTAACGATTGCCTACTGAACGTGCAAAGCGAAAGTAACGCAAAACGATCGAAAAAATCGATCGCGGGATTCCATCGTTTTCAAATGATGCCATTCGAGAACAAACTCGTTCAATTCTTGGTTCTCAAAATTCGTAAAACATAAACCATCAAACGAAGTGTGGCGCCAGAGAACGAGACGTAAACGAGCTGCTATTCACTGTATTCGTAAACGATCGTATCGAACATACCCGATCCACGATTTTCGGATCGTAATCGTGCAGGCTTCGACGATCGACAACTGCGTGCGTGCGCAAGTGACGATTTTACTTATTATTTGAACACGCTGTAAGTACGCTGCGCTACCGGTAACCATGAACGTTCGAGAGCCGCGTTTGCAAGAATGTGCGATTCGAGTAAACTACTGCTGGAGACACTAATCGTTCGGAGACGAGATCGAGAGGTGGTAAATCGGACGGAAACGGATGAGAACGAAAACCGTTAATCATGGCCGATCGGGGAATTTTTTTTTCTATTTACAGCACGTATTGCATACTGTACGGATGATTGGCGTTCGAGTATTTCTCGTGCGCGAAATCCACGGCTTTTGATGGAACATGTTTCACGTCGCGATCGAACCGAAGGCGATCGTAGACGACGCACGAAAAACACCACATCAGTTCGAATCGGCGATCGAATTGTTTGTCGATGAAGTTTTTTTTTCGACGGCTCGGGAATCGGATCGAATAGAATTTCTTCAACGGGTGCTTTACGTTTCCGCTCCTCCATCTCGAGTTTCTTTATCGAACGAGCGTAGCGCTGTTGAATTCGAGATTCCCGTTTGCGTTCAGCGACACTCTTCGGCGTCGATGACGGAAATCGGATCGATCGTAAATTTTCTTCGATTATATCGCATAAACTTTTCGGCATTGCTCGCCATCGTCGACGCATTCGAATAATCGTAGAAACGCTTCAAACTTTTCCGCATCAGAGTCGTACGCACGAACTAAAAGGTGTATATCTACGCCTAAATGAATTGTATAAAATCTTCGCTGGCACAAAATTCATCGTCGCGCTTACGTTGACGGGATTCGCGTTTTCATTCGGCCGCAGATTTCGGAGCCATAATTAACATAAGACGCTACTCACTTCCAACAGTCGCAAGAAACGAGTAATTACAATTTGCAACGAACGAAATCGCACACACAACCGGGGAACGATACAGAATATTACGGTGTATGCAGCGAAAGTGGATGATGTAACAATTGCCGAGATCGCATTATGACATCTGAAGTATCGGTCAAAACGTGACGCACAAATTTTCTAAATGACCCGCAGCCGTAAGACATATCCACGTCAAAAGGGTATAAAATGGGAATTTTTTATTGTCTGCAGGTGACGTAGGAAGATGGATAATTTAAACCGATAAGCGCTCAGGCTGAAAAGATGGAGCGTTTTAATTTACTAATAATACTGGAGCAAAAAGTATGAATTACTGTGCGAATCATAATCATTAGATGCTCTTTTGGTTCTTGCGCCGCCATACGCCTGAGCGTTGGCAATATTGATCGAAAGTATTAAGCCAACCCGTCAACATAATTTTCATGTATCTTCCGAACATTGAAGATACAAAAAACTGTGGAACCGAAATTATGCGAAATCCGTAATGTTAATGTATCATTATCAAGAGCCAATCGGGAAAAATCAGTCTCCGGACACTTGATTGTTCATAGTTCCGGTTTAATAGTTCATAATTCTACACCGTGTAATTTGTCGTTTAAATTTTTATTATCGACTTACGGGGTACTTCTCTCTTTTCATGGTACATTTCAACTTTGAAAGAAAAAAAGAACGATACAGATCCGATGATTACGACGGTGGGATGTATAATGGAAGATTTGCTTTCAAATTTTGTTTTCAATTTGTCGAAACTACGGTAAAAATTTCCAAAATACTTCGGCAATACGATGTTCAATTTTTTTAAGGTTCCATACACATATTATATGTTACGGTAATCCTAATAAGATATTTCGAAAATGACAAAAACATCAAATAAAAATCAACAACTCACGAATGGCTGACTCATAAACTTCAAATTTGGATAAATTACAATTAAAATTCTCTTTCAAACAATTTATAACTTCAAACTAACCGATTACCTTGGAAATCTCAAAAAAAAACAAAAAAACCTCAAGAATATATGTAATATGAAATTTAAAACGATCTCAAAAATTACCATTAAAAAATTCATAACTCATCACCAAGTAACCATTTAAAAGTGAAATTCAAAATATAAAATAAAATGCAAAAGTTCTTTCATAAAATCACAAAATTACTGTTAAAAAATTATTTAAATCCCCCTTTTGGGCCAAAAACAGCAAAAAAAAAAAAAAAAAAAAAAAGAAGTTAACTCGAGTAAAAACGTTGGAGAAACCAAAACATGTCTCAAACATATGCATAAAGAACCGCTTCATAGGAAAAATATAAGCAAGCTTACAACTTCATATTCAGACCCTTGAGACGCCGAAAGCTCAAAAGTTTAGAAAAAAACATTTTTTTTTTTTCGAGCATGCAATATACTAATAGAAAGATCGTTATTTGTTGAGAAGGAAGCCGTATTTCATTTCTTCAACGAAAATTTGAAGAAGAGCTCAAAAAAAAGGCAAAAAATGGCGTGTCCCCTCCCTCAGTACTTCGAGTATTATAGCTAAAACTTTTAAATAAGGATAAAAATATGCGCATTTCTCTAGTTTAGAATATTCGGGTTAGCAACTTTAAAATTTGGCTCCGCAATTTTTGAGAAAAAAAATTTTTTTTTCCCGGGCACTTGATATATCATTGGAAAAATCGCTATTTGTCGGGAAGGAAACCGTATTTAATTTTCCTAACGAAATTTTCAAAATTGGCGATAATTTCAAAAAATTGCAAAAAAGTGCGTGCCCCTCCCTCTTTGCAGCGGGAAAATTCATATTCATTTTTTGAATTTAGTATTATGTACATATAAATATCATGATTATTGTTAACTTAACATACGGAGTAACCCTCAGCGCATGAAACATCATGCTTGACTGAACTTTTTTTGATTGGTGAGGCAAACTTTGAAATATTAAAGAATGATTGGAGAACGATAGACAAAATGAAATCTAATCAGATGCTGCATACCACCAGAAAAAATCAAATCGTCCGCATTCTGCTGCAATCAACAAATCGTCGCTTTTAATTCTTTTTGCAGCAAAACGACTATGAACAATTCAGGAAGCACAACCTAACATTGTTCGAGAAGAATAAAAATGAACACAAGTCGTGTGTCTTGTGTACGACCACATATACTGACGGCCAAACAGAAACAACGAAGAAAAGATTGCAATAAATTGTTTGATGTCACATTCAGGGGTGGAACGCGTATTACAAATCACAAATGCGACCGATACGAATATATATATATATATATATATATCGGTTATACAAACATTAAATGCAGAAGTAAATAAACATTGGCACGGGTCAGACATGGTAAAACGACTACTTCGCTCAGCGTCAGATGGTACATTCATGTACGATCAACAACAGGATCTCACAGGTCCGCGCATTCTTATCACGTTTTTCAATCTTTTAGAATTTTTTATTTATTTAAAATAATATACCATGTAATGAGCACTGAGACTTATGAAGTAAAAAAAAGAAATGTATGCGTACGGTAATAATATAATAACCCAAATGTTGATATACGCTGATTAAAACTGATGATACCAGCGATTTAGCAACCAAACAAGGAAAAAAAATTGGAACATATCCGGTATTATAGATACATAAATGGGTATGTAAATAACAAACTCAAATGTTTGTGTGCATGTGTATGCATGTACGGGTGTAATATAATAACCGAAATATTGATAACGCACTGACCAAAACTGATAAGAATTAGCGAGTTAACAACCAAACGAGGAAAGGCCGGCGAACATATGGGTACATAAATGACAAACACGAATTTCCATGTTTTCAGTTTTTGCATGTGTTTTATAAGAGCACTATTGGAACCTAGGTCCGTATAGATACCAATAACTTTACTCGTTTGGATTGTTTGAAAACCCCACTATTAATCAGCAGCAATGTTATATGCAAAATTTTGAGAAACATGAAAAAAATTAACGTTAACTTCTGGTGTTTTTTATGTCATTTTTTCGGGGATTACCGACCTGTTCTCTTTTTTTCACAAAGGGACTTTGGAACAATTAAGACGAAGCAATTGTTACTCCTCATCACAAACTTTCTTTCTTTGTAGTGCCATATTCAGTTTCTAAGCATAGGCGACAATATGTACATTCTGACCGTACAGAGATAGGCATAGTGTTCTAAGCAATTTTTATATGCAACGTTCCAGTATAGACGCAAGACTACACTTGAAACTGATCGTAAATGTATTATTTATCGCGGTACCAATGCAGTCCCGTTTATGTTCGCATACTACACATCAATCAGCGTACGTATCTATTAGCGGTTAATTTAATTATTTATTTTTTAATAATCCACTAAAAAAGTTTAAATCTGGTAGTCACTGCAATGGAACATTCGAACATACGCTCATATACCGACTGATAAATCAAACTGTAAACTTTCGTTTTTAACGTTAACGTTGGCCATTTTTTTTTTCTTTTTTTTTTTTTTTTTTTTTTTTTTAATAGGAAAAGACTTCTTTATAATTTGCCCGTTTTATCTCTACGCAGATTTGTTTTAAGTATCTAAATGCTTCCTGCTCGCCACAGAACTCAAACTCGGAATTCCTACTCAACATAATGCTGCTTTTCCAACCTTCTTCATATCTCTCCGGTTCTTAATAATACCATAAATACCGTACACGGCAACGTGACAAATACTTTCTATAAAATGTAAGGCGACCTCCCGTAACCAAAAAAGAAAAGAAGTATTGAAGTAAATGAGGCGAATACCAAAAGGTAGTTTGACTAATGCCTAGTCTAAGACTGCTATAACTAATTCATGTTGACATTTTTCCCTTCGATTTTTATTTTTCTACACCTGCTTACAACTTCATTTTCTTCTCCATTGTATCTCTTTTTTTTTAAATAAAAAAAAAGTGTTTTTCATTTTTTAAAAAACTACAACAATGATTTTCCTAAATTAAAAGATAACGCGAAAATCATGTGTCATACAAAGATCAGTACGTCCGCCACCGAACAAAAGAATTCCAGTCTGAGTTTTTCTATACATAAGGTCGACTCATGCGATATCCCCGTGTAAAACTGTTAATATTAAATGGAATCAATTATTCATATTACACAAAAGAACTTTTGAGAGTATTTTTTCTTCCTTTAGGTTAGTGAAACCAAAGAAATTTAATATTCAGTCGTTGACAATTATATAAAGATAAAGAATATGCGATTTTGAGAAACACAAAAAAAGTTTTGCATTGCGATTCATTTTTCAAAAAAGTGTGAATATAAATATATACATATACTAGCTGACCCAGCCACGCATTGCTGTGGCTTAGTAGTTATAATAGATTAAATTAATTTTTTACTTATTATTTTGATGCAACCAAATTAATTTTTACTAATAAACCTGAAATTATTTAGCCGATTTTGAATCATATGTAGAGAACGAAATTATCCAACCAATTTACATTTTATCTAATCTTTAACTTTAATCTGTAATCAATGACTTATTTACACAATATATCTCAGGTGCCGTACGCTACATAGCGCGTTGGCGCAACCTATTCGTACATTTAGCTGTACAGATATAGGTTGTGTACCAGGCAATTGTAATATGCAACGCAGGTGTATACACGCAAGACTACATTCGAAACTGATTAGTAATAGTTTGTTATCGCGCTACAAGTGCAGTCCGGTGTGGGTCTGCTGTGTACTGACCTAGCGCGCATATGATGTTGTACGTGGTGGTTTGCCATTGCCTTCCACGTGACTATTAGCGATTATTTATTTATTTAATTCTTGTAATAAGTTCGTCGTCGCTCGGGATCGAACCCGTGACCGCCATATCGGAAGTCAAGCGCTCTAGCAACTAAGCTATCGCGACGAATTACACAATATACTAAATAAATTAGTTACATAAAAATTAAATGTTATAAATGAGGCAGATAACATTGGTTTCGAACTATTAGTTATATTATTTTATAAAACTGAAAATTATCTAAGCACTAATTTGTGCACAATGTTCTTGGTCAACCTGTCTTTTGCTAACACGAATAGATTTGATGGTGTTCCCACACGTGAGCAGCAGGTAACATGCGTTTATTCTTGCAATTTCTTCTTCCGATTCAGTAGTTCTCATAACACGCATACGCCGTGCATTTCTGCTACGCGCATTGTTGAGGTTCGATTGCCTTCGCGGCATTATTTTGAATATGTGATTTTGAGAAACACAAAAAAAGTTTTGAATTGCGATTCGTTTTTCAAAAAAGTGTGAATATAAATATATACATATACTAGTATACATATATATATATATATATGTAAATATATATATATATATATATATATATATAATTCGGCCACTTTGGCCTCGCAAGGGGCTGTGGCCCTTGATCCCTCTTGCTTGCATTTCTGTCTCTTTCTCTTCTATACTTTCTATAAAATGATCAAAATTTACAACGTAATTCTTACTGGCATCAACACAAAAAAAATAACATAATCACAAAAATCCTATCCTAACATTTAAATTATATAAAATTAAGACTTTTTTTCGTTACATATTTCGTTACATAAAATTGGGACATTTTTTCTAATAGGAGGGGGGTAGCCTAAGAATTACGTTGTAATTAACATCGTAATTCTTAGGCTACTCCCCATTAGAAGAAATGTCCAAATTTTATGTAACGCTAAATGTCCCAATTTTATGTAACGTTTGTTATATTTTATAGGATTTTTGTTATTGTTATTTAAAAAATGTCACAATTTTATGTAACGAAATATGTAACGAAAAATGTAATGAAACAATATCTTAATTTTATGTAATGAAAGTTAAATGTTAGGATAGGATTTTTGTGATATGTATTGCTTTCCTTTTTGTGTTGATGCCAGTAAGAATTACGTTGTAAATTTTGATCATTTTATACGAAGTATAGAAGAGAAAGAGACAGAAATTTAAGCAAGAGGGGTCAAGAGGCACAGTCCTTTGCGAGGCCAAAAGGGCCAAGTTTTATATATATATATATATATACAATATGGACAGATAATCTCACAGCAGCTTTCAAGACTTGACAAATATATTTATTTCCTAATTATTACTAAAGTATTTCGACTTTTGATTTCTTTGACTACTGCGAAAAATGCTCAAGATAAATAAAAAAAAATGTTTACGTATAAGCAAAAGACACTAAATTTAAAATTGGACTCCAATCAGAACAGTTTAATTATTAATATTTTTCTAACCTTCTGTGCGGATTAATCACAAAGTTTTTAAAAGTTGCAAGAAAAATATTTCCAGCTTTGAAGATAACCATTAATGACGCGCATCAGATTACAATAACCACAAAAGCCATGCAAACATAATTTTGGAATTCCCGATTTATTTCCGGTTTTCCTGGTCTAAAGGTTCCCGACTTCCCGGTCAACAGAACTGTACGAAAACATATACCAGTCATAAAAACCCAACAAACTGAGCGAGACCAATTAAGGTATCAGCAGGAAGTAAAAATTACAAACTAAATTTTTGGTTTTTATTTATTTATTTATTTTTTTAATTGGGTTCGTCAACCGAGGACCTTCACCCAGAAACAATTAAGGGAAAATGAAAGTTATTTAGTGAGGCGATCAGCTATCGCCAATAAGAAGGAAACAATGGAGGGGATAATAAGTGTAGAAGGAAAAGACAGGATATAACGAGCACAAAAAGGAGCAGGAAGCCCCAGCCCAAGCAAGTGGGAATATAGAGCCGAGCGCTCCACCGAAAGAGCAGAGCACTCAAAGAACACGTGATCGGCGTCACAAACAATCGCATCATTTGAATGGAGAGGACAACATGGGGAAGAGGTCAACGTTTTGGTTAATCTGAAGTTATTTTATTCGATTTCAAATCACTAATTCAA
This sequence comes from Icerya purchasi, assembly GCA_039619475.1. NCBI lineage: Eukaryota > Metazoa > Arthropoda > Insecta > Hemiptera > Monophlebidae > Icerya > Icerya purchasi. The sequence continues at coordinate 233,920,660 of CM077116.1, forward strand.
TACCGAATCTACGATCTTTCCGGGAGGAGGGAGCAAAATTTAATTTTTCTGATCCCCTCAAAAAGCAATGCATTCAAAAATATAGGTATACTTAATTTTTTGAGAAAATATTTCAAAATACACGTTCTTATAAATTTTTGATTTTTCAAACATAATCATAATTGTAGTATCGAAACATTAAAATCATTAAATAATTACATTTTATAAACTGACTTATATCTACAAATAAACCGAACAAATGAACAAATATGTTGATTTCAGAATAAATTAAGAAAAAATTGCTATTTTTTGATTTGAAATATATTTGCATCCATGTTTATCGTGTTTTATATTACAAAATAAGAAACCAATTAATAATCAAAAAAAGTACATTCAAAGGGGGGAGAGAATTATATATATATATGTATATAACAAAAGATCAATAGAACTTAAAAAAAAAAAGAAAGAAAAGTGAAACCACATAATTCAAATTTAAAGAATACCAATAAAGCAAACTGATTAAATTACCACTTTTATTGAGGTTTTTTTCCGGAAAATGAGTTTATCGCATTTTTTTAGTTTATTGCCCTGTACATTTCACTTTCTATTGAAAATATTGCAAGATAAAATATTCTTTCTTGATACATAATAGATCTAAGATAGTTTTTTTTTTATTAATTTTAACTTATCACAGCTTCTTTCATATTCAGCAAAAGATGTTAGAAATGTCTAATAAATTTTCAATTCAACACAAATATTGAGGAACGTGTCGCTCAAATCTCTACTATTAATAATATTAATTCGTTATAGTGAGACATAAAAAAAGTAGGTATAAAGTCTGTCAAATCCGAACACGTTAGACGTTACAGTCCGAATAGTCAATGCATGAAATCCAATTAAATTCAAAGATGGAACGTATATCGCCAATAGATTAATTTTTAGAAATCCGATTGCACACCTCTGTACATGTCAGTAATGTTCATTGTTATCATAAAACTGATTAAGGCAATTTTTCGTCTTTTTCTCATCTATCCATATCGGTCTGTGTCAAATACTTTCCCATTTTTCCATTTACTTCCAATAAGTAAACATAGCTTTCTTTAATTTCATATTGATCGCCTTTTTTTTTGTTTTTTGTAACATAATGAATTACTTATTCATTTGTTCGGACTGAGAGACATCAAAAGTATGGTCAAGCGTGATAGCATAGTACTTAACTAGCAAAACACCACTAATAATGCTTCAATTTTGTGTTATCTTGAAGAAGTAAAAAAACTGGTCTTTTTTTAATTTTCTAGAACTAATTGTTGCGCCATGTTTAAACAATAGTATAATTAAATTTAAGTAGTTTCCATATTTTTTATATGCAGATAACCAAATCAGTTTCCTTTGACTTTTTATTGTGCCGTTTAACGGAAAACAATCACACATACCCAGTAAGTATTGCATCAATTATAGCATGTAAAATTTCTCTCCACTTAGATTTTTCGCATTCAATCGCCTTTTCCAACTGACTGTTAATACTAGTACCATTATCCATCTAATAAAATATTCCTTACGTAGCTTCTCTAATATTTTCTTTCAGTCCGTCGAAGCAATTATTTTCAAACGATACATTCTTTGTTTAAAAGTTCCTGTACTCTTAAAAAGTTTACATAGAACGTAAAAAAGTGAATTGTCTTTTTTTTAGAATAATCATGTTCTTTTAACTTTTTCATTGTTATGTAGCTATTTACACCAAACCGAAGGCGTACGATACCGAACTTCTCTTTCGATTAACTTAAAATCAATTCTGGGAACTATTCGTCTTTTTAAATTACATGTGAATGATAATAACCGTACCTATAAATTTCGACGTTGATTCGCCAGTTACTCTCTACTAACACTGCATTTTTTATAAACCTCTTTACAACTAACCATATATTCTTCTTTTCAACGGAAGAAAATTTTGTTTTTGTACGCATGAATTAGCAACTTTTATTTATTAACTTTTTGCATCTTTCGATAAAATTACGTTTATTTTTTAAAAAAATTATTTTGTTACAACTCGGTGCACCCGAGGAACTTGGACCCTTTTATCTTCATTTCAGATTTAGCGCCGGGTTACTTTAATTTCAAAAAAGTAGATAAAATGAAATTTATAATTCGATGATCTTAGCACTTTTCGCCAATGAAATTGCTTCGAATTATAAAATTTACTTGAAATTTAATATTTACATTTGTAATTTCAGGCACTCGCTACGTGGAATTTAGTAAAAATTGCTTACCGCATAATAAACAAAAACAATAAGTGTAATAAACAGATATATTGGTAAAATATATGTTTCTAAGTTTCAAGAAAAAACATTCAACCCTTTCAATATTTCTGATCAGTTGGCCCCCATGTTTTTAATAAATGATTTAAAAAAAAAAAAAAAATGCTGTTAATAAATAAAATTTGCGTCTTTTGCTTTTTTACATAACGAATGAAATACAATTAAAAGTTATTTTTTCTCAGTACTCGTATATACAAAATTTAATTTCTTTCAAATATAAATATACTTTCACAAAAATTACAAATGGTACACAACGTTTTTGTTTTTTACTCTAAACAATTTTCTCTTATCAAAAATATCTCCTTTCCCGATTTCAAAGCTCTGTTAAAGAATTTGAACGTATTCCGTTTTAAAAGACATAACAGATTAAAACGACTGAAATTCAGTGAACTTTCCCGTAGGCCGATAGAATTAACCGAGTTTCATATAGTTAGTATAACGCCTCGAATGTTATTTTTGAAATTACTATTTCACCTTAGGATGTAACAATTTTATTTATATTAATTAATTTTTTCACTTTCTCTTTTTCTTTCGAGTCTAAAAAAAAACCCATAACTAATTATAAGATTGTTTGCAAAAAAGTATTCGCATCGAAATATGCTTACACCATTTTGCTGTAGAAATTAAAGGCATTTTAATAGTACAGTTATTACGCATTCATCTATACACATATTTGTCCTCACAATTTCAATATACATGTAGTTCGAATGATTGATGTTTAAATATTTTCTTTAAAACTAAAAATAAATCCGTCACCTCGAGTGAATTAATCTACGAAAAGTCTATCTGTTTCATCAGATTTCGTTCATTATGACATATCTGTAATTTGGTTCTTTTTTGTTCCTACAGTTATTACATCTGTATAGGTTGTTTTTTGTAAATTAATATATTCAAAAAGAAATTGTCTAATTTAAGAATAATTAACGAATCTTAAGTTAAAAATAACGTAAAGTTAGGATTAATCTAGCTAAATTTCGTTCAGTCGTGTGCCGTTCGATAGTATCATGATTACCTGTTCCCACATTCTTGTTGAACAATTATAGGTAGTAATGCTCATGGTAATTCTGTATACAACGTGAATATATGCAAGACTACACTTGAAACTGATTGTAAATGTTTGATTTATCGATATATAAATGCAGTCTCAAGTGTATACAGTAATATATATATATATATATATATCAATATCCATCGGTTTTCTCTGTTTTCCACGCGATTGTTCATAATTATTTACTTTTTAATAACTTTTATAAGTCGCGTTAAATCTTAAACCCAACACCACGGCGCTATTGATAGTCTAATCTTGTAGCAACTCGATTATCGCTACCGTTATTTTAATGAACATTACGAACTAACAAAACGGCGAACTTTTATAAGGTACACTTATACTTATTACGTAAATGAATTCTACATCGTATCGCAAGAATTATATCTTCGAACATATTTTTATTTGCAACTACATTTAAAAATAAAAACATAGTGGAAATTTGTTAAAACTGAATTTTATTTTTTAGTTTATGCAATAAATAAAATGTACCTCGGTTATTTATATATTAATACTTTCGCATTTGTTTAAACGTTCCATTACAAATTTTAATAACTTTTGCGCAAATATTTATAATATTTTTAAATCTACGAATATAAATGCAAAAAAAAAACTTGAGTTTTTTCTCAAAAAAAAAAAAAAGAAATGAATTTTTATTACGAAATAATGAAAAAATTTCAGATAATCTATTTTTATTTTAAATTTGCTTTTGAATACCAGTTTAATAGCAACCATATAGAATATCTAATTCCAATTTTTTAATTGAACTCAAATTATATACTACAATGTTATATTTGATTCTAAAGCTCTCAGAGATCCTTAGAACTGGTGGATTTTATTTAATTTTATTCTTACTTTATTGTTATTAAATTGTAATTATTAAATTGACTTTGTTTTTTTAACGGTATATTTTTTATTGATTTCTTAACACCTATATTTTTTAAACAGCCGGCCGCTGAAAACACAATGATTAATTAAATGTAACGGCTGCAGCTAGCTGCTAGGTGGTCGTTGATTCCTTGTTGGCAGACGAGCGTACGTTGGTGGTTCAATCTGGATTCCTGTTGAACGCACAGGAGAGGCACGGTAATCGAATTAATTAAGAACTTTACCGATTACAAAACCGAGATTCGGAACGATCAGGTTATTAAGACCTTTTCGGATCGAACTTGTTTCGGTTACCAAAACGGACCGATTCTTTAGCTAAAAAGGGTCGGTATTTTTCAGCGACTTGACGAAAAGTTGATGAATACTTGACGAAGCCTTGACCAACACTTGAACACTAAAGATTTTTTTTCATGATTTTTGTGTCTTTCCGTTTTTTTCTTTTGAACAATCCCCTCTCGCCGCTAAAATGTCGATCACTTCCTTTGCTGATCCATCATCGCGCGCATCTGTCAAAGGCGAAGTCAAACTCGACACAACTCCCAGCCAGCAACCGGTTCTTCCCATTTACGCACGCACTCACTCTCTCATTATGTTCTAAATTTTATTAAACCTCTTCTACTTTTTCATTTTATTTTATTTTACATATTTTGTTTTTTCCTTAGGCCTACGTAATGTACACATTACAAAATTAGCACCAAAGTTGCAATGTCTGTTGGAGACCATTATTTGTAGTTTTTTGTAGCGGTGGTTACTTTTATAAACCTTTTCGCATGTACTTACTTTAATAGAGTTTAAAAATTAAAATTCAGTTTTATATCTCTCAGTAGTTCCAAAACTGATGGCCGCTTTATCGTATAACATTCGAATGTTCAATGGCTTTTAACATTTTTATGCATGTATTTAAAAAATAGCCTATTTTTCGCAAATCTTAAAGGTTTTTTCTAAGCAATCGAAATGTAGTTCCGTTATTCCAAATAGCAAACGTTCCCCATCGAGGTATGATAACACATTTTGGAAGTCACTGAAAGAGCGACTTCTACTCATTTTATTCCTTCGTCGATTTTATAAAATCTGGAGTTTTTTTTTTTAAAGTGGTGCGCAATTCGGGTGTCCTCATCTCATCTCATTTAGAACCGCGGGTTTATTTAGATTTTTTTACAAAAACGTTACTTTCATATTATTTTTTATCCTATATTATTTCACGACGAATAAACGGAACTCTTTTAAGGATGTTTACAGTAGTTTTTCCAGCGCATAAAATTACGTATAAGGTTTCGATAAAACTTGTGAATATGCATAAGTCACGTTTTAAAAAAACACTATAGTCCGCTAAAATGGAAAGTTCAGTAATTGAACTCATCTAATTCACTGAATTATTCATTTTTCATTACTGAATTCAGTAACGCTATTTCATTTCACTTTTTTTGATGTCATTTATATCTGTCCAATTAATACATCCCAAATAAGCGATCAACCTTATCCATTAAGTTGACACTGCGAAATACTTATTTTTAAGATGGCTTCATAAATTACTACGAGATTCTTCTTTAATTTTTAACATTCACTCGCAATACGTATTTTCAAGAATTGTACTCAGATTTATTTTCCGCTTCCCTCTGAAGAATCGTAGAATGCACACTGATAAATGTACACATTCTTTTCTACCGAATAAAAGCAAATCTATGTTTAAATTTCAATTTTAATCACCGTGCTATAATGTCAGTAATTAACTTTTATTCCATTTAAAGGTAATATCATTAAAAATGCAAATATGTAAACACAATTCAGTTTATAAAATATTATAAATATTTCATAGTCAAAAAACTAAATAAAAACATCGATGTATTAAAAGTTAGAACACTAGACTCGAAGTTTACATTTATAAATTTAATTTGCATAGAAAAGAAAAAAATAATTTGCGCAGGAAAGAAACTTACAAAAACAATTCAACAATATACGAGTACAATGTATTTTTCGTTAACCAGTAATGAACATTATTCCACTTTAAATAAAGCAAAAAGCAAAAAGCTAACGAGTATTGCAAGTGTATAAATAACAAGAGAAAAACCGATGCGACAAAAGAATGTCAAACGTTATTTCGTGTGCTGGTGATATTGCAAAAGCACTGCTGATCATAATTAAAAATATTCTGACAGCAATTGTAAGAATATGACGAAAAAGAGACAACAAAAAACAATGATAAAGTAAAAAACCTATTTTGTGAGGTGATACAAAATATGTTTATAAATGTTAACATCTAATGTTTATAATATATACAGCAATAAAAAATATAATTTACACACAAATATATACATACATACATATATATATATATATATATATATATATATATATATATATATAATATCTATGCAAGGTTATATAATTCTGAAGAGGTTGAACTGCATTATTGTTTATAAGCAAATTACGGCTATACAGTAATTTATCATCGGTTAGATAATACTAGTAAAATAGTCATTCAAAACGAAAAGTATAACGAAGATTGCAACGCACAATTCTGATGAAAATACATAATTCGACCAAAACAAAATAGCGTCGGATAGACCTATACAAAGTACACACTAGGAACTCTATAGTTCAATTTAGATAACTATTAGTACGCTCGTCCCCTTCTCGAATAGAATCGCTTCAATTGATTTAGTACTTTTATGAATAACACACGTAAGTCACTTCTAAAGAGAGTTTAAGAAAAATACAACATAGCAAAACAATATGTATACATTAAATGAAAGTTATAATAATATTTATTATTAAGGAAATTACCAAAATAAGTGGGGAACTATTCAAAATAACGGAATATATAAAATTAAACGAAATAAAAATCTGTAGAACTACATATTTGAAAGAATGTAAATAAAAAAATATATAAAAATGACGCAGTTAAAGGCACAATAATTCCAGCTAAGTAATGGCAAAAAATAAGATGAAAAAAAAAATAAACTAATATATTCTAGAAAATCTATTAAGGAAATAGATATATTAAAAAAAAAAAAAAATGTATCACAAAATTGTCGATTTTTCATTTCCATTTTTTCTAATACAAAAATCATTGCAACTTAAATGGAAATATCCAAAGAAATTTATCGAAAAGAACCAAATGTTTAAAAATTTAATATATTTGTTAACGAAAAAAAACTAAAATACGCGAATAGAAAAATAAATTTACGGAAAAAAATTAAGAACTACGAGCGGAAGCATTTAAATTAAAAATAAAAACCAGCGCTAATAAAAAATATTATTAAAAAAATTAGAGAAAACAGAAAAAAAGGCATGCTTCCATACAGAAATTTAAAACCTAGTACTGACAATTAAAAAACATTATTAACGCAGAAGTGCAGCACCAGAAACGTCAAAAACAGTTAAAATGTTTTAAACAAATCAAAAAAAAAAAACCATTACTGAAGCAATCATATAATTTTGTCAAATATATATATATATATATAAAATAGGAGGAAAAATGAGCACTTCTGACAAACAGTTTTTTACACAGTTCCATAAAGCAGAATTAATGTACTACATATTAAAAATGGTTCTTATTCAATTTACAGAATGAAAAATGCAGTACACAAATTGTAATAGGAATAAAAAAACATCGTATTTATTTGAGTAATTTCACGATACTATTGGCACTTAACTTTTGAATTACAAATCAAAAAATAAAAATAAATGTATTCGTTTAGTGTTTATGTAATAAGATATTTACGTAACAAAAAGTTAATCAAATATAATTTCTATTTCTTAAAACTGTACGTACTCATTTAAGTTCTGTAATTAATGTGGTTGAAATAACTCGAAGAAAATCGAAATAAAAAAGGGGTTCTTATTTCTTCTTTTAAATCATTCGTTTATGTTCATTTTTTGACATAAATAAATAGTTCCAGAAAATTTTGATAAATGCAATTATCAGTTATCGGCTACTATCATGAGCATAATTTGTATTGTATTATCATCATTTTATATAGTAAATAATTATGTAACTATTCAATAAGAAAAAATATATACATTGCGTTATCCTTTTATTCTAAGGGCGTGATTCAAGCTTCGCACTGATTCGTAAACGCAAAATTAAGGGAAAAACTGTGCTATCTCGAGTAAATGCAGTAAATAAATCACTTAAATTTATTACCATTCAAACAAGTAGTAGATAAATTTAAAAAAAAAAAAAAACAGAAAAAAAAAACGTACGAAGTATATTTGAATTTTTAATAAATAAAAGCTTCGTTACAGTGGAAATGCGAAAACAATTACATTAAAAAAGTTTAAAAAACATTAATCGTGTTAATTATTCCTTAGAGCCCGATATCAATACTATTATACTATTGAAATTGAAAACTTTCATAAAAATGAAATTCAATACCTTAGATTTTTCAATAAACACGCTGTTTTATATTTATTTAATGAACGACTACTTACCTAGAATGTAATTAGATCCGTACTTTCTTAATTTACAAAACTGATAATAACTGTATAAAATGGCCGAACATCGCACTATTGTCATAAATATAATATCGACCGAATTTGTCTCCTGCAACAGAAAGAAAATATATCGATATAGGCAATCATCACAATAAATATTAATCTTCACAAATAATTACAAAAAATATTTTAAATGTTCAAATGGGCAATGTGGCAGACTAACTTTTTCTGAAACCCGGTGTAACTTTAATGGTGGACACCTGTTTTTCGTAAAAAATTAACAAAAGCTTTTCAATTTTAACTGTACACATTATTTATGAATAAATGAAATAAAAGAAACAACGAAAAAGAAAAAAAAATTATTACAAAACAAGTTTTCTTGATTTTTTATTTTGCTAAATTTATTTATTTCATCAAAATCTGCATTGTTACTTTTCTTTCCATTGTTAAAATAGTCCAATTTATTAACCCCCAACGATTTTAATATCACGAAGTGTGTTGGTTGAGAATAAAATATTAACTTCGCAATGCTTAAATAATTCGGTTACAGTTTATTGTTGAATGCCAGTGAAGTCGAATTGTTTGAAAATTATTTACAATCCTTATGTATTTTTGTGAAACGAGAAATTTGACAAGGCGCAAAATAAAAAAAAAAAGAATGAATAAAGTAATTTGAAAAAATAATCTTTCTCAGAGGCATACCGAGTACTTTTCCGCCATTGATTTTTTCAATCGGCAATTTTAAACGAGTTTGCAATACAGATTAGTTTTGATTAAATTTTTGACTCAGTTCGGATTTTAGTTATTTTGGCTTTCGGAAAAATTTCGGCTTTAGCCGAAAAATTAAAAATATAAAATTTGTTATAATTTTCTGCTGAAAATATGAAAATAAAGTTAAGTAATACAAATTATAATACTGAGTAGGCAAATTAAAAAAAAGTAATAATATTCATAATCGACATTCATAAATTCTACATCGCCACACAAGCCTTTTACAACGCCTCTGCTCTTAATCATAATATGACAAATAGAATGAAATATTTATGTGTACATTAGTGAAGCAAGTAAGCTATTGATTTTTAAGTCTGTAATCAATGAACATAAATAATTCACGCCATCATCAGAACTGATAGTAGAAAATTCGGTATATAGAAATTTTGATCTATGTACCCATATATATATATATATATATATATTACAACGTAATTCGTAGGCTACTCCTCATTAGAAAAAATGGCGCAATTTGACGTAACACAAAATGTCCCCAAAAAATGTCCTAATTTTATGTAACGTTTGTTATATTTTGTAGCATTTTTGTTATTGTTATTTAAAAAATGTCACAATTTTATGTAACGAAATATGTAACGAAAAATATAGCGAAAAAATGTCTTAATTTTATATAATAAAAGTTAAATGTTATGATAAGATTTCTGTGATCATGTTATTTTTTTTGTGTTGATACCAGTAAGAATTACGTTGTAAATTTTGATCATTTTATACAAAGTATAGAAGAGAAAGAGAGAAATGAAAGCAAGAGTGGTCAAGGGGCACAGCCCCTTGCGAGGCCCAAATGGCCGAATTTATATAAATGTAAACATTTTTTGTGAAAACTACTAAAAAATTTCGAATACCTAAACAAATTTGGAACCAACATTGCATGGTCACACGCAAATGAGCGTACTGCTTTTGGAAGACAAATTCTTCATTTCAGAATGACCCATGACCGTCAAAAACAGAAAACAGAGTCATTCAATTTTGTGAATAAAAAGTAAATTGTTATTCGGCAACAAAGTATTTTATCGCTATCAGTCAGATACCTTTGTTGATTTGAAAGCAGTAGTACCACAGAATACCGACATTGTTCATTTCGTCGATTACGTTTTAAACAATTCTATTGATGAAAAATCCGATTTTCCTTCGGAAATTGAGCAGCAGAGTCTCTTGAAGACTAATTCGCAATACACGGTCACTATAATTCACGCGAAATATAACCCTTTTCGATATATAGACCCAATAAGGACTTAAATTCAATATAAAATGAAACCCAAATCAGTATCCGAATCACTCATTCTCAAAAATCTAACAGATATGCAGAAGAAACGAGAATTAATTTTTATTCAAAATCAGTTTAGTGAATATCAGAAGAGGAATGTTAGCCGCATAGAGTATGTTACAATTATGAAAAACCAATTTCAGTGTACAGATTTATAGTCTTGAAATTTAAGATATTTCAAAGGGATTGCTGTCGGGCACTTTTAGCTTTTGCTCAAAACACGATTAGTAAAAATTGCCGTAAAAACAATTTTCTTTTATTCAAAAAACTATTTTTAATTTTTTTATTTATCATCACTGTTCTTTTTTTCTTTAACTGTGTATCACAATTTATTTTATATTAGTTTAAAATTTTAAGTTATTTTGGAAAATACGAAAGAATTATTTATTCAGATTATATGTATTATAAATTTTATATATATATATATATATATATATATATATATATGTTATTTATTTCATTTATTTTATTTAATTTCTAATATTTTGTAATCAGTAAATTAGTCTATAATACTGCTTATATATATATATATATATATGATGTCATCTAGTTACTTAAAGTACGCATACCACGATTAATTTCGATATGGCACAGTTTTACAATTCTGCACGTTTTATTATTAATCTTTCCCCTCTTTGATTATTTATTTCTTTTCTTTATCATTTTTTTAATTTTCGGTAGTTTTAATTATTTCCTGTTTCTTTTCTGTACCTCGTTTTATCACTTTTACAATTTCTCGATTATCCCAATTGTTCACTACAAACAGCACTATTCAAGGTTACTTCTGTGTTAATTCACCGTACAATTTGGCTTTGTAATCGGCAAACTATAGTTTTCTTCTGTTATAATTTTATTGATTTATTTATTTTTCTCTCTTTTTTTGAGGCCAACACATTTATTAAAAATACTTACAAAAATGAGGAACACTAGTCTGTTAATTTATAAACGATGAAAATAATACAAATAATTTTATACATATATAACATATATAAATATGGGGACACATACATGCAAGTATATATAAAAGTAAAAGAAACAAGTATTTTTTTAAAGACTGTAACTGGATAGTGGTCGTATTTGGGCTACAAGTTACTGAAAAAAGATTTGACTACATTTTCACGATTATCTTCGAAACCTTTCAGGGTACTAAAATAATTCATACGATATATGTATTTTAACCTTTTTATAATCTACTCTATTGGACCTCTTTTAACTGCATTTTAGGAAAAAAGGTACAGACAAACGAGAAAAATCTATAAAATGATTATTTGCGTCTTAATATCAAATAGAACGCACAAAAATGTTTTACTTATATTTTTTTTAATCACAGTAAAGCGCGTCCTTCTGCGTTACCACTAAGAATGTTTCATTTTAGCTGTTTCTCAAATCCGTATGAGCTTTGTTTCTAAAACTAGGACCCCGTGATTTGTGTGACATCTTTATTTTCACAAACCGTTTTCACGATTCTCTGTGCCAATTTTAAGAGTGCTGTCGTGAAATTTTTAGACATTGACCCCGGACTAAGATATCGAAGTATCTTTGTAAATTGTAATATCGCGTTTTCCATTCAACGAGATTTGGGTGCGAATAAAGTAACGTGAAAAAATCATTTAATTTTAATTATACTATATAGCTGCGGTAAAACGACAGGACTAGATTTGTCCAACATATATCGGTGTTATAGTGATTCCGTTCTGAATAATTCGGTTAAGGACAAAAGAGAGAAAAGTTCAAATGCGGAAGAAGATACGATTCGCTTTCCGCAGTATTCCAGATTCATCGGAGGCCGTTGTTCTCGTAGAATATATAATACTGAGAACATGTGTCGTTTGTTGATTTTAATGAGACCGATATGAATCATATTCGTATACTTCGTAAAAATCACACACCTACCTGACATGTCCTATTCTATGCGACGTAAGAACCAGACAATATAAGAAAAATATCTTTCCTTTTATAAATACGTATTTTTACAGTGCATAAGAAACAAGCAACCAATAATTACAGAAATTTAATTAAATATTTAAATCGAGTATACGACATCGAGGCATTTCGGTATTTTAGATTTTGTGATCACACCCTTTGAAATAAAAAAATGATTGCAGAGTAATAGTGTTATAATTTCAGGGCGAAGTATGCAGGAAAAAAAAGAAAAGTAAAGAAGAAAACAAAAAAACACGAAAAAAAGTAGTAGCGAATATGATTAAAAATAATAATTGTTTAAATGAACAATGTACTAAATAAAGTTACAGAGCTATGCATTAAGTTCAAAATGACGAGAGATATTTAATTCGCACTCATATACCTCATTAATTAATTTTCTATGCGAATCGGTCATATTTATTGTTAGGTTGATTTCTGCGATTAAAACACAAAAAAATGATATTCTTGAGGATATTTAACTTTTCTTTTTAATGACCGCAGGTTCTGCGCTGAATATTTAATTGCTTTCTTACCATCATTAATTAGCCACTTAATCGATATATTTAAAGACACTAATTACACTTTTTTCATATTTCTTATTCATCTTGATTAGATATTCCGCAGTAATTTTCCGCTCTCTCGGGTTCTAACAGTTTATACGGTTTTTTTTCAAAACTGAACAAAAAAAAAAAAAAAAAAAATCAAATTACAATTTAGCTTTTATACTTAACGCAGCACTACGGTTCTCAACTGTTCGAAACGGAGGTATATTTTTACACGGACATATTTGTAAAAATATTCGTTCATTTATTTTAGAAGAGACATTTTTTCCGAGAAATAATAGGTCTAAAGATCATTTTAAATGTTAAAAACCCCGGAAAAGTGGATATTACTCGTAAATAATTTATTGTTTTTAAACTATAATAAAATTAATCGAAAATATTCGTTACAAAACTAGAATATCAGCGTGCTTGCGGAAACTAATAATGAAACATTTAATTACTTCCGATTTTAATGAGCCGTACGAATTTGCTGACTCGGCTAATTCTAAGGAACTATCGACTGAAAGAACGCACGCGGTTAACGTCAAAATACCAACAATCACTTCCCACGGATGTTCGGCACAAAATTCGCCATGTCTGCGGAACATGTTCGCCAACATTTTATTGCCGTGTGCCTAAAAAGTAAACAAAAAAAAAAAAAAACAATAAATAAATAAATAAATAAAAAAGACACATTAATAAAAATAATTCGACGAAAGAAAATCATTTACCACAAAATTTAAGGCATAATACACAAGGTATACGTTTTAATTATAACGCAAAAAAGCCTTACTGACTATCTCGGTGTCTGTCATTCCAGTCTACTCTAGCCATAAACAAATATAATAGGGTTATTGGAACGCAAATAAAACGTGTCATGGTTAAACCAGACGAGGAATATTTTTTCAAGGTTCCGTTCAATAATCTCCATTAAATATCCTCGCACGGGTTATTTTTGTCTTTCGTTTTAGGATCAAACAATTAAATAAGTGCGTGTCTACAGAAATCACCGGTAATTCACAACAAATATACACCTGAATATCTTTTTGGAAACGGCATGCCATCCTTTGCCCTCTAAGGTCGGCATATGCAAGGTCTACCACTTTCACTGGAATAGAGACCAAGTCAAATTGTAAAATACCAACAGATGATTATCTTCGCAATTCCGCCATACACGTATAAAAATAAATCACTGTGGTAACGCTTAAAATAATTAAAAGTAATTAGTCGTATTATACGCGATATTTACTCAATTCGGAATTTAAACAGCGATTTTACGCAGAAAAAAAAAATAAACCATAACATTTTTTAAGTGATACAATTCTATATTTGCACGAATGCCATTACATAAGCGACACCACATTTAGAGATTTTCTGTGTCATGTATTTCTCGTTATCAGAATCGGTTACCTTTCGAGCCGAAAACATTCGTTTCAAACTCTTAAAAATACACCAACAAGCTGTCGTCCACTACTAGTAGGCAGTAGTTACGTAATTTACTTTTGAATTCGATTATCACGCATGGGAAATACAATAAACATTGTAATTAGGTAAATGTGCGTAGCAGCAGATGATCTCAGAAAACACGAAAAAAATTTATTTCAAGTTGCTTGGTCGGTAGTTTACACAAATTTCTTGTCAAGATTTTACACTGATTACGTGACTCAACGCAGCATACACCAACAACTTTGTTATTACACACTATTTATAATTTTTCGCTAAGTTGTTTTTTAATTACAAATAACTCTATCGGTTGAAAAATTGTTTTAAATTAATTGTTACATATTTAGTTGATATTCCCAAAAGCGATGACATTATCAATATGTGTGTAATTAAGTTGTTCTGTGCACGGATACAGTGACGTAAAACGTGATAGATATAACGTATTTTTCTTTCATAAATGTAACTTTTTAAAACGAAATAAAATTATAAATAATGTTTACTCCATTTATTTAATATTTTTATTTATTTATGTTTTATGTCTGTGGGAAGAAGAAAAAATAAATTACTCCGTTTAAATATAATGCATTTATATAATTATAAAGCTGCAAGGCAAAAAACGGACAAAAAAAACCATTACTCCCCGATGTAACAGGAAGAGAGTTGATTTTTAGGATTCCGTACATATAATGTACAGAATCCTAAAATAGAATGGTTCAGAAACGACAAAAATATCAAAAAAAATCCATAACTCACGAACGGTTTAACTTACTAGTATAAACTTCGAAATTGGATCATAAATAACAATTAAAATTTTCTTTAAGAAAACCAATAATTTCAAACTAACCTATTACCCTGGGGTGGCAAAAATCCAAAAAAAAACGTTAAAAATATATGTAATATGAAATTTAAAACGACCTCAAAAATCACCATTAAAAAATTCATAACTCATCACCAAATAACCATTTAAAAGTGAAATTCAAAATATAAAATAAAATGCGGCTTTCATAAAATCAAAAAATTACGATTAAAAAATTATATAAACCACAGTCCCTTTGGGCCCAAAAAAAAAAAAGATGTTCACGTAGGCAATAGCCCGAGTAAAAAAGTTGAGGAAACCAAAAAGTATCTCAAATATATGCATAAAGGATCGCTTCATAGAAAAACTATAGCTGAGCTTACAACTTTATATTTAGACCTTCGGAACGCCGAAAGCTCGAATGAACTTATTTGGTCTTTTTATCGACGCATTTTCTTTATTGCAATATAGAAAAACTACGAAATCGTCAAACATTCAACATTTAGGAGCCCAAATTTTACAAAAATACACGTATCACACTGAAAAGCAAAGAGAATTTGAAAAAATTCCACAGACCAATCTACGATAACGAATGTGGTCTCTTTTTTTTTGTAATCAACGTACTATTATCGCAAGAATCTCAGAAAAAATACCTGCAAAAATTTTAAATTTAAGGGACCAAATTTTAAATGTCCGCGTTTACTAAATTTCCTTTTCTTATACTCCTCCGCCGGTTATTATATTGCATTGTGAATTTTCATTAAATCTGTAAATCACAAAATTCTTCCGGCGATCAACTTAGTGCTCAAAGAAACAATAGTAAATAAATTTGTTATCCGTTTTACTCTAAGAAAGGAAATAAATTTAAAATGCGTCTCTTGCATACCTTACACTGTCACCAGTTTTGGTATTTGAGATGTTTTAATATTTTTCTATTTTTTTTTATTATTATATATTAATTATATATACTCGTTACAATCTTAACTTAAGGTTAAATAAGTAACTCAGTTGATAACATGATTATCACCTAACGCAAAACGCATCTTGTTAGATGATACAAAACGAGTGTGCAGCAAGTAACCCAGTGGTTAAGCTTCCTTGCATATACTTATTTTTTACAAGAGCAGATCTTGAGGTTTGTTACGCCTAAGGCATCTGGTATCCAATCGAATGTTGAGAAGTTTAACTGCTTCCGCATTGACATGATCAAAGAACCGCCTCTCATGCTGCTTGGCAAAGTCTTTGATCACATCATCGACGAATGACATCTGAAGATCATAATGAATGTCATCGTTACGTGACAATCGATAGGCGTCGATGATCGCACGTAGGAGATGTTTTGTCTGGCCTGAATCTTGTTACAATTTGCAACTTTCACGTATCCCCACAATTGAAGACCACACGTCCAAATCGGTTTTATTATTTGCTGACAGAGTAAAAGCTTACACGATACGTTCAACGTAGCCAATACAGTTGACACGTTTTAATCTTGATCTGTTTAATTTTCGTTCTAATGTGCATTTCGCACGTTAGACGCTTATCTAAGTGCATTCCAAGGTATATAGCTGATCCGGCCTAAGGAACCACTTGATTGCCTAGATAAACTTTATGCTGTATATCGACTTTACGATAAGTGTAAATGACATGGATAGATTTAGCTTCATTTAGTTTTATCTTCCATTCGCTTGTCCATTTCCTAACACAATTGAGCGCGCGTTCAAGTTTTGCTGTAGCTTCAGCCTGACTATCGCTAACTGAAAGAATAGCAGCGTCATCTACAAATGTTGCGGTTACTGTTTCGTCGTCTGTGGGTAAATCCTGCTTATACAAGAAGTACAGGATAGGTCCAAGAACGCTACCTTGGGACACTCCTGCTTGTATACGGTAGAATGTTGACACAGCATTTTCGTGTGCCACCCAAAATCGGCGATTAGCCAAATAAGATTCCAGGTATTTTTTTGATCGATATATTGGTAATATTTTTTTTCTTTTTTTTTCTTTAAATAAGCACTATATGGGCACTTAAGTGCCCTTTTTTAGTTTAAAAATTCATATACTAAAACAATTAAAAATCCAAAGGCTCAGTCTAGTATATATATACATATCTAGATAACATTTCTCAACCTATGGAATCGTAATGTTCAATTTTTAATAGTGCTCGAAGAAATCAAAGAGTGGATAAATGTAATACTGACGTAGATTAACAGCTGTTTTGGTATAGCTGCCGTGACTGTACACGCCTACCGCAGATCTCGATGAATAAATAAAATTTCTTCTTCAACAGTGTACAATAGCCACCAAAAATGTGTGTAAAGTTCACACATTTTAAATTAGTACGTACAAAGGGTAAACTGCATTTGAAAATCTGCTTATTTCTGGCAAAATGTATTACGATATGGGGATCACAACTATATGTAAAATAGAGTTTTGGGAGAAGAGTTCCGAAATGATTGTTCGAAAAGTTTGGATGAAAATTAAAATATTCAGCATCAAGTGACAACCTATTAAAAGAAACATGAAGTCTAGTTAAAGTAGCCTATTTATTTCATATACTTTCATTAATGAATGTTCAAAATTTGTCATGGTAAAATTGTCAAATCTTTTTATTTTTTAAACAAGATTAAAGCTTTAGCTAAAAAACTTGACTTCTGGCTTATCGAAGTTAAAAATAGATGTTCGATTTTGTTGTCATCATTTTCAAAAATACCTAACATAAAATAACTTGGTGAGAAAATTGCAGACTTAAATAAAACAAAATAGTTTATTATTAAAATTAAGAAAAAAGTTGATTTATTCCTATCAATCTGCCGAAAATACATATTTGCAAAATATGTGACTCGTGAATTACTGTTAACGGTACTAATAATCCGTTTAAATTTTATTTACAAATTGAAGAAGAATGTTTAACCGGAAGTGGAAAGGATATAAAACTTTTATTTTCATTTACAAACAAAAGAGAAGAAGAAAGATTTGGCTGAAAACGTTATGACAAAAACAAAAAATGTTCAAAAACCGACTCGACGTAACAATATCGAAGTAAGAATTAATAAATTAGTTGAAAAAAAAATACATTAAATATTTTTGCTATATTAAAAAGGTTTTATAAATGTGATTTAAATTAAATTTCCATCTGCTTTGAATTTTTTTGTAATAAATCTAAGTAAAAATGAAATTAAAGCATCCGATTATTCCAATACATTGAAATTTTACTTACAACATTATTACAAATGTAGCTCCGAGAATAAAATCAATTTCAAAACGGAACATATAAATGTAAGTACTTTTTCGAAATTAATGTTTGGTTTTTTAAAAACGGCAATATTTTACACTGTAAAAATTGAAATACTAAAACTAGCGCTTCCTGTGGCAGTTAGCCTGTCACCTATTCACTAAACATTATACTAAACTTGTTCACACATACAACAGCGATCCAACTTTATCAAGTTCATCAATCACATCACCGAATGTTGATTCGACTACTGCGCTATTGAGCAATTTATCTTTTTATTATTTTCAGGTTTTCTTACCACAGAAAATGTTTGACCAATAGCGATTTTGCTTGTGATGCAAAACTATTCCCGGTTAATATTTCGCCATACAAATCAATCAAATTTTATAAAAAACATTTATAAGCACTGTTTTTTGTTACGTCGGAGATCTCATTTTCGTCTTAGAATACTTTATATTCATATCATCACCGGAATAAAATAACGCTTAAATATGTTCGTTTAATACTAAATTGGAATTCATGTAACCGTTTTTCCATAACAGAAAAATATGTTCAACTATTGATAAAACGGTATTCTTGCGCCAAGGGTTGTATGAAAAAACTGATATAAAAAAACCAAGAAAAACCATCACAAGAACACTATTATAAAATATAAACCAAGTTGTAGCAGAAATTGAACCGTAAATTATAGTTTTCTTTTTTAAGTATATAATATACGAATATATAAAAATAAATTCTATAAATGACAAAAAGACGCAATGTTTAATACAACGTGCTGACCTCATTCTAAATTCCACGTGTATGTGTGTGGCACCATTATTTTTAAAATTTATCCTGTCGGAATCTTATTGTATTTTAAATCTTGAAATAAAAACATTCTTATTACCTCTCGTCTCTTCCCAAATCACTCTAATATTGAAAGCAAAATCAGTTGCCAATTATTCAAAGTGTATAAAAGTAGTCGCTGGAATGGGCGCGATAATTTGCAAATAATTAAATTGCGTAACTATTTAATTATTGTTAATGTTATACCTGTTATCATACCGGATAAGTTGCTTTCCTCCTACGAATTAAATTTGATACATACCGCTGCAAGTAAGTTATCATTTGGATTGTAAATTGCACGACAATGTCACACGATTTCAGCTATCAGTAAGAAGGGCAGAGTTTTAGCCGCGTTGCTTTTTGCTTTTTATCTGAGGAAGGAACATGCCAAAGAGGGTCTTAACTTAAAAACAATAAAAAGAAAAAAAAAGTCAGCTAAATTTTAAATCGCTGAAGAAAATATGATTAGCATCATAATTCTCGTAAAGATGAAAATGCAGGAAGAAAGCTAAGGGGAAAGCGAAAACGAAGGAAGGGCAGTAGAAGATAATTAAAATATAAATGAATAATAAAGACGATAGCAAAACTGCGAAATAATGGAAACACGAGAAACCAGAAATAAAAAAAAAGATTAAGTTTAATAGATAGATACACAGAAGTTTAAAAGCTTAAAACATTTTTAAAGTAGATAAGCAGCAAGCCAAGCTGAAAAATCCAGCCCGTCTTCATCCTTTCTGAAAGAACAGCTGAAGACCAATAGGAAAACAATGTAAATAGATCGGTAAGAAAATAGATTAACGATAAAAGGAATGATAAAGTTGCAAAAATAAGAAGGAAAAGGAGACCTTGTAGGCATTTGAAAATTCGTAAAAATCAAATCATTTTTGTGATACAGCCATGAATAAAAGAATAGTGTAATTAAGTTAGAACGAATGACAAAATTAGTATACTTTATTCAGCTATGAACAATATGTTACTGCCAAAATAGCGGTTGAAAATAAGATTAAAACCCTAAAGTTTTGAAAATATTATACAGAAAGCAGCTTTACAAATAAAAAGTTATCCCATAAGATATATATATATATATATATATATGTATATATATATATATAACATACGCACATAAATATTATTTTATGTATATATATTGTGCGTGTGAGTGTATATGTGTGTATATATATATATAAACTGAACCATTTTGGCCTCGCAAGGGGCTGTGCCCCTTAAACCCCTCTTGCTTACATTTCTGTCTCTTTCTCTTCTATACTTTATATAAAATGATCAAAATTTATAATGTAATTCTTACCGGCATCAACACAAAAAAAAATAACAATCACAAAATCCTGTCCTAACATTAAAATTAGGACATTTTTTCGTTACAATATCTAATAAACTAAACTATAACAGACGGTGGAAAAGCAGGTCCGTGCTCAGAATTGGGGGGGGGGGGGTGAACATTTTCTTCGCATATTCATTTTATAAATAACAATACATCTTTCACTAATATTCGTACTATTAATAATTTCCATCATTTTGGTTTATATATTAATAATTTACATAAATGAATTACCGTATAAACATTAATAAAAATTACATATGTTATTGATTATAATCGTAATAAAAAATTTTACATAAAATATTAATGAAGTACCGAAAATATGCAACATATTTTTTCTGTTTTGTTTTAAAGGTAAGAATACCCTAAAAAATCATCAATATTGATACGGATTCGGTATTTACGGCGCTATCTAGCGATGATGTCGAGCTATAAATTATTCTCCGATTAAAATCATTAATTTTCGATCTCTCGGCATCATCCTATTATTTATCGTCGTCAGAGAATACGGCCGGGATATTTACATGACCGAATAGGTAATTTCCGATATTTGCTGAATTTCTCGGCTCGGGTAGTGTTAGGGGTTGTGTAAGTGTCCTGGTATGTGTGGTCTGCGACAACAGGATAATGCCTGTCGGCCGTGTGAAGATCAGCGCTGTAACGGCTATATTATTAATTGATAAGGATTCGGTAATGTACCGTTAGTTTAGAATAAAATATCAAGCCGTTTTGTTGCGAATTAACTGATTTCGTCTTCTTATGTGTTACTATTGTTGTGCGGTCAGTTACCTGTGTTACCGTTTAAAATCGCGTACTATCTAGTCGTCGTGTTCCTTCTCATGAAATCAAAATTTCATGTTGACCAGTCAAATTTTTTTATATGCACACAATTTTTCTTTCTAGTCTAAATCAGTTTGGTACACGTTCGTTCTGTTTGTTGTTGTGTTTTTTGAAATATACGTGAATCGGAACATTAGAAATATTTTATTGAACACGTGTGTTTGGGAGATCGCAATATCTCCGTCGCGGAGATATTACCGCCACTTCACGGCGGGCTCGCGAAGTTGTTTTTTTTTTTTACTTATCATAAAAAGTCTAATACTCTGCGCGGCAGAGCGATTCCGGTTGCAACACACCGTGGGCAAGTGTTGCTGGCGCCCGTAATTTGTCCGGTATAACATTTTTTTTTTTTTTTTTAAACTTTTTATCGAAGAAGAGCGAAGGATTTAACCCCTCAAATCGTAGCATTGGCTCCCGTAGAAGGGACCCGAAAATCCGCAAGTCGTAGCAATATTTATTTTAAATTTTTGATTTTTTTTTCAGATTTTTGTGCATTTATAATAACTATTTCAGTTCTCATGGGGAATTTAACCCCCCCGGACATGGTTTTGTAAGAGTATACATATACGAGTAGAAAATTTAGTAAACACGGAAATGAAAGTACAACAGTTTTTACAAGATCAGATAACTTACAACAGTAACATGTAAAACGCAGTTGCAAAAACCGCGAACAGACACAAAACTTATCGAACAGAAAATACTTCACAATTAAACGAAATGAAATGAGCGTGAAGACGCCTGAACAACTAAAATACGAAAACAATAAAAACAACGCGGAAAAGAAAGCAAGATAATGAGATTTTTAAAGATAGCCTAAAAATTAAGAAAAGAAAAAATATGACAAATGGCCACCCTAGTTTAGTTAGTTCTGATTGCTGTTACATTCCTCTTTCTCCTTTTGGTCTTATAAATCTAAAATTTTTGGGGTTTCCGCATTTCTTCCATATTCTTTTTGGAAAAATACGTCGATAAAAAAAGAAAAAAAAACAAGATCTATTGCTACTGCAGAAGTAACTTCTCATTTCGCCTAATTCCTATTTTTCATAAAAATGAACCAGCACAGAAAAAATCATAATATAATAATCAGAAGAAACATGGAACCACAGACATTTTTTGTAGGAACAAAAAAAAAAAAAAAAAAGAAAAAATTTAGTTAAAGGAACAAAAGCGATTGACAAATAGCGCAGCTGAGAAGTGCATACATGCGATTTGCTACTGCTTAATGGTAATGTAGGAAAAAAATTAGCGTAAACGGGGCACTTTTTAAATAAAATAACTCCATCGCCGATTTCAAATCGGATCGCTGTTTTTCCAACGGGAGAGGCAAAGTGAATTACAACAGAGTACTAGGGAGCAACTATTCATTATTCAGGTCGGTTTTGTATGTATTACCATATCAAAGGAAATTGTTCTTTAATCGTGAATATCTCGTAAATTGTCATTTGCGTACAATATCTCTGAGTCACTTTAATATAATAACGGATGCATCCTTTACAAAAAAAAAAAATTAAATAGTTTCAGTAAGAGATACGTAAAATTTTAATTTAACATTAATTATAAAACGAATTCACCAAGAAGACCGTTACCGAATGATTCAGTTATTAAATAGTGTCAAATCTAAACCGTAATATTTGAAATATATAAAAAAATGAATGAAAAAATAAATTGAATTAAAAATAAGTTAATTTCAAATCAAAAAAAATTTAATTCAGCGACTTAGACTTTATATTCACTCGAAATAATTACTCCTATTGTATTACCGAGTACTATTTTTTTTTTTTTTTTACTAAAAGCAACTTGTGTTTTCCCATTCGATTTTTGTCCTTTTTTTACATACACATAACCACTTCGAAGCTCCTATACGTAATTATAATTTATTTCATGTATGTAAATCAGTCGGTCAGATGAACCATTTTTTACTATTTCTCGGTCTATTATTTCTGTTTCCCTGTTTTTAAATACTTAATCTGGCTCTTGATCCAGAAAATAATTTGATTTATTTAAATTTTTCTGAATCCATCTACCCTTGATTATATTCCAATTAGAATTAATTCTTTCGTCTTCTTGTTCCGTTAGACCACAAAATTTTTTATTTCATCACTGAATTGTTTAATTTCTTAATCTGTGTTTAATGATTTATATGTAATAAGTTTTTAATTTTAGAGTAAACTTGTTTTATTTCCTTTTTTAATTCTTTTTTTTTTTTTTTTTTTTTTTACCATCACACACTGTTCCGCTACAAACGGAACTGTGATTTTTCTATACCTTTCAGTTGATTTGTTTTATTTCGAATTTTATTAATCGCTTCTAATACTACGATTATTTTACTTAGTTCTTGTTGTTCGTAACTAGAAATTTGCGTTTCCTTCCAGTGTTTTTTTTTTTTTTCATTTTCACGTTCAACATTTTGGTGTAATGTTATAAAAATTTATGTTCAATCAGAAGTTCCTTTTATATCAATGAATATTGCGAATTAAACATTAGATGCATTTAATTTTTGTAAATTACCCTAAATAAATATTCTCTATAATAAAATATTTATTTATAAAGAGATTATATGTTATATGTAAACTTAAATCAACAGTTTTTATCATTTTTTAACTTAAATAAGAATTAGAAATTAAAGATAAGTTTTATAAAAAATCCTAAAATATATAATTCATTAAGTTATTTATAATTAATAAATCCACGTTAGGTTTGAATTTTCGTTTATTCATTTTTTAAATTTACCTTCTGGTTTTTTTTCAGATCGACAGATAGAATACTAAAAATAAATTCCCGAACCTGAAAAGAAAATTATTCTCTTTTTTTAAATATATTTATTTATTGTCGCTCGACAATGGAGCCATTTGCGACGAATATATTACATCTTAACAGTTAACTTATTTAGATACTATTATACATATTTACGTGTTTTAGGTATGTTAGTACATTTTCACAATTTGATCTGTTGTTGTAAAGGAGTTCTGGTATAGGTTTTCCTACCATGTCGCAGGCTGCTCGCTGTGTTTCCCACTTTTTGCATGTGAAGAAGTGGTCTATCGAGAAAGTCTCTGCGCAGATTTCACAAATGGGCGCCGGCTCCTTGTCGAGGATGTACTTGTGGCTAAATGAGCAGTGCCCTATTCTTAGTCTCGAAATAACTGTTTCGTCCTGTCTTTTTGGCCAATAGTTGGTTTCCCAGTCGGCAATTTCGTTTTTGATGCGGCGTAGTTTGTTTTGGATTGGAGAGATTCGATTCCACTCTCTGAGCGAGTCACCTTTCTGATATATCTGGTTAAGGACGAGTCCATTTTTTTGCGTCGGTTTAAGTCTGCTATGGTTTCTTGAAAGGTTGTGTGCCATGGTGGTAGTTCTCTTATGTCCTTTACGATGTCTCGTGTGCCAAAGTTGATGTTTTTAATTTTATTTAGGCATCGTATTCCCAATGGCTTCGGAGTTTTTGGGTATTTCTCATATAGTTGAATAAAATTTGGCGAAATAGTTTTTTCAGAAGTAGGATTCGTTAAATTTGAAATCATTTTTGTATAGTATTTCAGGGATGAGAAAATTCTTCTATGTTGCAATGGAAAGATGTTTGATTCTAAGTGAAGGCTAGCAATTGGGCTGGTGTAAAATGCTCCTGTAATGAGTCTGAGAGCTGAATTTTGAACGGTGTCCAGTTTTTTCAGAACATTTTCTTTGGCACTACTGTAAATCACGGAGCCGTAGTAAAACTTGGAAAGAGTCAGCGCCGAGTAAAGGTTTTTTAGAGATTTTCTATCTGCACCCCATTTGGTATGAGAAACCATTTTTATCACACTAAGAGATTTATGACACAGTTTGTTTTTAATAAGTCTTCTATGTGTTTTCCAAAAGATAATTTTCGATCTATTTCTAGTCCTAAAATTTTTATGTTATCGAAACTTTGAATTAGTGTATTATTTAGGTGGACGTTACAATCTGGAGGTCTAATTCGCTTTTTTACTGAATGTGATTGCTTTTGTTTTATTCGATGAGAAGGAGGATAGTCCATTTGATGAAGCCCAATCAAGCAATTTGTTCGTTGTAGATTGTAAAGTGCTATTTAGATTATCTAAGCTTGAGGAAGTCATATAAATGACTAAATCGTCAGCAAACAGTTCGTATTTGACTGGAGGATCTATGATTTTAGATATACCTGATATACCAATTATGAACAAAGTTGGGCTAATTATAGAGCCCTGCGGTGTGCCATTTTCTTGTATTTTTGGGAGGGATAAGACAATTTTTGTTGTTTGATAAGGAATTTAGATAAAACTTAGCACAATGTGTATTGTTTTCGATTTATTATAAAAGTATTTATTCACTTGTAAATCGCTCGCCCTGCAGGGCACAGGTTGTTGTAACTAGAGCTACCTTCTCCAGTAAGTAGTCACTCGATCGCCAAATGGTGCTAGTCCCACCGGCGAAGAAACGAAACAATAACCACGGGAGTTCTGTACGTCCACGTCGTGCAGGGTGGTAATTTTCTACTCGACGAGCTTAGCGCTGATTATAACAGCTAAATCAGAACTCACTCGATGATAGGAAAACGGAGAAGGGTGCACTTGCCGAAGGTGTTCCTTCTAATAAATGCTGTTAAGCTTTTCACACTGCATGACCAACAGCAGACTATTATCAACTCGTTCACGACAAAATGTGCCCCAGTCGAATTGGTGAATACCAATCTAGAGCGAATAGGCGAGTATGCGGCGCCTTAAAACCGGGTCCTTTCGGCTGCGGGAGAAAACCCAGACAGAAATCCTCTGGAAGGCAACGGGAAACCACCAGAGTCCCGCTCATCATTATAGCTAGAAATTCTGAACAAAGGGTCGTTAGTCCGGACTAGCCCTTAAGTGGGACGACGGTGCGAAGAATACCCGCCCCCCCCCCCGGCCAATGATGAAACAGCACGCAACAAATTAGAAATTATAAACAAGAAGACACGTGTTGCAACATGGAACATCTGCAGCCTCATCCAAGCGGGTAAAATACATAATGTAAATGCAGAGAGGAAAAGGCTGAACATTGCGATCCTTGGACTCAGCGAAGTACGTTGGCCTGATTGCGGATGCACAAAGTTAGATGATGCCGACTTTTATATTACTCTGGTGCAGACACCGGAAACCACGATGGAAGAGTTGGGGTACTAGTTGATAAGAGTATCAGAAACTCTGTGCTGGAATTTGTACCGATCTCCAAGAGAATACTACTGATCAGATTTAAAACAAACTTCCGTCCATTGAACTTCATTCAAGTATATGCCCCTACAGCCGATAGAGATGACAGCATAATAGAAGAATTCTACAATCAAATTTTAACAGCGATGAAATTAACTAAAAGAGGTGAGATTACCATAGCATCTGGTAACTGGAACGCCAAGGTCGGACAAGGAGCCCAAAACAGCATGGTCGGCCGTTTTGGTTTAGGAGGAAGGAACAGCCGTGGAGACAGACTTGTTCAATTCTGCAGCGAGAACAATATAATGATATCGAACATCTTTTTCCAATTACATCCCCGACGCCTGTACACATGGGCATCACCCTCGGGCGAATTTCGAAACTAGATTGATTTTATACTTCTGAGTCATAACTTCAAAACAGATCTCAATACATATCCCGGCGCAAATGCCAACTCAGATCATAATCCAGTTGTCATTACCCTTAGAATTGGGTTCCGCAAATCCTATAAGCCCCTTATGTTTCAACGCACTGATATCCGGAAGCTTAAAGATCACACTATAAGGACAGCAACCAGAGATGAATTGGCTAACATTTTCACCAACGAAATCAATGTAAACAATATTGAAGAAACACGGACAGTTTGGAAGACAGCACAGTGTAACATACGGAACAAGATAATTGGCATTGTAAAAAGGAAGAGAAACAAGGCACGGATGAACGAAGATATACTGGCCCTAATGGAGGAAAGAAGACTGCTTAAACGTGATGAATCGAAATATAAGGAAATGAATAGATTAATCCGAAGAAAGGTACGGGAAGCAAAAGATACCTAGTTAAGGAAAAATGCAACGAAATCGAGCTCTTACAATCCAAACATGATACCTTCCGTGTACATAATAAAGTCAAAGAATTTGCGAACATCAACCGCAAGAGAGGCAGAAGAACTCTAAAAGACAATAATGGCAAAATCATTCTAGAGAAGAACATGAGGATGAAACGATGGAAAGAATACATAGAAGAATTATTCAATGATGATCGTCCCTCTATTAATCTCATACTCGATGATTCTAGTCCTACCAAATACTAGTCAAGCGAACACCAATCGCATTACGTTGGGCGAAATCTTACGTGCAATTAAGAATTTGAAGGACGGAAAAGCAGTGGGTTCAGATAATATGCAAGGTGAACTTTTCAAAGTATTCCACAGCAATCCCTCCAGTCTTACATTTCTAGTCAAATTCTTCAATTCAATTTTGACTTCAGATCATATACCACAAGATTGGTTGAAATCGGTATTCATTACATTACCGGAGAAAGGTGGCGCAACAGACTGCAACGACTACCGTGTACAATAAGCCTCATGTCACACATTTTAAACATTTTTCTGAAAATCATTAATTTCCGCATATATACGACAAATGTGAAAATAATTCGGGTACTAACCAGTTTGGTTTTAGAAACGGATATGACATAAGGGAGACAATATGTTCTCTTAACACAGTGGCTCAAAGATGTCGAGATTTAAACCATAAATTATATTGCTGTTTCATTGACTACTGCAAAGCATTTGATTGTGTAAAACACGAAAAACTGATGGAAATCTTAGCAAAGATAGGAATCGACTACAAAATAAAGCGTATAATAGGATCACTGTACTGGGGCCAATCAGCAGTCATCCGTAGTGAAGGGGAAACATCTGATGAAATCCCCATCAAAAAAGGGGTGCGTCAGGGATGCTGTTTAATATTTACTCAGAAGCAATTTTCCAAGATGCTTTAAATGAAGAGGATGGTTTAAAAATAAATAACGAATGCATCTCAAGTATAAGGTATGCAGACGACACAGTATTAATTGCAGACAGTATCCCGAAGTTACAAAATATGCTGAACAGAGTAACGGCAAGCAGCAGTTCCTATGGTCTCGAAATTAATGTAGATAAGACAAAATGGGTTGCTGTTCACAGAAGACCAGAAGAAAGTAACTACACGAAACTAAAACTGCGAGTAAAGGATCAAATTATCCAACGCGTCTACAAATTCAAATTAGTTTCACGAAGGCACGGATCATACTGTTGAAATACGCAGCAGAATCGAACAAGCGAGACAAGCATTCCTAAATATAAAGAATTTAATGGTCAGAAAAGAGTTAAACCTTCAATTACGTGTAAGACTAATAAGATGCTATGTCTGGCCAGTACCGCTGTATGACATGGGAAGTTGGATCCTCCCTAAAGTCCTAGAGAAGAAATTAACTGCCTTTGAAATGTACGTATACCGACGGATGCTCAAAATCTCATATAGGGACCATGTCACGAACTCGGAAATTCTCAATCGAATGGCCAAAGAAACCGAACTGCTAAAAATTATACAAGCCCGAAAATTCAAATATTTTGGTCATATCTCCAGACATCCGGAATAAAAGCATCTTCTGCAGTTAGTACGAAAAGGATGAAATTGAAAATGTCCTGACTAGCAGATATGAGGGGGTAGTATAGATGTACCACGGCCGAACTACAAGAGGCCGTACAATCAAAATCAACAATAGCCATGATGATCGCCCAACTTCGGACGGAGACGGCGGAATGAAAAAGAAGAAGTAAATCGCTCTTTAAAGTATTTTTCTTTCTTATTTTCCGGAACTCTGTATTTTAATGTACATGTGACACCAAATATCAATAGGCTTTTACTTATATACTGACTAACAAGGTGGGTGAGATTTGACACAGCATTTCGAACGGAATAACTTGCAATTGCAATTATTCGTTATTGAAGTTGTCATTTTTAACCGACTTCAAAAAAGAAGGAGGTATTCAATTCGACTGTATTTTTTTTTATTTTTTTTTTATATGTGTTACCACAGAACTTTTTTCTAGATGAACCGATTTTGATGATTCTTCTTTTATTTGAAAGGTGGTGTTTGTCATGTGGTCCCATTTAAATTTGATCAAGGTCCGACCGGTAGTTTTTGAGTTATCCTTAATAATGCGGGAGATTGAAGCTTTTTGGATGCTTTTCATTCATGATTGTTTTCACCGTCGGATTAGATTTTTGACTTAAAATACTATAAATTTGCCAAATTACCATGGAAATGTAGCTTTTGGTGTTTTTACCGTGGAAATATCTGTTCTTATTAAAATGTTTTAATTTAATTGAATAAAAATGCACTAAAAAGTAAAAAATAAAATGCTTTTTTACAAAAAATAAATACCGACTTCAAGGTTTATTATAAAAATTTAAAAATGCACTAAAAAGTAAAAAATAATTACTCCCGATAAGAAAATATATATATCAGCGTGATATAACACTTAAGTGGTGATATCGTAATTCTTATACAACATTAATTTTTTGGAGTTGGCATCAAATTCATATTAAAAGAATAATTAAAAACTGCATTAAATGTTGATTAAATTGTTCCTAACATGAATTTAATTCCAACTCCAAAAAATTAATGTTGTATAAGAATTACGATATCGCCACTAAGTGTTATATCACACTCTGATATATATACATATTTTATCGGGAGTAATTATTTTTTACTTTTTAGTGCATTTTTAAATTTTTATAATAAACCTTGAAGTCGGTATTTATTTTTTGTAAAAAAGCATTTTGTATGTTTACATTACACGTTTTTAATGGTAATTTTTTATTTCTGCTTTTCATATGTTTCGGCTATTAGACGTTTTTTCTTGTTTTCCTGAAATGAATAAGCAGTTAATTTTCAATCTTTTCGATTTATATCCTCGGCAATTTTAGAATGTGATCACCATAAAAGACAAAGTTCGGGAATTATACACTTTATGTATTTTCTTATAACGTTACCGCGTCTTTTATTATTTAGAAGAGTTCAGCATTATTGTTTAACGGTAACACTTGACGGCAAAGAAGAGGCTGGTCAGACACGTAACGTATTAAGCTAATTAAAAAAAAAAGAAAAGGTTTTTTTCTAGTGCAGCATGCGAACACCTAACAACCTAGAAAGAGTTCTAGCTAACTTACTCTAAAATTAACAAATTAAATATTTCGCAAAACGAATCATCAGAAGCTTATAGGAAAAGAAAAAAAAACAATCAATAGAACCCAAATTTCGTAACGGTTACGTAGGCAAAATTCGCCAAGAAGGGAGAGAAAATGTCAGTTGAGTAGTCTACGGAATTCGCTAATGAAAACAAAAAAATGTATTCCCCAATCCGAACCGAAGCAGGAATATCATCTTGTACGCTTCAAAACTTTCTAATAACGTGAAACTTGGGTACCGTCGCTGCAAAGACCGTTGTTAGGATCGGTTTTGAGATATCATGACACTACCTAAACGCGGTAAACTTCATCTAATGACCGGCAAAGAACCTGCGGCTATAATTATTCCGTTCGGAAAACATTCGGGCAATACAAGTAAGAGAGTGATAAGTTTGTAAATCTAAGCAGCAGACGATATTGCATAAAGTTATTAACCCCATGTCGGAAACAAAACTGGCCCGATTCAAGCTTGAAGAGAACTGTTAGTAGAACGGTCCACGGTTCGGTTAAAATTGTTCTACCTCTACCGCCGTCCTATAATTAAACGCAGCCACACTAAGCGCTTTATGAATCATCATTGGATAGACTGATATAACACTATCAAAAACTTGCCCGCTGCATTCTGCTGCCTGTTATCAGTGAATTATCTAAAATACTTTTATTTCCCAATCGTGAAGAAGATATGGAAAATTTCGACAATAAACTCTAACATACATTGTACGCTAAGTTACTGTCTATCTAAACTTTGATTTGTAAAAACGTGATAAGAATTCTAATTAAGCGTGATTTGATGACATCCTGAAGTGTACACGTTTACAAAAAAAAAATAAAATAAAAAAACAACCTCTAGCGATAACCCGTTTCAATTACCGGTGCAAAATTACAAGTTTTCCTGATTATCCGAGAATAAAATTTCACGGAAAAAGCTATTTACAAAACCCGAAAGAATCAGCTAAAAACTCAGTGATGATCGGACTGCCACGTTTAATTTTTCGTTTACGAAAGAGAAAAAAACAAAAAAAGAAACAAAAAAAAAAAAAAAACAGCAATTAAGGTTAAATTTTCAGCGCGTCAAGAAAACCCGGTAGACATTTTCTCATTAGTCAATATAGACATTTTTTTTTATTCCTAAGTTTTTACTAGCAGGCCAAAACTCTTGAGTATTTAAACCGCGTGCGCATATCAAGATACAGAAACAAAATCCCAATAGGCTCGCATAAGGTTACATTGCCGTAAGATGCAATAAAATGTACAGTTGCAAAATGGGAAAAAAAACTTAAGACCAATAAATCTCAAAAAGAAAAAGTACAACCTCCGTATATTAAGAATGGAAACTAAGGTATAAGACCCGAGTTCAAAAATAATTATTTATTACCATAAAATACCGGGAACGAGCATTATTGAAAGTTAATTATTATTACACAATTAGACGTCTCCAGCACGTCGCTTTGCACACATAGATGAGACGCGCGTCTATTCGCTGTGCACCTAGAGAACTGGAAAGGTATTACTTTAAAATTTCCTCCTATCAGAAATGTCGAATGTAGTTTCTCAGAAATCGATTTAAACATGCACAGACGATATCTAAGTCAAGGTTAGCATTATCAATGTAAAGACATCAAAGCAACGGACCAGTAAGGTAAGGAAGGTTAAGCGGCATTTTTAATAACGTACCGAATAAGATGTACATAATGACGATAAATCGCCATGCAATGATCAGCTGCGACCGAATTAATATTATCTAGTAGCCGAAGATTACTAAAACCACGGATCTATTAGCGATCTTGCCGAAGAACGCGAACCGCGCAACCAACAATTGCCCTGGACAAACCGAGTTACAAAAACGTTTTGTCCGTGTCACACCTAAATTCAGTAATTCGTTTATTCGGCGGGTAAGAAAAAAATAAATAAATAAATAAATAAATAAAAAAGAAAAGGCAGGCAAGTTTATTGGCGGGTTAGTATTAACAACAACACGTCATAAGTGTCGAAGTTCAGACTAAGGGATCCAGAAAGGTAAGATACAAGCAGGTGTAAAAGGCTAGACGCAGAATTTTTCGTACTATTTACTTCCGCTATTATGGGTTTTTTTTTCTTCTTTTCAGAAAAACAACAAAAACGTTTCGCAGTGGAAGCAAATGAAAACCAGAAGTGGGAACATTATTTCAGTGTAACACGACTCCAATAACGAATAATTACCACTCATATCTGTCATTGTACATGATGTCCTCTTGATACTTAGCGTGATATGTAAAAAAACCTTTAGAACAATGATTTGTCAATACACATGTGTACTATATGTATTGTGAAAATTCCTTAATACAAATAGAAAATAATTTTTTTTTCTTTTTTTTTTTAATTATTTTTTTTGGGCTTAGGAATTTTTTTTTTAAATCTTAAAAAGAAGCAAAAAGCGTTATTTAAAAAATTAATAAACGAAAAGTAAAGTTAAGGCGAACTAATTAAGTATACCTTAAATTTTAGATTTTTCGTAAACTTATCTGTAATTCGAATTTTTGCTGCAGTTCAACTACAAAAACTGTTACCTCAAGTATACTTATAATAAAATTTTTATAAGGAAATTAAAAATTCAACATTAAGAATACATATTTAGTGTAATTTAAAACTAAACTTATCTAATGATTAGCACACAAGTACAGTACTCATTGATAAAAAAAAGGAGCTTATGATAATGTAAGCTTAAACTACACTCAACATGTGCAGATGCGAGAAAAACATTGCAAGGAAATGAAGATTTGAGTAACGTATAAAAATAACTAAGTAAAATTAGCATAATACTAGAAGTAGCGGACAAAAGTGTCGGAAATAAAATAAACACATTGTAAAATATAAGAAATCAGTAAACCGGTGTGAAATAAATGGACAATGAAGAACTGGAAAAAGAAATAAAACAAGCTAATTCTAAAGCGGAGAAACTATTTAAATCTCATCCGTAATATCACGAAATTACAACAACTCAGTAAAATCAAATGATTTAGCGCAATATACTAGATGCGAGAAAGAATGCGAAAAAAGAAATGGTTAAGAATTCGATCTAACAGTAATTACTGAAAGCCTAGAATAGAACTAACGACAGATATGGTATACAAAAATAACACGCATCAACTATTTAGTAAAAATTGAAATAAACCGCGAGCAATTATTACCAGAATCGTCTGAAAGCAAATTAAGTAATAGAAACGGAAAAGCAAAAATGATATATCGAGAAAGGGAAAAAAATTGTTTATCTCACTGATGAATCAAATACATCAACAAAAATATGACCGTTTATACTGAAAAATATAGTTCTGTAGATAATATTTATTATTTTAATATTATTATTATTATTATTATTATTATTATTATTATTAAATATTATTATTAATATTAAATATTATTATTATTATTAAAATTGTAATTAAAAGAGCACAAAAACAACAAATGTTTTTAATGCCTATAAAATAATGACAAAATAGTAAAACACAAATAAAGTAACATTTAGTAAAAAAAAAAGGTACATAGTAATACAACGGAAATAGTTATTACAAATGAATACAGTATATGAAATAGCGTCTAAATACTGAATAAAGCTGTATTGATTTGACATTAAGCTACTTTTTGCTTAAATTTATGTTTGAATGTTGCTTGACACCATTTAATAACTGGACCCCGTCCAGTAACGGTCGTCCTCCTGGTGAATCTGCTTCAAAATTAATATTAAATCGAAAATTGATAGATAGCTAACTAGTAATTTATTTATAATTGATATACATTCATCATTAGACTAAAGCGATTCGAAATTGTTGTTTCGTACGCACACGTGTCAATTTATAGGAACAGTCGCAGTTGAAGAACAGTTTCCTTTAATATGAAAATATACACAGTACCATAGCAAACTGCAGCTTCATAAATAGGTGATGCATTGTTATTTTTACGAGAAGTGCTCCTTTTTTTTTGGACTAATTTTTTTCCTACACTACCATCAAACAGTGATAATTGCAGCGCGCCGCATCCAAAAATCGCACAAATGAACTTTTTAATTGTGCGCTATTTATCAATCGCTTTTTCTCCTGACCGTTTTTTCCCCTCAGTTTTATATCCTACAGAACATGCCCTAGTTGCCAAGTCAATTTTTTTCGATTATTACTTTTTCCCTACTTGTGAGCCGTTTAATTTTTAAACAAAACGGGAAGCTATTGACTAAAATCGAGCGTAACAAAATGGCGGATGATTTAGCTCAGGTTTCCCACTTTTACTTTAAAAAGATTCCTAGTACTAATCTATTATCCTCCTTAAGTAAGAAATTTCACTTTAAATTTTGGTCGGATGTGTGTACGCTTCCTTCTTCACCAGTAAAATCGTTCCCCTTACCTCTCAATTCAACCTAACCTCCGTGCTAATCCTTAGAATTCCCTTTTCTTCCACATTCTGTTATTGTTCCTATTATTCGCCTACGCTTCAATCATACTTTATTACCATCTTCCGCTATCGTCTCGCTTTGCTTTCTGCTCTTTATTGTCCTCTACATCCTAACAAAGCAGTTGTCTGCGATGCTGATCACATTTTTTTTTGACTGTTCTGCTCGTTTTTCTGAACATTCTTCTCTTTATTTACTCCACTTAAAGTTGAGGCTTCCTGTCGTCTATTGTGCTTCCTATATCCCTTTCCTTCGCGGTCTCTTATTCCTGCCATTGGTTCCTTTATTTCAGCTATTTTCGATCGAATTAAGGTTTAATTAGTTAACTCTTCTTTCTTTCGTTTCTAGGTGAGGTCCTTGGTAGACGAGCCCAGTGGGAAAAAATACTAACAAAACTGAAACCAATTTCTCCATTAGGTACATTGGCTTAACAAAAAAAACAAAACAAAAAAGTATAAAATAAAATAAATAAATGAAAAATTAATTATAACATAATGAGAGTGAAGAATGCGTGCGTAATGAAAGCCAATTTCTGGCTGGGAGTTGTCATATCGAGATCGATTCCACCTTTGACGGATTGGCGCGGTGGTGGATCAGAAAAAGAACAGATCGGCACTTCAACGGTGAGAGGTGATTGTTCGAAATAAAAAATAAAAAGACACAAAAATCATGAAAGAAAATCTTTAGTGTTCGAGTGTTGGTCAAGGCTTTGCCAAGTATTCATCAACTCTTTGTCAAGTCGCGGAAGAATAGCAAACTTTTTTAGCTAAAGAATCGGTCCGTCTTGATAATCGGAATAAGTTCGATCCGAGAAGGTCCTGGTAACCTGATCGCTCCGAAACTCAAGTTTTCGTAATTGATAAAGTTTTCAATTATTCGTAAAGGATTTTAATTTCGGTTGTCGCGACACCCTCCCGCGTTTAACAGGAATCCAGATTGAACCATCAACGTACGCCCGTCCGCCAACAAGGGACCAACGACCACCTGACAACCGCAGCAAAGTGTTCCGTACAATTTATATCTATTTAATTAATCGTCATCGTTATTGGGATAAAAAAAAAAATTAAATGAAACGAGATTAAATTTTAAATAAACTACCCAAAACGACAAGTACGCCAGCGCCGGTTGACGGTACTTATAACATCATGGTAGCCGCTCAAATGTAATTTTTTAAATTTCCGGTTTTCCCAGTCCAAATCTTCTCGATTTTCCGGTTACCAGAATTGTTTTAATTGAAAATTTATAGTCAAATCGTATTAAGAATAAAATTTTTTTTATTCCTGTATTTTAAACAAATAAAAAAAAAAAAAAACTTCGTAACTTATTATTAAGTAAAATACGTTAAAAAATGCATTCATTTTTGTTCCTTTTTTCGTTTTGTATCAAAACTATCATTTGGCTATTTTTCCTTTATTCTCCGGTTTTACAACAAAATTCCCGGCTTATTCTCGATTTTCCCGGTTGGAAGCCTGTTATAAACAAATCAGCAAGTCAATTTTGTTTAAAAATGTAATTTGTATTACCCCTTTTCCTGAAGTAATCCGTAAATTCTTTCCTTTTATCCATTTTAAAAGATCCGCAAATATATGTACAATCGTTATTTTATTTAATACCTGCCTTGATGTATGTAAGTTTTTAAATTTGTTTCTAGGAATACCGTTTAATTATTCGAATACCTCTCTATTCGATTAAATTACGTCGGAAAAGATAATGAACGTTTTTATACTTTAATTTTTAAATGATTCCAGTCCTTAATTAAAAGCTCATTTTTAAAAAGTTTCCGTACTAAATAAAACAGTAGGTGTAAAACGCATTCACACAGTTACAAATCTAGTCAGCTAAATCATTTGTGTAGAATTCCTAGAATACATTTTAACGTTTTTCTTTTGTTATCCGCTGAAATTTGAGACGGCCTAAATTTTTAAAATGAACACATTCTTCCAACGTTAGTAAATTGTATTCCTTTTTAATTCCAAATTCTCTTTTACGCTACACCTATTTTTAAATTAGCCTTTAAAAACCCCGTTCGCTTACTAAATGGAAATAAATTAAATGAAATAACGCGCTATGTAATGCAACAGGTTTTACACTTAAAGATAAATGGCACCGGAGGGTTTAAATGCAAGGGACGGTAAATATAATCTCTTTTGGCATGCGCTACATTCGTTTTTATGAGAACAAACTATGTAAATTCGAGCCTATATATTAGATCCAATTATTACTGTTGCGATGTTGAATGATCATTTTAATGCGATCTATGTGAGCAATTTTAGATTTGTATGATAGCGGTTTCCCAGAACTATTGAGTTTTACTCAATTTTTTGTAATCCCCGAATTGTCTTATATTCAATGTGCATAACGTGAAAAGCGAGACATTCTTATATCGGAACTAGCTATTTCTGATAAATGTCGAAATCGCATAAAAATCATTCATTTTATTTCTTTCTCGATTATTTATAATGATTTCACGCAATTAAGGCTAACCCTAGCAGGTGGGTTATTCAGAGTTCCCACGCATTTTTAACCCTAGCCTTCCGGCTTTTTGTTTCAATCTTGCACGCAATTTAACAAAAAATACTAACCCGATTTATTAACAATTAAAGAAAAATTTCTTAAAATTCAAATTTGCTAATATACAACTCCGAAAACTATCAGTAACCGACGCTTTATTCTCCTCCTGAAGTACAGTAAGAATAAAGTTAATGAGTAACGTTGAATACCAGATAAGGATTATTATTAAAATAGACAGCTTTTCGACTATAGTGAAATTTGATCTCCGGCACATTTGGAATATTTGGGAGATGTCCTACAACCCGATAGTTTAACTGGAGAGACTTATTGGAGTGTAGTAGGGAACAGAAAATCTGTTACAATGGAATGAAAAATACGTTAAAAGTAATAATGAGAGAAAGGAAAAACGCAAACGCCCATACAAAAGGAAATACCACGTAGATCATGGATCTGTGCGGAGAGAAGTCTAATATACATTATTAAGTTAATGCAGGTGAGTAAGAAACATTGTCGCGCGGCTAGCCATTTATTTAGATTCGGTATAAAAAACAATACGATATATTAAAAGTAAAACATAGAGGCGGAATCTTTAGATCATTATGTATGGCAGTGTACATATATTAAAAGAGATCACTTAATACACTTATGTTCAGATAATTAAAACACCTATACGGATTGTTGAGCAGTTATTAATTAATAGCTCTAGAATTTTGTGACAATTATTCAGATTTAATTTATTTACATATATATATATATTTTTTTTTTTTGTTTTTGTCCGTCAATAAGCCATTTAGCCACTACTATTATTAAGTCAATGTATGAATAATGCTAGCCAAAATCTGAAGCAGAAAGTTTTTTCAATTTTTTCTAATTTCTAGTGAATCGCCGATCGATATATCCCCTAAATATCTACGGTAAAGCTCTTTCACTCGTTTTTTTTTCCTTTTTTTAATTTACAACAAGCAATAATCTTCATCCTTAAAACTGATTTACCCGAGCTATTTAAAACACCCACAAAAGCCGATATGCCGTGCTCATTTTTTTTAAAAACTTTACGTTTTAAAAAAAAATTGCACGTCACTTAAGAAACTATCGATCATTATTATATTCTGTTACATTTGCATATATGTATATGCCGCTATAGACAATTTTTTTTTTTATACATTTCGTAGTATCCAGAAGATACTACCGACTTCAAATAATTCAGTTTTCCAAAAATAAATAAATTTGAAATAATTAAATTCATTCGTATTTAGCATTACATTGATATCTGTTGTTTCTATCCATTATTCGTCTTTTCGTGCATTTCTTTTATTATCCGATGTAATCCGTATATTTCACTGCTGTTTGTTTAAAAAACCTCGAACCGCTCGCTGTATTTGAGAAAAACATAACTGTGCATCATCTGCATACTATGCTAAATATCGGATACTAATTTTAATTATGTCACTTCAAATGAATATTTCTATACTACATGTTCCAAATCTGTATATATATATATATATATATAGATAGATATATAGATATAACGTTAAGTAATTGATGGTCTTACTTTGTTTCACTTTTGCTAGTTTGTTCGCAATAATACATAGACCGTGCCACATTTGGCTCCCTCTTGCCTTCCACATTCGAGAAGTTAAAAATTAAGACAACCCAATTCGAGTATCCGATTTTTTTTTCCTGCTTTATATGGAAATATTTATCAAAAATACCTACCATACAAATATGAGGCGACACAAGTACACAAACAATACCTGCAAGTTTCTCTTCACGAATGCGGCGACATGTAAAAACTGCAGAACTGCATGTTACGTAACTATATGTACTAAACCAAAAACATCAATTACCCAGAAGACCCAACAACATGATAATGAATATACAAACATAGTGCGCATACATACAATGAAGACGTACGTTTACATCACGAAACTACCGCGGTTCAATGTCGTTTGCCGATAATATTACTAGTAATAAGTATATCGTAAAGTGTCGCATATAATAACGGGTTTGTAAAACCTTGAAAAATCGAGATTTGTGGTAATTTCGATTAACGTTGAAACTGTGTTACTCTGCTATATCGGGAAGAATACAGAAAATCAAAGAAAGAAAAAAATGAAAGGAGAGAAAGGAAACTTAAAAACACTCAACAACCCTAAAGTAAAAAATAAAATGGAAATAGAAATATTCGCTATCCCGTTTACCGTCTAATTAATTGTATTTTTTCAACGTAAAATATCAGAATTCTTAATCAATTTAAACAATTTATGCGATATGCTTTTTTTCCCAGATCCTGAATACTTTATCGATCACTTTTATTAAATTTCGTCATTCGTAATTATTTTGTTTCGCTCTGCTACATAAAATGAAAAATTCGCGCATAAATTAATCGCTATTATTTTCTCTCAATATACTTCTTCTGCGAACCCTCTTACGTGATCCACCACAATTCTACATATATATTTTGTTCTATAGCTACTATATAGCGTGGCTGGTGGTTATACACCAGTATTTAGAACAATTCGATTCGAATTCCACTATTGAAAATATCGAAGACTGTTATTTTTTTTTTTGAGTTAAAGCACACCCAGCAGATAATTTAAAAGAAAAAGAAAAAAACACTAACGTTATTTCATTTACAATAAAGATTAATAATTTTGGTGTTCCATATCGGAAAATATACTATTTTGCATTAAATTATAATTACATAAATAAATAAAATCACAAACATCAAAAAATACGCGTTTATTACAATTAACGTATATGTTTTAACTTTTGTTTTTTTATTTACTTCTGTAATTAAAGATCAATCTGCTTCGATTGGAATCGAGTAATCTAAAAATTTAAGTAATGCGCTTTCATTCTAATTACTTCGGTATTCATCTGTTTTTTTTTTCATCTTTTAGGAAATTCGCACAAATCTAATCGTAACGTTCCGATATTTTCATTAATAACATATGGGACACGGATGAATTAAGTAACCTATTTCTCTTTTCAAAGTCAAATACAAGCTTTTACAAAACTGAGAAACAGTTACAGAATTACAGTATTGTTAATCGTATTTATTAAAATTTCGAATTATAATAAATTTAGCGTTTACAATGAAAACAAAAATAATTTATCGACAAACTGAAGAATTTATTTCGAAGTAACTTTATTTTTTAAAAGCGCTTTACTAATTTTTGTTATGTACACCTTGAGAATTTTACAAATCTATTATTCTGACTCGGATAAAACGTATCAGATAAAAAAATTTTAAATTTAGTTTTACTAAAACTTAATGTTGATTTTGTTATACTATTTGCAAAATATGGAATTGTATGATACTGAGACACTGTATACCGGTGTTAAATTAAAAAAAAAAAAAAAAAAAACTTAAGCGTCCTCAAAACTCAGAGAAAATTACTCATCCCTGAACAAACCGTAAATTTTGTCTGTTGTTGTGAGACCCAGTGCGCATGCCTTTTGAGGCTTCTAAGATTGGTTTCATTTACACTCCTAAAAGTGACTTTGCATCACAGCATTATTTCCTACTCAGTTTAAAGTGTAAGAAACATTCAGAAATTGACACTTAACACATTTTTTATCATCAAATATTAATTTCAGAAATTTAATTAGGTAAACATTATGAAACATTCGTGTGAAACATTTAATACGGAATTTAACTGATAAGACTTAGATCTTATATGCGTAAAAACATTGGAGTACTCGTAAAAAATGTGCAGTAAAAAATTACTTATTAGGTCGACGGCTGAATGCTCTATCTGATTTTTTTTTTTTTTTACAAAATACTTAATTATGCAAATCTAAAACGCTGATATCAAATAAATTCAATTCAATGTAGTACAGTTGTAATTAAAACAATATCACGCTTTTGCAACTATGAATTAGGAGAGTGCTGACTAAAAAAGTGTATAAAAAGTATGCAATTTCGACAAATTCGGTTAATTACCCTTTACAGAATTAATCACAAAATGCAACTGGCACACGACGAAAAGTACTAGCATATATGATGCAATAGTTATCACAAAAACTTATACATCGTTTATGTATAAAACTGTATGTACAGTCTCGTCATAAATACTTGTAAACGGGTATAAAAAATAATTTAGCGCTATAATAGTACAACAATGGAGACGTACAGGTCAGACAGTTGGCTCCATACGATCTAGTACCACATATGGTACGGTCTCATTAGAGTAAAACCATGTTGCAATTGTTACTTTCAAAATGGCTTTGGACATTTTTTGCGCTACTTAGCAAAATCGAAATTAACCAGTATTCGTGTATTCTACTATTAAATCGTTTAAAGCGGTGATGCAGTTGACCGGCCTCAAAACCGTGCACCGTACCAAGTCTGCCAATTTATAAATGCTATGCGTGCAAGGTTTTATCGAGATCCTTTATTGTATAATCAGAAAATTCGAAGCGAAAAAAATTAAGGTCTCCGAGATTTGTCGCGTACTTTGTGAAAATTTACATTTAGCTTCATTTCGGAAGTTTCGAATCATTTTTTGATTCATAAATCATGAGGAATTCGTAAAAAACATTCCAAAAAAAAAAAAAAAAAAAAAAAAAAGTTAAAAACATATGAGAGGAGTGAGCTGTAAAAGATCCTATTTACTGATGAAAAACCGATCACGACTGATACGAGAAATTTTTTTTTTCTTGTTTAGGTTTTTCTCTGGGCTTGTCAGCAACGAACGATTACCCATCAACACGTGTAAATAGCAGCAATTAGGAGTCACAAAGAATGGAATCTGACAAAAAACGCTCTATACCAAGGATGGAGAAACAATGACAATCAACGTCGAAAAACGCCAAACATATGCATCCCGAAAAGAGAAGGAATGACATTGCCGAAGGTAAGAGCAAAAGGAATTAGCTGTCCCATACCATAGCCATATCTGCAATTACAAAGCCCCCACAGTACCAACGAACAAAGAAATCAGCCTACAAATAATTAAGAAAGAAGAAACACGGAATGTTTAAAAAGCCGTTAGAGCCATCAAGCACCAAACCTATGTAAAACACAGCGCTTAGCTTAACAAGCAGAATGCCAGAATTTCTTAAAAGGTTAAAGAAAACTGCCCGCGAGTCCAGAGCGGACATCATACATCGTCAGTGAGGTATAGTGTGCCTTACGGCGCCAGCGGCATTGACCCAACAACAAGAAAACTAAGCTAATAAACTAAATAACTAAGCGGTCCGAAATGGACGCAACAAAGGACAGCAGTGCGGACACCACAGAAGATGAAGGAAAGGAGAGGATAAAGGAAGAGTTATAAGGAGTAGGGAGACCTAGTGACAGGAGCTGCTGTATAAAAGGTAGCGTTCGTTACGAAGAGCAGGACACTCAAAGAAAATGTGATTAGCATCACATGTACGAGGAGGATCACAATCGTGGAGAGAACAATCAGGAGAAGGCGATAGAGCAAATCGAAAGCGAGAGGAAGGGAGGAGAGAATGACTGATCCGGAGACGAATTAGGGAGACAATAGAAGAGCAACGACTGAGAGGAATAGAATGGAACCAAGACAGGGAACGAGGAATTGGTTGAATGAAACGGTAATGAGAATGACGATTAGAAAATAGGGAGGGATAAATATCCTGCCAAAGTCTGGAGTGATTGGAGGTGGATAAGGAAAGGATATCTGAAGAAGGGAAATGGTTGAGGAATGAATCAAGGCGACCAGCAGAACAAGCCAAAGAATCGGCTGCATCGTTGCCCTCAATTCCGGAATGACTGGGGACCCACAAAAAATCAATGAGAATAGAACGGGATGACTGCAAAGTGAAGGTAAGAGAACGAATTGAGAGAATAATATTATCAGAGGAATGTGAAGGAGGTGAGGATATGGCTTGAAGGACGCCCTTAGAGTCCGAAATAATGAGGAATTGGGAAAGATCGCTTAAAGAAGAAATATAAGAGAGCCTGAAGGATGGCGATC
This sequence comes from Icerya purchasi, assembly GCA_039619475.1. NCBI lineage: Eukaryota > Metazoa > Arthropoda > Insecta > Hemiptera > Monophlebidae > Icerya > Icerya purchasi. The sequence goes on from CM077116.1 coordinate 233,964,383, forward strand.
GACTCGGCAGAAAAAATAGAGCAGAAGGAAGAATCTACAGGAAGAGAAGGAAGAACAGTTTCTTCAAAAGAAGGGACATAGGCGGGAGCAATAGAATCCAAGAAGGACTCCAGCTGGGATTTGGAAGGGTGGGAGTGGCGAGGGCGCTCAGAAAAGGGTGATCTAAACGCCTTAGCCATTTTCCAGAACATTTAGGATTTCAAATATTCAGTAAACAAAAAAAAAAAAAAACAGGCAAGTTTACGGATGATTTTGTATTGGCAACAACGCGTTATAAATGTCAAAGTTCAGACTAAGGCATCCAGAAAGGTAATTCAGAATCGAAGTCCTTAACCATTCACAATAAGCAGGTGTAAAAGACTAGACATAGCATTTTTCATATTATTTACTTCCGCTATTAAAGTGTTTTTTTTTTTTTCTTTTCGGGAAAACAATAAAAACGTTTAATAGCAGAAGCATATGAAAAAAAACAGAAGTAAAAAAAAATTGGTTACATTCAATGTGAACATATAAAAACGAATAATTGTAAATTATTCTATCCGAAGTTCAACGTTGTGTTCCCCAAATGCCACTCGTCTTATCGATCAGTATACAGAAAGCCTTATTGATATTTAGTATGATATGTACATTAAAATACGGTGTGTTCCAGGGAAAAAAGGAAAATATTTTAGATAAGGAGCGACCTGTAAGCGAATGATGCTTTTATTACAAATTAAAAACAATGCACATACATGCTATGTTTCATCTAAATTCCTAATTAAATAACAAATAGAGAATTGGAAAATATTTTCTGTTTGTTCATTGGTTTTTTCCCCTGTTATTGCTGATCTACACTTGTTTAAAAAAATATTTACCTTTGTTATTATCAAAATTTTATATACTAGATATTGTTAATATGTTTAGTCGGCGCAAATAACGATCGTCGCAAAATAAAAATAAAAAAAAAAAAAAAAAAAAAACAAGAGAAAGAGAATAAGTTTCTTTCCTTTTATTAATTTTTTTTTTCAGGCTCGGGAATTCAGTTGCACTAATCTCTTTTTGAATCTTAAAATGAAGCAGAAAGTGTATTTAAAAAATTAATAAACAGGAGGTTTTCTTTTTTTATTATTATTTCCACTGTCAGCAAAACATGCTCATCAACCATATGTTACCCAAAAAAATTACTTACCTAGGATTATATTATAATAACCTAAAAGCTAAAACCTGTCCCTCCGATGAGGGACTAGGTCAATGATATTTATTGATTATATAGAGCAGCAATTACTTAAGGCAGGTTTATTCAATATAACTCAATAGTTTAACTATATATTTCAGATTTTTTATGCCCCAATAAACTTATCAACCGTAATTTCTCATTTTTGTTTAGATTAAAACTGGATAAATTGTTGCTATTAGCTACCATTTCACAAAATTTTTATAAAGAAATTAAATTGATATTTTTTTTTATTACAGAGAATATTTATTTAATGTAATTTAAAAATAAATGGATCTAACGATTAATATACGATTACAATATTCATTGATATAAAAGAAGCTTATGTTAATATAAATTTAAACTTTTATATGATTATACCGATAGATTGAACATATAGGTAAAAAAAAAAAAAAACAACTAAAACTAAAACTAAAACGAACAAGATGAAATGATAAAAATGGACAATGAAGAACTGGAAAAAGAAATAAAACAAACTAATTCCAAAGCGGAGAAATTATTTAAATCTCATTCGTAATATCAAGAAATTAGTCGGTAAAATCAAATATTTCGCGCAATATACTAGACGAGAAAAAGAATACAAAAAAAGAAGGCGAAAATGGTTAAGAATTCGATCTAACAGTAATTACTAAAAACCTAGAATAGAACTAACGACAGATATGGTATAGAAAAATAACACGCATCGACTATTTAATCAACATTTAAATAACCAGAATCGCTTGAAAGAAGATTAAGTAATAAAAACGAAAAAGCAAAAGTGATAGATCGAGAAACGGAAAAAAATTTTTTATCTTATTCATGAATTTTACATCAACAAAAATATGACTGTTTATAATGAAAAATTATTCCACAAAATAAAAAAAGAGCAAAGAAACAAAAGTATAATTATGTATAATTTCAAAGTGGTCTTGTTTATGTAAAAAAAAAAAGGACAGAAATCAAATAGAATTAATGATATGTTATCAGATAATTATTGCAACGGTAATCTTTATTATTATTATTATTAAATTTATAATTAACATGAATAATAAATGTTAAATACTTATAGGTAGCGATAAAATGAGAAAACACAAATAAAGTTCAATTTAGAAGAAACAAAAAAAGTACAAAGTAACACAATGGAAATAGTTATTTCAAATAAATGTAGTACAAAATAGCGTCTAAATACTGAATAAAATTGTATTGATTTGACATTAAGCTATTTTTACTTAAATTTATTTTTGAATATTGCTCGAGACGCCGTTTAATAACTGGACCGTCCGGTAATGGTCGTCCTGATGAATCTGCTTCAAAATTAATATTAAATTGAAAACTGACGGATAGCCAACTACTAATTTTTTTTTTGTAACGTTCACGATGAAAGTAAAAGAAAATGCTTAGTGCGTGGTGAATTATTTTATCTATTTTTTTCCCTACCCTGAGCGCGCCAGCGGCCTTGACCCAACAACAAGATAATTCAAGAGATAGGGTCAGAAATGGAACTCACAAAGGACAGCAGCAGCGGAACAACTGAAGGCAATGGGATCGAAAGGATATAGGCAGCGTTAAAGGGAGTAGGAAAACCCGAAGCTAAAAGTTGGGCGTAAAGAAGGGAGCGTTCGTTAAGGAGTGCAGAACATTCGAAAAGGATATAATTTGAATTACAAATACAAGGAGGCTCAGAGGCATGAAGAGAGCAGAAAGGAGAAGGAGAGCGAGAAGAAGGGAGCAGAGAATGATTGATACTGAGTATAATTAACGAAACAACAGTAGAACAACGACAGACAAGAATAGAATGAAACTAAGGCAGGAAACAAAAAAAAAAAAAAATACATAAAGATCTTTTCAACTCTATAACCTTTCAGTATTTAAATTAGCGAATTTTCATATAAACGTAATAGTAAAAACCGTGAAAACCCATCTGAAGCAGTTTATAACCAACAGTCGGAACGATAAACATTACGTATCCTTCCTGTTAAAAATAGAATCACTAGTTGTGTTCTACGTCACTACTGACGTGGCTATTATTAATATTTAAAGTAACTTTAAATTTAACTTTTAATTATTACAATATAATTAACACGACATTCATCTTTAAAATACTGCAGGATACGTATTGTGACGTCACTAATGAAAATTACGATTGGAGGTTAAAATTGGATCCATGTACCGCTCCCATCGAGCGTCAATGTGTGTATATTTGTCCGCTCGAATAATACCGCTATGCGCTAAGCGTTCGCTCAAGATAATCTTCTTTGGTAATTTACTTCTCGCACAGGTAGAGAGTTACTTTAATTTTTCAGAGAGTTCCAGCTCCGAACTACTCTCATCGAAGTAAACAGAATGTGAATACGCGTAAAACATTTTCTATTAAACGGCACTAACGCAAAAAAAAATGCGCGCCGCGTTCCAAGTATTCGGAATGCTCGACACGTTCGCAGTATTTTAACCAGTAGCCCCGCGGACACCAAAGATCGCACAGTTCATAATAGCGATTAATTCGAAAAATAAAATTATTTAAGGCCGCGTATTCTCACTTGCGCGCAAAACTCCAAACACGCGCAACTACAAAACGTTCTAGAACACGGCGCTGTGCAAATTTTACCGATACATACAACGGATGGAAACTGTTTGGCGCGTTCGACGTGTGCGTTGTTTTTAAATACTCCACAAAGGGAGCGCATTTTGATTATTTTAAGGCGTTCGGAGGAGGTATCACGCGGAAACGAATACGCAATATTAACTGACGATTTACATTATTATACCTGCCTACATTTTTAAGATGTGTAATGATTTGCATCGAATACAAATTATAATGCAACATTACAAATAACTAGCATATAAACGATATATATATATATATATATATATCGATAAGTAAAAGTATTAAACAAGGACACATTGTTATACAACGGCAGCATACAATCGTAATCGATTATTTATTGGACACATCCGTTTTAATTCCTTTTGTTTTCCGTGTCACTTGTGCATTATTGTAGCAACCATTCATTGTTTTTTTTTTTTTTTTTCAATCAAAATAATAATAATTATAACTGTTACGTTTGATCAAATTCAGAGTAAAAATACAAAACTTTTGCATTGTTTTTTTCTGAATTTTTCCGAAATTTCGCGTAATTAATCCGGGGTCCGTTACTAACGGTTTGTTTAATTTCGTAATTATTTGTATTATAAGTAATTTTTTACACCAATTTAAACAATTATTTAATTTTTATTAAATACCCGACACGTTTCGAGGACAAAGCTTCATGACCAGGGGAGTTATTTGTCTTTGAAACGCGTCGGCTACTTAGTAAAAATTAAATAATTGCTTAGATTGGTGTAAAAAATTACTTACTATACAATAAACATAAACAATAAGTGAAATAAACAGATACATTGTAATTATTTGTAGGCACTTTCTGATAATTATTAATATACTTATTTAATAAATTAAATAAAACACAGAAATATTAACCACAGAGTATAATAAATATAATAATTAAAATAATACCGACATATTTCGGAGTCTTAAAGCTCCATTAATAGTTGTCACTATGAACATATATATATATATTCATGGTGATAACTATTGAATATGGTGTTTCAAGACTCCGAAACATGTCCGTATTATTTTAATTATTATATTTATTATATTCTGTTGTTAATATTATTAATAAACTGGAGTCTGATTCAATTAGAAATTGAATGGGCACTAAAAACCGGCAGCGACAGATGAAGGAAAAATAGATGGTTCGAAAACCCGCCGAACGAGAGGGAACGTTTGAAAAAAAGAAAAGAACATTCGAAAAAAATATGGTTAAAATTCTGTCTACCTTATACCAGCTGAACCGAAGAGGATGTCGAGTTGTTTTTTTATGGGTCCAGGTAGTCATGTCGGAATTCCAGGGAATGGGCGGGTGGACCTGGTCGCTCGGCCATCCATGATGTGTCCAATGCCGCTATTTGCTCATGGTCCATTATCCCTAAGTAGTTTCCTGTCGGATGCAGTCTTCGCACAGTGGAATCATGACTGGATGTCTCAATCCACCTTTCTCGGAGAATTGAAACCTACGACGGAGCCACGGTGGCTTCCAATCGGAAACACAGGGTGTTCTCGACAGTCAATCGCCTGAGAACGGGATATACGTCTTTTTCCTACGACTTCATCCTCAAACAAGCTCCAAAGCCAAATACCTGCGCCCACTTTGTTCTATTGATGAATACCCCCATCAGTTTTGCACAACTTGCTGAAATGCGCACGTCTTACTAAGTTGCGGCGCAGCCAGATTACATCACTTGCAGACATCCTCTCAAATACATTTAACGCTTTGAACAACCGCAAGTGACCTTCGTTCAGTCTAAAACCTGCGATAACCTGGGTAGTTACATGCAATGTGTGGATTAGTATCCCTCTTTTAATGGAGAAAAGAAAGGACAAAAAAAGGATAACGATCGAGAGTGGTGGTAATAGAAAAAAGCGACGACCGAAGCGAGTACAGTAAAGAGCAGTGAAAACGATCGAGTAAAGAAAAATTGTCAAACAGGGGGGGGGGGGTGAACAGGAAGATGGAAACAGATTCTCTCGAAAGATAAGAAATATCCCCGCAACATTTGAAATAAAACTATCTACAAATGACTATCAAGCGCAAGAAATTTTTGAAAGAAAAAATCATTGACGGCAGCCCCTGTACGAACCATTGTCGTCGGCGAGTGAGTAACCGGCAATAGAACGACACATGAATAGAGTGAATTAGGAACAGTCCATTATATAAAAGAAGGACAAAAGTATCGAAAAAATGCCCGCAAAACGACTTTGGAGTTAGAAAGTGAAAGGAATTGGTCTCATTGTAACGACTTATCTGCACCGAGTTAAAATGTAGATTCGGCGGAAAAGATCCAATAAGAGCGGGAAGCACTTAAAAGATTCGGAATAATCATAAGGGGGTGTACACGGCGAAGGAGACAACTACTCCATTAGGTCTTTTGTAGAAATAACAAAGTAGTCATGGAGCTAAAGAGAATTTCGAACAGCGAAAAATTCTTATCTTATGCAATATCTTGTTCGCCAGGATAAATGTCGAGAACGTAAAAGTCTGAAACGAAAACGTAAACTGAAATTTCGTTGGGGACGAAAACGTCGGTTCTGAAAAATAGAATGATGAAATAATTTTGGACAAAAAAATCCGGAAAAGTTAATTATACTTGTTTCTTTAGGCGCCGTATTATTATTCAACTATTATCAGATTAGATACTTTTTTTTTTTTTTTTTTTTTTTATTTAACAGCGGTACTTATTGCCTTTCGGCTATGACCACTTAATTTAACTTAACTAGAGATAACGCATTAAATCCGTATAAATAAGGTACAAGCGTAGTTTACGAGTTGTAGGTATATCATCTCGGAGAACATCCTTCAAATCATCCGTAGGTATATCGCTCTGCACTCTACAATTTTCATATTTCTTACATTTTAGTAATAGGTGATGAACCGTCCTAGTTTCCTCACAGAGTTCGCAAATTGGAGGTTCACCATCTTCTAAGATATACGCATGCGTTAGCGGGGTATGGCTGATTCTAAGCCGGGCAAGTACTTTTTCATACATGCGACTTTCCTGTGCCGTCGTCCTCAGAGGATAAATGGTGCTTTTAACCATGCGCAATTTATTTGCTGTATCAGTGCTAATCCATCTTTCATTCCATTTCCGTAATGCACAGTCCATAGTGATGGGGCGAATCTTTTCCCGTGGTAGGTGCAGTAATTCGGCCACTCCAAGGTTCAGGTCTGCTAAATCTGCTCGAACCCTGGCTGCCATAGAGCTCGTACCTGAGAGGTCCATTAACGCTAGATTGGGATGATTTATCCTCGTCAGCATTGTTGCTCCATAGTTTACCGTCAGCATCTGCCTTCGGATTTGTAGCGGTGGTTCACCGGCCAGCGCTAGTATGCTGGGTGTGGGGCTAGTGATATAAACACCTAACGCTCTTCGTGTTGCAGTATGGTGTATTGTATCCAGCTTCCGAAGTAATGATTTCGACGCCGTACGATACAGTATGCATCCATAGTCCATCTTTGATCGGATAATTACGCGGTAAATCATCAGGAGCGTGTTCGTGTGCGGTCTGCTCTTTTTTCCGTTTAGAACCTTTAGTACATTCAAGGACTTCACACATCTCCTATGAAGCTCCGTAATATGACCCGCCCAACGCAACTTGGAGTCAAAGATGACACCAAGAAAGGTTGCGCGAGGCTGAAATTCTAATACGTTGTTGTACAATTTTAGCTGTAAGGTCGGTTGCTGTCCGCTCTTACGATGGAAGTCGACGCAGTATGTTTTAGAGGTGGAAAATTTGAATCCGGTTTGTTGGCTCCAATGCTCAAGATTATTTAGCGTTATTTGGAGCATTTGCTGAGCAGTTTCTGGATATCGGGTTCTGTATGAGATGTTAAGATCATCCGCATATAATCTGTACGTTAGTGGAGGGGGAATGCAGTTCGTTATGTCATTTATTGCTATTAGAAAGCAGTATACGCTGAGTACATTCCCCTGCGGTATTCCGTTTTTCAGCTTTTGGAGATTAGATAGCGAATTTTGTACCCGGACCCGTATCGTTCTATTTGCCAGGAAGTTTTTAATAAAATACAGCATATTACCATTTATTCGGCACTCTTTAAATTTCTTGATTATTCGGTATGTCCAAGTTGTATCGTATGCTCTCTTAAGGTCGAAGAAAACGGAGTATAGATGTTGCTTATTACTAAATGCGCTTCGGATTTCCGCTTCCAGATGTACCAGGTGATCGAGCGTTGATCGACCTTTTCGGAATCCACACTGGTAAGGGCTAATTATCGACTTTGCTTCTAAATATGGCATTAGTCTGTTTACTATCATTTTTTCTATTATTTTACACAGTACACACGTTAACGATATAGGTCGATAACTAGTTGACAAGTGTCTGCTTTTTCCTGGCTTTAGTACTGGAATAACGATTGATGTTGACCAGACGTCTGGAAAAGTTCGATCCACCCAGACTTTATTGTATATCTGTAGTAACGCATTTATTGCAGTTTGAGGTAGATGTTTCACGAAGATAGCCGGTATATCATCCGGACCCGGGGATGCATTCTTACTAAAGTGTTGCAAATTTCCCTGCAGTTCCACTAAGGTAAAAGGATCATTATACGACTCAGAAATTCCATCATCTAAATTTATATCATGTTTTTTCTTGTTCCACCTTGAATTTATGAAACGCAGATGAATAGTTAGCATTAGACGATTTATCCGCAAAGGTAACAGCCAGAGCATTTGCGATCTCGTCCGGGGATGTTATTATGGTGTCGTTAACCGATATCCATGGAATTGAGAAGCCTGTTTTGCATCCATTTAGGGTTTTTATCTTCGTCCACATGTATTGATCCGAAGTCTGCGGATCAATGGATTCTATGAAGTTGTGCCAACTTTTCTGTTTTTCGGTCCGTATGAGGCGTCGTGTTTGCGCACGTATTTTCCTAAAGTTTTCTAGATCCTCTATTAGTCTTGTAGTTCGGAATTTAGCGAGCGCTTTTTTCCTATTTCGAACGGCTTGCTGAACAGTGAGGTTCCACCACGGCACATTCTTCGGGTTAACTATTGCTTTGGAGCGCGGAATTGCTCTACGGGCTGCTTCCACTATTGAATTGTTGAAACTTTCTAGCATCAAGTTAGTATTGCCGAGCTCGCTTACTTGCAAATTTGCACACATTTCTGTAAATAGGTTCCAGTCTGCCTGCTTTAAAATCCATCTGGGTGGTTTTTGCTGCTGGCCTTGGTTTGTGGACTGCTCAGTGGTAATTATCGGAAAATGATCACTCGAGCACAGATCATTATGTACGGACCACTCTAAGAACGGGGCTAAAGTAACCGAAGTCAAGGTAAGGTCAATAGCTGATAAGGAGCCGTTATAGGAGTTAAAACGAGTTGGCGCTCCATTATTTAACAAAACTACATCATCGTCTTCGCTGAGATATTTTTCAAAGATCTTTCCTTTCTTGTTCAACGTCTGCGATCCCCAAGTGGGGCTATGGGCGTTGAAATCGCCGACTAATATCCAGGGACTTCGTATTTGTGTGGTTAGCGAATGTAGGTCGTCGATCGTAACCTCTTGATTTGGGGGAATGTAAATATTACCTATACTAAGCTGCCTGAGATGTATTGAATTTGGAATGCTAATTTGTAGTATGACGTTTTGTACACCCGCTGCTGCCGATTGTTGTGATGCAAGCACCGCGGAATCATGCACTAGAGTAGCTACTCCACCAGCTGCTATGCTGCGCCATCTTGAAAGTCTGCTCTGTAAATAGAGTAATTTTTAATGTCAAAGGACTGGCCAGGTTTTAACCTAGTCTCTTGTAGACATATAACTGTTGGTTGGTAAAAGGTGATTAACTGTCGGAGTTCAAATAATTTAGTAAGGACTCCGTTAATGTTCCACTGCAGAATAGTGTTGGATGAACAAATCCAGACAATCCCTGATTCATTATTAGTCGAATATGATGGAGAAAAATCGAGGATATTTATAACCATCGAAGGTGAGAAATCCAAGGAAAATGGAAAAATTAACCAGATTGCGACAGCCGCGGAAAACAGGCCTGACAAAGAGGAACAATTAGTAGAGGTTAAGGCAACCCCAACCAAGACTTTAACGCCTTTGGTAATAAAAAAGACTGATAGCAATATGAGTATGGAAATGTCCCTCTCTCATGAAGGTACAAAATCGGCGCAGAAAAGACCAAAAGCTAAGACCCCTGATACACAAGATCATCAGCCAATATATACCGCCTCTACGGAGCCATCAACAACCAAACAGCCAAAAATAAATCAATCCGAGGACACAAGGAAAAAAGGCAGTATTGATAGAGCTCTGCTACCCTTCCAAAGCATGATAAATGAACAGCATCAAACAGCTGGGATGCTGAGCATAGAGCAACTCACAATTCTTCTGCAGGAAGCCAAAAAATCAGAGTCAGTAATAAATGTAATAAATAAACTAGGATTATCGAATGTGCTCGGAAGTACCATCCTCACTCAATTAAACGTAATTTATGAAGCAACGGACAACAGATCGTTAAAAATTACGATAACCAAATTTACGAAAAAAATGAACGATGAATTGCAACGAATAAATAATCAAAATGATGAGAATAAAAATTCTGCAAATTAGATACATTGTTCACCACGAAGTTTTACATTTCAATAATACCGCCATAAAAAGAACAGCTCTTTTAATGAAAGGAAATCAGTCAGTATTTTTTTTTTTTTTTTTTTTCTGGTCCGGCATTTGGCCAAGTCAGTATTTAACCGGCCGATAAATTGAAAGATACATCTGAAAATAGTATTGAAAAAAAAAAAAAAAAAAAACGCAATTATAATGGTAGCACGAAAATGTTTAAACCGGAATATTTACTGGAAGAAAAGAAAAAAGAAAAAAACGCGGACGAGTAGTTTGGAATAGCACTTGCCGTGATATTTTTATTTTATACCTGGCCGAGAACGTTATATAACGGAACTAGTTTAGAACATTCCGGTTGTCAAAAGAAAACTAGTTTCGAGAGCTATCTTCGCCGGATGTGAGAATTCACGCAATATTAACGAAAGGTTTTTTTTTTTTTATTAACGAAAGTTGAATTCATCGAGTGCAAACCACGCGTGTTTTACTACGTTTTAAAATCCCCCCCCCCCGCTATTACAGCCAACTGAGGTAAAAATTTCGACAAAATAAATTAGACAAAATGGTCATGACTGAAAATGATCGCAGTAGAAAATTCTTGTAATTTCATTACGAATCGCATTAGCAAGCCAATAGTAACCACCTCAGACAGAATAGAGATCCGCGCAAACCTCTAGAGCAGTTCGTAAATTAGTACCACCTGTACAGTACGAGAATTTATTTACTGGAAAATATTGTTAGGAATTTTAGAAAAAAAAATTAATAAATAACATGTAGCTAATAAAAATAAGAGCTGACTTTCGCACCGCTTCTCGGTATTTTCATAAAAAATAGAGCGACAAAGTAAGATTAGTATAAAAAAAAAAAAAACAACAACTTCCCTATAATACAAGAAGTTCGATAACCACAGATCGTATGGAGGGCATTTTCGAAATTTTAACTGCTCGAACAGCGGAGGTAAGAATTCGGGATGCTCACAATTCGTATAGCGTTTGATCAAAGTACCAAAATAAAAATTACGCTAAAAGAAGGACAGGTCTGAGGCAGAAGTCGTAGTGAAAGTGGTGTCCATCTCGCAAAAATAGTATAGCACATTCCAATTAGTAACAATGTTACTACATTACTAGTAATAATGATAGCAAACGCGTCAACAAACTATTACACAGACTAGAAACAGTTAATGATATTCACCGTAATCAGTCGAACCCATGTTCGATAGACAACTCTAATAATAACCGGTGCCTTCCAGAGGCGCGCGATTCGCATAACAGACGGCGTTGCGACGTAACTGAATATGCGATTTTGAATGCCAGAAATACCGCGCGCGGCCGTATTTACTAGAGGGGGGAAAATATCGTCGTAAAAGTTGGCCGATGAAGATCGAATGATCAATCATTGCGAGCGCAACTCGATCGGAATAAAGATTTCCTACTTCGTGAATAAAATACGAGAATAATTTATTAAAGTATTAGAACAACGCGGCGTACCAGTTACGTCATGTTCTCCCTTCTGAAACGCAAATACTAAATATAGTACTACAGTCTGAATTATAAAACATCTTATTGTATTTCGTGAAAAAGATCCGTCACCTTAATTTCCGAAAATTCACTGACCAGTCGTCCGGTATGCATTTCCAAGCATTTCAGCTCATCTACGTGTCCTCTCTACACTAGATCGTCAAATAAAACTGACTCTGTATTCTTATCGTACAAATTTGAACTATCAAAACCCCTTACAAAATCACAAAAACTACGTTGAAACAAAAAAAAAAAAAAAACAGTTAATTTGACACGTACTATATTCGCGGTAATGTGCCGATTAAAATTTAAAAATTATACAAGTACGAGTGAAATTCCTGAAATTTCACTGCACAGTTTTAATATAGCCCCGGGGTTAAAAGTTCGTTTTAACGTGTAACTTCTATAATTTCTCGTGCATCGTTAATGTTTAAACCGAACATTCCGCTTGAAATCGAAGAAATAAGTATAACAGTTTTGCACAGTTCCACTTCGGTTAATACAGCCAGAAAATACAAAACCCGCTTGAATTCAATCTACGTAGCTTAATTATTACTGAATTTCACCCGACAAGTTTACAAGAAGGCCGCTTGATATTTTTCACTGATAAATTTGAATCAAACTACGGCTCGAAAGCGTTATTTCCCGGCCAAACACCACCCTCTTACAAAACATTCATTATTATTATTATTGTTATCTTTTTTTTTTTTAAACAAATAATCAACAGATCCGCAATATTTGCATAAACAGAAACCACTGCTCTACTTCTTAAAATCTTGAATATGCCGTAAAGATTACTTATCGAATAAATCTTGCCCACCCTGACATAAAATGTCTTGTACGGTATCCTTAAACAGCTCGCGCTCATATTTGTACCTCTTCTTTTAATAATTGCCTCATTCTGCAACAAATGTTCCTGACCCCTCTGCAGATTTAGTACCCCCCTCCCGGAAAGAAAGTTGAATTAAATTTAAAAAAGTCGTCTGGCCTCACGGTAAAACAAAGAAAAACATAGTGCAGCGTAAAAAAAAGGAATTCCGGACGAGATCTATTATATTATGGTGAATTTTTCACACCCTTGAAAGGATCACTGCGAAGTTATCGCCTAATGAAATTTTAGGCGTGTTACATAAAATGCAAAGTTTTTTAATCGTTACCGAACGATAGGGACCATCATAGTCTTTCCTCATAACGAGTGGCCCGGAAAACACATCATAATACCGTAGTGATCTGTCATTGTCTTCTGATCGAAGCGGAAATAAATACGTGCTACGAATGCGTGTATACACTGCCAAACTATTATCCAGCGCAGAAGCATTACAACCCTTAACAACCTTCATCGCTAACATGAAATGCAATTGACGTTAAATGGCGGAGACGATTCGAATTTTCAGTTCCGAATTAGACGCAAAATGATTCGAAAATTTCAAAATCACAGCATTTAACCGTATGCCATTGCGGTCAGAGAATTATGCCGATAAATATGTTACGTTTAATACTACCCAGTATCTAAGTAAACTTTTGTTAATATTGATAATTACTTAGTCGATAGATTAAGATTGTATTCCTATGCCGCTAAGACTATTTAAAAAGAAAAAAGAAATATATATACATATAATATCGTATATATATATATATATATATATATATATATATATATAAACTCAGCCGACCTTCAGGGCTCCACCTCTTGATCTAAGACTTCTATACTTTGTACAGAACAAGGAAAATTAACATCATTCCTTCCGACTGCGCAAGAAAAAAAAGTAAATGTTTATTTAACGTCACATTTTGGAACAAAATTTTGTGACAGAAAAAGCAGTGGTGGTCGAGCTAAGACTGACGTTGTCATTAATACGCGGCGGTCATATGGTTTAGGCTTTAATTATTTTTTCAAACGGGAAGGAAGGACATTAACAAATTTTTTAGCTGATTTCATTCGCAAGCTTGTTATTTCCGCCAACTCACTTCTCTGAGACAGTGAATCTTTTCTTTTTAAACAACCGATAACGTAAACGATTTTCTTTTTCTTAACTGAAACAATCACATGATTCGGCATAATCGAAAAATTTATGAGATTTTCAACGGAACAGAGCGAGACTGAAAAAAGATTTCCGCGCGAAAAACGATAACGAAAACGTGTTTTTAAGGCCGTCATCGTAACGAACGGAATATGTTTTTTACTCCGGCAACTACACGCGTATAAACGAAAAGAGAAAAGCAACAAAATTAACGATTTCGCTTACTAACGGAAGATGACGTTAGAATAATAAAATACTCATCAATAGGGAGACACACTTATTTTTAATGATCTGTCGTTTTTTATCAAAAGGACTTCAATTTGAAGGGGAAAAAAAAGAAACAGTACCAAATGCACGAGCACAGATCTGGAATATTTTATGGTAGTTCCTACATGGAAACTTTTTAATCGCCCCATTAATCGTCCCTTCCGTTAAAGGGGCGTTCTTGGTGACACAGGACTAAAAAAAGAATGGAGACGTATCTATCAGTCAGATTGATATGACGAAGAAGAAGACATGAAAACTATCACCCAAGCAGAAAACTATAAAAAAAAAAAAAAAAAAACATTTTCCCGCCACGATCTAATCCGTTTGTCAACTGCTTCCGCTCTATGTAGAAATCGCCTTCAATCACAGCCTCCTTTTAACGGCCATTTTGTCGTTTGTTTAAAGAAAATTAAAATAATTAAAATTGTTTTAGCGATATGATACCTGAGGTCGATACTTCCATTCCATCGTGCGGCGAAAAGGGAAAAAGAAGGACAGAGTGGTACGCACCCTTTTCCGAAAAGTACAGTTGAAAGAAATACCAAGAACCACCATCTTCCGGAAGATACTGGTGCCGGTATCATTCGCCAACATTCTCAAAAGCGTGATAATTCCCAGCTGCATAAATCATTTGCCAAGTAATGCGGAATTTTTTATTTGCGGCTACAAAATTTAAATCCTCAATATGTCTACTAAACAACTCCATTTAAACAGGACAATCAAACAAAAAAGCCAACATTTTATACCCCCTACTTCGCTAAAAAATCAATACCATCGAATAAGCTAATGGTATTAATTTTTTTTGGCTATTATTACTATTGTTACATCCCCGATAACGGGCAACTTCCTCAGTCTATTAACTACTCTTTCGTTTTGTGACCAAGCCTTTAAGCCCAGCCTTCATTTACCTCCTTTCCTCCGTTCGCAAATAGCCTGATCGGTTATCATTCTTATCTATTACACGCTCGTCGCACGCAATGCCTCATTTTAATCTTCTCAGTTGCCAGCTAAAATTTGTATTATCACGTGAAACCAATATATGTTCTTAAACCACGCGTTATTGAACGTGTTTGCAAATATTGCGAAACTACGTAAAACTCTAAATTTACCTTTTATTTCTTTTGAAAAATGTCTATTTGCATTGGCCAATCATTAATGACGTAGACAATTATCAGAATCGGGAAAACAATTTACGGTAGATGACACCATGTTTAGAAAATTGAAGCTTAACGTTTCGGAAGCTTACACTTACCATCATCAGAAACAAACTCAAACTGTTAAACTGTTTCCGATGATGGTAAGGGCAAGCTTTCCGAAACGTTAAGTTTTTTAGGTTTACTAAACATGGAGTATGTATACCGTAAATTGTTTTCCTAATTATATCCACCGTGGAAGTTTTAAATGTTTAATTATATCAGAATCTCTAAGAAGTAGGTACATAAAAATTGCAAACGTAAGTACATCAAACATTTATTACTGTAAAATAACAAAATAAATTTATCCGACAACTCGTATTTAATTCAACTCACACCATATATGTTTTTTTTTTTTTTTTTTTCAGATGACATGTGCTACTAATTTTTAGTCAGTAGCAGCGAGGCTATTGTAATTAAATGAACAAACATATATTTGTCACCTTCAGAAACCAGATGGCTTTTTTAAGTTCCTCTGGGTTATCTAAAAGTGCTGTAAGTATTGTTATGATTAGGATAATATTCCCGGAGCAGTATGCACTTTGTTAGTATGTGTTTGCCCCATATATTTAAACTAGTAATTATCTTTGAACCTGATATAAACTCTGCAAGCAGCAGACTTTTAGTTAATTTTTACTGTTTCGAATTATTTTAACGAAAATATCATTAAATAATGGAAATGTGTCCCCGAAAGGAATCTTCAGTTTCGAAACTGATTAACTTTAGATACTACTGTTGTATTGTATTATTTATTTGCCCGAATAAATTTTCTTTCTTTTTCTCTTTCTTTTTTTCTTCCTTTTTCTCTTTCTTAATCAGAGATGATTTTATTCATTGTTGTAATAATTTAATGAAAACTTCGTCATCGGACGTTCCACTGAAAACATTACTACGCATTCAGAATTCAATAATTATGGCGAATACGTTTAATAGTACTGCGAAATAACTTAATCAAGCTTGGCGTATTTCTTCAGCGTTGAAACGTATGTCTAAATTCTATAAAGTTACGAAAGTGAGAACGGGTACAGTTTCTTTCAGATTTTAAGATTAATTTTAAAAATGATTATTACGTTAAAAAAAAAAACAGTCAAAAGTATTTTCTTTTTTTTTTTTTTTAATATTATAACCAGACAAAAATTATCCAAAAAAATTTCATTAGAATATAGGGAAAATAGGAACTACCAGAATTTTTTACGATAAAAATTTGAAATTAAAAGAACGATGAACACGAATGGCTTTATATGCAGATGTAGATTCGAATAAAGATAATGAATTTAAAACACGCAAACCGTGATTTACAAGCTCATCGTTGACAGAATATGGACATTATTGCTGAACTGCTACTCAGCTTATACAGTACAAAAAATAACAGAGCGTTGCGTGTTAAGTGTTTATAATAAAACTTCGGTTGAAGAAATTACAAGATGCAAACCGCTGATGTAAATTTTATACACTACATACTGGAACTTCTTTGGACTTGCCAGAATTGCTTTGGAATTGTCGCGGAATTCTTACACGTTGAAAACCAAACTTGCTTAGCGGTTTACCCCTCGCAAAGTTGGATAAATGGAAATATAAATTTAAAAGGAAGATGCAGATCAAATAAGGGGGAATAGCGTAGTTCACACATTTAATACGAGTAGCTGCTACAAAACCCACCGGTACACAATGCGTTCTTTAACGTCAGAAATAATTATAAAAATTAATTTCAAAAAAAAAAAAAAAAGTAAAAATCTAACCGAGAGGAAATTACGGCCAAGCCCAAAAAAGTACGGTAATTACAGCGAATAAAAACGAGAACTTGATAACATTTCTAAGATTCAAAAGCAATAATAAATCCAAAGACGAGGTGGTTTAAGAGTTTTTTTTTTTGTCAAATCTGCCAGCGTTTACTGTACAAGGCTACAACAAAAAAATCGTTCCGATGACCTGAGAATTGAACCACTGATCACGCAAATACGAGCAGTAGCCAAAATTTTGAACCGTGCGCAAAACGAAATTGAAAAAAAAAAACCATACACGCATATATATGTATGTACATTCCCCGTAGAAATTAAATGTACCAGTTCCGGGAAAACCACTGAGTCAGTGTTTGCGAAGAAATAACATTGAAAAGAATTCTCGTCAACAAAATTATTAACTTTTGTTATTGTACTCTTGCTCCCCCTTCGAAATCACTGGGAACCAAACAGGTCCGATTTCTCACGCTCTTCCATGGTACTTCTGGCAGACTTGCTAATGGTATTTTGTCTCAGAGTTTAAAAACCACGCTTCGGTAGCGCTGTAACATTGGCTTAGGCTGAGGACACACGAGCGTTAATTTAACACGCCTCATGACAGACGTTGCAGCGTTACACTTATAAAGGTCAAGTAACATGAAGCATAAATCACAAAGTTAGAATAATACAAATCGAATAACGCACGCATGCACAACTAAACGTGCGTTGTAGCATAATACGCGCGTCAGATTATTCAACGGGCGTAATCGCACGTTGCTTTGTGACTCATGCTACCTGATCATTTTAAGTAGTAATGCTGCTACGTCCGTACGCACGTTAAATTAAAGCTTGTATGTCCCCCCAGTCTTCGAGCGCTGCTTGCTATAGCGACTGTGGCGCGTCCGCATTCCGCGTTATTACTGCACTTCTCAACAGTATCACCCTCCAAATGTCGTTTAGTAAAAAGTAGCAAATGCCATTTTGATCCGAAAGGGCCAGTTAAGTCTGCAAGACGTACCAGCCGCGCGGTTCTCAAAATTTCGTGAAAAAAATTAAAACCAATTTCAATCGAGAGGAATAATAAGGACCTGTTCGCTATATCCAAACGTACGATAGTCCAATAAATACCAGGTAGCGCGATTAAAAATATATACAAATTTTAGACGTGTACGTGGCGCCGAGGTTTCTAATTGTAAGGCTGATGATAATTTACTAATGATTTTTTTTCCATTAACAAGCACTCTTTACAGGCAGACGGACTTTTTCAACAACCTTCGAAATAAAAATAAATTCTTCATTATAAATAAAAAATATCAATTTTAACGAGAGGTAAACGTAAAAATTCCTATTATTATACGATTCTTATGCACACAATATAAACCTTTTCTCTCTTTACACGGAACCATTTTTGAATTAAGCACGGAGGGAACTTCACGCAGCAACATTCGTTTGTTACCTTTTAAACAGCTTCTTGAATAGTAAATTTAGAGAACCTTCTTTATCTGGTTTACCTTCTTCCGAGCCGTTCGTTCCGTTTGTTATCACCACAACAACCGTGTAGGATAAAAATATTTGCATTTTTAATTTTCTCGCTATACGAAGAGAAAAACGCTTTAGAAAGAGGTGTACATAAATTAAAAGCTAACAACGCTGCACCAGTCTAATAATAACGTAATATAGACGGTTTTCTTTCTTATACCCTCCTACTCGGCCTAACCAGTAAAATATTAAACTTTCACACAGCGCGATCTATTCACAAAGATACATCCGTTTAAATCTTCCTTTTTTCGACGTCAATACATATTCGAAAGGAAGAACTAGGACATTTTTAACGTTAACGCCACTACCATCTGTTTCCCGATATTTTAATTTTTCTTTCATTAACCTTAACATAAATGCAAATAAGTAAAATAGATAAAAGTGAGAGAAGAAAAATTCTAAAAACAATAACGCCATTTTACCGCTAATGTTTCTCAGATCATTATCGGTCACGAAAAACAATCAATCACTACGATGATTTGAAATAGTCGATCTACACTGTCAAATGTCCGAAATTCGTAATTACGATTTATTTTCCAATATAACTATCGGTTCAATAAATGCTTACGACGACACCTTTAACATCGAGCGAAAAAATAAATAATAAATCCGATCCAATCCTTAATTTAACTTAACGTAAACAATTCTGAATTCGCATTTTGCGATGGCAATGAAAGGATTCCTTTTTCTTTTTTTTTTTCTTTTTCCAACACTGTACCAGCATACAATAACAACGACCGCAATAGATAACTAAATATTCTCTACTCTGATCTACGAGCACACATATCCCTTTTAAATGTGTATGCAGGACGAGCCATTATCCCCTAGTCAACAACTGGTTCTCATGTAGCCGCACACTCGCTCTTTCACTGAACTCCAATTTTATTTCTTCTTCTTTTCGTTTCGGCCAACTATGGACCACGTAATTTCAGTTGTCGTTCCCTCTTTTGGCCTTTATTTGCGCCCAATTTTATTCGTTCACCGTGATTTAGCTAATTTTATTTAATATTCATATTTCTATTTATTATTTTCATTCTATCACATTCCAGCTTATCGCGTTATTCGTTATGAAATCCCTCAAGAATGTCACAACCACAAGATCTTTCAAAACTCGTGGATTTGAATTTATTCAATTTTTACTTGATTATTATTATTATTACCATTACTATTATTATTATTATCATTGTTACCGTTATTATTATTTTTTATTATTAAATGGAAATTATGTTTTTTAAATTTATACTTTTAATAATTCCCAACATCTATCTATCTTAAACGACCGACCGCTGAACAACACAATGATTAATTATGTATAAACGGGGATTAATTAAAAATATTATAAATTGTACGTAACACACACTGTTGCAGCTGCTGGGTTGTCGTCGGTCTTTGCTGGCAAGCGGGCGTACACGTTGTTGGTGGTTCTGTATTGGATTCTCGGTGAACCCAGGGAAGAGATCCGGTAATCGAAATCGCAATAATTTGCGAACTTTAGAGAAAAATGACTAATTAGAAACCCGAGTTTTGGCGCCAACTCTCGTTACTAGTAGACTTTTTCGATCGAACTTGTTTCGGTCACAAGACGGACTAATTCTCTTTACAAAGGACTCAATATTAGTCAGCAACGCGACGAAAATTTAACGAAGACCGATCCTGTTCTTGTATCATTCCGTTTTTTTCTTTCGAACTACCTATCCCCCCACACTTGACGTGCTGATCCCATCCTTTGCTGACCAATCACAGCGCGCATCAATCAAAGGCGAAATCAATCTCGATGCGACACCTGCCAGCCAGCAACTGGTTCTCATTTGCACACGCACTCACTCTTTTATTGTGTTCTAATTAATTTTTTATTTACTCGTATTTATTTTATTCCACCTTATTTTTTCTGTATAATGGACACATTACGGTGCATACACAGCCCGGTAAGTCCGATGTTTCCAATCTGAAATATTTTAAATTTCTATAAACGATTGAACATTTAGTGTAAAGATTGAACGAAAAATATCGCAATATTCTAATTATTATTTTAGTACGAATACAAAACGCTATGAAAAAGTTGCGGATCGAACTACAATCGAATTTATTGCAACGGGTAATAATATTTCTCGCCAAACATATCGAAAATTAAAACTGATAATACAGGAAACATATTTTGCGGTTTTCGTAAAATATGCTAAGAACAATTGCGATAAAAATATAGACAACTAGCGTTTACCCGCGACGTTGTCCGCGGAGAATTATTATTTCAAGTAAGCTGTTTCGACGTCAATACAAATATAAATGAAAGAGGTGTTATTATTAAATGATAACTATAGGGTTTTTTTATTATTATTATTTTTTTTTTATTATGCATTGAAAAAAAATAATAATAAAACGGTATTTACTTTTATTTTTTTTTTCTTTATCATTTACTTTTATGTAATTATTTTTGTTTATTTACATTTATAGTAGTAAAATTTTCATTCAAAATATTTTTTGAATCAACGTTTTTCAGACGTTGTCCTGTCAGTGTATATTCATTTACTATTCGATATATTTATTTCAAATGGATGGCCTGTATATTACAACGAAAAATCGATAAAGCTTTATCGTAAAATACGTAAAAATGAAAGATTACTAATATATTTATATTATTTAATTATTGTTATCTTTATTATTACAGATTTGCGATAAATTATATAACTTTTTTTTATTACTAACTAACGCGAACGAACAATATATTTTACGCGCCATATAACCGAACTAACTTTAAATATATCAAATTAATACTATCATTTAGCGTAACGCAATTTCATAATCTAGAGCAAGCAACATATAGTTGATCATACGAAAAACCTAGATTTTCTAAGAGACTGCCCTCTTGAGCTTTATTGATTATTATCAGAAATGCAAGACGCACAGGAAACTGTAATTTTTTGAATGTGAAAGGCAAATCAGTGGGTATTATTGGAATGCGCGGAATCAGCACATCTTCTCCTTTATATTTTCCGTTAATTATTGTCTCTTAAGTTACATTCGGCATAATTTTTTTCAAGTTAAGATTTCGAAGGAGCATTATTGGTGTTGTGCGGTGGCATTTCAAAATTCGACTGGATAATTAACAGCTCGATCCTCTTCTGTAACTGTATCAATAGATTTTTATTCTATAATCGCACCAAAAATTTTCAATTGAATCTTATTATTGATTCGATAGACGTTATATCATTCTTTGGAGCTAAGATGGCATGCTCGCAAAGCCAATCGTGATTCCTGAAGTTGTTGCCGATATTTGGGAAAACCTTATTTTCAAGATCTTCAATTGATGACTGAATTTGACAGAAGTTCGCGGTGGGAATGATATCTCCTGTGTTGCAGGATCTATCAGAAGTTTGTTTTCGCCCATATCCAAGAGTTACTTAGCGAATGTTTGTGCAGAATCAACACGCATATTGGTTACCTCATTTACCCTCTACTTTGTCCATGGAGAATTAGTATTTAAAGTAGGCTGTTTCTTCTATATATATATTTTTTGATGATTTACTTTTATGTAATTATTTTCATTCATTTACATTTACGGTAGTATTTATTTATTTACATTTATTGTTCGTTCGCGGTAATTAGTAATAAAAAAAAGTTATATAATTTATCGTAAATAAACAAAAATAATTACATAAAAGTAAATAATAAAGGGAAAAAAATAGAAGTAAATACCGTTTTATTATTATTACTTTTTTAAAGTTCAGTAATGTTATACTTCCATACAAACTTTCACCCCCGTATGGGGTTATTTCCAGAATAAAAACTATTCTATGTTCTTTCCTTGACCTCAAACTATCTCCATACCAAATTTCATCTAAATCGGTTCAGCGCGTGAAAAGGTAACAGACAGACAGAATTACTCTCGCATTTATAATATTAGTAAGGATTAACGATAATTAAAACGTTGCGCAAAAGTTCACGAGCAAATAGAATATTATTCTTTTGCATTCCATTTGCACTGTACAATAAAATCCGAAAACATCGTTCAGTCACAATCCGAAAAAGAAAAAAAAAAAAAACGAAAAAAAAATATTACCTACACAACCTTCGGCATGCCAATCTCAAATGTGCAGTTTTTACCGTTACATTTAAAACAATTTCACACTCATTTTTAACTTAGCATATTAATCCGCTACAACCGTCACGTCTATCCAATTAAAATTTTCCCGAGTAAAAGTCCGAAATCTAATATAATCATTTTAGAAAGTAATGGGTTCGTACAGAAAACAATTTAACTATATTATATAGATATATATATATATATATATATATATAGCAGGAGACTTCATCCTTCACTGTCTCTGGTGCCCAGCCTTCAAACTAAATAAAAATGCACAAACCCCAATGGCACTGTGATAAGAATAAGGTTAGTTCCTTTCTCCGAGCCGTCTTAATTTTTTCATGATTTTCATATCTTCCGAGAGAATTTTTATTTATAAAACTTACTTTTTTCCGCGCAATATTTTTACATTTGAATTTTTAAACCTTAACAATACTAAAAAAAAAAAAAAAAAAAATTGCTCGCAGCTAAATATACACATCGAACACAGTCAAAACTCAGCTTCTGCGATTTTCTCATACGGGGTTACAGCAAAAGCAAAAACCGTAAGTCATCCGGGTAATACAAATGGTAAGTTACCTGCATCGATATCGTCTATATCCAATGTATAATCCATGGGAAGAAATAATTTTTTCGATTGATCGCCAATCAAAATTTTACCAAAAATATTGAATAATTATTCAATTTAATTAACAATTATTCTTACTAAATTGTATTCCTTTAAACGATTGAATTTTTAAAAGGGGGTAATTTTAAAAACAATGGAAACTATGAAATATTAAAGAGTTCAAAAGAGATAAAAAAAAAATAATAATACTAATGATCTAACAGAGGTTGAACTGCCTGAAAACTGCCAATAGAAATTGAGAATAAGTAAATGCAAAAAGAGCATGCTTATGCTCGTCAGGGTGAATTCCGATTTGATGATCGTTTTTCGTATTTTGTTCGCCAGACGTTTGTAAGTACTTCTCGTTACGTTAGCCAGTCACTAAGAACGCACTGGAAAAACGTACACATACCTTTACAACAGCATAAACAGCCAATTAGATGGAAGCGTTTAACGAACCGCAGGTACACTTCTCTTCTTCGAACGAACGACCAGCGTGTCGTCGTACACTGTATATTTTTGGCGCTACGCTACCGCTACTTTATCGTACGACATTCGCAGTCCTAATTTATAAATACGCTCGGCGAAATATTGGCTGCTGGCTAAACTTCGTCGACTGTGACTAACGGAAAGCGGTACAGAAGCGGTAGTGCAACGAACCGGCGAAATTAAACTCGGCAACTTGGGAAAATTTGTTAATATGAGCGCGGGCATATTGATTTCACTTTTAAACAGATTTAACTTTCCTCCTTCAGATAGTATTATATACTTTTAATTTCTTCTATATATCATAAGACAAAGACGCTGTATATCTTTCACAATAGAAATCAGAAAATGTGAAAAGAAACAAGAAATAATTTAAAATTTCGACGTTTTCATGCATCAACACTCAGCTATGATGACAAATATAATTGCTATGAAAATTTTCCCCGATTTTTTTTGTTTCATTAACATTTTTTATGATCTCGGAACTGTTTTCAAAAGATAAATATAATAAAAAATAATCATATGTAATAGAATAATTTTTTAAACAAATTTTGAGATAATAATAGTAATACAGTAATAAAGCAAATCTATCGCTCTTTTTCAGTTCTGTTTGTATGTACGCATTTATTTTATGATAAAATATACCCATTTACGAGATCGCTACAGTCCAGTGTCCGTCAAAAAAGGTTACACGTTATTACGCAACAATCAGCGATTATTATAACAAGCAGATGTACATATATATAATTCATATTAACGACTTTTATTTGCAATATTCGTTTTGAAATAATACGCGAATCATTCAGTCCCAAAATTTGCTATGATAATAAAGGGTGGTGGTCCTTTTATTTATTATGAAATATCGTACACATAGTCAAATAAAACAGAAAAATATTCCGAACAATTTCTTCATTTTTTTCCTTTTTCTTCCACTCAAACTAATTAAACTACCGCAATTAAAATTTTTATATACATTTTCAATGCGGTCCTACCCGAACGAAACGCGATAACTGGGGTTCTCTGAATAAATTACACTTCCTACGTAAGAAAATTAAAATGAAAATTAGTAAAGGAATTTTTTCCTTTTGGAATATTTTCTGTAGTACTTTGTAACATCATTACGTCGCTGACGACTACACTTTGATCCGTTTAATAATAACGGATATGCGCGCTCTAGTCGTTTAATGATTTCATTTTAAAATAACTTGGAAAGTTTTCGTACAAACCCGCAACAATTACAAATATGAAAATTTCTGTTCGAATTTAAATACAAAACAGGCTGAGAATCTGCCGAAAGATTACTATGGCCATTATTATTACGTTTTAACTTTAATATACAGTTTTAACTAAGAAATTACATGATAGCAGTTTAACTAACACTTTCACTTTATTAGTGAAAGCCAGTAATGTTTACTTTAACGGAAACCAATATTACTGTATTAACTCGAAAACGAGAAAAGAAAAAGAAATCACTGGAAACCGAAAACTAAACGAGAATACAAGGTGTGTATTGAATGATTCTTCCATCTGCTAAAGTCAACGCCGCGGCAAAGGTAACAGAAGTACAAAAAAAAACAAAAAAAAAAAAACGAAATTATATCCCCTTTTTCTTCCATCATCATATTATTATTCATACCTTCAAAAGTCGGGCGAGGAAAAAATAATAATAAATAAATAAATAAATGGACTAAAATCAAAAAATTTAATTGTAATTCAAGGAATAGATATATAAATTGAAAAACTCACCTGTTCGGTACTTTCTCGTTCTAGGGGAAACGAACGAGCAGTTATTCCACCGACAGAGTACAACGCGACAGTCAAACTAAATCGTTCGTCTCAGTCGATCGGCAGCCAACTTTTCTGCACGTTATCAGCGCTATACACTACACCATGTGATTAGCAGTGTTGCCAACAGCAAAACTTAACGCCTCTTAATCCTACAGAAATACATTCATTCGCGTATTATTACAAAGAGGTCATCATTGTAAATATTCCATAGGACGAAAAATGTCTGTCTACGTGAAACATTGAAAAATAATTTAAAGGCGCGCATTTTCACGCCGCTAACCGAATAATGCTCTTTATAAAAATCACTTGTTTTCCTTTTACCCGTTTATTACATTTACTGCGAAATTGTGAAATTTCCACGAACCTGCTGGCCGGTCCACTTTTAAAATAAACGAAATTACACACACACACACAGAGAGTGTCGAAATTGTTCAACTTCCAATGTTTCCAAAATCCTACTGAGTAACTGCATGCGGTACACATAATGTTCTCTGTCTTCATGAATTTCTAGATTCAAGCACCGGTCACTATTTTCCAACTATCGTTAACTGATTCACAAGCATAACCATTGTTTTATGATTTCATGTATAATACAATGCGTTAAGAATGTGTCAAGCACTTTTAAAAAGTTCGAGAACGACCTACCCGATTCCGAAAATTACTTGTAATAGATCACTCTCGTAAGCTCACAAGTTACATAAAGCATTGTATTTTACACGCCGCGAAGGGGTAAGCAGAGTTGCGGAAAAATGATCATTTAAATGATTTTTTTTTTTTTTTTTTTTTTTTAATAATTTAGTTATTTTGCGGCGTTTACTTTTACTTTACTTTATTGTATTTATATTATAAATGAGAGGGTGAGGGCAAACACTAACCGAGTACAACTGTCATATTTTGAACATAATCAATACGCGGTCGCGAAATTGGTATCCATCGTTCCACTCGAACAAAAACCCGCCATCCACTACGCTTTTAAGATATATATGTATATACGTAAATCTTTGAAAAGTTATTGCGGCGTCAATATGTTAGAGCGACTTGTTTTTAAAGATAATTCGGACGACTGTGTGTCTCCAAAAAATTGCTCGCGAATGGCGGAAGGAAAAAGCTTTTCTACATTAAGATATGAGATTTCAAATAGTGTATCCGAAAATGGAGGACAAAATTATTAATAAGTCTCGTCTTATTTAAATAATGAAACAGTTAATATCTAAAAATATAAACGTAATTTTCATAATCCCCTTTATGTTTAAAATACAATAAAACATTGCGGTCCTATAACATATTGTAATGTGCCCATTGTGCATAGTTTAAAATTGATAAAACAATAAATTTAAGGAAAAAAATGAAATTCGAATAAACGTGATGAGAGAGCGAATGTGTATAGACAGCTCACGCGTCGAGATTTTTAAAAATGGTTTTGAAAGCAGGGGCGCAAGATTGGGAACAAAGAGAGGATCGAAGAAGAGACGGCCGAAAGATTTTGGTTCGAAGGCAGTCCCCCCTGTGGGGTTTTTATCTCCTCTTTACAAGTCACGTTAGTTTTTTTTTGTTCTTTCGTCGTTTGATGCTGACCTACAAATTACAAAGGAGAAACGAATTAAAGTAACAATATACCTTAAATTTTCATATTCACGCGTATTATAAATGACATTTAGGCTCTTTCAGTAGTCTAATTATTATTATTGGGAGGGAATGATTTATACGGATAAATAATTGATTGCACCTAAAAAGTATTCAAAAATACAATATAAATTTTTTCCCATTTTTACACATATTTTCTTTCCTCGATAAAACCGACAATAATACGTAGTAACACCATTCCTATGCCAAAGAAAAATAAAAACTTAAAAACTTCTTTCCTTTAAGGAGAATTGTACTTCCGCGCAACTGTTAACGAAATACCAGCTATAAAAATCGAAAACCACTAATGAGCTTGAAAAGGTAGTTTAATCGACTTAAATTCTGCGCCAATACAACGGTCATTTTGAAATTCAACTGAATTTTAGAGTTTTTTAATATTTCCGCTAAAATAAGCCTAATCAGAAGTTGTTATTAAACAACCCATCGCATTATTATTTTATCGCAGCGAAAATTTTACATAATAATAATGTTGAAAAAAACATCATTAAAAGCAAACTAATTTATCAACAAGCCTCATTATTACTTGTCATTTTCGTAATAATATACATACATCGATGTGATTAAACAAAAGATTAGCAGAACCTCTTTAAAAAATACTTTGCTCGCTTTCTCGGTTTTAATCTAAATTATTTAGATGCGAAATTTAAAATGTGAAATACAATTCACCCTTTCACATCAACGAAAATTTCAGCCGAGCGGACAAAAAATGGTAATCATAAAAATAAATGCCGACTATAATCTATCAAATATGCTAGAATTATTTAAGGAATTTAAATTTCAAAATTAGTTAACATCTTTAAGAACATGTTCGACCAAAAATTAAGAGACGTCGGGGGTATGCTCTCTATTAAAACTGTTACGGAATACTTTACGGACGGTGACTGGCAGAGTATATTAAAATAATTGCGTGGAACGCGGTTGAAAACGAAATGCTCAAACTGGGTAATCCAATACACGAAAGGACTATTGATATCGTCCAGTCTAAGTGGGACTAAAATAAACTGCTTAAATTGTGTCCCGAAAGCTGCCCGGGATTCAAAGATGACAGAAATGACCGAAATAATGGAGATATTGATGTTACTGAAATTATAATAACCTTCTATCGGTATCCAGCAACACAATTTTCTGTTTACTGTCCGCCAAATAAAAGTAATATCGACTCTGTCGTAAATATCGTGTTCAAGCTATTATAATACGGTAATCCTCGCCAGGAGACTTAAGTGCTAAAAGTAAAATCTGGAACCGCTACTGTAACAACAACTAGTCTAACTCTCTGAAACAATCGAATTCAAAAGATTCGCCTTACATTTCCCTACGGCCAAGCACACTGTTGACTCGGTCTCCAGTAATAATATTAATAACATAACTAAACCCGTGTGTATATCTCTAGAATCACGGATTCTAATCGTAATCCAATTTATTTTAAAATTAACGCTACTTAAAACCTATAAAATTGCGAATTGGACGGAATAACTATATCGCATACCTCTTCAAAGGATCGATCAAAGTCGCTTATCTTCTAAACTACCGTGTCAACAAATTCTCCGAACCTACAATAAAAGCTGCAAAACCCCTACATACCTAAAATCAAAATTAACGCAGGTACGAAATGTGCATCTAGCCACTAATTAAGCCTATTAAAGTTAAGAATTGTTTTAGGAAAAGACACCGAAATTATCGTTACCGGTCCCTTTTCATCATCATCATCTTCAGCTATTTTCAATCCACCGCTGAGTGTAATTCTCTCGAAGTTCCTTCCATTTTTTCTTGTCTGCTGCTTTGCTCGTCCAGTCCTTTTGGAACTTATTTATGTCGTCTACCCAATGTGTTAACGATCTGCTTCTCTTTTACATGTTCCGTTTGGCACCCACATTGTCATTCGCAAGGAGTTCTGGATGTCTTGCGAGATGACCATTTCCATCTTGATTCTTTTACTGTTTCTACTACATCTTTTATTCCTGTATTTTCCCTGATCCATTTATTTTCTTTTTTATCCTTTAGAGTTATGCCAATCATTTTTCTTTCAATCCTCCTCTGCGCCACTCTTAGTCTTTCTTCCATTGTTGCTGTAGTATTTGGTTATTTATAAATTTTTCGCAAAACTTATTAAAAGCAAACTAGCCGAATTCCGCAATATTACACCGAGCAATAAGTTAAACTTCATGTTAAAGACTGTCCGATCTGGAAAATGGTTAAAATGTTGTTTAAAAATAATTTTGATACAGCTGTACTATCGCTTTCGCAAGGGAATAAAACAGAATTTACGAATGCAGGCAAAACCGAACTTCTAGCGAATTTGTTTATTTAAAATACAAAAGCAAAATAATAACCTTACTACCGAATCGCGTGCTAATAAAATCTCTACTAATGATTAAAAATTTATATCAATCACCCAGTGGAAACGAACAAATATTTCACACCTTTGTTGTCTACTGATATTAATAAGATTATTAAAAAACATAAAAATAAATATTCCACCGCTCTGATAATATCTCTATAGCCATGATCAAAAACCTAGACATGTTTTTTCTTTTTTAATGAAAAATGCAAGTTAGAAACAGCGAACTACTCTCGTACAAAAGTATTATTCGACCAGTCTTTCCCTATGCTTTTTTTTTCTTTTTGGACACGTCAGCAAAGTATGCTTACACGGCAGCAACAAGAAAAGAGAGGATCAGTTAAATACTGATTCGGCCAGAAATAGTCAAAATGAAGGCAGTGGATTAATGGACTAGGAGGGAAGAGACAGGATATAGAAGGAGCAATAAGGAGCAGGAAATGCAAGAAATAACAAATTGGAATAAAGAATAGAACACACTCAGACGAGAGGGAAGGACATTCGAAGAAGATATGATTGGGATCGTAGACAGCTGCATGATTTGGATGAAGATTACAGTTGAGAAAAGAAGTTAAAACGAAAACGCGAAAAAGTTAACCGAGTATGATTAAGGTGCAAACGAATAATATTTCGTAGAATAGGAAAGTTACAAAGCCAAAGGTAGGTAGGAAGATTTGGCTGGATGGACAGATGATAGAAGGAATAATTGTTAGAGAAGGAAGAAGCATAAGTATCTGACCAAAATCTAATGTGAAATTTTAACCGCTGGGGAAGCAGGTTGGAAACAGGATTTTTTTACTGAAATACAGGCAGAATGATGAAGCAACTCTGGCCAAAGAATCCGCCATCTCATTACCCTCAATGCCCATATCACTAGAGACCCAGAGCAAATCAACGTGGATGAAATAGAGAACGTGAAGATTGTAGATAAGGGATCGAATACGAAGAACGACAAAATCGCAAGTGTGAATGGAAAAGGGAGGGGCAATAGCTTGGAGGGATTTGATGGATTCGGAGACAATGAAATAGTTGATGTGGTCGAACATTGCAGTTTCTTAAAGAGCGTTTTAATTTTTATAAATTATAAATTTAACAGATTTTTTTGTCGCGTTTTTGAAAATTGTGTTATCAGAAAAGAATTGAGTGAAGGTGAGTCGAACTACGTCGTGTATAGTCGCTGAAATTTCTTCTACCCTAGAGGAAATTCACTAAAGTGACGAGTCTGAAAAAACTGTTTCTCTTCATAACACATTTTTAAAGAAAATGTCATAATAACTTTAAAGGTAACGGTTCAAACTTATAACACTTAATTATGGATTTACAGAATATCTAATTGTAACATTTAATTATGGACTCGCAGAATATCTACAGTCACAGTACTTGAATTTATAAATCGCTTTAGAAAGACTAAAAAAAAGTTTTCGGAAATTTCAAAAAATATATTACCGAAAAAAAGTTTTTCGTGAAATTTTCAAAGAGGCTAGAGCAAACTATCAGAAAAGCCTAATAATAATGACTCTTTACCAAGACTTATTAGTAATCAAAAATAACGGGAAATTAACATATACCTGTTAACGCATTTATTCTCCAATGAGATTATTAAGCTACCAAACAATTTACACGTATAAACTTATATAACAATTTTTATTTAACATATAGTTAAGATATTTAAATTACAATCTAATAAAAATTAAAATAACGCTTCACATTGATTTCAAGATCAGTAAGAATCGAGATAATATTGATTAACGGGCAAATCTTGGAACGCTTCAAAGCAATTAACCGAGTTGAACGTTGGATGTCGTACTTTGGGCACTGCCAAGAAACATGATCAAGGTGTTGTATGATGGTACCGCAGTCACAAGCGGGACTTATGATTAGGCCGACTCAAGCCAGGAGTCATTTAGTCCGCTGGCCAAAGTAAAGGCATCGAATACTTTTCCTACTTTTTCAATTGCCGCAGTAAACCATGGTTTTCTGGTCTTATCCTCTCTCGAGAAACCATAAGTACCATAAGCAGATTCGAACGAATTACTATCACGAAATTAATGCTGAACTCTACCATAAGCATATCACATTGTTTATTCTTTTTATTGAAAACATTATACAGTTAATAAAGGAGCGATTTTAGAAGAAAAAAAAATAAAATCACTGCAAATGCTATAATATAAACAATAAAAAACTCTGACTACAACCGAAAAATACAGATTTCGGAACAAACATTTGAAGGCCAAATTTGAATGACAGAAACTAAAATTACCAAATTTTGAAAACCTATTGAAAAGTGCGGCTTAGTGTTTAATAAAAGCTCACGAGTATTTCCAAATATTTGGATATTGTTACATACACTGGCAGTTCTTCAAGGCAGTACTGATTATACATAAAGATGTTTCTTAACCTTACAACTGAGGACAGACTTTTAGAGGAGTCACTTTAACGTTTATTTATCGGAATCTAGTAAAAACTTCTTTATAAAAATGGTTTTACCAGGGGGAAAAAATTAAATTTTGAAGTGTAATATTTAAGAAATGTATTTCTTGCTTTTTAACCGACTTCAAAAAAGGAGGAGGTATTCAATTCGACTGTATTTTTTTTTTTTCTTTTAAATAAACAGATCATACTTATCAAATATTTTTATATTGCCCGCCGTGAAAAAAAAATAAAATAAAATAATATATATATATATATATGTATGTATGTATGTAACATTACTTTTTTTTCCTTATTATGAGCCGTGTGTAACCGCACAGATCATTACGGTATAAAGCAATTACTAAAGTTTAAATGACTGTCTGATTTGTTTTAATATATGCCAAGGTTTGGGCGATCGCTGCAGGAACATTGGCGAGAATCCTTTCTAAAGAAAAATTTACTCAAATGACGAGCGGGATGTTGCAAATTTAGTACACGTAGAAAGAATATGATGGACTAAAGGATAACACGTTCGGGAAGAGAAAGAGCAGGCTGTGGGACGCGAAGTCCTGCGATCTCTAGCATTTTTCTCGTGTTCAGTTTATTGCTTGTTGGAAGTCGTCTTCTAATGTGTATTCACCGTCTGGTACCAAGGTGCTTAATTTTTTGATAATTCGGGAACAGCGGTTTTTAATTTTCTGACCTGTTAGGAAAGGTTTAAGAGCTACCAAAGTGTGCAATAAGCCCTCCTTGTCGGCTGTTGCTTCAGCAGCATAATTAACGAAGTCTGGTTTTGTAGCTATATTATTAATCAAATCATTAAATTCATTGTATTCTAATGAGAAATGTCACGGTTCAACATCAAACAGATGTTTACACTTCTCGGTTAAGTTAGTGGGAGGCGGGGGTGTTTGAAGAGGAGGCGGTTCATTTTTGGATAGAGAATTACCTGTGTTTTCGGTTTCGTATACGATTGCTTCACCATTCGCTGCAGTAGACTTTAGAGATTTTTTAATCTGCGGTTGTGTTGGGAAAGTTGGTTTTTCGTTACAAGTCGGGCTACTTGATGTTGCAGGATGTGGCCGCTTTTGTTTTGTATTTTACTGATCGACTTCTGTTTCCATTTAGACCTCATGAGTTGAAATACTCAATTTCAGCTGTTTTACTTCTGTTAGGTTAGTTTTATTACAGTTGGAACATACATGGTCCTCTAGTTGCAAGAAGATGCGATGGTCATCTTCATTATGCTTCATAAGGAATGATTCTGGTAGATTAGAGCAGTTAATTTGTTCAATATACAGCTGTCTTCGCCAACTAATTATATGGCCAAATTCTTCATCGGATGAGTTAACTCGTAATATGGACACTGGAGATACTATTTTTAAGGATGGTATAGATTGAAGATATAGGATTAGTTTGTTATTGGAGATATATACAGTACTGATAGCAACAATAAATAAAGTTTTAAGTAAATACAGTAATTCTTCTTTCTCTTAGTAGTACACTTTTCAATTTAATTTAATTCGTATTTCCGATATCAAAGTTGTGAATATTTTATTTACAAATAAGTCTAAATGTATGAATTATCACTTAAAAATTCACTTTAACCTAACAGTATACCAAAAATTTTACATCAAAATTGACGTTATACTATAATTATTTTAAAAGTAATATCCAATTTCTGATTTTAACTCTTAAAATTTTTTTTTTTTTTTTTTCATTCGACTTTCAAGTAATTGACGTACATTTGATTATGCTATTTTACAGTACAATTTAAATTTACCCAATAAAGTGCGTGTACTAATTTGTAAAAAATTATAATTACTATGAAATTACTTTAACAAAGAGTTAACTTATTTATGTTTTGGGGAAATAAGTTTTTACGTGATGAACATTGAATGAATATCTGTTACATTTTAAGATGTTTTTAGTGTTTTTCGTTTTATATCCTTAATAAAAATGTCGTTTTTCAGAATTTAATTTCATAGTAAAAATCATTCTACAAATGTGGAGAATTTATGCTTTATTTATAATAACGCACCATGTCAAATATACCACTGATTGGTAGTTGTAAATAGTCATTACCATACAACAATCGATCTTCCAGTAAAATTGGTTCATTAGTTACGCAAAATATTATATAAATACTTTTAAAACCTCTGTATCTTCATACAGAATGGTATTTTGAAAAAATATCCATTTTGAATAATGAAAAACATGTATTTTAAACTGTTATCTATCGCCATCAATTAACATCAGCAAAGTCATCCGGAAAATCGAATTGTACTATTTAAATATTAAAATGTATTTCTTAAATAATTCTTTTTTAATTCGTCCTCTACTATTTCGTAAACGCAGATTTCTAACATGCTTGCTTTATTAATTGAGAAGCTGGCTTTTCGTTTTATTTGTAGTATTATATCTTTAATAAAAAATTATTCTCAACAAATATTTCGTGATATCGAAATAATCGATTAACTTTATACTTTTCCTGCTGTAATTTTAAATCAAATCAAATCAAATATTTTTATTATAAAATTCCACGCGTGCGCACAAAAACGAGATTAGTGGAGTACAATAGATGCGCACGAGAAGAGAATATTATAAAAAGAAGGTTTTACATAAACTTTTAAACTCAAAATTATAATATTCTTTGGTTCATTTAAATCAAGCTCTATCAAATAAAAAGAAACAAATTGAATATAAACAAATGAAAATAACTTTAAAAACAACTGTAAAAAGAATAAGTATGCACAGCCCCACATCATTGAATTCTCACATTTTACATTTCATACATACATTCAGCCACAATAATATCCCATCATATGTACATCCATACCAAAAGTCGCGAAAGTATTTTAAGCACACACACACATCCACACATACTGCAACAAGTAAAAACATTTTTTTTTTTCTGGTGGCGCCCATGCACCATTTTTAACTACAATGGTCATTACAGCACATGGGCCAGGGTAAAAAGGCTATTTCATAATTTAGTTATTAAGTTGTTGGTCCTAAGAAAACCGAGTAGCATTTGCATGCGCGCTGGGTCATTTGATAGTATAATTGACAGAGGAATACCGGTAAAAGCGGAACGGTCGTATGCCGTACATTGCAGCAGCAGGTGTTCCAGCAAAGGGTAAGAAGAGCCGGAACAGAAAGGGCACGTGTGTGGGAGAAGGGTACCCTCAAGTATATAATTGTGTGAGACCGCCGTATGCCCAACTCGCAACCGATTTAACACAATATATTCTCGACGCGTAAGGTAAAGAGAAGGAAACCATGGATCAGCCGTAAATTTTATGCTCTTCATAAAAGATCGTTCCCTTTGTCACTGGCTGATCCACTCAGCCATCATACGTTCATGGAAATAAATCTTCACTTTGCAGATTGGTGACGCTGCAAACGGCATTGCAGCGAGCAGAGCTGACTTGGACGCCATGTCAACTCGCTCGTTGCCTTGAATTCCCATATGACTCGGCACCCACAAGAGCGTTACCTGATTTCTTGCTCGATGGAGCAGCTTCAACGTATAATTTACTTTCAGGGCTAAGATATCCATATTGTTCTGCGAGGAAATCGATTTTAGAGAAGTCGAAGAGTCAGTCATTAAAAGTATGCTTCTATCCATACATCTTGTCTGCAAACAAGTTACGAGGCTACTGTATATGGCGTACAATTCTGCTTCCTGTACCGAGCAGTAATCATTTAGACGCAACGAAGTGATTTCACTACCGATTTCATATGCGCATGTGGTTGAAGATGGAGAAATTTGCGGGTCTGCCTTGGAAGCATCAGTGTATATGTGCAAAGAGTTGGGATAACTATTGATTTTTTCGGCAACGCGGTGAGTTATGTCCGCACTCGGTCCGCAAATTATTGCCCCCAAGAGAGATGTGTCTATCCTTGCGGAGATGTCTTCCCAAGGGGGAAATTTGTAATAGGGGGTGTCGGGATTTGGCTACTGGACGCCACTATCAATAATTTGTTTAAATAATCTAGGAATTGGGTCACCAGGGAAAGACGGGAGCGGAATATCAGTAATGTTTATTAATTTCGTACTGATGAAGGTACCAGTGGATTAAATCGCGCGCGGTAATAGAAGAACGGAATAGGGGGAAATGGGGGTATGCCGCCAAGGAAACAAGCACTTGCTGATGGAGAAATTCGATGAAGACCAAAAATTAATCGGATGGATGTATGATATATTAGATCAAGTGAACTGAGTAATGACTGACTAGCCGAAGAGTACACCTGGAACCCGTAAGTTAATCTGGAAAGGATAAGGGCTTTATAAATGGTGACAAGTAGCTTGAGATCAGTATTAAATTTAACACTGGACAAGTATTTTATAATGGACAGGTTCTTCATGCATTTATTTTTAACCTTGGAAATATGAGGGAAAACCAGGACAGAGGGGAATCAAAAACTAGACCCAAAAATTTCACAGAATTGGAGAAAGGAAGAGGACAATTATTGAGATGAAGGCGAATTACTTGGTTATCTCTATGCAGACGACTCCTGTGGAAGTTGACACATGAAGTTTTGGAAGAGGAGAACTTTAGCCCATTGTGTACAGCCCACGAATATAGCTTATCAATTGTCGTTTGGAGGATAAACTGGGCATTGGATAGAAGATTGGATAAGACTGATATATTCAGATCATCAATAAATAATCGGGCTGTTACTGGCGGCCTAATACAGCAGGAAATGTCATTAATAAACCGGATGAATTAAGTCGCACTCAGTGCGGATCCCTGTGGTATTCCATTCTCCATAGGAACAGGAAAGGACATCACAGAGCCTACTTTCACTTGCATTGCTCTTTTAGATAAGAAATGTAGGATGAAATTGCACGTTTTACCATTTATTCCGGCATTTTTCAGTTTAAGTAGCAAACTGTACCGCCATACACGGTCGAACGCTTTCTCAATGTCAAAAAATATTGTGTACAGACATTGACCATTACTTCGGGCCTGAAGAATTTGTCTTTGAAGGCTAATTAAATGGGATAAAGTGGATTTACGTGTATGGCCGCCAGCCTGTTTGGAGGAAATTAAATTGTTCGATTCGAGATAAAACAAGAGTCGTCTATTAACCATTTTCTCCATTACCTTCGACAGAGCACTAATTAGGGAAATCGGACGGAAACTATTGAGGAGAAAGGGATCAGCATTATTAGTCTTAGGGATCGAAACTACAACTGCGGTTTTCCTCCTCTTCCATAATACATATGCCTATCAAATAACAGCTGCGAATATACTTACAGGTAAAAACCCCATATCACATTGCACACCCTAGATTTTACATTTCAGAAATAGAATTTAACGCTATCTTTAAGAGTCTAGAAAATCATTTTATCTGTGAAAGGGATATAATGTTAAAAATTTAAGCTTCGAGCTCAAGAGCAAATAACAAACCAGGACGTATATTGAATGTCATATAATCTAATTCATATTCTATACCCTCGCTTGTCTCCAACATACTGACCGGAACATTTTAATAGATTACCAGATACATTGGACTTCTTGATCTCCCCAACACTACAGAAGTATTATAAGTTATGCTACATTTAAAATGATCTCTCATCCGATCGCATCTATACATCAATCCTATTAATACACAGAGGCAGTACAGATTGCATAATTGAACAACGGATTGGAATTATTTCGCTACTTTCATTGAACATAATATTAACGTGAACATTAAACTGAAGTGTGAAAATGGCCTTGAGACCACGGTTAACAACCTAACAGAATTAATACAAACCGCATGTACTAACTTCATTATATATAAAACACACAAAACAAACGAGAATAATTTCGTTCCGACAGAAATTTAGGAACATAAAATCTACAAGAGAAGCAAAAAGAAGGTGGCAATTGAATCGTTATCTCACGCTAAAAGCTACGTATAATCAACTACATCGTAAACTATGGGCTAAAACGAAAGATCAGAAAGCAAACGAATTTGCAGCTCATTTAGAGACATTATTTACTCCATACAGCAATAATAACCAACGCCGATACAATATATGTCAAGCAGTATCTGGAGCAATCATTACAGCTTCATTTTCCTACTAGACCCTTCTCCCCAAAGGAAGTACGCAAATGTTTAATAAAGCACCAATCCTCGATAAATTAAGCGGCAAGGTATTATCTAATTTACCAAAAAAAAAAAAGCGACAGTTTTATTGTGTTATATATTCAATGCCATACTGAGATCAGGATACTTTCCACAATCCTCGAAAAAATCTTTGATTTTAACGGTTCCAAAACCAAATAAACCTCAGGTTTCTCTATCTTCCTGTAAACCAATTAACTTTCTTAGCAATTTTTGACAGAATTGAATTCCAACTAAATGAGACCTACAGCGAACATGATCGAAAAATATATTTGCCGGATGTTTCATATCGCTTTAGTCAATTTTCCAAGAACTTCCGAGTAGTTCGGCCCCTAATAATAAAAAAGTTACACCGCTTATATTGCGAAACAAAATTAAGCCTCGAATTAAACCTTTTGCTACTACAACTCGTATCATAAATTTTGCTTATATTAGTTTGGCAATCTTTACATGAAATACGGTTAGTGGATAAACGCGGATGTAAAGATAAATATACTTGTAAAATTTAAATCGATTTTTACCTGCAAATTCGGAAAATTTAATATTTTTTTACGCGTACATGTTTTTTGTTTATTGCGTAAAGAAGGAAACTGATATGGAGAAGGAGGACATGCAAAGAACACCAGAAACGTAAACACTGAGATAGCTCCGACCATGAACAATAATGATTAATGTTCTCGGATAATGCAGCCAACAGGGTGAACCAAAGGTAACGACGTCAAACAGTTCGAAACATGGACGTATCACCGGCTAATATTTTTCTCTGGATGGAAGAATTATGCGATGCTATTTACGTGATTTAACGTAAATAAATTTGTCTTGTATGCGACAGTTCGGTTTACTACGTTCGAAGGTTCAGTTAATGTTGATTATTTGCCGATGTAGTATTGCTGCAAATAAATTCATTAATTAAGCTTATTCGCTTCTGGATAACTTAACTTCTATTTTTGCTCTTTTTACGTTTTTTTCTTCATATTAAGGTAAAATTGTTTTTTCTCCGCTTACAATTTTCATTTTTCTATTTTATTTGTTTTCCATTGCTTTCTTAGCATTTTGTTTTTCGTGAGTTATTTATCTTCTTCAAAACCTTGGTGCATTCTATAGATTAAATGATATAGTTGACAAAGATCCATACTTGATCACATCTGCATGTATGTATACAAAATTGGAAGGTAACTGATTACTCGGTACGTTATTTTTATGAGTAAGGGAAGTGAGGACAGGAGACTAAAATTAAGATATGCTATATATATATATCGAAGTACAGTAGCGCCCCCGTATCAGCGGTTAATGGTTCCGAGCCATACCGCGGATAATAGGGAACACTGAGCACAATGCGTTAACAAACATACTATACATACAAATTTTTACAGTACTGCTTAGATATACTTAAATTGCGTAAGTACATCATATATAATGTTAAAAATTGTTACAGTAAATGGTACATGTTTACATTATTATGATTATGAGGACACCATTACATTCTATACTCTATTCTTTTTGTTCATGTTATCCAATCTGATACATATAATAATTGTAGAACGACAACCAATGACAATATTTTTGTGATTTTTTAAGTAATTTAATTTAATTTAAAGTTATTTAATTTTCGTATGTATGTACTGTACAATACGCTACAGCTTACACTTCAGGAAATGAATCAGTATGTATAATGAATGGCATGAAAAGTTGAAAGTACAACTTGGAACAAGAAAACTTTAGTCAGAAAAATCTTCATCTTAAAGTGGAATAGGCGCAGTGTTTGGAAATAATTGGTCTATTACGCTTGGTGATGCAAACAACGTTGATGGAACAAGACCTTCAACGGTTGACAATTTTTGTTTTACTCGAAAAAATATTGATAGGTTTTTTTTTAAACCGGGGATACGGAGGCATCACTGTAGTTGTGATTTTCTAAAACCATTTCATTTATATTTTTTACAAGAAAATGTATTAAATACCATATGATGCTTAGCTATTTTCACAGACTTTAAAAAAAGGGGGGGGTTATATGTTTATCACCTTTTTATATTTGCTCGCATCTAACTTTTGTCTATGTGAACTGATTTTTATGATTCTTTATTCATAGGAAAGTATAGCCAGTGACGATATCATGTGGGTATACCGTTAAGTATTATCAGTGAAAATAGATACTCAACAGCATTAATACGAGAAAAGGAGAACTCTTTAGAAAATTTTTTAGGAATATATAACAAACTCGATTTCTGGAGTCTTGAAACTTTTTAATCAACTGGCTATGATGATTATTCATAGGCGCATAATCATGGACAATTTAGAAGACAAAGTAGTAAAACAATTTGCCAGGAACCCACGAAAATTATGTTTTAATTAAGATTTTATTCTTGTTTAATAAAATATTAAGCCTTTACAACTTATAAATTTTATTTTTCCTATAACTCATATCCTCTTTCTATCATCTCCCCCCCTCCTTGGTTGTTTGTATATAATTTATTTAGTAAATATATACGTATGTAAAAATATTTACCATTAAGTATTGCTGTTATTTAAGAATAATCATAATGTCACCTTAAAGTATATTTTACTGTTAAATACATCATCTTTCATCGAATAATTATCTTTTATTTTTTAGAGAATTTTTATTAAATTTTTAGAGGAAATCTTGAAGTCGGTATTTTTTTTAAATTATCTTTTTTTGTATATAGTATATATGTCAAACAAAGACTTAATGAAGAATTATACAAATATTCGGACAGGATGATCGGTGTGATGAAAAAAAAGCGAATTATGTTCTACGGACAAATAAAACGCTAGAACCCTACAAGGCTAATTAACCGAACATTTACGGACATTCAAAGTCTATAGGACAAGTGGAATTGGTTCGGGGAAGTAGAAAGTGATTTAAACGAAACTGGTATAGAACATCGAAGCCCGTAATCTATTGAGAAAGAAACTAGCAGAATATGTCAGCTTTAAAGAAAAACGAGAATTGCGTACGGGAAAACAGTGGACCGAAGAAATAAAAAAGCAATATCGATAGCGAATGCGGCAATACTAGATATAAAAGAAAGCTAAAAATTCAAACAGTTGAAACATCGTGGTCCTAAGTTGGCCAATTCGAAGGAAAAAAAATGTCAAAAAAAAAAACATTTTAAATTCTGTTTTATTTTTTCTAATTTTTAATTTATTATTTTTTTTATATCAATGAAATTAATAATCACAATCATCAAAACTGTAACTATAGCTGTACAAATTAATCAAAAACTGACATGAAAGAAATTAGCTATATACGGAAGTATAAAATTCAGTACAAAATTTAACATTAATTC
Source organism: Icerya purchasi (assembly GCA_039619475.1). NCBI lineage: Eukaryota > Metazoa > Arthropoda > Insecta > Hemiptera > Monophlebidae > Icerya > Icerya purchasi. Next base: position 234,005,819 of record CM077116.1, read on the forward strand.
CAACATTGATATTAACTTGTAATAAAAATGTGAATTATTGGAAAATTTTAAATAATTCAGTTATGAAGCTCATTTTCATCATAACTAATCATGTGAAAATTAGCTGACGCTATTTTTATAATAAAACCACTTACGAAGAAACAGTTTCACATACTACTTGCACCACTTTTTATGAAGTGAAAGGCGTTTGTATATCTCTTTTTTATAATTCAATGGGGGGTTTCGTCCGTATTATTAATCTCTGAAATGTAAAATTTATTTTATTACCATGTCGATAAATGAATTTTCAAATTTTACACGTGCTCGAGGCTTAGTGTTCTTTTTTTTGTACCGAAAAAAAAAAAAAAAAAAGAAAAAAAAGAAACGTCGGAGGTGGCCAACTGGAGTACATTAAGTGTTCCCACAAAAAGATTTCAAATATTAAATAATAGAACGTTAATATTTGTCGTGATTTCAGATGTTATTTGGAAGGAAGCGGTATATTAAAGGGACTCATAGTTTGAATTTTAGGAAGGAAAATGCACCTTAGCACTTCTGAAGGAATTTACGAATGATATAAACAAAAAGGAAATAAGAAGGTAGCCGTATTAAGTAATGATGGGATTTTTTTCTAAACCTTTCAAAAGCTTCCGGTATATTGAAGTTTTATTACAGGACACTTGAATGATGCGTATGGAAGCAAACAATGGTTAACACTATAAAGCAAGAATATGTAGTGAAGACAATAAGGAAAGTAACATAACAGTTGTTGTTAGTCAAGGAATGCCTTTGACTTCCGATTTATTAATTAAAGCCGACACTTCTAACCAAAAACATATCGAACACGTAACAGAGTTAACGTTTATGCTGATTAAATTGCACTAATTGATAAACACTGCAACTGTTAAAATTATAGAAAAATTTTATTAAAAATTAATTTGCGGACGTCTGACAAGTTAATTAGAAATCGTGAAAAGTTATTAATGTATACACGCATACATTATGTTGCCTCAGAATGTCTCCGCGCTATTATTTATGTCTTCATAATGTGAATTCTAGTTGAAAGTGAATTTTCCTCGAAGAAGTAAAACATTTTAATTACCTACCGTTAATTTTTGATAAAATTTTGACGTACAAATATAAATGCGCTGTTTGTTCAGATTTTAAATTCTGCTTTGTCCATAAATTATGCAAATGTTAACTATTCGGTATATAGAAACACATTGATTCCGTCAAGAATCATGTTAGGTATACGAATTTAGGAGTGTAAGCCTCAAAGTAAAGTAGTTGAAAAAATTGATAATATTCAAAAACAGTCGTTTAAAATTGTTAAGGTGAGATGGAATTTTAAGTGAAGAAAAAAACACATTTGGCATTTATATTTATTTTTCTTTTCCTTCATGGGTATTCCATATATATATATATATATATATATATATATATATATTAATCTTATAGTCAGAAAAAAAAACCTAACTTACGAGATAATAATATTGACTGGAATATATTTGTCGTAGCTGTTCAAAATTATATAGGACAGAACTGTGCAAATTGTTTACACATTAGCAATTTGATCTCATTTAGGCCGCGCCTATCACGTAGTAAAACCGAGTGCATGGAAATACAAAACAAACCTATTCCTAAACAGTTAAATTTGTTAAAGAAATTCGTGCGGCCAAAATGTATATTGACGAATGTATCGACTTCTTTCCTACAAAGAAACGAATAATTTGAAAAAAAATTGAATTAACATTAGTGACATTATTTTGACATCGGATGAAATCAACGAAATTCTAATATCAAAAAAATGAAAAATGATCGACTATAAGAAAGCGACGTTAGGACATTAAAAATGTAAACATTCCCAAACACCACTCGGTCTAGATAACATTTTCAACAGTATTGACCGAGAAAGTGAAAATAAAACTTCAACAGCAACACAATAATAATAAAAACTGTCATCATTTTAATAAAGTTAAAATAAATATTGCGAAACACAAAATTTATCGTCTGAACGAATACAAAAATAAACAACTCCATCTATTACCCAGTTAATTAAAAGTCAATAATTGACAGTCGATAGACTTTTAATTGGCTAAGTTATTTTTGTCTGTTTCCTTACTATGGGAAAATCGAATCGCACACATCGCAATTCTGTGGATTTACCAAACCGAGCATAGGAATTTAGAAGTTCTTAGCACTAATTCGATAATTACATTAATTTGGTCAGCTCCATACAGTTCATTTTATAAGATGTGTGAAAAATTTTAGGATTGTTCTTTATATTTAATACATCTCAGCACAGCAACCCTACTACTTTCATCACACCAATGAATGCTCTTTACATTTTCTATACTTTAATCATCAATTAAAATGTAATATTTCTCATAAACAACTAATCAAAATTATTCAACTCAAATATTAAGAAAAAAGCTTGCGCTGGGAACAAAAGTGAACATTTTAAAATACCTAAAGAAATCTTAAAACAAAAATAGAAGAAACATTAACTATATTATTAGCTGTTTCGAAAATAGTTTAAAATATACGCCAAAATAACCGTTAAAAATGATAAAAAACGACTTGAATTTAAAAACAAATGTTAGTTTTGTTTAACGTTATTTTTACTTCCCTGCACGTAGTCAAGAAAGTATTGTAACCATGAAAAATATTTAATGCTATATTTCAACGGATTTATCCATTTTTGACCATCCGTGATTACTTCCTTCTCCGGGTAAAGGAAGTACTGTATTCGCAGAGTATTCTGAATCTCACATTTCAACGGAAATATCTATTTCAACAATCTCTGGATCCATTTTAAGTCGTTTTTTCGTGACATATATATGTAGGTATGTATGTATCACGCATAATTCAAAAACGGCTGTTTGCAGAAAGTTGAAATTTTGAATTTAGGACTATTTTAACATCTAGTTGTCACTTCCCTTTTTAATTACAATCGGTTGCGCGACGACGGAATCTTCTCTTGGGAGGTTTCGTGGAATTTTTCTCATAACTCAAAAACGAGTAGCCGTAGAAACTCAAAAGTTTGTACTCGGTATTATTATAACATCTAACTGCATACCTTCAATTTTGGTTATAATCGGTTGGACCGAAGGGGTACTTCCCTTGAAGGACAATTTTTTTCATAACTCAAAGTAGAAAATTTAATTATTTTTTATATTTTAGCTGCGTTACTCGCTCGTTTTAATGTTTAATAGTTGTACAACGAAGTCATATGTTTCCCACGTCGGTTTTTTTATTTCTACAGACCTGATTTAAAAAACTGTCACCCGTACAATTAATTACAGTTAATTAATTATGCAGATGGTAATTTTTTAATTTGCAAGTTTGTAGAAATAAATAGAAAAAGAACGCTAAATTAGCAAGATCGTAAAAAGTATATGTAATAAAAAGATAAAGAAAACGGAATAAATCCGAATAATAAATTACAATAGATAAGCAGTGACCGAAATGTAACTTAATTTTCGGAAGAAGGAAAAAATGAAAATAAATAACGATATACAGCACATACTCATCGTTAATCTCCATGTGACCCTGACAAGCCGAAAAGCCAGTCGAAAACTTAAGTATTATTAAAGTTAAAATTTTTATTTTATTAAATATCATGAACATAAAACAGTGGTAATTGGGTAATTGAAAATTTTTAAAAACATATTAGCGGGCTTAATTCAAAAAACAACGAAATCTACGATTTCTCTTTTCCGCCTTAAATTAGAGAAGAACTAATTTTTAGAATTTTTTGTAAGGACTAAATTAATTTTTTTTTAACATTTCTCATCTAGGTAAATGTTAGTTTTTAAAATAAATGCGGATATATTCACATTCAGAAGAAAAAAAAAATGACACACTATACTTTCTCTGAAACGGCCATATCCAAAATTCATTACAAATTCAGCTAAACAAAAGGATAATTAATAATAACGAAAAAATATCCTTGTATGCTATACAAATAAAGTGTCAAGACGAAATCCCAAAATGTAATAAATACTTAAAGAAATACACTTTAATTATTTGCAAATTTTCGCAAAGTCTCCCTATAAAAGTACTAATTTTTTTTCTTAATGCATTTTAAAATTTCCGCTGCACTGTTTTCGAATAAACTTTTTAATTTTAATTATTAAAAAACTACAAAATATTCGTGGAAATTAAAACATTTCCTACGAATGCATACGTATGTATAAAATATTTTGTTTTACACATTCTGGTTCGTAAGTAAATATCAGAAATAATAAAAGCTCATTGAAATATAGAACTTATATCTTGAACAGATTTTTTAAACTTTTCCAACGGAAAATTGCAGTAATACCCCGAAAAATCAAAACTGAAAATTTTTTAATATACTCATCTTTCCTAGTTAATTTTTAAGGAAATGTCTATTTGTTTGTGTACGTATTTGCGTCCATTTGTATATGTATGAAAGCCATAGACAGAATTTTGTGACACGATTACGCTAGGGCAAATGGTACTGGTTTACTTCTAGGTCATTTAATTCGGCACGTACCGATATAAAATATAAGAAAATTTAGTTCAGACAGTTTTGAATAATTTAAAAAAATTTGAAAAATATTAATCTAAAAACTAATCGTAATACAGAATTGAGTATGAATATCGATCAACGCATCTTTAGCAAGGTATACACAATTAAACTAGAGCAGGGGGGGAGGAAATAAATTTAAAAAAAAATAAATTAAAAAGTTTTTTGTAGGTTATAGATATCTATGCAGGTATACAATAAATTCTCAGTTCACGTAAAATTTTGTAACAAATATGTTCATAATCAAGAAATTATTAACCTTTAATGGTCACAATAGACTGCCAACCAGTTTAATGACTTATACGGCAAACGAACAATCATTTTAGTAATTAATAATACTAAAACTGTCGGCACCTAAAATGTATTTAGATAAATATTTATGGGGGACTTGACATTTCCCCAATGAAAGGAATACGAAGTACAAAATGGAACACAGCAAAAGCAAAATTATAGGCACCATCACATAACAGTTGCAAGTAAAAGCGAAACAGACATGTTGAAAAAAACAAAAACGTAACTGAACTAGCCGGTTACGTTTGTAATTGGTATTTCTTTTTCGCGCGTACATTTAAAAATAAATCCAGAAATTATGAGATTAAATATATATATATATATTAAAACTATGTACCATTTAAATTATAAATAAGAAGAAAAATTTGATTTTACTTACTAAACAACTTCAAAATTCAAAAATTTTACTTTTAAAAACAGAACTTTACGTACTACTAACAAAAGCTTATCACTAGGGTACAAAATAAATTTTCATAAATAATCTATTTTCTATTATCATTCTAACAAGCGAAAACCATCATTTTACGATTAAAAATACACACCGAAATATGAAAAAATATTTGTACTCAAGCTTTGTCGAAAAGAAATGATAATCATATAAAATTAAGAATCGATATTTAAATTATCAAAGGATAAACAGTAGGAAAAATTCCGCAACTTACAATGTTGAACGATTTCATGATGTAATGGTGGGTAATGCACAGAACGTTAGATTTCCAAAATGTGTTTAGAGGTCAAGCTTCACGAGCAGGGCTTGAAAAGCTGAATGAAAATTTGATCTATTTGACAATGCTGTGCGCTTATTTTATTAATGATAGTCTAGAAGCAATGGACACTTCATTCAATGAATTTGAGAAATAAACGTACAACATTGTCAAATAGATCAAATTTTCATTCGGTTTTTCAAGCCCTGTTCGCGAGGAAAGAGCAGAAATGCAAAAAGGACTGTAACTAACATAAACAGTTATTAATGTAACAGGAAATAACAGTTAATCTTACCATTATCAATTAATTGTTTCAATGTAAATAATAATTTATGAGTAGGATGTAAATACAAATACTTAAGAATCTGCAACAATTTCAAACTAGTTAATAGAAGTTTGCATTGCACACCTACTATAAATAAATAAAACCAAGTTTTAAAGACAAAATTTGTTGCTGTTATTGTTAATGAGGATGTTTTAAAAAATTACAGAGTTCTATAATTTTCCGTTATGTTAATAATGCAAGTGGTGGTGTTCAAGAAACGTTTATTGGATTCTAAATGTAAAGGATTATCAAACGGTTAATCGAATTTTAAAATGTATTTTTGACCATTTACATGAGTTTCATTACAGTAATAAGTTAGTAGCCAGATGTGTCATGACCAGGGCCTAAAAGCCAGTCGAACGCCGAAAGCTAAAAGCCGAAAGCCAATCATTTTTAGATGTCATAAGCTTAATCCAAAAGCCATATTTAAATTTCCATAAGCTAAAAGACGAAAGCTTAAGCTGTATTTTAAAAAAAGCTAAATTAAGCTTTATATTTGGCTTAAGCCATTTTTTGAATGCATGCAGGACATGAAAAGTTGAATAAATATTTGATCTATTTGACAACGCTGTACGTTTATTTTTCAAATTCATTGGCTGAAGTGGGTATTGCTATGTCGACAACAAGTTAGGAGAATAACAGGTTCATATGATATCTGTTATTTTTGTTTACTATAATAGTTGTTCTTTTTAACAATAGTTGTATTATTTTAAATTTCACAACTTTACCCATTTACAAATTTTAATTTCGCTATTTAGTATTTTTCATTGTTGTTATTGTTCTGAAGCTGTTTTTTTCTGTTTTTAAATAAAATGTTTGAAAATGAAGAAATTTTTCAAATTCTAAACAACTATAATGAAAATATAAATTCGTATTCATTCTTTATTGAAAGAGAACGTAATTTTCAAACTTTTGATTTACTAACAAACATTTAAATAGAAATTAAATATGAAATAATATCTATCTTGAAATATACTTTGCATGAACCAATTAATGTATTACAGAAAAACTTGAAAATTAATTTGCATCAGAGTGCAGTGTATATATCGACGTTATTATTATGCAAGGAGCTATGGGGATTCAAATCCTCATCATTATGTATAAAAATTATTTATAATATAATTTAAAAAAAATAACAGTATCATTTTTAATATTTCTTTAATAAAAGCTCAACATAAAATATAATTTATATAATTGTAGGTATCAATATTATTTACATATATTAGCATTCTTGTAATTCTATATACACGTTTTATAAACATGTAAATATCCATAGTTTCATAAAACATTAGTAGGATTAACGTTTCATCCAGGTTAAATTCTTGGCACATTAACCTATTAAAGTTTGTAATCACAGGAGAGAGTAATTAAAGCAGAATATTTATTTTAAAAGAAAAACTTTTGGACCTGTTGATGGATAAAAATGTCGGCTGTATTTAAATACTAAAATTTTATTTCTAATTATATTACAGTAAACAGTACGGCTTACACTCAGATATGCTCAATTCTTAATCATTTTTGCAGTAATGAATAATTTAATGAAGGTATAAAAATTTATATAACAGTGTATGCATTATATTTTACACCAACAAAATTAAAATGTGACATTTGAAAATGATTAATTATAGAAAAAAAAAGGATTTATTGGAAATATTTATTTTAAAAAGGAAACCTTCAATTCCAACTTTAGAAATAATGAATATATTATTATATAAATACAAAACAATTTTACCAATAAAACATAAAAAAACTCTGATAGTAATTATTTATGTAAAAAAAATCAGTTATCTTTAATTGCAATTTTATTATCAAATATATAGAAAAGTTTCAAGTATACTTCAATTTTGATCCAAATTGTATCTGTAATGAAAATTGTTTATATATATATATACAAATGAACCTTTTGACAGATTTTTCATATATGTTGCTAAATAATTGTGTTTATGCGTAAAATTAGCAAGTTCAAAAATAATCCTGTATTTAATCACTGGTGATTATTCCGTACAGAGGCAAGTAGACAATGACCTTTCAGATAATCACAAAATTTTGATATGCATTCGTATTTTTAATTTATAAAAAGAAGAAAATTAAGTAATATTGTTCATAAATATTAAATTACCAAAATACTAAACCGAAGTATAAAATTACAAAAAAATTTAAAGGTAGAAACGTCGATGTTCAATAGTGTAATGACTTTGAACGAATTTAGACGGACTGGTAAATAATCGAATTTGCCTTCGATTGTTGTTATAGAAATCAATATTTAGACAAAATAGCATATTTGTAAAAGTTCAAATTAATTATACCGCTCATAGACTCGTTTTAGGGCTGGGTCCTTTATATAATATCAGCGTAAAAGGACACATTCGCTTGTTTCTTCAGTGTACGTTTCTATCTGAACTGGTAACGCGTGGATTATGATAATTACGTTAAATGCTTTATTTAAGAAAATAACGGAAATGAACCTTATTTAGGAGTTAGGTATCAATGCGAATTAGAAAATTTTTTTATTTATCAACTATATCATATTTCATTTATCGCTTTAAAGAATTTAAAAATCAAGTATAGAAATAAGAGAACTTACGAAAATAAAATCAGGTGCACTTTTTTAAAATTTATTTCCTAGTTTCCACATTTCTTGCTATAAAAGACGTTGCAGTGATTAAAAAAAAACAAACAAAAAAATTGGTTTTTTAAACAGTAAAGGTAAAATATTTTTCTTATTAGTTAGAGAAAAAACCTTTAATTATGTAAACTGATAGTAATCAGCATTTATGAAAGACAGTGTGTAAAGAAAAAATGTCTAACCGAAGTAAATGATAATCAAACACTCGCAACTATTAATCAAATTTAAATTTTTTATTATCAATTAATCTTAATTTAACCCGATGACATATGTCATCCACTGTTTTTTTTTAGTTATAACTTTTAATATATAGAAGATTGAACATTACCTGTTCATGTATCTTCTATGTAAACCTTAGCAATCACATTGCAATAATCAGTTAAATCATCGTAGTGTGTATACTTTTAATAAAGTGCATTAAATATGCTTGGCTGACGATTGTCATCCGTGCGAACAATCAGCGAAGTATTTTTTTCCAGGCTGAATTTTTGCGCTGACTTTAACTTCTTTCTTATTTCGATTATTTATTGCGTAATAAGAAGAACGTTTTGTGTTCTGTTTATATACGTTTATTTCGTGTTATTTATGCGTGAGTAAAAATCGATGATATTTGATAATATCCATGACAGAGATTGCCGAAAAGCTACAGATAAACTAGCTGCAATAAGAGAAATACACGAATTATTTTCGTAAATAATTGTCGCGAATACTTTACTCCGTCAAAGTATTTAACGGTAAATGAATGGTTATTGGTATTTTATGGAAACTGTCCATTTCAACAATATATACCCAGCAAGCCAGCAAAATATTGACTGAAGGTGTTCGCTTTACCCGATGTAAAAACAGCTTATACGCTAAGTTTAGAGCCATATGTTGAAAAGCAGCCCAGTGGACGTTATTTTGTGGGCAATTCTGCTTAAGATGTTGTAACTAGGCTGGTTCAGCCAGTTGAAGGAACAAATAGAAATATTACTGGCGATAACTGGCTCTCTAGTTTGTCATTAGTGAAGATCCTAAAAGATAATAAACTGACTTATGTTGGAACCGTATGTAAAAACCAAGGTGAAATTCCTAAAGAGTTTTTCCCAAGCAAAAGTAGAACAGAAAACTCTTCGATATTCGAATTTCAAGAAGATTGTACGTTGGTATCTTATTGCTCAAAAAAAAAAAAATAAGGTGGTTCTGTTACTATTGTCAATGCACTTCGATGACACCGTAGATGAAGCAACCGGTAGTGCTTAAAAACCTGGAATTGTTACATTTTACAACATACTATTAGTTTATGGGCAAGAATCTTCGACAGAAATTCAAGAACCCTCCGGATCACGCGGAAGATGCTACATCTGCGGTCATAAACAGAATAAAACCACACAAAAATGGTGCATAAAATGTAAAAATTGGCTTTGTCCGGATCACTTAAAACACATTTGTTTGGATTGTTTAGAAAACTAATTCATTTTAGAGTAAGTCTTTGTAGTACCGTGTTAGTTATACGAAAACATGAAATACATCCTTAACTACTAATTTAAAACTAAAATGTTGTAAAAAGACCTAATAAAATAAAATATAAAAAAGTTATGAAATTACGTTACAATTATGATTATACTTTTTTCTACACTGTTTCTTCTAAGGAATATTTTGCTAATTTAAAATTTTACATAATAAACACTTTGAATACAGCATAAACTAATTATATTGTAGAAGAAATTTTTAAAGAGTAATATTTTGAAGATACAAATCTATTTTTAAAAATGGATGACATATGTCATCCGCGCGACTAACAATTAAACTATTTTGTGCACGACTAATGGAGGGTTAAATTGCTCGCGGTATAGCACTTACTTTGTAATATTTAATGTTTCCCCGACTAAAAAAAGGAAAAAAAGACAGCGACTAATTTACTCCGTGACAAAGTGATATTCATTTTAGTGCGCAATGCATCTCATTAATATTGCTGTAAAATTTAATTTGTCGATCTTAAAATTTATACAGCCCGTGTTATTTTAAAAAACAATAAAAAGCCTGAAATTTCATGGCGTACTTTAGATTTCCTATCTAAAAGTGTGTAATTCAAATCAATCACAAAACGTATAAGAAGAATTATTTTAATTCTTTAGAGCATGTTTTGATTTAAAATAAACTTAAATTCTTCCGTAAAATGAAAACATGTTCTCAAAAATTTTTATAAAACTTTTTTTTTTTTTTTTTTTTTTTTTTTTGGAAAGCAATTGAATCAATATACTTGAAAAAGTTTCAAAAAACGTCTTTACGGCTATGTTTTCTGATTTTTACAGAAATACTTGAAAATTTGAAAATTTAAGCTCATTTAATGCTTCCTATTAAAATGTTTAGAGTCTCATAATCTTCCTACTATTTAAAAGATAGGACTATGGTAGCCAATTAATTTTAGATTGCCACGTTTTGTAATTATTGCTGTACATTTCGATTTTAATAGAAAGAGTTGAAAATTTAGGGCCAGTTAAGGCTTTGTATTTAAATTTTATCAAGTTTCATAGTCCTGTTATTTGCAAGTCAAAAGCCTTTCATATTAAACGAATAACCTGTGCATTTTAATTGTTGAAGAAATACTTTAAAATTTGAAAACTTTGAACTCCTTTGGGACTTTATAATTAAACATTTAATGCTTTCGTCCGTTGCATGCAGTTGATGGAGCGCATACTGTATTTCCATTTTCTACGTTCAATAGATGTATTTCAATCATCTTAAGTGAATAATATATACCAATCAATTTAAATCAGGTGTCTAATCTCAGTGGCGTTGAGCGCGCCAAATGGAAATTCTTGTTTAAAGACGTAAATTGTTTCCCATTAAACAACGATAATTTATCAAAATTCCTGCACGCGGCGAATTTTATCATGGCTTCCAAATATTCGGATCTTGAAGATTTTTCATTTAATATATAATTTTATTTTAATTTTTATATCGGTTAATTTTTGTCTTTTTCATTTTCTTTTTATTGTTTCCAATCCATGAGATGTTCATTCAACTGAGATACTCATGGCTATGTTTCAATTACTATGTATTTATGTTATTATTCACCAATAAATAAATAAACAATCTCAGTGGCGTTAAATGTAGCAGGTTCAAATTGTGTTAATGTTTGTAAAATTTACGAAATAAATTTGAATTTGAATTTGAAATTCTACGATGAATTCCGAGTTTTTTTTTTTTAGCTGCAGCGTTTTAGAGAATCCATTTCTAAGTGTTTCGATAAAATCTGTAAATATACACGACAGCATCAAACAGTTTTTCCAAACACTATATGTTGATGAAAGCGGTAAAATCTTTAACTCCATCAGTTCTACACTCTCTTCTATTATTTATCCTCTATTCCAGTGAATTCGTTTCGGTTTGTTTAACAACTAAGCTAGGTTCACACAGTCAAACCATTAGATGACCAAATTATCAGTAACTGCTCGTGCAATGAGCCTGTATTTCATCGAGAGATCCTATATTATTTAAATGAAGCCTTATTTTTTTAAAAAATAAACGTAATTTAAACAAATTTTACCAATTTTGACATGAAAGCATGTTTTTATTTAAAATATTACTTTTTGCGACTCCTATAATGATTTTTTTTTTTATTAATAGGCTGTAGTACCTCATGTATCCGTTTTATTGTAAATTATCTTTACACGAAGTGTTACAATTTGTTCATCAGAAATGAAAAATTTAACTTTCATTAATTTTAACTTCATCATATTTTTTTATAACTAATTTTTTTACCGAAAATATTCTGCTGTCTAGCGGTTAAGATGTAAACTACACACAGAAGTATGCAATTCTTAAACTGTAGTTGTAATTCACATTTTAGCCGCTTGATAGCATATAAGTCCGTTTTTGCTTATTGATTGGTTGATCGTTCTGGTTGAAATACTGAAAACTGCGTGTAATTTCATGATAAATAACGATAAAAAGGAAAGAGAAGTTAGAAAATTTGTTTATACAATTATATTTTAATTTGGTGTTCCGTAATGAACTGAAATATACTTTTCATATGTAAAACACTTTATTAAGTAAAAACATATACACTATAAACATATAAAATTTATTATTAAAATTAAAATTTTATATGATTATAGTGTATACGTTTTTGCTTAATAAATTATATTTTATTTAACTTTTAATGTTGCCTGATTAATATATACATTTTATCTTCTTGTCAGTCTACTGCTTGGTTCGAGTTACTTCTTTTTTTTTTTTTTTTAATCAGGCATCTAATTTTCAATATAGTTGAACTTTAAGCTAAAAGCAACATTTTTATTTTAATCATATAAGACAAAAACAAAACAGAACAAGCAAGTAAAAAAAGAAACACCTCTAAAATGCTACAATTTAAACCACACTCATTGTATTGACGAAATACGTACGATCGATCCTGAATTTGTGTACACACACTATCGTGTGCTATAACGGATATTTTTCCCCCATAAAAAATTTGTATTTTCCTAAAAGGAAAAAAAAAGCAAACGGTGATGGCAGGCCGTGCAGCCAAGCCGGCCGTACTATATACAGGTGGTCTCGTTATGCAGAGCAAATATTGAATATTATAAGAAGGAAAAAGCTGATAAGGAAAATATATCTCTGCGTCAGCCAAACATATTGCAATAAAATAGAAAATGATTACTCGGGTCTGCAAAAAAAAAAATTTTTCTCTCCTTCTGATTTTTATGCATAATTATCACAAATTTGATATTTCTGAATAGAAATATAGTATAAAAAATGTATACATTTCTTTTAATGGAATTTTTCAATAAAACTTTTTTTTTGCTTCAAATTTAAATTATATATTTTATAACTGATATACAATATTAAATAAAATTTGTTAAAAAATATCAAAAACCATTAGATAATCAAATTATACTTGCTGTTAATAGTATTTCACTTTGTAGTTTTCGTCCTTTTCATATTTTCTTTTGAAGTTTCGCGACGAATTGACCAATAAAAATCGGCAAGCATTGCTTCTGACCATTTCCCGTTGTAGCGTCTCTCTATGTGCAATATGTCTTGATGAAACCTTTCACCGTGTTCTTCTGATACTGCTCCAAGATTTTCGGGGAAGAAATCTAAGTGAGAGTCTAAAAAACGAATTTAAAGGGACATGTTGCATTTCAGAGCTTTGTATGCAGAAAGAAGTTTTTGGATGAGTTCCTGGTAATTTGCATTTTTTTTGTTTCCAAGAAAATTATGACATACTTCTACGAAAGCGGTCCATGCTCTTTTTTCAGCTTTATTCAGCGTACTTATAAAATTTCAGTCCTTCATAAGTTCTCGTATTTCAGGACCTACAAAGATTCTTTCTTTCAATTTTGCGTCGCTGATTCGAGGGAATTTGGTTTTGAGGTATTGTGAAAGTCTTCATCATCTCTGTTCATGGCTTTTACAAAAATTTTCATAAGGCCCAGCTTTATATGGCGTGGTGGTAAAAAAGTTTTTTTACTTTGAACTAAAGGTTCTTCTTTTACATTCTTAACTCCAGGCATCAAACTCGCTCTTTTTGGCCAATTTTTCACTACGTAATGCTTATCTCTTGCGTGACTGTTCTACTCGCATAAAAAACAACAAAATTTTGTGTATTTTCCTTGCAATCCAGTTAACATTGCTACAACTGTTAGATCAGCACAGATGCTCCACGTGTACTGTAAATATTGAATTTTTTCCAATAACAATTTCATATTTCCATAATTTTCTTTCATGTTTGTTGTATGTGCTAGGGGAATTAAAGTCTATTTATTGCCATTGTGAAGTAATACAGCTTTTAAACTGATTTTAGACGAATCAATAAAAAGTCGACATTGCTCCGATCCTTCAGGAAAACCCATTTCTTGTAGAAGTTCTTTAGCATCATTACAAAATACCAAATCACCCTCTTCGGTGAAATAACTCATAAAATCTTCTTGTCTGTTACGAAAATATGAGACCTTCGTATTTTTATCTAACAAATTCCATTGTTGTAATCTTGATCCGAGAAGTTGAGCCTTAGATTTTGAGAGTCCTAAATCGCGAACAAGGGATCATTCAAATCAGATTGCGTGAGAAAACGAGGTCTTGTTAAGTCTGTATATAATGATACAGAAATAGAGGAGATACTCGATTGACTACGTATAGGATAAGCGTCTCCATCATCCACCGTTTCGTTGCTCTTCATACGCACTGGAGGTAAATCATCATTGCTTCGAGGAACTGGTTTTTGTGCAGATGGAATGTTTGGATATTGAATTTTATCCTTATTTTTTTCGTAAATCGTTTTGTCGTAGTCATGCAAAAAAAAAAAAACAATCGTTTTCATGGTTTTGAGGTTCGCGCCAAATCATGGGCCTTGAGAATGGTATGATCGTATGACTTCCTCCGAGTCAACCTCTTAAAGTTCTAGAGTAACTGTTACTGCATATTTTCGGGAGCCAATTTTTGTCTCTTTCATCGACCGGAAATACAAAGTAACGCAGGTAAGCACTTTTAACCAAATCAGACAATGTAATTCATTGAGATTTTATGGTAAATTCACCACAAACGTAGCAAAATATGTCTGGAGAGTTTTTACAAGTCTTTAGCATTTTGTATTTACAACGAAATTAAATTTGCTATAAAATCAGAACAATGTTCTAATCATGTGATTTTATTTTGCTCTATAGTTGAGAAAACACATAAATTATTGCTACACGTATCAATATAATTCAAAGCTTACCAAAATATCTAGTATAAATCAGAAATAATCACTATACAACCTTTTAACGTACTGGGCGCTATGGAGTCACAACGAGAACTGCGCAGGCGTATGCATTAGTGTTAAAACCCCGTCAGCTGATATTATTCTCTCTCTTTCCATCAGTGCGAGTCGTTTTTGTGTGTACAAATACGATCTGAATTGAATGAAACACCGTTAATGCAAAAATGACAGACAAAATATATATATGTAATTTTGAGCTATTAAAAAAAAAAACATTCTAAATAAACATATACGTTATAGCAAAAAATGGAAAGCAAATTTAGATTCAGCACGTTAAACTCTCCATATTTATCATATTTTTATTTAAAGGAGGATTTCGTTGCAGACCAGTGTTATTTACACAGACAGTGCTTACCGGTAACAGCTGAACCTGAAAATACCAATTACTATGAAAAAATAGAAATGCTCGCCTATAGCTGTAAGTTTGTTAGCCGTTTTTTATAATAGAACTAAATTTTTTTAATAGATTATTACTGAGATTTTGCTACATTCTTTTTGTTCAGTTTTAGTGCTCGTGCAAGTTTTATACGAAGCACGAATCTGTGTGCAAAACTACACGGGAGGAGCCTAATTGTAAATGTTTAATTCCTTGTTATATAAGTGTAGCCAAAGTATTCGTATGTTTAATGGTGAGCAGTTTATCAACATCTTGAGATAATTTAATCTTCAGCTATCACAATGATAAATAAATTGTATACTATGGTTAAATATGTAGGTATATACATAAATCGAGAAAAAAAAAATCGAGTACATTTTCCAAATAACGAAATATTTCTCATAATTATTAATCATTAGGATAGTGGATCAATTTACTTCTCTTCTTACTGGAAAGAAATAAAAACAAAAAAAAATTTAGCATACTACAGATGTAAAATTTTTACAAAAATAACTTCTGTGTCTAGTTTCGAGTAAATTATCAACGTAAAATTTCATGAGATGAGCAAATTGTTATCATGAATTGTGTTTAATACAATTTTTAACAGATAAAAATGAAAGAATCGATAATTCAGCGCTCCAACTTGATAAATTTACAAAAGCAAAAATTAAAGGAACCAAAAAATACCGATGACTGTCGTCGAAATAATTATTTCGGAAGGAAGGCAAAAAAAATTGCTCTTCATAGAGACCGGGATTCTGGATAAATCTCACCCGAAAATTTATTCAGTGGATGGAAATTTTCGATCACTATTACGAATGAAGTATTACAATCACATATTTATGAGCTTTGAAAAATTGATGCCGCGTTGTTCGAAATTGTTACTAGTGTTAAGCAGGCCCGTGCCCAGAATTTTGGAGGGGGGGGGGGGTGAAAATTTTCTTTGCATATTTATTTTAAAATACATTTTTCACTAATATTCGTACTATTAATAATTTCCATCATTTTGATTTATATATTAATAATTTACGTAAATGAATTACCCCTTATATGAACATAAATAAAAATTACATATGTTATTAATTATACTCGAAATAAAAAATTTTTTGCATAAAATATTAATGAAGTACCTAAAAATATGGAGCATATTTTTTCTTTTTTCTTTTAAAAGTAGGTAAAAACACCCTAAAAAATCATCAATATTTATTTTAAATTTGTGGTTTTTTTCAGATTTTTTTGTTTTTATAATAACTATTTCAGTTCTCATGGGGGGGGGGGGGGGTTAACCCCCCCCATGGACTCGGCCTTGGTGTTAAGTAAAATTTTTCGACTATGAAACACGTGAAACTATATGTACAAAATTAAACAGGAGAAAACCACTTGAAAGAGCTCGCAACGCACAATATTCACAGAGAGGGAATTAAAAAGCGATACAGATTTTTTCTAAAAAAGAATAGCCAAATTCTCATTATAATATTGTATTTTTTCTACAATCACTTATTTTTTTCAGATATTTATAGTTTTTTATTGTTTTTGCATTAAAAGGAATTATATTAAGATAAAAAAATTTTATTTTTAAAAGTAATACTTTTTACAATTGTAAAAGTAATTTCCAAATAAACATATCAAGGTGTTTTGTACGATTTTCCTGTTTTAATTACTTACAAATTCATATATTTTTAGTTTAATAAATGAAGAGTTATTTATTCATTTTTAATCTTTATATCAAATAATAATAATAATTTTTAAAAAGGCGAATTTACTTAATTCGTATTTTTTATATAAAAATCGCGAGTGAAAATTTTATTTTATAGTGTTCGCACTTTATTGTTGCATTTTGAAATTCGCGATTTTTGCTTCTTAAATACACATATGCAGGGCCGGATTATAGCCAAATGCCGCTGTGGGCTCAGTAATTTCTGCCGCCCTTGGAATAATTTATCAGTTAAGTAATAAAAATTATAATCGAGTAACTGAAGTAAGAAAGGACATAAAAGTTAAAAATTAATTTTCAATTAAAAGTTAAAAGTTGAAAAAATTAAAAAATTTCACACAGTTTTAAAACATGCCTAAATTTTATTATAATTCTATACATTATTCTTTCATGTGTTAATTAAAGTTTACATTTTGTACGACGGACAGGGAAATACATGCATTTATAACCATGTGGACCATCTTTAGCAATAAAATCAGCCTCTGCTCACGAGGTTGGGTGTCTGCTTAAAACGCTGAAAAAGAAGAAAAGCCCAGGGGTTTCGACTTAATAAGCGTTGACCTATTAAATAAACTTCCGAGCGGAAAGCTATTGCTCACTTCTATATGTAATGCAGTATTTCGCGTACAATACTTTCCGGTACAATGGAAGTTTGCGCAAATCGTAATGATTCCGAAACCTGGTAAAGATCCCTACTCTGTAACATCTTAATATTCGATTTCCTTGTTGCCTGTTTTATCGAAGGTAATGGAACATATTAATATTAAAAAGGTACAGCCTTATAATATACAGTCAACTGATGTAATTCCGCAACATCAGTTTGGCTTTTTAAAACATCACTCTACGATTGATTAATTGCATAGAGTGGTTAGTGTGATTGAAAATAGTTTAGAAACAAAAAAAATATGTACCGCGGGGCATTTATCGACATTCAACAGGCTTTTGATAAAATTTGGCACGATGGCTTATTGTACAAATTAAAATGTTTGTTCCCGAGTAATCTTTACCTGTTGCTAAAGTCATACCTTGAAGATCGACCTTTTTAAGTGCGTTACGAACATACCTACTCAGAAATACATCCGGTTTTAGCAGGCGTTCCTCAGGGTTCTGTGTTGGGCCCCACGCTGTACTTGTTATACACAGCAGATTTTCCTGCGACAGAGAATGTGCAGGTGGCTACATTCGCGGACGACACGGCACTGCTGTCATCACATGAAGATCCGAAGGTAGCTAGCAATAATCTACAAAATGTTCTTACGAAGGCGGAAACATGGTTTAAAAAATGGAAAATCGGGATAAACGAGAGCAAATCGGTGAATATCCATTTTACCAACCAAAAAGTTGAAGTCCCACCCGTTAAGATCAATAATACAGATCCTCCTGTGCGAGCAACAGTCAGGTATTTAGGTTTGCACTTAGACCGCCGATTGACGTGGAAACATCATATACAGGTTAAAAAGAAAGAATTAGATATCCGGGTTAAAAAAATATACTGGCTGATAGGGAGAAACAGCGTACTGACAACGGATAACAAACGTCTAATATATGTATACAACAATTCTAAAACCTATCTGGACGTACGGGTTTCAACTTTGGGGCTACGCTAAACCGTCGAACTTGAAGGTAATACAAACTTCGATAACCAAAGCACCCTGGTATGTTACTAATCTAACATTACATCGAGATTTGTGTATAGATTATGTAGCTGATGCCATCAAAGTTAACGCTAAAAGACACGCAGACAGACTCGATTCTCATCCCAACACTCTTGCTAGAGGATTGCTAGATGTTACCGATGATATAAGAAGACTGAAACGCCAGAAACCGCAGGACCTTGTTTAAAAGGTCGGTGCAAATCGGATAGGTGCTATTGGGTACTCTTCCCTTCATGTTTAATTTCATTCATACATATTGCTAAATGTACTTGATGGGCAGCTCGTAATAGTATATTATATAAAAAAAAAAAAAATAAAATTCTTACGACGCAATTTTAAAGATGCAAATTCATTTATTATATCATCAAAGTTCTTTACTAACTGTTCTTCAATAAATGAAACAGATAAATCATTTAACTCTTTTGGTGAGACATTGTTGATCTGAAAAAAATTTTAATTCTTTTCATTGTAGGAAAGGAGCGTCGTCCTGCTGGGCGAATTTTATTCAGCGCTAATCTTTCCTTGTGTTTTTTCCCATCATGTTATCACGTTATTGCAATTGTGTTTTTTGTAGTGTTGTTAGAGTTGGTTTTTCCAGTTACATTGAGTTTTTACTTTTTTTTGTTAAATGATCACAAAAATTAAATAAAGTGTACATTTATTTTTAATATATTATTTTCGCTGTTAGCGTGTTTATTCATCAGATTCAGTATTCAGAATAGTTTCAAAAGATTTTTGAGCACCTTTCACCGTTTGGTACGGCAAGAAATATATAAATAATTCTTCGAGAAATCTTAACTTTTGTCGTATCAATGAGATACCGCTACTACATTTGTGAATTTTCAATTTTTCTTCAGTCTCGTTTGACCTCTTATCATGCCGGCCAGCCATTGTCTCGTGCACACTTCAAGAATTTCCTTTAACTGCTAGTACAACCATTTTGCCTAATCATAATGCACGTTCCGGTTTACACTTCGTTAATTTTAAATTAATTTCTCGATTCCCCTGCTTACATGTCATTTGTCAATAATCATTTGGAAATTTTACCTAAATCAATATATTCCCATTTTAACTTTTTTGTGCATTAATGCAATTTAAAAAATGATTTTATCACATTCCTCTCCTAGCCTGCTGCGATTAAAACGCCATAATATGTAACAATATTTTGGAAACTTTAAGTATTTTTCAAAAGAAAAAACTTTCCAATCTCATGCAAATTTGCCGCCTTTCGAATTTTGCCGCTGTGGGCTGTAGCCCATTTAAAGCCGTGGTGTAAATCCATGACTGCACGTGTATAAAATAACATATTCACCACTAGATAAGTGTCTATATATGTATATCTAGGCTATTGACCTGCGCCTCATATAAAATTATTGTGACTGATCTGTACAATAAAAATAATATATAAACAGATAGTCATATCATTTAAAATCATACAATACAATCAGTAATAAAAAACATAAGAATTATAGAAGACAAAATCATCTGCGGATCCAGTAGGTATTCCTGTGACGAGGTCCAGAGAATCGAATTTTACGTTTTTATGTATATATATATATATGTATGATGGTAGTGCGGTAGCATAGTGGTGGTTAAGGTGCTCGGCTACTAAATTGGAGGACACGGCTTTAAGACTCGTCTAGATTCGGATCCGAATAGGTCTCAGGTTTATCTAGCCTGAAATAATTGGGTACCAATCTGGGAAAGTAAAGGCGCCCGAGAGAAAGGAACTGCCCCCCTCTACTTCTCATTAGTGCCCTTGGGCTTAGTAGTACTCTGTGAACCTTAACTTCACGATCCCCGACATCCTTCTAAGGATACCCAACTTGCTTTACTTTTTATATACATATGTACGAGTAATTATAATTATCTTATAATTGCAATCTAATTCTAATTAAATTCTAATTGAATTTCTATTGCCACAATGTGAAATAGTTGAAGTTAATATACTAAAAAAGTAATTTACTTCTGTTTGACTTACAGATGAAAAATCTTTTCAAAAAAATTTTCTGAATACTCCTTTTTTTAAATGAAACTGTCTAAAATAGTATTTCACAGCATTAGTTGCAGTAAGGTAATAAAGTAAATTATTTAAATTTAAAGTTCTATAAAAATTTTATAAAAATAATTTTGGTTTCGAAATTACATTTTTTATAAATGTTTCTTCGCCTTTAATTTTTCTAAATTGTTTTAAATCAAGTTTATTACGTAACCAGTTTTTGGTTAAATTACAGCTTAAAATTAACAAATCTCGACATCACATCGTGTTCTTCTTTTCATAACTCACAATTGTTGTTTCTATTTGTCGTGCGTGTATAATTTTTTAGTTTTTCGTTTCTATCGCATTAAAACAGATAAACTATTTTCATCTGGAATCGAAAGAATCCTTTTCAGTGAATTGTTCCGGGCTTCATATCTATTATTATACCGTATTTATGATACACTTTATTACCTTACAAAAATGATATCTAATTGTAAGACACGGAAATAACAAATTCGATATTTATAATCCGAACTGATTATAAATGGCTGTATCACCTAGTGAAAATTTTTTAAAGATATCCTACGGGTATCGGTATAGCACGCGAAGAATTATTTACAGTCGTACGGTAATTTTTTTTATACGCATGTGCGATTAGGGATCGATTTAAAAAAATAGTCGGTGATTTTTTCACTAATGTCTAGCCTCTGAAACTGCTCATAGATGTTATCAGTATTTTGCTTCGTATTTGCTTACATTTTTCACTTGGTGAAAAAAGTTCGACACAATTATAAGTGAAAGAGTGAATTATTTGAATTAGGTAGAATTTTTAAATTGCCTTTTAAATAAATAAATAAAGGAAAATTATTTCAACTCATTTTAATCATATTCACAAAGTAATAGATATGAGTTGAAACAATTTTCCTTTATATTTCTTCCGCGAACACAAACGTGTAAAAAAAGTGAAATTGGTATTTACAAATTGATTTTGTTATTACAATTTTAATTTCATTTTTAAAGCATTTTAAAATTAATTTAGATGTCATCATTAAAATTAATTCTGATTTTTAAGGAATTCTTTAACTGTAGGACATAAGCGTCTATGTAAATTATGTAAAATAAATCTTTTAATTTAATAAATTATGGTTAAATAATTATTTTATTATTAACAAACAAAAAAAAAAAAAAAATACATTGAAATTAAAACAAGTATTTAAATTAATGCAAACCAAATATAAAATACAATGAAATTAATATATAGATAAGTATACCTAATTTGAAATAAGTTTGGTTAGAAACGTTATGTAAGCATTGTTACATGTTTCGGTAATAGCAGCGTGATTAATTTTTACGATTAAAATATTATTTTATACGCGAATTTTAAGATGTTTCATTTTACGTTGCACTTTTAGGAAAAGATAAAGTAAAAAATGAAAATCATACGATAAATAGCTGATTATACTAATTACGAATTTACAATGTTGCCCATAACATATCACTAAAGTTTTGAGTGGTCATCAAATTATTTTCATTTATCAAATACGTAAAAATGCCAAGTTTTAGATTTACAAACTTTAGATAAATAAAAGATTTATTGGAATTTTTCAATTTTACTGATATTTTGTCCACAGAGTTTTGGGCCTACACTGTGTAAATTTCAAACTAAAAGTCAGAAAATAATCAGATTAAAATTAACGGATCATTCTTACAATTTGCAAATCGCCCATGATCTCAGTCGTTTCGGGAATAATCCACTGCGAGCACTTTTTTATACTGTGCATGCGCTGATGTTTTTAATCAGTCTCTGATTGTTCCGTAAAGAAAGATAATTGCATTTATCATTTCCGTCCGTAGAGGACTAATCAGAAGATGTTGAGATTCGTGTATTAGTTTTTAATTGTATCGTTACGGTGAAAATCAGTTGCGGTTCGAACGTTGAATAAAAATTATGGTATATTGAAGTAGGATACGGATAGATTTTTAAGTAAGAAGAAAATTCCAAGTAACTTTAACTCGGTCGAAATTTCCTGGTATCAGCGCGCTAATTCTTCGGTACAATTGAAATCATGTAAAAATGTAACCGGCCATATTTAAATTTTGGTTTTACAAGCGCTGAAATAAACCAGAATTAGTTATTTGCTTCAAAATTTTAAACGGCGATCATAAACTGAGAAGACATTTAGAAATCCCGCACCAAGAATATATCAACAAACTCGGTGATTTTTTCACGGAAGAACTCACATGTATTATATAAAACATTCATAAAGTTTTTACAATAGATGAGAGAGTTTTATTGGCTTTCAAGATAGCTGAATGCAAGACATACTGCAGAGAAATTCTAACAACCGCCATAGACACGGTAGAAACAATGTTCGGCGAAAGCTATATCAAACAATTTAAGAACAACGCTCTGTCAAACGATACAACTTGTCGTCGAATAACGATACATCTACGGATATTCAAATGGCAGCTTGCAACTGAATTATTTGAAAAATTATTCGCTATACGCATATAACCATTTTCGTCTGTTACATTATCCTTAGGAAACTACAAAAGTCGAAGATTTTTTATTTTTCAAAATGCCGCCGAGTTGTTTAAAATTAAAAATGACGCTGTCAAGGATTGAGCCGGAATCGAAGGAACTCAAGCGATGTCCGAAAAATATAACAATTTACAACATTCGTGAATAGTGTTCGGAAATAATTTTAACGCATCGCACGATTCAACGAGAGGTTTTAGCATCAAAATTTCTTTGTCCCGGAGTAAATATTACTTTAGCAGTAGTGTCGATGTCGATTATATAAAAATCGACCCAATTTTTCCAGTTCTTTGAGAAGGGATGTTGGTTGAAGATGAATATTACTGCTGTTCTATTTTTCGTCCGGATGGTTGCTACATAGTTGAAGCGCTCGTCTATGAACTAAGAGTAGTTACGATCTTCAGCAGGGAAGATCGCTTGTTTACTTTGTGTAGACCATGGTTGAAAAACTTAATCTCCAAATTTTGGACGGTAATATTGTTGAAACAAGTGAAAAAAAGGTCAAAATTTTTTCTAAGGAAGTCCAACTACGGAAAGATTAATTTAAAAAAAAATTACTTTAAAATGTTTCCCACGAATAATTTATCCAAAGTTCGGAGGAAAGTGGTAAAAAAAAAACATTGACAGAAATTGTCGAACGTCTTAAGCTCTAATCTCTGCAAAAAATATTTGTTCAAAGCGGGAATCAAATTGTGTGACTGCAGTAGCAGATCTCCTCGCAGCATGCTAAATCATGGTACAAGGCTTTTATTCTTCCTCATTCTCAAATTTTGATTCATATTTATTTACCTCAATTTGATCTTCCTAATCCGCGGTTTCTCAACTTCCCTTCTTTGCGTCTTTCAACTCTTTCTGTCATCTCTCCACTTTAGACCTTATCGTTTTTCCGTAATTTTCTTCGTTTTTTCCTCTCTACCTCTCCAATTATTATTACGTAACTCTAATCATGTCTGCTACATTTAATCGTGTGAAGTTACCTTCGGCCTCTTATTTCTTGAGATAATGTCAAAGTTCACCACCCCAAAAAAAAAAACAAACACACAAAAGAAAAGCAAGCAGAATTTGTTATTAGCCCTTTCGAAAAAATGTCTAGAGCGAACAGTCTTGCATTTTTATTTGCTTACTTAAGCAAAACCGTTTGCGGTAATGTTACCTTTTACTACTTCTTATCTTTTTGCCTAACTGGATTTTCTTCTGCGAATAATTTAAAATATAAATATAGAAAAAAACTTTTAATAAACAGAAAAAAGCCGCGAGACCCTTATCTCGAATATAAAATTGCATTGACCATTGACTTCGGCGCACCGTAATCATTAGATCGGCAGAATATTTAAATACGTTTAATTTTAATCATAATGTTTTAATTTAATCGTACGTTTGCAATAAAGGTTTTTAAAACTTGTTCCCTTCATATAAAACTACATATATACAGCATACGAGTTCGTGCAATATTTAAAATCATTTTATAAGCTAATAACTATTTCGACATAGATAAAACATTTTACAAAAATTCAAAATGTACATCAATTTTCTTTTCTTCTTGTAAAGTGTAAAATTAGTTTTTGTCTCACCTTGTTCTCATTTATAAGGAGACCACCTTCCTGCAAAACTCCTGCACCGATTTAGGGGAATACGTGTGTCACAGTTTTCGAGAATTGCTGGCATAAAGGTGGTTTTTACAAAATTCGAAAATTTTACCCCCGCTACGATTTTTAGTAATTATTATTTCGGATCGCAGGAAAGTGATATTTTAATTATTTTAAAATTTCGAATGTTCTTAAAAAAAAAAAAAAGCAGAAATTTTAAAAATTGATCATACTGACAGGTAGGTAAACAAAAAGAGGAATTAAATCCTATTTTACGGTAATAAACTATTATTTTAAATTATTAATCGTTATTGTTGAATAGTTATTAGCGAATAATAATTCTTTTAGGCAAGAATAAACTCGCTGACTGACCGAAGTAAAGCACCACTAAAATGATTTCGATGATTTCTTGAAAGTAACAAGAACATATATGTAGGTGAAAATTAACGTGAAATAATTCGCCATCGTGTGTAATTTCGATTATAGAGAGTTCACAGAGTACACAGTTTGTTTTTGACGTTAACAAGAGATATCGTTGTTTCCCTTTTTTTTTTTGTCTTCGCTTGTTTGCTCGAAAACCACAAGATTACGTTTATTAAGTTCTTACAATGGTCCGGCAATAATTTTACAAGTTACGAGCCTTATGTTTAGGTTAGCTAAGAAAAAATATTCTCAGTCCTAGACGACTGAAAAAGGTGAAATGTATTAATCTCCGGTGTGAAATATTAATGGCGGCGGACGCGCCGAAGTGGGTGGTCTCTTGAAGAAGGAGATTGAGAATAACAAGGACGTCGAAATTTCGAGAGAACAAATGTAATCGATGCTGGTCGGCATCGCTTACAATAATCAATCTCAGCGATGTCATGCTTACATGGTGCACTGTAACAATTGTAAACACGCGCGTCAGTATCATTAACGATGACCCAAACACTGGTTACGGGGAGTGACAATGAGGTAGAAGTATGAGGATTTTGGAAAGCCATTTTAAATGACTCTACACAGAATGCTCATCAAAGAGAAGTCTTAATAATTACGTAGGCCAGTGTTATGGTTCGTAATTCGACGGTCACCGGCTTAACGTTCATTACAGTGTATCGAATAGTACAAAACTTGTATTTCTATAATCTATAACGGCACTCTTAGATCTACCGATTAAATTACTATTCTTTTGATTTTATTTCGGCCTTTTGTACTTTAACAGTTTTGTCGAAGCGAAGTCAAAATTTTTGTCAACATCTATAAACAGAGCCTCACTTGTACAAATTTGATAACACCGGTTTTTACCTGCGGCGACAGTTACAAGATTAGCACGGATTGTAAAGGATATTTCACACTATTCATTACGTGTGTACAGTTTTGCAAAATTCGTTAACGAAGAATGCTTCATTCGAAAATCGCCGCTATAATTGAAGTTATATATTCTAATTTTAAAAACTATCCTAAATTTTTCACAAATTCAGTGGTCATTTCCAGATCCATCACTGCTGACCAAAAAAATACAGGCATCGTCAACTTTTTTCATACACGGTAGATCCTTAACATTCTTGCGAAAATTTTAAGTTCGGCAAATCGATGTGCACGCTTGGGGCTCTCGGTAATTCAGAGTTTTTGAAATTGCAGCGAAAAATAGTACTAAATTATTACTTGAAATTCGTAATTTCCCCGTTCTATTTGTGTTAGCGGCTTGTCTGTCTACCGAGTGTGAACTTATACAGTGTAGTCTACTGCACTATTCACATCATGAACATCGGATTATGTTAAATTTTGTATTATTCACGAATGTACACATTTATAGTTAATTTATATCATTTATATCGTAAGGAAACGGCGGATTTTATTTATTATTTTTAAATAATTTGCCGTGTTCCTGACCTAATTATATATCGTTTATTCGTAATTTGAAAAAATCTTACAAAATTATTACGTTATATCTACTTTACAACTGTATTCTTTAATTACAACTTATATCCCAGCTTAACTTTATTCTTTTCATTCTCTAAATCTGGTACAATTATGCGTACACATCTTAAATAGACGTACGCCAATGTGTCTAACGGGAATAATGTCAGAGATTTTTTTGTTTCGTTTTCCCGTTCTTTCATTTTTCACCTCTTATTTTTATAATCCATTTTTTTCATTCTTTGCACCGTATTACCTGCCATTTTATTATTAATACTTTTTTTTTTTTTCCTTTTTTTGTGGGCGCTCCAGTGGCATTGACTCAACAACAAGAAAACTAAGCTAATAAATTAAATAATTAAGCGGTCCGAAATGGACGCAACAAAGGACAGCAGTGCGGACACCACAGAAGATGAAGGAAAGGAGAGGATAAAGGAAGAGTTATAGGGAGACCTAATGACAGGAGCTGACTGTATAAAAGGGAGCGTTCGTTACGAAGAGCAGGACACCCGAAGAAAATGTGATCAGCATCACATGTACGAGGAGGAATTAATACTCGTGCAGAGTCCTTAGGCAGCATAACTTGTTCTGATCCTATAATTCTTTTTCCTTGTCGGTAAAATATCCCCTCTTGTACTTTTTTAAAAACTCGAAGTAGTAGTAGTTCCTATTAATTTGGTTAAAAAGAGAAAATAACTTCGAATCACGTGCTCTTCGAGTGCTCCGGTTTATCCCGCGAGCGTGAGTTACACTTTATTATCATCTTTTAAAGCTTGGCCTGCTCCTTTCAACGCCTCTTATGTTCTTTCTCTACCTATTCTCTCTGTTGTTTCTATTCCATTGTCGACAGAATAAAAATATAATTTCTATTCTATTCCATGTATCTATATTCCTTTTTGCTGGGCTAATGCTCTTTGGTGGCAAAGCCAAGGGGGGTAAAAAAAACAAAAAAAACCAACTTTCTTTGCCATCTCACAGTCCTGATGTATAACTTTATACGAAAAGCTTGATATTTTCGAGTAGAAATTTCGGAATGTATCCTTGGCCAGCAGCCTGGATCACTTTTTCACGAAAGTTCTTGAAAAATAAAAAATTAGAAAAGTTGTGTCTTAAGAAAAAAAAATATTTTAGCTTGGTTGCTTTAATTTCTGGAAAAATTGAAAAGCAAAAATAAGCGTATATTATCAATTCCGTTAAAATAGATGTAAATTTGGACCTCTTTTCACCGTTATCAGCGATAAAGTCGTGTTCTATTGTGTTCGAATTTTATCTCCACCAGAGCGCTGAGTTCGTTCCATTTATTACTCGTAACTGTTGTTTCGGGACTTTTTGCTTAATTCCGTTCGCTCGTAATTTCAAATTCGTTTGTATTTTTCCGTCTTTTCTTTTTTCCCCCTTTCGCGCGTGTTTATTTTGTTCTTTTTTCAATCGCCTTCTCGGCTGAGCGTAAATAAGCGTTTTCGAAAAGGGACCGTTCAACGGCCTCCCCCAATAAACTTTCAAATAGTAATTTATCGCTTAACGTAGTGGATATAGATCTTGCAACTAAGCGAAAGCCCTCTAGTCCTTTAACCCCTCCTCCGTCTTCATCTACCAAGGAATTACGCCTGACTCTATCTCCGGTATTCCTTTAAGTAATACTAACAATACATCCAGTACCGCTAACCAAAATAGCAATAATACCAAGAATAATACTAGTATCACTAATAATACCTCTATCAACAGCAATAATGATAATAACGATTTTAATAAAAATAATAATAGCATTAAGAACAACAATTCCAACACTAACACCACCACTGAGGCCCCATCTTCCCTTACAATCATCCAGGTCCTTTCACAGTTTTTGTCGAAAATTGCACCTCCGACGAGAATATTGGCAACCTTCATCCGTTAGCTTTGGCTAAGCTCATTAGCAAGGTCTCTACTTCTTTTACTGATATCGAATCCCAAGGTAGGGGGGACGCATTTCGGTCTTCTTCCCCAATGCTTCTTCCGCTAACTCCTTTCTCAACAACTCTTCTTATTTCAACGTCAATAAAATTAACGCCGTTATTCCTCTTAATACCCTATATAGAATCGGTGTTATTACCGGAATTCATCCCTCCTTTTCAGACGAAGATATCAAAGAAGGGCTTGAATCTCCAATTCCTGTTATCTCCATTCGACACATTTTCCATTCTCTCGAGGGTTCTCCAAAGTACCCACTAAAAATGTCGAGTTAAAATTCCACAAATGTTCCCTTCCCGAATATATTTCCATCTTCGAACTTCGCTTCCCGGTCTCTCCAAGTATTCGCTCTCCCACGCAATGTGCAAAATGTTTTCTTTTTGGGCATATTGCATGACATTGCCGGAGTTCTCACTCGATTTGTTCCCATTGTTCTTCCCATCACCTCCTCTCTGAATGTGATAGTCTCCAGCAGCCTCCTCTCTGTCGCAACTGCAAAGGCTGTCATAGTCCGTTCTAATCATCGTTGTCCAGAATGGCAAAGGCAGAAGGACATCAAAAGAATCATGGCCTTTGAAAACATATCCTTCTATGAAGCCTCCAAATCAAAAGCTTCCAGCATGGTTTTTCAAGCTTTTTCTTATGCTAACGGAGCCACACTTCTTGTTCCTACTCTAAGCACTTCTACTTTTCCATGCAATGTAAATCCTCCTCCTAGTCCAAAGTCCCCCACTTTTCATAAATCTCTCAAGTCCAAATCGCATCCCAAACCCCTCCATCACTTTCCTCCTATCCCTTCTCAGTGTTCCCCTGCGCCATCGACCAGATGGGCTCTGAATAGAGCGGAATCCTCTTCCTTCAACTCGTCTCCACCTAAAAGTCATCTCCCTCTTGTTCAAAATAGTGCTCCTATCCACCACATCGATACCTCTCCTAATATTTTGATAATTTATCTACTGCCATCATCCAACTTCTTTCATCCTACAACATAGCATTCTTCGGGGAAAACCTTTCATCTTTCCTAGGTAATAATGTTCAGTTCAACTAACTCTTCTTCTATTCCCCAATTTTCATCTTTTCCCCATCTCAGTCATTCTTCCATCTCTTGCCACACCAGGTCAATTGCAAAGTTAAGACCTACATACATGAGACACTCCACTACTAGGCTACGACACACTACTGCCGTAATAGGAAGCCTACAAACTTGCATAAATCCAAGTTCGTGCAGGCATTCTTCAGAATTAAAACTGATTCTTCCAACAGTAAAAAGGCATTGTCATAAGAGGCCATATCGTATTTACGAATAGGCCTCCTTTCCTCTCCTCTACCTTGGAAGTGCGTCTATGCGGCTCTTCCTTTAAGGAATTTTACTCCCTCTTTGTATTCTACTTTACTGCTCTCGTCTTTCCTTTCCCTTCTGTCATTATCTTACTATGTCGCAGCTCCCCTCCTTAAACATTATACCATGGAACTGTCGTAGCCTACGAGCTAACAAACAAGCTTTAGAGGGTCTACTTGACCACTATAACATTCATGTCGTTTTTCTGTCCGAAACGTGGCTGAAATCATCCTCCTCCATCCACTTCAGAGGTTTTTCCATAGTTCGAACTGATCGTGTGGATGGGTATGGTGGAGCTGCCATCCTAATCACGAGCGACTTATCATACCAATCGCACACTATCCCTTTCCTTCCACCTCACTATCCTAACACCCCCAATATGATCCATATTTCCCTTTTAAATCTGTCCCCAAAGCCTATCCATATCGCTTGTGTCTACAACCCTCCCACCTCTAGCCTTCTTAATATTCCGCTTTCCTCGTTCCTTACAACTCTGTCAGAACCATACGTCATTGGTGGAGACTGGAACGCTTTTTTATTCTAAACCTGTTTCAAAATAGATTCCTCTTCCTTTCTACTCCCTTCCGTGACATTTCCAGATGCATCTACCGGGACTTCCTCAGGGACCATGTCTTAGCCCCACACTTTTCAATATCTATCTTCTTAATATTGCTTCTCTCTCTCTATGATTTCCTCCTCTCTCCTTTTCGCAGACGATATCCTTATCTACTCCAGTTGTAACGATGTGGCCGCCGCCAACGAAGAGATCAATAACTCTTTATCTATCCTTAGTATCTCCCTCTCCTCAATTCACCCCTCTCTCTCTCTCTCCTTCAAGTCCTCCTCAATGGTGTTTTCCCTCCGTCCCTACGATCAAGCTTTGGTAAATATTATTTCATCTAACATTCCGATTTCGCTCGTCAACTCCTTCTGCTACCTTGGTGTGATTCTAACAGCCGACTCACTTTCCATGAACACTACAATTCCTCCCTCAAAAGACTCAATCTCCTGAAAGCCCTATCTTCATCCAAATGGGGTGGAGATCCTTCCATTCTCCTAATCCTTTACAAAGCTATAATTTGTTCCAGGATCGATTACTGCTCCTTCATTTATGGAAATTCCTCTAAATCTCTCCTCGCCAAACTGAACAAAGTTCAAAACTGCTGCCTTCGGTTGTGCATTGGAGCGCTAAAATCTTCTCCTATTCCTGCTATCCTCTCTCAATCTGCGATACAACCACTTTTTATCCGCAGATCGCAGCTTGGTTATAATTTTCTAATTAAACGTCTTTCTGTGTCCTTATCTAATCTTATCTCCTCCTATCTTAGTATTAAAAACCAATGGCGTTTTGTTCCTCGTAAAATCCCGATCCTTTCTCTTGTAGCAGCTCGAGTCTCCAATTTTTCGCCTCATGTCTTTTCTTATTCCAAGCTTCCTTACTTTTCCCATGACTTCTCCAGCATTCGGCGGACTATTAATCTCTTCTCTCTTCCTCTCCAAACCAGCTCCATCGCACATTCTACAGTCCAAGCCGAATTCCTCCACTTGCTTGATACATCTTTTCCTTCTCATCTAACATTCTTCACTGACGGTTCTAAAAATGAGAACGGGGTGGGCGGCGCGTTTACCTCTCTCTCACTGCATCACTCTGAATCCTTCAACCTCTCTTCCATCTGTTCTATCTTCACAGTGGAGTCTATCTCCATTTTACACGCAGTATCGTTCATTTCATCCATAACAGGGATCAGTAAATATCTCATTGTCTCCGATTCCAAAAGTGTTCTTAAAGCCATCTCTTCTCCTCCTTCTCATTCCTCCAATTCTATTATTCTCTTAATTCGTTTTCTTATATCCAATCTACTCTCATCCTGTTCCATTACTATTGACCTTTTGTGGGTTCCTAGTCATTCTGGCATCAAGGGCAACGAGTTAGCAGATTTTCTAGCCCGCGATGGTCCTTTACTCTGTAATTTTCCTACCTCGGATATCCTCCTTCTTTCCTCATCTAATCATTCCCGACTATGGTCGGACATCTATTCTTCCCTATTTTCTAATCTCACCTCTCATTATCTTCAAATTCAGCCGGTTCCCTGTTTTCAGCCGTGGTTTCAATCCTATTCTTAACAACGCTCCGCGATCGTTTCCTTAATCAGCGCGTTTCAATCACTCCCTTCTACCCTCTTCACGTTTTCGCTTTTCCCTGTCCTCCTTTCCCAATTGTCCCCTTCATAGTTCCATTTCTCCTCCACTATATATTGCAAACCACATCTTCTTTGAATGCCCTGCCCTTGATTCTGAGCGCTCTGTTTTGTACTCTAAAATCTTAACACTGGATCTTCCTGCTCCTTATAATTCTTCCTTTGTTATTTCCTTTCCATCTCCAGATATAATTCCTGTACTCAAATCTTTAAGCTCTATTTCTAATAATATACATTTAAAGAAGGGGGGGAAATTGTGGAGAGAGAAGAAAAAGAAATAAACAAATAAGGTAAATAAAGTATTATTGGATCCTAGTTACGAAATAACACTGTGCTGTTACATTTTTCCTTGCTTATTTCCTAATTTTTTGCTGTTCGATCGTGATCAAGTGCTCAGTAGTTCTGATTATCTTATTTTGGCATCCGTGGGTCGTGTGATCCACGATGGCCGTGGTTGTTGCAAAGGTCTGTTACAAAAAGCATTTTCGTAATTTCTTTTTCTGTTTTTATAGCGTCACAACGGATCCTTAAATAGCAGCATAACTATAATATTATTAATAATAATAATAATAATAATCAAATCAAATCTTTATTATTATTATTATTGTTACAAAACCCACAAATGCGCTATATAGCGCGAGTAGTGGAATTTAAATTAATAAAAGAAATTACAATAATCAAATATCACAAAAATAATTAGAATAAAATATCTGAATAGTTAAATGAAATAGCACTTACAAAAAAAAAAAAAAAACAAACAAATACATGAATGTTAGGAATTAAATAAAAATGAAGCTATCATAAACGTAAAGAAATTAAATTTATCAGAATATAAATCTATGGATTAAATTTAAAAGTTATATATTTAACCTTTCACCAACGCAGCCCACACATTCTTACAAAATTTCAGCTCTAACATGTACTACAGTTGTAATAACCAAATAGAATAAAATAAAATAAAAGACAAATAATAAATAAATAAATAAATAAATAAATAAATAAATAAAATGAAATAAAAATAAATAAAGAAGTAAACAAAACGATACAAAATAAAATAAATAAATAAATAAATGAAACAAAATGAGTAAAATGAGATAGTAACCTTAATGTAAACCCATAAAAAGCATACATTAAAATTTAGTACCCAAATAACGATATATTAAAATTTATCAATATTAATATTCTAATTTACAAAACACTTGACTAAACCTCGTCAGTAAAAAAAAAAAAATACAAGAAGATGTAACTCTGTTATTTTAATCTGTTATGTAATATATAATTAATTATTCGCTTACGTCTCTTTTTGAAGTTTATTAAGTCAATTTTCAAATCACGAGGTAAAGAGTTAAATAATTTGGCTCCATTGTATATAGCTTGTATTCGGGAGTGGTATTTATTGAACCGTTGAACAAAGGCAAAGTCTGTATTGGTTGATCTTGTTATTGATTTTGTAGTTTCTACTTGAAATTTAGTCTTGTATTTAAAAACAAAGTTTATAGTTTGCAGGGTGTATAATTCTTTCACACATAAAAGATCTTTGTTAGAAGGGGAACCCACTTGCATCCCCAATGTATAATACCATAACCAAGTATAGACTGGTACAGTCCTAAGTAGAGTCTCCGCAAGTGATCAGATGAGAAAAATTCTCTT
Source organism: Icerya purchasi (assembly GCA_039619475.1). Lineage (NCBI taxonomy): Eukaryota > Metazoa > Arthropoda > Insecta > Hemiptera > Monophlebidae > Icerya > Icerya purchasi. Next base: position 234,039,931 of record CM077116.1, read on the forward strand.
AAATAATAGAAAATATAATTTAATCTTCTCAACTTTTTTTCACAATAAGAGGTGTGCTTCTGTCATGTGAGTTTGCTATCTATTAACAAGCCCAAGTGTTTTATTTCATGTACTCGATTAATTGTAATGCTCTTATTATATGAGATTCGGAATTTTTCCCATACATTCGGAACTTGGTACGTGTAAATCGTAAATTTGGTTTTATTTTCGTTTAGAACTAATTTATTATGCTGCATCCAATAAAATATTTTATTAACATCCTGCTGTATTGACTCTTGCAGTTTTTCGGGAAAACGTGAGTTCATAACTAACCCTGCATCGTCGGCGTAAGTAAAGATTTTCCATTTACTTGCAAGTTACACAAGTCATCTATGTATATTAAAAATAAATAAGGACCCAGAATACTGCCCTGTGGGACACCAGACTCTTGCATAATACTGTTGCTGTAGGTACCATTTATTTTTGTTACATTTTTTCTTTTGGTGAGATAAGATCGGAACCAGTTATATATATTTCCTCTAAATCCACAAGCATAAAGTTTGTTTAGTAATATGTCATGGTTGACTGTGTGAAATGCTTTTCGTATGTCGAACTATACAGCTGAAACAGATCTGCCCTCTTCTAAATGTTTAGTAATGTAAGTAATATGCTCAAAAATGGCTACATCGGTTCCCATGGTTGACAAAAATCCATATTGGTTAATACTAAAGAAGTTCTGATCTTGCAAGAAATTTAAGAGAATTTTTTTTTACACATTTTTCAAATACTTTCGAAATAGTGGAAGTTATACATATTGGCCTATAGTTTGACATTTCTTTTTTATTACCACCTTTGTATACCGGTACTAAGATTCCCGTTTTTAATGCATCAGGCAATATCCCGGCATTAATAGATTCATTAAACAAATAACATAGCGGCTTAATGAAATAACTGATATTGTCTTTAATTATTTTTACTGAGATCCCATCAAGCCCAAAGGAAGATTTATTCGGTAAAGATAATATTGCAATTTTAATATCGTCCTCTATGAAATTAATAAAATCAAATGAGTTTAAACTTACAGAAGAAAAAGACTCATCCATTATCTGATCACTGTTGTTATAATTTTTAGAAATCTGTTTTACAGATTCACTGAAGTACGTATTGAAATGTTCAGCAGCTGTATATTCATTACCATTTACTTTTATTGTAGCTCCTTCAATTGTGATATCTTCAATTAATAATAATAATAATAATAATAATAATAATAATAATAATAATAATAATAGAAAATTAAATGGTAGAGTGGAAAGATTGAAATTTAATCATCATCATCATCATGGTTGCGTCTCTTGAGACAAGAGATTGCATGCATTATTAAATTAATCTATCTCTGGCCCGCGTAATCGTCTCTCGTAGACTTTTACATGTTGAGTTTGCCGGAAGGTTCGTTGTCATTAATTCTAATCTCCTTCGTCCTTTTATCGGCTTTCCTTGTATCTTCCCTTGTACCGCCAGCATGAACAAGTCGTTTTCTCTAAATTTGTGAGCCAGATACCTCATTTTTCGATTTTTGATATCTTCGACTAGTTTCCGTCCTTCCCCTATTTTTGCTAACACTACCGTATTTTTTACGTGTTCGGTCCACGATACTTTCAATAGCCTCCGATAATACCACATCTCGAAAGCTGCTAATCTTTTTTCGCAGTCTGCATTCATGGTCCATGTTTCACAGGAATATTTTAGGACGGTCCATAAATAGCAGCGCATTATTCTTTTCCGAAGGCTTAAACTCATATTTCGATTTCCAAGCACTCTGCTGATGTTGTTAAATGCCTTCTTCGCCATACCGATTCTTGTTCTTATTTCTTTCTGGTCTCTTCCGTCATTGTTTATTAATGCGCCTAGATATCTAAATTCTGCCACGTTTTCTATTTCTTGATTTTCGATCTTTATATTTACTTCTTTAACATTATTTCTAGAGGTTTTCATTAATTTTGTCTTTTTCGTATTAATCTTCATGCCGTATTTCAATGCTGCGTCGTTTATTTTATCTAACATATTTTGCATTTGAATTTTAGATTCGGCTATTATCATACTTTGTCGTCTGCGTAACTTATTTCGTTTATCCTTCGACCGTTTATTTTCAATCCCATTTTCTCAATTTTTACTTCTTTCATCATTTCTTCTGCGTATATATTGAATAGCCTAGGTGAAAGAGAACATCCCTGTCTCACTCCCTTCCTTATTTTACATTTATCTTCGGAGTAGTTGGTGCCGATCTTTATACTTGCGCACTGGTTCCAGTATAGATTTCCAATCAGTCGTAGGTCTTCATCATCGATGTTGTGCTTCTGTAGAATTCCCATCAGCTTTTTGTGGTTAACGCGATCAAACGCCTTTTCGTAATCGACGAAGCATGCAAAGATTTCTCTATTTGCATTTAGGGCCCTCTGTATTACCACTTTTAGAAGAGAAATCGCATCTCTGGTTCCCTTTTTGGCAACGAAGCCATACTGAGTCTCACTCAGATTCTTGTCCAGCTTCCGTTCGATTCTAGAGTTTATTATCGCTAATAATAGTTTTAACGCGTGACTCATCAACGCAATGATTCTGTATTCTGAGCATGTTTGCGAGTTATTTTTCTTCGGTATTGGTATAAAATTCACAGCTTTAAAGTCTTCAGGTATCACACCCTCATCGTAAATATTGTTGATGATTTTCAGTAGCTCTTTTTCATAACTTGGCGTGAGATGTTTGATTAAGTCAGCGGGAATGGAATCTTCGCCCACGGCTTTATGTTTTCTGGCTTTTTTGATAGCGTTTCTTAACTTCCACATTTCTATCTTTGGTGCTGCTTCTTGCGTAATATTATCCATTTGAAGTGGGCGCGAGTCGTCGCCGTACAGTTCTTGTATGTATTTTATCCATGCCTCCTGCGTTTCTTTATTGCTCACACAGTATTTTCCATTCTTGTCTCGTATATATGCTAAACCGTTTCTCTTCTTCTTGTGGATATCCATCATCTGTCTGATTTTGGTATGTAGCTCTCTATCACTGTGTCGTGCTTCCAATTCTTCAATTTCTTTGCATTTTTTATCATACCATTTTCTTTTCGCTTCTGTGCATTTCTTCACTATACTTCTGTTCTTTAGAAACCAGATAGATTACATCCTGGTAAATAAAAGATATAGAAATGCTGTAAAAAATTGTCACACTTATCTAAGTGCTGACTGTAACACTGATCACAAGATGCTGGTTGCTAAGTGCCGAATAGTTCTGAAAAGTCCCAATAAGAAGAAAGAACAAACGCAATTATTAGATTTCGACAAACTCAAAGAGATTGAGATAGAAAAAAGTTCCAAGAAGAATTAGAAAGGTAAAATATAACGAACAATGGTGTAGATGAGCAAGTCGAACACACGTGGGCTGCATGGAAGAATAACGTTATAAATGCAGCGAATAATTCCATACCAACCAGAAATAAGAAAAGTCATAAGCCATGGATAACGCAAGAAATATTAAATCTAATGGATAATAGAAGGAAAATAAAGAACAAATCTGGTCAGGAATACAATAGTCTGAACAGAAATTTAATAAACGGGTAATTAATATAAATGAAAAGGTTTGGTTGATGACCAAATGGTTTTCGCCGGGCCAGGAAAAAAAAATGTTAATCCTATATTATCACAACTGCAATTTTTTTTTTTTTTTTTTTTATTTCCTTAAATGGTATGTGCTGTGTGTAACTACTATGGTCATTACAGCGCACACAAGGGAGGGGGGTAATTTAAATGTGGTGAGTTAAGCCACTCATTTTAATGAAAGCAATAATCCTGTTGATGGAGATTACCTCGTTTGAGAGGGTCTGCCCTATATCTATGGTTAGGCCAAGTTGCCTCCGCAACATAGTAAACTTTTGGCACAACTGCAATTAAAACAAACATTTATCTATGAAAAATTTTAAATTTACAAATTTTTTTAAACTAACCGCGTAGAAAAAATAGAACAAAAGAAAACGAATACTAAAAAGACAGAAATATAGAAAGTTCGTATCCAAACTTTTAAAATGATACCCTGATAACAACAAACTTTCTCTTAGTAGGTCCGCTATTTACATAGTTCATAAATTACATATGTGACGTCAACTGAGGATGCGAAAATATGGGTTTTGAGTTAAACACGGATTCTGATACTTATTTTATATATTTGTATATTTTTTTATATATTTTTTTGGGGCGCGCCAGAGGCCCAACAAATACGAAAATTTTAAAAAGAAGTGTTAAATCGAGAGACGATTAGAGATAGAGCTTAGGATAGATTGAGCTACAAGTATTATAGCTGGAGATGGAAAGGATAAATCAAGAATTATTAGAGGGCAGGAAGACCCAGTGCTACGATTTTGGAGTACAGAGCGTTTGAAAGTGTATCGAATAAAAAGCAATATGTAGTTTTTTTCGCAAACATTTATTTAATGACTGAAGAAAATTGGAAAAAAGTGGAATAACTTAAAAAATTTAAAAAAAAACTGTAAAACTATATCTTTTTCTCAGTTGTTAGTTGTTTTTTTTTGGCATTTTCAATGATTTTTTAATTGCTTCGGGAATTTTTTGAGCATTGATCTTTTTTATTTTTCGGAACTTTGGTTTTTTGTTTTTTTTTTTATTGTAGTTTCAGTTTTTTTCTTTCTCTCACCTATCAACTTTGCTAAAGACTTCTCTATTTTTTTTTTTTTTTTTTTTTCTACCCTGGGCGCGCCAGCGGCCTTGACCCAACAACATGAAAAATTAAGAGTTATAACTAAATAGCCAAGCGGTCAGAAATGGAAAAGACAAAGGACAGCAGCGATGGAATAACTGAAAGCAATGGGAAGGAAAGAATATAGGTAGCGTTAAAGGGAGTAAGAAGACCCAAAACTAGAAGTTGGGCGTAAAGAAAGGAGCGTTCGTTAGAGAGTGCAGAACATTCGAATAGGATGTGATTTGAGTCACAAATACAAGAAGGCTCGGAAGCGTAAAGAGAGCAGAAAGGAGAAGGGGACAAAGCGAATCGAAAGCGAGAAGAGGGGAGTAGAGAATGATTGATTCTAAGCTTAATTAAGGAAACAACAGTGGAACGACGACAGGTAGGAATAGATTGAAACCAAGGCAGGAAACTAGGAACCGGTTGAATAAGACGGTACTGTGAAAAGCGATTTGAGAATAAAGATGGATACGTGTCAAACCAAAGTCTAGAATAATTAGAGCGTGATAGAGAAAGAATGTCTGAGGAAGGGAAAGAGTCGAGGAAAGGACCAATGCGGGCGACTGAGCGAGCTAAAGAGTCAGCTGAGGCATTGCAGACTCCTCTACAATTTGCTGTACTCGACTGCTTTTTTAGCTTAGGTTGGTCAGGTTTAGAATTGCGTTCTGTTTTTTTTTTTTTTTTTTTTTTGGATCGGTACATAAAGAATCAATATCATCATACAGCTATCAACTATATTAGTAGATTGCACAGTATTCGCATCAACACGGACGTTCCTACCACATAAAACATTCCCCGAGGTATTATCAAACTCCCAAACAGCGACATATTCAATCATTAATTTTCTTAAAATAAACAGAATAGTTAAAGTAATAAAACCCCGCACAGTGTGTCATGATAGCCGCAGCAGTTAAATACGGCGGACTGAAGCTTAGGGGATTCAATAAAATAAAAAAAAAAATAAACTTTCTTTCTAATGATAAACCTCTAAGTTTGATCGGAGGGGTACATCGATTATGGTGCGTTTCGCTGAACATGTAGGTGAAATTTTTCTTCTTCAGCAGGTGATTTCATTTTTATAAACTGGAAATATTTTGTAATATCGGTTATGCCAAGTTAATAATGTGATAAAATCTAAAGCTGAGAGATGAAAATACGAAATTACGACAATGCACCTGAGGTAATTGTTGATAAAAATCTCGAAATTTTGTGTCACACATTTTATGGGTGGATCGATTAACAACTCCTTTAAAATTTTCGTAGCAATCAACGTTTGTATGAACAAATTCTTATTTAACTAGGCCAAAGGAGCGATCGAGATTAAATTTAGTGCGATACGTTAAAAAAAAAAATCAACGTAATTGACTTATTTTGGCTCGAATCTTCATGGAAAATAGTAGATCATACAATTATTCTTATTCTGCGCTACACGGTTATTTCAGCAGAATTCGTTTCGATATTGTGATGAAGTTGACCGATGACAGCGTTCGGTCCTTTGCCAATTTCAAATTCTCTTTCGTCTAGTAAATCATTTTTTTGAACACTTACAACATCGTCAATACCGAAAATTGAGCATTTACGCGCAACCTTGAAGTACGACGAGTCAGTTTTGGTATGAGGGGGCTATTCCGTTAGTAGATGTTTTGGGCATAATCATGAGTAGAAGAGTAGAGAAGTCGCGGCTGCATCCGATTCGATCATTTTACAGCACTGTTGGTAGAACTTGCGTTAACGTTTTGCACAATCGAGATGGACAGTGCCGCTTTTAGTTTTTCCTCTTTGGCTTCTGTGTTTATTTCTGTAAAGGCTCTCTGGACAATAATCGAATTTTGTTGGCATGCACCGCAGAGATCATCAGCTGGCCGCATCGGGGAAATACAATAACGCACCGATATTTTTAAAGATGTTTCTTACGCGACACATTACCTTCTGGACGGAAAAATTCAGCAAAATGACGATAAACAGCGCTGTTTGTTTCGCTGGTTTACAATGTGATCATTTGGTAATCTCTGAAGTTCGGCATTCCACCGAGAAGTGGTACAGCAAAATATCGTAATGAATTCCACGATACGAGTAGCTGATGCTTTATAGGCAGATCTGCTCTTCTGTTCGCTTAGCAGTTAGTGTTCATGGTTTTCCTAGCAGAAGCCAAGCTTCTCATAATGCTGTCTAATTTAGCTGCACATAACATACAGGCATGCGCGCTACATACATACGAGTATGTTATCGAAATATTACTTCGCGCAAACTTTAAACGCGTTTTTCTCAAAAACGACTTTTCGCGCCACATTTTCTCGGGGCCAACTTCACACCTAGATCGAAACAAAAGTTTTTTTAATTGTTGCCCAACGGATTTCGAACTGCCTCGATTCGAGACAGCGGCAATTGTCCAAAGCAGCCCGTGTATAGCTGTTATAATTACTTTCGATCCGCGATATGATTTTAATCATTGGCTCCGCGTGAAGGGAGTAGCTGTAACGTAGCCGCGAGAGTGATCAAACCAGAAGGCGTTTTGATCATCACAAATTTTGCCCGACGAGCAAATGTTAAAAACTATTCGTATTTTTTACATAGTGCCTGGAAAACCTTTTAAGAATGGAAACGGTGAGGGGGTTGGTCTGCTAGACAGATTCGAGGCGGAAAGCAAGATTAATTCTGCAACTAATAAATAATGGGATGAAACAAATTTCTAATTGTCATCACGGTCGGATTTTGTTACTCGGAGGCGACGGGAATGCTGGTCGTTGTGTACAAACGTATCGGCGTGTGGTCTTCATGACCGCTTACTGACGTCCATCAGCAACAGCGAGTGGTTCTCTGCACCGCCGCTGTGGTCGTAGGAGATTGACTCGATTCTAATTTAAAGGCCACGCGGCGACGGCGGCGTTTCCATTTCCGCGTTAAATAGCCGGTCGCTGGAAATTTACCTACTTCGATTGTTTCTCTTCGCTCTGCGCGTACAATAAGAAACAGAAGAAGAGAATAGAAATGAACGAAAAGGGAACGCCGGTTGAAAAAATCGGGCGATTTGAATAAAAAGAACGTTTCACGCGTTTCAAACGAACGGCGACGAATCGAATGAATAGGATCATCAGCGACCGGGCGCAGGGGAGTCTATCCGGTGGAAAAGGACGGTACTATTCCAGGAAGAGGAGTTGATAAGAAGACAAAGTGCTGAATCATAAAGCGAGACTCGGACCACCCAAATAGTCCGGTTCAGATTGGACGTTTTTATTACACACATAAACAACACGACCAACATAGACACATAGGCGAACGGATAAAAACATTCGTCCGCACACATGTACATGTACACACACACACACACATACATATATATATATATATATATATGTATGTATATATGTATGTATGTATGTATGTATGTGTATAATATATACATATATGCCTGTTAATAATAATATGCAGATTATTTTTCCTCGAATTGTTATTGAAAACTTTTACCGATTCCGAATGCGGACACGGAAATGATGATGATGGTACCAGTGCTGATAATGATTGTGCAATCGTGATTGTCACATTCGAAAATTACCGTATTTTCGAATATTAGGAATGCACAGCACAACCGCCTACTAGGCTAGTGAGCAATTTATGACATGCAGTGCGCACGCGCAGAAGTCAACAATAATGTTACTTTACAAAACATATTTAGATTCTTTTAATCGGCTGTAATCGGCCGTGGCGTGTATAAACGGGGTTCTCAAAATTTCCGAACGATGCCGAGTTTAAAATGTTTAAAATGTTTAAAATGTTTAAAATGTAAAACGGAATTTTAATTAGCGCGCGTATTCGCCTCCTTCGAAAACTAAATCCTAATATGTACAGCCGTCGTTTAAAATATCGTTTTACGCAAGAAAGCGCTACAAAATTAAAATCGACCTCATTGACAATTTAGCAGAGAAAGTTTATCCGGCATATCAAAAAGACCGATAAAATTAAGAACTTTTGCGCGTGCGCACAGCATAAGGTCACAATTAGACGCCTGCGCGCGCATCGCACCACATAAAGGCGCTTCCATTTTGCCATATTTCTAGTTCAGAGTTGAAACGGCCCTCGAACGTTAAAGGTTTGCCGTGAGACACGAAGGCATCATCGTTTTCATTTTCATTATGATACCTGCAATTAGTGACTACTATGTATCATTTTGTTTGTTTTATTAATTTCTTATTCCGAATGGCTTCAAAGTTGACATTTGGTTAACTTCTCTGATAACTGCATTATGAAAATCATGTTCTATATATCATAAAATTTACTTGAATGCTAAAAAATACCATTTTCTCAGAATTTTTTAAAATGTAAAAGAGCACGTCACATTCAATTAAAATGGTTGCAATAAAAATTTCTCTTACGGCGGTTACTTTTGGCAGTAATAAAAAATATACATAACTCATAGCTCCTAGATTATATATTTGCCCGCTAAAACTTGTTTAATTTAACCTTACATATTTATAACCTTACATATTTATAACCTTACATATTTATAACCTTACATATTTATAACCTTACATATTTATAACCTTACATATAAAAGAGAATGTTTGTATGTTTTTTATGCATGAGGATACTTATCCGATGAAAATGAGAATATTTTAAATAAAATTATTTCCCCATGGTAAGTATCAATTAAATATAAAAATTGAAATAATTATTATGATCAATACAAATATGAGCTCTAGATAATTATCAATTTCTGGCTCAAGAAAGAACGCATGATTATTCGTTTAAATTGTACGTTTTATATTGCTTATTTTGATAAAAATTAGCTATGTCTCCGAAACGTACTGATATTGGTGGATTTTCCAATGAATCGCACAGAGCAAGAACGTTACAAACTTCATAAACCAATGAGGAATGCCAGGCAAGCATTGAAGCTGTTCGGATCAAAAATTCTGAGGAGCAACGAGAAGAAAGGCGCGAAGCAGATCGAGTGCAAAGAATGCGATCATCCCGTGCATCTTTATCAGATGAGCAACGCTTAAGAAGAAATAACGCGGATCGAATATAGTCCAGTCCCGTACGGCTGAGTCTGAATAGAAGAAAGTAGAGGGAAGCACGAAACAGATCGAGTGCAAAGAGCAAAATCATCCCGTGCATCTCTGCCTGACGAACAACGATCTCAAAGGAACGAAACGTAACAAATGCGAAGTGCTTTTCCGAAAAAGGCGAACAATTCATGCTAACTTAAAACTTGCCACATTTAACTACAATTCTGCGTGTGACTATAGTTTAGATCCAAGTGTGTTGATTGGAAAAATGGAAAACGCTGCACTAAAATTTAAAAACAAAGCTTCCGGAATGTGCTGGCAAAATGGTTAAATTACCAAAACTGCATCCACAAATTGGGCCACTGTTGTCATTATTTTCAGGTGCATCATCATTTGATTTTTGGCATTTTCTGACGACTATACGGAAATACAATTCTGCGTTCCAAATGTCGTCTTTCGGAGCAACAAAAGTCATTCAAGATTATTTTACTTTCAAAATACAAGGGGTCAAAAATATCATCCATATGGATCAACATAACTTAATGAGCGAATATAATATATATTACTACTCGTATTTTATTTCCTTTGTTTTCCGCCCAGATTATGCCAAAGCAAGGATTGGCTGAGCCAGCTAATATGTTACAAAAAAAAACAAAGTAGTGCGCGCTGTCGCATCACGAATCTTCGGCATATGTAAAAAGCAAAGCAAGTCCCTTACTCTTGACAAGGCGTTGTGTGAATTTAAGCTTTTCATAATTTATTAAGCCCGATGGATCTGAAGAGAATAATGTGGGATCAGCTTCTTTCCACTTCGGATCCGCTTTTACTTTCACAGATTTCTCTGGTGCCCAGTTCAATTTCAGATTAGGTATAAACCTGGGAGCAACTTGGATCCGGAACGAGACAGCTCTCGAAAGACCATGATACTTCCGGTTTGGGAGCCAAGCTTAACTACTAGGCTATCGCGTTCGCTTTAATTCTAGCGTATTTTTATGTTTAGAAGCTAAATCTGCAATGCGACAGGATTGCCCGATTTTTTTCTTCTTTTTTTTTTTTCTTTCGTTATCGCGATTGTAATTAATTATTTAAATGTTCGGTTCTGGTAAGTCTATTATTTATTACATGTATATATATACTTCGGTAGCTTCATTAAATTTTCGGTAATTGCTTTTAAAGTATGAAAACCGATGAAAAATAAAAATTCTTCAATTTATTTCTTCAAATTTGTTTTGTAATGCTAGAAGTAATATGATTTTATCCTTAACTTGTGAACTACATATTCATTTAAACCAACACTTATACATCAGGTTAAAATTAAAATGTACCACTCTCGTAAAGACTATTCATTTGTTCATTAAAATTTGTTTAATTTACGCGTTTATAATATTTTATAAGGGAGGGGGGGGGGGGCACAATCGTATCACATCGCAAATATAGATTCCTAGCAAACTGAATGAATTCTAACGTTTCTAAACAATGCTGAAAGGATCGACTATCGGAAAAAATTCAGTTTAAGCGGTTCTCGGGATTTTAGCGTATGGTGATTCTCCAGCCGTGGCGGCTTGCGACTTTTGGGTCGACCCCCGATATGTGCGTCATACGGTGATAAAATAATTTTATAGTCCAATGTTTTGACGCTAAAAGCGTAGAAGCGTGAAACCGACTTCCCGTGACATAGTCGGTTAGCCAGTGTTGTTTCGTTCAGGTGAGATCTGGTTCAAATTCTGATTCTGTAAATTAAGAACATAGAAATCTTATAGTTAACGAGTTAAAAAAAGAAAATAAAAAAAATACAAAAACCGGTTTTTAGAATTATATAAACGGTAATTACAGACCGCTTTGAAAAATTAGTAATACTCATTACCGACATTAAATATCCTTTTGCCCAGTTTAAAGACAACGTGTTTCGCGGTAAAAAAGATGTTCTACAAATAGCGTTAAAAAAAGGTAACGCGTACTTTTAGCGTTGAAAAACATCTCAGGTAGTAGAGCCGCATTAAACAGCATCATGGATTCATTTTCAAGAAAACGTATAATGAAAAGCTTTCCGTCGTGGACTGTTAGCTAGTGCTGAAAAAATCGAAAGTATCGAATAGGGGAAAATAAGAGAAAAGAACAATCGAAGAAGATACTATCAGAATCAGGATACATTATTCGGACTGAGCGGACAATATGAGAAGGAAACCAATCAGGAAAACTGCGGTAAATAATAGAATATGATTAAAAAGTGGGCGAATAACGGAGGCAGTCGCTCGACGAATCAAAATTTAGAGAGAAATCAGCGGCTGAACCGAAAACGATGGAGAATGTTTTGCTTGTTTCAAACGTGAAAACTAGAACCGTGAAGAAGCAGTAGTTTGATAGTCCTCTGCCGTTTTTTAATCCTCGTGACCGGGAACTCGGTGAAAAATTAGCGTGAAAACAGTACAAAGAAATAGCAAGAGCGCACACTAAAAAAAAGTAATATCGTCTAAGACAAGGCCGCGTCCAGGGGGGTTAAAGCCTCCCCCATGAGAACTGAAACAGTTATTATAAATACACAAAAATCTGAAAAAAATCAAAAATTTAAAATAAATATTGATGATTTTTAGGGTGTTCTTACATAAGAAGAAAAAAAAATATACTCCATATGTTTGGGTACTTCATTAATATCTTAAGGGAAAAATTTTTTATTACGAGTATAATCAATAACATAAATAATTTTTATTAATGTTTTTATACGGGGTAATTCATTTATGTAAATTTTTAATATATAAATCAAAATGATGGAAATTATTAATAGTATGAATATTCGTGAAAAATGTATTGTTATTTATAAAATATCGGAAGAAAATTTTCAAAACCCCCCACTTTTCAAAATTCTGGGCACGGCCTTGGTCTAAGAATGTACAGGAGCGAATATTAGATTTTTTTTTTTTTTTAGTTCGCGTTAGAGTAATTGGAAATGTTCTATTTGATTCGCCATAAATTCGCGAATAATTTTTTTTCCCGTTTACTCAAACCCATTAGCCGATTATTGTATTATTATTGAGCACTATTGTAACCTATTCTTTTGTCAGTTACCATATCAATACTATTCCGTGACGCTAAAAAGATCAATTTGTTCGATACTAAAAAGCGGGAGGCAGAAGTGTTTTCGATCCTTTTTCGTCGTATTCTTCCAATCCAGTGTATGTCCTCCTTGTTTCAGACTCGTTTATATCTATCAAAGCCATCCAGAATAAAAGACGTGATATACCGATTTTCACCATCTAAGGTATACGTCACATTCTTTTATGGGTTCCCGGTTATATCCGTGCAATGAGCGAGTTGACTTGGCTGCTAGGGTAACTTTATCTAGCCCGATGCCGTTTAATGCTATGTTCTACCTCCTCGATTGGGACTATCAGTCTTCCAAATGCATTTTTGCGAAGAATGGAGTAAACTGTGGTCAGATCAAATGAGCTGGCTTAGGCCGATAAAGCCTATCACCGATCATCATCCGTGATGACCGCTGCTCCCTATCTCACATAGGGAATTTTCGATTCTATCTAAACCCCGGTTGAGACATACAGCACTGTTTCACAACTGGGTCTTTGAAGGAGCTCCTGCTCCATCTTCCCGCCCTCTGTGTGGGGAGCTCACGATCTCGCTAACTGTAGAGCATTAGCTTAAAAAATGATGCCAGCATGATCTCAATGCTTCAAACCGTACCGAATTCCACTGTCTCTTATCGAACCATCCGAACTGTATTCAGACGGTTTTGAATTTGGTACTATCCGATAGACTCTGTAACTTCTACCGTTAATCTAGGTGCCTTAATAGCCCAGCTAGAACACAGCACCCAGATTTATACTATAATTGGAAAAGGAAAAATCCGGATAGGAATTACAGGAATTGTACGCAACGATACTGCTGTTCTCGGCAAGACGAACTTATTACGTGATTGAAAAATAAAGTGGAGTGCTCGTTTGGTATGTTTGTATTAAAACTCAAATGATCCATGGGCATATATATAGTGTAACGAAGGTATTCTTAAGTATTGCAAATTAATGTGTACAAATTATGTGTGAAATTCGAATGAAAAATAAGTAATTGACGAATGGTCCCCGTACGCCGTTTGTGTAATTTTAATAGAGGCATTTGAAAGCATGGATTGGGACTATGTATTTTTTCTTTATAATTGTCCGTTGATTATAAAAATGCGCACGGTGCGTTAAAATTCAGAAAAACCGAGGAGCGGGGATACTAGTCTAACGATAAAACCGTACAAATTGGATTATAAACTGGACAATGGGGATCAAAATTATTGAAATGACGCGATAAATAAAGGAACGTATATGTTTCGTGGATTCAATGCTCCGTATGTATCGCGGTTATCATTTTTAACGAATCTGTATATCCTCAAGAAATATACGATAGGTAAATGATATATGCGTCCGCGGCTTCGCTAGCTGCGCAGCTCATCATATACTAGAATAATAGTGAAAAAGACAAAAAGTTAAAGATAAAGATGCAATTTGTGATAAAGCCGGAGAAGTGTGATTTTTATCGGACTTCAATTATTTGTATTCCGGGGGGCTATAAAATTCCTTGTAATGATTCGCGATGAAAAAAATTCACATAGACGAACTGGAATATATTAGCCTGCGTGGTTTATATATTCTTAGAACTCACAGAACTAGGTGCGGTATTAATAATGTGGTTAGGGAAATAAATAGCCTAGTCGCAATGGCTGGCCGGTGGGATAAAAGAATGCAGAAAGAGATTAGAAGCCTGCAGAATACTTCTTTAATGATCACAATCGAGCTCGAACTGTTCAGTTTGAAGCGACGGAACTCGCAACATTTCCTTTTATTTTTAATCAATGATAAATCGCATTTAAAATGTAAGTCCTGTCCTTTAAATTTTATACTTGCGTCGCAACTTTGTATACTTTTTTAAATAATCCGCTAAATAAGACGGGTGCACCTTTAATCGTCGATTATGAAAACCACATCTACCCTAGGTAAATATACGAGCAGATACGTCCGATTTTTCTGACAGGAGTCAAACGATATACACAGCATTAGTAACGGAATTTCCGAATAAACCATAGATAGGCAACAATTTCCGGATGTGATATGAATTCTGCTAAAAGCCGATTTTTTTTTTTTTTTTTTTTGCCAAAATGTTAGCAATCCGGAACACTCACTGTGTCACTGTGGAATGTTGAAGGAGAAAAAATAATGTATGCGTATATTAATCGAAATTACCGGTAGTCCACAAAAAATCAACAGGGGAACGGACAAGCGGAATAATTAAAAATAAAATTAGTGTTAAAATTCATACCTGTTTGCTAGAAATTATTAATACAAATATATGTATATATAGTATTTATATTAGCCAATAGCAAACTAATGTAACATACACTTGTCTCAGTAACGTTTTCGTTTTCTGACTCGGAGCAATCTGATTTATTATTCGCGTTTAAAATTTTCCTTTTTTCCGTTAACATTATTTCGGTTGCGTTCGCGTTTTATGTCTTTTTCTTTCTCCAGTTGAAGATGGGCTGTGTTCGAAAACGTTATTGAGATGATAAGTATATTACGCAGTTTACGGAACATCGCCAACCTCAGCGGTAGACTGAAAATAACGGAATGATATTTAACCGGATTCCGAAAATTGTCAATCATCTTAACCAACAGTACGGAAGAAGCTTAGAAGAAAATTAAGATACCGAAAACCCATTATTCTGATCATGCTATATAAAACAATTATCCGTTCCAGAATTGATCATTGTCCATTTCTCTCGGGAACGCATTTAGGTCTCTTATTTCAGAGCTGGACAGAATTCAATATTTCTGTCTGCGTCTTTGCCTTGGTGTCCTAAAATTCTCTCTTTCCCCCGCTATCCTTGCGGAGTTCAATGTTCCTTCTCAGTCTATTCGTAGATCCCTATTCCGCTATCGCTTCCTAATTAATGGGCTCCCAACCTTATCCAGACGTATATATCAGTTTTTTGTAATTGGTGTTTTACTCCAAAAAAAGTTTGTTAATCGTTTTGCTAAGCTATCTTCAAGTATATTTATTCTTACGAAAAACTTTCATACTTTACCTTCGGCTTCTTAAGTTATTCTCACCGTCCTAGTTTATCTTTTCTTCCTGTCTCTACGAAGTTTCTTTTGTCTGAAATTGCTAAACAGAATTTACTCATACTGTTCACAGTCTATTTTTCGTTTTCGTTACTATCTTTACCGACGAATCTAAAGGCCATCATAATGTCGGTGCCTCTTTCGTTCTCACATTTTTTTTTTAAGGCTATTCCGAATTATTTAAACTTCCAGGTCCATTTCAACAGCCGCTCCCCACTTTATTATACATATATATTTTTGTTTTTAAATTTCATCGTTTGTGCACACTCCTACCCTACGATATTAAAGAAAAACGGTGAAACGCTGCTGAAACGTTAGCCCCCCACATTAATATTTTTTGCAGAATATACTGCAAATGTTCGTACTCGGTTTGCGCAGAAATGCGCACAAACTTTCACATCGTTTATGTACATTCCTATCCCGCAATATTGAAGAAAAATAGTTGGTGGGTTGTTAAATTCTATCTAACAAAATTAATAAAAAGCGGCTAATGTGAAGTTGCTGTCGTATTAGTTCATTGCTAAATAATCGTTTAATATACAAGAATCGAAGCAAATATCATTTAGAAAGCTGTCGATTATTTACAATATTTAAATATAATGTTTTGATTTTGTAAAATTTCAACAAGACGTATTATAAAAGTTGAATTATTATTTTTTTTTACCCTACTCTGGGCGCGCCGGCGGCCTTGATCCAACAACATGATAATTCAATAGAGAAAACTAAATAATCAGGCGGTCAGAAATGGGGACATCAGCAGCGGAAGAGGCAATGGGAAGAAAAGGATATAGATTGCGTTATAAAGAGTAGAAAGACCCAATGCTAAAAGTTGGGTGTACAGAAGAGACCGTTCGTGGAGGAGAGCAGAACATTCGAAAAAGATATGATTAGAATCTCAAATATACAAGCAGCGTAGAAGTATTAATGTTACGTTTTTATTCTGTTTTAAATGCAACTGTCGTCGATATTTTTCCTTTTTTATTTGTTTTTAATTTTTATTTTGCAATTTTAATTAAAAATAGAGTTCAATGAGAAATATATACATATATGTTAAAGCTAATCGACAACAAAAAGATTGGTGTAGAGAATGATTGATCCTGGGTCTAATTAAGGAAACAAAAGTGGAACGACGGCAGACAGGAATAGAATGATACCAAGGCAGGGAACGAGGAACTGGTTGAGAAAGGCGGTACTGCGAATAGCGATTAGAGAATAAAGATGGATAAATATGTCCATCTTAAGTCTGGAATCGAGCCTGATAGGGAAAGGATGCCTGAAAAAAGGAAAGAGTCGAGGAATAAACTTTCGGCTTTTTGTTTTTTCCGGGTTTCGCTTGTTAGCTGGATGTTTACTACTTCTATAAGCTCGTATATACCTTTGTTCAAGAATTTCAAGAAATAATTTAATTCAAGATTACACAAAATAGTGCACACAACAGTATTACTTGCTTTCAAAAATAGTTTTATACGATTATTTAATTTTTAAATCGTCCGTAGGAGTTTTTTTTTTTTTTTTTTTTTTTTTTTTAATATATTTATTTAACGCCGCGCAACCGATAAGGTTATTTGCGACGAAATAAATAGATTTACATCAATTTAAATATACTATACAATCAAAGATTTACATCGAGTATTAAGTAAACCAAACAATCACTACAGTAGATTAATTATACCACAGTCTTGCAAGAAGTTGAAAATAGAGTTAGCATAGTCCCTCTGTCACCTCCGGTTCTGAGCTAAAGTGTCTGTATCTTTGATCCGAGTAATTTCTGCATTCCGGTAGGATATGTTGAATTGTGATTTGTACTCCACATTGATCGAAATATGGAGATGGTGTGCGACTTAGCAAGTACGAGTGCGTAAGAAGGCTGTGTGACCTATTTTTAGCCTGGCTAGGATAGTTTCTTTCTTTCTTGACGTCGTGTATGAGGATGTTCACGCTCCGATATTGGGTTTTATTTTACGTAGTTTATCATTTATTTGCTGTGTCCCATTCTACATGCCAAAGATTTTTCACTAAGGTTGTGATTTTTTCGAATTCAGATTTTAATAGTCTTTTTTGGATTCTCGAAGATGCGTTTGTTAGACGGTTTAGTCCGGTTTGAGGATTGCAGTTTAATTCTTCGAAGTATAATCCGTATCTGATGCCAACTGGTTTTGGTTTTTTTTAGTTTTAATTGCATATAGTCCGACGAACTTTGGGTTGTAGATGTTTTTGTAGGTAGGTACTAGTTTGCGATAGGAAAGATTTATAAAATATTTCAAGCAGAGTAGCATTCTTCTATGGACCAGCGGAAGTATGTTTGCTTCTACGTGCAGACTTGGTGTTGGGTTCGAATATTAAATAAAGTTCCAATAACTAATTGTATCGCCCTGTTTTGAATGACATTCAATTTTTGAAGTTGTGATTTCTTAGCACTATCGTACACTATTGCTCCATAATATATCTTCGAACGCACCAGAGAACTATATAAAGTTTCCAAGTGTTTGCGATCTGCTCCCCAATTTCTATGAGCTACCATTTTTATAATATTTAAAGAATTATGGCATTTAGTTTTCAGCTCTTCGATGTGTATTTTCTAAGTCATTTTCTGGTCGAATTGCATTTTCAAAATTTTTTTAATGTATTAGATGTTTTAACAGGAGTATTTCCAAGCTTTGGATCAATGGTGGAAGGAGGCTGTTTTTTGTTGAAGAAAATTATGCATTCGGTTTTTTCGTTTGAAAGTGAAAGTCCTCGATCTGTGGCCCATTTCAAAATGTTGTCGATGTTTTCGGCATTGCGTATGTTTTTAGTCGTGATGTAGATATGAAGATCATCTGCGAGTATACCATATTTTTTACCGGAGGTTTGATTAAATATTGCAAATCTGATATACCGAAATGAATAGGGTGGAGTTTATAATTGAGCCCTGCGGGGTTTCATTTTCTTGAGTAGTTGACGACGATAAAATATCTTGGATCCGGACTTGAAAAGATCTATCTGTAATGAATTGTTCGACAAATTTGTATAAGTTTCATTTTATTTAAAATACAGTGGAAAGCTTTTTCTTGATCAAAACTGATTAGTATTGTTTATTGATCATTTAAAAATCCATCGCGTATTTCTTGTAATTTTACTAAGTGATCTGTAATGCTTCTTTTCCAACGAAAGCCGAATTGCATCTGGTCTAATAGGTTATTTTCTTCCAAGAACGATTTAAGCCCTTTTATTTACCATCTTTTCAAGTACTTTACACAGTATATCAGTCAATGAAATCGGTCTATAACTATCGACTACGGATGGATTTTTGCCAGGTTTGAGCAGAGTACGTGTGACTTTTTCCAAGCCTCTGGGATGTGATTTTTAGTCCAGATTATATTTAGACATTTTAATATATTGTCCGCTTCAGTGTTTAGTAGTTTTTTAATCATGTCGATGCGAATCGAATCCGGACCTGGAGCTGTAGATTTCATTGATCTGATCGCATTTTGAAGATCTATTATAGTAAAGGAAGCATTATAGTATTCAGAGTAGTCAGAAGATGGTTCGATAAAGTTTTGTTCGGTTAGTTGTTTGATGACGATGAACTGCTGATTGTACATATTATTGGAGGACATTTGACTAAAATATTTCGCCATGGCGGTAGCTATTTTCGTTTTTTCAACTAAAATTTCTTTTCCTGATTCTATGGCTGATATTCTGGTGAAAACATTTTTCTGAGAGATCATTTTAATTTTATTCCAGATTTTTGAGATATGAGTCGAGGGATTTATAGTTGAGGTGAATTGTCTCCAACAATTTGTTTTTGCTTCACGAATAGTTCGACGACATTTTGCTCGTGCTATTTTGAAATTTTCTTCACTCGGGTGTCGTTTAGCTTTGAATAGTAATCTGTTTTTGTTTTTGATTGCTAACTTACAATCGTTATTCCACCAGATAGTTTGTTTGCGTGTTGTCAAGGTTGAATTTTTCGGAATGGAATTCGTCGCAGCGAGGAGTATTGCGTCTATTTCATTCAGTAGGTTGACGTCTTTGTTGGAGTTTCGAATTGTACAGTTAATGAATCTGCGTATTTGGACCAATTTGCGTCTTTTATTCTCCATGTTGGATCTTTAGTTGTTGATTCTGGTTAAGTAGGTGTAAGCTTATGATAATTAGATAACGGTCGCTGCCACATAACGACCCTATTGTATCACAGTTTATAATGTGTGCTATGGAATTTGAATATAAGACTAGGTCAATTGCTGATGATGTTCCGTTGTAGACATTGAAGTGAGTAGGTTATCCATTATTTAGTACGATTAAATTTTGTCGATCTACGAATTTTTCAATGTGCCTACCTCTCGAATTTGTGGCAGCGGAGCCCCACCATATAATATTGCGAGCATTAAAATCACGGTACAAAATGTATGGTTGCGGGAGTTGTTAAACCAATTGATCGAGTTTTGTATCACTCAGATCATCTTCTTGATGTAGGTAAAGAGAGCAAAGCGTAATTCGAGTGGGTAATTTTAATATAGCAGCGCTTGCTTGTAGTTGTGTTTGTAAATTTAATGGTGTGCTGTGGATGCTGTTATGAACTGCTGATACTCTGGCTACCAAACCATTAGTGAAGTCTTTTCTGTATAGTTCGTAGTGTTTGAGTTTAACTGGTTGATTTGGTTTCAATTTCGTTTCTTGTGGTAAAAATTAGATCTGGTCTGTTTTGGACAATTAAAATTTGTAATTCTGCGAGTTTAGCTTTTGTGCTGTTGATGTTCCAATTAATTATTTTTATCGACATTTTTCGTTGATGCTTGATTATTTTGATTTTTGTTTGTCGGTAATCTATTTGTTTCTGAGCGTCTTGGAGCATGTTGATCAAAGATGGAATAGCGTTGTCTTTGATTTATCAATCTTCAATAACTTGAGATGCATTTTGCGCGTTTGGAGGTTGACACATATCGATCAATACTGGCAGATTTTTGAAGGATATAGGGTATTTCGTCGAATTTTCTATCTAAATTTTCTCTGTGGGTGCGAATATTTGTTTCAGAGTACAACTGTCGGAAACTTCTGATTTTACACTCTGAGCAATTTTCGATTGAGCTGTATTCTTATTCGACGATGCTTTTGTTTCGGTTGTTTTTGGTTTCTTTTTGTGCTTAGGATCATTCATGTTGTCGGATGAGAAAGTCGACGAAAAGCGTATAGATAGCGTTCGCTTCGTAGTTTCATACTTGTTTACGAGAGGATTTGTTGTTTGAGAGAGGGCCTGGAAAATCCTCCAGATTTTGAGTCGAATTTTTATTTTTCAAGGATTTATCATCTGGACCACTGATTTGTATGATTTCATAGATTGGCAATGGTTTGTTTTGACTTTCATCAGCAGTTTATTTGAACATCGTTATCTGTAATTTTAAAGAAATTTTTGTTATACTTTGAATTTTCTGTTTTTTTTGTTTTTTTTTTATTTTTTATTACCAGCCGTGCTGATTATTTTGATTTACTTTGTACGTTCTCTTTATAACCATATATATTTTCATTTTATATGCAGATTATTTTTAATAACTATTTCTTGATATAATATTGTTGAATTATATAATTTATTAAACTTTTTAAATCATTAGTGTTGCAATTATATTTAGTTGTGCACTATTTTTATTACTTTAATTTAATTTTTTGTAATAGTTCTTTAATTGAAATATTTTATTTTTCTTATACCCGTATAAAAATAAAATATTTATTTTTTTTTTCAATGGTTTAATTGAATAGAGGATGCTGAAATTATAATGAATTAAAAGAAAATATGAATTTGAACAAAAAGTATAAATTAAAAATTAATCATCGACATGTTTCGGGGACACAGTGTCCCATATTCATGGCATATTACAAAATTATAAATTAATAAACTACAAAGTATAAATTTTAAAATATTAATTTTAGATATTAAAAAAGTGAACGCATTCATTTCCTAATAAATAAAAATGTAAAATAATCAACAGCTTTCCAAATGATGTTTGTTTCGATTTTTGTATTAAACGATTATTTAGCAATGAACTAATAGGACAGCAACTTTATTAGCCGCTTTTTATTAATTTTGTTAGATCAAATTTTAACAACTCACCAACTATTTTTCTTCAATATTGCGGGGTAGGAATGTACACAAACGATGTGAAAGTTTGTGCGCATTTCTGCACAAACGAAACACGAACATTTGCACCAAATTTTGTAAAAAAAGGTATTAATGCGGGGGGCTAACATTTCAGCAGCCCCTCCGCCGTTTTTCTTTAATATCGTTGGGTAGAAATGTGCACATTTCTGTACAAACGTTTGCAGTAGATTTAAAAAAAAAAACATAAAATGGGGAGAGGGGCTTTTCAACAGCCTCCAACCATTTTTCTTTAATATCGCGTGATAGGGTTTCATCGTTTATGTACATTTCTGTACAAACGATGCACATACATATAAAAAAAATATTAAAGTTGGGGGGCTGTTGAAATGGACCTTTTGTCCGGTCTTCGCCGTGAAACTAACTCAATCTTTTATTCATTTCTGTTTATTTCGCAATTCTCGCAAATATTTAATATTTTTCTAAGCTACCTGCTTCGCTTCTATTTCCTGCTTATGTGATTCCCTTATTATCCCAACTCGATCTATGATTTATGATCTCTTTTCTGAACATTCCGTGCGTTCCTGGTCACGTCGGTATTACTGAGAACGAATTAGTCGATTCTCTTGAACCGCAGTAGAAAATGGTCCTTTTATCGAAAAGTTTTCAGCTCTTAATCTTCTATCTTTTTTGTTCTGCTTGTCATTGACGAATATGGTGCCTAATAGAGTTATCCTCTAACTTTCTTTAATCCCGCTTCGTTGTACCTATCCCCATGCTTTTATTCGCCAATCGTCATTGGTTTTATAACTTTCCATTTTTTCGACGTTCAGTGATTTCCGCTATTTCTCGTCTACGTACTGGACATTCTTTATTGCCTTCCGCTTTTCATAGATTCTCTCCTTCTATATCTCCTTATTGTTCATTACATTCTCATACCTGCTATTTCGTATGCGACTTCAATCATATCCTATTTGAATGTTCTTCCGTTTCACGGGAGCGTTTATATTTTTACCGCGAACTGTTGAAAAATCCGTATTCTGTACAATGTTTCTTTCATGCTCTCGCTTTCCTCGTTTTCTCGTTTCCCGTCCCCTTTGCTCTTAAGAACAAAATGGAATAGAAGTAGATGAAAACCCGTGAAAATAATGCGGGAAGGATACTGCGGTTAAAGTGAAGGTGACAAATAGTAGAGATTGTAGAGCGTTTAAGGGAAAGGAAGTCAAGGAAACCACGGATGAAGTTGAAGAGATGGCTGAATAAAGAGATAAAAGGGGTGGCAGGATTAGAAAATGAAGAAGAATAGGAGTTGAGTCATTGTTTGGAATGAGCGGCTGAGGAAAGGAGGACAATATTATATGTAAAAGGAGAAAAGGTGCCTAAAAATTTGTCATTGGAAATGGAAGAACATCCACTAAATTATTACCCTCAGTTGGTCAAATGACCAGGAATCCACAAAAGATCGATCTCGATCGAATGAAGACGTATGGAAAGTATTACATAATCGGAAGAGGTAGAAGGAAGGTTAGATGTGATGGCCCGCAAAGCACTTTTATAATCCGAGCTTACGAGCACTTCATGAGAAATTAATTAATGAGGAAACGAAGAGGACAGCACGTTAAATTCCGCATAGATAATTTTGAGCAGAAGGAATTTCAAAATATTCCGCCGAGTTATTTAAGGCGGGATAAGAAAAAGTAGAAACAACTCCATTTGGTCCTTTGGAACGGTCAGTATAGATGGTGGTGTTTGTAGGAAAAAGAGAACCTAACGCATTGGAAAATTCAATTCTGGCGACATGTTCAGGGACGCATTTAGAACAGAATGGTTAATGAAAGACATTTAATAGCATGAAGATAATTAGAAAAAGAGAAAGAAAAATAAGAAAGTTTATCATGACTACAAAAAAAAAAAAAAAAATGGCGAAAATTGAAGAAGACGAGCAGAAATAACGGGGATAAAATCTCGGAGTTTTATTAGAGGAAAATTGTCATTTGAAGAAACAAGCGAAGGAAAATAAACAGGCAGGCGCTTAATCAAAAAACAATATCCTACCAAGGAAGATCTACAAATGAAGAGAGCAGGAATACGAGATTCAGCAAGGATAGCCGCCACTGGGGTTAATCTCAGGGCACCGAGGTAAAGACAAAGACAGGTATTTTGAATGCGATTGTAATTTGGACAGAAGAAACCCGGAAGATTTGTCATAAATAAAGCAACAATAATTAAGGCAAGAGCGCCGATAAAGGATTTTTAGAACGCGAGTATGAAACCTAATTATTCCAGACTTTGGCTGCGCATGTATCCATCTTTATGCTCTAATCATTATTCATACTACCGTCTTACTCAACCGGTTTTTCCTGCCTTGGTTTCATTCTATTCCTGCCTGTCGTCGTTCCACACTTGTTTCCTTAATTAGACTCAGAATCAATCATTCCCTACTCCCTTCTTCTCGCTTTTGTTCTTCTTTAGCTCTTTCTCCTTTCTGCCCTTTTCATGCTTCTGAGCTTTCTTGTATATTTGTGATTCAAATTATATCCTTTTCGAATGTTCTGCACTCTCTGACGAACGCTTCTTTCTTTACCCCCAACTGTTAGCTTTGGGTCCTTTCCTCCTCCTTTTAACGCTACCTATATCCTCTGCTTCCCATTGCTTTCAGTTATTCCGTTGCTGCTGTCCTTTGTTTTTCCATTTTTGACCGCCTGTCTATTTAGTTCTATCTCTTGAATTATCTTGTTGTTGGGTCAAGGCTGCTGGCGCGCTTAGGGTAGAAAAAAAAAAAAACCATTTTGAAACAAAGTAACAACAGTCGCAAGCATCGAAGTTACTTTTTCTCTACATAAAACACAACGGTTCTAAAATAAATAATCGAAAGAACAAAAATTTAAAAAAAAATTATAAACTATACGATTGAAAAAGTTAACTTTCCAGTCGCGTTTTCCTCCACAGCTCTTCTTTATGCGCCATACCCTATAAAAAGGTGTATTGCAGTTACCGCAGTCTTTTTCTTGCTCAAAGTAAATAACAGACATAATCAGAAGACTCCTCGGTCTGAATAGAAAATTTGGTTTACACCTGTTTATTATTGCCCGTTTATTATGTATTTTTCCCTATCCCGAGAATGAATAAACGCGTAATATAATTCATTTAAAACGAAAATAGAGATTTCTTCGCTCAGTTTTCTTCGATCATTCGAATTATAATGTTCAGCCATTTTATGATGTTCGAGGAAAAAGTATGAATTTTTCAAGAAAAAATTTTTAAACTTCCGACTGCCTGAGCAAGGGTGGTTCGATGTATATTGGCGAAGCTCAGCGAATTTTGCGATAATACAAATGCGCATGCAGGCCGTGCATTCGGTTAATACGTAATGCAAGCTTTTTTAAAATTCAGTAAAAATAAAACTTATTCACCGGAATCAATCGATACGTACGGATTAGCGCATAGATTGTTTCTATTAATTTCACATTTGCGCAGGTAAAAATCGAATATTTTTCTCCTGCGCTCTTCTTTGTAGTATAATCTTATCTCAGAGTAGCGTCTAATGTGTCATCGTTCAGACTGACAGTTTAATTCCTAGGAGCAGACAACGAGAGCAAAAGCTACAAATTAAACCGGACCTTTTTGCTAAAGCCACGGAAAATTACTTGCAATGAAATGGAAAAGGAATTAGCCGAGACCACATTAAAATGCAAAAACTACGCTAGCGTACGAAATTTTAATGAAAATGAGTTTGATCTTGCTAATGAAACTTTCGTAAGAAAATTTTAGTCATTCGCATTTAGTGCATTACATAAAATCAGTGCAATAATAGTATAATTCTAACTGTATATATGTCTGAGTGCGTGCTAGATAGAATATACGACAAAGTAGAAATAATGCGAGTGCAATATTATTCGATAAGTTAGAGTAAGGATGTTTGTCATTGAGGTGTGTATAGTTGCTATGTTTTTGTAATTTATTTTCTCCTAGATAAATATCGTTTTCGGTACAAGAAATTCTATAAGAGCTATAATAACATTGACTATCGCTGTATTAATTTAAGTGATTTTATTTTTTCTATATAGTTCCCGTGACAAGATTAAGCTTAACCTTGGTCAGACACTTTCTTTACATATTATAAAAAAGATAAAAATTGTAAACAGATTTAGAAAATAAGTGCACGTTACTCGTCGTCGTCATTTTCAAAAAAGTCTATCCTCTCATCCTGGCCTATTTTCATCGGTGAAACTCTTTAAACGTTTTCGGCAATATGAACGAGAAATGAAGGCGGACACATTTTTAAAGGAAACTTCCGGAGGTGGACAGTTTTCGCGCAAGAGCAGCTCTCGGCAAATAATACCGGTGGCGCGTTCGATCCGGGGGCGATAATTAAAGCGAACGACGGTGTTCTGTTCAAGAAAGCGAAGAGGGTGACGGCTTCTTTCTCTTCGGCCGATAATACGAAGTGAGTTGTTATCGCGCGCGCGCAACGGGTGATAGTTTCTTCGGCGTAACACACTCGGAGATGGCAGATGGACAGAGGTTGCAGAGGACTATTATTCGCCGGCGCGCAAGGATTACTGTCAAACGTGCAAAGAACTCGGCTCAGATATATAAGACTTGTCCGATAAGAAGTCAAAAGGAACGACCGGAACGATGAAGACGCGAACGAGGCTCTGGCTGATACGGTCGGGTGGCAGAGTGACAAGTTATATCGGAAACGATAATAATGGGTTTTTATGCTGTACATATGCGGCTCGCGTTATCCGCGAAGATAGCGTTGTCCGGCAAACAGGCGAAAGCGGTAATATAATAGATAGCACGTAGAGATAACAGCGAATGATAATAATCGTAGTATCCTCCGGTTGACAAGATTTTCTTTACCGTTCAGCACTATACACTCGGCCTGACTTTGGACAGTCAGGCAGAGTTCGTCTGCCGGTCCACGCGATCGTCCGATTCCGAAGGTAGCCTCCGATGAAGAGTGTTCGCGTTCCGGCGACGTGTGCGGTCCGATATTCGTGTTGGGTGGTCAAACCTTTCTACATGGGTGGCCAACGACTTTTTTCACTCGACCGCGATATCTTCTTAATTATGGGCAATTCTCGAGAACGCATCAATTGCCTTACCTTGGCCGCGTCCGATCTCTGTAACGTACACGTGCACACCGGCCGAATAATCCGCTATACTACCATTATCAGAGTATTTATTAATAATAGCAGTTAATATCATCGGCGACCGCGATGATGATGATAAACTGTGTGTGTAATGCATAACGATTTTAATAATGATCTCCGCGGCAATAATGAATGTAATGATACGATTATTTCAAAGTCGCTGCTCCATTATATAGGCGTGCGTGTTCCTTTATTCGTCTATCTTTAGCTCTTTAATTTCTCCTCTTTCGGTCGCTCGCTCGCTCGTTCGTTTTTACCGACCGGCTCCCATTCTTATTATTTTATTACGCTCCGCAATTCGAAAACATCTAGCTGTACGCGGAATTCGTCGATAGGTAGTTTTCACGGTCGATTGAGAGGCATTAATTGTTTCGACTTCGGGCTATTAACCGCTACGGTGGCGCCGCTCAGTAAACACCGCGTGTAGCACAACCCCTATATACCGTAGTTCAGTCCTCCTTTTGTACAAATATGAGCCTTTGTCCGATAAAAAAGAAACCAATGAAAAATTCAAAGCGCGCGCCGAATACAATTTTATATTCTCTAGCCGGTTTACGTGATTTTATTTCATTTTTATTTTTGCCATTTTAAAGAGATATTTTAATAGCATTGCGCCTTATACGTATGCATGCTGGGCACGTTGAGAATTCGAAACATTTTCAATTTAGTACCATACATGTTGTATATCAACGCGATTGCATCATCGAATTATCGGATAAATGCTAATACTGTAATAAAGTCTACGAGGAAAATATTATTAATCATCTCCTATTGTACTCGATTCCAAACACAGCGAGAAAAACTTATTAACTCAGCAATATCACACGCTACCGATAAATACAGCATCCATTCTTACAAATCCATTAGGCGTGTAAACAACCTAATCAATACTCCTTAAGAAATGCAATATTGAACTTTAAAATTTGAATACTATATGACACGTCTAGCATATTAACTGGCTAAAAGATTGAAAAGAAAGACCAGACCAAAAAAAAAAAAAAACAACAAAAAAAAACGCGATTATAAAACTAATAATGAGGTTTATTTCAAAATATTCGTAATTTACACGTACCGAAATATTATGAGACAGCACAAAAGGAATACAATAGATCATATAAAGAGCTGGTAGGTGGGCGAGACAAATGGTGCAATAATTGGTTTTAATAATACGAAAATAGTACTAAAGAGTATAATGAATCTGAATGTAGCAAAACGAATGCAAAAGGATAGTTTATAATAAATAAAAACAACATCAGTATGTTTAAAGGAAATCAAAATTCATAAATAACTGCAGATGTTTTATACGTTTGTATTTGTATTTCATCTGTAAGGCCATCTTTTCTAATCACCTAATAAAGTATGGGGTCGCGTATAATTGTAGTACGCTTTTCATTTGATTAATAATATGGTAACTTTATATATATATATGTAAGGAATCGTTTAAATACACAGAAATTATAGATAAAGGAGGTACTGTAAAGTTTTGTTGGATTCCCAGTCATCGCGGTATCATTTAGCGGCCTTAGACGGCGTGGTATACCCCCTCATACCGTCTACGGACCTTTTAGACATGATTGAAAGAAACAATTGTACCAAGTAGTGGACGAATTTCATCGAGAGCTAAGAGGCAAGTCATACGAAATTGTCCCCAATCGTCTTTACCAAATATGCCTTGGTATAATATTGTATTCCTTTTGTTTCAGTTAGTTTAATTCGACGATTCGTTACTATACTATTAGGGCTTTGTACAGATCATACTAGAGTGCGATTAAATTTTTTCGATGGAAGCCGTCTACATTAAAAATTGCAGCGATCATGTAAGCACAGTTTATCGCGAGGGCATCAACCATTTGTTATTCGGTTGTGAGGCTCTAGCTACGGATAAAGTCTTTCTTTTTGACGAACTGATGCTCTCTGTGGTTTATATACATTTTGCATTTTCCAACTACTTGTTTTTGGCAATCGTACGTTATACGAGCTATCTTATTTACATTTACTGATAGAAATGGAATTATTATTTAAAAAGTAACTCGATTAATGTCCGAGTAAATATAAGATGCGTTGCTCAGACTAATAACAATAACCATAAGGATAATAATAATTTAACAATTTCCTTACTTCTGTGAATTTGTGTCTCATTTTATTTTACCACTATAACCTTTATTTACTCGGAGAGTTTAATATTCTTTTTCCGATCGGACATTATGAGCACTGTCATGCAACTGTCGGGAGATTGCTGGATTATTTAGAAAAAAGTAAAAAAAATTAATAAAAAACAGAAAAATAATTATTGCCGAGTTTTATCGATCATTGCGGGCACTGTTCTGCAGTTGCGGCCGTATTGTTGGATGGGGGGACTTTGTTAATTTTTAAATTTTTGGTTTTTGTAAAATTTTACCGAGCATTTTGGGCACTGTTCTGCAGTCGCGGCCATATTGTAGGAAGGAGTTTCCTCTTTTATACATTTAGTATTCTAGTGCGTAAAATAGTTTAACAAGAACAAGAAAGTATTTTCCTTTTTTTCCGTGCATTCAAAATCTATTTAGAACGTCAACCGCTGGCCAACATTGTTCAGGCTAGGGGGAAAAAAAAAAAAAAGAAGAAATTGTTAGTACATAAAAAAATAGATTACTCCCTTAATGTGGAAGTCGGCGCAAGTGAAATTTTTGGAAGGTTCAATGTGCAATAAATCAAGTGTCTTATCTGAACGAGACACCACTGCCTAACCAACTACGACACGGTAGCTAATGATTATACTGTCTTTATTTTGAAAAGTCTGAATTTTACTCGTAGTAGAATATACTACTGGATTATTTACGTTCTCTTCTAGATAGTTATCGATAGAGAGAGCTTCGATTTTTTGTTGAATACATGATAGAGGGAAACAATTAAGATCGTTCTTCTCCTAAATATTTAATTATCTGCGACTCTATGTGTGCTCTTAAAGCTATTTTCTCCTCACATTTCCCCTCTCACTCCTCTGACCTTTTTATCCACCGTATTCTCATTCACACTCTTTTCTCACTTCACGCTATCCGCATTGAAATGCTCTGGGTCCCCACAGTCATACGGGGATAGAGGGTAAAGAAATGGCAGATTCCTTGGCTCAGATTGCTGTATCCTCCCGCCTTTTTGTTTCTCTAAAATTCCCGTCTCTAATTTACTCCTATTGTGTAAAAAGTGTCATGTTAGATTTTGGTCAGATTTTTACGTTTCTTCCTTTTCTAATTAACCTACCTCTTAAATTTTTCCATCCAACCTAATCTTAACACGCAGCCTTGGTTTTACGATTTTCCTTCGCTCCGTTATTGTCCGTCCGAATCATACTCTTCTTTCTTCCGCGCGTTATCGTTTTCATCTCGCTTTATCCGCTTAATTATCCTCTCCATCCTAACGACGAAGCCGTCTGTGATCCTGACCATATCTTCTTTGAATGTCCATCCCCCGTGAACGAACGTACTTCTTTGTACTCCGATCTGTTATCACTCAAACTTCCTACTCCTTATTGTGTCTCGTATATCTTATCGTTTCCGTCGATCTCCGTTGTTCCTATCCTCGGTTCTTTTCTCCTTATTGTGTCTCGTATATCTTATCGTTTCCGTCGATCTCCGTTGTTCCTATCCTCGGTTCTTTTCTCCTTATTGTGTCTCGTATATCTTATCGTTTCCGTCGATCTCCGTTGTTCCTATCCTCGGTTTTTTTGTTCTACCAATATTTGACACCGACTCTACAACTGATTCTTTTCCCTTGTATCGTTTCTGGGCGAAGATCCTTTGTTGCCATAACGGGGGGGTTTAAAAAAAAGAAAATTACGAGCTTTGTGCGCGCAATAACGACCACCGAGATATTTAATGTTTCTCGCAAAAATTCGATAAATTTATTACCTAAGATGATGAAAAGTTTTCGGTTTTATCGGTATTCATCGAATTTTCTCTATATTTTAAAGCATTTCTTTGTTTCTTTGAAAACATTTTATTTTTGTTTGCCTGGCGAGAAACCATGTGGCCACTGACGAAACACTGAATAGTATCTATAAAAAGAGAAAGAAGCATACTTATCCTCAGTACCGTACAGTGAACGCTAATGCAACATTTTTTTAAAAGAAACAGGGTAAGAATCGATGCGTACAATTTTACTCTTTAGGGCAGACCTTAAGTCGCATCATGTATCGTGCCGATATTTCTTATTAAATAAGCGACGAAAATAAGTATGCTGTACTGTCTTTAGTAATAAAAATATGGTTTCGAGAAGTTAGTGCGCGGGTTGTGTACGGTCGTGAGAAGATATTCGCGATTTACTATCGAATAATATTGATGAAGAATAGCCGGCGAATGAGAGTAGATGAAATATACGTCGGCTCTCGTGTTCCATTAAGATTTGTTAATTTAATTTTTACCGGCTGGCATTTAGCCCCTGGATGGATTCATCATCCTACGAGACGTAACGTAGTTTATGTGTAAAAATACGAATTCTGATATATACAATCTGATAGCTTTAAACGAGCAATTCTTGTATATAAATTTCACGTATCTCGGAAACGGCTCTAACCATTTGGATGAAATTTTCACACTAGGGGTATTTTGGGCGGCCAATAAATCGGTCTGTCAAGGTCTAATTCATGGCAAAATTCGGTTTCGCGAGTTTTAAACGGGTTTTAACGTTTTCAGTAGTAAATCGCAAAAACAATGATTTATTGAGATTTTCTGGCTATAGTGTGATTTCTCATTTTCAAAAATAATGATTTATTGATAAGAACAGTTCGTTTTTTATCTTTTTTTTTGTATTAATTTTACATTTAAATAAGAAAAGAATAAAGCTGGTTTTCAGTAGTTACTGAATAGAAAAAGAAAAAGAAAATCGGTTAATAAACAAAGCAGAAAAACGTAAGTAAAGTAAAGTAAGTAAAGTAAAGTGAGTTCCATACCCTTGAGAGGGGGCGTTGGGATTGTGAAGTTAAGGTTCACCATGTACTAAGCCCAACGGCACTAATGAGAGTAGGGGGGCCAGTTCCTTTCTCTCGGCCGCCTTTACTTTCCCAGATTTCTCTGGTACCCAATTATTTCAGGCTGAGTAGGCTTGGGAGCGATTTGAATCTGGGACGAGGCAAGTCTCGAACCCGTGACCCCTAACTTGGTACCGAACTGTTTTGTCTTTGCCTATTTACGTATATAAAGATATTAAATGTTTTGCATATTTATATATTTGTTTATGGAAGTGAATTACTGGGAAATGTTGTGCGCACTTTAAAAACCGCCCCTATGTGCAGTATCCTCTTATTATTATATTTCGCGGTGCTTTAGTCGGAAATTTTTTCCACTTGTTTTGAAAACAGCTGATCATCGCAGGTAAAAATTACAAACCGCTTTTTATTTTATAACGAATAAGCCGATAGAGATAAAGCTGACGACGGCCCTACACACATACCTAAAATTTAATTTTTCTAATAAAAAACGCATAGAAAGAAATATGTATTCATAAAAATCAACGCGCGCAGTCATTGTAAACATTTTCCAACCATCCGCGGAAAGCGAATTCGAAGGAGCTCTACACACTTTTGTTGCGTTCAGTATTGAAAGGCAAAGCTGTAAGGAAAGAGACTTTAAATGCATAAATGTGTTCGTAAATTAGTTTCGTAAATATTTTATGAGCAATTCTCGTATAACAAAATTTATTTCGCTTATCTCGGAAACGGCTCTAACGATTTGCATGATGATGGTATTAAAAATATTATTAAACTGTAAGAAAGTACTACAATATATAGAAAATTGTTTCTATTAAAATGTTAAACTAATTGTATTCGTGATTTTTTTAAATTTAAATAACCAGATCGAAAAATTTAATCAGTATGTGATTCGTAAAAATAAACGAGCGAAGCTCGGTCGCCCGGATACTGTATATATTTTATTTGTGTTGTTTGTCGCACTTGATAAATCTTTTTCGATAGATAGTTATCATATACTGTAACCATTGATGGATTAATTGTATTTTTTTTCTTCGAATTTTTCGTGGAGAAATATTAAGCTATCCTTATTAACTCCGGCGCCTCGCCGGCAGTTTTTAGCGTAACAAACTCGATCAGATTAGTGGACCCGATTCGTCCTTTGGAATAATCAATCTTCGAGAAAGAGATTCGTATTAACCTTAGAATAGAGATTCATACTTCGGAATAATAATAATCGAACTTAGGATACTTCAATTTTCGTATTAATATAAACTGGGAAGTTCCCGTTTAACTTCGATCGGCAGATGGAAAATGGATAAATTTTGTTCCGTAGAATGTTGCATAAGAAAGTGCTCGATAGAGATGAGGAGACACGAGAGTGCGCAAGTGTCTATGGCATGCCTGTGAATACATGTAACTGCGATGCGTCTAAGCAGATAATAGTGCAACCCGCAGCGAGGTCCTATCGGGGGGAGGAGGGGGGGAGGGGCAACGATGATTTGGAGAAAAGGAAAGGTCGGCGGGAGGTATTTGCTCCATCATGTAAGATGTTGCAATGGATCTGTTACATCGGAGGAGCCTGCAGGGCTTTCAAGGACTGGGAAATGGAAATATTTAAAGCGAATGTCAGCTCTATGGGGATTTCGACGCGGCCTAAAATCGAATTAAGTTCCGATCAGTGGCTTTTGCTGCGCAAGCGTTAAAGCATGGTTTATATTACAAACGTCACTAATGCCTTGATTTTATAAAACTTCTATTTACGAACCGAGCATTTTAGGCCTGCGTATTTCGGGCATCGCAAATCGCATATATATAAGTTACCGTCATTAGTTAAAGAAGAAATAGCCCGGAGGTATTCATTTCTATCTCAGCATTAACATACCGGATGAATAATCAAAGCTGATGTTTGTTGCAACGAAAGCCTTAACCCTAGTCCATCATCTTATTGTTCGTATATTTTCGCACTTCTATTATAACGGAGAGGGTGGGGGGGGGGGGGGGGGCTTCTCCGATGTCTCGCTATCTCACCTGTTTGACTTCATCGAATGCACGTACCTTTTTGGAATTTTTATTAACGAGTGAAATTTTTATTTTTACATTTAAGCGCAGTGCTACGAAACGGTCTGGCAATTATCTTTACCGTCGTAAACAATTCTACAATTTTTAGGTCGCTGAAATGCGAGTGTACGAGATGTTACTTTTGTACATTCTGTGAAAATCTCTTAAATGATTTTGTTTTGAAGAACGGCTTACTTCAGTTTTTTTATTTTTATTTTTTATTTTTGGTGAACACGTGTTTCTTCACATTTTGTATGTATAATTACCAACATTTTCATCTTGCTTCTATGAGCATCTAGTTCTTCAGGCATTTTGCTTCTCACTACAGTTGCATTACACTCATTCGTTCGGTTCATGCCTTTTTTTTTTTTTTTTTTTTTTGCCTCTTAAGGAGACATGCCCCTAGTAACTGCTTTTTCGCGCTCGTGTAAAACTACTTCGAGCTTTCTGGATGCACACATCACTTTTTTATTAAGTTTATCCGCATAAAATTGACACCGATTACCGTCAGGTGTAAAATTCCTGCGATTCCTGAGACTTTTTGACACTTTGACATTTTGAATTTCTAGCAGCACTTCTTTTCGTTAGTCAAAATCTGGAACTCTCCGACAGCATTCTGGGTTTTTATTTTTAAAGACCGTTGATCTTATAATTCAGGTGTTTAAAAGTTTACCAACTAACCTCCGTCGCAGTTAATTTTTGCACTTCGGAATTTCGGTTCTCAACTAGCCGGGTACTGAAATTTCCAAGAAGCACAGTAATCTCGTACGTTTATTTGTGAAATTTTGGTCGCTACGTTTTCAAGCTCTTCCCAGAAATCTGATTTGTTTCTTCTGAATCCTTTTTTCTTCTTCTAATCTGTCAGCTCGTGTATCAATGACAGTAGGTGTGTGTATATCCTAGTACCGTTGTATACTACTTTTTTAGGTGGCAGGGCTGCGGAATGAATTTTATCGGTCTATTTCATCTTACTTTTTCGTTCTAAGTTCAAAGGAAACTGCTGCGAACTTGGGGTTATTCGGTGCTTCTTTTTCTGGATTAAAGTGTGCACACAGGAGTCACTGCGGCCGGGCGAGAATTGTTGTTGATGGCTCACATATTGAGCGTCTGTAGAACCCTTTGCTAATATTTTATTTTAAAGTGTAAAAAATTCTCACGAACAATCGATGAGTTCTTCTTCATTATAGATGGCAAGTTCCTTTTTGGAGACTTGCATCTGAGCAGTAATCCAGATGCAGAATCAACTTCGTGAAATAATGAGAACGGATGTGGTCGCAATTTTTAACGAACGACCAGAGTGTGATGTGCATGCGGGCAAAGTTTCAGCTAAGCAAGTGCTCTGGTACTTTTTTAATCGTGCGGCGAAATACCAAATTAAAAGAGACATCCGTCATACTTCTCTGATAGCAGATTAACCTGGCTAGAAAGGAAATTTTTTAGCTTGCCGGTAGAAGTCCAAGAGGTCGACGTTAAGAAAAATGCCTAACGCGCGAAATGTCAATCGCCTGTCAGTGTCGAGTAGCAGTGAATTCCGATTTGATGATCTTTTAGTCCTTCGTGTTTTATTTGCCAGGCGTTGATATTAGCAAGCCGCTAAGAGCACACCGAGAAGCATATCGCAACAACAGCGCACACAGGCAAACAGGTCGAAGCGTTTAATAAATCCCGAGTAGAGTACTTTGGTCACTTTGAGCGAGCTACTTGTGTGACACATTTTTCATTATGAAACTGCGACTAGGTTACCGTTATTTTATCTCACGCGCCTAATTTATAAATACGTTTGACGGAATCTGTCGACTGAGACAAACAAAAAACAGTATAGAAGAGTCGTAATAGCATTTTTCCCCGACCCGCCAATTGGCTCGCGAATACCATCGCTGAGGCAGTATCAAAATCAGCCTTGCCACTTTCCTTCCCTGTTGCGCAGTTTTCAAAATTCCAAGCATAAGTATCCAAAATTAATCCGAGTATATTTCACAAATTCCCGAAAAAAATTACCCCTATCGTTTTTGGTCCATCCTCCGATCTTTTGTAATATTTATTTGTTTTTTTCATTTTTTCCCGACTGTACCAAAGCCATAATGGAAATCCACAACATATACGCACACACACGTACACAAAAGTGCTGCTGGAACTAGTGCACCTACCGGAGCGCACCTTGTACGTCGTTAATAATTGGTAATGAATTTTCAAACTAATAAGCACGCTACTCCGTTATCAAAATTAATATCCGACATCTTTATCTCTTTCTACCGTATAGCTTCAAAATTTTGACGAGAAGTATTCCAAATCTTAAATTTACTATTACGGTACAAAAAATTAATCAAACATCTCCCTTATTGTTTTTTGTTATAGTTCGTAATTTTTTCCAACTCCATCTCTGCCTTAAGATCATGCAAAGGTACACTGGGTTCCGCACATAGCATACATGTCCAGTTATAAGTTGGCAGTATTCAAAATTAGTCTAAATATACTATCCCGCTGGCAAAAACTGAAAACGAATTCCCTACTCCTTTTACTCTGCCGCTATACGTTTTGGAAAATTCTGCGGTATGTAGTCAAAATTTGCCTAAATATATTTCCTCGCAACCAAAAATTAATCCGTTCCTTATTCATTCTTACCGATCGTACGCGTATTCTTTCTCGAATCGCTTATAGATAAAGGAGTAGGGAGGAACAAGTGTGGATGAGGATATAGATAAACGTTTAATAAGAAACCGGTAACCCGAAGAAGATTTCCGAATGAAAAGAGACGGAATATGAGATTTCGCGTGCAGAACAGGGATCAGAGTCGATTTCCAGGCTCCAAAGTCGAAATGGAGGCATATGTTTTTGGCGCGGTCAAACACGATAGAAGAAACCTAGAAGGACTAGCGTGGTTATAGAATGAAAGATGACCATCCAATAAGATACCTAAATAGCGAAAGGAGGAAGTAAGAAGGATTGCGCCGTTATTTAGCACAAGGTTAATTAAAGAAGGATCAAAAGGACAAACTATAAAAATGACAATAGAAGATTTAGCAAGGGAGATAAAAAAATGGATATTGGATGAAGCGTTTTCTAATAATGTTTTGTTTTGTTTTATTTGTTGTTTTTTTTTTTGGCTCTACCAGATAGCTTTCGGAGGGATAAGTGTACTTTTTAGAACTGTGCATAAAAGAGCAGGAATGTTCAGTGACTCAAAATTAGTTGTGCAAGAACAAATCCAATCGTTAGTGTAAAATAAAAAAGGAATGTAACAAAAAACCCCAAAATTAGATAATGTGTGTGAAAACTCCCTGCAAAGTGTGTTAAAAGTATAAACGATAAAAGGTATGAAAAACATACTCCTTGATACTGTAAGTAGTTGAGTTTGCGTAGGTAGTGATTTAAAATAAATATCTAAATAATTAAACTGAAATTTAAATTAAAAGAAAATTGCTGCTTCGTGAAAAAAAATAAACAAAAAAAGTAGGAAAGTATTAATAATAAAACGTACAGGTCCACGAGTATAGTAAACTATTAAATACAAATGTCGTCACAGAAATAAAATATACGACAAAAATAGTGAAAAATATACAGTGATAATCAATAATATGTGTGCATACTTATAATGCAAAAGTTCTGGACGAATCAAAAAACTGAGACAACACTGAATTGAGTAAGTTTTCCGAATTTTGGATTCACGGTTGACTACAGTGGTAGTCGAAATAAGTAATTAATATTAGATAATAATTGAAATTTCTTCTTTGTGGCTGCTACAGAAAATAATAGAAAGCGAATATCCTGAAACGGTGCTAGATTTAATTGTAAATAAATCAAGGGGGAAAATATTACAAATAACATTTGCGGCTGATGTTTGAGTTGTTCTATGTAGAGAACCGATATTCAGTAGAAATTCGCGTTGTAGTTTATTGACTGATTTCAAAATAGTTGGACAGACACAAACACATGACGCATAAAGAGACCAAATAATTCCCTTATATAGTATGACCCTTTCTCTATACTTCCGATCTTTTACGTTCGGTCAGAGTAGTTTAAATTTAGCGTAGAGTCTTTTTGTACAAATAATTTATACGAGAGAAAAAGAGGTTAGTCTATCATCAATAAGTACGCCAGAAGATGTTTCAAAACTCGCGTATGTGCAATAGGTTGATTTAACGCAAGTTTAAGATTGTTTATTTTATCAATAATTTCCCGATCTCCAAACACAACATATTGACGTTTTAGAACGAAAATGTAAGACCTAGAGAAATTATTGGATTTTCTAGTTGTGTACATAAATTAATTCTATTTGCGAAAAATCAGTACACCGATTGATACTGAACTGAATAATACACAGGCCATC
Source organism: Icerya purchasi (assembly GCA_039619475.1). NCBI lineage: Eukaryota > Metazoa > Arthropoda > Insecta > Hemiptera > Monophlebidae > Icerya > Icerya purchasi. Next base: position 234,078,331 of record CM077116.1, read on the forward strand.
TGCAGAAGAGATAATGTTGCAAAATAAAAAAAGATGAGAAAGGAACTGGATAAGAAAACTGAAGTAAATTACAAGCTCCCGTCATTCAGATAAATCATTGCGCAATGTTCGCATTATGCTACCAACCAACCAACCTAGTTAAAAATCAACACGCTCTGAGAAGAAAGGTACGGATACCGGAAATGCAATGATGATAAAACGAAAGGAAAAGTGATATAGGAAGCCAAAGAGATTCCATAAAAGTAGCTTCAGCCGTTCAAAACAGTCATCGTGTCTGGGTTCTCGTAAATTATCAACCAACCTAGTTAAGGAGAGACAAAGAACGCGCTATAAAATAATAAAACGGCTATGTAATACCTATAACAAAACAATTAAAACATGCAAATAGAAAAAAAAAAAAAAAAAGAGTGACAAAAATACAATCGAAAGAAGACTGATCAAAATAGTAGGGGAAACAATGACTTCCGCCATGTATAAGATTGTAGAACTTGACATATGGATAAGAATTTATTTTCCAAATTAGGCATATCGAATTTACTGAGAGAGAATAGCAACATAGAGGCCAAGACGTTTTTAGAAGAAAACGATGTTGTCAAAGGGGAAACACGTTATTCGTATTCGAAGTCGATTCGGCATTTATGACGTCAGAGGAAGATGGGAGTGCAAAAGAATTTGGACGGTGTTTAAGAAGGACAGACCGGTAGAGTACCAGCGTTGCGGGTAAGATCAGTATAGTGTGAATTGAGAGGATTTAGAGATTTCGAATTAAAATATTTCTTTTCAGACAGAATCCTGACAAAAAGGTGAACTACCAGAATAGCGTGTCGTCGTCTCCTTTTTATAGTAGCAGATGATTTAACTAAGGCTGAAATATCAGCACAGGTAAAGTCGAAAGAAACACAATTATTTTTGTCCTCTGAATAAGAAACGTTTTGAATTGGTGGTTTTTAAAAATTGACAAGAAGGGTCCAGTGTGACAAGTAGTTACCGCCGCAGAGAATGGAAACATAAGCAGGAAAACCGTTTTGCTGAGAAATTAAACATTCCACGGAGGAGTGCGTCGAAAACAAGTACTTTTGTTATGACATGGAACGCTAAGGCGGCCAAAATGGTGTGACAGAGTTTACGGATAGTGACTCAACTTTAACTCGATATAAATCACGTAAAACTGAATAAAGGATGGGAAAATAGAACTCCGATAAATTTTATCCAAACAACGTGAATGGGAATATAAGCAATGTCAGTTGCATGTTTGTACAGTCGGTGAACATTAAAGATCAGAATATCCGATATAAACAGTTACCATAAAGTTCTTCAATAGTAAGATCGACCGAAATATCACGGAGTATTCCAAATCGGAATAAATGCAATCGAATACTGAGTTCTTTACGGAAGAAGCCTTTTTTTTAAATAAAATATTTCCCAAATAGCAAAAACAAACAATAAATGATATATGCTTATCGCAGAAACGTTTTCAGGCAAAGTTCATCTTCAGCTGGAAAAGAAAACACAAACATAAAACCGAACATATGTCGCGAACAAAATTATAAAAATTATAAGAATACGTTTTGTCCGGAAACGTGTTAGCGATCGGTGTATTCATTTATTGTTTGCTCTGCTATCTAGGAAATATATTACTTTAAAAAAGTTATTTCTGTCAAACGGGCATGACAATATCAGTCCTACTTTCAAGAGAGATATCACTGATTTTATTATGAAATTTTCTGGCAGTTGCTGTAGAATGAATATAGGCAACAATATTTTTTTTTTTTTAAATATTCGTCTAAGACGACAATTTGCCCAACTTATACTGCTTGAGAAAATTAGCGATAATAAGGCTAGGTTTATTAAGTACATCTGAACAGATTTAACTGTAGCAAAATTATTAGGAGTAATGTCGACGAGCTTATCCTGTTGAAACATTGTCTTTCAAAGTAGATAAATTCGCCTAGAACGGCGAAGATCATTGTTTAATAGTTTTATTTGATTTGTTAGTGGTTTAATCTGCGCAATAGGATTAGTAACGCTTTTAGTAACAGTACGGGGAGAATTGGGGGAGGATTTACCCCACCGCCACTCCCGCCACAGATGAATCCTGCATTCATTTGAACAAGCGATAAATTCAGAAATTAGATAAAGCGGAGCGAGAAATGAGAAACCGATAAGAACGAAACAAACGAAACAAAATAAAACGGTAGAAATAAAAATGAAAGAAGATAATAGAGATAAATAAATTAACAATCTCGCCGATCTCTTCAACCGGCGCAGTTAAACGCAACGCGAGTAAACGCTCTTTCGTTTCTCCATTACTCAGTCTCCTCTTTGTCCATTTGATCCGTTAGAAGCAAACTTCGTTTGTGATGCGAACCACATTTTCCTTGAATGTCCTTCCATTTCTTCAGAACGCGCGATACTGTATTCCGGTCTTTTGCGTCTTGGCCTCCCTACGCCCTACAGCGCTCACAGCATCCTTTCCTTTCCGTCTCCTTTGGTTATTCCTTTGTTAGCTTCTTTCGTATGTTCCATTTGTAATATTTTTCCTTTATAATTATTAATACCATCATACCGTTGAAGTGAGTAACGTCCTTAGCCGACATGCTCAAAAAAAAAAAAAAAAAAAAAAAAAAAACTTCATCACACAAGAAGGTAAATAAGATCCGGTATATTATTATTATTATTATTATTATTATTATTATTATTATTATTATTATTATTATTATTATTATTATTATTATTATTATTATAACACACTATTACACATTCAGTATAGAGTTCTATGCAGCAACATAATTTTAATTATATGTATATCAATCGTTAGTTCTAGCCATTGCATACCGCTAAGGCATGAATCTTTCTTCCTCCGTTACTTCAACTGTGATTACATACATCTCTCAATGTGTAGGCTAAGGATTTGGAATATGATGGATAATAACAGGCTTTCGTAACAAATTATTGTTTTACCACATTTTGCAGTGGGTGTGCACATGTACACACGAATGTGTATCTAAGTGTGCCTTGTAATGAAGTATTACTTCAAATAAATTATCAACTGTGTGAAATTGGTATATTATTACAGTAATATCTTTCAGTATTTCATGTGCGATGAAGTAGTGTAAGGTAGCTTGCAAAGAGTATCCGTCGTGCTACAAGTCAAAACCAGCCGTCCGATTATCTTATATGGGAGCAGTCGAAGGATTATCAATGTGCAGAAGTGTACGCACGAATAGTGTATATCAAAGGAAAGGAAAATCACTTCATAAATGTTATTTTAACATCAAAATAAGAATTTATAAGACCAAAGTAATAAATAAATAATGATAACGTATTGTTAACACGGAGCGTAGGACTGAAACTGTGGTACTAAAGAAAAGTGTAAAAATTACAAGATTGCCCTGAGATTGCTGTTATAGATTACAATAAAGCATTCGACTACGTAGAACATGACTTCTTGCTAACAGTTTTAAAGTATCAGGAGGTCACAAATAATTTTATCACGTTAACTCTTGAAATGTTTACATGTTTGAAAGTAAGAGTCTCGACAAATGCGGAGGGTAAATACTTGTGAAAAAGGAAGAGTTTTAGACAAGCTGATCCATTATCGCCAATACTTGTCAATGCTACGTTAAAGAAAGTTTTTAAGAATTTAAACTGGAATCATCGGGATAATGACGGATCAGGAATTTTCAGATGACGATGTTCTTCCTTCAAGCTCATTGGAAGAACTGAAAACTGCGATAGAAGAATTAAATAGGGAAGGAATAGAAGCTGGTTTATCGAAGAATACTAAGAAAAGATAATCTCAGATTGAAATAGATATAAACAGTAAAGAAATAGAAAACATAAGAGGAACAACTTAATACTTTCGAAAATAGATTTAGAAAAAGTATTAACACAAGAATAGCAAAAACTTGGTCAAAATATTGGTCGTTTGAACTGATTTTTAAAAGACCGCTCAGTAATGCAATGTGTCCATTATATGTATTACGGGTTTAAAACGTTTGAAATAAAAACAAGTTCAGTCAAGCATGAGGTTTCATGCGCTGAGGATTCCGTATGAAAGTTAACAATAACTATAATTATTTAGTATGTAAGAAAATTTGTTTGAATATACTTCTATTTTTATTTTACTATTTTAATTTAATATCTTAATAAATTTCAGAGATCTTTTCTAATAATAATTTAAAACAGTAAAGCAAAATACTAATTTGAATCGAAGACTTAGACTAATTTGAAGTGCAATGTAATGGTTATGAAGAAAAATCAATTAAATCCTTTTTTTGTTTATTTAATTTTTATTTATTTTTTTAAATTATTGGTTTAGATTTAATAATACTAATATTAAGGTTTTATGATTTTTTAAAATGTGTAATTTTGTTAATCCCTACACCTATCTTTCTTGGATAGCCGATCGTTAAAGACATTTAATAAATATATAAACAAAAACACACAAAAAATATTAATTAGAAATAATATTAATGCTACGTATCATTCTGCTGCGGCTGCTAGAATGCTGCTTCTCCCTGCTGGCAGTTTGGTGTACGTTGGTGATTGCGTCCTGGATTCTCGGCGAATGGGAGGGAGAGACACAATAATCGAAATTATAGTTTACGAATTTTGTAAATGTCACTAATTTGAAAACCGAATTTCGAGGCGATTTGGTTACTTTGTTATCAAACTTCTTTCGGTTGCAAGACGAACTGGTTACTTTACTAAAAAAGGTCGATATTGTTCCGCGATGTGACAAAGACTGTCGTTCTACTGAGATGATTTTTTAACAATTCGGTTTTTTCTTTCGACTCTCTCAATACGTTAGACCATTATTAAATATTTTTTTTTTATTTATTTACTAGCATAGTGCGTTAAATTGTTTAACAAATCGAAATACTATTCGCATCTGTTTTTCATCAGGCGGACGTACCACCTAAACAATGATGCGACGAGTCCGTTCCTTTCATTACAGTTCATAACAACACTAACATAAGCCGTAATGAAAATAACCAAACCGACACCTGTGATCCCGTTCCGTTTCTTAGCCCTCGTACTAACACTACTAACGCAAATTATAACAATCCGAACCAAATTCTAAAAACTGCTGCAGTCTCATATTCCGATAAAGCCAAAAGAAAAATAACACCGATTAACAAACCCGTTTGTTCCATGCATTCAAGAAACCCACTTAAAACAAAACCAACATTTAAAACTAAAAAACTACAAAGTTCTCGAATCAAATCCAGTGCTTGCTAGTCGTGCGCATGGGGAAATAATATTAGGCGTTCGTGCGGATATTAACTTTTAACAGATAATGTTACCGTCCGATATTCAACCAGTAACAGTCGAAATTCGTATGCCAGTTCCACGGGTGTCTCTAAACATAATTCCGAACCGTATTTAGAAACTTTTAAAGTTGCCAAAAAATTAAAACAGTTCCTCCCCTCTAGCGGCTCGAGTATTACAGTTAAAAATTTTGAACAGGGTTAAACATATGCGCTTCGACATATATTTCTCAAGTTTGGAACATCAAGGGTTGAAAGTTTCGTTAAGGAAATAACTTATGTTTTCGTTCTTGACAAATATCGATCTTTCCATCGATCATGACCGAAAAAAAATATATAATTTTTGAAACTTTTGAGCTTTCGGCGTTTAAGGTTCCGAATTTTAAGATGGAAACCTAGATGTTCCAAAGTAAATAAATAAACAGGGACGCACATTTTTTTAACCTTGTTCAAAATCTTGAACTACAATATATAAATTACGAGCGGGGCTACACGTCATTTTTCAGAATTTTATGAATTTTTAGTAAATTTCAAACAGTTTCGTTAAAAAAATGAAATACGGGTCTGTTCCCAAAAAATAGCGCTCTTTCCTATAATAATACACTTGACAAAAATTTTTTTTTTACAAAATTTCGAGCTTTCAGAGCCCCAAGCCACTAATTTTAAAGTTGGAAACTTAGATGTTCCAAACCAGAGAAATATACATGGATGCCCATATTTTCTACTTTCCTCAAAATTTTTAGCTATAATACTCGCGTCACAAATCAATTCTCGCACTTTTTCGAACTTTCGGGCAAACTTTGAAAGTTCCATTAAGAAAATGAAATACGGTTTCTTTCCCGACAGATAGCGATCCTTCCAACGGTATATAACATGCCTTAGAAGAAAAAAAAATTTTCTTCAAAATTTCGAACTTTCGGCGCCATAAGGGTCCAATTTTAAAACTGGAAATCCAGATGTTATAAACTAGAGAAATATAAGGGGATGCGCACGTTTTTAGCCGCGTTCAAAATTTTTAGTTGTAATATTCGTGGAGCTAAGGGAAAGATACGTAATTTTTTTTGTTTTTTCTAACTTTTCGGAACTTTGAAAGTTTCGTTAAGAAAATGAAATACGGTTCCGTTCCCGACAAATAGCGATCTTTCTAATAATATATTATAAGCTCGGGCAAAAAAATATATTTTTTAAAAATTTTGAGCATTCGGCGCCCTAAGGGTTTTATTTTACAGCTAGAAACCCGGATGTTCAAAACTAGAGAAATATACGTAAAGTTGCATATTTTCTACCTTGTTCCAAATTTATAGCTATAATATTCGCGTCGTAAAGAGGGGGCTACAAATCAGAGCTCGCGCTTTTTTGAACTTTCCCGCAACTTTTAAAATTTTGTTAAGAAAATAAATTACGGTTTCGTTCTTGACGAATAGCGATTTTTCTAATAATATATCACAACCCGGAGAAAAAAATATTTATTTCCAAAATTTTGAGCTTTCGGCGCCCCGAGGGTCTAATTTTAGAACTGGAAACCTGGATGTTTCGAACTAGAGCAATATACGTAGAAGCGTATATTTTTAACCGTGTGCAGAATTTTGAGCCGTAATATTTGCATCGCTAGGGGGCTAACACGTCATTTTTCGCGCTTTTTTGAACTTTTCGGCAACTTTGAAAGTTTTGTTAAGAAAATTAAATACGTTTTCGTTCCCGATAAATAGCGATATTTCTAATGATATATCACAAACCCCAGAAAAAAAATATTTTTTTTCAAAATTTTGAATTTTTGGTGCCCCGCAGGTCTCATTCTAAAGTTGGGGAGCCGGTTGTTTTAAATCAGAAAAATATACGTAGAGTAGCGTATTTTCTACCATGTTCCGAATTTATAGCTATAATACTAGCGTCGCAAGGAGGGGGCTGCAAATTGGAGGTCACGCTTTTTTGAACTTTACAGCAACTTTGAAAGTTTGGTTAAGAAAATGAAATTCGGTTTCGTTCCCGACTAATAGAGATCTTTCTAATGGTATATCACAAGCCTGAAAAAAAATATATATTTTTCCAAAATCTCGAGCTTTCGGCGCTCCGAGGGTCCGATTTTAAAGCTGGAAATTCGAATGTTCCGAACTAGAGAAATATACGTGGAAGCGCATATTTTTAACCGAGTTCAAAATTTTTATCGGTAATATTCGCGGCGCTAGGGGGGGCTACACGTCTTTTTCGCGCTTTTTTGAACTTTACGGCAACTTTGAATTTTTTGGTAAAGAAAATGATATAAGGTTTTGTTCCTGATAAATAGCGGTCTTTCAAACAATATATTAATTGCCCGGAAAAAAAAATATTTTTTTACAAAATTTTGAGCTTTCGAAGCCCCGGAGTTTTATTTTTAAAGCTGGAGACCCGGATGTTCCAAATTACAGAAATATACATGGAAGCACATATTTTTAGCCGCGTTCAAAATTTTTAACTACAATACTCGCGGCGCTAGGGGGGAGGGCACGTCATTTTTTGCGGTTTTTTGAACTTTTGGGCAACTTTACATAACTTTTGTAACCTAATTTTTTTATTTTATGAAAGTACTCCTGCACTGTAGTTTATATTTTGAATTTCAGCGTTATAAGTTTATCTAGTGACGAGTTATGATTTTTTATGTGATTTTTGAGGTCGTTTTATGTACCATATTATATATTCTTAACGGATTTTTGGGTTTTTTGCCGCCCAGGGTAATCGGTCATCTTCAAGTTATAGATCGTTTTAAAGAGAATTTAAATTGTAATTTATGTTCCAAATTTGAAGTTTATAATTCAAGCCTTTCGTGAATTATTGATTTTTATTTGATATTTTTGTCATTTGTGTACCATCTTATTAGGATTCCGTACATTATATGTATACGGAATCCTAAAAATAAATAAATAATAAAAATAAAATGATAATCTGTAAAACAGACAGAGAATTACGCGGATGGAGAGAGAAAATGTGCGCGCGTATAAGATCCTGTTGTCGGGTCCAAACGTGAATATATCTTTCATCGATACTAAGGACGCACAATCAGTTTTGAAAATGGTTTCGATCGGCGGCGGGGTTGGAAGAAAAGTAATTTGACGCGGCTGGAGGATTTTGGTAAGAGGTCATTCAGATGTTTACATTTTCTCGAGTCAATACTTAATTTGTTCTCCTCACATCGTTTGATCTGCAGAAGGAGACACCATTTCCTAGAGGTTACCTTTTAGTCATTTAACCGTTTCATATTTTCAACTACGTTACCAAGAAGTCCGGTTAAAGTATCGTTTAGTTGATTACGCAATGGTATTTCGTTCGTGTGAAATATCCCGTTGCCACACATTTACACTTTCAAAAATTTCACTTAGCTGTGTTAATATTCGTATTTCACACACCTAGAAAATAAATAAATAAATAAATAATCGTTTGTCAAAATAAAATTTTTATTTAATTTATATAATTCTATCTCTTACGAACTGTAATCAGCGGATTAACTCGCACAGCACCAAATTAACAGACACTGGATCACAACAAGAGTGATACGTACAATTGGATTTCATTATACTAATCTTTGTAATTTTTATTTTTGCAAATATTTTCCGATCATTTTCTTTTTTAGCGGATACACAAAGAAAATTCGTGGTAGAAAATTTTCTGCAAAACAAAATTTAAAATCTACTACTACTATAATAATATTAATACTAATACTGATATTAATACTAATCCTAATATTAATGCTAATACTAATACTGATAAGTAAAAAGATATATTAAGACTAATTTAAGATGGTAAAGTGTTCAATAGGATAATTCGTTGACAAGCGTTTTGGCTTGACAAAAGTTTTATATGTAAAAAGTATATTTTTCAAAAAAAAAACCAGTACTAATCCTAATAATAATAATAATGCGAATTACATCTAAAGACATACAGCGAGCAATTTTTTCTCTTCCTGGCAAATTATCCTTTGGAAGGGATAAAATCTCGCTTCGAATTATTCGTGACAATTTTTCGGTTTTTTGTTCACCCTTTAACCTATCTTTTTAACGAGTCAGTTCACTATGGAATTTTTCCCACATCACTACAAACTGGCGTTATTACACCCGTCTATAAGTGGTATCGCAACTTCTCCCAGTAATTATAGACCAATTTGCATTCTGTCAGTAATCTCGAAAATATTTGAGAAGCGTATAAAAATAAAAATGATATAATTTCTAGAAAAGAATAATTTCTTCATTAAAAATCAATTTGGGTTTCTTCAGGACAGAGGAACTAAACTAACCTTATTCTTCGAGCACATTAAGTTTATTTCAGAAAAAATTTAGAAGAAGGTAGATCAGTTTTGGCGGTCTACTTCGACATTAAAAAAGCTTTTGATACGATTGATCATGCTCTGTTATTGATAAAACTACAAAATGTAGGCTTCCGAAAATTGATCTTAAATTGGTTTAAATCGTACTTATAAGAAAGGAAATATGTATATCACAAAAATTAACAATAGCTATAGTAATGAAGAGGTACAGAATTATAGGGTACTCCAGGGAAGTATTCTAGAACCGTTTCTATTTTTAATTTACATAAATGACTTGCGTAGCCTTAGTATTATGGATAGGATATTAGTGTATGCTGACGACACTGTTCTTCTGGTAGGTGCCAGATCCCCCCATAATATTTTACAAAATATAGCGCAAGAAGGTGTTACGACAATTACTTAATAAATCAGTGTTAAATTATGAGAAAAAAAAAGTACATTATTTACAGTTATCATCATCCGCAAACATGGGGCAGTTTAAAATTGTTACTACCAAAACCAGGATTACATAGACAGAACTTACGAAATTAAATACTTGGGAATTATGTTCAACCACAAGTTAAATTGAGCCAAGCATACAGGATATATTTCGAGAAAGTTATGAAAGCTTAATTACCTCTTCTATTACCTGCAGAAATATTTTCCCACGCATCATTTATGTAGATTATATTTAGCCGTATATCAACCAGTGTTTTGCCTATGGATTAATATTTTTTTGTGTGTAGGGGTGCTGCAAAATATCATTTAAGACACGTAACATCACTACAAAAATCTATATTTAAAACCTTCAGCCTTAATACCAACGACCTAAATAATCAAGGGTTACTACAATTAGAACAGTTATATAGAATGAATTTATTGTTATTCGTAAATAAATATAGTATAAAGTTTTAGAACTGCGTATAAGAATTCTTAAGTGCTACGTGTGAAGTATGTTGTTATATGGATGCGAATGTTGAACCTTAAAGAAGAGCAATATGAATCGCTTGGCGGCTTTCGAAATGTGGTGCTGTCGAAGGATCCTAAGAATCCCATGGACAGCAAAGAAGACGAATCAGGAAGTGCTGCAGATGATGGAAAATAAGGATATGGAACTAATAGGCATCATAAAAGGCAGGAAGAGGAAATACTTTGGCCATTTTATACGTGGATCCAAATACTCACTGTTGCAAATAATATTATTAGGAAAAATATCGGGCAAGAGGAAGGTCGAACGAAGGAGACGCTCATGGATGTGCGACATCAAGGCATGGATGAATACCGAACAACTAGTCCACCTTACATTCGAAAGATTTTTTTAATAAGGTCACCTACGATCGAGAACGTTCGGAACTCGAAGAAGAAGATAAAGTTTAATATTAAAATGCGGGAAGGTAGCACAAGATCAGCAAATGATTTCATGGCTGCCATTCCTAACTTTAAAAAGTTTCTTACAAAACTACGGATACAATATAAAGCAGCGATAATATATCAATTCTCTTCCCTCAGAAGTCAAGAATCTCTTAAGGAATTATAAAAAGCGGCATAGGCTTTATACAGGCATTTAATACGTAGTCGCTTCAGTCTGTAGTAAGGATTAACGTTTTCTCATTAGCTTGCTAGTTCCACTTTCGTCTAGCATATTATACTGCTACGTACATCAATTTTTTCCTTCACCTTCCTCTTTATTAATCTTCATTATATATACAGTAATCGTTACACCTAATACCTCTGTACAACAGATTACATTTTTTTAAATTTAAAATTTTTTTTTTCAATTTTATTATCTAGAATGTTTTTTCTTTTACTTATAATAAAATTTTATGATTATATATAAAGAAGTGTTTACTTATTTTATTTACTTGTTCTCTTTTCTTGTTATATTCATTTATTTATTTATTTATTGTTTTTTCAGTGCTTTTCATTGTTAATCTGTAATCCATTACTCGCGCAACTTTGCGCATTAATCGAATTTGCATAATAATAATAATAATAATAATAATAATAATAATAAAATAAAAAAATAAAATAAACGTAGCGGTAATAAAAAATCGTACGTTGTAGATTCCAGACCGCGATGGCGCATCCGTGAGCATAAGAAGATGATAAATGAGGAGTGTTAAATTAGTCATCGCTGGTGGAAATGGTAAATAAAATAAGTAAACGCCAGGCGTTATGACAATTATCGCAATAGTCGATTATTACAACATGTATGTTTTGCCAACTCTAGCATACGGCTGTCGAACACGCACTTTAAATGTGGAAACAATTCATAAATTAAAAATATATCGAAAACGAGATAAATTATAATACTTATAATAAAGAGTGACAAATAAGGAGGCCAATATGGGCACACAGCATTCGATGAACTCGTACTATCTTCCGTAATATGAGCAAAAACAGTGGCCATCAAAAGGAAAGACGATATCAGTTATTTTCCACTTAATAAAAATGTTCAAAAAATAACAGCTGATCGCTTAGAACAAGAACCAATTGCAGGAAAAGAACTGCTTTCCTCAATTTGGGCTGAGGAAGTATTTTTAAGGAAAATTTTACAAAATCTTAGTCCGTAATAAAGATTTTTTGATTAAATGATTTTAGAAATTTGCCTATATTTGTCTCTTCCGAATGAAAACGCGCTGGTAATTAGAATTTTGGAAAAATTCTGAAGTCATTTTAGTTAAACATTGTTTCCGACGATGGGTAATTACAAATTGCACGTACTTCACCAAACTTCCTCCGAATTTGGTTTTCAAGAAAACGAAAGAAATTTAAACCCCAGAAAGTAACGATACATCGTAGAAACACGGCAGGGCAGGAAGCTAATAAATGTAAATACGGTCTTAGGAACGGTGTCAACGAAGTTTTAACTTCATAGCAAAAATCGTTAGAAAGTTTTGGAAGTAAACCCGTTCCATTATTCAGTGTTTTAACAGCTTCATAGGCGTTAGAAAGTATTGGAAAGTAAACTCGTTCATTTGTTGAGTATTATATCGAGAAAAAAGAAAAAAACGATAAAACATCGAAAGGAAGCGGTTCATATCGAAAAAATATTGCAGACACGTTCGCGCAAATCAACAAGCAGACCACCGAAGAGCGATATGAGTAACGCATGTAAACTGCAGTTTATTTATGTAAATTCAGTTCAACAAAAATGCGTTTACCGTTCACGAAACAGTCGATGTGTATGCGCATCCGCTTGTGTGAAGATTCATTCATTCACATCGTAGCATGTAATAACTTATTCTACAGGTGTATCGAACAACCGTTTTACTGAAAACAAATAATTGTACAAAGAGCGGGCAGTGCGATGTTATTCCATTCTATAAATATTTTGGGTCTCGTGTTAAGTTTTTATTGATAATTACCGGTTTCGTTAAGGTCAATTAACGCTGCACAGTCTCAATTTCGATGGTTTTACCGAACGAACTACAACAATGAACTAATTTCAATGTAAATGAACGAACTAAATTAAAAATTGATTCAATCAGTTTTAAAGAATTAAACGTTTTTTTGTTTTTTTTTGTTTTTTTTTGCATAATAAAAAAAACAACGACCCTTTTGATCCGATCAGATATTTTAACAACATAACGAATCCGGTGTAGCATGAGTGGAGCATAAAAAAATAGAGCATAAAATGGGGGTGAATATTCGAAGAAGATATGACCTACCTCACAGACAGAACTGGTAAATTGGTAATATGAAGAGGAAAGAAAAGAAAGATGAAAAAGAGAGAGGAAGGTAATAGAGTATCGTTAAAACGTAAGTGAATAGGAAAAACGAGACAGAAAGATTAGGATAGAAAAACGGTTAGGAAGAAGTTACGAAAAGAGAAATGTAAGTAACCAACAGAAATTGAAGATGTAATTTTTTTTTTTTTTGGGGGGCAAGGTGTTTTTAAAAAAAATGAAACGGGAAGAAACAGTAACTCGAGATTACTCATCGAGGGTGCTGGTATAGCGGGAACCGACAGCAAATCAAAACGAGCGAAATGTCGAGAAAAAACAGAATGGAAATGAAAGATATTGATAAAGCAGTCGAAGTGAACGGGAAGTATAGAGATCCCTTGAAGGATATTTTTGGGATTAGAAATAATGATCTATCGGGAAAAAAGGTGATTAGAGAAAGTGACAATAATGAAAATGAAGTGATCGTTAATCTATTTGTAAAAATAAATCAGAAAAATTCTTGTTAAAATCTGGAAGAATAAAAGAAGCTTCAACTGGCGGAGTCAAGCGATCAGGAAACAATAAGGGAATTAATGTAGTCGTAAAATTCTTCTTTAATTACGGTTTGGTGAAGAGAAATCTGGAATGTGAACGTAGGAAAAAGTAATTTAGGAAGATGTCGGTGGTCGGTGAAAGAAAACAGTATCGTAAAGATTATTATAGGAGGCTCTGTGTATGCCTAAAATGAACGAAGACGAAGAGAAATTAGGACAGACATTTTCTTAATGTAAAACGTCATAAAAGTGGAGAGAAATGGACAAGAATATACGAGCGGAATGGAAGACGTTTAGCGAGCAAACATTAGCTGAAAACCTCAGCAAAGAATTGCCGAAATTTAAGAAGATTTAAGAACATTAAGGTAGGATCGAAGGCAAGGCAATTTTAGATTACATCTAAAACTCGGAGAAAACTTGAAGGTGCAATGTTTAACACAGCCCCAATGCCAGCATCAGACTTCGAACCGTGCGTGTAGATAATTCTATAGGAAGGAAAGTAGTATAAGGATAACACGTGATTCGATTCATTTTGAACGGCAGGATGAGGAAGAGATTTAATGTCCGAGGGGAGAAAAAGTAACTTCGGAGAGTGTATGAATTCAAAGAAATTATAAGTGAAGTAAGATGGTTTGGTGAAAGGGAGGGCAAAAGGCGAGAAGATATCGAGGATAATATATTGCGAGGAGAGAAACGCCAGTTATCGGAAATAAATTGATAAGAACTTAGGAGTTTAGAATTAGTAATAGGGAGGCGTTTAATCCGAAATCTTTCACCTAATAAGAATCTTCGAATGAAAAAAGGAAGGAATTCAGTCTCTGCCAAAATGGCTGGAATTGGAAAGGTAACTGCGCTCGGTTGGCCGAGTCCAAAAAAATGAAATCTACAATGTTAAAAAAAAAACAAAAAACGATAACTCTTCTCATTAAGTGATTTTTGTTAATATTTGATATTTTACTAATAAGGCTAAATTTTCAAAAAGGGGCGGGGGGAAGTATTTCAAATATTTTCAGACAAAAAAGAGCTAAAATTCTTTCCACTATGTTGATCTCGAGTCATTTCGCCTCCAGTAGGGTAGTACAATTTTAAGACACCTTTTTTGATTTTTACCTATTTTATTGATTTCCGTTTTCTTAGCCTCTCCCCATATTTGGATTCCATATAGAATTCTAGCCACAATTATTGCATTGTAGTATATACATAGTGTTTTATATGAAAGTACCTGCTTTAATTTGTATAAAGCTGGAATGGCCGGTCTTATTTTCGAATTTAAGACTTGAACGTGCTTTTTCCAGCTCAAGGATCTATCGATATATATTCCTAAATATTTAAAGTCTTTTACGTTTTCAAGAGGTGGACATAAACATGTAGGTGAATTATTCGTTTCACGAAATTCGTGTAAGCATTCGTTTTTATGAAGTATGATTCGCGATCGCGACCCTTGTGTTTAGTACTGTTTCGGATGTGTATCAATTTAGATTTATTTATATTTACACATAACATTTACTAAAATTATCTATATCCTCTTGCAGTAATTTTTCCGTCACTTCTATATTTTTATTTTCAATTAACAGCGCAATGTCATCAGCAAAAACATATACTTTTGCATTTTTAATGTGCCTGTATAATGAGCTAGTGTATATTAGAAATAGGATAGGAGCAAGTATAGTTCCCTGACCTACCCCAAATCGAATATTTTTTTCATTACTATTGCTCCCTGCGATTTATACCACACTTTTCCTGTTTTTTATATAATTTTTAAACCACATTAGTTGGTTTTTTAGAATACACAGATTTTCTATGTCATTAATCAGTAAATCGTAATCAACTAAGTCAAACGCTTTTGTTAGATCAATGAAGGTAATTATAAATTGGTTCCCCATCGACAATCCCGTATTTATCCTATTTATCATCGTTCTTAATAGCGTTATCGTGGACTTTTTTCTCTAAACCCGTGTTGATTTTCATAAAGTAAGTTGTTTTTTTCCAAATAATTTCTTAAATGTTTATCAACGTATCGTTCTAATATTTTACCTATTACTGATATTATTGTTATAGGACGGTAGTTTTCGCATTGATTTTGCACTCCCTTTTTATAGATTGGTCTAATAATACCTTTTTTGATCCCATCTGGAGTACACGCATCCTTTATAGAGCGATATCATGTTAATTAAAATAGGAGTAAAAATATTTGCATTTTGTTAATATCTTAAACCCTGATTTCGTCCCATCCAGGAGCCTTATGTACTTTTAGATCGTTTATTATTGTTTCTATTTGAGATGAATTTGCAGGTGGAATATAAAAAGAAGACATGGTAGAATTATTGGATTTATTATTCAGTAACTGTATGTCACATTTATGTCTGAGCTCTTCAACTGAACGTGTGAAGTATTCACTAAATTGTTCGGTTACTATTGTAGTGTTTTCAAAATGTTTTATGACAAAGCCATCAATTGTTGTTTTGTGTTTTTTGTTCACAATATTATTAATTATGCACCATGTTTTTTTGCTATCATTGTTTACTAACACTATTTGATTTTGATGATATTTCTGTTTAGCGTTCCTTATTTCTGTTTTTACTATATTTCGATACTTCCTGTATAAGTTTTTATATCGAATACTAGTTCTGTTTCCTTTACTGAGCTTAAAGTACTGATCTCTAATTTTCCTAAAATTTATGATTTTTTGACTCATCCATTCGTTTTTGGGATCATATTTGGTTACCTTTTTACCCTCGTTTATTTCCAATTTACATTCTTTATATATATATTTTTAAAAACTATATGAATGTGATCGTACATGTCTCCTACTGTTGTGATGTTACTCTCCTCGCTCCAGTTGTATTCAACAATATTTTTGTGAAGACTTTTTTCATCAAAATAATATTTCCGTGAATTTTTTAAATGTCGACTTTTCTTATTCGAGATAACAAATGCACAACAAATCATGTAATGGTCAGATATTTTCGTATTAATTATTCCCGAAGTAATTTCATTTGTTTTGTACTTCATAAATATATTGTCTATGCAGGTCTGAGTATTCCTATCTATCCGGACTTCTTCTCTTGTAATTCCACTTATTAGTTGAACTCCCCCTGCCCCGTAAATTACATTTAAAATGTTCTCCACTTGTGCATTATGAAGAAATAAGTCAATATTAAAATCACCGCAAATCAGGAGATTACCTTTATTATTTATTTTCTTTAAAAGTGTTGCGATTTCTTTTGTGAATTCACCTATGTTTTTACTCGGTGTTCGATATACGGCAATTAACCGTAAAGGAATATTTTCGCCTATATCTCATATCTACCATCAACAGGTCCATACTTGACCTATTATTTGCTTCTTGAATATTGCATTTAAATTTCTTATTTACAAATACAAGTATTCCCCCGTTGTATCTCATTGGTATTTGTAGTCCAATGCTCGTGAAACCTGCTATATTGTATAGATTTAATTCATTCTCTCTTATATTTATTTCCGTTAATACAATGCCGCTTAATGTTGTCTCCTTTTATACAGTTAGCTCCTGCCATTAGGTCTCCCTACTCCCTATAACTCTTCCTTTATCATCTTCTTTCCTTCATCTTCTGTGGTGTCCGCACTGCTGTCTTTTGTTGCGTCCATTTCGGACCGCTTAGTTATTTAATTTCTTAGCTTAGTTTTCTTGTTGTTGGGTCAATGCCGCTGGCGCGCCCACAAAAAAAAAAAAAAAAAATGTCTTACGAATGTAACTTATAAATTCATCCCAATTTCGCCTAGAACTTCTTATGTTTAAGTGCAGCACATGAAATATTTCAGTGTTAATTTTTAGTGTATTGTTTAGATTAAGTACACTGTTTATATTATCAGTCCATTTTTTTAAGTCACTATAGTTCATACAATTATATTACCCCGGTACTGCATTAATGGAATCATATTTGTGACGTGCGTTTATTAAAGTATATGCTTAGGTTGAAAAGTTTGGGATGGAGAGAAAGGGGAATTTCTCACATATAACCGATAAAATATATACATATATATGTATAAATATACGTACACACATTAAACACACGTTCATACATATACTCACATACATACAAAATATAGTAAAACATGAATTTGTACGTGAAACTGTGATACATCCGTGCATCCATTCATTCCAACACTATCGCTATCCGCAGCCTGAAAACAAATCAAAAAATATACCCTCACACATATACCACCTGTCACTACCGCACACCGCTCTCTAACACCAACACACCTTATAACTAGTGAACGCAGGCGGTAATGCAGGCACATAGTCAGAGTTACCACATGCCCTCGCTCGCACTCAATCATACACCACTGCATGAGAAAAACGAGCAAAAACCTGCATACATCACACTCCCTGCCTTTCCTCTTGCTACTGTCTTTAGGAAAGAGTAAGTTTTTTTTTTTTTAAGTAGATAACATTTTTCTCATCTTTTTTTTCCCGGAACGTCAGAACCATGCAAAAAAAATTCAAAAGTGAGATAAAAAATTACCTTCGTATTTAGCAGAGATATTCAATTTAGAATCCTAAGTGTCTATGCACCAAAACTCATTCGCTTAGTATACTTAGTACACTTTGTCATCGCCTTCCGCATGACTGTTAATGATTATTTATTATTTTAATAATTTTTAAGATCCCTGTGTATCGAGGCACGCTTAGTGTGAAAAATTACGTGAATTAACAAAAGCCTTTATTCACAAATTATAAAACTCTAATATCCCCGTATAAACCATTTTAATTTTCAGTAACAGACTTCACTTTAAAAGGTTTTATGTTTTACTTCGTCAATGTAAATATCCGGTGAATAAAATTAATTTTCTCCATCGCATTACTGCTACAGCGTTCTAGCGATATTCGAGTTTTCAACGTAAAAGATGAAATGATAAAACAAATGCTCCTTTCTAAAGAAGAGGAAATTACTTTTAATAAATATATTTGTCCACAAAATAATGCAAAGGTTTGTATTTATCCCGCTCCCTGTAATATGTACATTACATTGTCTCTTCTTCATAGCGCCATACTTAATTCCTGAGCGTTGGCGACTATCTATTCGTACATTTCAGCTGTACAAACACAGGTATAGTTTACATATGTAAATAAATGAAATAAATAAAAATACTTAATAAAAGTAGAGCGCGTTGAGAGTGTGATAGTGTGGGTAAACGAGAACCGGTTGCTGACTATAGGGGTTGTTGGATCACACATTGATTTCGCCTTTGAGCGATGCGCATAGTGATCGGACAGTAAATGAATTGATTGGCACATCAGTTGTGGGGCAAGAGACATAGCGAGAAATAAAAAATTAAATCGGAAATGGTCAAAGTCGAAAGAGAGTCTTCGTTAAATCGCCGAAGAATATTGAATACCCGGCGTGTTCGAACAACCGAAAGAAGTACGATTTATCAAGGTGAACCGGATGTCTCAAAATTCAGCCTTGTAATTAGTAAAGTCCGTAAAAATTTGTAACAGATATTAATTCGGTTATTGCTGCTTCTTCTCATGTTCATCCGGAATCCAAAACGTACATCCGCCTGCCAGCAAGGAACACCGACGATCTAGCACGCCCAGCAGCCGCAGCTGAGTGATACGTACAATTTCTATTTTTTTTAAATCAATGGTTATTTGCCATATTATTTTTATGCAGTTATAAATCGCATATATATTTTCAACGGCCAGCCGACTAAGAAAAATTGGTGCAGGAAATTCGTAATATAAATTTTAATGGAACAACTTTCCATTTCATAATTAAATAATACTAAAATAATAATATTAAAATAACAACTTCATACGGTGGAATTCATTAGGAATTTAATCAGAAACGGATGATACACCTTTTACACTTTAACATCATCGGCAGTTTTTCCGCATTCCTAATTCCAACAAAAAATCAACGCCTCTCCATACTGCGCTATTCGTTCCGTAGAATAAAATTAGAACCAGCATCTAAATCAAACCGCGCGCGTACAGGAACATTTGGTTTCTTTCTAAACCAGCGTCCATGTATACCAAGACACCCTGCTGCTTATACCGGGATTTCAGCATCCAACCATTACCACTCTTCTATCCCATCTTCTATAATAACTCTCTTTTTAAAGCTGTAATGACGTGTTGACATATAGAGTAGATCATCGGTTTCTAACCTTTTTAATCTTACTGCCCCTCCATGGTCTATCAGGGAAACTGATCCCCCCCATTACAATGTTATTAATAAATACGCGGAACATGATATTTTATTAATTATAATAAACTGTACAAAAATAAACGTTCTTACAAGTGTGTATTAATAATTTTCAGTGTGAAGGTTAGATTTGTATTCAGAGGTTTTTTAATGTTAGGTATAATTTCACTTAAAGCGCATCTCGGATCATGTTGCTCATTGAGATGATTTCTGGCGTTGGTTTTACTGTCACTAAAGTTTAGAAACCAGTCTCACATCTGTAAGTCGTAGCGAACGGTATTAAGATTCTTCTTAGAGCACTAACATCTGCTATAACAGAATATTCAGCATCTACTTTTTTCCAAAATGTACAGAAGTCATAATTATAAAATTCCGCTTTGAAAGTGCTATCCTCGCGTAGTTCAAGAAATTCTACTTTAGCTGACACATCTTCGTCTTTAAAACAATTTTATCATCTGTAAAAAACAGTCTTAACATCCAAAAGTTGAACTGACGATTATCCATGTCTGAGAAATTGATTATTGCAA
This sequence comes from Icerya purchasi, assembly GCA_039619475.1. Lineage (NCBI taxonomy): Eukaryota > Metazoa > Arthropoda > Insecta > Hemiptera > Monophlebidae > Icerya > Icerya purchasi. The sequence continues at coordinate 234,098,817 of CM077116.1, forward strand.
ATAAATTTTGCACCACGGAATTTTCAAACGTGATTTTGTCGTCTTCTTCATGTAGAAGTTGTTCACACAGTTGTGTAAATATCGACATTAATAATTATAAAATTTATCTATTACAAGCTTTATTACCCCCGCAGCATAGCTACTTTACCACCAGGTTCCGAACCTAGGGAGTAGACCATCTTTTAGAGATTACCGGTCAATCTCACGGAAACAGTAGCCAAACCATACTCCACAGCGCGAAAACCCTTTAACATATATTTTCCCCAGAAATCCTGTACGTGTAAGAAATTAAAGTTTGCATCAAACTTTTCCGCCAAAACTAAATAACATTTCGCTTTGTCAAATCGTTTTGCCAGTTAAGATGACTTTTCTTACGACTTATTTTCTCAGACAGCATTTCTCTGTGCACCTTACTAAACCTTATGTGCTGACGTAATACGAGCGTTTTCGGAGAGATTGACCGGAACAGTTTTATAGACGTTTTTAATCGTTTAGAGTTTATGGAATCTTCTATGAAATTTGAAACCCTTATTCTCGCAAGTAAAGCTCGTTGTTGTCAGTTGATTGTTTCATGGCCATCTCTCTTTCGAAATAAAATGTCTAAAAATCTCGAAAATAACTGAAATTTGCTTTCTTTATTGTTATCACAAAGCTACCCGCAGTTGTAATGCCGCTTAAGGCATTGCTATTTTTTCAGTTCACTGCTGCATGAAATTTTTTTTTTAGTTAACCGAATTTATAATTACTTAATTAACACACCATAGTCAATTCTATCTCCGGCGTATGGTCCCAAAAGTACTTCCGTTTTAGAACCTGTAATTCAGTATCGGATATAAGAATGGGGGGACGATAAGAAAGCATACTTATCATTACGCATTCCATCCGCGGTTTATTTTGCAGTGTATAGTATGCAAACAGGTAGGGACAAACTTAGAATGGAAATCCTATCGGAGCTACATATTTTTCCAGTGACTGTAACTCAGATAGTGGTGGATCCAATGTCAAATTTGGCTTTACTAATATACATACATATATATATATATATATATATATATATATATATATATATATATATATATAAAGTATCACAAAATATAAATATAGAAATTAGAAGTAGGAAGGTTATATAAAATACCCTATAAAGGGTTAAACAAAAGAAAAAACCGGGTAAATAGCGAAGGCTAAGTAAAAAAAAACAAACAATAGCTACTTGCCCTTCTATTTAAACTTGTCTCCTTCTGTTCAGTCTGGAGATGGGAAAAGTAACTCATTGTAGTGAGTGACTCTTTTGAATCTGACTCAGTAGATTGATTATATACAATCAGTAATTCAGTTGACTCACTTGACTCACTAAATCAATTAAAACATTTAACTCTGAAGCATTCACTGAGTGATTTTTATCTACGAAAACGAAACAGTAAAGAAGCGTATGATGATAGACGAAATTATTCTCGAGCAGTTGCAATTATAGGGTCTTCAGCTGACAGGTTTATAAGTCATTTTCGTTTACATTTTAATAAAGTGTATATTTTTTAAAAAAAATAAACATATGTAGTATTATGGAGAAACATGAAAATTGACTAAAGTTAATGGTTAGTATTGTTTGTTGTGTTATAATAAATAAGAGAAATAACTGGTAGTATTATTAATTATAATTGTATTAATTTATACTTTGTGTCAATTTTGTTTTTATTATAAAAGCTACTGTGTACCTGTTTGCAGAGATGGTTGTCGTTCCAAATTTACAGCTATTGTAGGATGTTTCGTTTTCATGTGTCTACCTAAATTGCTAACTGATTTATAAGGGATAAATAATACTTGAGAACAATAATTACATGTTGCTTTATTATTACTTAGTTCATTAAAATGACTCCATAATGAATTGCTTTTTTTTAAATTGGGGTAATTTTTAATGCACTTTGATTACTAATAATAAAAACTAAATACTATTTTAAATTATCTACAAAAATAGTTTAAAAATTTCAACCATTAAATAAATATAAATCTAAAACAATTTACATAACTTTCACCAAGCTTTTAAAAATAAGGTTTACACACTATGAAAAAAAAGAGAAAAAGTTTTTATAACTTCCACCAAATGCTTTTAAAACTGATATATATATATATACATGTAGTATGCAAAAATAGAGGATTTTTAAAATTTTTATTAAATATACTGGTTTCTTTAATTATATTCTATTGTAAAAGAATATATATATAATATATAACGCAACACAAAATTATTAAATACTGATACTTATTTTTAATTTTACTATATGTTTCTAAAACTACTTGTACAAAAAAAAAATATTAATTACTACATCAACAACAAAAATAACATGCTTATTAAACATTAACAACCACCTGTATTTTAAATTAAAAACAGTAACAGAAACAAATTACAAAATATTAAAGCACTTAAATTCCTATTAATTGCTGTTTTGTAAATTAAAATTTCTTTGCAAATTATACATCTGTTACAATCATAGATCATAGGGTAATTTGTTGTAATTCTGTAGACCACTGAATTAGGGAGTCAAAAGAGTTACTGAGTTACTTTTATTCATATTACTGTTTCGAATCTATCAAATCAGTACTGAGTTACACATCTCTAGTTCAGTCTGCTGTGTCGAGTCCATTGCTTTCCTGTATGTCCTCTCTTCATCAGATCTTCACGTGTTTCTCACCATATCCTTATACTGTCAGATTTTCAGAGCGCGCTGCAGGTTATTGTATCTCCGTTGCCTTATGTAATCCTTCTTATACATTCCTTTATTCAAGATATTTTCCTTTCTCACTGAATTCAAATTTATTTTTTATGGATTTCGCTCGGGAATCGAAGCGAATGAGTTGGCTGACTCATTAGCTCGGCTATCTTCTTCTTTCAGCAGGTTTCTTTGTAAATTTCCATCCATAAGTATTATTCTTTCGTCTACTGGTGTCTTGATTTTCCTTCTATGCATCGCTCTAATATCTTTGCGATATGCCGCCTGCGCTTTGGGCACAGTTTGTTCCCTTTCTCCCTTTTCGGTTCTTCTCTCAAGCCATCTCCTATTGTATCTCTCCGACAGTGTCTTTGTATGAGACCCTAAGCACGTAATGTTTGAATGCTCTTCGCTTTCAATTGAACGACCTTCTTCTATTCCTTTCTTTTATCAAGCAGTGTTTCCACTCCTTACAACACGCTTCATTTATTCTTTCCCGTTATCTTCCTTCTGTCATCTAAGCGCTTGATACAGTTTTGTTGGCTATCTCACATCTCATAAAAATCTGATTCTCTTTCTCTTCTTTTTTCCAATTCTTAGATCAATGTCCATGTTGACGAATCCAATAAAAATATTAATACTGTCGTCTTCTTAGAATAATCGTGAAGATAGAAAAATACTTCGGTCTCATTCTAATATTGCATAACATCGTATTTAGCGGAGTTCTGCGCTTTTACGTAAACTGTTCATCTTGCACAGGTATCAACATTTATTTCCTGATAAATATCTGAGACGTGGGAGGGTACGCAACGGAATGGATCATTTGATGCAATTGCAGGACCAGTCGGAATCAAGCTGAAGTTTAATTCCCTTCATCTCAAATAATTATTTCTAGTCGTTTACGTTTTATTACACGGTTATGACATTTTATATGACTGAAATTTAAATACTTATTAAGGACACTTGAACCGTTTCTCGGTAAAATTAAGATCACCAAGAAGAGGTGCGTTAGAAATAGGATAAACTTACCAGTCTTACCGATGAGTGCGCGATACGAATGCTTCAAAAGGAAACTTTCAAATCATGGCTTTAGCTGTTTTCTTTTTTTGTGTTTTTCTCCTTGAGCTCATTAACCAGAGGCACCTCTATCCAGAAACAATTAGAAAAGAAAAGAGCCGTTATATTTTAATACGATGTCAGATAAAAAGAAATAAATAACGAAAATAACGTACTGAGGAAAAGACAGGATATAGGAGGTATAATAAAGAGTATGAAAATTGAGTCTATTGGAATACAAAGCAGGAGAAAGAGATGAATACTTAATAAACACACGATTCGGGAGCAAGCGGATTATTAGAATACGGAGAGGACACTGTGTACGAGGGAAATCAACGAAAAACGAAAACGGAAGGAAAGTAGTAAAGTTTACAAATGTAGGCGAATAATGGAGACAATAACGGGAAAATGAAGTGAGGAGATTAGCAGAAAGACTAGGTTGAACGGACAAAAAAACGAATGATTATTAGCGAGGAAGCATAAATATCCGACACCAAAATATGAGATGAGAAACGATGGAAGGAGATTAGAGTTGGGGATTTTTCTTATAAAAGAGATGAGAAAAGCAGCTACCAAACAATCAGCCGCTTCATTACCAAAGATGGCCGGACGGTTAGGAACCCACAGCAAATATCGGTATAAGTGGAATTTAAGGAATGAAATACAGGGAAAGAATAATAAAATCACACAAAGGAATGATCAGGTAGGAGTGAACGTATGGCCCGTTAAAAAATTGGGCTGAAAATAATTAAAGGAAATTAAAATGACAAAAAACATAAGCTATCAACTCGGCTATAAATATAGAAACAAAAAAAAAGGAAGGTGAAAGACTCTGTTATATTGCGTGAGGATAAAAGAGGCATCGACATCACATCGACTTTTTCGAAAAGTCGGCTACATAAGAAGGAAACAGGAAATTGATAGTACTATAGAATGTTTGTCTAATTAGGCCTTGTGGAAGAAATTTTAAAAGTGAAGGTAGAACAAACATTTTAAACGGATGACAGAATTCGGCAAAGTTGTGTTAAAGAAGGGTTTTGTATAAGGGCAAACGGAACTAAAGCGATGAGAATTAAGGAATAAGACAGATAAGACAGGTATTGTTCTAGGTTTAAAACTCCAGTTCCTAAAAATGGAAAGATAGGAATAGAGCAGAGAAATCGAATGGAAGAGGTTTAGCAAGGGGGAGGGGGGCAATAGCCTAAGTAAGATCTGCGAATCAAAAGCAGTGACCTATTAGATTTGACAAGACTACCGGAATTGGAGAGGATTTAACAGCACCGAGAGATAAACGAAGGCAAGAATTTTGGATTATATCTAATATGAAGAGCCTGGACTTGGAGGCAAAGTCGCAAAGAAAAGAAAAATAATCAAATTTGCGAAGAATGATGGACTTATGCAGAAACACCCCTATTTAGTTGACGTTAAGAACATGTTTAACCTTTTAATTGATGAGGCGGAAAGATATCTGATACGTTTGGAGAAGGACAAACGACAGGCCGAAATGATACCGCGATAACAAAAACGATTTAGCACGGGAAAGAGACATATTGTTTAGAATAAGAATGAAACAAGCAGCATTATAAAGTAGCAATGTAAACACACATAAGAAGATTTACTTTCATTTTTGCTCCTATCTCTATGAATTTCCGTAAAAACAAGTGAAATTTTTAGTTTTTAAACAATAAAGTATTTCTGAGGAACAAAAAGGCTTCAAAATGGGTGCTGGTACGAGAGAACAATTATTTAACATACGACAGATAATTGAAAAATCTAAAGACCCGTTAATATTTAATGTATACACTGACGAAATATTCAAGGAAGCAATCTATGAGGTCGAAAAAGATGTTAAAGTGAATGGGAAATGGTTAAATAATATAAGGTATGCGGATGACACAGTACTATTTGCTGATTTGATAGAAGACCTACAAGAAATAATCAATAATACGAAAGACGCGGGTATAAGATACGGGCTTAACATAAATGTGAAGGAAACCAAATTTATGGTGATAAGCCGGTAAGAATATCCAAATACAAAAATCTTAATCAGCGGTCAGGAAATAGAGCGAGTGCGAGAATTCAAATATCTTGGGGATGTTTTATAACAGAGAATTTAGAACCTGAAGTTGAAGTCTGACGTAGAATCGTATATGCTAATTCTGAAGAAGCTGGAAAATTTATTGACGAATCGTTCGATTAATTTGAAAACCTGGCCAAGGATGCTCTACGTATATTCAGTTCTGTTATATGGTGCGGAAACGATAACATACACAGCTAAAATGATTAATCATTTGAAAGCTTGTGAGATGTGGTTCCACAGAAGTATGTTGCACATCCCATGAACGCGGAAGTTAAGCAGCAGGAAAGTATTGCAATTGGCCAAGACTGAACGAAATGTAGTCGAAACAATACATAAACGCAAGATAAAATACTTCGCGCACGTTATACGAGGAAATAAATACAAATTATTAAAACTGATTATACAAGGACAAATTGAAGGTCGAAAAGGTCAGGGAGAAGGAAGATGTCATGGTTAAGTAACATACATCAATGGACTGGGATAAAATCGGTGGAAGATCTAATGAGGGCTGCAGAAGGGCGAAAAATTTGAAAATTTGAAATACCAAGGATCGTTTAGGCGCAGTCATGCTTAAGACACAAGAAGAAGAAGAAAGAATATAATGTACCAGTTTATATCGCATTTATCGTTTACGCCAAAACCTTTGATTGTGTAAAATGGGACAAATTATGGGAGTATCTGAGCACCTTTGAAGCACCTAAGTATATTTTGTTCTTGATTTGCTACTCCTTATAGTAGCGGCAGTAATGTATTAGTAAATATGGATAATCGTATACTATTAAGACCGTTTAATATAAAATATCGAGTAAGGCAAAAATGTATCCTTATCTCCTCCGCTTTTTAATGCTTATGGGGAACTTCGGCGGTCCGGTTTTGCGGGACAAAGGTAATTTTTGACAGCCGACGGGAATTTTACGGGACAACTAAAATGAAATGTTCACATCGGCAACCGAGCAAGACGCGTTTTACGAATGCAACGGTCGACATTTCGTTTCGGTGATGATTTTAATCGTTTTACAATTCAGTCTCATTTATAAATACGTGCACGTAAGCCTTTTTTATCAGCTCTTCCGTTACTGTTAATGCTTTGAAAGTATCATATTTGAATTGTTTCAATGTCTCAAAAGGTTTTCAATATAAAACCGTGAAAATGTATGCAAGTCCTATTTCAATAACACATAGTTCATTGTAGCTAGCAAAAAGACTGCCAAACTACGATGTTCGTGAAAAAATATCGGTTTCTTTTATGTTTTTATTTATAGCATATTATAATTAGTTTTATTTTAATTACTAATTTTTTATCGTTTGTAAAGAAACTTTAGTGTAATATTGCTTCTTATTACCGCACCTCATAAACAAAGGTTATGTGTTCGTTGCTTTTTTTTTTTTTTTCATTTTATATTTGGTTATGTAGCAGACTGATTTTAATGATTCTTTGTTCATGCAAAAATGTACCACCGGTAAAAACTTGATACCGCGACCTTAAAGTCTGTTGTAAAAGTTAAAAAAGGCAAATGCGCTAAAAGTAAAAAGGAATTAGATAAAAGGCAATATATTTCAGGGTGTAATGTGGTTAACAATCATATGATTATTCTTCAGCAATATTAATTGTTTGGAACCGGCAACAAAAGTGGAGTAAATGTTCATTATTCAGCCCCGACAGAAAGTGAATGATTATACTATTATTATATGCACTCATTAATAAGTTTTTAATTATTGTTGCAATTTGCATTCGATGTCGACTGCAAAAAGTTAATGTTAAGCGCCTACCTTTTTTGTGCATGCTTTTAATGGATATAATTATACCGTGAGCGGAACAAAATGATTAATAAAATACCGACGAAAAAAATTGCAGTAAAGCATTACAAAAGTGCCCCTGCTGAAAGAGCTGTTTCTAACGAAAAGTTCAGGTGATCGGGAAATCGTGAAGGTGACAAAAAATAAACAGAAAATTAAAAAAATTATATAATAGGAAAAGAAATAATTAAAAAATGTAAATTAACATAAAACAAACTAATAATAAAACGAGCAAAATTAACAGTACAATGCACTAATATACTGCTTATAAAATATTGGAAATAAATAAAGAAAACGAAATAAATAAAATGAATAACAAAAACAAAAAAATATGTTGATTGCCGTTTGTTTTCAAACTCGTACCATAATTACTCACAGTACATGCATAACACTTAACTGTTACGTTATTTCTATGATCACGTTTCTTTTTCTTTATTTATTTTTTTAATGGGTTCGTCAACATGGACATTGGCCCAACAGAGGGGCAAGAAAGACTCAGATCCTTACACGATCAGAGATAGCCGACAGAAAAGAATCAAGAGCTAAGATAACAGAAGGAGAAGGAAGGGAGAGAATGAATGAAACACAGTATGGAGTAGGATTTACCGATTTGTAAAAGGAAGGAATAAAAAGAAGTTTGTTCAGTTGAAAGCGACAAATGAACATTATATGATTGGGATCACAAACAAATTGGATATTGGAGTGGTGCAATGGACAATAAGGAGACGGTACAAGATAGTAACGGAAAAGCGAGGAAGGAAGAAAACTGTGTCCAAACCACAGAGAGGTTGGAGCGGCACATAGAAGGAAAGTTAAAAATCTAGGGGAAGCGTGGAAAGGAAGGTTGAACAGACAAGAAAAAGGAGTCCGAGTTGGACAATGAGGAGACGTAGGAGTTAAACCATAGAGTCTGGAATGAGCAGCTGCAGACAGAAGGGTAATATTGGAAGCCGAGAAAACAGGAAAAAAGCTATCAGAAAACGAAGACATAACCGAGCAAATGAAACTCATTTCCCTCGATTCCGGCATGGCCAGGGATCCAAAAGAAATCCGTTTAGATTAAGTGGAAAAGGAAGAGATCACGAATGAAACAAATAAGAAGAATGACGTAGTCGGTTGAGTTGGAGCCACCAATGAAGATCGAAAAATGGTTGCGGAAAAAAGAGGTAAAATTCTGTAGAAATTCTAATCCAGCAACACGATGAAGAATAGGTTTAGAAGGAACAGGAGAATAAAAGCAGTTAATCGGATGAAGAAAAAAGGAAAAATTGAAGGAGAAATAAAGGAGTTTAACTGTAGATATACGGGGAGAAAGCTGGACAAGACGGCCAGCGATGAGAGATGGAATAGGAGTTTTTTTAGGTAGGAAAAACGCCAGTTACGTAGGATGAAAGAATAAGAGAGCAAGTGGAAATAGGCAATCGTTTGATGAGGAAACGATAACCGAAGAAGGAACGTCGAAAAAAAAAGAGGAGGAACGTGAGATTCAGCGTGCAGAGCTGGGATAGGAGCAGACTTTCGGGCTCCAAGGCAGAAGCGGAGGCATGTATTTTGGACCCGATCGGGCTTAGACAGAACGGATCTAGAAGAATTACCATAAATATAGGAACAGTAATCAAAAACAGAACGAATAAAAGATTTGTTAAAATATAAGCAGGATCACAGGATCACCCGGTCCCAGTCAGTGTGAGAAAGGGATTTAATGAGCCTTTTGAAGGAGGACACGTATAAACGGTTGATATGGTCATGGAAAGGAAGTCGAGGCTATTCAGAAAAACACCCAAATAACGAAAGGAGAAAGTAAGAGGGATTGGATCATTATTTAAGACAAAGTCGATTGAGGAAGGAATAAATGGGCGCAGTGTAAAGAAGACAGTCGTTTTCTAATGAAAATATAACTCGACGACTAGTAGTAGACTGCTCCAGCGACCGTGCCAATATATGTATATATGTATGAGAAAGTCAGTCGATGAGGATTTATATATTGCACCACCGTGTACTTGGAAAATTGGTCAGTCTGATTAAAATGAATATAAGAATATGGTTCCATGCTTACGTCTAATTACTGTAAGCTGCTCGGCTAGTAAAAGTATCGCGCGTTTTCGGGAGTTGTTTCGCACCTGAAAATATTCGTTATATTCCTACAGAAATCTGGCAAAGCAAAGGCGGATCGATCACAAGCAGAAGCGAACTGGCCCCAAATCATTCTGTAATAGTTTAACCTCACAATTACCTCATCAAGATGGGACGTTGTAGGGGCGATTGCTGTGTGCAAGAGTGTATAGGACGGAGATTTAAAAATTACGAAAACCGTTTGAGCGGTTAGATATCCCGCCATTTTTTAAAAAAGATGGAAGCGAATCGACGATGTTATTGCCTGTGTTTTTCTTAATTCATTCCTCACTCGCGGCACAAGGAATAAAATAAGTGTACGGAATAATTTTCGACGACTCGCTCGAAGAATTCGCGCCATTTTCCGTAAAAGTCCGTTGAGTCGGTTTAGTTTTCGTTCATGGACTATTTGCGCAGATAATTATCGCGCCACTCTAAGAGAATGTAAACAACATTGTAAGCTACACACGCACTTACCGGTGAATTTTACGGCATAACCGTCTGTGCCGGGATAATGATGACGGACCTATACCGATGTACATTCGAGAGTAGACGAGAAGAAATAAAGAGGATCGGACCACCCAAGTTAATCGCTACCGATTTCAGGTTGACGATGCTGCTAATAGCGTGCCGTGCGGTGCCGGTCGCGCCGGCTCGCCACGGTACTCTACCGAGATTGCCATAGGCGTCGTGCGAATCCCTCTACTACTCAAAGGACAGAAACAGAATGACTCGCGGTGATCGACGAAGAGGCACTGCCTCAGAGAGAGAGAGAGAGAGAGAGACAGACAGACAGACAGACAGAGAGAGCGGTAGAACAAGATGAAGATGGAGCCAACAACAAATTATCATTCACTGGAACATCGGAAGTAGAGAATTAAGATACAACATCCGTTGGTATCATCTCCGGCTCTCGGACCAACGGGAACTTGCCTCACGCGCGGCCGCTCGTTCTGGAGCCAAAGCGAATCGGTGATAAATATTGCGGCAGTGGCTGGTCGCGGCACTTGCGTTTGGTGTGCGTTCTTACCGTTTCGTTTAGAGATATTATTTGTTACGTTCGCTTCGGCTGTTCTCATTTCGAATTATCGAATCGATCGGAATCGAATCGTCCGCTTTATCGGCTTCGTTTCGACCGGCAAAAATTAACATGCCGCATTCTAATCGAATCTGTGTCGTCATGTTCGTCGATACTCGATGCGACTACGCAAACGATTAACCGCGTTTCCGTCTATTGCAATAGGAAAGAGACGACGATATGATTTGGCATAAACAAAATCAGCGCATCTACAAATCGACTACCAATCTCATACAGCAACAGGTAAATTATGAACATTCGTTCGATTAATTCTCTTCTTTAGATTTATCTTTTTAATGTGTTTTAGTGTACATATAGAAAGTTCTCTCTAATAGCATTTCTTTGTATTCTCGTCGAACTATAATCGATTTCTTTCTTTCTTTCTTTTTTTTTCCAATTGTAGTCAGAAGACGAAACATTTCATCATCGGAAAATTTTTAGGCGTTAATAAAATTTTGAATAAATTTCCTTTCAAATTATGTTTTTTTAAAAATATAAAAACGAAGTTGCCGAGTGATTACACTTTTTTTTTTTTTTACTTTTAAACTAAACTAAATTATGGCCGAATAAATATAAAAAACGCCGTATAAAATTGTTTAATAAATACGAGCTCGCAGAAGTAATCACAATGATACAGGTCATCGATCATTTTGTCTAACTCTGACGCGCTAATTTTAGCATCGGAAAAGAAAAAAAATGGCTCTATTAATTATTATTCAAATAATACTCAAAGTTAATCGACGAAGCGTAATTAATTATCAAAATTTATTTATTTTTCCGATAATTAATATCCGGCGACGATATCGCAAAAATAATAAGTGCCGTTTTTGCCGCGGATAAAATCCTTACAGAATTTTACTCTTACTTTTATATATACACTATGATGGTAAAAATATTTTACGCGATCTACAGATAGTTACTCTGGTCATGTCTTCACGCAATTACCATATTACGCACCATCCGACAGGCATCATTGTACTTCTATGTACGCTGAAGTGTATCGATTTAATTTTTGTTTCTTCTCTTTCCCCCTTTTCGTTTTTCAATATTAAAATCAGCGAGCGGTAGAGTTTGACAAAATCACCGCAATGATTTACGCAAGGTTATTCAGAAATAGCGGAAACAATGCAAAGCGTTATTATTAGGAAAACAATTTACGGTAGACACCATGTTTAAAAAGTTCAAAACCTTCATGTTTCGGAAAGCTTACACTTACCATCAGGGCCGTATCTGAAGAGGGTTTTTCAGGGTTCACCACCCCAAAACAGGGTTGAATCCAGCGAGGGTTGGGGGTGGGAGTAATGCCCTCTCCCATAACTTTAAAATTCCCCCTCCCCCCGAATTTAAAACAAGCTGTTTAAGAATGCGAAAATTTCATGGGAAATATAAAATTCTTTTTATTGGTTTTGTTTACAGTTATGTCAAGTGTTGTTTCCAAAAAAAATTTTGAAATGGTTCAATTAGTGTCGTATATTTTTAAATTTCAAAATTACAAGATTTATTTTTGACGAAAAAATGAAACTTCTTAAAATAACAATAAAAAAAAATTGATCTTTTAAAATTTGACTTTGACGTTTGCTTGTTATTCTATGAAAAAACTGGTATGCTTTCATTGCAAATGTGCGAAAGGTGTAAAATACTCGCGAGCTAAAAAAATTATTCGCTGCAGTTGGTATTTTTTGTCAGCCTTAAAAGGGGAAATATCACGAATCACGTCGATCCATTTATCATTAATATCAATATAAATTGTATTAAGACATTTTCTCTTTTCGGTTTCCATTTATTCTTTTTTTAAAGCGACATGATCTATAGACAACTTCATATCCGTTTCTGTTGCTTTTTTCTTGTTTTTTATTTCCAAGAAAAGTCCTCATTTAAAACAGCTGAAACACCACGGCGTATTCGTTTATTACAAAAAAATAATGAACCCGTTAGAATGTTTTTTACAATATGTTCTTTAATGCTACAATTAGAATTAATCACTTTTTAAAACCAATTGAGAAAACATTGTTGTTTATAATCGATTATTTTACTTCGGAATTTATCGTTCACACTTGTTTTTTCATTATTTTAAATTATGTAATAAATCATGTTTTACATATTTGGTTTTATTCAGGTTTCTCAGTAAAAGTATACAAAAAATTTCTGCTCCCTCAAGAACATTAATTACCCCCCCCCCCCCCCCCCCCGAAACAGATTCCTGAATTCATCACTGCCCCGAAATGTCTGCGAAATAATAACTGCTCGAATTAAATGGACCGAAATTCGGAATAAATTTATTTCTTTTTCAATTTTTGACAAAAGAAAAGAGAATTAAAATTTTTTTTGAATTCTATGGAACGACTATTTTTCATTTGTTTTTAACCGACTTCAAAAAAGGAGGAGGTATTCAATTCGACTGTATTTTTATTATTTATTTATTTACTTTTTTTTTATGTGTGTTACCACAGAACTTTCTTCTAGATGAACCGATTTTGATGATTCTTCTTTTATTTGAAAGGTGGTGTTTGTCATGTGGTCCCATTTAAATTTGATCAAGGTCCGACCGATAGTTTTTGAGTTATCCTTAATAATGCGGGAGATTGAAGCTTTTTGGATGCTTTTCATTCATGATTGTTTTCACTGTCGGATTAGATTTTTGACTTAAAATACTATAAATTTGCCAAATTACCATGGGAATGTAGCTTTTGATGTTTTCACACCGTGGAAATATCTGTTCTTATTAAAATGTTTTAATTTAATTGAATAAAAATGCACTAAAAAGTAAAAAATAAAATGCTTTTTTACAAAAAATAAATACCGATACTTGAAGGTTTATTATAAAAATTTAAAAATGCACTAAAAAATAAAAAATAATTACTCGCGATAAGGGAAATATATATATCAGAGTGATATAACACTTAAGTGGTGATATCTCGTAATTCTTATACAACATTAATTTTTTGGAGTTGGCATCAAATTCATATTAAAAGAATAATTAAAAACTGCATTAAATGTTGATTAAATTGTTCCTAACATGAATTTAATTCCAACTCCAAAAAGTTAATGTTGTATAAGAATTACGAGATATCACCACTTAAGTGTTATATCACTCTGATATATATATATTTTCCTATCGGGAGTAATTATTTTTTACTTTTTAGTGCATTTTTAAATTTTTATAATAAATCTTCAAGTATCGGTATTTATTTTTTGTAAAAAAGCATTTTATTATTATAGTGTTCAAATGTTACATATAAAATAATTTACTACAAGGCTTTAGTGTACTATTTATAAATAAATATATTTCACGATAATACACGCACACACTTAAAAATATTTTCGTAACCGCTCCCGAAATTTTTCGTCGAGATGCGTTACCATCATCCGAATTATTATTGTAAATTTTAAATTTAAACAAAGTTATATTATGCCAATTAATAATAAAAGTGTATACATTTACCCTTAGTTTTCCTCGCCCTCAAAATTTGACAGATATTTGATTAATAACCGGATACGGGCATCTTTAATAATTTATTTTTGGAAAACTTAATTATTTACCGTTATTTAAAAATAATATCGCGAAAAGAATCCTCATCGTAAAAAAAAGAATAAGAACACTATTCACCTGAGCTATTTGGTATGCCGAAATAATTAAATGTACCCATTCTAAAACAAAAACCAAAAACAACTAATTTAATATGGGAAAAAACAAAACGGAATAGGAATGATATCGTGGCGAAAAGTTTCAAAAGAAATAATATCGATGACAAATGACGACTAAATTATTCGAGAGTAGTGTTTGATTCGAAACACAACCGTACTATATGTGACGTAATGTGAAATTCACGTTTTTTCGGTCCCAGCCGTTATCGCTTGACGTGCTGTACATTTTTTTTTACAGAAGTGACAATAACGCATTTGGTAAAAATCCGACAAAAAAAATAATAAAGTATCGACCCGTTAGAATCAAGTAGCAAAATCGCAGAAACTTTACCGACGCTCTTTCGGCAAGTAATCTCAAAATCTTCAATAAATCCATAGAGCTCCTCCTCGCAAGCTGCCGAATCAGCGGCACCGTAATGCACTAAGCAATTTTTTTCTTTCGCACACTACGCAGCTTCACTATAGTAATGGTTCTCACGGAGGCTTGTCTAAAGACATAGTAATCTTCCTTAGCTTGAACGATCATCAACAATGAGACCAACTCTCGTGCTAAAAACGGCATCAACCGGTTTTCTTCTTTAGAGCGATTAAGGGGATATTCCCATTTGGAAGGTTAGCCGGGCCTGCTATAAATATTTCACTATCCGCGGTAGAGTTTCTGTACATTATAGACGTCTCTAAACGGATATTAACAACACGCTGTACCGATTAGAGACGGACGCATTGGTCCAACTCACTTATGTTACTACTGGAAAAATTTTACAGCTGCCTGCAGCGCTTTTGCCATTAATTTGCCGCTTGGCCAACTTTAAATTCAGCCAAAGCCGCGGTTTTTACTTACGGAGAATAGGTTTCATCGAACGAAAAACGCGCCTTGAAAGTCCCAGATCCTAACGACAGCGGATTTCTGCAAATATTCTCAGACGCCTAAGAACGACTGGCGCTTTCGCTTGTTCGCGAAATTAATAATATTCGGCAAAAAGTTACCGTTAATAAAGATCGTTTTTTGAACTATTTCGGAACCGGATTATTGTCAGAGATTTCGCCCTGAATTTCTCCGAATTCGAATTTCAGATTCGCACTAAATAATTAACTTCGACGATCGCCGCTTGAATTAACAAAAATCCTACACAGAGCTCGGTCGATCTCTTCCTCCTGTTGGTTATACTACCGCGGCCGATTTACGCGTAAAAATAAGTTAAAACAAGGCTTCTGCACATGCGAGGTCTTCTATTTGTAAACGTCGCCGATTTTAAGCGATAGCTCCAAATTAAATTCTGTGTCGGCGGTTCGAGTGCAGATGAGATTTGAATTTACCGTTTTCTTTGTTCTTCCAACATTGTAACGTTTTCCGCTCTACCATATTTAGTTGTTTTCTATTAATCCGAAATATTAAGTAATCGTACGCATCAGATTTCATCTTATTTTTAGCCCCCCTTTTGTTTCGCTTTTTTTCTTTTTGTGTGTGTCTAAAGAAACTCGAGTTTCTTTCAAAAAAAAAAAAGAGAATAAACCAAAGAGGAGAAGCCATCGCAATAAAATATTTAGGTATAATAGTGTATATCGAACTAGAGATGTCGCAGATTCTCGGGAGTTGCCTTGTTCCGGATTTTTCACTCCCTGCTATTTTTGAAGTTGAGAATAATAATATCGGTTTTAGTAGAAAAGTGATTTGGGGAAAAGTAAAAATGATCTACAATATGGATCCCTAAATGCATTGCAAAAAGCTTAATTTCGCAATTTCTATGGAGTCTCGCTTTTCTTCCTTTTGTTTTTTTAACTTTTTTTTTTTTTTTTTTTTGGTTTAAAGTCCCATCTTGGAGACTCGCAGTAAAAATATTATTCCAGCTTTTTAAACTGTTTTCGAGACTTAAAAAATGACGCGCACGTATACTTTCCGATGAGGGAAGAAAAGAGGGAATGTGTGTTGTAAATAAAAAGAGGAAGTTTATTTTAAATTATAGAAAATAAAGCCTAAAAGAAAGCGATGTGTAAGGTAGAAAAACTGGCGCTTCTTATAAATAATCTAGAGCAATAACATAATGAAAATTTAGTCGATAATATTAAGCATTTTAGAATAAAATTACTCGCGAACTAACGAGATTCGTAAAGTAACGCGATGGAACGAATAAAATATTCACTTATGAAAATTTTTATAAAATTACCGATATGTTTTTCGGGATTACGGTTGTTTATTTTATTGCATTAATTAGCGTAATCAGAAATGCAAATGAAATATCAAGTAACAATCGAAAGCCAAAAAAGTACTAGTTAAATATTCAACTTTAAGTAGCGGGCAAATGATTCCCGCCGTCTTTGCTATTCGCACTAGCTTTCTCTAAAATGGTTTTCTCCCGTGCGTAAGATCGCAGTGTGTGGGTGAAAAAAAACTTAATGGCGCTAAAAAAAGAAAAAAAAAAGAAAAAAAAAGAAAAAAAAAAGAAAAAAAGGTTATTTTTATTTTCTGTCAGAAATTCCCTGGCAGAGAAAATTCCAGCTGAGAGGTGGATGGCAGTGGTAGGTGGTGTTCGATTGATCGAGTCCACAGATAATTCGAGTAGTTTTTGTTTTTTTTCTCTCTTTTTTACGAAGAAACGACAATTACTTGCCAAGTGTATGCGGGAGGTATTCGGCTATTGTGTTTCATCGCGAAATTTCAACAATAGACAATTTATATACATATACATATATATATATATATATATTTCGTTCGTCCGGTCGATGTTTTAAAAGACTCTACGATCAAAATACGCAACGAATAATCGATCATTGTACATATATCGTTTGGGTTCTCGCTTAACCGGAGGCTACTGGTGACATCGGCAATCGTGAGAATGCGTCAGAAAGTACACATTTATGTACTGTCGCGTAAAGCCCAGCGCGAAAATCTGATGGAATCAGCGGTGGCTACCTTTTTCTCGGATTTTTCTCGGAGGCACATTAAACAAGGTGAGATTTCTTTCCAATGACGCGGTACTAGATTTTCGTAAAAGAGGCTATTTATCTTCACGAAAAATTCGATACTGACGGAATTCTTCTCTAACGACGAATTTTCTCCTTGTCGTCGACGCCCCTTTCGCTGAATTTAATTTCGCTCGAAGATGAAAATGGTCCAGGATATTCGTTATACAATCAAGTTGAACTGAGGTGATCCATACCGAACAACGTGATGCCTCCATACACAGAGTAGTACTGCCTACTCGTCGTGGGGAGAATATGTTTAATATAGAGAAGCGATTGATGTAACATCGGAATATATTTATTTCAAAGCTTTAACACAGCTATTTCTGGTTCTTAGTACATGTCCAACGATGTTCGCAGTGTTTCATCCCGGATGGTCAGCGGGCCGGAAATAATAAAATTCCGTATAATATCTCAAGAGCCGAATGAATAAAATAGAAACAGAGCGACTTCTAAGAAAAACGATTTCAACCTATCGGAAATTTTTCCGCGTGAGAGTTCTATTATATATCCGTGATGATAAGTTATTAATTAAGCTGTTTTTTTTTTTTTTTTTTATAATGTCGATCTGCTCAGTAGTACCGGAGTTTCTTTCTCTAAACCGACTTTATTTTCTCGGATTTCTTCGGTATAACTCTAATTTTAAATATTAAAATATCCCCGGAATGGCATAATTCGAAACAAAATAACGAGAACCTATAGGCATTCTGGTTTTAAACGATGAATCTGCAAAAATTACACAAAAAAACCAAATCGGAATACGCCAGATGAAAACTACTAATAAATAAAAATTGCCTACTTCTGGGGGTCTGGCCGATAACTGAAATAGAAATAGCATATAAAATACTTCACAGCAAGTATTTTTAATTATAGTTTTATTTTTATATGTAATATAAAGATATACATATATATATACATATACGTATGTATACATAGCGGGCGCGATAGCCTAATGGTTAAAGTATTTAACTACCAAATCAGAGGTCACGGGTTCGACTCATTCTAAATCCCAGTGGCTCCCAGGATTACCCAGTCTGAAATAATTGGGTACCAGAGAAATTTGGGGAAGTGAAGGCAGCCGAGAGAAAGAACCCGTTGGGCACAGGACATTGTAAACCTTAACTTCACAATCCCCGACATCTTATGAAGGGAATAGGATCTATGTATATATATATATATATAAATAGATAGATAGATATGTATAGATATACATATATGTGTAGATATATATATATATATTTGTAGATATAAATGTAAACTTAAAAGCGTGCAAAATAAAACAATATTTAAAAAATGCCAACAAGTTTATCCATGATTACCATAATGATAGATAGAGCGGAACTAGTTCGACATTTTTTAGATGTCACTGTTTTATTTTGTATGTTTTTGTGTTTATAATTTATTTATATAAAATCTAAAGATCATATATATATATATATATATATATATATAAATTTATTATTTAGTTTCATGATGGATACCAGATTCACAATATTAATTTTTCAAAATTAAATATCAAATATATTTTATTTCGTTGTTATAAAAGTAATATTTAAGTATACTAAATAAAATCTTGAACTACTTATGGATTGCACGAGTAGCGGTATTTGGTTAAAAACAACTCCGAATTACGATAACACGATATATATGATAATAACAACGAAGTTATAAGGTGACCTAGGTATAACAGTGTAAATTTCTAAATATGGTGTCATTAAATATCAAAAAAGCTTATACAATAACAACGGAATTGCGCAGCGGGGTAATTAATTGGAAATAATACAAATGAAGAGGCTAAGAAATGGTGGACAAAGAAGGAAATTATGAAACGAAAGAAGCATAATAGAGTGCAGCAAGTCCAACCGTTGGCAAAGCATTCAAAGAGAACATACGGCTGAAATGATGGAAAAACTATAGTGGAAGAAGAAAATGACGGAGCCGTAGTTAGAAAAATTAGGTTCCACAGATAGGGTTAATGTTACACTGCAAACGAGTATTATTCCGATGACAAACACGAATGTGACACATTTCTGAGTGCAGATGGTTTAGCAAAACCTGTAACTATTAGAATCGGGTGATATCGCTTATAGAGAAATATCTATTATCGTGATCACATTTACTAAAATTATAAACTATCAGAAATAAATATGATTACTAATGCAACAAACAACGAGAAATTGTATATAATATTAAACGATCATCGGTTAAGAACTTGCCTTATGTGCAGTTAAAAAAAGTGACGGTAGAAATCCAATTCCAAACGGATATTTAATGAACAGAATTTTTATCGGCAAGAAGGATTCATTTTAAAAAGAGTCAGAAATTCGGGGTGGAGGAGGGGATTCCAAAAATGAAGAATTTTGTAATCTGCTTTTTTTTGTATTTTTCATTATTGTTATTATTTTTTGTTTTAGTTTAATTACTTAGGAAGATGATTTTTAATTTTTAATTTTTGTTACGTTTTTTAGACACCATAGTGTCTTCCAAGTTTTTTAAAAAAAAATTAGATGTTATTAATATTTTTATTATTCGGTTTTAAGAATGAAACATGTGAAGAACTGAATTAATAATTATAATGAGAAAGGTATTCATCCTGTTTTGTTTTTTTTTTTTTTTTTGCTAAAACTATAAACTCTATATAATTACTAATATAGCAAAGTAAAAAAAAACTAGAGATTGTATGTAGTCATATATTTTAGTCTACAGTGATTCGGGGATCTAAACGACCATCTAAGAGTAAAACCTACCGAACAGCGTATATTTAAAGAAGTAAGATTTATCACTTCCGAATTATTAAAAAACTAAACTTAATTACGTCTAATTTAAAAAGACATGTTTAAAAACCTGAAAAACGTAATGGAAATAAAAACTAATTTTCCGAATCAATTAAAAGACGAGCGGAAAAATAATACGTATACATAGATAATAAAAAAATGAAAAAAACGAAATTATAAATTCCGCCTTTTAAAATGTATAAGGAATTTCTCTCCGACACATTTCTAACTTCGCCAAGTTTAAAATAATTGTATTTGTTGATAAATTTTCCTCATTAAATACTTGTGCTCGGGGATTTCTGAATCATAAACTGACTCTATACATGTTTCTCGATAGATTTTACTTTTGGCTAATGACGAAACTATAGGTTAAAATACATATTATTATACACAATATCTGATGATTGGCGTGCTATATCATCGATGATTTTATTTATTTTAGTAGTTTCGAAGAAAGAGAACAAAAAAACAAAAGAAAAAAGCGGTTATACATATGTATTGTCAAAGTGTAAGCCAGAAGAGCATCGAACTAAGTCTGCGCTAAAATATGTATTGGACCTGTCGGTACATCGACTAACCTCTTTCGCAGAAGTACACACATACCGTTTTTGTCTCTAATATTATAGGATAAGTCGAAGGGTTTGACTATCGAAATAATAGCGTACTCGGCTACATTCGGCGCAATTAATAATAGATCCTGCAGAATGGAGGTCTTTCGGCTTTCTCATTAGACAAAAACATCGGCAGCAACAAAAATTTATGACCTACCGATTATTCAAAAACAACTCCGTCGTCCTTGCTAACAGAATATAAGCGATCAACGGTTACAGCGGTTACTTCTTTTTGGTAAAAAGAGGCAGATTTCGGGCATTTCATCACGGTTGACGGTAACCGATTTATTATTAAAGTACAGGTAATTAAGCCGCCCGCCGTAGAGGTAAAATCCTTAGCCCGGTGATTATTGTTCGCTTAGTTAAGAGTTTAACTCGGCAACGTCGGTGTCTCGAAAACGATCCGATTCACATCTGTTGTTGCTTTTTTTGTTTTCTTCCTCGTATCTTGAAAAAATCGGTCGCGTGTTAGACTGTGATGCTACTACACAAATCCGATGGTCGTTTGTGACTATCATCTGCGTTCAATCATGTAACAGCGACGGGAGAAGACAATAAACACCGGTTATTAATACGGATTATAAATTAAAAGCCAGGTTAAAAAAAGGGTGAAAGGGAGACATAAAAATAACAACAAAAACAACAAACTAACGGGAAATTCGTTTTAAATGAATAACAGAAACTCAATGCGTGTGGCGCATCCTAGATTCAAATTTATCAAGTGCTGAAGGTGTACACAATGGGAGGTTGCGAAATATTAGAGATTAAGCTAATGGTCTCCGTTGAAGGATTACGGTACATTTTGTTACTGCTACGTGATGTCAAGTTTCTTAATTTTTTTAATCCCATTTTTACCTATGGCCGTTGCACGTTTTTACACGTGTTACAAAAAATTGTAAGAATTTTTTTTTGGTTTTCCAATGTAATTACACATCGGACGTCATCAACTAAATTTTAATTCGAAATAAATATCCGATAATAATCTTTACCGGAGGAAATTGCGCAAAAATTGGAAACAACTATAGTTATAAGTATACCACGATAACGAGGGAAAGAAAAACAGGGGACCAGATCATATTGCAAATTCAGAACCGCCTTAAATATGATCTGAAGGCTTGATAAACGAGCGTAATGTAACCAGGCCGAAAGGAGAAGAAAAATTAAATCTACGATCTAGAACGGATTAAGAACAAATGTCCGATAAAAATGTTTCATTTAAAAAAGCGAGATGTCGATTAACTATAGCGATTTTTTTTTTTTTGGTAATCTATGTAGATAAATGCTGCGGCATAAGTTCGCCGATTGTTCAGACTTGGAAGTTTTCTATAATTTTTATAGGAGATTCGAATAGGGGAATTTTTTAATTATTCTACGAGTCTTTTTTTTTTTTTTCTCTGGACTGACGGTAAATATTTGATCACAACAAGACTTTCTTTTATTTACTTCCTGCGGTGGGGCTTTATATCGCAACTGGCGCATTTTCACCAACTTAACGCAAAAACTTTACAGGATTTCCCTCAGCCTAAGAATGACATATATTCATTAGTATATATTAATAACTACATCATTTTTACACCGGGGATGATAACTTCAAAAAATCCTATAGCGGATTTTTCGATTAAGTAAAATTTCTGTACATTTTTGAGCATTATTTGTTTAGATATTTTGAAGAAAATTTGCTAAAAACGTGCAGAAAATACAGTTTTTATTTAAGTTTAAAAAAAAGTATAAAACTTTTTACGCGAAGTAAATTGTACCAAAATATTAAGTATCGTTAACAATGCAAACGGTGAATTTGAAAAAAAAAAAAACACGCTTTCTACGAGAATTACAAAACAGTATTATCATTCGAGAATGCGAAGGAGATGTCTTTTTATGATGACGTCCGAAGGAAACTAGTTTTTCTAACGCAACTGCATGCACTCCGCCGTGCATACTGATATTGCTGTTTTAGTGAGTCGAATGCGTCACGTAAAAAAAATTACTTTACGTTTAATTTTTCGAATCTTGAACGTGTTGCTGTTAAGGTCGACTGGCTGAATGTCGCCGATAAAAATTAAGCCTAGAAAGCGATAAGAATTTCCCACTGTTTCAGCTGACATACCGTGGTCCTCTCTTTGGTGGAGTGGTAATGCGGACGATACATCCGGTATCGGTTATAATTTTTTCCGGAAGGTGTCAACCGCAGCATCGTACGAGTCTACTATCATCGGCACACATTTTTGCTATCGGCTCTTCCGATAACATTTATCCTCTGCAGAGTTGAGGAGATTGTCTTCGCTCTCCATCAAGCGAGATTGATGTCAGATTGAAGCGACAATGCTTAACCAGGTTGAACTTTTTCATTTAAAACTTCCTCTTCTAGAAATAATAATCATTCGAATAGCTTGGACGACGTTATTAATTAATTCGCAGATGCATTTTTGCAGTAGTCTACTCTTTGTACATTACCGTTATACAGGGGCGCATCCGGACAGACATTTTGGGTGCGGGGAAATTATATAATTACGTAATATCTTATACGGTAGGCGGTAGATCTGAGGAATACCTCATAAAGAAAATTAAATAGCGACCACCGCTGCTCTAAGGAAATTTAAAAATGTTTTAAAAATATATAATTATTACAATTCATAATTTAACTTTTGTTTTTTATTTTTAGGGGGTGAAAAATGAAAAAATGAAAAAATTATACTTAAAAAATGGTGGTTTAGAATTTGAATAGTGAATTACTAGAAAAAATAAAGCGATAGTATTTTTTTATTAGACTCTTCTTTATTTTTGTTAGTAATCAGATTCGAATTGTTTGTCTGTTAGCAAGTTTAAATATATGTATATATTTCTCATTGAACTATTTTTAATTAAAATTGCAAAATAAAAATTAAAAATAAATAAAAAAGGCAAAAGATCGACGATAGTTGCATTTAAAACAGAATAAAAAAGGTAACATATTAATACGTTTACTAGGAAACAGTATTAAATATTACTTATATAATTAAATCCATATGTTGTAACACTTACACAAATCTTTTATAGTATGAAGTTCTTCTGTTGTAAACATTTTTTTCATCAAGCATTTGGTTCTTTTTTTTTTTTTGGGTGGGAATGCCCCCCTTGAATTCGCCATTACCTTTTATTTGTTGCCGGAGCGTACAGTAGTTGTTTCTATTGTAATATATATATAGAATGTACTTTTTTTGTTCATTTCTTTGACAAGTGAAAAAAAAATGGATAGCGTTGTTGTGATAATAGGTCAGCGCCTTCCTTACAAAACTGCCGTATAAGATTCCAACTGACAGGTATTAAAATACTTTTGTTCATAAAAAAAAAATTCGCTTTTCCGATAGAAAACAACTATTTTTTCCACCTACAAATTGCTTTTTATCGTAATTATTCGTTTGTTTTGTCCACGTTTGCATACAAATGATTGTCGAACGATAATTTAGAACTTACGCGCCGCTGTTCAACTCTTCTCTTTTCTCTGGACGCCTCTCTATTCTGTCCCCCTACCCATCATCTCTTAACTTTTTACGTAATGTAGATCAAATATCCATTCAAATGCTTCTTTTATCGTTTCCGAACGTTCTTCTTTCTACTGTTTTATCAGTCAGCACCTTCCAATTCCTTATTCTGCGTTTTGTATTTTCTCCTTACCGCGTCTCCTTCGGTTGTCCCGAGAGTCCTTATTAGGTCTGATCGTGTAAACATCTGGTATCTGTTCTTCTTCTCAATTCTTGAGCTAATGTCTATTCCGGCGAACCCCGAGAAACGATTAAGTGATGTAACATGTTTCATGGTATGAAGGTGAAGTTTTTGATTTTCTGAAAAAACTACGGTTATTTCGATGCTTCCCCGTATTTTTATTTCTATTTTTAACGGAAAAAATCTTTAAAACGCAAAAACAACAAAAATTTGAAGTTAGTCGACGGAAGTGTGATCAGCAGCCTGCCAGGTTGCTCACCAATAGGAATTTCGAAAGCATTTGCTGCCGATTCCAGCTGGCCAACGTGTAAAATAAAAACCTTCTAAGCAATTTAGGTTACGTTGAACACAAGCCTCGGGCTAAAATTTATCTATTGTCGCTTTCGCGGAAAGAATGTGTAAAACATTCATATGTGCACAGCGTTGCTGAAAATGCAGTTCCAGCACTGCAGGAAAATAGTGATTTTTATTTAGTCGTTCATGCGTATTGTTGTTGTTTTCAGTTTTGATTATTGTTTTTTCCTCGATTCCTTAATCTTCTATTAATTGTATATATTTTCCTTAATTATTTTTTCTTATTTCTCCTTTGCTTGTTAAAATCTTTAAAACAATCCTTTTGACGGCTTAATACATATATTAGTTCCTTGTTTACTATTTTTTCGCTAAAGGTACGAGATGTTGCGTGTTATTCCGACGTGTTAATTATTGATAAATAAAAAAATGAAAAAATTTCCTCCTAAATATAGTACATATATGACTCTCGAGTGGTACAACTGTAAGACCAAAAAACAGCTAACCGTTCAACTAGTTAACCAACGGAATAACTACTGCGGGTAAATAGTAAAATTTTATGTATTGGTACGAATGCCATTTTCTTTCTCCTCCTCTGTTACCTCACGAGAAACGGACACCAGTGACATGTAGCATGCCACATCTCGGTTAACTGGTACACTTTTCCCTTGTACCATAACACACCTCGGTTAACTGATACACTTTTCCCTTGTACCTCCCCGATGATATTTAAGGCTGAATCAAAAAAGGGGAAGGAATCGGAAAAAAAATAAAAAAAAAAACACTCGGGGTTGACACTACAGGCTTATTCCACGTGGCCGAACCCGCCTTTCAACGCGCTGGAGATGTCACGGTGCGCACACACTTCAACCAATCAGCGAATATTAATCCCATTGGAAAAAACCGAAAAACTCGCGTATGTTTTTTCGGATCGGCATTTTCCGTAGCGGCAAGTTACAAATCGACCAAAGGCCTCTCTCGCTGCGTCGGGATCACACCGCGATCGCAAAACGCCTATATTTTCGAGACAATATCATAAATTTTCGCATAAAGCAAAACACTATACAGTACGTGTACGAGGAACATTCATACGTGATTAGTAAAAAAAAGAGAGAGAGAATTTTTAACGAAAAAAAATTGCCAAAATTGCTTAATGGCGGTTGAAACAGTGACTAGAATAATGTGTTGCTACAACGACAGTTATCGAAAAGGTGTAGCACACGAAATAGTTCATAAAGGCTCTACGCAGAGAAGTTCCTAGAACAACACTTCTGCGTACAACCCCAGCTACTCTGTGGTGTCTGATTTTAGCGGGATTTTGACAATTTTTCCTCAGCTCGACACACAATTCGCAGCAGGCACATGTCTTTTGTCTTTCGACCACAACCACTCAAACATAGTAAGAACAGTTTCTATCTGATGCGACTGTTCTTACGAGCCGGGGATTGATTTTTGGTTTTGGCCGAGTAGCATCCTTGACAAGACCAGATCGTCGCGAAACGATCGAAAATAATGATTTTATCCGAGAAATGATTTTTTTAATTCAACTATCATCAACAGATAGCACTGAATATACCGAGAATCCCCGTATCGATATATAAGCCGTAAAGTTTCAGTTGTGTAAAGAACTATTTCTAATAACGAATATAAGTTAAATTAAATCGCGCGATGTTCGACCGAGTTATTATCGTGAAACTATTCAAGAACTCGTTGGAGTAGCAAACTGTCGGTGGGGTTTGTTCACTTACTGTTTTAATTCTTGTTGCGATAGAATTACAAATGTAGCGAAAAAATAAAATTCTCATAGGAAGAGGGAAATATGTATTACGAAAATTTGAAGAAATACCTTTCGTTCGGAATTTTA
Organism: Icerya purchasi; assembly: GCA_039619475.1. NCBI lineage: Eukaryota > Metazoa > Arthropoda > Insecta > Hemiptera > Monophlebidae > Icerya > Icerya purchasi. The sequence continues at coordinate 234,125,490 of CM077116.1, forward strand.
TTTATTTTTAATAATGGAGTAGACTTTTTTTTTTTTAGGTGAAACAAAATTGCAACATAATGCAAAATATACGACGGCGCGTGGAACGGGGAAAAAAAAAAGAAAAGAGATTACAAAACTTATCTTAAAAATGTAGAAAAGTTCTTTACAAAAATTGTTACAATTTCAGGAAGTAAACAGCGAAGTAGCCTAGTGGTTATTTTAAAGTGCTAGGCCACCGAATCAGAAGTGTCATAGGTTATCAGGAGTTTTCTCGTTCCGGATCCGAATCGCTCTCAGAATCTGAAATAATGTTTGGGTACCAGAGAGAAATCTGGGAAAGTAAAAGCGGATCCCAAGTAGAAAGGAACTGGTTCCTATTAACCTTTTTTTTTTTTTTTTTTTTTTTTTTTTTTTGACTCGGACCAAATTACATTGTCCTTCTGGCCGATAAATCCCCACAATCAACAATAACACTCGATTAGAAAAAAAAATTATAATAACCAGTAAATTTGATACAGAATAGAATAAAATAAAATAAGCTCCTTACTTTTAAAATAAACTCTAATAATCCTGATCCCTTCAATAAACCTAAAAAGAAAAAAGAAAATCTTATCACTGGAACAAAGAAGATAAAAAAGTACACAGTGGAGGATAAATACCGCAGGACATGAGGTCTTTGAAAAACACAAGTCTCTTGTTGTCAAACTCTGGACGTAATTAAATAATAGCTGGTTATAAATGTCTTCTCTAAAATGTTGTCGACAATAGGTATTACAACGCGTGCAGTGTCCTATGTTTGAAAAGTTTAAACCCAATCGGCAATGGCCGGAGCGGAGCCTACACACAACGGTGACAAATCTACGGGTCCAACTAACTGGGACACAAATAGGATAAAACCAAGAGATGTGGACGGCAGACAATATGACAATATTTACCAGGCCCTTGTTCACTGCAAATAAGACTCACCCAATCAGCGTGATTTTAGCTATGTCTAAAAGATCGAAGGATGGGACGAATGGAAACTTAATACCTGATCTAACACCTTTTTTTTTTTAGCAATTGAATCAACTCGGTCACACTAAGTAATACCCCACAGTAGTGACCTGGAATCCAGCAAAATTTAATGACTCCTCCCAGTTCTGAAATATTAAAATACATTTCCTTAATTCCATAAATAAGTGGATGGCAATTACATTCGAAATTACTGCTCTGAAGCGACAAGAGAGAACTAAGGCTGTCCGTTGAGCTTAGTGTACCTTATGAAAAGCTTAATTTCGCCATAATCCATGATATATAAAGGATACGGAACTTGAACAATTTTTAAAACTATCGTCTGATATCACTCACAACCGCGGCGTAATATTTTTTTTTCTAATTGGCAAAACTGGATAAATTCTAATCTCGGGCAGTATAATCCCCGGCAGATACCAGTCTGTACGGTTTTTACGTGAGTAATCCTCGTTAATACTGCAAGCCTTAAATTGTCAAATTATATCTCTCCGATTGGATTCAGTTTGGTATTTTATTAATGCGTACGGATTTTCATCGAGACAATTCTTTGATCGCTTCGGAACATCGGAAGTGTGTGCTACCCCGATTTGTTCCAACTTTTTGCAGGTGGTAGTATTAAACGAAAACTAATTTCACCGTTTTCTTTCTTTCTTTTTTTTTTTCTTTTTTACTCAAGTTCACAAAGCTCGAGAAAAGCGCGCGTAAAGTTAGCGAGCCACGGAATAAATCATATTTTTTTTTTATTTATTTATTTTTTTTTGTTTGTTTATGGCAGTAAAATCACTCTAAACAGAGCTGCGCAAATATTTGACTACATCATTAATATATAAACGACGGAATCACCAAGTTTCACCTGTGAATATTGTTTTTTCATAAAATCGCAATCGTTGTAGTGAATTTTGAGATGGCCTGTAAAAAGTTGTTTTTGTTATTTTTCTTACCGAAAGAAAGATGCAATTCTACACCATCGGAGATTCTACAAGGTGGGCAGATATCGAATAAGCACGATCCTTCTCTACTTTACCAATCCTATCTTCTGACATTAATAAGCAAACGCAAAATTTTCCTCGAAACTAGCTAGTCGCTACTTACTGTCTAGCTAACAAATTCACACATAAGGGAAGTCAGCGGCTGGCATAATGGGATCATTTAACAGCTTTTGACAAAAAAAAACCCTCATAAATCCTTTCGTGTAATGATTCTTCTTTGTACTGCCTAAAATTAAAAATATACGAAAAAATCATTGCAGGCCGCTTCGAGAAAATTCTTAGAAAAGAGTTGTGTGTAATGCTTATAGTGACAGTAGAATGGTAAAAATCTCTTTGTAAGTTTTTCGGTTTTTTCCATTTTTTTTTCTTTTTCTTTTTTTCTTTTTTTTTTTTTTTCTCTCTATTAATGTATCGAACACACGCGTGTCGAGGTAGATTGTTCGACTCGAAATCGTTTACCATTATATTGTCCGACCTGGATCGCATCTATAAATCACCGAAGATGTGTGTTTAGCCGTCCTCTAGTTTGGATCGGTCTCAAATTGCTCTATCGGTTTTTATGTCCATCGCCGACTCCGTGTAATCATCGCAAATGAAAAGGTCACTCTGATTCACGGCGGTCTCATTCAGATGCACACACGCGCACGCAGCTCGTCTTTTTTCTTCTTCTAAATTTAGGTAATTTTTTTCATTATTTTTCCCGGGGCTTCTCATCTGACAATGTCGCGCTGTCGCGTCGCTCGATTATGCGCGTCTCTCTCTGTCTCTCTCTTTCTCTCTGGCTTTTAGCCATTTCAGTTTAAGCCATAACGGGTAAAATACGGAAATGATGTTTCCGAAAGAAGAATGTCACATTCCAAAATGAAATCTGTAAAGAATTTTTATGACCCTCCGCAACGCGAAGTAGTCGTCCCTCTAGCGAACGCTCGCACACACGAAAAGACTAAAACGTCCAATCGTCCATTTCCACCTCTGAAATTCTTCAGTTTCGTTCCCAATTAAACACTGACAAGATACTTAACGACCTCCGTTCTTCGACTGAAATCGGTTAGATCAAAGTTCGAACACCAACAAAAATCGTTCTCCGCTTACTTTTGTTCACCCGAACCCGAGAAGCAACTAAATAAGACGTACATGAAACCCGCGTCCGCGGACTAGTTTAGTTTTTTTCGTGTTTTTTGTTTTTTTACCGGTTACTAATTAAGGTATCTACTTTGCGCCGTCACACTTTCCGACTGCAGCAACCGGTGGCTGTTATTTCAGTACACTATGTCGTAAAGTTTAATTTGTTCGTTGTTTTTAAATTTCTAATTCTCTACTAATCGCGTTATTCCATTTATTACGTGCTGCTCCCCTCTTACGCTATTCGGTCTCACTTTTTTTTTTTTACATCGGCCGTGTTTACTAACGGTATATAGTATAAGAGCTTTTTCTCTTCGTTTGCTGTGGAGAATTTTTCGTTTTTTCCCAAATTAGGTATCGAAAGATTAAACCAATAGAAATAACTCAAAAAAAAAAAGAAAAAAGAAAGCTTTACAAAAAATAATTATTTTAATCGTACGTTAAAATTAGTGTGTCGAGAAAATTTTGATTCTTCTCTCTTGGAAACGAAGAATTATTAATAATTCGATGTTACTTAAAAAATCGAAAAAACAATCGCTATTATAAAATACTGTAATTGCCCAGTTGTCGTTTTCGTTATTTTGTATAAGGTCGAAAATTTCGAGAATTTACGTTAGAAAATTTTTATCACTGTTAAAGGTTAACCGAAAAAGTTGCCGAGTTTAATTTTTCTGTCGGTGTTTAAGGGTAAATTTCAGTTTAGAAACAATTAGCGTTCTCGGTTTGGTTGCTACTGTTTGTTTCGAATTTATAAGACACAATGTCCGAGACAATTAAGCGAGTTTTTGATGTCGCTTCACCATTGTAAATAGTACAACATAACGAGCAAACAGATTTTTCGAAATGGCGCAAATATTTCTAAATTAGGGGGGAATCTTACCTGTAACACAACTGCCGGGAGCGGTAAACGACGTTTCGCAGCTCGTGCAATATTAAAATTAAAACGATTTTCGGTAGTGGTAAACAAATCGTTAGATTTATTAATGAAACATTACTAGATATTAATAAAAGAATAAGTAGAAGTCCCCCCCCCGCCACCCGATCAAGGGTATGCGACTTACTTTATACTTTAAAAGCGTCGTTATTTCATTAGAACCGGTTACCTGTATTATTACGTAATGTTTCAAATTTATAAGTCGGCTCTAAAACAATTATTCTCCTGACATGACACACATGCAAGTAATGTTTTTGCTTATTTTACACTTTAAATTCTGTTTCTTAAACTCCAGATTTTTAAATGATTTCTTTTTAATTGATTAAGAAACGCGTACGAATCACATTTAAAGTGATTTTTATGAATTCAAAAACTCTCGCAACGACAACGTTCACTTATTCCCCCCTTCATGTCCCGTAGGGCAATTTAGAATTATGGAAAAAAATACTTTGGCGTAATTTTCGTCATTTGTTCACCGAGAATACCGTTAGAAATTTGATAACACGCTCCGCTGCGTGCATATTTGTATTCGTTGAAAATATTCAGTCTCTGGAAATTGTTAATAATAACATTTTACCGGTTAATGACTTTCGCGAGAGTTTTGAAATTAAATTATAAATTTAGCCTATATAACTCTGTGTCGTAATTAGCCAGAAATAAACGCGGTCGATTTCTTTCAAACAACTCGCGAACTTGGTGTCCTTTTTAGTTATATTTAACAGCCTTATCCTTCGGTAGTTCCGCTAGCGGTATCTGCGAGTATTTATGAAGGGGGAGCCGTTTTCGTCTTGTAGTACCTTTTAAAAAATGAAGTCATTACTACGGTTTTCCTCTACCGTTTCTTATTGGTCAGTGATAATTCCCGAAACTTCTTATAGATTTTTAACTGAAAGAAAAAGAATGTTCCGTTACGAAAGGTATAGACGACGTCAGCCTTCGACAGTTCCTAGAGGAATAAAATAAACGAAGGGGGAGAGATGATCGGGGAGAATAAGAAAATTAACGCGGAGTGTGCTTCGAGGAAATATTAGACGACTTACACAAGCATTAAAGAAATAAACGACACGGATTTCAAAAACGTAGTTGCAGCGAAAGGAAAAATGACGCTAAAATGCAAAAAGTTTACACGGAAATAGAGATGACCTTGACGAATCAGTGTCGAAATTATGTATATTGCTATTCCGAAGGATTTAATAGAGATAGGCAAGTGGAAATTACAAATCAAACGATGATTACAACCATAAAAGAATGAACAATTAACAATTCTTTTGAAATTCAATGTACACGCTCCGATTGTAGCGATTGTATACTTAATAATTACGGACGATGCGTATTAAATTCGTTTTTACTCTTTCAATAAAATGCGTACTTATCTTCATAGTAACCACTACATTGTAATTATATTATATAACAAATGATAAGAAGAGTGTTGCGGACCGCCCGCAAAACCTGCCGTGTGGGACCACCCGAGAGTTACTTTGCAAAAAAAACAAAAAAACACCATTTTAACTTCAATAAAGATTAAAGAGTGGCGAATATGGCTCCGCACCTTGCCAAAATCGACGTTATAAGAGGAATCCCCGCCGCAGTAATAAATCGTTTGAACATAGACGAACTAATAGCTTCGCCCAGTGACTGTAAACAAGGCATTAGCAATCCCATCCGTCTTTTTTATTCTACAAAATTTATATAAAATAGTCAGCGCGTAACATAGAAATGTAGAAATGGCAACTAACGAATGATCCTAAATCAGTGGCGAATCCGGAATAGTTAGATATAATTACGTAATATCTTATACGGTAGGCAGTAGATTTGAGAATACCCCTTGTTTCATAAAGAAAATTAAATAGCGATCACACGCCTGCTCTATGGAAATTTAAAAATGTTTTAAAAATACATAATTATTACAATTTTTTAATTTAACTTCTGTTTTATATTTAGGGGGGGGGGGTGAAAAATAAAACGAAACTATAAAATTATACCTAAAAAATGATAGTTTAGAATTTGAATAATAAATTACCGGAAAGAATAGAAAAGTAATATTTTCATTAGAATTTACTTCTTTTTCATTTTTGTTAGTAATCCGCATGGGCGTATCGAAGGGGGGATTTTATGCCCCCCGAAATAAAGACACTATGCGGTCTTTTTATCTTTTTTTTTTTTTTTTTTTTTTTTTTTTTTTTTCTTGTTTGGGTTTTTCCCTGGGCTTGTCAGCAACGGACGATTACCCATCAACATGTGTACATAGCAGCAATTAGGAGTAACAAGGAATGGAATCTGATAAAGAATGCTATACCAAAGATGGAGAAACAATAACAATCAACGTCGAAAAATGCCAAACGTATGTATCCTGAAAAGAAAAGAAATGACGAAGGTAAGAGCAAAAGGAGTTAGCTGTCCCATACCATGGTCACATCTGCAATTACAGAGCCCACAGTACAAACGGACAAAGGAATCTGGCTATAAATAATTAAGGAAGAAGAAACACGGGATGTTTAAAAAGCAGTTAGATCCATCTAGCACGAAACCTATATAGAACACAGCGCTTAGCGTCCGTAAACAATTATCCGAAAGTTCAATGACTTTCTCCATCACTATAAAGCAAAGTTTATAGTTTTTAATTATGAAACATTAATCATATTTATGGCGACGACTGCAGAAACAGCGCCTACCATTCTGTTAAAAGGAAATGAGCAGAATTTTCACTGAACACTATGGCCACACTGCAACAGCAGCGCCCGCAGTGCCGGCTAACAAGGAGTTCACCTATCTACCGTTAGGGCCGCAAATGCGACAGCGAGCCCGCAAAATTAACTGCGAGCTGTGCCTGTTTGTGACTGTAACTGCAACATCAGTGCGTGTTCTTCGTTTAGAGAGGAGTTCGTTGGGAATCACTGGACACGATAAGTTAGGAATGCCAAAATAGGAAATACTGAAGGGATTAGATATTAATATAATGAAGTACAGAGGATAGGAATTTTGCTACAATTGGTATGATCAACGTTGACTGTAATGAGAGAATAAAGGACACACAATATGGAGTTGGAACATCATGTGAGAGAAGCTCCGCGTATAGAGCTGCCCTTTCCGATGATAAAGAGGAGCATTCAAAGAATACATGATCAGAGTCACATACGACTGTGTTATCGATACACAGCGGACAAATAGGAGAGGACACTATGGAGAAACGATACAATGAAGCAGGAAGTCGACTGTGACCAGATCGAAGACGACAAATAGCAGATATGATGAATCGGGGAAGGTGCGGAAAATGTAGATACCATGGTTGAGTAGGTGGATTAGGGTGAATGGAAAAATATTGTGAATTAGGACTGGAGAAGGATGATTTATAAAAAGATTTCCAATTGGCCTTTTGGATACTTTTTGCTATATTTAATAATTCATGAGAAGGAATCCGTCCGACTGGCCGCCCAGAAGAAATAGCCGAACGAGCAAGATAATCCGCCTTTTCGTTGCCCGCAATTCCGGCATGACCAGGAATCCAAAGAAAGTCGATGGTTAATGAGTGCAATCTGCAAAGACTGAAAATCAGTGATCGGATGCGCAGAATAATAGGATCAGAGTAAGAAGGAACATATGCAGAGGATATACACTGAAGGGCGCTTTTGCAATCAGAAATTAGGAGGAACATTTTACATTGCGGAAAAGATGGAATGAGCTCAATGGCACGTAGTAATGCCAATGTCTCCGCATAATAAATTGAACAAAATGCAGGAATTTTGAACAGGCTGGAATGGTCAAGAGCAGGAATGTAGATAGATGCACCCACTCCGTGTGCCATTTTGGACCCATCCGTAAAAATTAGGGTATGGTTAGCAAAGAATGATGAAACTGCCTGGTTAAATTCATAAACTGTTGCATGAGCAGGGAGATATTTTACATAAGAAGGCAAAGAAAAAAGATTCGGAGAAGGAATAACATTTAATATCTCAAACTGGAAAAATGGAAGTTTATCGAAAGTTAGGATGAAGGGCGAAAACTTAATAAGACGCGAGGCAATGTGGCAGAGAATGGGAACCTTATTAGAGGAAAAACGCCAATCTTGCAAGAGAGAAGAATATGCAGGGACAAGATTGTTTGGGTAAATATGTAGACGAGTTAGGTCTAGTTGCATTAAAAAAAAAAAAAAAACGCCGAGTCAAAGATTAAAAAAATATAGAAAGATATCCGATAAAACTTCCCAGCCAAATCATGAGAAATTTCCCTCCCTCTTTCTCTCGCTTTCTTCGCAGTTCTCTCTCGCTCTCTCTCGTGGCGTGCGCCTAATCGCGTCTCAAGCATTTCGATGTTTTTCAGTCCAAATCAGCTGTGACCCTAATAATTTCGCCTCAAAAAAAATACCAATCGGATATCTTCTATATTTCTTTAATCTTTGCTGAGTATGATTTTCCTGTAATGGCAACATTTTAACTATCTGTGTAATGTCTGTCACTTACTTAGTTTATTCGGTACCATTAAAAAACTTGCAATAGAAAATGTAATAATTTCCGATCCTCTTTTCTTTTTTTTTCCTACCCTGGACGCGCCAGCGGCCTTGATCCAACAACATGAAAAATTAAGAGTTATAACTAAACAGCCAGGCGGTCAGAAATGGAAAAGACAAAGGACAGCAGCAATGGAATAACTGAAGGCAATGGGAAGGAAAGAATATAGGTAGCGTTAAAGGGAGTAGGAAGACCCAAAACTAAAAGTTGAATGTAAAAAAATGAGCGTTCGTTAGAGAGTGCTGAACATTCAAATAGGATGTGATTTGAATCACAAATACAAGAAGGCTCAGAAGCGTGAAGAGAGCAGAAGGAGAAGGGGACAAAGCGAATCGAAAGCGAGAAGAGGAATTTCCGAGCCTCACTCCTCACACCTCATATGTGCAGACTCGTTAAACACGATCACATCAATTCAAAAATACAACTCTCCTCACCAACACCCAATAGACAAGGAAATTATTCGCACTCTTTGTAGTACAAGTATCCGTGTTTCGTTCGCATGGATCCCATCACACGTTGGGATCCAGGGGAATTCATACGCGGATACCGCGGCAAAAGAAGGTTCGTTGTTCTTTCCGGTACCGAACATTGAAATTCTGTCAATGGATCTGAAGGCTTATATAGTGCAAAAATCACTTCAAACATGGCAAAAACAGTGGACCAACATCCCAAACACGAACAAGCTGTGCTCAATTCGAGATACTCTATTCGACCATGGAAAACCTCATTATCTAGCAATCGAAGGAATGAAATCGTTGTCACGAGACTCCGCCTAGGTCACTCTAAAATCACTTATAGTTACCTGCTGTCTAAAATAAAACCTATTCCACTGTGTTCCAATTGCAATTCTCCAGTCACAATCCGACATTTACTCGTCAGCTGTCCCACCTATAATTCATCACAAATTCTCCAGTCGTCCAACCTTTCCGAAATCCTGTCTGATCGCCACGACAAAATCGAACGCCTCCTACCTTTTCTCAAGACCATTAACGTATTCCATCTAATTCTTACCTTATCCGTGCCTCTGGCCTAGGCGGCAGCACACGGCACACTAATCAAAGAAGAGGAAGAAAAACCTGGGAATTTTTTTAGATTTAGGAAATTTGGCAGCTGATTTTACGATTCAGCAGCGTACTATATCTTTCTGTGCTTTAAGCAGGACTGCCACGTATTTCAATTCTGAGATAAACACCAGTTGCAATGAAGTATTTTTAATATAAGCGAATAATTACTTAAAATTATTTAAACAAAACCACGTAGTTTTCTCATGAAAATTTTTACTTGTTTCTGTTTTTTATTTGAGCAGTGTTGCCAATTTTACTTCATTTTTTTTTTTTTAACATGCTTAAATGGTTAATAAAAAGTGTTATTAAATTTTGATATTAATAATAGCGAAGAATGTACAGTATAAGTAACAAATAACATTTTCAAAAAATAAAAATGGCAAAAGCGGAAACCCTAACAAGCGATTTAACGCTAAATCGGCTTAAAATTACCGATTCAATTTTTGCTGCTAATCCTTTAATACTTTTGGCTTTTTGGAAAATTTTTGTTGATTTATCCTAAAATCAGCTGTTAAAATCAGCTAAAAATACCCGTATAAACTAAGTAACTATAAGTGAGCTGTCAATATCAACCACATTGGTTTGACACAAGCATCATTTCGAGATGTGTGTGCCATTTGACAAAATAATTCAAAGACTTTTTTAAGCAATTCGGCACGGTAAGTGATAGAGGTTGGTTACATATATAAATATGTTTAGACGATGAAGATACCAATCTTTTGAAAAGTGTGCTTTATTTACTGTGCATTTTAAGAGACTACATGAAATCTTTTTTTCTGTCAAGTTTTTTTTTTAAATGCACACAACCCGAAAAACTAGCCTGCGTACGCCTATGGTAATCCGATTCGAATTATTTATTCGTTAGGAAGTCAAAAAAAATACATATACATTTCTTATTGAATTATTTTCAAATAAAATTGCAAAATAGAAATTAAAAATAAATAAATAGGGCAAAAGATCGATGAAAGTTGTGTTTAAAATAGAATAAAAGCGTAACCTGAATAGTTTCACAAGAAAATAGTATTATTAAATATTAGTTATATAATTAAATCCATATGTTGTAACACTTAGACAAATCGTTTATAGTATACAAATTAAGTTTCTTTGTCATAACAAAATTTTTTCATTGAATTTTTGTTTTGTTTTTTTTTTTTTTTTTTTTTTGTAGGGCAGGGGAATGCTCCCTAATTCTCTCCCCGTGGATCTGCCACAGTACTAAATAAATAAATATTGCAAATACCGGCAATTATTAAACTGCTTAAATTGGAACCTAAACAATAAGAAAAAAAAAAACATACATACAAAAAACAACCTAACCTAAAAAAACTAAACAAGAAACGAACGAAGGACAAACCACTAAAAGAACCGTCAACTGACGATCGCCACTATAGAGAATATCTCTCTCCGGTAATGCTACCTTATTTTATTGTCGTCCGCAGGCGCGATACCAAAGCTAAATACTATTCACGTTAAAGATTGCATTCGTGCAGCAGCTGGCAATATGGTGTCGCGGCGATAGATTTCACGATGATGTTAACGGAAAATAATATTTGCCCCTGAAAATTACGCAAATAGCGGCTGAAAAAGTTTCCAACGAACAAGGGGCTATTTCCACTTTTACTGAAACATTCGCACTTAAGTATGGAAGTAGGCGACAGTGTAGTGCGGCCTTCATTTCGCCTAGTAAACGATTTGCCCTACCCTATTCGATACTATAAATGCTACGACAACAGTCGATATTATTAAGCAACGAATTAACTAATTCGCAATTGTTTTTAATTTTCAGTTTCTATCGCATCGGAACAGATAAACTACTCGTATTTTCGTGTAATGTTCCGCGTTGCTCTATATTTATTATTATACCTTTATTTATGGCATGCTTTATTAATAGTATGTCAAGCGATAGAAGTCCCCGTTCGAGTTTCGTTGCCGAGTATGATACTCAAAGTAGTGTACTAGCAACAGGGAGCGTATGGATACTTGACGCGTATTTCAATATTCCACCCCTCCGCGGAAGCAGTAACCTCGTTTTTTTTTTTTCATCTCTACGTACGTTTATCTGTTCTTTTTTCCCGACCTGTTCTGATCCAAACGGACCACGCGGTGACAACAAGATGACTATTATATATACGACGGGTTAATCTGAGGTCCCCTGATTTCGTAACGTCATCGTGTTTCAGTTGTTTTGCGAACGAACTTCAGACTATAATTGTGTAAGACGCATATTTTCAAGCGGGAAATTTAATTCGATATTGGTACTCTAAATTCATCATAAACTCCGTAATGTCGTCTGGTGAAAATCGTCTAAAACACATCCTCTGCTCAGATATTGTTCAGCTTTAGCTGCACCGAGGATTTCCATCTATAAACAACTGCGCACCCGACAAACTCTAATTGATCGTGGAAAGATTGACACTTTCCACGACGGTTTTTTCCGTATAAAACTTTTCTCTTCTTTTTCACCCCGGTGGCCTACGGCATTCTTCTTTTTTATCGCATCACCCGGTATGTAACCTTTTATTACCTGAAAAAAACGTCTACATTTCGATAGTTTTTATGCGTGTGTTTGTCTTTCTCCTTCGGTCGACCGCGAGTTTTATGTGGCTATTCGGATCAGATGAATTCGGTGCTGCTATCGCCTTTTATCGTAAACATTCCGCGCGCGCGCAGAGCATTATACCGCGCATTCATTCGTTCGCGTTTTCGTCTCTTTTTGCTTGAACCAGTTGTCCCCGCTTCTCCGCCGATATTATTAAGGCTCATCGTAGTGTCATACTTTATCGTCATTTGGCGCGAACTTTCCGTTCCGAAATTTTTCGTGACGAAACGCAACAAAAGAACTTTGCAAATTCTGCAAACGTTAACTTTCCATTTCGGCTAAATTTACGATTTCGCTTACTCAACGGATAAAAAAAAAAAAAAAAGTAAAAAAACGGGCAAGCCTACGAATGATTTCGTATTGGCTACAACGCGTCATAATTGTCTCATATTCAGCCCGAAGTATCTAAAAGGTAATTCTGAGTCGAGTTCCGCAGTTATTACACCAGGAGGCAGGTATAGAAGACTAGACGCGGCATTTTTTGTGCTACTCAGCTGTTGAATTTTTTTTTGTTTTTCTTTTCGGAAAACAACGAAACCGTGTTCATATGAAAGTCAAAAGTGAAAAAGTACGGTTAAAAATGTATTAAATGTAAATATACGGAACGATGACTCCGATAACGAACATTTGCGAGTTCCTACATTCGAAGTCCAATAAATCCCACCCGCCTTATCAGTGTCACTATATAATATCCTTATTGATATTTAGTGTGACATGCACATTGAAATTCGTAGTTATAGAAATAAAGAAAGAAAAATAATAACTAGATAAAGAGTTGTTGTATGAGAAAAAATGCATTCGTTACAAATTGAAGACTAGTCTTATCGAAACTCCTCATTGAATGAGTTTTTTCTTTTTCTTAATTATTTTTGGGCTTGGGAATTTGTTTTTCTAATATTTCCTTTTTAAATCTTATAAAAAGAAGCAGAAAGTGTATATTTAAAAAGTCAATAAACGGAAAGTTAATACAGATTTATTAAGCATAAATAACTTATTAATTTTAATGGGGGGTATACTTTAAATTTTTTGTAAATCGATAACCTTTAATTTTTAATTTTTGTTTTTTTCCCCTTTGTTTGGGTTAAAACTAGAAAAACTGTTTCACTTGTATTTATAAAGAAATTAAAAATTACATTACTATAGAGAATATTTTTTTTTTTAGTGTAATTTACAAATATGTCGTCGCGATAGCCTAGTTGCTAAAGCATTTGGCTTCGGTTACGGAAGTCTCGGGTTCGATCTCCCGAACGACGACAGAAATTATTATGAAAAATTAAATTAAATAATCGCTAATAGATTCGTATGGAAGGCAATGGCAAACATGCATACCATCATGTGCGGTACGCAGCAAACACACACACACGGTGGAGGGGGGACTGCATTTGTATATCCATAAAAATCAAACGATTACTAAACCGTTCCGAATGTACTCTTGCGTGCGTAGTCATTCGTACTGCACATAAACAATTGCCATGAGCGCTACCTATTCTGTACCGCTAAAGTGTACGAAGAAGTAGTCACGACGCTCGGAATCGCGCAATACGACTGAGAAGAGGGACAAATAAATATTTATCTGATGATTAATGCACAGTTATAGTGTGTATTCATTGATATAAAAGAAACTTATGATAATGTAAACGCAAATTAAGTTTGAATGTATAGATGAAAGAAAAAAAAAGAAACAAAAAAAAACGTCGGAAGGAAACGAACGTTTGAGTGTAACATTTAAAAGGAACTAAGTAAAACTAGAGCATAGCATTAAAAAAGGCAGTGAATAAAATTAAAAATAAAACTGGAAGATGAAGGATCACACTTTTATAGCAACGAAATGATGAAAAAGGAAAATGAAAAGAACTAATAGAAGGGAGAATAAAACAAAAAACTATTCGAAGTAAATCATCAAAAAATATCAAGAAATCAAACAGCTCATCATCAGTGTAGTCAAATTTATTTGATTTGGAGCAATACGAGAGAACATTTATGGTATATACTGAAAGAAGAAGGCGAAAATATTTAAAAATTAGTTACAATCGCTAAGACTGGAATGGAATTAATGGTACGTGGTACCAGAGGCGGATTCACGAGCGAAGGGGAGGATAGGGTACGTTTCGCAACCCCCCGAAAGAACCAAAGCCTCTATGAAAAAATCTGTTGTAACAGAGAAATTTAATTTATGCTATAAAAGATATGTATGAATTTTACACCTAGGAATTTTAATAATTAATATTCAATACTGTTTTCTAGTAAAACTATTAATTTTACGTTTGTATTTTATTTTAAACCCAACTGTCGTCGATCTTTTGCCATCTTTATTTATTTTTAATTTCTTTTTTGTAATCTTAATTAAAAATAGTAGTTCAATGAGAAATATATATGTATTTAAACTTGCCCACGGGAACAAAGAGAATTCGGATCGGATTACTAACAAAAATAAAAAAGAAGTAAAGTGTCTAGTAAAAATACTATCTTTCTTAATATTTCTAAACTACCATTTTGGGTAGAATTTTATAATTTAGTTTTATTTTTCACCCCCCTAAAAGTAAAACAAAAGTTAAATTAAAAATTGTAATAATTATGTATTTTTAAACAATTTTTATAATTGATCGAGAAATAGTAAAAAAAAAATGAATGGTTCGTTTGACAGATTGGGTTACATAAAAACGAAAATATGACAGTTTATAACCAAAAATTATTTACGATGCAGTAAAAAGAACAAAGAACTAAACTATAATTAGGTATACATGGCTTCCAGGCCCGTGCTCAAGATTTTGGAAAGGGGGGGTTTTGAAAATTTTCTTCACATATTTATTTTATAAATAACAATACATTTTGCTCTAATATTCGTATTATTAATAATTTCCATCATTTTGATTTATATATTAATAATTTACATAAATGAATTACCTTATAAACATTCAATAAAAATTACGTATGTTATTAATTATACCCATAATAAAAATTTTTGCATAAAATATTAATGAAGCACCTAAAAATATGGAGCATATTTTTTCTTTTTTCTTTTAAAGGTAGCTAAGAACACCCTTAAAAATCATCAATATTTATTTTAAATTTTTGATTTTTTTCAAATTTTTGTGTATTTATAACTATTTCAGTTCTCATGGGGGGGGTTACCCCCTCGCCCCGTGAACATGGCCTTGATGATTTCGAAATGGTCGCGTTTATGCGAAAAACAAATAAGACGCGAAAAATTTTGTTGTTTTCGCAGTCCTGGCACGGTGAAAAAATTTAAAGTTTTCGGCTTCGGAATTTGTTTTTTATGTTTTAGCTGATGGGTTTTTCAACATTAAAAGAAAGAAAAAAACCTTGTTTTAACCGTGGGTACCATCACCCTTTTTGTCACAAGTCAATAACCTTAAAAAATACGATTCCGTCATGAAACAGTTAATTATGCAACGTTCCATTTTACTATTTAAAGTATCTTAATTCAACAAACTGCCAAAATAGTGTTCGCGATTTGTTTTTATAAATTATAC
Source organism: Icerya purchasi (assembly GCA_039619475.1). NCBI lineage: Eukaryota > Metazoa > Arthropoda > Insecta > Hemiptera > Monophlebidae > Icerya > Icerya purchasi. Next base: position 234,141,190 of record CM077116.1, read on the forward strand.
TTTTTTTTTTTTTTTTTTTTTTTAGGATCGCATTATATTAGTGGAAAAGAGGGAGAAACGAATTAGAATTAAATGCTACCAAAGACAGAAGCAATGGAAGACGTTATAATTGGAATGATCGCCGGAGATAGAAGAGAAAAAATAAACGAATCATTATATGGAAAGTAAGCAAACCAAAGTTCAGGAATTGTCTATAAAAGTGAGAGCGTTCTTATAGACACGCGCGCATTCGAAGAAGATGTGATTTCTCTTGCAAAGTAAATCAGGAGAAAGGGACATAGAAGAACGAAAAAAGGATGCAGGAAGTCGACTATGGTCAAAACGAAGCGTGCAGATAGAAAAGATAAGAAAGCGCGAAAGATGTGGAGTACATAAGGAGGATGAGTTTGGATATTAAGATAAAAGGATTTGGAATTTTCGGAATTAGATATTAATCGTGCCGTCGTCTACGATGACAATTCCTGGAAAGAACGTTAAGATTAGGAGAAAATTTGAGCATAGAAACTGACCAGTCTGAACGGCAGATCGAGCTAACGAATCGGCTCATTGCCCTCAATGCCAGCACGACCGGGGGACCGTAAGAAATCGATTTGTATGGAACGAGCGCTATACAATCTAGAGTGACAAGAGAACGAATTAGGAGAATTATGAAGTCTGAAAGGAGTGACACGAGGAAGAGGAGAGGCGATAGACAGACAGTAGCACACCTTTAGAATTCGAGACTAATAGTAATTTAATTAAATACCATTAGTGAAAGTGATGTATATTGGATAGCACTAAGGACAGCTTAAATGTGGAGCAGAAGGAAGGCAGTTTATATAAGATTCGAAATAGTTAAGTGATGGGACTAAAAAGGCAGCTCCCGTACCGCCCGTTGTCACAGAGACATCAGTAAAGATTTCAGTGTGGAAAGGAAATATAAGGATTGAACGATAGAGTTACATATTCCTGTGTCGGATTGCGTGAGCCAACAGGTTTTTTTGAAAGGCGAAAAGAGAGTATACACCTTACGAGGATGCAGAAAATTAGAATAATTAAACGTGAAGTAAGTTTGTTAAAAGAGAAAACGTAAAGAACGAATTGATTAAGTCGTTTGGATATAATGAGAAAGAATAGGAGGTTTCCTAGGAGAGAAGCGCCAGTTGCGTAATACGGGAATGTAAGAATTAATTTATATCCTGTATTTCTTGTCGAGATTTCCATGTCTTTTGGAAGTTTAAAGTACGTACTTAAAATCAATTCTACAATTGAATAATCCGGATTTCCGAGTTCATAATTCCCAAAGTAACTTTAGAAGACACCTGGCCTACACTTTAGCAGTAGAAAATCATCGATAACAGATTTAGTCTACTTCTTTCTAGTTGCCCTTAATGTCTTCTCTATAGGACTGCATAGAATTTTTAATTCTTCTTCCGTTACTGTCTTCAGTTGACTCATATAGTACTTCGGTCGCATTGAACGGAGTTGGAAGTTATTCTCAGCTGTAACAAGATGTATGTGATATTGGTACAAAATATATTATTGATTTTGCGTTGTCGTTTCTGTTCAGTGTTAATCCATTGCGGTACTTGCCAGCTTCTTCTGGAACAACAGAGTACTCTGTGTACAACAATCGTTTTCGAAATCGCCAGACTCAGTACACCTGGTTTCGCATACGGTTCCTATACCGAACATGTTCTACATTTCACGTTCCTAATAATATGCGTATCATCCTAGCGAGCATTAACCAGGAGATTCTTCGCAGCCTAGACCTTAATGCCGTTTTAATTTGCGTCGCAATGATGATATCGAGGAAAGGATATTTCGATATTGATTTCCGTTCTGCCATTCGTTGGATTTTCTTTCACCATTAACACAATCCGACTATATTGTCGCAAGCTAGTTGCTGATGGTCTCCTGTTGAAAATGCGATAAAATGCTTAGATTTATTAGCAAGAACACGCCTTCGGCAAGAGAACCTGCTCGTGAGTTCTAGTTTAGTTTTTCTGATCGACGCTGAGGCCGTCGGACAGAAAATTATCACTTTACACGACCTGGACGTGTAGAGCCTACGTGGTTTTGGTTTTGTTTCTCTGTCGGGTGGACTAGCATCGTATGACGGATTCTACTTACTGTAGAAAATAACTTTGGTTGTTAGTACAACAATCGGTGCTCCGCGCAGAACTAAGTGCTAATAATATTCCATTTTTTATGCATAGTCTCGTGAGAGGAGAATTCTTCGTTCTCCAAAGAGAAAGTAAAATTGCTATTACAAAAAAAAACAAAAAAACAAAAAAAAAACAAACAAAGCAACTAGAAATCCAAATGCGGACATTCCTTTACCTTTATTTTTTCGATGTCGTTCTCCTAAACGGGAGAACTCGATCTGTATTGCTACGGGAGAACGCCTATTGCCTGATATATACTCCTTCGAGTATATCCCATAGGTACAGCATTTGAGCGATTTTCTTGGCATTGTTGTCTATGCACACTAGTGGTCTCCCGTTGACTTCGCCCGGATTTTCGGTCAGGGTTTACTTCCTCAGCCGAAGAGACACAGTTCGAAGGCGTTGAATGCTACTAGCTCTAAATAAATAGTCATCAATCCGATACTGCTGGAGCACACGTGTTACGAGCGAGTTACTGATAGTCTACTGTTGTAAACGCAGTAAAATGTTGAACGGTATTTATTGGTAAGAACTCCTTCCGTAAGTGCATCTCCCTCCGTTTTCCCATCAGTATCGTAGGTGAGTTCCGATTTAGTTTTTGTCGAGTCGACGCTAAAAGCCCGCCGAATTAGAAAATTACCACCCTGTGCTCGAAGTGGACTTAACTCGCGTGGCTGTTGTTTCGTTTTTCCGTCGGTAGAGGGGACTAGCACTATGCGCAACGGTCGAGTGACAACTTACTTGAGAAGGTATGTTATAACACAACCTATGCCCCGCAGGTCAAAATTGCATCAACGACAATGAATGTTTTCTGTGGAAATATATATATAGATATATTTCATACGAAAAAAAAACTTGGCGATCTTGTACTTATGAGGAAGTAGTTCTGCCGTGCGCTAAGCTCAGAAATTTATTTTAATCGCATTACTAAAAAAGGAAACAGAGTTTGTTTTTTTTAAATAATTATTTACATCGGTGTTTTTAAAACGTATGTTCCGCGAAATCTAAGAGTTTATTTTAAAAGAATCACAGAGGTTTCGTAAAAAAAAAAAAAGGAAAAATTGTTAACTTCTATGTGTTACGCTGATCGTGCTACGGCTTCAACGCGATAAGGTATGGGCGAATGTGGCAGAGGACTACTTTTAAAATAGTATTCGCTATTTCACTACTTCGAAACAATTTTACTTTTTCGGTTAACATTAATAAAAGTGCAATCCAATAAACGTAAACAAATACCGCAAAAAACGGAAATATATTAATTGACTTGATAAAATTAAACTGCCACATTTAGATGTAATAATCACACGGTTATTAAAATTTTCATTCTTTTTATTCGCATAATATCAGACCGCATCGAAAATAAATTAATTCGAGGGCTAAAAATTCGACTCTCAAAGATATTCCCGAGATAGCGCCCGCTTTTCCGATACATATATCAGTTTAAAGAGTTTATTTTGAATTCGGTTTCTTTCAGTGTTCAACTGTAAATCGATATTTTTGTTTACGAAAACAAATATTTTTGTTTAATTGTTTACGCTCTTTGATGTTACCCACAAAGTGCTTTATCTCTTTTTATTTTAATTACTTTGAAATACCTATTATACTCTAAATAAAACATTTGGACACTACCAGAAAAGGAAAGAAGACAGAAATAATTCCAAGGCAGACATTTCCACGACTCAAAAATGTTTGAGAATCGCACTGATCGCTGAAAGAAGATGGTCGTTCAGATCTCGCTGCAATCTGGCACCCGCCGACTGGAGAAAAGAAGCGCATTTCATGTAATCGAAATTTTTGAACCTGGTTGATTTCGCGCGCTTTTAATTTAACCGTTCTATTCTTTAAAATCGCCGGAATCATCCTTCCCTTTATCTCGGTAGTGCACGCTTTCAGACCGTTTCTTGCACTACAAATTATTGTTTAGGCTATCTGCATTACGTAACAGTAGATAATAATGTATTGCTGATGTTTACAGATTTGAAAGAGAAAAAAAATTTCTACAGAAAATTGATAATATACTGAAAAATACATTTTCACATCCTCTTTTTTGAAATAATTAAAAATGAAATAAGAAAATCTACCAGTAAAACGAAGAATGGATATAATAAGGGATTTTTTTTCTTTTTCGTTTATATACTTTTTTTATTATTATTCTTTCTTCCTTTGTAACTTTAACTTTTACATTACGTTCAAATGGCCAAGAAAAATAATAATAATGAAAAATAAAAAAAAAATTTAACCACTTTGCTGTTTTGCCTGAAATTATAAACAAAAAAATCTGTTCTTACTTGTGTAAAATTTCTCGCCAAAACTTGCTACCGCATAATAATTGATACGGGTCGCGCGGTGGTCTGCAGCATGATGTGGATAAATTAAACCTGTTTTTTTGAAAGTTACGAAGGAATAAGCGGTCGTTGAAGTACGTTGGGCTATAGTTAAACGCTCATCGCCCTGGATAGGCGGAGTACCGTACGATATCTATTCGATGACAACATGAAAACGGATGAATGGATGGCGAACTTTATCGCAGGTAGAGAAATCGTTCTTATCCGCTAAACAGTCGCGTTCGTAGTTTTAAACGTTTTCCGCTTTTATCGATATCGTATTATAGGACTGTTGCGATACATTAATGATTCTCGTAATTTTTCGTACCCTTATGATTACGACCGGTCAAAATTTTGTCATAAGAGTGAATGTTGGTCTTGTTTCCGTTTTATTAAAAATTCTCGTTGCTTCTTCTTGGTGTTCAACATTTTTTGGCTTCCGAAATTCAAGAATACCGATAAAAAGTGATCGGAAAATTACTATAACCTCGCGTGGAGCGTTTTTCCACTGATAATATAAAGAGGAGGGAAAAGCAGAAGTGACATTAGATTTGTCGCAACTGGTTTCTCGGCACAGGGAGTGTCGAGATTCGTCGCAATATTTAATGTGATTTATACAATTAAACACAAACGTAGTGTAATACATATATGGCGTTAAATTATTAAATTTATGCCATTTACACGGAAAGGTCCGAAGTCAATGGAAGACTATTAGTTAAAGGCTTGGTTAACCGAAAACGAAAAATTATGAAGAAGATATAAGTGGGGAAGTGTACGTACAAAGCCGTTAATCGGACATTTTAATGATAACAAATAATAATAATTCAAAAAATACGCAAAGTCAGTTTTATTTTTACTAACTTTTTTTTCCGAATTTGGCCATTTAGGAACCACGTAAAATAATTTAAGCACGATCCTCAACGCCTCTTCTCCAGCCGATATTTCTTCACCCTTTGCCGGTGTTTTTCTTTCTTTCTTTTGTCAAATTTTCTCAGTTTTCTTCTTCTGTTTTTCTTTAAAACTTTTCAACATTTCTATTTATTTTTTTAAAAATATTTGTCTATCTTGAATTTCTTCTTCTTCTATCTTCATTTCGTTTTAGTGTCTTTTTTAACTTCCACGAACCAACGTATTCGCGTATTCTGATTTTTATCGAAAAAGTCGAATATTTACCAACTTATTGTATTTACTCATTTTTTACAAAACAAATGTCCGGCGTAATTTTTAAACGGCTGCCCGAAAAAAGCGAATAAATCCGAACCCGTCGGGGACGCATTTATCGATAGAACTAGATTAACTCTACGTTTGATCCCGATAAGGGGGGTTCCGATCGGATTTGCTAATATAACAAAAATAGCTACTGTAGAGTAAACTTCGTTCTTCAAACTAGTGTGTAGTGAGTGTGATGTGTAAAAAGGTAATAACGCACATATTTCAAAATTATTTCTATTATTTCAGAATTTATAGTACGTGTTTTATTAATTATTATAATAACTTTATATGAACTCCCAAATGAAACTTTGACCGAGCCCGGGGGGGATTGCCGATCTAACAGATAACAATTGGTTCGAATTCTGGTTCGGTCAGAATTAAATCGTATTTAAGTTCTTTTTTTTTTATCAAATCAATTTTCCTTACAACTGCTGGATTACAAATCGCAAATTTCGGTTATAATATTGTATAAAAATAATTGTAAATAATTGTAAATAATTATAAATAATTATGAATAATTGTAAATAATTATAAATAATTGTAAATAATTGTAAATAATTATAAATAATTGTAAATAATTATAAATAATTATAAATAATTGTAAATAATTGTTTTTTTTTTAAATTAGTATTTAATATAGGATCATTTAATATACTGTTTGTTAAATATAAAACATAGTGGTAATTGGAACAAATAAAAATATAACAAACGAATTTTCAGTATAAACGATATATTTAGAAACTTATTCTTTATCGGGCACAGATGATCAGTAAAAAATAAATAAAACCACATGACAAAGTATACGATCAGAACAAACTCTAAAATCACACTAAAGTCAGTATGGAATTTAAGTATTTTCATATAGCTCAAATTAGAAGGCGACGTAAAGATATTTCAAAGAATACAGGCAGGAAGTTGTGTTCACATATATATCAAATGCTCCGGAAATATTTACAATATGAGGTTGTTTACAAGATAAATATCGAACTTTAACGGAGGTGTTAAGAAACGATCAGAAAACAAGATACATAAATATGATACAATTTAAAGCATTTTTAAAAAATTTTCTTTTTTGAATTTTAAATTTTTTTATTGAAAAGGGTATATTATTATTATTATTATTATTATTATTCGGGTTTGGTCTTTTCCTTTTTTCTTTTAATAGACCCCCTTGATTCGAGGTTTGGTCATTTAACAGGTTAAATTTATATTTGTCTGTGTTATAGTTTCACGGTATTTTCTTGATTTCGTACAAGGCTAAGATATAGTTGTTTCTGGTAAATTTGGTTTGTGTTTTGTTTTTTATTAAATATGTTCGGCATAAGTTGAATTTTTCTTTTTCAAATGATTTAATACGGTTCATGGTGTATCTACATTCATCGGAATGATCTCCGTATCTGCATAATAACGATTTTCAGCAACATTTTATTCAAAAAAAAAAAAATTAACTTCTCGCCATCTTTGTTTTTTAATTTTTGTTACTCGTTATGCATGAAAAAGTTATAAAACATGTCGAGTTTCTCAGTCCATTTAATATTACCGCATTCGCGATGTTGGTTAATTTCGAAGTTTAAAATCCCCCCCCCCGGCGTTTTGCAACTCTCAGCGACCGTTTTTCATTTAAAGTGTATTGTCCGCGAATATGATTGAGGAATATTTTCAAGTCTAACCGTAACGGTAATTACTCTTTTCTGGCTATGTTAGCTGATAGAAAAAAAAAAAAAAAACAATTTTTGCAGACGCCATAGCATCTTTTCAGTTCTCCAACGATAGTTTTAAAGAAATTATTTTTTCCTTTTTTCCCTTTTTTCTCTTTTTTCCCTTCTTTCCCTTTTTTCCCTTTTTTTTTTTTTTACTTCATAATAAGTTTCGAAATTTCCATTGTATCTGCGCGTCATACTGACTACATTTATTTAAATTATTTTAATAATTTCATTCTATTCCAATTTACGTATGCTTTTTCTAGTGCAATATGATTTTACGCATGGGTGTGTGTACTTTTATGAAGTGTGAACGGGGGGGGGGTTTAAAAATTTAGCTTATCGACTAGGAAAAATTATATACTTTAAAGTACCAGCTTTTCAGCATGATCATTATTATTAATAATAGTTGTGGTAGTACATAGATTTCTGCTGGGTAGTGTACGTTAGTGTTGATTTTAAAGTAGTCGTTTCATAGTGAAATAGCGTGTTAACATGCGTATCCATCTTTGCTTGCTACAATAACAAAACTAACTTAAAGAGTAGCATACTGGAATGCGGTTTGGTCAAATCCGTACAGCACAGTTCCGTGCTGCTTGCTGCAACCTACTATTTCAATAATTCCCCGATACGCCTTATTACATCTGACGTGTTATTGAACAGTATGCTGGAAAATTTGTTACCATCACATGCAAACACCGAGGCTAAAAATTAACAGTTTTTCTTTTGTTCTTTATTCACTTTTTCGAATTTTAAATATACTTCTTATAAGAGATATTCTAGGAAAATCTTTAAAACGCAGTATACAATCTCTTTCAGAGGAATAACTTTAGGCTTTGTTCAGTTTAGAAAATTCCAATGTTTAATTTTTTCATGAAAGTTGACGACTGAGTTGCGCAGCTCGTAATTAGCTGACTGTAACAATTTAAAATTCTCATTGAAATTTTCTGCGATCTTTTTAAAGATAAAAAGAAAGTGAAATATATGTATATATTTACATACACGTTAAATAAGAAAGTTAGTTAAATTTCTTCCTTCTTTGTCGAGGAATAAATTGGATCATGTAGATATATTCTCATACATTTAGAACAAATCTAGAAATCGCTGTTCCACTCGAATAGCAGACATTTTTTATTGGACACATTTCAGATATCTTTTAAAAATTTATTCATCCGACTTTACAACATGACGCATGACGCATGTATGAATATAGAATGCATTTACGACGGACATAAATTTACTGCAGAAAATTTGAAGATGACGTCGACCATTAGACTGATCGATAAAAAGTTTTTACTTTGATAACTTATAAATAAGACAAAAAAAAAAAAAAAAACAGATCCGCTTAAAAAATAATAAAAAAAAAGTATTTAACGTCTAAAAGAAGAAAAAAAAAAGGAAAAGAAATAAGATTTTACAAAGAGATTCATAGGTAAAATAGTAGGCCTTTTTTAAAATAACAAAAACAAATTACTTAAGAAGATCTTATAAAAAAAATACACGCATATACATATGCATGAAAGTAAAGTAAGTCCTATACACACTATCTCTAGTAGGGTGTCGGGGATTATGTAGTTAAGGTTCACAGTGTACTAAGCCTAATGGATCTAAAGAGAACATTAGGGCCAGTTCCTTTCTACTTTGGATCTTCCTTTACTTTCCCGGATTCCTTTGGTATCTAATTATTTCAAGCTGGGTAAACCTGGGAGCGATTCGGATCTGGAACGAGACAAGTCCCGAACCCGTGTCCTCTGATTTAGTAACCAAGACATATGCAGACAAGACAGTATTCGTGCAACAAAGATAATACGGGAGAAAGAAGTGAGTTGGTTCCGAATAAGGGGGTCGTATCGTTTCGGCCTCAATGATTCGGCCCCACCGATTCGGCTTCAACGATTCTGCCCCTATACATTTCGGTTTAGATCATTTCGGCCTCGTTACGTTTCAGCCTCGTCCTTTTTTTAAGTAGACTAAGTTTAGTGTTAGTGAGTTTTTAATTTTTTTTTCTTAAGTTAATATCAATTTTTTTGTTTTTTTATTATTATTATTTTTATTGATACAATCTTAATTTATAATTAAATAAAAAATCTACTTTAGTAAATGTTGCTTTAAACTAAGCCAAACCCGTATGGAAGCAGCAGTCCACTGACCACTGCTCCTAACATATTACATATTACAAATTTACAATAGATAATAATTACGATCATACATCTTATTATCTCCTATACGTATTATAAAGTCGAATCTGATGGATGGCGTCGTTTAAGCTTACGTCTTCTCCGGTGTTAAGAAGTTGAACTATTTCTACGTTAACGTGTCGGTGAATCCGCTTTCCATGTTTAATGGCCATTTGCTTAATAACTACATTGACCTATGTTATATGTAGGTCCCTATGGATATCATCATTACGAGAATGGCGATATGCATCAACTATTGTTCGCCAAATGATGCTCTGCCTCGCCTGAATTTTTGCACGATTTGAATTACTAGTACAAGCCCAGAGTTGTATTGTCCATATCGGCATAATGATCTGACGGTACGGAATGCATTTATATCGAACACCCAGTGGCGATCTCCGATCTACCAACCAGGCCCGTGCCCAGAATTCCGAAGGGGTGGAGGTGAAAATTTTCTTTGCATATTTATTTTTAATTGACTTCAAAAAAGGAGGAAGTATTCAATTCGACTGTATTTTTTTATTTTATTTTTTTATGTGTGTTACCTCAGAACTTTCTTCTAGTTGAATCGATTTTGATGATTCTTCTTTTATTTGAAAGCTGGTGCTTCTCATGTGGTCCCATTTAAATTTGATCAAGATCTGATCGGTAGTTTTTGAGTTATGCTTAATAATACGGGAGTTGAAGCTTTTTGAATGCTTTTCATTCGTGATTAATTTCAACGTCAAGTTAGATTTATTGACTTAAAATATTACAAATTTGCCAAATTACTATGGAAATGTAGCTTTTGATGTTTTTACCGTGGAAATGCAGTTCAAAATAAAGAAATCGATTTCTTTTGATTATTAAGTATGGGACATAATGTGAAAAAAATTGATTTTTAACAAGAAAAAAATTCAAGCATAACGCTAAAAATTGTAAAATAAAATGCTTTTTTAAAAAAAATAAATACCGATACTTGAAGATTTATTATAAAAATTTAAAAATGCACTAAAAAGTAAAAAATAATTACTCGCGATAAGGGAAATATATATCAGAGTGATATAACACTTAAGTGGTGATATCCTAATTCTTATACAACATTAATACCTTAATCAGAGTCGGCATCAAATTCATATTATAATAATAATTAAAAACTGCGTCAACTGTTTCCTAGATATTGTAACATGAATTTGATGCCAACTCTGATTAAGGTATTAATGTTGTATAAGAATTAGGATATCACTACTTAAGTGTTATATCACTCTGATATATATTTCCCTTATCGCGAGTAATTATTTTTTACTTTTTAGTGCATTTTTAAATTTTTATAATAAACCTTGAAGTCGGTATTTATTTTTTATAAAAAAGCATTTTATAAATAACAATACATTTGTTACTAATATTCATACTATTAATAATTTCCATCATTTTGATTTATATAATAATAATTTACATAAATGAATTACCGTATAAACACATTAATAAAAATTACACAGCAATAAAAAATTTTGCATAAAATATTAATGAAGTACCTAAAAATATGGGGAATATTTTCTCTTTTTTCTTTTAAAGGTAAGAACACCCCAAAAAAAATCATCAATATTTATTTTAAATTTTTAATTTTATTCAGATTTTTGTTTATTTATAATAACTATTTCAGTTCTTATGGGAGACGGTTAACCTCCAAAAAACCCATCGTGGACACGGCCTTGCTATCAACCACTGTAATTGTTTCGCTGTGTGCTTAATTTGTTAAATTTAAGGCATAAAATAATCATTCAATCAAAAAATCAGGAATTAATTCGCTTAAAAAATAAATTAGCGGTTTTAAATGCTTTTTTTTTTTTTTTCGTTCATATATCGCTTAAAAAATGATTTTCTACTATAGAGACTTAAAATGCTGATTACATGTATATTTATTTAGTAATGAAAAATTTCGGAAAAAATTAGTCGATCGCGGCAATAATTTCCTATTATGACAGATTTTTAAAACCACGCGCTTTATAGTAAATTTTTGCATGTAAAAAAAATGAAAAATAAATTAAAACTACCAATTTGAAAATAGCAAAACCGATCTGGATTCTGAATTTTATTGAAAAAATCTTCGTTAGTCTTAAAAAGTTATTCCCCCCATTTTGGTGTTTATTTTTGACAGGAACAAAGAAGAGTTTGGACTTATAATCGATCGACCCTGATCGATTAACCTTAGAAAAAATTATTTTAAAAAACTTTACAGGAAATATTTGTTTTTAATTTAGTATCATGTTAAATTGAAATTACGGTAATTCATACTTATAGAATCCTTGGCGGTTGATACATTACGCTCAACTACTTTGCTGTATGTATAATAACAATTTATTTATTTTAATTTTTTTCCTAGAATATAGTCTCACCTGAAAAATTAATATTTTACAACCAGATATTTTTTAATCCTGCACGATATGTAATAAGTTCAAGCACTTGAAGACTTATTAGCGTGAACAATGACTTACATAAATCAGAATCCACTTTTAAACCATACGAAAATCTCAATAAAACAGCTTGTTTAGTAATAAAATTTAATGAAATTAACAAAGTAAATTAATAAAAATTTTCCGATTTTTAAATAACCATTTCACCTTCTAAAAAGTATTATACGTCATTAGAAAACAAAGAAATATTGATCGCCAGTGAGTATTCCGAAAAAAAAAACAACACTAAAAGCATACATGCGAAAAGGAATTTTATGTAAATATTATAATCTGCTCATGTTATTAATATAAAAAATTCAAATTTCGTACTTTAAGAAGCGTTTTCCTTGATGTTTTCCTGGTCGTGAAAAAATATTTTATTCGCAATTTGTTATGGATAACAAGATAGGGAGTGTATTTATTTTTAAAAAAATGTATATTTTGAAATATATTTAAAATTATATTAAATAAATTAACAGCTATATTTATAATAAAATAGTGTAAATCAAGATTATTTTATATTAGTAATAATGTAGAGTAACTCTTTAACTGTAGTTGATTTAGAAGAACAGTTCTTTTTTGTTTTACTTAGAAAATACATTTTTCCTTTATCATACGCTAATTTTAACACGAATTAGAGACAGTCCAATAAATAATTAAATATTTCTTCAAATCGGTTAAGTATCATTATGTTTGTTTCTATTTTTTTTCATTTTCTTCATTTGTACTGTAATGATATGTACTTGAATTTCGTAAATATGCAATTTTTCCACTTATCAAACCTAATTATTAATTTCTTTTGCTCTTTTGTCGAAAATGAAACTATTTGTAACAGGAGTGGACACCGATTTTTATTTTAGTATTTTTTAAACGCGCGTCAATTTTTTGGTCCGGCTCTCACCCTTTAAATAGTTTATTTCGGGTTTACTGGGATTGATCGAAAAGAGATAATGAAAATAGGACCTTGAAAATTTCATAATATATGAGTCCATAGTGATAAAAAAAGAAGCGTAAGTGGTAAAATTGTCACGGAACAAACTGTTTCTTTTTCTTGTTTTTCTTGGAATTGACTTTTTATAGTCTTATTGTAAAACAGTTGTTAATATTTCGGCGGAAAAAGAATTACTAGCAAGCGAGCTGAAGGTTGTATTGCAAATGGAATATTTTTCTATCAGATTATTTTTAACAATGACCACAGTACGGGAAATTAATGAATGAAGCTGTTTTCTATGAATTGTTGTAAGTGCAGTGCTTCAGGTTGTTCATTTTACCAAATCCCGAATGGTTAAATAAAACATGAAGTTTATTTACCTGCATTCTTCATAATCCGTAGAATTGGCTATTCGGTTTTAAATTTCTAAGAAAATGGTTAATTTTTCTAGCAGGAGAACATAATATACAAGGAATGGGTGTAAAACATGCCATTATTATTATTCTTATTTTTCTATTCAGAAAGAAAAAGAAAGGCCAGCAAAGGTTGTTGACACATACAATAGTTTCTGTGAGTCGTCTACAGACCTAATATAGTATCAAAACAATACAAAAAAAAAAAACATAGTTTCACTGTTAAAAATAATCCGATAATAAGAATATCCTGTTCGTAGGTAGTTCGTTGAAAATACCTTTTCTTTTTAAATTTTTTTCGGAAACATTACTTATTATAATAGCGCATGAAACCTGAATTGTCAGAAAAATGGTGGAAGATGTTTTGTAGAAATTTTTACTCTTCGCTTTTGATAAACGTAAAAAAACATCTTTCAACTGTTTAAATAAAAAATCTGTTCCATAAGTTAATCAATTTTCACTTTATGAGTAAATTTCATGCAAATATTATTTATTTTAAAACTCAGAAATTTTATATTATAAAATAAATCAGTTTCCGATAATGTTTATTACTAAAATTTTACTTGTCATTACATGAGAAACGTGTTTTAATGGAACATCTGCGGAGTTCATGCATTACAAATATCATTTTCACCCCTTTATTTTATTTTACACGTACCACCAGATCAAGCGCAATTAATGCTCGGGAATTTATATATTTCTTTTTTAGACTTCGGTTCAGCTAAAGAGAAAAGTGTAACTAATTCACGATTCTTGCTGGTGTGATGAAAAATTCTCCGTTTTAATTGGTAAAAATACAAAAATCAAAAAGAAAAAGAAAAGAATTTTTTAAATAAAGTACAAAAATTTTAAGAGAAGTAATTAATTAAAGTTTTTAAAAATAGCGCATTTCAAGTGATATTTAATGAAAGATAATCTAAACTGCTTAAATAGATTTCTTGGAAAATAATGAAAATCTAGATCTCACATGTTAAAACTTTTTTTGTTTTGGTGAGGAGGGGTAACGGCAGTATTATTTATTATTTTATTAAATTAGATTTACGTGCTGTTTACGGTTAATTTCGAAATACTAAAGTTCCGGATGTAAAAATTATATTTTTCAAAAAAAACACTCGAAAACTACGTAAGTCTAAGCGGACTTTTACGAAAACAAATACGGAGTCCTGAAAAGGACTATTTCAACAAAATGGGTATGAAATTCGAATTTAAAAACATTAAAATACGGGATGCATAACGAGGGTGACAACGGGAAAAAACAAACGAAACACGTGGAAAAGAAACGACAACAAAAAACGGACTTACTACCAGTAACGCTGGTCAACAACAACCCAGGTAAAAAAGGACTCGATCGCGAACGGTTAACGAGCGGCCATATTTAGTCCTTTTTTGCGTAGTGCCGCGGTAAACAAAAATGGTGGCTAGATCTAAATAACCAAAAAACGTGTCTCTGGCGAGAAAATAATATTAAAATCGAAATCGTTAAGCGGACGCGGCGTTTAAAAAATATTAAAAATAAATTAAAATAAATAGTGATTAAAATAGTGCAAATCTACTCTAAACACGTGCTATGTATGGCAACTATGGCTAGAGGCATGGGAGGAGAAGGAAGTTTAGATTAGCAAGTGGAGGCCAGACTTATGAAGGAAAATAATTAAATTGTACTGTGAAGAACAGTTATCTTTAAGGATGAGGGGAAGAGAAAAAGGTATGTTGAGAGATTTCCTTGCCAAGGAGTATGGAGGATATTCGGTTATGACCATTACGGTGAGGATGACACCGCACACGACACATTGAGGAGCTTCACATTTAGTTAGTGTCCATGGATGAGCCGTGTGTGAGCCATCGGAGTCTAGTGATGACTACATCAGCCCTTCGATTTGGAAGTGATATATTCCACAGCGATCCTGAAAACTTGATCAATCGAAGCTTAGTAGACGTTTACCCAAAGGAAATAATTAGAAAGGATCGAAGTTATATGAAGAAAAAGTGCGAAATAGTAAAAACGAAAGAAGCTAACAAAGGAAAAATCGAAGAAGAAAAATGGGATAGGAGCGGGAGGCAAATACCCAGAAGGTCAAAATTAAAAATCACTATTAAAACTTATTCGAATGAAAAATTATATTCAGCGTCGTTGCCAGCCGATGAGCCAGGAGGGGCAAGATGATAGAAAGAGGATATGAGTAATAGGAAAAATAAAATTTATAAGTTGTAAAGACTTAATATTTTATTAAATAAGAATAAAATCTTAATTAAAACATAATTTTCGCGGGTTTCTGGCAATTATTTCTATTACTTTATTATAAAAGTCTTCCAAATTGTCCATGATTATGCGCTTATGAATACTCATCATGGCCAATTGATTATAAAATTTCAAGGCTCCAGGGGGGGGCAACTGCCCCCCGCTGGCGACGCCCATGGTATATGTATATATATATATATGTACATATTTGTATATATATATACATAAAAGTAAAAAAGTAAAGTGAGTTCCATACCTTTGACAGGGCGTTGGGATTGTGAAGTTATACACACATATACACTCGTACATATATATCGGTCAGGCGGAAAAAAGCTGCGGTTTGCATACGTCAAACATGATCAATTTTACACTACTTTTCGACATCTTTAAAAAATAAACCATTTTCTATTTCTCTCTGTTCCGAATAGTTCTCCAAATTTTCATTCAATTTCCAAACGGACGCCACAAAATCATGTTTAAAAATAACTGGCAAGCGAGAGAATAACTTGAATGGATGAGACCGAAAATCAATTAAAATCGATTTTAAAAGTATCCGTTAACAGTTACAAATGAACTAGTTCATCTACTAGCCACTTACAAGTATCGCTTTTGAAAATACTCTAAACGAATTAAAAAAGAAGAAGAAAAAAGGGTCATCATAAACGGTAAGTTCACTTTTAATTAAAATAAAGACGAACAGAAATGAACTGTGCGTGTGAGCCGGTAATAGCGGAAGCGAACGGTAGTGCGAACGGGAGAGCGAGTAAAGTTGTCAGAAAGTGGGTAAGACCTTTTGCATCTGTTATATGTGCCAGTGACTAAACTTGTTTTGCGGAATCTGTTTAACCTATTGATCGCGTTGTTCGCTAGCAAATAATGCATAAAGCTGCCATCATTATCATTATTACTATGTTATTGTTATGCAATCGAACGTAAAATAAGAATCATTCATTAAAAAGTGCAGTCTCCATCCGGTTGTTCGACGTTGTGTTCTCGTGGTTTAATTTAAATGACGACCTTGACAGAAACATTTTTCATTGTCGACCGCAATTTGCGCTCGAAATGAACGATGAAAAACAGAAATAAAAGATAAATTAAAAGACGGAATAGAGAAAAAAGGGAAACGGTAGTAGACTAAGGATTTACTTGACCACTCTAACCTCATTTAAATTCACAGTTGTTGCTCACGTCTCGCTTACTGCGCCTTCTGGTTAATATTCAGTCTCTATCGTTTTCCCGTTCGGAGTTTGTACGCGAGCGGTAAATTTTTGAACTCCGATAAATGAACTCTGCAGCTGACTATAAAAAAAAAAAATAATTGGTAATTCCACCGACAGATGAGATATGAAGCGTCATCAGAGCTCTGCTGGATGAGGTTGACTCTCACAATATATCCTAAAGGTTAACTTTTAAAATTGACATTTGTCGCGCAATAAAATTTGCGATTATATAGAAATAAACCTTACCACGACAGTTCATTGTAAGCGTACGAAATGAAATTACATTAAAAGTGTGCGACTTTTTTACTTTTTCGCTTCTGATGATGACCCGATGAATGCTCCTATTTAGTTTTTCAATATTTTTTGTCCCACTCGAGCTGTGTTTAAATATTTTTTTTAATTCATTTTTCATGTGCTACAATAAAAAGAATAAAGTACGTGGATTTTTTTTTCTTTTTCTTTTGTATCGTAATCTGGACTCTTTTTTATTTTATACCTTTTTTATGTTTTACACCGTTGGTAAAAGTTTCCATAAATTTGTTTCGCCTCCCCCCCCCCTCCCCTGAATCAACAATTCGATCTCAATCATATTTTTATAGATTTTTTTTCTGAGTTACATAGTTTTCTCTTGCAAAAAAAAAAAAATAGACAAAAAATGTGTTACGATGCAACACTAATATCTTTTAAATTATCGAGAATTTTTACTTGAACAAAAACAAATACCTTATCTTGCATATTTTTTAAGTTAACAGAGGGAAAAGTTTTTCTTTTTTTCCCAAAATATATATATATATTTCAAGATAATTATAGAAAATATAATATTCTAAATTCAAAAAAATTATAATCCTCAAAAAGCATATCTACGATTTAACGTCTTCGGAAATTAGAGAAAATGGTACTAAATCTTTTTTCGTCTCTTACCAACATCACCTCTATATACGAACGTATCTGTTTTTCCTTTCCTTTAGTATTAATTTGTTTCTCGAAAATATCGTCGGTCGAATACAGAGCTTAATTCGTGCCTCTCAATGTTTTTTTTATGGAATAGGAATTATTTCTGGAATTCATCCTTCCTTCAGGAAAATTACGAATCTCCCTTTACATATTGAAACTATTATTAAAGAACCAGACACGATTTACCGAACTGGAAAATACGTTTATTCGGAAAAGCTGAACAGAGAACTGGAAACTGTTTTGGAAAATTTTCATAATTTTGAATCGATTGTACTATCGGCAACAAACGTCGCCGGAACGACCCATAAACTAGAAGTATACTTGTATGCGCACGCACACCATTGACCTGGAAGACACGTAAGTAAGACCGATCACATCCAAGATGGACAGAGAATTTAAAAAAATGTTTCCGGTAGACAGAGACCGTGAATTACACGTACAATCTTAATATAATGATACAAACGTAGCCAATGAAGGCGTGATTTTCATCGCGTACTTTTACCATAACAGTTTCTCCATTTTTGACAAATTATTTTAGTTTTTTTAAATTTTATTTTAGTTTTACTATTAGCGTTCGTAATTTTATGCATTTAAAAAACCTTAATGTATTTCTTTAAAAAACCTCAAAATATGCACTAAAAATTTCATAATAGATGTAGAGCAGACCTGGCCAACACGTGGCCGCCCGGCCGATTTTACATTTCCACTAAAACTTCTGTTTTTAGTCGTATGTACACGAAAAATATGAAACGAAAATTTGCTCATGCCGTTGTTAAAAATGCAATTATGAACTGCAGTTCCATTTTTGACACCCAATGTACAGCAAATGATGACTGCTTCGTCATTACGACGACCGCCCGCCACTGTCAAAATAAGTTGTTCTGTTGCCATCTTGATTGTAACGAAAATGAAACCATTTTCGGATAATGAACTGGTGAAGAACTGGCCCGATAAAAACAAATTATTTCTAAGCATCAGTCTTTCACGACAAACTACATGTATATGTCGTCGCACCGATGACATTTCATTTGGAATTAATGGTAACTTTTCAAGGTTAGCCAATTTAAAACATATTCTTTACCATTTAATGTAAATGTAGATATCTCAGGCACATTTCAACTTGCGATATTCATTAGCGGTGTGAATGATTTATTTCCGAGGTAACTTAAATTTTGTGTCTCTTTCCGGGCGAACAACAGATTGAGCACCTGCTTTAGTAGATGAAAATAAGGGAGTTATAAAATTACTTACCGATAAGGTACATCGCAATTAAACTCAATGATACTTTTATCATTTAATACATCAACAAACTTTATGTACTCAAAGGTTACCCACAAATCACGTTTTGAACGTAGTTATAAAGATAGTAAATTACATTCGTTCACATGCTCTTCAATATCGGAAATTCGAAGAATTCGAATTATCTTCTGAATGTAGTAATATGGCATACTTTACCGATGTTCGATAAGTCGTGGAAACTGTTAACAAAAATTGTTTAATTTACTGGAGGAAATAGATATGTTTTTGAACGAGAACCAAGAATCTGTTCCTGAATTAAGCGATAACGATTGCTTGTTAAACCTATGTTTTTTTAGTGTGGATATAACAGAAAAAGTTAATCAGTTAAATAAGGACATACTTGTAGGGCCAGGATAATTTAATAATCGGTGAATATAATTTCATCAAAGCTTTTATTAAAAAATTGTTATTATTCGAGTGGTGCCAGCTTAGAAATAATCATGCTCAACATTTTCCACTGTTAAGTAAATTCACAAAGAATTTCTCCAAATATGTATTCAAATGAAATAAAGAAACTTATAACTATGCATTTGTTAGTCGTTTCTCGGAATTAGAAAAGTACGATAAAATGTTTGAAATATATTTTCATACTCATTTCATGTCGACGTGAATTCCTCGGAATCTGCAGATGGAGTTAATTGAGTTACGGTGACAACGATGAAATGAAACAAATTTTTGCGTCCACGCCGAAAATTTATTTTTACAATACTTATATTACATCTGAGAGATAATTAAGATATTTTGCGCGATAAGTTGTAAGTGCTTTTGGGGATCCGTATATATTTGTGAAACATTTTTTTTCGAAAATGAAATTTACAAAGAGTTCTTCACGTACTTCATCAACTGGTGCAAATTTAGAAAGCCGGTTTAGATGTGCAACGTCGAACATAAACATACATTAACAAAAATCAAATGAAAGAAAGGATAAACAAATATCTCATTAATTAAGATTCGAGAATTAATTATATCGAATCCGAAGTGGGGCAATGAAGTTCTATTCATTTCGTATTTGTATTACACGTTTCAAAAGCATGTTTACCGAAAATGTGGCCCGATGTAATGTTATGCGCTGTCAAAGTGGCCCGTGAACCATTTGGGTTGGCCAGGCCTGATATAAAGTAGATTAAAGAAATAAAATAAAATTCCACTTCAAATTCATATTTACGAATTTTCTTCCATTAAATAAATTTATACCAACCATATGCATATTGACAACGTAAATCTAAAAATTATTACACTTACCAGTAAGGAGGCTTTTTCTAAATTTTCAGGTGGCAAATTTTGTCCGAGAACATTTATTTTTGTTTGTCGCACTTTGTTCAGCATCAGTAATTGGTACTAGAAATAAAGGAGGTGCAAAAGTAAATATGTTAATACATTTCTTTTTGTTTATACATATACATATATATATATATATTAACTAGCTGTGCCCGCGGCGTTGCTCGCGTGAATTATGATTCTAAAAAATTACTTTATTTGTTAAATTACACCCGTGCGGAATTCAGTTCATGACTGTGTAAGAGTATCAGTAAATGATTATTTGTCAAAAGATTTTTTATTGACTGTGGCGGCTCGTGAATATTGGGAAGACTAACTTTTCCAGAAGCACAGCACATACCATTAGGTTCATTGGCCCATTTTTTGGCAGAACACTTGGAGCAGATCTTATTCATGGCTCCGATTTGGACGGAAGACTGTTGAGCATAATCAATCTGTGGATCGTATCTGAAAGCCGATCTGTTACTGTGAGCTAAAATTCGATTACGAACTCTAGTCGTTGACGTCTGCTGTCTTTCTCTCTGATTTCGAAGGCGTTGGGAACGCTCAGAGCTCGATTCCCTAGTGCGAGCTTGTATATTTCTAATATTTTGCTCTTCAAGCCGCTGCGAACGCTCGATATTCGACTCTCGCACGCATACTTGAGAGGTTCTTAAATTTTGTTCAGCAAGCCTCTGTGAACGCTCGATACTCGACTCTCTGGCACGCGATTGCGAAGCGTATTCTCTCTGACTTGCAAGACGATTTTCAGTTTCTGACAAAGATTCTCCATTACGACGTATTTTTGATGCCCTCGCCTGGGAACTATTTCTAGAAAGTTGAGATTTTAATCTTTTGGGCATTTTGTACCTTTTACAAAAGATAACGGTAACGCTCGAAAATTTTCATTCCTTACGTTAACACACTATTTCCATTAGTGATGAGCTTGTAAACGATGCTAAGGCGATCTTTATCCGAATTTCCATTTCCCCGTGGTAATTAACATTGATATTTTAATGTTTTATAAAAAAAAAGTTTTTGCAGCGCACGCGATGTAAGGAATTGTTTAGGTCATTTTTTTACAACTTGAGTTACATTATTAGAGTTTTAGTAAGGATCCCTAATTTTTTTGAAAATATAATATAGCCTATGTTACCCAGAGATAGTGTAGCTTCCCAACGGTGAAAGAATTTTTCAAATCGGTCCAGTAGTTTCGGAGCCTATTCAATGCAAACAAACAAACAAACAATCAAATCTTTCCTCTTTATAATATTAGTATAGATTACAACGTAATTCTTAGGCTACCCCCCATTCGAGAAAATGTCCCAACTTTATGTAACGTTTGTTATATTTTATAGGATTTTTGTTATTGTTATTTAAAAAATGTCACACTTTTATGTAACGAAATATGTAACGAAAAATGTAACGAAAAAATGTCTTAATTTTATATAACGGAAGTTAAACGTTAGAATAGGATTTTTGTAGTTATGTTATTTTTTGTGTGTGTTGATGCCAGTAAGAATTACGTTGTAAATTTTGATCATTTTATAGAAGAAAAACAGACAGAAATGAAAGCAAGAGGGGTCAAGGGGTATTGCCCCTTGCGAGGCCAAAATGGCCGAGTTATATATATATATAAACAGAAAATGTTCCAATTTTTTTTTTTTTTTTTTTTTTTTGATTTATTTAAAGAAATCCTGCAGTTGTAAAGTAATATGGTGGTAGCTATATGAGAAAGGAAGAAAAAAAAAGGTTTTCTTCGTTACTTTATTACAACGCGTAATTCAAAAGAAAGATGTACTAGCTTCTTCTTCCGCGGTCAATATAACAAAACTAAATAATTTTTTTTTTCTTTACTGCAAAAGTTTTCATTATCCAACAACAGATTTGCACAAAAAATAAAAAAGAATAGTTTTTCTTATATTCCGTATTTTCTACAGGAACCTGTACATTTAATATTTGCTCTGAGACCTGTTTGACAATATCAAATACATAATTGTGTTATATGCGTGTGTGTGCTTTCTTTTTTTATGAAACTATTATAAATACTTAAAATCCCTTAAAATACACACAGAACGTCCATACTATGCGTTTATATGAACTATTAAATTGATGTATGTCTATAGTGTACAACCTTCGAAATACCCAGGTACAAAATATATCAAAGCATCAGCTGCGATAAAGATAATACGTGTTATTGGCAAAATTGAAATCCTGTTTATTTTACACCTCCGTCGCGACATATAATTTATATTAGTATTATTATTGTTATTTATTGAGGCACGTGAAGTTGCCTGTTATTTCTAATTGTAGCACCTGTTCACAAGCGCTAACATCATTTAAATTACGTTTCGCTAATACCATACTGCCGTATCTTACACTCAATAGTAACACAAAGCTGCTGGACTGAATGTGAACTATTTCACGCAAGAAGTTTTTCTCGGGATTAATTCACGAAACTGACAAAATTTATCGAAAACAACTTCCGGACGACGACGTGCTTCACAGTATTATTAAGCGATATGCAATTTACGTATATGTCTATATTAGAAATGTGCCTCGGCTGAGACCCGGCTGAATTAACTGGCTTTTAAAAAGTTGCTAACGAGCGACTTCGCCGGGTCTAGCTCATCGGTACTAGATGGTGGCCACCTTCCATACTCGATCCGTTTACGTCTAATAGTGGAAACAAATTGTAGTCAGTTGATTTTTTTCAAATCGGCGAACCTTATTAAAAATATAAAATGAAATTTTTCTGCGAAAAAAGTTAGTTGAATTACTTGAAATTCGACGATGCATCAGATTGCGTTTCTTATTCGCCATGTTTAATGTATATGTATGGATTTTTCGACACAAGCATAATTTCTTTGTAAAATTATGAAATTTTACAAATTTTATGCTTCCCATTGAAAAGAAATTGTCGAGTTGTTTTAGTACATTTAACTGAAGATATTCTTTTCTTCCGAGTCGCCAAGTATTATAGCTACTTCAGACTCTCTGAGTGCCCCACAGCCTCTGCATCACAAACCAGCTGACTCTGATGAGCAAGTCTGCTCACCTACTTCAAATTGTACACTCTTGCGAGCCGACGACACATACGAATTACCGGCAATGAACGCGTCGATCGGATAACGGAGTTCCACTTCACTGATCCATATCCAAGAACAAATAAACAGCTACCTTATAAAGTTGCCTATTCTCACACGCAAACTGAAATGGCGCCTAGTCTAGTCAACCGACTTTCTCGAAGGAAATATTAAACTTTTAACCGAGCCCTAGTGGTCTACCAACGCTATATAACTCTCAAATAAATCGACCGCGAACAGGGCACACCGGTCGTCTCTCATAATTGTCCATATTCCAACCCCTCCGCCTATTAGTGTTGCCTACTTTTCTTCTAGCCTCTTTTTCCTATCCATCAGATTCTTCTAGATTATCATCCGATTTCTCACTTGCAGTTCCAGTTACCGCCTAGAATCTAATAATTATTGATATCGGCTCTCCTTATTCCACCTTCTAACAGCAACAATCTTCTTCTCGGCGTAATGTAATAGCGTGTCCCCCGCACATCGGGCATTCGTGCAGAAATAGCACGAAGTGAGGGCGAAGAATGTTTCTTCCGCTTTCCTTCAAGAGCATTGTGGGCATTGCTAATAAGTGCCTGATGGTTTTGCTTCCATCGAGCACTGTGCATTGTTATTCGGCAGTCAAATTACAAGCTAAACAGTGATGCTTCCTTTCTCATTTTTTTTTTTTTTTTGTTGCTCCGTTGATTTATCTCTGCTTTCTTTTCAACTGTAATCTCGAACCAAAATTCTATTCAATAACCATTTCCGCATACTTAACATCATCCTAACTAATAAAAATTCGTCAGTCGTAATGATCTCAGCGGTTATTTACAACTTACCAATCAATGCCCGCTAAAATATATCAAGAAAAAATTCCCAAAAAACCCGAATGATATGAATAAATTTAAAAGTTTCCTATATTCCAAAATTAACAAAAAAAAAACTATCCTGTTTGATAATGGACTATTTTTAACCGACTTCAAAAAAGGAGGAGGTATTCAATTCGACTGTATTTTTTTTTTTTTTTTTTTTTTTTTTTTTTTTTTTTTTTTATGTGTGTTACCACAGAACTTTCTTCTAGATGAACCGATTTTGATGATTCTTCTTTTATTTGAAAGGTGGCGTTTGTCATGTGGTCCCATTTAAATTTGATCAAGGTCCGACCGATAGTTTTTGAGTTATCCTTAATAATGCGGGAGATTGAAGCTTTTTGGATGCTTTTCATTCACGATTTTTTTCACCGTCGGATTAGATTTTTGACTTAAAATACTATAAATTTGCCAAATTACCATGGAAATGTAGCTTTTGGTGTTTTTACCGTGGAAATAAATGTTTTAATTTAATTGAATAAAAATGCACTAAAAAGTAAAAAATAAAATGCTTTTTTACAAAAAATAAATACCGACTTCAAGGTTTATTATAAAAATTTAAAAATGCACTAAAAAGTAAAAAATAATTACTCCCGATAAAATATATATATCAGAGTGATATAACTTAAGGTGATATCGTAATTCTTATACAACATTAATTTTTTGGAGTTGGCATCAAATTCATATTAAAAGAATAATTAAAAACTGCATTAAATGTTGATTCAATTGTTCCTAACATGAATTTAATTCCAACTCCAAAAAGTTAATGTTGTATAAGAATTACGATATCACCTTAAGTTATATCACTCTGATATATATATTTTATCGGGAGTAATTATTTTTTACTTTTTAGTGCATTTTTAAATTTTTATAATAAACCTTGAAGTCGGTATTTATTTTTTGTAAAAAAGCATTTTATTCAAAATTCGGTCAAAAAAATTAAGGTTAAACAAACATATATATATTGTACTTACTAATAGATTCGAAACAAAAAAAAAAAAGAAAAAAAAAAAGAGCTGAATACATTATACATTATATATTTTATTCTAAAAAAGGACGCTCTTTTTTTTTCTTTTTTTTTTTTTTTTTGGGCTTGCCAACCGGGGACCTTTACCCAGAAACAATTAAAGGACGCTCACTTTATCATTAAAGAAAGCCATTACAAAATAATTGTGATACCATGTCCTTGAAGTTATCTAACATATAAAAAATATGCCACTTCAGTGGTCTGAATTATAAGCAGTAGTATAAAAAAGGAAAGTAGCATTTGTTTTTAAATATAGAAATAATGTAGTTGTTGAACACTTGAAGAGCAGCGTCTTGGAAATTTTAAATGGGAATATTAAAAATTTTCTTCGCGAAAATTTTACAGAACAAAAATTCTCGGTGATACGAAGAAAGTAATGTGTAAAAACCGTGGAATATAATGTGATAGGGGGAAAAAATATCAGGCAAACTGCATTGCGGAAAACGCAACAGAAGAAAGAGTGTAATGTAAAACGGAAAAATATTAGATCGGCCAAAATTGAAAGTTTTATTAAGATGAAGAAGTATAATAATTAATATAAGTAATGCGGGATGGAAATTATTCGAAAAGTATAACAAAAACAATTTCCCGGGGCTATTGTTTACCTTAAAATATACGCGAAACTAAAGAAAAAACTATTCAAAGCCGAAATATTAAAATCTATAGATACAATTAAACAAAAAAACCCTACTTTAGAATGTAAGACGTTGTTATACATATATATTTGTAAAAACCGCTAATGTAAAAATATAAGAAGGAAATAGTTAGGTATTTAGATCTGAGTATAGACTGGCTAAAAGGCGAAAGCTGGGCCAAAAAAAAAAAAAAAGAAAAGAAACCCTACTCTTCGTAGCAGGGAAATTTAAAATGCTTTTTTTTTTTGGTTAAAATAATATGCCGCATTTTAACACGTGGTTTTTGGCGCCAATTTGCAACGCCTGTTTAGACTTGATTTTTTTTTATTCTTCCGATTCGTAAAAACGTATCATCTCTAACTAGGAAAATCATTTTAAAATAAAACTATAAAGTGTATGCTTTGTTGTTCTATATCGTCCAGTTGATGTACCTTTTTCCGGAAAACGTTTCAAAAATATTTAACATTTTATCAATTCTGTAACGTCATTAATTCAGAATTATTTTTTTGTAAATATTAAACTTGTTTCAGTGCGATAATGTGCGCGAGCTTTTATTTCAGTGCGCAAAAATATTTGCGAATTGAGCATTGCGTTTTCGAAATATTCCGTTACAGAGCATGCAGAAGAAATGCGCGATAAATAAAACCAAAAACATCACTGAAACTTAACCGAATGTAGCCCGAGTTTGAGTATACGTTTACAGAGTTAATAACGGAAAACCAATTTGACTACAGACACGAATAGAACGCCATTAATTGGCCGTCGTGATGGAAATTATTTATGTTTACATTACGCTCCACCGAATCTAATATATATTTTAAGTAGAAGTTATAGTCCGTTCAACGAAAATGTGCCGATGGAAAAAGTAGTCAATCGATATTTATTATCCACTAACGGTGGCGCCCCGTAAGTGGATCATAAATATCGATTTATATCGACTTTTTCCATCGGCACATTTTCGTTGAACGGACACTATAGTATCAGTAAAATATATACTAACTTTATCGGAGTTACAAAATATACATGTATATGTCGAATTTTGCATTAAAAAAAAGGTGCACATCAGTTTTTTTTGGAAATCTGCACAAAACTTACAAAGATTAAATATGCTAAATATTGTTTACGTAAATCTAATATAAGTTATCATTTCATTGATGTAATTGCATTTATGTATGAATTTTTTTTTTTTTTTTTTTGTAATAGATATTGCAGTACTCTACGATGCAATATTATATTTTCGTAAGTTTAATAAAAAGTTGAAGTAATCAAAAAATAAAATACCTAGCGGGTAACCAAGAAAATACTTTTTACTGTTTCCGCAAAATGTTTGAAGAAATCAATACAATTAAAAACAGACTAAAATTCAGATGGAAAGATTATGATTTTAAATCGATAAAGTCAATTAATGCGACCTAAAACATCGCCGTAAT